>BSBN01000642.1:7375118-9777678 GCA_027924645.1 Cunninghamia lanceolata
TCTTGCACGCTTTTCGAGGCATGAAAAACGAGGTATTGAGAAGAGGCGGAATAACACGAAACCTGAAGCACAAATTTCAATGCACAGGAGGCAGGTATAGGAACAGATTTCAAGACGAACTTGCTGGCACAAATTTCGAGGCATGGACTTCGAGAGAACCGAAAAAAATCTGGAGGCAACCCAGAAAAGAGCTCGAAAAACCCAGAAGGAATATGTTTTCGAAAAAAAATTTCGTCAAATTCTGAGGGTACAAAACCCTAGACGAAAAATTTCCGTGCCCTAGGCACTCAGAAATTTTCGAAAAAATGGAGATACTCTAAAAAAATTTCGAAAATATGCAGAGATTCCTCGGCCTTTTCTCTGTGCAAGGGCGAGACACGCAGTCTGGGAAGAGTCCGCGGAAACAAGGACTCCGCAGTTGGAAGGAAGTCGCGCCGGAAAAAAAAAAACGCATCCACAATGCAGGAAAAAAAATGGCGCTAGGAGCTTGATACCAGGGATTACAAAACGCGACCTTTGCCGTCAAGCAGAACTGCAAATCCGCGACGGGGGTAAAGGGACCGTTCCAAGCGTGTATCCAATGACTATTCCGTTCCAACTGTCCACAAAACGCGACCTCCACTGTGATGCCCGCACAAAGACAAACAACTCCAACAAAACCTGTCGCACAAAAGCAAATCGTGTCCCCTAAAACCTCAGCGAAAAACTTGAACAAAAATGCATAAAACCTTTTTTACACAGAATCGCGGCCTCAGAAATTCGTGATTTTGGGAAGAATCGCGACCTCCAGAGGTAAAACCCGTCGCCCAGGAAGAGTTTGCAGACTACGATTCCGAAAAAAGGAAAGAAAGGGTTGGGATTTGAAGTGTGAAACACTCACGAACAAACAAGAGCACCAGAACCCTCGATCTGCTTAACACAAGAGAGTTCGCAAAAAAACGATCTTTATAGACATTAAAAATTTCTCTCGAAATTTTAGAAGAACCGATTTTTAATTCTCCTGCTCTGATACCATATTACACAGGTAATGGTAAATTGTTGGATATATTAACAATGAGCGAATGCTCAATAAATAGGTTACAGAATGTACAAGAATAGGCACGTTTCTATATTTAGAAACTGCCAAGGATCGACACACGATCCAAGAAATCATTACAAGACCGTTACACATACACGGTACTGACCATTAACTAAAAATAGATGATTCTAGAAGAATATCTTAATACCATGTCGGCAATCATAGTGATCTACAGATTTACTGATGGCTCTGGCTCTGGCTCTGGGTATGATGCAAGATTACAAGGACCTCAATAGGGATGCTGCCTACTCCATTGCCTTTGTTGCGGCGGGGATGCATTGGGCCAAGGGCATGACGACTGTGCTAATGGGGGGAACAGGAGGCTTCGGTCGGGTGTATTCTTAGAGAAACTAGAGCGTCGCTCAATTTGTCGTCCGTGTTCATGAGGTCGTGGGATAGTAAAGACCAACCCACACCTTAAAATTGTAATATAAATTTGTTCCTATTTATTTTTAATAAGTTCTAAACTTAATGTATAAGTTGCAATTGTTTTTTTAGGTTTTTATTAAAATTGAATTTAATATTTATTATATCTTTATTATGTTTTTTAAAGTTTAAGCTAAAAATTTAATATATTTTATTTTTATGTGTATTAGAATAAACTTAGTAATTTTTTTATTTTATTGTTTAAAGTTAAAATATGAATTTAACATATTTTTATTTTTATGTTTTTTAAATCTAATTTATATAGGCAAATTTAATGACGAATTTTTTTTCGCCTTGCCGAACTTCATCCGAATTTTATACTTGTCGAACTCGAACTCGAACTCGAACCTTGTGACTTAGGCTATGACCATCCATGACTGCCCTGCTAAAAATAGTAACTACTCGGCTTATGACTTACTATAAATAGTAAGTCCCTGGAATGACTTCCTAAACACCTCCATTAGCCTACGAAAGTCGAATTATAGGCTAACCTTGGTCTACTGGTGTAGTGAGCTAGATGGGGGACATTACAGTCCGCCCTTCCCAAGTTTGTTTGTCCTCAAGCAACTTGAACTCTGGATGTTGCAATATCTGCTCTCTCCCAGGTGGTATCCTCCACTAGTAAATTCTTCCACTTGACCAAGTACTCTCTGATAACCCGTTTCCTCAAATGTCTCTCTCGGGTGTCAATGATAGCTTCTGGTATTAAGATGAATTTCCCTTCCTCATCCAATGGTGGAAGCTCAACTGAAGGAATTATATTGTGGCCAAGAGCTTTTTTTAATCTGGAAACATGGAATACATTGTGCACCCTGCTGTCTGATGGTAGCTCAAGCTCGTATGCCACTTCACCCGCTCTTCTGATAATCCTAAAAGGACCATAAAATTTGGGTTTCAACTTCTTTGCTCCACTCTTCTTGAGAGTGGACTAACTGTAGGGTTGGAGCCTCAAATATACCATGTCTTCAACCTCAAAATTCCTCTCCACTCGGTGCTGATCAGCATACAGCTTCTGCTGATTCTGTGCCTGCTGTATATTTTCCTTGAGTTCCCTTAAGATGTCCTGATTGTCCTGTAAGAGATCCTTTGCCTTAGGCACCCGACTATCACCAAGCAAGAGATCTGTAAAGCATGGGGCATCATAACCATACAGTGCCCTAAAAGGAGTCATTTGAATAGACATGTGATGAGTAGTATTGTAACAGTACTCCCCTAGGTACAACCATCTGATCCAAGCTTTCTGCTTCCCTGACACATAATTGCGTAGGTACCCCTCTAACCATTTGTTCACCACCTCTATTTGGCCATCTGTCTGCGGGTGCTAACTGGTACTAGGAGTCAACTCAGTGCCACAAAGCCTAAATAACTCTTGCCAAAATATACTCAGGAACTCGTTGTCCCTGTCACTGACTATGCTTTTGGGTACCCTGTGCAACCTAAATATCTCTTTGAAGAAAAAATCAGTTACCTGTCATGCCCACATTTTCCATGCGGTCACAACACTCATCTAGCTCTCCTCCCTTCCGTAGACCCGCAAGAGGGTCACCCTTGAGCTAGGGAGACCATACTCACACCTGGGAATTCAAGCAATCCACTTCACAACAGGGAACAACAACAAACCCAAAACACACAAACACCCGTGGATAAATTATACAACACGAAAACTCAACAACAGTGAGCTTTACAAGGGGCAGGAGAGTGGACACACTCGACTCCAGAGTGTCACCCTTACAGATAATATAACCAACATAATTTCTCTTGGCCTCAAACCAAGTTTGATCACAAAATTTTCCAAGGAATCTGCATTTGACTCTCAAGTCAAAGAACCAGTCACAAATACATGCCCTCAAGGCTTTCAACATCCCAAAAGAAGAACCTAGGTATGCACCCGAGGAGGATCACTCCTCCCCTACCCCAAACTTGATGAGCATTTCTCCCAAGTGGGAGAAGCTCTGTCAACAACCCGACAACAGTTCCCACAAAAACAAAACAAAAACACAGCAAATAAACAACTTTCACACTCTTTTCATACAACAATCAGATATACGAAAGAAAGGTAATAATGAACCAACCTTACAAAGCCCTTCAAGGATGAAGCTATTGTAGAGCTCCACTGAGATCTCCTCTCCCACCTAAGCCACCAACTCCCTCTTCCTTTCCCTCTCCCCCCAAAAGCTAACTTTCTTATTTTGGCAATAAAAATAAACTTCTTCCAAAATTCAACTAACTCCCTTCCCATCCCAAAAATGGAATTCAAATAACCCAAATCCTTTCAGTTTAGAGGAATGGGGAGGTGACACTTGTCCCCTCCTCACTCTTCCCAAAACCACTATTATGTCCCAAGGGATGAGTGTTGGCTTATGTCACTCACCCATCCCTAGTGTACTCCTTATCCCTCTCCTCATGTCATTTCTCTTACGTATGGGAGAAATAAAAGGAGTTAAAGGAGGAAAAGACAGGTGACCCATGCCTCTTCTTCCTTCCTTCATCATGGATGACCTCACAACTCATGGGGAATCTCACTAATGGTGAGGGTGACTTCAAGTCAATCCCTCTATAATGGATGGGTTTGTAGTCATCTCTTACCTTGGGGATTGAAGAGGGATGGGTTGGGTGTTGGTACAACCCATCATGTCCCCCGCATACCTCCAATTTTCGCCACTTAACTTCAGGGGGAAGTTAAGATGACCTGATGGAGGTTACTCAAGGGTTACCCATGCCAAATGGGGCCCTGGACCCATGGGGTATAACCCAGGGTCAACTTTAACCCATTCTGGACACCCATGGTCAAGGTAAAGCACAAGAAAAGGCCTCAAAGATTTAAATAAAAGAAAAGAAATTCAAATTCAATCTTTTTACAACACAAATCATAAGTCAGTGTTACAAGAGGGTAGACCAATCCATTCGACCTTAGGAAAGACCACATTGCAACACCATATCAAACACAGAGTGATCTTGGTTCCTCGTGGAACCAGATCAGCTTAACAGGGAATAACAATAACAAGGTGCGGAATGATCTCCGAAATTTGTGGTTTGATTAGTAAATTCCTGCACACTAAATTGCAAGATCAGTTTCACATATAATCATCATAGCCGAAGCAACTTTAAAACATGCATTATCATGACATAGTTTTAAATAGCATAAATGAAATCATATTACAATTTTCCATCATCACCTAATTAACTTTTCTGAAATGTAAACTTATCCAAACATCACCCAATTAGTTTTTCCGTAATCAAAATAAAGTTTAATAGTTTGACAAATCCGGGAACTACTATCCCACAAATATAAAAAGTATCAATAACAGTAATGTAAATAGTCACAAGAACAGAAGTAGAAAGGGTGGTCCTCACATCCTCTCCCCCTAAGACTGTACTTCCTCCTGGAAGTCGTCGAAAAGGTGAGGATAAAGGGTCTTCAGTCTCTCTGCATCTTCCCATGTCGCTGTGACTTCGTCGTATAGGTCCCATTGGACCCTAACCTGGTCCAGCTCTCGACCTCGAAGGGCCAGTTTCCGACGAGCCAATATGCGAATTGGCTCCAACGCCAGCTGTCCGTCTGCCTCTACCTGAAGAGCACTCCAATCCAACACGTGAGATAAGTCAGAAATATATTGACGTAAAACTGAGACATGAAATACATCGTGGATACGTGACAGGCTAGGTGGCAAGGCTAGACGATAGGCTACAGGTCCTATTCGCTCCAAGATCTCAAAAGGTCCTACAAACCGAGGTGCGAGCTTAGAGCCCTTCCCGTAACGGATTGGACTCTTGTGCGGTCACACTCTCAAAAATACTCTGTCACCCACAGAGAAGCTTCGGTCTGTCCTCTTAGCATCGGCATACTTCTTCTGCCTGTCCTGTGCTTCCTGAAGTCTCTGTCTAATCTGTTTGACCTGCTGTTCCATATTCTGAACTATCTCTGGACCAATGGCCGTTTTGTCTTCTATCTGATCCCAACTCAAAGGTGTTTTGCATGGTCTGCCATATAAAAAGCCTGGAAAGGAGGCATACCCAACGAGCTGTGATGCCCATTATTGTAGGCGAACTCAACCAGATACAGGTACTCCTCCCATCTAGACTGATGGTCCATAACATACATGCGAAGCATGTCTTCTAACACCTGGTTAACTCTCTCTGTTTGTCCGTCAGTCTCCGGATGGTAAGCTGAGCTGAAGTTGAGCTGTATGCCCAATGCCTGATGTAAGGCTCTCCAGAACGATGAAGTAAATACGGAGTCTCTGTCGGATATAATGCGGCGAGGTACCCCATGAAGTCTAACAATTTGATCAAGAAACACCTTTGCCACGGATGGTGCATTGTACGTTGTGCATATCGGTGAAAAATGTGCCACTTTGGTCAGCTTGTCAACTGTCACCATAATAGCATCATGGCGACGTGATGACATCGGTAGACCAACGATAAAATCCATAGAAATGGTGTCCCATTTCCATTCAGGTATCTCGTGAGGGTACAACAGTCCCGCTGGATGTTGATGTTCGGCCTTGACCCTCTGACATTCTAGGCAACGAGCAACATATTCTGCAATGTCACGCCTCATCCCAGCCCCAATGATAGAGCTGTCGTAAATCAGCATGCATCTTCTTCACTCCTGGATGTGCTGCATAGGGTGTTCTATGAGCCTTCGATAGAATAATGGTACGTAGATTACCCGCGTGGGGTACATAGATGCGCTGCCGATGTCGAAGCAACCCATCAGACTCAAGGGTATATCCTGCGAATTTGCCCTCAAGGGCCCTCTGATTTAGAATTTCTTGCTGCACCTCAAGAAACCACTCGTCCTCCGGCAGATGCTGTAAGATGCAATCTCTCAAGTCCACCCTCAAAGTCAGGGTCAGGATCTCGTGGCGCCTTCGGCTCAAGGCATCAGCGACCACGTTCTCCTTCCCTTTGATGTAGTGGACGTCAAAGTCATATTCACATAAGAATTCCATCCAACGCCGTTGGCGGGCGTTCAAGTTTGGCTGTGTAAAGATATACTGCAAGCTATGATGATCTGAATGGAGTTCAAAGCGTCGACCTAAGAGGAAGTGTCTCCAGCGGACCAAAGCATGAATAACTGCTGCGAGCTCTAAGTCGTGAGTAGGGTAGTTTAACTCATGTGTCTTCAGTTTCCGCAATTCGTATACGATCGCTCGACCACCCTGCATAAGCACAACTCCCAAACCCTCTAATGATGCATCTGTGCAAACAACAAACTCCTCTGCAAGATTTGGAACCGCTAAAATAGGAGCACTGGTAAGACGCTCCTTGAGGACTCCAAAGGCCTTTGCACACTGCTTGGTCCAAATGAAACCCTTCCCTTTTCGCTGAAGGGAAGTGATGGGATGTGCTATCTTGGAAAAGCCCTTGACAAACTGACGATAATACCCGGCTAACCCCATAAAGCTTCTGACCTCTGTCACATTGGTGGGTGCCGGCCACTCCTGAATTGCTCTGATTTTAGATGGATCTACGGAGACGCCATTGCCTGATAAAATGTGTCCCAAATACTGCACCTCTGTCCTGAAGAAGGCACACTTTGCCAAGTTGCCATAAAGTTGTTGCTCTCGTAATCGCTGCAAAACTTGACGCAAGTGCTCCACATGTTCTTCCTCGGTCCGCGAATAAATTAAAATATCATCTAGAAATATGATTACGAACCGATCTAGGTAAGTACGGAACACCCCGTTCATGAGACTCATGAACACTGCAGGGGCGTTCATCAACCCGAAGGGTACCACTGTGAATTCGTAATGGCCATATCTGGTTCGAAAAGTAGTCTTATGAATATCTGCCTCTGTGATGCGCAATTGGTGATACCCAGATTTTAGATCGATTTTCGAGAACACTCTGGCTCCTTGCATCTGATCAAAAAGGTCGTCAATCCTAGGCAGAGGATAACGGTTCTTCACCGTCACCTTGTTCAGCTGCCTGTAGTCCATGCATAATCAAAGAGACCCATCCTTCTTCTTCACGAAGATAACCAGTGCGCCCCATGGTGAAACGCTAGGTCGGATGTGCCCTTTCTCAAGTAATTCCTCTAACTGAAGCTTGAGTTCGGTGAGTTCATGTGTAGTCATCCTATAAGGTGCACGGGATATCGGTTCTGCACCCGACACTAAGTCGATGTGGAAGTCCATTTCTCTGCGTGGAGGCATACCTGGTAATTCCGGCGGAAACACGTCGGCAAACTCTCTAAGGACAGGGTGATCATCTAAAGTAGCCTTAGGTTCATCCTCTGCTCTATCACTGACCGTAATAGCAAACATCTGACATCCCTTCCGCATACAGCGCTTAAGCTGCTGAGCAGATATCGTACGAACAGCCACGGGCTTTTGAATGCCCATTATCTCAACCGGCGAACCATGATCGTCTAAACAGCTAATCGTCCTCTGGCGACAATCTAGCTTAGTTCTATGAGCCGCAAGCCAATCCATACCCAGAACTACACCGTAAGATCCTAATGGCATAACTCTAAGGTCACATGATGTAGTGAAGGGTCCTAAGGTGATATTGCAGTCTTTAACCAAGGTATCTACTGACATCCTGGCCCTAGAGGCCAACTCAACCTCCCACCTAATGTCTGGCCTAGAAGCCACTAGCCTGCAACACTCCACTAACGATGTAGATAGAAAGGAGTCAGTAGCTCCCGAGTCAAAAAGGATAGAGATGGGGAAGTCCCCAATCGTACCTGCTGCCTCGATGACTGAGGCCTGGAAATCGGCCTGGCGGTTATCAACCGCTGCAAACATGTGGTGGGATCTGCCCACGTCACCTACGGTCTGCTCAGATCCTCCTGATCGGGGCTGTCCCCCTGCTGTAAATCCCCGCGGGCACTCTCTAGCCAGATGCCCTGCCCCACCACACACATAACACGGTCCTCTAGCCTGTAACTGCCCTGACTGTGTCCTGCCCGACTGTTGCTGCCCAGTCCGTCTAGTGGACCCCTGTGAGCCTCTGTAAGACTGCTGGGACCTCGCGGGTCCTGCCGATGAACCCTGCAGTCTCTGATCTCTGCGTGAACCCTGCTGTTGCCAACCACGGTTCTATCCTCCCTGACCCCTCTGTTGGAATTTAGATTTTTGCTGATGTTGCTGCTGCTGTGGAGGCCTGGGAGGTAATGATGAAGAGTTATATCCTCCTCTCTGTATTGTGTTTGGAGGCCTTCGAAAGTTCTGCTGTTGTTGGGGATTACGATCCTGGTACTGCGGGCGTGAATTCTGCCCTCGTCCCTGAATGTCCTCTGATATAAGGGCCTTTTCAACAGCCTCGCTCATGGTCTGGGGGTCTGCCATATGAACTGGTCCTGCTATCCCGTGATTCAGCCCTTTGATGAATTTGTGTATTAAGATTTTCTCATCATGGAGGTATTCCGCGTAACGAGAAAGCTCAATGAATCGGCTCTCATACTGAGTAACAGTGAGTCCCCTCTGCTGTAAATCATGGAACTCATCGATCTTGCGTTGTCTGTAATGTTCTGACAAATATCGTGCATTAAAGTGCTCAATGAAGATATCCCAAGTGAGTGTATCCACGGAAAGTCGGCGCTTGCACTCCTCAGTGCGCCACCAGGTAGCTGCGGCATCCCTCAGAAGATGGACTGCCACTCGTGCTTTCGTGTTGCTTCCATATGGTCGCAACGCGAAACACCTGTCTAAACTAATTAGCCAAGCCTCGGCCACAGCTCCCTCTGTAGCACCTGCGAAAGTGGGTGGGTTGAGCCTAAGTAGATCTCTGATGGGGTCCCCTCTGTCTTTAAGTCCCACAACTGGCTCTTCCACACCATCCTCATACAATCCATGATGTACCTGTTCTGCCCTCTGGATCTCATCTCATCTCAAAGGTCTCGGAGGACTCCTACTCCATGCACGGGAGGCTGACCCTACCTCCTCTACTGTAGTGTTGGGGATCTCAACGATAGGCTCCACACGTGGCACCTCTCGTGGATCAACGCGGGGCTCCTCACGTGGCTCAACACGTGACTCAGCACGTGGCTCCCTATGTGGCTCCTCTCGCGGATCAACACGAGGCTCAACACGTGGCTCAGGAATCACTGGCGGTAACCTCTCTAACATAGCCTGCAGTGCCTGTCAGATCTGTGGTCCTATATCCATTACTGGTGGTGCCTGTGGTACTAGTGGTGCTTGTGGTACAGGTTGTGCAGGTGGTGCTGCTGTAACTGCAGGTGCCCGTCCCTCAGCTGAGGAATCGCTGTGCACCTCGACAGACGCTGTGTGGCGTGATCGCGCTCGTCGAACACGTCGGGGAGGCATCCTACAAAACAAGGTAGAGACTAATTAATCAAAGTTGCGGAATAATAACGTGCCCAACTATGCCCAGTGTTTAAACCGGGGCTCTGATACCAAATGTCATGCCCACATTTTCCATGCGGTCACAACACTCATCTAGCTCTCCTCCCTTCCGTAGACCCGCAAGAGGGTCACCCCCGAGCTAGGGAGACCATACTCACACCTGGGAATTCAAGCAATCCACTTCACAACAGGGAACAACAACAAACCCAAAACACACAAACACCCGTGGGTAAATTACACAACACGAAAACTCAACAACAGTGAGCTTTACAAGGGGCAGGAGAGTGGACACACTCGACTCCAGAGTGTCACCCTTACAGATAATATAACCAACACAATTTCTCTTGGCCTCAAACCAAGTTTGATCACAAAATTTTCCAAAGAATCTGCATTTGACTCTCAAGTCAAAGAACCAGTCACAAATACATGCCCTCAAGGCTTTCAACATCCCAAAAGAAGAACCCACGTATGCACCCGAGGAGGATCACTCCTCCCCTACCCCAAACTTGATGAGCATTTCTCCCAAGTGGGAGAAGCTCTGTCAACAACCTGACAACAGTTCCCACAAAAACAAAACAAAAACACAGCAAATAAACAACTTTCACACTCTTTTCATACAACAATCAGATATACGAAAGAAAGGTAATAATGAACCAACCTTACAAAGCCCTTCAAGGATGAAGCTGTTGTAGAGCTCCACTGAGATCTCTTCTCCCACCTAAGCCACCAACTCCCTCTTCCTTTCCCTCTCCCCCCAAAAGCTAACTTTCTTATTTTGGCAATAAAAATAAACTTCTTCCAAAATTCAACTAACTCCCTTCCCATCCCAAAAATGGAATTCAAATAACCCAAATCCTTTCAGTTTAGAGGAATGGGGAGGTGACACTTGTCCCCTCCTCACTCTTCCCAAAACCACTATTATGTCCCAAGGGATGAGTGTTGGCTTATGTCACTCACCCATCCCTAGAGTACTCCTTATCCCTCTCCTCATGTCATTTTTCTTACGCATGGGAGAAATAAAAGGAGTTAAAGGAGGAAAAGACAGGTGACCCATGTCTCTTCTTCCTTCCTTCATCATGGATGACCCCACAACTCATGGGGAATCTCACTAATGGTGAGGGTGACTTCAAGTCAATCCCTCTATAATGGATGGGTTTGTAGTCATCTCTTACCTTGGGGATTGAAGAGGAATGGGTTGGGTGTTGGTACAACCCATCATGTCCCCCCCATACCTCCAATTTTCGCCACTTAACTTCAGGGGGAAGTTAAGATGACCTGATGGAGGTTACTCAAGGGTTACCCATGCCAAATGGGGCCCTGGACCCATGGGGTATAACCCAGGGTCAACTTTAACCCATTCTGGACACCCATGGTCAAGGTAAAGCACAAGAAAAGGCCTCAAAGATTTAAATAAAAGAAAAGAAATTCAAATTCAATCTTTTTACAACACAAATCATAAGTCAGTGTTACAAGAGGGTAGACCAATCCATTCGACCTTAGGAAAGACCACATTACAACACCATATCAAACACAGAGTGATCTTGGTTCCTCGTGGAACCAGATCGGCTTAACAGGGAATAACAATAACAAGGTGCGGAATGATCTCCGAAATCTGTGGTTTGATTAGTAAATTCCTGCACACTAAATTGCAAGATCAGTTTCACATATAATCATCATAGCCGAAGCAACTTTAAAACATGTATTATCATGACATAGTTTTAAATAGCATAAATGAAATCATATTACAATTTTCCATCATCACCTAATTAACTTTTCTGAAATGTAAACTTATCCAAACATCACCCAATTAGTTTTTTCGTAATCAAAATAAAGTTTAATAGTTTGACAAATCCGGGAACTACTATCCCACAAATATAAAAAGTATCAATAACAGTAATGTAAATAGTCACAAGAACAGAAGTAGAAAGGGTGGTCCTCACACCACCTGAGTAGCTGTAAAGGTTGCTGAAATAGCAAATAAATGTGCAAATTTGGTGAGTCTATCGACCACCACATATATACAGTCCTTCCCCTACACCTTAGGCAACCCTGTGATGAAGTCCATGGAGATACATTCCCATTTCTGATTGGGAATAGGCAATGGCTGTAATAATCCTGCTGGATAAGTATGCTCATGCTTATTCTGCTGGCAAATGAGACACTCACGAACATACTTCTACACTTCGTCCTTTAGCCCTTTCCATGTGAACCTCGCTCGAATCTGTTTGTATTTCTTGAAGAATCCAGGATGGCCAGCCATTGCTGTATCATGGAAAGTTTTGATCACCTTATGTTTGAACTGTGAACTAGGCACCAAGAATATTCTGTCCTTATAAATAATCAAGTCATTCACCACAAAATATCTCTCATCAGTATTAGTGCCCTCAATGACTCCCGCTGCCCAAGAGTCCTTAGCATACTCTGCTATAATCAGCTCTCTCCAATCAGCAGAGATCTCCCCAACTAAGCATAATTGAGGTCGACGTGATAAGGCATCTGCAACTATGTTCCTCTTACCTTAAATCGTATGCAAGTAACTTGCTTACCCACTTTTGTTGTCTGACGATCAGATCCTTTTGGTTCATAAAGTACTTGATGCTATTGTGATATGTTTTGATTATGAATTTGCCTCCAACCGGATAAGGCCTGAACTTGGCCAATACATCTCTCGGTCATACACCGAGTAACTCCTCTCAACACCTTGAAGTTTCTTGCTCTCAAATGCTATCGGGTGCTTCTCCTGCATAAGCACTGCCCCTATTCCTTCTCCAGAAGCATCACACTGCAACTCGAATGGCTTGGTGAAATCGAGAATCGCAAGCACGGGGCAAGTAGACATTAAGTGCTTGAAATGATCAAAGCACTGTTGGGTTGAATCAGACCACACAAAGGCTCCCTTCTTTGTCAAATCTGTCAAAGGTGCTACTGTCTGTGAGAAGCCTTTTACAAACCTCCTGTAAAAACCACATAGTCCAAAGAAGCCCTTAAGCTGTGTGAGGTTTGTGGGTGGTGGCCAATCAACAATCGCCTTTATCTTATCTGGATCTACCCTGACACCATCTGCGCCGATAATGTGACCTAGATAGAGCAACTCAATCATGCCAAAGTCACACTTGGACTCTTTGGCATAGAGGGACTCACTCTCCAAAATACTCAACACCTCCTCCAGATGTCTCAAGTGATCCTGCCATGTCCTGCTGAAAATTAATGTCACCGAATAAGATCAATACAAACTTCTGAAGCTGCTGTCTGAAAATCTAGTTCATGCAACTCTGGAAAGTAGCATGTGCATTGGTCAAACCGAACGGCATCACCAAAAACTCAAAGTGGCCGTAATGACACTTGAAAGCAGTCTTCTCTACATCTTCTACCCTCATTCGAATCTGATGGTACCTCGATCTGAGATCTATCTTAGAAAAATAGCAAGCACCATGCAACTCATCTATTAACTCATCAATCCTCGGGATAGTGTACATGTTTTTGATGGTCTTCTTATTCAATGCTCTGTAGTCGATACACATCCTAATTGTCCCATCCTTCTTTTTGACAAGAACAACTACTGAAGCGAATGGGCTCTTACTGGGCCGGATGTGTCCCATCTCCAGTAACTCCTTAATTGTTTTTTCAATTTCATCCTTGAGCCTCTTCGGATGATGGTAAGGAGTGATCATGATGGTCTTGGTCCCATCCTCAAGCTCAATAACATGCTCGATGCCTCTATCAGGAGGCACTCTTGGTGGTATGTCTCCAAACACCTTACTGTGCTTGGATGGTAACTTCTGAATATTAAGATGATAGCTATCCTTCTGCCGTGGTGGGGACTCTGGCATAATAAGGCACTCTGCTGCCTACTCTACCTGGTCATGTCTCAATAGCCTGTCCATTCTCTTCAGTGATACCACTCGAGGTCCACCATCTGATATACCTCTAAGGCATATTTTCCTCCCATTGAATTCAAATCTCATTTCCATCTTCTTTACATTCATGGTGAATTCCTCTAATTGGCTCATCCAATGCATGCCAAGTACCACAGTTGTATCCCCAATGTCGACCACATAGAAGTTATCTACCAACTCATAATCACCCATGATGATCTTCAATCCTAATATCTTTCGGCTGCACTGCATTTTGAACCCGTTGGCTACCATCACTTTGAAGCCATCGAATTCCTCTGTCTTCAGTCCCCTGCTAGCTACCAACCCCTCGTCAATAAAATTATGAGTAGCTCCTGTATCAATGAGGGTAATAATGCTCTGTCCACCGAGTACACCATGCACCCTGAAAGAACCAACCTTCTGGAAACTAGATAGTTGAGCAATAATACCTCCACTGCCAGTACTATGCTGTGACGCTCTCTCATCTCCACTATCTCCATGGTCGGAAGGTTGATTTGAATCCGAATCAGATGCCTCTGATTGAGTCTCCTCAGTTGAATAGTACTCAATCAATTTGGCCTTAGCCTTATGTGGACACTTATGCGAGGGATCCCATGGTTCTTTGCAATGGAAGCAAAGTTTCTTCCTCCTATACTCATTGAGCTGATCATTAGTCAACATGTTGGACCTTTCCTTATGTTGTTCAACATCTGTATGGAAGGGTCTCTTCTCTTTCTGCTTGTCCCTCTTGTGTGGAAACCCTTTAGACTGAAATTTGCTCCTCCACACTGATGACTCCATATCTTGGGCCTTCTTCATGGCCTTCTGGAGTGTAACAGGGTCAAAACCCTTAACCCAACCACGAAGTGGGTTTGACAATCCATCAATGAAGAGAATAACCAATCTGCGCTCAGAAATATCTGGGACCATAACAGATAGGTCCTGGAACTCAGAAATGTAGGAGTCAACTGAACCACTCTGCCTCAGTTGTGCCAACTCCTTAAACTGTAACTCTAGGTCCTTCTTATCAAACCTATCGATCAGTTTGGCTATAAACTCCACGTATGAAGTAATCTGATCGTGACCCAGTGTGACCTTCCCGTTGCTCCACCACTTTTGTGCTACCCCCTCCAAATGCAAAGCTGCATAAGTAATGGCGACCTCCTCAGGCATAGGACTAATTTGCAAGTAACTGTCCAATTTTTGGACCCAAGCTCTAGCGGTGGTCTTACCCGATCCATCAAAGTAGGGAAGTGTCATCTTACTTTTTTCTATAAGTCCTGGTTCTGAGGTCTACCTCCTCCGCGAGGTCTATTCTTCATCCTAATGTCAGAGTACTCCGCAAAGGTCATCTTTGCCCTGAACTCTGCACTTGAAGCTCTCCAATCCCTCAGAATCTCCTCTTGAAACTCAGCCTGTGTGGGATCTTGCTCAGGAACTTGGTTCCTGAGAGTGAAAATGGGTATACCAGGTCTGTTACCTGCTGTAAACTGTGAAGCCCTCCTATGAGTCACCGAGGCCTCATCCTTATCATCTCTGAACCTATGTCTGTCATCCTGGTTCCTGTCCCCATTATTCCTGTTCCCCTGGTTCTTGTCACCATTGTGTCTATCCCCCACATTATGCCTGTTCCTATCTCCCCCATTGTCTTTGTGCTTATCACCGTCATTGTTCCTGTTTCTATCACCGTCATTGTTTCTGTTCCTGTCACCTCCAATGTATCTGTTCTGGTCACGGTGATTATCCCTGTTATTCCTTCCATCTCACAACTGTTTGAGGGTATGTGCTATCTCTGCCTGTGACTCCTTCAACTCCTGTCTAGACTCCCTCAACTCTCTCTAAAGCCAACGAACTCCTGGTGAGCACATTCAGGATCTCGCTCATGCTAGGTTCCTCACCTTCTCTGTCACCCATCTCTTTTGTAGGATCTGGAACTGGTGGTAACTCTCTTGAAAATGGGTCTATTCGTGAAACTTGGGAATCATCCTCAGTAGCGGCAACCTCTATCTCTGACTCAAATGGATTTGTTATGGGTACTGGATGCTCAGGTTCTTCTAATTGTGGTACCTCTCTTCCCTGTGTCCTCTGTGGGTTTTGTGTTCCTGGTCTTGGTCTGAAATTATCTCTATCTGTAGGCCGCATATCTCACTTTCAACTTTTGCATGTCATGTTTAACACCGCAGGATGGCAAGATTTTCTACTCTGATGCCACTGTAACATACACTGTCATGCCCACATTTTCCATGTGGTCACAACACACATCGCACGTGTCATAGCCACATCTGTCATGTGGTTATGACACGAGATATGAAAAACTTTTCTCACACTGTCCTAAAAACCCCTTCGCATGCGTAAGCATGCTCGGCGGTGTTCTCTCATGGCGAAACACTACAATTTTCGGCGGGATATAGTACAATTGCGTGCAACTAGACGCATACAGATCAACAAGAGGGTCTGTACGACGCCGCTAACGTCATTGCAAGAGTGAGATTACCAAAGTTCCTAAATCTAAACCTCGGCAATCTCCGGCAGCATAATGCCTTACGGCGTTAGTGGGAATTACGCTGCACTCATTTACGCACGTGGTTCGCTGATAGATTAACAACTTCCCATGACGCCTTGTTTCGACTAAACCGACTAGTGATCTCCCTATTTAGTCATTTTTCAGCCAGTGACGGTTGTCTGTCTCCTCTCTTGTTTCCTGAAACATACTCCTCCTACGACTTAGCATTCTCAACAAGGCGGTTTGATTGCTCTCTCTTCCCTTTTCACTGGTTCTTAATTTTGATTGTATTTTTATCGCCCTTACCTTAACTATTTCTCTGTTAATTTAGTGTGTTTATATTTCGGTCTCTCTCTCTCTTTCGTTTTCTATGCTTTCTTTATGTGTATCCGGTCCTTTCTTCATGATTTACGCCAATCAGGGTTATCACTGCAGCTATTGTTGATATTAAACCTAACTTCAGGATGGACTAGGTCACAAGGATTGGTTTACTACTTCGCTGGACTCGGTCTCCTAGTCTTCTCCGATCACGGTATCTCCTCTTCGTTTGTATTAATTAAACTTGTTCCTAAGCAGATTTAGCAGAAGGGTCCGTCAACTTAGTTCTCTTATCCCATGTGGGAAATGTCGCGCATTTTCTCCTCTGTGTTTTCCAATGTTAGTTTTTCTTCTTCGGACTCTCTTACAGGTTTACTTATGAGGTCGTTTACTACAGTTGGGATTAAAATGGCCACATGGAATGTCTGTGGTGGCTTCTTAAGTTTATTTCCAGTGTTCTTTTAAGCAAGGTGACGTGTAATTTTCCTCTTCATTTTCCTTTTTTTTTTTTTTTTTCCTGCTTATTGACATTATGTTGGTAGTGGAAACTTCCGAGAAACTCTTTCCGGAGTGTTACAGTATATTCCTTTATACACCCATTAAATTATAATTTTATTTTCTCTTATCTATAATTACTGTTGTTATTATTACTAATCAGTATTATTAATACTCTTATTGTAAATCATTTACCGTTGTTAATACATGTAGGAGGCTCTTCACTTTATAAAACCCTGTTCATGGAAATATAACTTCTTTGGTTGTTGTGTTCAACACTTAATAAAAACTAACTGTGAAAATATAATTTGTTATTTTATTTTGTATATCCATGTGTCTTATTTTATTAAGATTTTAAACGAGGGCCCAATAAAATGGTTCATAGGACTACTCCTATATATATATATATATATATATATTTTAATGTATATGTAGAAGACGAAATTGTTCTCTTAACTTTGTTAAACAATATATATATACCTATATGTATATATATATATATATATTTCTATATATATATATAGATATAGATATAGAAATTATTTCATTATTTATTGATATATACATAGACATATATAGTATCTATATATGCCTATATATATAGCAATAAAATGCATTCATTTCTAAATAGACTAATCATATGTTAGGGCCAAAGCCCTAACATTTTTTGTTTGTTTTTTTTTTTTTTTTGTTTTTCCACAGCAAGCGGCGGACATGGGCGGCGGTGGCCGCAGTGGCAGAGGAAGCAGGGTCGGCGCACAGAATGGAGGGCCTATGCAGGCCGTGGGAGTTATAAGGGGAAGGGGGATGTGGGGTGGGGCGGAGCCCCACCCCACACCTCCATTTATTTGTTAGAGCCTGCGGTGGGGATTTCTCCCCACCGCCCCATATGAAACCGCGACTGTGTGTTTATGCCGCGAGTTTATAATTTCGACAGTCATCTCTTTATGGTGCTTTTCGTTGATATCTATCAACACTAATATATTTATATTTATATATATATATATATATTTATATATTTAGATTTATAATTCAGTCTCTTAAAAAAAACAGTTTCTGTCAAAAATGATAATTAATAAAAAAAACTGTGATATATATATATATCTATATATATATATTTATATATATATATATATTCTTATATGTATATATATAGAATCCTTAATTTTCTCAAATTAACTACCTTATTCATTTTCTCAAATTCACCCTGTTAGAATGGTAATTACATAACAATTATATATATATATATCTATATATATATATATATATTTATTCCAGTTTCACTTATTCGGTAGAAATGGTAAATATATATCAACTCATTATATTTATATATTTATATATATATATATTTATATATATATATATATATTTATATATATATATATATATGAATATATAACGATATATATTCCATTTTCATAAAACATATAAGTTTCTCAATTAACAAACAGAAAAATATACATGCTAGATTTCCTCTAATCTTTTCAAATTAACTGAATCTACTATGTATGAAGAATAAACTCAAACATTTAAAATTGTCTTTTCCTTTAGAACAATGAACCATAAAAACTAACATTTCAACTAGTTAAGCAATTCCAAACTTTCAAATGTAAACAAACTCAGATTAGATTGCAAATCAATAATGAACTCTTCCTTTCAGTAATACTTGAAACACAAATAAATTGCTATTTAACAAGGTCTACAAACATCAACTTGAAAATTTAAGCACATTCATATTACAGATTTTAAACCATGGATACAACAACTAACTTTCCAGATATGAACTTTCTTCACCCAACAGTATACAACTGGTAGCTTGAGACAACCAAGTAGAAGACCATTACTAACAAGATCAGGGAGGTGGTTTCCTTCACCCCCAGGGTAACAATAAATTACAACAATAATAAGAGAGGTACTCTCTCTTCAACTCTCATGAAATGAACCAGGCCTAATTCTCATGACAAAGAAGAATAACTGTTTCTTCACAAATATAACTCCTCCCAAGCCAACCAGAAGCTCCAAGAGAAAACCTGCGTATCAAAGACAAACAAAGAAGAAAACACCACTCATCTAGCTCTCCTCCCTTCCGTAGACCCGCAAGTGGGTCACCCCCGAGCTAGGGAGACCATACTCACACCTGGGTACTCAAACACTCCACTTCACAACAGTAACAACAACAATCCCAAAGCACACAAACACCCGTGGGTAATTTACACAACACGGAAACTCAACTACAGTGAGTTTCATAAGGGGCAGGAGAGTGGACACACTCGACTCCAGAGTGTCACCCTGACAGATAAGTTAACCAATATAATTTCTCTTGGTCTCAAACCAAGTTTGATCACAAATTTTAAGAAATCTGTATATGACTCTCAAGTCAAAGATACAGTCACAGATACATGCCCTCAAGGCTTTCAATATCCCAAAAGATGGAAACAGGTATGCACCCGAGGAGGATCTCTCCTCCCCTACCCCAAACTTGATGAGCATTTCTCCCAAGTGGGAGAAGCTCTGTCAAACAACCCGACAATAAACCCCACAGAAAACAAATCTAACACAAAATTACACACATTACATACACAATCAGCTATACGAAACAATGGTAAAAAATCAAACCAACCTTGCAAGCCCTCCTGGAATGAAACTGTTGCAGAGTCCACAGAGTTCTCTTCCAACCTTAGCCACCAACTCCCTCTCCCTTCTCTATCCTGCAAGCTAACCTTTCTATATTTGGTAAGGCAAAAATGAAAGTTTCCCCAAAATTCAACTAACTCCCTCTCATCCCAAAATTGGAAACAAATAACCAAATTCTTTTCAGTTTTGAGGAATGGGGAGGTGACACTTGTCATCTCCTCACTCTCCCCCCAAACCACTATTCTGTCCTGGTGGCTTATGTCACTCTCCATTCCCAAGAGTACTCCTTATTCCTCTCCTCATGTGATTCCTCTTACGCATGGGAGAAATAAAAGGAGTTGATGGGGAAGAAGACAGGTGACCCATGCCCCTTCTTCCTTTCTTCACATGGGTGTCCCCACAGCACATGGGGGAATCTCACTATGGAAGGGGTGACTTTAAGTCAATCCTTCAATAATGGATGGCATCTCTTACCTTGGGGAATGTAGAGGGGATGGGTTGGGTGTTGGTACAACCCATCATGTCCCCTCCTACCTCCAATTTTCGCCACTTAACTTCAGGGGAAGGTTAAGTTGACTAGATGGAGGTTACTCAAGGGTTACCCATGCCAAATGGGCCCCTGGACCCATGGGGTATAACCCAGGGTCAACTTTAACCCATACAAGACACCCCTGGTCAAGGTAAAGCACAAGAAAAGGCCTCATAAATTTAAATTAAATAAGGAAATTCAATTTCAATCCCTTTTTTTTTTACAACACAAATATAAAATAATGTTACATAAGGGTAACCTAATCCACTCAACCATACGAAAGACCACATTACATCATTACATCAAACACAAGAGATCTTGGTTCCTCGTGGAACCAGATCGGCTTAACAGGGAATAACAATTAACAAGGTGCGGAATGATCTCCGAATTCTGTGGTTCGATTAGTAATTCCTGCACACTAAATTACAAGATCAGTAACCACATAAAATCATCATAGCCGAAGCAACTTGAAAACATGCATTATCATGACATAGTACTAATTAACATAAATGAAATCATATTACAATTTTCCATCATCACCTAATTAATCTTTTTTTTTGTTTGTTTTTTTGAAATGTAAACTTATCCAAACATCACCCAATTAGTTTTTCCGAAATCATAATAAAGTTTAATAGTTTGACAATTCCGGGAACTGCTATCCCACAAACATAAAAAGTAACAATAACAGTCATGTAAATAGTCATAACAACAGTAGTAAAAAGGGCGGTCCTCACATACACCCCTTTGTATATGTTTGCTCTGACTGATTTTTTTTGTGTTTTTGATGTTTTGCTGTTTAGGGTTTTATGGGTCGTTTTTGCATGTTTGATTTTTGCATTGCATGTATGAAATATGAAGTATATGAACAAACCTAGAAAATATACAATGATTTTGCATAAACTAAAGACAACCCAGATCATAAAAAGTGCTAAAACTAATTATAATGAAATACCCACTTGGAAATCTTCAACTTCGTTTATTGCCGGAAATGCATCAACTTACACAGCCATGGAAATCGACTAGACATGCATACAAGTATAGTTTTCTGCTTGAAGTGAAGATGCAGCAGCAAATACAAGGCTGAACGCCTAGAATGGGGAGAATAGATGCCACCAAAACCAAGTATAAGCTAACTCCAAAGACCCACTGCTGTCCTCCAATGGTATGGCCCTGCTGAAGGTTATATCAGCAATGACGCGATGCTAAACTCCTCTTAAGAAACCTCTGTTTTGATCTGCAGTTTATCTCTGTCCTCCAATGCCTCAAAAGGGTCTCATAACAATGCCGAAACACATAAAAATGCCCCTAGAAACTTGTACGACCTGACTGCTGTGGTACGGCCAGCTAGAGGAAAAGTACGGCCAAGCCAAGAAGCCAAAATCAGTCTTAAATCGCTTTATATCTGCCTGTAATCTCTTCTTCACCCTAGTACTCTCAGCTGCATAGAAAAACTGAAGATAATATGTTCATTTCAGCACCAAAACTTTTTCAAAAACCGTCAATGAAAGCACCAAATGGAACTCCTGAGTGAAGCTCCTCTAACCCTCTCCTGATGCACTCTTTCATACACGAGGAAAGGCGAAGCTGCAAAGGTTTTCATCTCTGCAAATCGATATTCAAAACCCTAGAGCCAAGCTCAACCCAATGCATGGGCAAACTCCAAAATAAGAGCAATTTTCATAAACAAAGCATAACCAAATGAGGTTTCTTTTTGGTCTTTTATTTGCCTTCTTCCCCAATGCCCAAGAGGGGTTTATTTTATTTATTTTTAAATTATAAACCAACCCCTTATCACTGCATGTGGGGCGCTCATCCCTAGGCACTTCACTTTTAAGTTATAACTTAACTTTATAAAGTGATAATACTTTATAACTTAAAGTGATTTAATATCTCATATTGTATAAGTTAAATATTTAATTTAACTTATATATCGACTTATATCACCTTGGGCCCTGAAATGACGTGAACCCCAGTGCTATGACCATCCATGACTGCCCTGCTAAAAATAGTAACAGCTCGGCCCATGACTTACTATAAATAGTAAGTCCCTGGAATGACTTCCTAAACACCTCCATTAGCCTACAAAAGTCGAATTATAGGCTAACCTTGGTCTACTGGTGCAGTGAGCTAGATGGGGGACATTCCAGATCGGTTGTGCAAGACATTCTAGTTATTGTTCAAGGGTTCCAAGTTGCTATGTAAGACATTCTTGTTGTTGCACAAAATTTTAAAGATGAGAAAGAAACCCTAATTGCTACACAAAGGTTTCCATTGGTTGCTTATGAGAATGCAAGGACTTTTACCATCGCATAAGAGTGATTTGATTTTTACATCTCAGAAATTTTATATTACGAAAATTGAAAACAAAATGAGTACCAAGATATTCGATAATAAAATAAGGAGTGAAAGCATCCTAATGTAAGATTACAAACGCTTTATCCAAAGAGGATAAGAGTGACAACAAATAAAGCAAAAAGAATATTCCTAAAGTCTATTCCAAAATCTAATTGACCATTATAAATAAAACATTACTTTAATTCCCTCCCTTAATGGTCAATCTACTAACTACACCAAGCTTATCTCAAAATTTTACAAATTTGTCAGGATTCAAAGACTTGGTAAGAATGTCTGTAGTTTGATCCTCTGAAGGACAATACTGCAACATAACAATCCATCTTGTACAAGTTGTCTGATGAAATGACAATGTAAAGGCGGAATTGTACTATCATGGAGATGGTCCATTGTATGACGGAGTGTTCCCAAGAAGTTTTGGGCTGAGGCAGTATATACTACAGTTTATTTGCTAAACAGGTCTAACACAGGCGGTGAAGTAGAAGACCCTAGAGGAAGCATGGTTTGGGAGGAAACCGAAAGTTAGTCATCTTAAGGATTTTGGTTCCATTGCATATGCCTGGATTCCATATGAAAAATGAACCAAGTTAGATCCTAAGAGTAAGAAATTAATGCTTACATGGTACAATGACAATCATAAGGCTTATAAGTTGATTGATGTTGACACTGACCACTTGACTTTCAGTCGAGATGTGGTTGATGAGAAAGTTTGGCTCTTCCAAATTTCTTCAGAGATCAAGATTATTGAAGACCAACCTGTTATGGCTAAGGATTCACGTGTCCAGCTTCAGGTAGCTCCACCTGAAAGGGGGGAGGATTCTGAGCATGAGGAGTCTCCCAGGCAGGTAATAGTACTAGAATTCATTGATAATTACCTGGATCAGCATCCAGATGACACAGGAACAGGTAGCCTAAGTCATGGTGACAACACTGATTTGTAGAAGAGACTCTCAAGAAGAGATCAAAGTGGCAGGAAAGCACCATGGGCGATGTTCGGGTAAGTGAAATGATCAAGGGTAGTGTTGATGTGTTTTTTATGCACAAGGCAACATGCAGAATAAAATACTAAGTATTCTATCCTCTCTTGAAAAAAGACACTCAAAGGCTAAACTACGTGATCCAGTGAGATGACTCCAAGGTTCCAGATGTCAGGTCTTGACAATACGTTGGATATAGACTCAGTGTATATTTGATGTGATTTGCTGTGAACACAAAGGGACTTATGCTGAAGTTACTTCTCAATTCACCTGATTCATTACTCCTTTTCATGGAAAGAAACCTCGTAGTTCCACTCTACAAAGAAATGCAAAAAGATCAAGGGTTTAGAGAGAATCTACTTTACTTCTAAGTACAATGAGACAATGAATGATGCCAAGATAGACAAATTCCTTATAAGAAGCTCCACTTTGCCTTGACAAATTCAACAACTAGATGGAACAAGTGCAATCTCCCAAGGATGACTTAAGGATTTTCATATTGTAGACACACATTTGAGTACCCACAGCTGGCACAACTCAGACAAGCATCGACAACCAAACTATTGCAATAAATTGAGGTTCAAGCTAACTTTGCACAATGACTTACCAACGACAAACCATCGAAAATATGAACCTAGGAATTCATCAAATATCTTCACAATACATTCACTATATCAATGAACTTTCTAATCTACTTTACTTGGAAACACATCTCAATTATCTTCGAGAAATAAGAAACCATGCTACGTTCCAAAACAACACAATTGTCACCAAGCTTCAATGAGAAATGTATTAATCTTGGAAGTGATTACAACAATTTCAAGTTCTCTCCAACAACTTATAAGAGCTTCCTCTACTCTACTCCTACTCTACTTTCCTACAACAACTCTTATTTAATGTATCTATTATTACAAATGAGGCGAATGAGCCTTTTTATAGTCCTCAAAATACAATGAAGGGCCAAGATTGATTTGAGCAACCAATGGCCAAGATTTTGCCACATCAGCAATTAGTTACAACTAACTATTTTTAGTAAAAAGTAAAAGTTGACATAATCCGTGTACATAAAAAAACCAAAGGCAATGAAGGCACGTTTCCCAAGGTGATAAGCATGACATGTTGGAATCTCAGGGAATCTTTTGGATAGGGCGTCCTCTTTCTCTTGGACTTTGTTGCAGGCACATTGAACATGCACAAGTGACATGGCGAGAAATGATTGATCTATGATGTATAGATGCCACTTGAGCATTTCTTGAGCAAATTGGCTTGATTTTCAACATTTTTCCAATTTCTTGATGCTATTCCCAAATTTTATCTTCGTGTTTGGACAAGTCTTTAAACTTGAATTTTCACTTCTCTGGAGCTGTCAACATGGAACTTGGGAATCTTGTCCTTGTTCTTTACTCCTTGTTGTTGTCTTTGCATTCCTTACATTTTTGGATGTAATTTGTGGATTTTCTTGATACTTATGTTCATTCATCTTTCTTTCTTGTGATGCTCATGTAGGATTATTGCTTCGGATGTTGAAGTAGAGGAGATGAGTTGGGTGTGAATTCTTGGAGTAGACCTCATGATGTTACCTCTTGATCTTCTTCTGGTGCATGAAATGGGAAGCTCTTGAATGTGGAAGTGGAGCTTGCAAGGTGATGATGAAATCTCCTCTCTAGAAGTAGGATGATGGTGAACTTGATGATATCTCGATGAAGTGCAGTATTCCAGTGACGATGCTTTCTTTGGATGCAAGGTGGATGATCTTGATGATGTCTTGATCCTCTGGATGCTCGTCTTCTTTGGTTGGGTAGCTCACCTCCGGATTCTCCAATATCTGCAAGATGAAAATTGACAAGTCATAGTATTTGATAACATCAAGTTAAGTCCATTAATACATGTGAGAAATTGAAAGATATCGTTGGATTTCACAAAATCTTCGAAACATGAGGATGGATTTTATTGAAGGCAAAGTGAATTTCGGAATTTCCACTCGTCTGTGGAATTTGCTAAATTCTGGTGCAATTTCCAGGCTTGCATGGAAAATGCGATTTTGGCATGACTTGATCTTTTTGCCTTTCAAACTTTTAAACTCCCTTGGCGTAGAGTCTTGGTGATTTCAAATAGTTTTCAATGGATTTTTTATGAATTTCAATTTTGCATCAAAATGGAGCACTTGGTTTAGGCGCAATTTCCACTTGGAGGTGGAAATCCCGAAATTTCCACTTGATGCTAAAAATTGCGACTTTGGCAAAAAAATTCTCCATATTACTTGTAATCACGCCCACTTCATGATGATTTCTTCACAAAATTTTCAACGTTTTCTTAATGATTTTCAAGGGATATTCAAGGGATTTCTATTTGCTTTGAGTTCTTATGAAGTCTACAAGGTGGCGCAATTTCTAGGCTAGCATGTAAATTGCGAAATTTTCACTTGTCAAAATTTGCGACTTTCTTATGATGTTTCTCTTCAAACATTTCTCAAAGATTTGCAAAGATTTTGAAGTTTGCTCGATGATTCAAAGGATACTAAATCAAAATTTTTATATAATCAAAATGGGCACAATTTCCACATGAGAGTGGAAATTGCAAATTTCCTTCTCAAGTTGGATTAACTTCTTCTCAAATTCCTTGAAGTTGTGAATTTCACACTTTTTGCTTAGTCAAGGATTTTGCATTTTTTGGTCTCCTCTTGGACAAATCTTCTCCATATCGCACATTTTATAAGGTCTTGGACAAGTTTTGGCGCTCATTGTGGTGTGTGAAGGACTAAATCCAAATCGCAAATTTTGGGAGATGCTGGAATTTCACATTTTTTGGGGTTCTTCTAGAATTTTGCAATTTCAAGCTCCTTCTGGAATTTCACAATTTCAAGGTCCTTAAGGATTTCGCACTTTTGAGTGCCCCTTGGAATAGTTTCATTTCGCACCTTTTGGCCTCCTCTAGAACAAGTTCTTGTCGCACTTTTCAGCCTCTTGATGAATTTCGGACTTTTGGAGGGGCCATGGAATCTCTTTGTCGCAAGTCTTGGAAAACATTCTATGTCGCATTTTTTATGACCTCTTGGAATTTCACAATTTCCTTATGAGCCTGGAATTTGCGATTTTTTTCTTACTTAGCCCTTTTTCAGTACCTTGATTCACGTATATTTCAGTACTTTAAATATTTTGAAATATACTTTCTGGATGTTTGAGATAGGTCTCGGATCCATGAGATTTAACATGCAGATTCTAGATTTTTGAGGATGCACCAGATTTCAGACTTAGTCAGTTTTTCTGGGTTTCAGGACATAAGACTTCAGGACATAAGACTTCAGGACATTAGACTTAGTCAATTTCAGGATTTCAGGGACATACGTCAGGATGAGGGCATAGGGATTCCTCAGTTGAATATCCATCCCTTAGGTAATTTCTTCAATCACTTCCTGGATTTGAGCAAGAACTTGGCGAGACGTGGACAAATCAATACTACCAGACATACAAACTCAGAGAAAACTTAAACCTTAAAGCACACATACGGCACAAAGCGGAAAAGAAGGTGGGTCCCCATTTGCAATGAGGCGATGTGTGAAAATGTCACAACAGGTAGATCATCAAGAGGTAAGAGCAAGAACACAATTAACCTTGCTTTGATACCATATTACGAAAACTGAACATAGAATGATTACCAAGATACTTGATAATAAAATAAGGAGCGAAAGCATCCTTATATAAGATTACAAGTGCTTTATCCAAAGACAATAAGAGCGACAACAAATAAAGCAAAAAGAATATTCCTAAAGTCTATCCTAAAAGCTAATTGACCATTATAAATAAAACATTACTTTAATATTTTAGAGCAGGACTATTTGAAGCTAAAAAAAGTCGTGGTAAATTACATCACAAGGTTTTTCATTTTTGTAATTTGAATCGAATGCTACATTTTTTTCTAGCATTTTATTATAATGGGAGAGGGATCCAAGGTTTGTTGGATATATGCTCACATACTTTGGTTTATAGTTTATTTCCTGCCCTATATTATGTATCTTGATTATGAGTTAACCACATCAATTAAGGGGTGGTTACTTGGTGGTTGCACACCCTTGTATTATATATGTACCACTATTGTACAGTGATTGATAAATGGGAATGGTTTGCTGCTTATGTGTTTATCTCTTGATGCCTTCCTTCTTGTAATTCTGCATCTTTCTCCATTTATTTGTGCATTCATTTTTCTACAATGGAATGGATGTGAACCAAATCTGGAAATAGAATCCTTACGTTAATTAAGAAGTGTATAAAAAATTTACTGCTAATGCTGAACAAAGTAAGGAACAAAAACATAGCTTGATGAAAATTTTTGTCAGTCCCTTCAATCATGAGCTCGAAGAGATCAAATGCAATTGTGAATTACAAAGGAGTGGTGAATGCAGTTAAATAGATCTATTTTCAGCAGTTTTTCAGTGTCTACAGTGTGTATGCCCTATTTTTGTTGCGTTTGTACATGTTTGCTATGTGCAGATGAGTTCAAGTGCGGGTTACTCAACCACCTTAGCAATTCTCAAGTACTTAGTGAGTATTGAAAGCCAGTATTTAGGAAAAGAAAATTTACAGAGCCTAACTGTGCCGGAAAAACTGTGTTTTTTTAATGCATTTTTTCCACGTGGGTTCCCCTGTACAAACCCTAGGTGAACCTATGGTGCACCTGATCCGGGACTTATACCCGGACATATTTGGAATGGGATTGTTCGCAAAAAGTTATATGATATATCTACCAGTCAATATATGCATAAAATGATTTATTCGGAATAGTATTCCATGTTCTAGGCCTTCTGACATTGTTATAGATCTAATTAATCTCCATTAGTTATTAGTGGTCATTACTAAGAGATGCAAAATTTCACCTTGATGGGACACGTGTCCCATAATCTTCATATAAATAACATGTCACTCTATCCATTCATTCTCACCAATATACTATTATATTCTAATTCCTTATTCAATATGTATATATTACATATTTATTGTGTATGTACCTAGTAGGTATGTGATGGGTATTTTTTCTCAATTGGCTACCATTCACATGGTGATTGTCGTGTGTACTTGTTTGAGGATGATATTTTGTTTTAGTGATAACTTCAAAGCTCTATTACTAAAAGTATGCCCCTCACTGTCAAAATATTCATATCTCTCATCAACCCTCCTTGCTTTAATCCATCTGCCCAATATCTCCATGTGCCCTCTATGGAATGGCTCAGCCTGCACTGCCCTTTCTTGTCTCATATTGGCCTATCTCCCTTTGTTGACTCATACTTCTATGGTTTTCCCAGTCCATCTCCTGGATTGTAACTTTGTAGACCAGGAACAAGTCAAGTTCAGGTCAACTCTGGTGTTTCTAGTTGATCCTCCACTTGCCATGAATGGTTCACCTAATAATAAGATGCATTTCTTATAGTTCTTTTCAATGAATTGTTCATCTCCCTTAATACACATGGGTTTTGTAATGTTTGGCACTGAGCTCATGCAGGCTGCGATTGGTCGCTTTTTGGAAGTAATGAGGCAATCCCTGAGCCATTCTTCAGCATTTACTGGTCCAATTGAAGAACTGGTCCATCATAAAACACAGTCATCAGGGCATCTACATGTGATCTCAGAGCTGAATTCGGACATTACTACAGAGGAAAATCGTGTTTCTCTATCACAAGCTTCAAGCAGGAAGGTGGACTCTCAAGCTTTGCAATTAGAAGAATCAGAGTTGATTAGATACTTGGAAAATATGCCAATAGATGAACAGCTCCCCTGTATGCCTCCTTGGTTTATCCATGCTGGTAGTCACAAACTTTATCAATTGATTGCAGCCATTATAAGGCTTGCAGGCCTATCTGCTGTGGCCGGTATAGCACCTAGTTTAATACTTCTCATATTTTTCTGTTGAATAAAGTGCTAATGTTCATTACAATTTTGTAATTGTATTTCTTACCAAGTTTAATCTTTATTCTGAAAATCTAGGTTGCACGGATATATTTTCCTTGTCAATTCTAATAGAGATACCGCTAGAGTCTCTTCGTCACAACATTTCAGAGATGCGCTTAAAAGAATATAGAGAGGAGGATTGGCAGACTTGGTATAGCAGTCATGGGTCAGGCCGTGTTCTACGTGATGCAGCTACTGCAGTATGCATTCTAAGTGAGATTATTTATGGTGCATCAGGCAGGGCTACATACACATACACAAGTTTGTTCAAAAGTACCAGCAAATTACAAGAAAAGAGCACAGGGAGAATGACAGGATTTTCAGACAGCAATAAGTGTGGCTCTGGCCTAAATGACTACTTAAAAGACAATATTCTAAGTTCTCTAAAAAAATGGGAAATGAATGCTGGAACAAATTTAAGTCACCATGTTATTGAGTGTGTTTGTAGCATACTGCACGAATACATGTCTTCTGAAATTTGGGATCTTCCTATAGATTTTTTGTCACCTGGTCTGACACAAAGTGTCAGCGATCAGCAGTTGCCTCGGCATTTTTTGCAGGACACTGCAATGCTACAACAGGTACTTTTGTGTTCATGCTTGTGGAAGATTTTTTTTCCCCTTTTGGAACAACATCATTTGGATAGATTAGAAACATTTATCTGTGTGTGAAGAAGCCAAAAGCAGTTCTGAATTTGTCAGTTTCTGTTAGTAACTCCAATATTATACTCTTTATTTTGACTGTGCAGGTTATATTAGAGGGTTTGGGTGTATTTGGAATATCACTTGGGAGATCTTTTGAAACCAGTGGGTTCTTGTATTCTTCACTTTACTTATTGTTGGAGAAGCTTGTCTGTTCAAATTATCACATACGAAGTGCAGCAGATGTTGCACTCAGAGTTCTTTCCACGTTTGCTGGTTATTCATCGGTGGGTTCTGGATCTTGTGGAATCTGACCCTGAATTTTTCTCTTTATTGAATAGAGTTGACTCATTATTTTGTTTTGGCAACAGGTAAAAGATATGGTGGTGGCAAATGTAGATTACATAATTAATTCGTTGTGTCATCAACTACGCCACTTGACACTCAACCCTCGTGCACCGAACATACTTGCGGCTATACTTTCCTCTATTGGTGCTGTTCATGATATCTTGCCATTACTAGAGGAGCCAGTATGATACTGTCTTTAATGCCATTATGACTAATTGATTTGTTGTTTATACAGAATAGATATAACTTCTTGTTGCAATGTTGTCTACTGCTCTACAAAAATGCATCTTAGGATAGGGAATATGATTCTTTTCTGCTTATTGTCATATGCCTTGGACTAGAGCATGGCTTGACAAGCTTAAGAATAAGAATCTACCTGTGCCGTGGCAGAAAATTTTGAAATGCAAAAAGATATATGATATTAAAATGTTGACAAGAAAAAATATTATACAAATTTATTCATGGAAAAACAAGATGAAATTGGACCAATTCCCTGTAATTGGGTAAACAAAATTGTGAACAACATCATTACCAAATAGTTCATAAACCTTGAAACTTGAAGCTTGAAGCTATACAACAAAAAAATAAAATCACGTGCCATAGGTCAGATCTTGAGAATCCAAATATCCTGTCTTTGATAGAGCTCTATGAGGCTGAGGAACTTCTAAATAAGTGGGGCCTTTTTTATTTGCCAATTTTACCTTTTTAGTCTCCTGTTTTTAGTTTGATGTTAGGTTGTTCTCGTCTTGATTAATTGTTTCAATAGGCCTGCTTGACTTGAGAGGTTATAGAGTTGAAGACAATAGAGAACTAACTCTAAAATATTCATTCTTTTTAGCTCCAGTTGGTTGTGTTTATTTGAGGCTATATGCATAAACATGCTCTAGCTACTCTTGGCATTGGAAGCATTTGGGTCTTTGATTCAGAAGTATGGCCACCAAAATCCTCCCCTTATGCACCTATCATATTATTTGTTGTATGAATAATAACGAAAACAAACTAGAAAGAAAGATTAAATATAGATTAAAATTCGAATTGGATTAGCAATTCAGTAAATCATATTGTAGCAGCTTTAGGGACAATAAAAATACAACTAAGAAATATCAACATGCCCTGTTTGCTAATGCATAACCTAATAGGTTTTTTTAACTTTCTTGTCCCATAGGATTTTTCTGATGGATAAAATTCTGAACTGTGTAGTGAAAGAACATCTTCCAGATACACATATAGAGGTCTCCAATGAGCTGCCAACTCTGCAATGGAGTAGTATCATAAAGTTGTGATTTTGTTAATAAATTTGATGATGTGGTTAGCCCCTATTGAAATGGCAAGCACACAGAATAAACATTATCATGCCATGATTGCACAGAGAAGACAAAAAACTATATTATATTGATTTACGGGATTGTATTACATTACATTTGCATTGGCTTATAAAGCCATTCCCTTCCTGTACAAAACTGCTTGACCCATCTACAAACTACCTAAGTAAATCCCGAATACTTTCCCATTGAGCGTGCCATTTAGATCAGTAGCCTGGGTTTCATTGATCAGCAGATTTGCAGCTTCCTGCAAGCAGCAAAAGGCAAGTTCCAGTCATGAGTGACATTGATTTTGCATTGGCACATGATGACAGTTTTCACACACCCATTTTCAAGTGTATATCAACAATTATGGGCAGTTTATGACAGCAGTCAGGGTTAACTGATATCACAGGTTTCACTTCCAAAAATACAATGAACAGTGAGTTCAAGTCACCCATATGAGCGGTATTTTGTATACGAATGATGGCAGATTTGTAGTTTCTCCAAGAACTTGGTGCTAGGGTTTTGTTGGTGTTTTAATTTGTCATTTTCGTGAAACCACAAAACAGAACAATAGATGAGGAAATCCTCTCGTCAAATTCGCAGGGGAAGCTCCCCAATTTAATCTACTCCTAAATCTAAAACAATAGACAAGCCTGCTAATATAAAATTTGTTCTTTGGGGTTTTGCATAAAGATGAAATAACTAAAGCAAACTTGACCTACCTGTTTTTGATTTTAGAGGTTAGAGCACAAGACCTGAAAATCTCCTATTTCACCAATGAGTTTTTCTGTTTTTGTAATGTTATCTGATAATTAAATCAGAGATCATCGACATCATATCCACAATCTGATTCGTTCGAACATAACATAACAATGAAGGACAAGCAAACACTATGAAAAATACAAAGTTGCTTCATGAGCCCGGAAGTAAATATTACAAAGGTAACATAAAACGTCTTTGTCACTTATTCTTCCACTTGCATGATTACAATAATGTGCCTTAATTTGAATGAAGATTTTAGTAGCATAAGTGTACTTCAATCTTTCCTCTCCTCTTGGGTGTACAACTCTCTAACTTTCTAACTCCTCTTCTAAAATCCTAAGTTTGAATCCTTCTTGTTAGAAAATGTTGTCATTGATGTCAAAGGCACGGAGTCATTAACCGAATCATTGATGTTATGAGTTGTCCGTTATACACATTCCCGTTGGAGAGATTGTGAAATTGGAGGCCGCCTTAGAGATATGCATTTGTATAAATTAAAGATTTAAACAAAATAAGAAAGGTAATAAGACAATGTGAATATGGGCCGACCCCTTTACCTTTGCGCCAAGTATGAGATTTAAAATTGAATTTATTTATACTCCCAAGTGGCCGACCTCCCTCTAGAAAAGACAATGCTGGTATATAAGACAAATTGTCTTACTCTAAAAAGATGATTGAGATGATATGATTTGCATGAACAAAGGCATGCGATTTCATGTGGATCACTTAGAACAAAAAGGATAAGCGATTATTTTTAATGATAAAAAGGAACGATTACAAAGAGGTGTGATTTGTTATATAAGGCCAGCAATTACAAAGAGGTGCGATTTGTTATGAAGGGCAGCGATTAATTGAAGAGTTACATTTTTGGTGAAAGGTGGTGTTCTTTATGAAAGAGTGTGTCTATCACCTACATTGAAGAGATATAAAAAGTGAGAGAAGGTGATCGGAAAGCAAGCATTCAATGATTTATTTCTGAGTTTTAAGGAAGAGAAGGGGCAGAATTATGAAGTGCAAATCTGATTTATTTTGAAAGGAAGTATGTGTGATTGTTAGAGAAGAATTAAGAGAAAGATATTTGCATGTTTATAATCAGCTTTGTGAAGGAAATTGGTGCATGATAATGACCAGATTTGAATAAGGAAGATTGTGATTATATTTGGATCAGAATGGGTGAAGGAGAAAATCATATCAGCCATTGAAGAGTTTATGGGTTGAATCCTATCAAATAAGAGATTGGTGTCTCTTCGTGAGTTGGTGCTCAGTTGTGGAGATTGGCGTCTCCAGTAGGTTGGTGCCTATAAAATTCTGTAAATGGGAATTGGTGTCTCCTGTGGGTTGGTGCTCACAAAAGAAGATTTGTATTGTGATTGGTTAAAGTTTGAAAAGTGAAAGTTTTAATATATATTGATTCACCCCCTCTCTCAGTATAACCGTGTGCTCATTACTTCTATCAATGATGAATACAACGTGCTCTTAGCACTTATTTATAAGCCTTCAAGAGGCTGCTTTAAAGAATGAAATAATATTATTTTATTCTTTAAAGCAAGACCTATCCCTATCTCCCAAAATAAGAATAAAGTATTCTAAACTAAAACATTCTAAAAAGAATTAATTAATTACAATATGCGAAAATAGGTGCTCAACTTGTACTCAAAATAGCATTTGGACAAAATTTGGAATTTATCACCAATAATGACTAATTTAATTTTCTTTCATCTGATTCTGAAATATTTGTTGATGTTGGAGAGGTGGTGTTGCATCTTTTTTTGTAGCCAAATGAACTTTATGTTCAAAGTCCTTTACCTCTATCATGGATGGTCTCTGACTGATTTTTTCCCTTTTTCGTTGAAGTTGCACAAACTCTTTGCTTCTTATGACCAACACATGATAATTTGGTAATTTGAGCATGAAAGCTCCAAATTTTATAGCTATCTTTATTAACTCCTCCATGTGATTGATGTCATAATTAGATCCTTCCAATTGTACCACTACCGACTGCTCAAAACTTCTCTTTGTTGCATTTGAATCATCTGAAAATGTAATAAGCAAACTATCACTGAAAGATAAAACATATTTTTGTGCTGCTCGCAACTTTGATATAGCTTCTTTTATGGCCTTCAAGGTAGTGGTTTGGATTTCGGAAATTAAATGACAACCTGCCACCCAATCAGGAACTGGATAGTCATCTATATTGTTAATTGCTTTTAGCTTTAGAAGTCCATCAATCCCCAGGTACTCAATCAGCTCAAGATGCTCCAAACAGCTATTATACACTTCAACATTGGTTGACAAAGAAATTTCTAGTTCGACTGCTTGTTGAATTGGATCTCGGAGCTCATTGAATAGGGTGAATAACTCATCAATGGTCTTTAAATCATCCTGATTCAAATTGTTTTACCGTGAGCTACCAACTCATCTAACTACTATTTTTGAGGAATGCGATCAAATTTTGGTGGCAAATTATCTCTTGGTTCTGATACTAGATGTGCAATGTACGCTTTGAGTGCTTTGTTTTTAGCCTTTAATCTTGCTTTGTCTTCGCCCATCTTTTTCTAGTCTATCCTTGGTACTTTGGGTGACAAAATCTATCATCTCCACATGGCTCTGCCTGCTCACAGGTCCCAAAATAACTTTTTTGAACCAATAATTAACAACCAGCATGTTTTTTAAATCTTTATGCTCTGGTGGTATTGTTGTTTCTGCAATTATGTGTCCTTCGTGGTTCTTTTTGAGCCTTGTCTGCTTATTTGAAATCTTTGTTTTCTCTTTTGAGATCAAGCTAGAAACTGTAGTGAAGTTCATTGGCCTTGCCTCTACTATTTTCCTTTTCTTGTTCAAAGCTTCTTGCAACCATTCTGTACTATCTGTGTTGGCAATTGGAATTGCAATTTGTTCATTATGTTCCTCTAAAGGCATGGGTCAGTGCTGATTCAGAGGAGTTGCTTTTGTAATTTTTGGAGAAGTAATGATATGAATTTTGTGAAGGAGACATAACTCTTTTCTTGAAAACAAGCTTTAGTCTTCTTGATTTAAAGTTTTTGTTGGCTGAACTTGAAGCTTTCATTTTCCCTTTTTGTCTTCAATGGCAGGAACTCCATCTTTTGCATCCAGACTGCCTCTATGTTTTTGTCAAATTTTCTTTCTCTTTTCTTGTGAGAAGTTTTGTTAATTCCTTAAGCCAATTTTCTTTCTACGAATGCCTTCGATCTTTCCACAACCATGTTGCTTATTATTCCTTTGGTGGGTCTGTCCTTGAGTGACAAATCAACTGGTGATAGAGGGTGAAGATTTCTCTTTGTTTGAACAAAATGAGGGGATGACATATCCTCTCCTGTCTCCTCGAGATCAAATGGTACTTGCTCAACTACGACCTTAACTGATCCAAGTATGATTGTGTGTGATCTGTATTGCGTCCAATTCTGCACCTGTCGCGAGCACTAATGAATTGATATAGCGATTGGGATTTGCTATGCAAATGATGCGCCTCCTAGATCGGCAGTGATAGGATGTTGAGAATCAAATTATATAGTGATAGGATGCTACAAATCAAATTATAATGCCTTTGTATGCCATTGAGTGGAATGGCAATGTAATAAGGTGCTTTGGAATGCTAATACTTCAAATCCTCCTCCCTGGCATTGGTTGGGGCAATTCGTCTAGTAGAGTAGTATGATAATTCCTTGCTCAGTTGGCACACCAAAGAAATATAAATGGCCCTCAACAACTCATTACTTGCAACATATGATTGGCGATGGATGACAGGATTCCATAATAGTATATTTGCTAGATCCCTGGTAATGACACAATGGATGCAATGACAGTGATTCTTCCCTCCAATAGTGGCGCACGATGATGTAGGAATCCTCAATTTCGTAGCAATGATCTTCTAGCAATCCTTGAAAATTCCCAACAAGATCTCAATTAGCTCAATCTGTAATCCTTGAGTGGAATTGCCAAGGATGAAGAAGGGTTTTTGTCCTAACCTCAATTTTGAAACCAAGGGGTTTCGTCCTTGAGTGCACGATCACTTGAAATCAAAACGAGTAAACAAAAACATGAAATTTCGGTCATTGAAATGATTCCTAGAGCTTATTGATATACCTTTTCAAAATAGGACCCATGGGACCTATTTTCCCGCCAACATTTGAAATTACTTTTATTTATTTTTACATTTTATATTTATTTATTTTATTTTAATTAGTGTTTAAAAACACTTTTATTATAATAATAATATATTTTAATTTGGGAAAAGGGACATGACAACATTTAATTCATCTCAACAACATTAGCTACTTGTTGATATTTGGGGATTACTTTGCAATGCAATCTAGCAAGATTCCATCTTCATATTTGTATAGATTATTTTATACCCATCTTTTTTTTGAATTGAAAATTCATAGTTGAAAATCTCAGACTTGGCAATAAATCACATGAGCCAATATTTGTAAAAATTTGGAATTGGGGAAAATTCACAAATTTTCTGAACATTTAAAAAGACATAAATTTGTAAAAATTCTTAAAAAACATGCATATTACTAATTTAGGGAACATATTATTGATTTCCTTCATATATAAATCAAAATTATAGTTCAATACACATCATAGACCAAAAAATGAATACAATATGTATTATAAATATGGAGTTTCAATATAAATAAAAAATATTCGGCTGTAACTATATATTATCCTAGTTCCGCGGGGACACGTCCCCCCTTGAAATACAGCCGTCCCCACGTCTCCCTGTTTTCGAGACGGGGAGACTTCAGGGAAACGTCCCCACCATCCCCCCCCATCCCCCCGCAGTCCCCCCCCCCGTCCCCCGCCGTCCCCCAGTTTTGCCGATGTATTTCTTTGAGGCATTCTGTCAAATAGTTCACGTGCCTTGTCTATGCTTCCACATTTTGCATACATGTCTATGTTAGTTGTGGAATTTGGCTTTACACCAGCCAATTGCATTTGCTTTAAAATTTCTAAAGCCTGTTCAACAAATCCATTTTGTGCATATCCTGCAATCATTGCAGTCCATGAGACCACATTTCTTTGAGGCATTCTGTCAAACAATTCATGTGCCTTGTCTATGCTTCCACATTTTGCATACATGTCTAATTTATAACTAATTTATACATCTTATAGACTTCTATAGTTATTCATCTTTTTATAACTAATTTTTCAAGTACTATATGTATTTCAGCGCACCGCTCCCCCCGCCGCCGTCCCCCCGCCGTCGTCCCCCCGCCGTCCCCAAATTTAGGCCCCCCCCCGTCCCCGAACCCGAAATGCGTCCCTTGCTGTCCCCCCGTCCCCGTCCCCGAAACTCTGTGGAACTATGTATATTTTATTCAAAATATAAATAAGAAATACAAATATCAATATAAATAAAAAAATTATATAGTCAAGTATATAAAACAAGTTTCAATATAAATAAAAAATACAAATTATAATCCAAGTATATATTCAAGTTTCAATATAAATAAAAATTTTAAATTATACTTTGGATATAAAAAAACTTAGAAAATTGTGACAAGGTTCTCACCACTCTAAGTGAACAAAAAAATATCGAGGAAATCTGACTAATTTCCAAGCAAAAAGGGAACTCTCTTTTAAGCATCATTATATTAGCTAGAGGCAACTTAACATAAAGTGTTACAAAGTAATTAAAACAAAGAAATTAGCGATACATTAAAGCTTAAATAATTTGCTCACACACCGTGCTAAACTATGATGGAAGCATTAGGAGCATTGAAGGAATACATTTTAGTGAGATGTCTGTAATGGGAGAAAAAATAATGCACAACTAGTGGCCACATACTTGTGAATAAAGCATAAAACCAGACTTGCAATTTGTTGTAACCCTGTCTGTTGTGATGATGCTACCTGTCAACCAACCTCAACACTCAACACTCTTTATTGTCTTATTCTTTTACCATATCTATTAATTGTTCTTTGTTCTAGTTGTCGATCATCATGTGTTGCCATCACTCCATTTTCTAAGTTCTATGCCGTGGCAAAAAGTACAGGTGGCGTTCGCCCCTATAAAACAATCATTTGCACAACATCTTTCTATTGGTTCTAGTTTAAAAATTTGATCAACAAAACTTACCTCTTCCATTCTATAATGTAATTTTCTTTTGTCGATCATTTTCAACCCTTCTGGTTCTTGGAGCCATGTTATGGATTTCCCGTCGATTGTCAATTTCCGTGGATTATGTATTGCTTGCCACATCCGTGGTCTTGGTAGTGGTGCACTTCGGGGTGCCCCTTTTGGCAAATTTCTCACACTGAATTCCTGTAGTGCGTCATAGTAGCCCAAATGTTCCACTATAATTGTACTTTCAGCTAGGTAGCTTGTTTGTGATGGGATTACTTCTTCCTTCGGCAATAAAAATTCATCTCTCATATCTTGTTGCATTCTTTTATTCACTCATCCCACTTGTCCTCTTCAATACTTTGATCCTCTCGGTTTGCCTAAGGGTCGAAGTTTTTATCGTCCACTATATCTTCTCTCATGCCAGTGTAGGGTGAATATAAACTCCAGTAATCATAAATCTTCAACGATTGTACTCGTTGCCCAAAATAAGTAGTGACTTTGTCCAAGTGTGTGCTCAAAAAAGCCATTCTGTCGATTCTTTTGTTTATGTCCACACTCACAGGACGTTCTTCTACTCCATGATATCCATATTTGCTTTGTTCATATTCCACCTCATTTCCAAATTCACTTTGCATTTCTCCTCAATTTCCACACTCCATAAAGTTTATTGAGATGACTTCCTACCTTTGTTTGTAAATCTTAAGTTTGGACCCGTTTACTGTATCTTTGATTACTGTGTCATCGAGGTTCTCTAGTTTTATGGACCCTTTTTCCAGTACTTCCCGTACTCAGAACAATCCTAACCACCTCACCTTGAACTTGCCTGGCTTTATCTCGTTATGACCGTTATACTTGAGAACTAACTGGCTTTGCCATAAGTTCATTCGCTGGAGATGTTTATTGTGCTAGAATTTCCTTCGCTTTTGCATCACCTTCGTTGCTCACTGTGCCATGATCCATCGTTCGTCAAGTTTATTCAATTGGAATAATCTCTCCTTCAAACTTTTTGTCACCAAGGCGATTGTTGATTGCAATCCGTAAGCTCGGTACCATATATTCTGCCGGAACCACCGCTTCCTAGCTGTACATCAATTCGAATGGAGTATTGCCTGTTGTCACCTTGTAGGTTGTACGATAGGCCTAGAGTACTGCCGACAACTTATCCTCCCAATCCGATCCTTCTATGCCACATGACTTGTGAATGACAGATACTAACACTTTATTTGTCGATTTTTCCTGTGCATTGGCTCTCAGGTAGTAAGGGCTTGACAATGTGTGAAATATTTTGAATTCACTTGTCATCAACCGAATTACATGGTTAACGAAATGACCTCCTTGATCACTTGTTATTTGGATTGGAATACCATATCTTGTGACTATCTGTTCGTAAATGAACCTTGCAGTGCTTAGGGTTGTATTATCTTTGAGTGCTCTGGCTTCGGCCCACTTTGTTAAGTATTATGTTGCCACCACTATGTATCGACACCTGTGTAGCTTACCGACCTTCAACGGACCTATGAAATCCAATCCCCATTGCTCAAACAATTCTTGTGGTTGTGAAGGCGAGAGTGGCATATAATCTCTCTTCAGTGGTTTGCCAACTCTCTGGTAGGTATAACATCCAACCACCCACTCTTAGGCGTCATCGTGGAGAGTCGGCCACCAAAGTCCAGCCAGTAGAACCTTCCTAGCAGTGGCGTCTGGCCCCATATGTCCACTTGTTAGTCCTTCATGAGCTTCTTGAAGCACCCCTTTTTTTCCCTCCTGCATGACACATCTTCTGAGGATATGGTCGGGCCCCATTTTGTATAGGAGTCCATTCACCAATTGAAATGTTTTACTCTTGAGAACCAATTTTCTTCTTTCGCCGATTGGCATACCTTTAGGGAAAGTTGACATTGACAAGTATTCACCAATATTTTCATACCAAGGTGGTAGGGTGGCTATCTGGAACAAATGGGCATCCGGAAAGTCCTTGTTCACTCCCTCGAGCGGTTCTCCCGACTTGATCCATGATAGTTGGTCAGCTATAACATAGCTTTTTCTTGGACATACGATAATGGTGAATGTAAACTCCTGAAGTAGGAGTAGCCATCTGCTGATGCGACCTTGTATAATCGGTTTGTTCACAAGATACACGAGTGCTTGGTGGTCGACATAGAATGTGAAAGGTGTTGCCAGGAGGTAGTGTCTAAACTTTTGAACCGAGTAGACCATTCCAAGTGCTTCTCTTTCAGTCATGCTATAGCTGCACTTGACGCTTAACAATAGTCGACTGGCGAAGAGCATCAGGTGGTCGAGCCCCTGAGGCCCGACTTGTGTCAGGGTGGCTCCTGTCGCAAAATTTGAAGCGTTGACATGGACATGAAACTCCTTGCCCTAGTTCAGATAGGCTCGGTGAACTGATCAACCTTGCCTTTAATTCGTTGAATGCCTTTTCTTGATCGTCAGTCCATATGAACGACATACCCTTCCTTGTCTGCATATCTAAATGATATGATATTTGGGCAAAGTTCTTGATGAATCTTCGGTAGTATCCCACATGTCTGAGAAATGACTTCACCCCATAGGCATCTTTCAGAGCCTCCATCTGTTGATGCGACCTTGTATAATCGGTTTGTTCACCATATACATGAGTGCATGGTTGTCGACATAGAATTTGAAAGGTGTTGCCAGGAGGTAGTGTCTAAACTTTTGAACTGAGTAGACCATTCTGAGCACTTCTCTTTCGGTTGTGCTATAGTTGTGCTTTGCACTTGACAATAGTTGACTGGTGAAGAACACTGTGTGGTCGAGCCTTTGAGGCTTGACTTGTGCCAGGGTGGCTCCTATCGCGAAATTTGAAGCGTCGACATGGACATGAAACTCCTTGTCCCAATTCGGATAGGCTAAGATTGGTGAACTGATCAACCTTGCCTTTAATTCGTTGAATGCCTTTTCTTGATCGTCAGTCCATATGAACGACACACCCTTCCTTGTCAGTATATCTAAATGATATGATATTTGGGCAAAGTTCTTGATGAATCTCCGGTAGTATCCCACATGTCCGAGAAACGACTTCACCCTAGTGACATCTCTCAGAGCCTCCATCTGTACGATTACCCGAATTTTGTCCAGATCTGTCTTTAGTCCTGCCTTATAGACAATGTGGCTTAAGAGTTTGCATTGTGGCACCATGAATCGACACTTCTTCGGGTTTAGGGCTAACCATGCCGACTTGCAACACTCCCTGCATTCGGTGAGAGCCTTAAAGTGGATTTGTTGGTCACTGTAAATTGACCAATTGTCCAGGAACGCTTTGAAGTTCCCCACTGACATTTTGTCGAATATGTGGAGGATTGTCCTCTGGAAGGTGGCTGGAGTGTTACATAGTCCGAACGACATCTGGTTATACGTGTACACTCCATCTTCAACGATACTAATCTGGTTGTACCCTAAGAATCCATCCATGAACGAATAAATCTCATGATGGACCACCTCCTCCAAGATTGAATCCGTGAAGGGGATGGGGAGTGGATCCTTGATGGTAACTGCATTTAGGCATCTGAAGTCTACACATATCCAGATTTGCCCTCCTTCCTTCTCAAGTGATATGATGATGGGTGATACCCACTCGCTTGTCTCCACTTTGAAGATGATTCCCGCTTCTAACATTTTCTCGATCTCTTCTTGCACTTTCGCGGCATAATTTTTGTTCATCTGGTATGGTCTCTTTATTACCGGTTGTGCATCTGGAATTAGGGGAATTTTGTGCGTGCAAATTTCTGGAGGAATTCCCTTGAGATCTTTATATGTCCAGGCGAATACATCCTTGTACTCGAGAATTTTTTTGATTGCATCCGCTTTCAACACTGGATTCCAATTGTCGCCTACCAAAATCATCTTCTAGGTACTTTCATCTCCCAGATTCACCTTACTTGTAGATGGCTCCTGGTACATGATCACCTTGTCTGGCTCGAATTTATGTGCTGGTGTATCATCTAATTTGGCCTCACATTCCTTATATTTGCCATATGTTGTGGGAAATGTATGCCTTGCTGTTGTGGAATGATCTTCATGCTCAGGCGTGCGATCCACCTCCTGTAGTTCACTTGACGTACAACTTGTCTTCACCAACGATTCCTTTGGCGTATGACTTGTAGTTGACGGGCGAATTGTCTCCATCGCCGATCCTTCTGGCGTATGACTTGTCTCATCATTGATTGTACGACTGGTTCCGGCCAAAGGATTTTCTTCAGTCTCGTTGAGCTCGATCATGTAACATGCCGGTTGAAACACCTCATATTCTTCCATTTGCCAATGGAATAGTTCGTTGAGTGAACTTGTTTCATCGTCGTAGCATGATTGTAATTGTAGCACTCCCTCGTCGTTAGGCTCCATGGGTCCTCTTTCGCCATTTGATGTTTCGGTTGTATTTGACTCAGAATCAAAGGAAGCCATTTCTTCACTCACGGCTTGTGTCCTCAAGTCAATAATAAATTTTCTTCCTTTGTTTTGATCGACATCATGTTCTTCCAATTGTGATCGACCTTCACCGCTATCAACCATCCTCTCCCAAGAAGTTCATCGTACGCCTTTTTATCTACGGTGATGACAACAAAATTTAGCAGGAAGTGTTGAGTGCCAATCTTCACCTTTTGTCCCATCAGTACTCCCAGAGCCTTAATTCCATGTTGGTCAGCTCCTACCAACTGGAAGGTCGGCGGCCACAGGGTTGGCTTCTCCAAGTTTCTCCATGTATCTTCGGGTAGTACGTTGACTCCCGAGCCTCCATTGATGATTGTATTGGTTAGAGTTCTCTCGAGGATATCCATATGGACGACCATTGGCTTCTTCCCCACGTTGATCGCCAGTAGCGTTGGGTCGACGACTTGCTTCCGCTCGGTGGTGGTTCCACTATGTCATCGTCATTTTTATCTTCCTCGTTCGTTTTCTCCTGGTCCACCACGTTAGATATCGCCACCCTTAATTGTGGCATGCTCTGTAATAGGTCAGCCATTTTTATGGGTATGGTAGTTTGTAGCACCTGACTGGTGATGTTCTTGTCTGGTTCTAGTCGGGTGGACATACTGGCTTTTGCATTGGAATATCTTCGTTCTTTTGCCATTTCCTGTTCAACCTCTACTTTGGCTTCCCAGAATCTCTCCTCCGTGTGAGGGTTAGGGTAGACGACTTTCTTTGTCTGCGCTTGAGTGACAACGAAGACTTCTCCTTCTATGTCGATCAGATTGATACCGCCTTTTTGCTTTGGGGCAGTCGTTATCCTCGTGATCGCTTGGACCACACCATTTACAAAGCATGCTCATATTGTTTTGATTTTGATAATTTTGGCATTCTCAGGCAAAGTGTCCGCATTCGCTACACTATTGACACTTGATCATCGATCGCTCTTTTCCGTCGTACTGTATGCGACTTCTCTCCCCACTATTGTTGTTGAATATATTGTTTCCTCGTCAGTTCCGATACCCACCTGGCGATGCACTGTTATTGTTTTGTTGCTTCAGCGGTGTAGTCGGTGGGGTAGATTGTTTGCCTTGAGTGAAGAGCACTGGGGTGCTCCTTGTCTTCAGATTATATAGGCATTCTTTGATGGAGTATATCAAGATTTGGGAAATGTCACAAAACATTTTCTTTGGGCAATTTGCCTTGACATGGCATTCACTGTTGCATTCCATACACCATAGTTCCTTGTCTTTGCTAACCTCGTTTTCTGCTTTTAGTTCTTTCATCATCCTCACCATATCTTTTCGGAGTGCTTGTACTGTTTTCAATTCATTGCCGTTGTCGTGTGAACTTTCATCGTCACCGTCTTTCTTTTTCCTACGAGAGGAGATTTTGTCTTCACTTTCGATGTCCACCGTTCGATTGTAAGCATCGACGTACGATGAAGGTGGTACTATTTTCATCTTTCTCCTCAGTGAGGGAATCAACCCCTTGATGAACCAACTATTTTTCAAGCCATTCATGGGTTCCTTTTCTAATTTTACCAACAACTCTTTCAGCCTACGATTATAGGCTCTTTAATTCTCATGCTTGCCTTGTTTAGTGTTATAAATTTTGGCTATAATTTCATTATTGTCTCTCAGGAGTTTGAACTTTTCTTGAAATGTTTTCTTCAATGTGTCCCAATTGCCTTTTGAATTCACTTCAAATGTTTTCTTCAATGTGTCCTGTCCGTTCGCCAACCATATGGTTTCACATGTCTTGCAATGCCTCGCTGGATCCTCCGATCCATTCACCAAGAATTTCGGGAGCTTTTGCCTTTCCACACTTGAACTTGCTGGAGGAGTCACCATCTTGCCTCCTTGGTGCAACTTTTGTGTTCGGTTTCTGGTCGGAGAGTCTTGATCCGTATGTCTTGGTGCTTTTCGTGCACTCTCAGCCACGCAGGTGTCCTCCACTCCTCCTTCGTCAGCAAACCGCACGCTTCTGTCACTTGTGGGGTCTTTCCTGTGCTCCTCTAGTCTCGGAGTTGTAGGCTCTGGCCCTCCGATCAACAATTCTTCAATTGTCTTCATGTGTCTGCGACAGTGAACCTTGCCATGATCGGTCTTCCCACTGATCGTCGGGTGGTGGAAGTCGTACGGTTGAATTGTCTGCCTAGTCGGCAAGATCTTCTTGTGTTTTGTCTGGGAGTGGCAATTGTCTTGCTAATTCTTCCCACTCTATGTTTGTGTATTGCCTTGTATTTGTATTTTGCCGTTCAGTAGGAATTTTCTTTCTTCCCGATTACGACTCCGATTGACGCTTCTACCTTTGCTCCATTCTCGGGGTGGGATCTCACTCTCGGGCAATAATCCCTCTGTTTCCTCAACTTTTCAACCTCCTTTCTCTTTGTTCATTTATTCTTAGTGACCTTATTTCCTGCTTTGGTGTTTCTCGACCACCTTGTAGCCGGTTCTTGTCCTTATTCAAATGTAAGGGCATTAATTTCTTGGCATACGACGTCAGTTAGTATTGCGCTCTTCTTCTTCTCGATTCGTACGCTCCTCATACCGCTGTAGTATTTGTTGACGCCATTCTTCTCTTTCTCACTCACACAAGTCTTGCAAGATTAGATAGTGTCTTGCCAAGAGTCTCAGAGGGCAAGTGAGGAGGTTGTCAACTTTGTCGTTCACTACCAGATTATCCCAGATTTGGTTCTCTGGTTTTTCTCTGGCATTGGCTTCGCTTAGTACATGCTCCCTAACTGATATGCTCCACAGATGTACGAGATCTTGTGTCAAGTTGTCCTCTCGGCCATTTTCTTCTCGATACTCTTCTGTCTGTTCATTAGGTTGTGGTTCTTTGATCGGTTAACCCATTATAATGCCTTTTGTCACCGACTACTCAACCCGACTTCGTATAGGCAACGCCGCCAAATGTTTACTGCCTAACAGACCGGAATTGGAATTCACACAGTAAACTTAATATGCATGGAAATGAAATATAACAGCATCATGACACTCTACTCATTATTTGTTCACAGTAAAACTGGTATGTATATCATATGCAGAATATGTTCTTATACATCATAATAGGTAAGTCATACCAATTGTGGTCCTGTCTACAATGACATACAAGGCATATAAAGGTAGTCGGCAATTGGTTGGTAATGCCAACCGCCGACAACCGACTACAACTAATCACAACTGCTGGGAGGAAAACTAACCTCACCGATACAACCAACCCGAAATAAATACAATATATTTATTCAAAAATGCCTATTTACAAGCACAAACCCATTGAAATTTTGTTCAATGCCCAAAAACAAAGCCATAACACATGAAAAAATCCTCATGAAATTCGTTTTTTATGTTTTACTGCTGGCTGAGTTTTCTGCCTAAGGTCTTGAGTTTTTGGTGATTTAACATGTGATTTTTGCACGCCATTGAGTATTACTCAAGGCAAGTTTTAGTAATTACTCGGAGCTGAGTAATAGCTGACAATTACTCAGGAGTCAGGCAAATAATCAGATTCTTTTTCAACTATGATTGAAACATACAACTCCCTTTTCCAAAACTATCTGGTACCCCAATTTTCTTATAATGATTAGAGAAAGAAGATTATTTGTCAAAGATGGAATATACCAAACATTAGGCAAGAGTTTGACATTTCAATTCGGAAAAAGAAGCTCAATTGTCCCTATGCCTTGTGGGGTATGACGAGATTTATTTGCGAGTCTGACTGGAGGCAGTACCTTGTCTTGATATGACCAATATAAATCTTTCGTGTAGATAAGTTTGGTGGTACTAGTATCTTGTAACCACACATCAGTAAACTCATCATTGACTTCATAAATTTGCTTGTCATCAACAATAGAGGTGGGGTGTGTAGTCTTGATGAAGCAGATGGGCAATACCTTGTCTTGTTAAATTTGCTAGTAACTGGTTGTAGTATGCAGATATGGTGAAGCAAAGGAGAAACAAGTAGAGAGGAAGACTGGTAACATTTTCGAGCTGTGAAAGAATATAAGAAAATAAGGACTGGTTGAAGCATGAAGATGACTTTATAAAGGGCATGAATTTGCTAAAATGTAAAGTTAATGGTTGCAACAAGGTTCAAAATATTAAAAGCAAGGAACAGCTTATTTCTGCCATCAATATGAAACTCATCATAGTCCATGTCCATGCACGGCATTTATAAGATTGTCATAGTCAATGTTGTGAAATATGATATGCCGATGATTCAATTGAGGTTGGACATCTGATTTTGTTTGTGTATGGTACAAGGGGAATGAAAGAAGCAGCAGAGTACATGGCCAAGAGTCAAGACAACAGGAAACTAATATAAATGAACAAAATTGACAAGTCATTACAATGGCTGTTTGTGGGGTTGGAGTTGGGGTTGGAGAGTTTTCTGAACGAGACATCTTTCGAAAAAGGATGTCATGCCTGCATGTCATTATGTTAAATCTATGGCGTGGAGCCAAATTACGCACATGAGCTTTGTTGTGACAATTTTTTAATTTATATTGTCTTTACTTAATGTGATGCAATTCTACTCTACATTGTATAGCTACTTGCTGTTAAAGTACTTATTAACATTGATAGTGTTTTCAGCAATGGAAATGTACATTGGCAGTCATGCTAGGTACTATAAAACCTTTCTGGGTGCAATGCTCACTTATTAGCCAATGATTTATTAAAATACAAGGTTTTCTTATTCCAAACTTCTGCTCATATATTGTCATTTGAATCTTACAGGTGCGTTCTATTTCATTAGAGCTTGAGATACTGGCGCGACATCAACATCCAGAATTGACAGTTCCTGTACTGAAGGTGAGCTTGGTAAATCGAATTCTAGATCAGTTAAAAGATTTAGTCTTGCACAAGAAGAAACTTATTTGTGACTAGAAGCTTAGTTCTTAAGATTGGTAAGCATTGTATGCTACATCTACTTTGCGAACATAGGAAGACCCTATTTGTAAATGTATAAACTTCAAAAACTAAGTTTCTAGTTGTGTGCGATCTAGGAACAAATAAGGTCTTTCTATATTAGCAAGTATATATATTGCAATATGATCCTTTTTAGGCATGAAAAGATCTGGGAAAATTTCCATTCAAATGTCCTTGTTGCATCATACTTTTGATATACTACAGATTATAGCACTTGAATACTAATGAATTTCATCTCCATTTATATTGGTGATATTATTAATTTCAGTGTAATGCAGCCTTGCAATTTATTTTGATTGGTAAATGAAGACCAATATGCTGTCTTATGAATGGTAGATATAAGAATTTTATAATTTATTTATATCACTACAAATCGCATTGTTGACTTGTTATCTTGGGATTTGAGGTTCACAAATATTGATGGTTTAAATCATAGTTTCAAAACTTGCAACCTGCCAAAACTCAGCAGACACAATTTTGAGTCAGACTTGATGACTTGGCAAAACTTAACAGATTAAAAAATAATTAAATATATTAAAAAAGCATAAATGTCATGCAAAATACAGTTACAAAACATATGAAATGAGTCTGTAGAATGTTGCAGAATTGTTTTCTATTAGATTTGAATATAAAAGAGTACAATATCGCATCAACATGCGAATACAACAATCGATAATATGATATGAATCACATGATGATTGAAAATCATCATCAAAATTTACAATTTCATTCAAGTTACAACATTTTACATTTTTCTCTTCCTTGTATACATCCTAGTGATTGGTGGGATCTTACTCCTCCATAACAATTGTGGCGTTGGCTCTACCTTTGTTACACCCTTGCAAAACTCATTATTTGAACCTCGTTTGCCCATGTTCCTCTGATCTATCTGTCATGTATTAAGAGAGCTAAGAATGTCAGTTGTAGTTCTAAGTCCCCTATGCCCAATCCTTAGAGAAGGTTGTTTGTCTTAAGGATTGTCTTTGTCCTTTGGTATCACGCAATGTGCAAAAATGAGTAACAGTGAAGTCAATTTAGAGAGAAAGGAAAATTCGCAGAACTGATCAATGATACAGAAGCAAGGGATATTGAAGAAACGTTTCAGCTATTTTGGAGCGCAATATAGTTGTTTGATGATAGACATGCCTTGAAAAAATCTTTGACATCCTTCACAGAGGAAACAACAATGAATTGCATGATTTGAACATTGAGGATGACAAAAGTCAGTCCAATTGTGTGATAAAGGTCTTCATGATGGCAAAGGGTTATGAATTGCGTGACATGCAGGTTGTTATTGGTAGAAGTTGTCAAAACATGCGATCAAGCATCAAAACACAATATATTGAGTGATTATGAGTAAATGGGCGGCAATTACGAGTTAATCGTGCAATTATGGGTAAATAGGCGACATTTATGAGTTAATTGTGCGATTGAGGCACTAATGGTGACACAAAACAATGACTTGTGTGATCCAACATGATGTTTGTTAGCCAACCCATTCAAAATTGTGTGATTAGAGTGTTTGTCACTCTCAATAGAAAGAGGTCGTGCCTACGTTCAATATTGACTATTCTTAAAGTGTAAACCAAGGAAAAAATAGGGGTTTCAGTTGTCCATACGTTTCTTCATACTTGATAATGGTGGCTTGTAAATCCTTCATTATATCCTTGTTTCCATATGATTTTCAATAGTTTGATAGTTTGAAAGGTAGAGTTTGTGTAGTGGTTTGTAGTTAGAGTAGTAATTTTTATGGTCAATGGGCTTTCTTTCACTTCTGCAACCACAGTTGAATATTGTTTTTATAGAGTTTTGAGGCTATTTTAGTCAAAGTGCTTACAAAAGTTTCAACTTCAAGTTTTTGTCCATTTTAAACCCTAGAACACATCATATTTAAGTCATCAGGTCAATTTGGTGAGGTTGTTGGATTCATGGCACTTGGTGTTTCAAAGTTCCTCAGGAGATCCATCAGTTGTAGGGCGAGGAGTGGTTTTAGAATCTTGAATGGTTTTCATGTGTCATAACAATATGGGTGTTCTAGATCAAGCACTTATGTTAAAGGCAAAGATTGATAATAATCAAGGAGCAAGTACTAGTTCTACTCAAGGCAATAAGGGGGAGGATTCATATCAAGGGCTTGGTTCTAACTCTAGAGGAAGAAGACAAAGTAGAGGCCATAGTTTCTCAAGGGGCAAAGGTAGATTTAACGCAGGAAAGCAGCCAGTATAGTGTTACTATTGCAAGAGGTTTTGTCATATACAGAGAGAATGTAGATTCAAGAATTCAAATGAAGGAAGACAAACAAACTATGAGCAAGAATACACTGAATGCAAATCAAGGTCCAAAGAAAGGTAAAGATGAAGATCCACCACACTACTCTCTTTCATGCAGCGAAGTTGAAAACACAAGTAATGAGGTATGTTTCCTAGATTTAGGTTGTTCTAATCATATGACAAGTTGTAGAGAAGCATTTTTCAAGGATTGATGAAAATTTTAAAAATGAAATAAGATTGGGTGATAATAAAGTTCTTGAAGTTTGTGAAAAAGGAAAATTGTATATAGACACTAGACAAGGAAAAACATAAATTGTTGATGTATACCGCTCACCACAACTAAGGCATAATTTGATGAGCATTAGCTTGTTGAGAAAAAGACTTATACTTGTATTTGATGATAAAGTTTGTACTATTTATGATAAAAGATAAGGAAGAAGGATGATTGCTACTATAAAAATGACATAGAACGAAATGTTCACATTGAGAATTGAAGCAAGTGAATCAAATGTTTGTTATGCTACTATTGAGGATGCAAGTTGGTTATTGCACCAAAGATATGGACACCTTAATTTTGAGGAATTGTACATGTTGTATCAAAAAAATATGGTACATGAATTATCAAAGATTCAAGCAAAAGAAAAGGTAGTGTGCAAGGGTTGTGTGCTTGGAAAACACCACTGAGACGGGTTCCTTAGAAGCACATGGACACCAAATCAACCATTGGAGCTTATTCATTCAGTATGTGTGGTCTTGTGTCCAAGGCAATATGGTACATGAATTATCAAAGATTCAAGCAAAAGAAAAGGTAGTGTGCAAGGGTTGTGCGCTTGGAAAACACCACAAAGACAGGTTTCCTCGAAGCACATGGACAACAAATCAGCCATTGGAGCTTATTCATTCAACTTTTTGTTGTCTTGTGTCCAAGGCAGGCATAGGTATGAAGCACTACATGATTACATTTATTGATGATTTTACTAGATACATATGGGTTTATTTTTTGAAGAATAAGAGTGATGCTTTTGAAGCATTCAAAATGTTTAAAGCTATGGTAGAAAAAGAAAGTGAAGGAAATATAAAGTGTTTAAGAATAGATAGAGGAGGTGAATTTTGTTTAGAAGAATTTAATGAATTTTGTGCAAGGAAAGAATCAAGAGACAATTAATAACACCTTATACACCACAACAAAATGTAGTGGTAGAAAGAAAGAAATAGAATGATAATAGAATCAATGAGAAACATGTTGGAAGCAAAGAGTATGGACATACTGTTTTGGGCTGAGGCAGCTAACAATGTTGTTTATATCATGAATAGGAGCCCAACTATTGCCATAAGAAATAGGACACCATATGAAGCTTGGTATGGGTGAAAGTCTATAGTGATGTTGTACCCAATCAAAAAGTTTTGCTTCATTAAGGCATTTTGTGAAAGTCTAGAAATTTTTCGTCAAAAGAGTCAAAGTGAAAATTTCTAAAAATAGAAATTTCTATTTTTAGAAAGTTTCTAAAAATAGACGTCAAATTAGGTTTTTTGAGTTTCTTGAGATACGGATGCTGGCAAAATTTTCTAAAAATCGAAAGTTTTTAAAAATAGGATCTCTGATTCAGGTGTCATGCCTAATTCTGATTGGCTGATTTCGCTTCACGATCAAGGTGGTCCAGACGAAATCTGCAAAAAGTCATGTTTTCCCTACTAGGTCAGTTTTGCTTTTTCAGTTGGCGAAGCACGAGCTCCGGAGCCATCAATGGAGTAATTTCATCTGCTAGAGATCAGTTTCAAGTTTTTTGGGCTGTTCAGACAACGCAGAACTGTCAAGCAGTCGTCGACGGGCGAATAACGGAAAACGGAGCATGGTGAATCCGAAAGTATGGAAAAGTTAAAAACCTTAAAAAAATGGTTAAGTCTGGATTTTCCAAGCGCCCCTGGAGGCTGGGGGCGCTCAACTTTAGCATACCTAGATTTTTTCTTGTGTTTTTTACAAAATGCAAAAATTGCCTCCGTTAGTCAGTTTCTGGGTGGAGGAAAGCAGTCATTTTGGTCAATAGGATCTGAAAAGCCGGGAATCATGTCAAATATACCCAGGTGACCCAATCCATCCTTCATTCAGTGGCAGTCGTCCGACAAATCATTGAAATCAATGACAGGAAGCAGCTGTCGGCACGGGAAACGAGGTAAACTGCAAGTAGAAGTTGAAAATCATGAAATTGACTAAGGCAAAGTTTTCCAAACGCCCCTGGAGGCTAGGGGCGCCCATCATTTCTAGTGTTAGATTATTTTTCACGTTTTCGAGAAACATCAAAAAAGTCTTCGTTAGCTTGATTCCAGGGGGTCAAAAGCAGTCAAACTCAGTCAAAAGGGCCATAAAAACAGGGGATTCATCTCAGATATGCTTAGGCTATCCAGTCTACCCTCATCCTGATGCCTGTCCCTGAAATCTTAAAATTGACTAAGTCTGATGCCTGAAGCCTTGAAAAACTAACTCTGAAATCTGGTGGATCCTCAAAAAATCTAGAATCTGCATGTCAAATCCCATGGATCCAAGATCTGTCTCAAACATCCTGAAAGTATATTTCAAAATATTTAAAGTATATGAATTTCTAAACATATACTTAAATATATTTTGAAATATACGTCAGGCAGGGACCTTCAAAATCTGGCAGAATTCCACTTGCCATCAAGATTTGCAGAAGAAAATGAAAATTCCAAAAAATTTTCTAAGGCATGGAATCTCAGGCGCCCCAAGAGGCTAGGGGCGCTCATCATCTCCAGACTTAGCCAATGCGCTCATCATCTCCAGACTTAGCCAATTTTTCGTGTTTTTCTGGAAAATGAGCAAAGTTGTGAATTTAAAAAAAAATGACTTAAGGCATGAAATTCCAAGCGCCCCAGGAGGCTAGGGGCGCTTGGGATCTCTAGAGTTAGTCTTTTTATGTTCCGGCAGCATCTCTTGCAGCCACTTCCTGATCTTCATTCGGCGACAGTTTCAAGAAGTCAAATTTGCAGCCAAACTTCATCAGAACGTTAGTTCGAGGTTGGGGATTGAATCAAGATTGATAAATCTTCAAGATGCCATGATCAGTCAACTTTTTTAGTCAATAGTGACAGTTTGCCGTCTGGTTGAAGTTAAAGGCAGGTCATGTTGGAGTCAGAACGAGTGCAAAAGTTTCAAAAACGAAGGAAAATTTGGCTAACACTTTTGCAACTATGCGTGTTTGATGACATCATCAAAGAAGATATTTTTAATCATCTCACACATGAAGCCATAGGTAGCTATAAAATAGGGATCCTTCCTATTCGAGCATATCTACTTGGATTTGTGCTTTAAAAGATGTTTTCTTCATGGATAAGACTCAAGCTTTATTCTTTCACAAGGAAAGTTGCTTTTTCGCCCTAAAGTTTTATAAAGACAAGCTTTTGGCTGCTTTTATTCATTATTTTTGCAGGTTGCATCCAAAGGAAGAAAGCATATTTTTCTTCTCATGAAGATTTGAGAGCCCAAACGAAGTGCTTTTTCAGTGTTCTTCGTGGTTTCGGGATTGGGAAGCACAGAGGCACGCCTTTTCAAGGTCCTTTTTTCTAGGGCGCCATTTTTCAGAAACAAGGCTGGAGCTTTTTCAGTTTTCATCGAAATGGGTCTATCTGGAATTTCATCCTCTTGAAGATTGGAAAATTTTATTTTTTTGGAAATCTATTTTTTCGCTGCTTTTTCGGGAAATCCTCTGCTTTTTCAAAATCCGATGATCTGGGTCGCTTCAGAATGAGATTGCCTATAAAACCCATATGCCAACCTTTTCACTCAAACTTATGCTTTTTTGGAGGATGTCACCAACGGGACAGCAAAAAAGATGAGGATGTGACTCAAAAAAAAAAGCAGCTTTAACTCAATGGTTTTCGATTTAAAGCATTTGCTTTCATTCAAAGTTTATCCATCCTTAAAATAGCAAAATCACTTTGTAATAGTTGGAGCTTTCTTTGTTTTAAAGCAGATTGTTTTAAAGCGGTTGTTAGTTGTAATCTTTGTCTTAGAATAGAAATAAAGCTTGCGAGTTGGCAAGTTAGTTAGGTAAAATCAAGGAGATTTTAGGGTTCCCTACTCCTTTGATTTAGTATAAATAAGGGCAGTCTTGCCCATTGTAAGTAATGGTAATTGTGATAGCAAAATTTGCTGTGCCTATTCTAGCCTGTAGAAATTGTTATTTCAAGTGCTTGTTCACTCCGTGTTATCTGTTTTCCAGTGTTTGATCACATATTGTATGCCTGCCTTTTGCTACAATATTGTTGTCCTGAAGTTGTAAGAACTTTATGATATTGGGAATAGAAATCTTATGTCTGCCATTTGCTTTGATTCTCTATCTCGTGATCATCTAGTTTTATTGTCAGATGTGTGGCTTGCGTAATTTTACTTTCAGTTTTCATCTTAAAGTACAATGAGTCTTCTGATGTGATCTGGAAGAAGTTATTTGAGCTTTTATGTTAAAACAAATCATTCTCTGTTAACTTTTGATCCCTATGCTCTGAATTTACTTAGGTGATCAAAAGCGTCATTTAGTTTAGGCCTAGCTGTAGTTAGAAGGTTAAAAAGAAAAAACCTCTGCTACAGCGATAGAGTTTTATAACCTTGTGCTCGCAGCTGAGAAGCAAAAAGATAGGCAAAATTTAATTTATTTATTTTTTAGGCAAACATCAGCAAAAAGGGAACTTCCCCTCATAATAGAATAGTAGTTTATCTGTGCATAGCTATCCGTTTCCAACTCGCATTCCAGAGGTGTGAATTGAACGCCAACAAGTGACACATTTCAAAGTATTTGGTTGTGTAGCTTATGTTCACATAGATGATGATAAAAGACATAAATTGGATGCAAAGAGTGAAGCATACATATTTATAGGTTATAGTGTAGAAAGCAAAGCCTATAGGTTTTATTCCCCTCAAGGTAGAAAAACAATATTTCAAGAGATGCTATAGTTGTTGGAGTAGTCTATGCAAATCATTTGAAAAAATAAAATGAAATAGTAAGCCAAGGAATAGTTTGGGAGCAAGAAGAAAAAGCTGAAAGTTCAAGACCTACATCAAGTTCAAGCTATGTTACATAAAATAAGAAGGTAATTCAAACTCATGCTCCAAATATAATGTTAGATCAGAATTTTGAAAGAAGATTAACAAGAAGTCAAGTTAGAGAAAGCAATGAAGATGATGAATTGTTCCATTATGCATTTTTTTCAAATATTGGCATGGAACCTACTAAGTTTGAAGAAGCGGTTGAAAAGAAAGAATAGATTAAAGCAATGAAAGAAGAGATTAGTACAAGAGTGATGGTTTGTTGAAAGATATAAAGCTAGGTTGGTTGCAAAAGGATATGCTCAAAGTTATGGTATAGATTATGAAGAAACCTATACACTTGTTGCAAAGCATGACACTAGAAGATTGGTATTATCATTAGCAGGACAAAAAGGATGGAAAGTATACTAATTAGATGTGAAGAGTGCATTTTTGAATGGATACATTGAAGAGGAATTTTATGTTGATCACCCACAAGGATTTGAAGAAGGCAATGAAGGATACGTTTACAGGTTTGTTATCCCCAAATTTTAAACATGCCAATTTTAGAACTCCGAGTCCTCCAAGTCTTGCTTGTTGAAGTGCATCAGTCAAACTTGTCTCCCCAAAAGTTATGCAAGTACTCCATTTTGTCCATAAAATTCTTTCATCATATAATATTGATAGAGTTGAATTGTGAAATTTCAAAGCAAAATCATTAGTTGTCATGTCAAATCGTAAAGGGATATAGGCTAGATATGTCATTGTGTTGCACTACAAAAATATTAATTGCTCACATTTCGGAAAAGTCAACAATGTGTAGACAAAGTTACGATGTTTCACACTTGCAAAGATGTTTGGAAGTATGAATAATATTGTAGGTAGAGAATTGGAGTTTGTATTTTCACCCGATCGCATGTTGACTCCCAAAGTTCAACTAGGTATTATATTTGGTAGGACTTTAAATGACATGATTAGTTGAATTGCTCTCTTAGTAGGTATGTGGAGTTGTAACACAAGTTTGTATTTGTAATGAAGCTTGAAGAGTTTAGAGTAACATCGTTAGCAGATAACCAGAGTTCATGTTCATGTTTGTAATTTTGAAAGAAAATTTTGTATGTTAATTATATGCAAAAAAGTAGAAATGATGTAAGTTGTATTCTTCTTTGGAACTTCGAAGTTATTATTGTGTTAACACACAAATTGCACATATGCATTGGGATTCCAAAACCCAAAAATTTATGAAGAGTTGGGTTTTTGGAGGTGCCTTACATATTTACATGAAAATTGCAAACACGCATGTAAACTTTGTAATCTCGCCAAAATGCAAAAGTGGAGATATAACATGCATGTGCAATGAAAAGGGCTGGCAATTTAATGTTAAAATGAGCGTTGCAGACCTAATTTGCAATTTCGTATGCATGCACCCTATCCTTGTGTAATGTCCCCATTTTTGGAATGGTCGCCATTAGGGTTGATTTGGGTCTTTCACTCCGCTTTGGGACATCTAGAGGATATTACAAACAATGGAGATGACTTGTCATATTTGCATATTACCTTTGGTACGCTCATCAAGGATATGGTGATTTGTCTTCTTCGGAGCCAACCAATTGGAGGACCTTTCATATGGATTTGTGTTAGGAGTTTGGACTTCCTCATATGTTGTATGGATGCTATCATCACATCTTGGGATGCTTTCATATGGATACCTTGCCTTGGGCAACTTGACATCATCATGGAGATCATTACTCACCTTGGGCGATTTGATATAATCATGGAGATTACTATTCACTTTGGGCGAAGAGCAAACATTATTCACATGCCTCTCTTAGGCACTCGTTGATAGATTATCATATTCCTTGACTAGTGCTTGATATGGGATAACAATAATAATTAATTATTATCATTGGCGGCGCCCCTTGCTAGTATCCTAATTCATATCTTTAATTTGAATTAGGCACCTTATGGAGGGAGAGATAAGACACATGGGTTGGCCCTCTTGGAGGGAAACTTGTAATTCAAACATAAGCTATTACCCAAGTTGGCCATGAGGAAAAGGTGAGATGAATAGTGTATATATACAAGATCATTTGGCACTCCAAAGGCATCATTCAAGCATTCATTCATACAGACTTGGAGAGTTATCTCTTGGCGAGGATCTTGGGATGAAACCCTCAAGCATCCTAGGAGGAGTTGGGCGACTATCTAACTTCTGCATTGGAGGATTCCGTGACAGGGATCTACTTGCACTTCAACATCATCAAGGGCAGATTTCATATCAGCTGAGAGCATTCATGGGCTGCGAATTACCTAGGGTTGGAGCGAATTACAATTAAGGTGAAGCAACCCACATTTGAGGCGACTTTGGCTAGGGTTTACCCTAGGGCTAGAGTGCACCATTTGGAGGAGGAGCGACCTGCTTTTAGAGCAGATTTGAGGAGATTGCTGGCTGCTAGAATTAGGATTTGGGCAGACTTTGTAACAGAAGACTTGCAGCCCTAATTCGCCCTCTATTGGAGTCCTTTTTATGTATATTCTTGGTATGTAAACATTGGCATTTGTATCTACTTTATTGCTGGGCTATTGGCTGCTTGCCTTAGCCATATTGTGTACTGGAAGACTTTATATTTCCAGAATTTACAGCATCAGACTTCATGTTCATTGTGAATGTGTATTTGATGTTTTCAATGTGTATTTCATGGTGAATATCACTTGCATTATTGGGCAAATCATATGATGGAATTATGTTGATGTTTTGATGTGATTTATGATAATTATATGCCATTGTTAAATTCTGATTTTTGGAGCAGAATAGGGTTAAGGCAGAAAATTACAAGAGCAGAAAACTAGGGCAGCAGTTAGGGTTAGGGCAGAAATCTAAAGTGCAGAAATATTAGGGCAGAATTCAGATAAATCATTGGGAAAGCCCGTAAATCCGAACTTCTCCATAATATCCCCATTTGGGATATTACAACCTGCCATCCTGCAAAACAAAAAGACATAATTCAAAAGACCCATTTTATATTGTTATATGGTAGAGGGGCAGACTTGCAACACACATATGTGTATAAAAGTTGCAAATTGCAAATGTGATCCTACCTCTTGCCATCCCACAATGATAAAGTGAGTGGATTTGCAATGTGCATTTACAAATATTTGCATGTTGCAAGTGTGACCCCACTTCCCCAAAGGATGGGCAAACAAATTATGGTTTCAATAGTTAGGCTTGTTCATTTTGCTCTTTGATAAAATCTTTTTTAGGTGTCTAAACCACAACAATATTTAGAGGCACAAGGACATCTTGAATGGGAAGCTGCCATAAAGGTTGAATACGATGTCTTGATAAAAAATCATCCTACCTCTTGCCATCCTGCAAGGATAAAGTGAGCAGTCTTGCAATGCGTATTTACAAATATTTGCATGTTGCAAGCGTGACACTGCTTCCTTGGAGGATGGGGAAACATATTGTGGGTTCAACAACTAGGCGTGTTCATTTTGCTCTTTCATCAGATCTTCTTTAGGTTTCTGAATCACAACGGTATTTAGAGGCAAGAGGACATCTTGAATGGGAAGCTGCCATGAAGGTTGAGTATAATGCTTGATAAAAAATCATCCCTAGTAGTTGGTGGAGTTGCCTCTTGGTAAACAACCCATTGGATGCAAATAGGTCTATAAGGTCAAATTCAAAGTTCATCTTGTTGCAAAAGGATATTTGCAATAGGAGGGAATGGACTATGAGGAGATATTTGCTCCTATAGCTAAGATGGTCACATTTTAGTTGCTTCCCTCCACAACAACTTAGATTGGTTGGAAGGCGTATCAAATGGATGTCAAGAGCACTTAATTGAATAGAGATTTGGATGAGGAGGATTATTGTGGAACCGTTAGCTCAAATCCACATAAATTTTTGCAATCACTCAAATTCTAATTTTTGATCACCAAGTTTCCGATGTGGGCAAGGTGAGAGCATACAAAGATTAGAACGAGGAGAGTGGAATTTTAATTGAAAGATGTTGATGGCAAGCCAACCAACTTACAATATAAGCAAAGACATAGAATCGCTAAAGCCAAATTGGGTAATAGTGAATGCAAATTTTGACTAATTCACTCGATTCCGATACACGCCATGCAAGGCGGAAAATGTACTAAAAATTAGAAAGGGTCTAGCGGATGAATCGACTAGGATTTATTACAATGAAGTGCGCGGATCTGACAATGAACCATCTAGGATCTCCAAAATATCAAATACTAGCGGTAAACCATCCAATAGTTACAATTTTGCAAGGAAAGCAATTATTTCACTTCAATAACCAAATTCAGGTAATTTGTCAAACAGATATCCAACATTAAGAAAGAAGACATTTTGTCAAACAATTGGTATGTAACTGAAGAACACATAAATAAATACCTGGGTTGAGCTGATATGTTTAGAGTTCCTTGAAGATTGAATCAATGCTGCAATCTGTAACCAAACCTTAGTATAAACACAAGGAACCCGACGAATCCATACTCTGAACATCAAACTCTTACAAGAATGGAACAAAATACAGCAGTTTGAGATTATTATTAACCCCTGAAAACTGAGCTGCTGTGAAAACACTTGATAAAATGCTCATCAAAATGGTTACACAACTCCTCAACATAAATATTTATGCAACATCTACTGTATCAACCAAGGAGAAATCAGAATAATCAACATGATGATGAGATATCAATATTCCAAATCTGTTTAGTATGAACAACTCCTTTCAAAGAAAAGGTACGACGCACAATAAACATTGAAATAATAATAATATGCTTTACACAATGAAACACCTCCTTTCTATTAAGACAAATCTTTATAAACTATTAATTTCTTTCTTCATTTCATGATGCTGCGATTTCATCAAATTCAGAAAATATTATCACTTGTTGCTGAAGACTAGTCATCAAATAGCATATAATATTGAGGTCGGCCAATAAACAAGATTTGTGATAGAGTTTTTCTCCCTCTGGAGCGGCAGAAATATACTCCACAAATCCTTGCGGCCCAAACATAACGTTTAAAATATGATTATTCAGATTTAAAAAGGTACGGTGACCTTTATTGGAGTTATGACTACCTTAGACAGCCGCAACACTTAGAAAATATAAAATAATAGTTACCAATTTCATGTGGGGCAGCTAGTAGACATTACGACACTTCTAAAGGGTGTTGCCTCATGCAAATCAGTGCCAAAATCATCTTTGACATCCAACATGCAATACCAAGTGATCTTTGTAGTGGTATGGCCAGCAATTGGAATAGCAAACTCACATAAAATATTGGGAAGAATGCATCACTAATAAAAAATCACCATAAACCCAAACTGAAACAAACAACTAAATATTGAAAATACCACAAACCCACAACCAAAATCTAGAATCCTCAAACTGGAACACTCTAAAAACCACACAAAACCCCAAAAACTCACAACCAAACTGAAACTTTGAAATCTGGAAACTAAAACTTCACACAAGCAATCTACTGTAAGTCTCCACCACATTTAGCACATAGGTGATTCTTGAATAGAATCACTCAATTAGCTAGAAGGGTTTTTGTCCTCGAAATTGAATTCACTAAAGGGTTTTCGTCCTCAGGCAAATAAGAACTCACATTCATTTTCCAGAGCAAATAGAAATGAATAAGCAGGAAAAAAATTTGAGGATAAATCTCCCTTTTATGACCTTTTTGAGAGAATAAAATAATATTATTGCTTTTTGCTCACTTATCTACTCAGAGTTATAAAAAATATAATAAGGTGTCTCATTGACCACCTTTTTGCACATTGGGACCAATGACATTTTATTCGTTCACTTAAAACAGCCTTTTAAATAATTAAAAGTAAGTCGTCTTTTAATTTATAACTCAAAGTTACTTTTTCGACTACTTAATTTTTTAATTATTTCGAAGGTCTCGAAAAAGGGAACATGATATAGCCTGAGGATTTTTAGGTACCTAGTGATGATCATCTTCTGTAGGTTGATTTAGTCTTTGTGCGGGCTTAAGTAGACTCCATGAGCTTGGTATATTAAAATTGACCAGCATCTCTAAGATTTTGGATTGAAAAGAAATTTTTCTGATCCAAATCTTTATGTCAAAAGTGATGGTGAGGACATTGTGATCCTTATTGTATATGTTGACGATCTTGCCATCATAGGTAGTGGGGCGCATCCTCCTCAATGAGTGAAATCCGATTTGTGTGTGGCTTTTGACATGATTGATCTAGACCTCCTACTATTGCTTAGGTGTGAATTTTGGCAACATGATCATTTCATATTCATGGTTTATATTTGTTACCCCATTTTTAAAACTTGCCATTTTCTATGTCAGTGCATGATGTTTCTTTCTTAAGTTGCTCGTTGTCTCAACCCTTAGAAAATTCGCGGCGTTTTGGGACTTTTTTGTCCTTTGCAATCGGCATCTTCAAACTTTTTATAACTCCCATTGGCGAGTTCAACTTTTCTAAAACTCACCGATTAGCCGATATAACCTCGGATGTGAACTTAGTCTCCTCTATCGGTCTTACCTTATATTTCCAAAGCCAAAGTCACTTCCAATTGACAAGTTGCTAGTTTCCTAAACATTTTGATTCTTAATTAACTTAGCCGTGGGTGTTCTTGTGTTTCAAATTCACCGATCTCCCATTTTGTCACCTAATCTGCGTATCTTGAGCAAATCCTAGATTTATTGCCATGCACGGAGAAAGAGGTGCCTGTCTCTTCACATTAAATGGAAATTATTTTGAAATGCTCAGTCACACATATTTCATTAACGAATTACGGTGACTCATTTTTGAAGCGTACTGCCACACACGATGTCCTATTCATTGAAATTTAATAAAGGACTTTTATAAGAGCCGCCAACCTTACAAACATTTCATTCTTTGATGATATTGGCGTTCTACTTCCAAGTGTTCTGGCATAGTGACGACTACCAACATTGTATGTGGGTTCTTCCATACAAGTCAAGTTGATTGTAATTTTTCCTTCACTTGTTTTATTCTGCTGTGAATTTGAGTTGTTCAATCAAGATAGTTGGAAAAGTATTCCAGTTTCGTGAATTCGATTTGCTCCTTTTCCCCAAATGTCCTAGGAGTGTGTTTGGCACCCTTGGTGATATTAGACGTATATATTTATTGGTTGCTTAAGATTGTGAAGTTGAAATACAAATACTAGGGTTTCTCGGTGGCCTCCATTATTGAGAATGGTCTAGCGAATGTGAGGGATACTGAGTTAGGACATATTGATTTAAAAGATTTTTGGAATAGGATGGAACAAAACCCCAGGTTGCGGTTGGCAGAGAAAACCTTCACAAGTGGTTTAGCTCGTGTAGGAGGTTTCTCAGCAGCTATGTTTTGCCCTAACTTGGTCCTCACCTGTGCTAAGAATTATCACCCTGAGTCTCAAGAAATCAGGGCATATGACAACTCTATAATAGTAAAGATTGACGCCGAGACTATCACCCGTGCTTTGAGGTTGCTTGAAAGGGAGGAATTTGTAGAATTGTATGTTGAAATGGGTTGAAATTTTTTCCTGAATATGAAGGATTGGTGTTTGACCTCCATCACAAAGAGCTGGCTCAAAAATGAAAAGAAAGGGAAATCCCAAGTACCATCTAATTTAAAGAGGGCACATTTCAAAGAGGACATATCTGATATGATTATGTTGCTCCATCGGGTAATCGGGAATGATGACTCTAATTCTTTTGAAAAATGGATGTGCCAATTTATTCTAATTGTGTGTAGTGAATCTCAATATGTGGACTGGGCAAAATTAACAAGTGATCATCTCAATGATCAACTGGGCAATATTCATTAGAAAATTTCTTTCCACATGTGTTCTTATTTATTCTATGTGTTAGCTAGTAAGGAGGTGGTATGGCCAGGTTTGAAAACTCATGGCTCCTTGACTCCAGACACACGTGTATGAATACTTTCAATAGTTGCAAAAAGAAATAGGTAATAAGGATTACCGGTGCATCAATGATGTCTTTTTAATGTTCAACGTAAGGAAGATTGAAGGTAATCCAGAGATAAGGATATCTCCCGAGGTTGCAAAATTGATCATGAGGTTTGGAAGCTTCTACATCCAGTTCGATAGATTCACTCATCTTAGAATTGGTGGGTTTGAAAATGCCCCTTTAAAATTGCCCAGATTTGTCGGTGACTTTATCATTTTCTTGGAAGTTTGTAGGTAGATGGCCTGTGTGAATAGAAAGTATCACAACATGAAAAAGAAGGGTTATTCTTTCCTTGTGTCTTTGACGTTTTTCACATGCAAAACTAATGACAATGCAAAGAATGTGGAGAAAATTCTGGCTGGGTATAATTTTCGTCCTCTTTCTGTTAGACCATTCTTTGATAGTAAAAATTTTGTTAAGAGAAATTTATATGGAGGAAATTTGTAGGAACACCAACCTCATCTTGAGGATTATTGGGAAGACTGTGTAAATGAAAGAGAGGTATAGAGAAGGGAGTGGATGAAATTAGCTCTTGACTAAATACGTGCCTTTAATTTGCCACTAGAAATTCCTGATGGAGTAAATGATAATTCTGATATCATTGACAAAGAATATCTTGTTGTTACTTCTAAGCCATTACCACGCATCTAGTGGTTGGAAAAGGAAGTCACTGACATTAAGGTTCGATCTTCTTTTGTCTTGAGCAAGACTGCGAATTGGCTTAAAGGAAAATTTCATGAATGTATTGTGTCTTCTTCCTCTCAAAGAAAACCTGCAACAAAGGAACAGGGGTCTTCCAATGCCACTGAACACCAGAGAACTTCGACTAGTGAGGATGTAACCAGATCTAAGGTTAGTTCACAATAGGGTGGTGATGGGGAGGACCCTGAGGAGAGTCAAAAATTGAAAAATATATGTGAAGAAGACAGCGAGCCAATACTAAAGAGGGTCATAAGCAGAAAAGGAATTGGATGCTCTTCAGCAGCTCCAGACGGACCATGTGACCCCTCCTGTATCTCCTATTCTAAGTAATGATTCCTCTATTTTTTAGCAACTTGGTGAAGAGAGTGCTTTTTACACTTTGTTTGAAATTCCAACTTCTCTTGTTTCCAATGAAATTCCTTCAATCAACACTAAAAACCAGCCATAGAATACTACTTTGGATGCCAATCGTAGCAATGCAGTACTACCATCACCTTCTTTGCTTAAGAAAGCAATGGAAAAGAAGAGGAGATACACCCCTATGACAGATGTAAATGTGGATACTGTAGCTAAACTGCTACAAACTGGCCCTTAGCCTAAAAAGGCTAAGAGGATGTCAAGGGTAGTCATGGATTCTTCTTTTGGGCACCAGATTCTTGAAATCGCTGAGGCCACTAGGGATAAAAATGAACACAATGTTACAAAAGCTGATTTCAATATGAGCAAAGTTGATATGGGTCCTCCCACTGTAGAAGGAGACATATATCATGCTAAGTTTTCAGTTAGAATGCCGGGTAAGAGAGTTAAAGCAGAAAAACAAGAAAACGTGAGATTGCAAACCCAAGTGAATGCTTTGACCTCGTTTATTCAGTCAATTGTAAATGCTACTTCTCAGCCTCTCGATATGGCCATTGGTGTTTCTATCGATGGAGTGGATCCCAAAATATTACATCAAATTAAAAAGTACCAAACTATGGCCAAATCCACTGAACAATGGATTGAAAAGGTCACTATTGATAGTTTGCTGTATATTAAAGAAGCAATGAAAGTGTATGCTTATATCTCCAGCAAAAGAAAAGAGTTGATTATGGAATTACAAGCTTTCAAAAAGGATGAGAGTGCTTTGCTAATGGTATCTAAGGAGGTGCAGGATATGATGAAGATTGATACCAACATACTGGTGGCTGAAAAGGTCTTGAATAAACCTGAGGAGAATGATTCAATCTCTTGGCTGGATGTTGTTGAGTGGAAATTGTCTGTGTTTAAACAATTTATAAGGGAAATAAGACGAATTTTGAATCAATATCATGGTGACCTAGTGGATATTAAGAATCTCTGTATGATTTTACAAGTTGAAATTCTTGATGAAGGCGGAGAAAACTTGCTCGATGTGAAAGAGATTAAACAATGCTTCAAAAAGCTGCTCATTGAAGAGTTAATTGGTATTGATAACATAAATGACACTTCTTTGGAAAAGCTTGGTCACATGGCATTATATCTCAAGACTTTTAGGAATGAAATTGATGATGTCAGCAAGAGGATGGTGGATGCGGAAAGAGTAATTAGTATGTGGAAAATTCGAATACACATCACTCTTAACCCAAGTGGGAAGATGATGCAGGAGCATCCCTGGTTCAAGAGCAATCTTGCATCAACCAAAAAACATTTGCATTTCAGTTTGTTTGTAGTTCAGTTGTTTATTTTCATTTTCCAGTTCAGTTCAGGCAGTTCAGTCAGAAGTAGTTTTTTTATTTCGGTCTAGTTGCATTTCAGACCTTGCAGAGCTGGACTTAGCATCTACATTCATTCATCTACATCATATCTAGAATTCAGAGGTCCGCACATCATTATCGGAAAGATATCGCTATCAGAAAATCGACTGTTTCTCAGAACAGAGCATCCTGATAATCACAGACAACTAGCTGAAGGAGAAACTTGTGGAAGCATTTCCCAATCTTTGGAGCCTAATGACACAACATTCAATGATCTTTGGTTCGTGGCCGACCTTCCTCGAAGATCTGCACTTCATTTCATTCATTTTTTGGAGGAGTTCTATGCATTTAGGTCCGACATATCCGTGTTACATGTTACAGCTCTTCATTGGAGAGTGTGATCTTCTTTGGCTGACGCGGAGGAATCTATTGTTTTCCGGAGATGATATATATTGATGTAATAGATCCTTATGAAAGCAGTTATCAAGTTCTCATGATTTAGAAGACTGATAGTTTAGATTGTGTGTGACGGAGCTTCAAAGCTTTATCTTGCGCATGCATGTAATCAGGCCTGTGAGCCCTAAATGTAAGCCCGCATGTTGCTGACCGATCTCTATTTGAATTCTATGATATACTGAATGACTGAATCTGCATTTTGTTCCATTTCTTTGAGTTGTTTCTGTTGTGTTTACTCTTGCTGCACGGTCCGGATAGTTCATTCTGTGAACCCTCCTACCGTGGCTGCACCAGAAGATCCTGACCCCAATCATTTCTAGGTTCAGGAGTTAAAAAGTGAAGATGAGGCCACAGGTGGATTCATCAGGTGTTGAGGAACAAGAGAAAGGAGATGAAGCGGTCTGGGAGGAAGATCGTGATGCTGCCACATGATGGCTTTTCTTTGTTTTATGCTCTTTGTTTAAGGCTTTGAAACTTGATATTTAAAAGACTGTTTAATCTTTAATTATGTTTCAATTGTCTAATTTCAAGAAGTCGTTATATTGTTTTAAAGACAATTTCTTTTAAGACAAGGCTATATATATGGGGCTTGTCGATGTTAGTTAGATCGTTTGGCAAACTTTGTGTTGTTGAATGGTCACTTTATTGTTCTACTTTATTTTCAGTTATTTCAATAAATATGAATGAAGTTTGGGGAGTTGCAGACAGATATTGTAAACTTTGTGTTATAGTGGATGTATGTTATGTTCTTATGTTGAATGTGTTAGCTCTTTGAATTATAGCTTTATATTGAAAGAATTGGAAATCTCTATTTAAGGCTCATTGCTGTGAATTGTCTCTCTTTCGGTTAAGAATTCTGGTGGTGATTATGTTATTAAAAATATTGAAGTTGTGAGTGTTGCTGAAAGGAGTCTTTGCACTCCTCTTTTCTTTAAGTATTCTTTGAGTTGAATGCCTTTTCCGCTTTCTCGTTAAAGGCACCACTTTTCTGCTTTTTGGTTAAAAGCATATCCCTTTATTCATTCATTTTAAATCTTTCGAAGGTGGCCGGTTGTCGTAAAAAAATGCACAGAGTCATTGCAAATATAATTGCAAATGAGTGCAACATTTGTCATTATATATGGGTAATGGGTGTGAGAAAATAGAGTTTATTGACAAATCTGTATACCAACAATATCAAATATGCCAGGCGTGCATTGGAGAGGTTTGGGATGGTAGATTGGAATCCTTCTTTGACACCTGTGGAGGACAGGTTGAAGTTGTTAGATAGTGATGATTCATCTTGAGTTGAGAATCTGTATATAGATAGTTGGTGGGTAGCTTGATATATCTTATGTTCACTCGACTGGATCTTTGCTTTTTGTTAGCAATCTTTCTTAGTTTTTGTCAAAACCAAAGCTCACTCATTGGACAACAATAGAGCATGTTATGTGATATGCCAAAGGTGCTCATTACTTTGGCATGCTATAGTAAAGGACTACTACTGGGCACATCGTTTCCTTGGTTTTAGGAGTGATACAATACACATACTTTGATTGGGCAGGATTGGTGGATGCTTGGTGGTCTACTACTAGGTACATCTTTTCCTTGGTTTAAGGAGTTGTTTCGTCGCTGAGTAAGCTTCAACACACTATGGCTTTATCTTCTATTGAAGCAGAGTACAAAACAATTGTCAATGTCAGTTGTATAGTAGTTTGGCTATGCCAAATTTTGGCTGATTTTCAGCTCCTTCGGTATACACCTACTCCACTTTTTTGTGATAATAAATTTGTATTGAAGTTGGTGAAGAATACCATGTATCATGCTAACACCAAACACATTGAGATTCATCATCACTATATTTTGCATCTGGTTGATCTTGAAGTCGTTTCTCTTCATTACTACATATCTCAAGAGCAATTTGCTAATCTAATGATTAAAGCTCTTGGTCTTTGTTTACCGCCTTTTTAATATATCTCTAATTATAACAGAGTAAATAGAGTAAATAAGCATCAAGGATTCATACCAAAATTTCAGAATGATGCAAAACAATCTCTTTTATTCATATATGATCATGCTCTTATACAGAGTTGTAGTACAGGAACTATTATCAACATGCAGTACCTTTCCCGACTACAAGAGAAGTATTTAAACTAGTTGACGGTTGCTAAGGGATTCCAACTGTCGACAACTACCCACAATGACTTCAATCAACCGACGAGTCATAACTACTCTCGCCGACTATACAATATACTAATGTAAACTATAACTAATATATGTTTTTAGCTATCTACAGTCTTGATTTCTTTGTCAAGTTTTGTGACAAATTTGGGGTTGTTTGTGGTTTAGTCATCACGGGGTCGTATAAAATAATAATTGTAAGTTTATATAAACATAATAATGTTTGTTTATATAAACATATTGACTAAACATTCTTGTAAACATTCCTGTTATAACTTTAAGTCATAACTGCTTTGTAACCCCCATAATATAGTAAATAAATAACTGCTTCAAAATCATTTTTGTACTTGTCACTTTAGAACTGAACAAACTACTCAGTCCATACCAGACCACCTTAGAGGTCTTTGTGAGATCTACATGGTGCAGGTACACATCTGATAACCCCAAGCCAATTATTGCCATGGCCTTCTGATCTTTGATGACCTATTTCATCACCTCATCAGTATTCAGTGGTTTTGGTGTTTTTCCATTGACGATATCGCTAGGTCTTTCTTGATTGACATGAACTGTAGTTTTACTTGCCACGTATGGAAGTTTCTTGCTTCAAACTTTTCAGCAACCATTGTCTTCTCTATGAGGAACAAAGAAAAACTCCACCCCCGCTGCTCCTTTCAATCCCCATCAATCACAAAGAGTGTTGGGTACCACCAACAGTGCACTCTTTGACCCAAAAAAAGGAAAAAAAGAGGAAATCCATAAAAGATGAAGCAAAATGCTTCCGGGGTTGTTTTAAAATATTGTTGTAAACATTTATACAAAAAATCAGATGAAACCGACTCCAAGATTGGAAGATATTGCATTAATTCAAATTCATAACCATGAAGGAAATATTTATTTGTCTTTCTAATGTTTAACCTTTTAAAATTTTTTTTTTTTTTTGTGATTAAAAACCAAAACCCTAAAATTACTTTATAAAGTACTAACTTTATAAAATGCTTCACACTGGAAAGGTTGAAGTCATACTTCTATTGCTCAGATTTGATTCAGCTCTTCAATGCTGCCAGTGTCCTCATGCTGCTGCTGCAGATTTGAACCAGTGGGCACTTTGCATTCACTTCTTTGAGCGTGGACTATATCATTTTCATGGCTGCCTACAGATCCAGTATGCTAATAATTCACTGTTTTCAGAATATGTGTGCTTGGCTATCTCTGCAGAGTGTTATCCCTACATCATGCAGCAATGGGGCATGCAAATATTTTTGTTTTGTTTTCTTGTTTCATTCAGGCTCCCACAGTAACACCTTCAGCAGAAAAACAATCCCTGAGCAGTTAGGCACCTCTCCCCACAGCAAATAATATGGGCAGATCACTCAGGTATTTTTCCTTCACTTGCTGTGCCATAGCTTCTGATCTGCACACTGGTGCTTGTAAGCCAGGCTTCTTTTTTGAAGATTGACTGTCACTGCTCTGATACCGCCGATGAAAATTTGTATGCATAATCAGAGGACACATATTTTAGTTCACAAGCAGGAGAGTAATATTTCATTATATGTGAGAGATATTTATACAAAAATTTGCCCCTTCTAGGACACAAAGCATATCACTTACCTGTTTACCTATCCTTTATTCCTATTCTTAGCTGAGTGTTAGAACTTACCAACTCTCACGCTATAAATCAACACAACAAATTAATAGTTAAACCTATCCCCTTAATAAGCTAATAGGTTTAATTTATTTAACCTATTTATTAATCTAACTATATGTGGTAGTTCCCAATAAAAATTGCTGCCTGCCCTTTTCATAAAAAAATCCTCACTGTGTCCTTCCATTCCAAATTTTCTGTTGCCACTATTGTGGTAGACTGCTAAAAATCTGCCACTGTTTCTCTCACCAACTCCAATCTCATAGATCTTGATTTCTCTGCAACCGTGCCTCATAGGAGGAGCACTAAGAACAAGCACACTGCTATAAATCCTCACTTGGGTAAAAGCCAAGCAAAAAGAAAGGTAAGAAAGCAGCTGAAATAAGGGTCAAAGACCCAAGGCTGCAATGAAGATGGAAAGAAGCTTCAAAAACAGCCCCCAACTGTTGATGAATAGCAGCAGCAAGTCCCTTAACCTCAGATGAACTCCTCCATGTCTTTTGTTTGTTCTCTTTGGTCTCCTCACATCCAAGACATCAATCTTAATCATGCACTCACTCCTCCTCTGGCATTTGAAGTGCCACCCATTTCTGATCCTACCCAGCTAACTCATGGATATCATTTGAAGCAAAGTGGCTATTCCTTCCATTTGTGTTGATGTCCCTCTGCCATTCCAGATACCCGTTTTCTACCCTAAAAGAGTGCAGCCTGACAAAATTCTTTTTATGGCTGATTTATACCCTGTCCCCACCTCTAAAGCTGAAGCCTCTCTTATTCCTTTTTAACCAAATTGGGTCTTACTTCTAGCTTCAATCATTGGTCAAAACATCTCTCTCCCACCCTCCGACTCTCCCACCCTGCATTCCTCATTTCAGCCCTTGGAATCTTTCCTATCAGCTCTCCCTTCCATCATTCCTTTGATCCTCTTGTACTTGAAACCCAACCTCGGAGACTATGAAGAGATGGATCCAAATCTCCTTGCTATTCTTCGAATATCTTTGAAGCCATTCATAATGAAAGCAAGCATCTAAAGGAGGTCTAAAGTCACAACCTATTCATGGAAACAAGCCTCTTATGATACTTCATGTGGTGGGCAAGCAACAGGAGTGCATTGGAACAATGAATAATTGCGTAGACAAGGTGAATGCAATCAGTGAAACATTAAGACCATGAACATACGTTGCAGGCGATCAACTCTTTACTTCTTTCGCAGAATGCTCTCTGCTGGATTATGGAGATCATCCAAGAGCAGGCTGAATTTTCTCACCCCACAAAGTGCCAAGCTTTCCATGTAGAAAGCTCCAAGAATCCAACAATGCATGGAGCCAATTATCAACAGGTCCCTACTCATGCAAAAATGACACTCAAACCATTGACAACTGGACAAGATGAACGAAGAAAGTCACCCACATCCCCCTCCTGGTTATCATTTATTTGAAAAAATAATTAAAATCTTTTCTGAATCTTACTACTGGAAAGCCTCATGTAAATACTCTTTGTTCATAGTTCAGTGTTTACCTGGTTTCTTCTCTCCCATATGACTAAATATGTATGTAACAACAGCCTTTTTGCTTTCTAAGGCTGGCTGTTATCATAGGCTCTTACTTCTTGTAGAATCTTCAGCAGTAATTCTTTATTGATCATCCTAGTCTCTGCTGATATCTGATTTCTTGAAGCTGTTCTGATTTTGTTTGCAGAGCTAATACAATATGTTCTTTATTAAAAAAGTACTTGCTCTATTTGCTTTCTAAGGCTGGCTGTTATCATAGGCTCTTACTTCTTGTAGAATCTTCAGCAGTAATTCTTTATTGATCATCCTAGTCTCTGCTGATATCTGATTTCTTGAAGCTGTTCTGATTTTGTTTGCAGAGCTAATACAATATGTTCTTTATTAAAAAAGTACTTGCTTTATAGCTCAAAATTTTTGAATTTTCTCTGGTGTTAAGAGTGCGATCTCATTCAAATTAATCCTCATCCAATGGATTTGCTTGTTGATTTGTTATTGTGATTGTTTGTGACTTTGGCAAAGCTAGATTTTCTTGAGGGCCACCTTGAGCTACTGTTTAGGGCATCTCAAGCATCTTCAGATATGGCTCCTAATAATAATGGTTCTGTATGAGAATCCTTGTGTAAAGGAGTTGAGATGCTGAATTAGTGTTTTACTATGCATATTGAAATCATGACTGTGTATTGATATAGAATCAGAGGAGACATTTAGTATTGGCTAGCACATACAGTATTTGGATTTTTGGATTAACCATGCCCCACACCCAAACTGATTTCATATTGTTGTTTTTCATAAGCCGGTGTATTGTCCTCTTGTCTTCATGTTGATATTTGTCACCAAACAAGATTGGGGATGCTGAGGAGCATCTAATATTTGATTCACTGCAGCATATGAAGAACATTGTGAGGATATAGATAAGATGACATATAATTCATATATATTGATAAACATAATGTGTATCAGAAATATTCCAAAGTGGATCATCTTATTTGACAGTTCTTAGAAGCAACAGAACATTAGAAAGAACTTTCTTTTGCAAAGCTATCTTACAGACACTGAAAAAGATCAATACTAAATATTGAACAGGGTGTGTTATCTTTATGCTTTAAATTTCTAGATGTATGTTGGTCCTTAATTTCTGGGTTCTTCCTTCTTACCACCTTGGAAATGAGTATAGAGAAATCAGTTTATGGCTTAGTTGTGGAAATATTTTAAAATATGCTCATGTTTTGGCTTTTTAGTGTTTTGTGGCTATCAAGCTTTGGATGAAATTGTTAAAACACCACAGGAACATTCAGTATTGGCCAGCACATACTGCATTTGGATTTTTGCATTAACCATGCCCCACACACAAACTCATTTCCAATTGTTTTTTTTTCATTTTTGTGAGCTGTTGCATTGCCCTTTTGCCTTCATGTTGACTTTTTTCACCAAGCAAGATTAGGAAAGCTGATTTGTGTATCTAATATTTGATAAATTCTGGAGCATATGGAGAACATTGGAAGGATATAGATTAGATGACAAAAGAGGCTATATGTTGATAAAATAAACATGTATCTGAAAGATCCCAAAGTGGCGCATGATAGTGATGATGGTTACAAATGTTTGTACATTTCCATTTATGAATTGCCTTACCCTCACATTGATTTCTGGTTTTATTTTATTGGATAGTTCTTAGAGGCAACAGAAAATTAGAAATTTCTTTCGCAAAGCTATCTGGCAGACACTGAAAAATGTTAATATTTGACAGGGTGTGCTCTTTATACTGGAAATTTTAGATGTGTAGTTAAGTTCCAGGTTCCATGTTATTCCTTTTTGCCAGCTTGTATATGTGTTTAGAGGAATATATGTGTTTAGAGGAATCGGTTTATGGTTTACTAGTGGAAATATTTGGTAATATGCTCATGTTTTGTCTGTTTTGTGCCTATCAGGCATTGGATGAAATTGTTAAAGCTTTAAGGCAGGAAACAAATTCAATAATTGAAAAATCATTGTGTTATGTTCGGCATATTAAATCAGAAGTTGAATGCCTTAAGAAGAGGAAGCAGAAATTTCAGTCAAGCTATTCTGAATTATCTTTGGGCACGTCTTCTGGTTCTTGCAACAAAGACACTGATACTTCCCTTGAAACAGGTAATGGATCTAAGCCAGATGGATCTTTATTTTTTCTTGTGCAATGCATAGTTTTGATTGTCAAAAGCCTAGTAATGACCACTTGGCTGGTAGATATCCTTGGAATATTGTTCAATAAATGTGCATGAAATTTGAGGATTTACTTATCGTTTTTGATGGATCTACTGATGCAATGCTTGCATCTTCTACTAAGAATTGATAAATTGTTTCCCCTCTAAAATGAAGGAAGGAAAGTACTTCTAATTTAACAGAATGTTAACAGTTAGATTTGTTGTCACAGACTGCAGTGAGGGCACCAAAGTCAGTGAAGATGATTTATCTTTAGAGCATTGGGAACAGGCTTTGTTGACATTAGATGAGAGGAAAAGATATTGTCATTCAATGGGGGCTGTTGTACAGTTATGCTTGACAGCTTGTATTCCACTTCTAAGTTCAAAGGGACAAGTGTCTTCTCTAAAATCGCTAGGAGTTGTTGAGGTATGGAGTTCATGTGCGTTTTGTATGGAAAAATATGTTATGGTTGGCTTGTTCAATCTCTATGGTCTGTGTTGTTGAAAGAACATATGAAGGATTCTTTGGTATTAGCTTGATTCTCACAAGACGCAACAGCTTCATCCATTCAAAATTTTAAACTTATGGAAATGAATGCAAATTAAGTCAATTATAAAGCCTTAAAGAGATGGTGTTGATGTTGTGAACAATATTTGAAGCAAAATGATTCACGTTGTTTCTAATCCAAATTGTTAACTGTTACTAGAAGTGGACAAGGCATCATAAATGCTTTGTTTATGCACTATCTATGCTTATATGCCATTGAAAGAAAGAAAGAAATAATATAAATGCCCATAAATACCAAAGTATGTTATGAGGACTGAATGTTACAGCCAATTCTGTTTTCTTTGCCTGCTGTAAATCTTGACCTATATTTACAATTAATGTTAAGTTAGGATCTGTGCTAAGTGAGTAGAACACCAAGGGCAAAATTGGATGCCTCTATTTTGATTTTGAAGGGTTGATTGAAGTCAGGTGTTGCAAGGATGGGTGCAAAAGAAAGTGTGGCTTCCAATTCTTTAATGCTTGAGAATGTATGGTTGTGAGAATGTGTACAGATGATGGAATTCAATGTCTGAACTAACTCTTTCTGTCTAGTTGAATTGAGGGGATTGGAATTGGTTATTGCATTATTTTACAAGAAGGCAAACAGTAACATGAACATATTTGTGTGCCAACCACTTCAGTGTCATTGAATCTTTGCTTGATTTGGAAGTGAAGTGTTATTTGGCTGTGTAGAGACACTAATGTTTTCAAGGGCTTGTCTTGTAGTGCATGTGGAGCCCGATCCAATGTTGTGCTTTGTGCAAAGTTTCATAGTGTCATGCAAGCTACTAGTCTTATGCAGTGGTGCTATGCAATACATTGGTTGAATGTTGAGTAAGATGAAAATTTAGCTGCAAGGGATGCAAATGTGGCTTGGGAGGTGGGAATCTAACCCTAAGGTGCTTGTGATTCTCAGATCATTGTATCCATATAATTAGAATAATGTAATAGAAAGTGTGAAAGAGTCCAACCTTATCCCAATATTATGGAACTAGTGCTGCCAACAATATCAATATGGTATATTAGGTGTAACATAGCCCTTATGTAATATATTCCTAAAGGATGGATGAAGATTGAAGGAGGATAGATGTAGGGAACACTTGCTGAGGCATAGGATCAACTATGGCACCCTTTTTCAAAATTTTCATATATATTGCCTCAGAACCTTAACAAGCCTTTCTTTTTTGAACATTTTTAAATATGCTTGAGGGATTCCTTTATGATGGGAAAATTGCCACTCATACTTGATGTTATCCAATGTTCAGTTTCTATTGCACCCTCCAGCTAAGTGTTCTGGGGTGAACCTCTTTTCAAGGACTCAAGTAACTGTCAAGGTGCAGGGAAGACTTAGGATGAAGCTGAACATTAATATGGGATGTTGACTGATGCAAATAAAGACCTTGAAGATTGTCAATAGAGTAATAAAATAAGGCTCTAATAAGTTTTTGGTGAACATGATTATGACTATCAACATGTACCAGAGTGATGGCCAAAAGAATAATGCTATAATGTGCCAATGTTGTTATTTTCTGATTAAGGCTTGCAATTGTGTGTGTTGTTAACATGATATAATTATGCAGAAAGGATAATGGCAATAGCAACAAAGAGTAGACACCTACTATTTGACCCTATTGAGTTTAAGAAATAGCTCTCTTGTATATTGATCTACAATGAAACAATGTGAGCAAGAGTGGTTAAACATGATGGAGTGGCCATCTGCATTGGCTATACAGGTTTTGGCTCGTCTAATATGTCTTTCATTTGGAATCTCTGCAAATAACAAACATAATTGGTAAATGCAAGTCTATGAAGATTTATGCCTATGTACCATGCCAAAGCATCATGAATGTCTACATAATAGAAGTGGAAATTGTTTGCGTGTTTTTGGTTTCTTAGTGATGGCTTTCCGTTATGGGACTTCTTTCCCAAAGTGAAAAGAGGTAGTTATTGTTGGATATTATGTCTAAAGGTTGATTGTCCCTTTGCACAATGTTATTCAGATTCTAGTCAACAAATGTAAAGATAAAACATTAGATGCTATAGAAAATAACTCAAGTAAAAGTGATCAACCATTGTGAATATGTAGTTATTAATAAATTTTATACAAATATGCATTTCCATGCACACATTTTATCATATGATTAATACAGGATAGGCACACAAACATATTTGCTAGGGCACATACTACTTAAATATGAAGTCTGCTCTGTATAATCAATTGGCCTCTCACATCAACAAATTGATCGCCTTGCAATGATCCTTTGGAGTTGTTACTCATCTCTATAGATGTAACAATTTTAAATTAGCCTTTATGTTGTAAAGATGAGTAGAATAAGGTGCTAGAATACAATAGTTGTCTTTACCCTTATATCTGTGACAAGATGAAATTCCTTATTGTTGATACCATAATTTAAAAACTTGGACTCAACAATTACTCGACTGACCCCAAATTTTTAAAAACTCGGGACTCGACAAAAAACTCGGGGAAAAACTCAGCAATAACTCGACAAATTTATTGAACATTAAACAATACATTAATTTAAAAAAATATGCTTTAAAAACATGCATATTATTGAATTTATGAAACATATTGCCAGTTCTAGTATGAGTTTGTGGATCTGGCAAAATTTTTTTGGTGGTTGGGTTCATTTGTACAAAAAACATGTAATAATATAAAATTATAATATAAATATTATATATAAATATGAATATTAATACACATGTATATAGCGAACGGAGGATGGATTGCGAGCGAAACAGAGCAGATTGAAAAGGAAGAAGGTGGTGGCCGCAAACCCTTGTCTTGCCCTACCATCGATCTCTCACAAGAATGCGAGGAGGAACTGGATTTGCTCATGAAGAATGCTGTCATTTGCCGGTTTATTGGACCTAAGTTAAGCAGAGCACAAATCCGGGAGTGGGTCGAAAACTCTTGGAAAACCCAGTGTGTGCTAAAATTTCTATCGAAAGGGTTATTCAATGCTATCTTCCTGTGTAATGTCCCCATTCTGGGAATGGTCGCCATTAGAGAAGACTTGGGCTTATCACTTCACTCCAAGACTCTTGGAGGTTTGTTTTCCGTGGAGCAAGTCATTTATCTTGCCAAGAGATCATATTGTGTTGTATGGATGTCATGCCGACATGGGAGGATGTTTTCTTATGAGTGCCTTGCTATGCCTTCATTGACGGTCACCTTGTACACATCATGGAGGTCATTATCTTGGGCAACTTGTGATGGAAGATTAATTATTCACTAGCACCTCTCCTTGGCGCCTAATAGAGGGAATAAAATATATTATCCTTTGTATTTATGTTGGCGCTAGAAGAAGGAATAAAATAATAACAAATTATATCTTTAATTTAATTTGTTCTTGGGCGTCCATATGGAGAAAGGAAGGTCAGCCCTCTTGGAGGGAAATCACATTCGAACATAACATTCTTTGCCTAGGTCGGCCCTAAAGGAGAAGGGGCAATTTGCATATATACAGGCGGTCATTTGGCATTGCAAAAGGTATCATTCAATCATCATTCATTCGAGTTATCTATTGGAGAAGGCTTTGAGATGAAACCCTCAAGTCTTTGAAAGGAGTTGGATGAAAACCTAGCTTCTTCTTGAGGATAATTCCGTGACGGGAGTTCCATTGCACTTCAATTTCATTTGGGCAGATCTACATCAGTTTTGAGGGCAGATTTTGGTGGCATCTTGCCTCTAGGGCTGGAGCGCACCTTCTAGAGGAAGGGCGACTTGGATCAAGGGGAGATTTGTGGCATATTGATGATGATCATGGGATGCTAGGGTTAGGGTTACAGCAGAAATCTATAGCAGCAGACTTCCATCTTGTGCGCCCTACTTTGGAGACTAGATTCATGCATATTTTGACATATATTTTGTATGTAATTATTGCTATTAGTATTTGACATGTTGCAAGGCTTGTGGCTGTTCACCCTAGCCATATATTTGCATTTGAAGACTGCATATATTCAGACCTATAGCAGCAGACCTGTTTATTTATGTTGGAGGTGTTTATGTTGATGGTCTATGTGTATTTCATGGTGTAATTCACTCCTATTTCTTGGGCGAATCATGTCATGTTCCTTTGATGTTTTGATGCTATGTTTATGGAATTTTATGAAATATTAGTCTGCTGAAAATATAAAAATCAGAAATCAGAATTAGGGTTTGAGCAGAAAATTCAGAATTGTCTCATAATATCCCATTTGGGATATTACATCCTGTCTGAAATTGATAGAGACTCAATTCTGAAAGGGAAATCTTGGAGCAATGGTGATATCCTGCAATATATCCGCCAATGGTGATAGGTGCCCTCGGATTGCCTCTGGGGAGGACCAACTGATGGATTCACCCGACAAAGATGCCTCGGCCCAACCCTCCACCAAAGCTGGGGTGAGGTCCTCCTCGCCTCCTCTTCCACTGGTAGACCCACCTGCTAACCATCAAGCTCTAAAACGCACAATGGGTCATGATCATGGCTCGACCGATGACGGGATGATGCATTCGCATAACCAGTCAAAGTTGGCAAATTCTCCTCTTCAGGTTACTACACTCTGAAATCTTCATGCTTCACCTCTTTCAATAAGGATTGGCACATCAACTATTCCAGAGGCTCGGGCCACACTCCCTAAAAACCCAACCCCAATTCAGACTTGCGCGAAGTGCCCCCCTTTTGGGAGGAGAAAATTACCTCCCGCGAAATCTTTGTGCGGGCTCGAGGAGGCAATGCCTCCTCCAAACCTTGAGGTCATCTCTACTGGATCGGGGCCAAGCTATCTTGGTCTAGCTGGCACCTATGCAGGTGCCAACCTGGACTTGCCCCTCTCCACCTCACTTGCAGACTATGCACGTGTCTCCTTACTTGCTTCTTCAGTCGCTTGGTCAAGCAAGCCTCTGTACACTGACAAACTTAGAAGTTTGTTTTGGAGGTGCTCAACATCATTTTGTTTAGAGAATTTAAAGATACACTCAGATGGGAGAATTTGACATGACGGCGAATTTATTTCCCCTCAAGTACAAGCCATATAAGATTACCAAGATCCTCCTATTCACACATCTTTGGTAGTTGTTATTTCTCTTTCTGGCTTCTCTGGTCACCCATGGCGTTCGCTCCAATTCATGGTTCTCATTGCCCTTGCAACACCAACAATGTGTTCACCCATATACGCCGCATGTTTACTGTGTATAATGATGATAGTTTGCGAGCTCTGGTACAGGGCATTGACCCGAGAGTTCTGGTGGGCCTCCATCTCCACGACCATTATTTTTTAGGGCGGTTTCTGGGTCAGTTCACCTTGGCCCATGGCCATAAGGGCCTCACATGGATCATTGTGAAGATGGTGGTGGTTCCTCATCTACAATCTCTCGTGCTTGATGTTGTCTCATTGGGGACGAGTTTTTGAACTAAGGCATTTACAATAGAATGAAGATATGGTGTGGGTGATTTCCCTGTTTCGTGAGGGAGTTATTCGCAACAACATGGAAACATGCGACTTTGTGGTTGGCTTCCTTGACCCCCCCTTGACTGATGAGCGACGACAACGGCTGGGGCAATTCGCTGCAGGCACTAGATACCTCCAACTCTCGAAGTGACGGGTTCTTTTTTACTGTTGCTCTTCTAAATTTTGCAATACTTATGAACTTATAAATTTCCTTTTTTCTATATCTATGCACCCTTTTGTTCACAAGGCATGCTTACTGTTCTCTTGTGGGAGTGGCTCCCTTAAACCGTAATTATAACTTAAAAAATAAAAAATAAATATAAATATTAATAATTTACTATTGTATTGTAAAATTAATAAACTATAAATATGAATATTCTAATATGATGTAGCATTCATGATATATATATAATTAAATATATAAATATTAATAACTATACTGTGCTAGGTGCCCTGGCCATCGCGTTGCTGCATTACTGGTTCGCTCGCTCCTGTATAGTAAGAAAAAATTGCAAAAAAAAAAAAATCATAACCCATATAATACAGAAAACTTTCAATGAGTTTGTGCCCTGATTTTTGGCAATTTTCGCGATGTTAAGTGTGTTTTTTCAAAAAAATCACCGCAATTTATTGGTTAAACTTGCAGCCGAGTTATTGCTGCAATTACTCGTTGGATAGAATTCTTGGCGAGAACTCGTGAGTCTGGCAAGTACTTGCCGGGTTTTTAAACTATGGTTGATACATTGGTGTGAGAATTCACAATGCCTCGAAGATCAAAGCAAGGCCCAAGATGAAGCACATACTCACCTCTTCTTCATTTAACACCACGTGAAAGAATTGGCCCATGCGTTCTAAACAAACCTTTTTAGTGCTGAAGCAAAAAATGTTGCATCAAGAAGAAACACCATCATTGGCACAACAAAAGATCCTAATGCCACTAGCATTAGACAAAGACATTTGGAAGATAGGGGATAAAGGGTATCACTGCCACCACACAACCATCCATGGTAACATTGAATGTTGTGTGAAACTATCTGTGATTGTGGAGTTTACCTTAGGTCATGTGCCAGTAGAAGACACTAATCCAAATGCTACTTTTTGGAGCACCAACACCTCTTCCATTGACACCTTTGAGGAACAAGACCTCTTCCACACCAAGTGTTGGCTCAAAGGTCAGTCCCTTCTTGTCACCATCAATGGTGGGAATTAAAAGAACATCATTGTGTAACATGCAATCAAGTGCTCAAGACTTGTGACTGAAGCACACTGCCAACCATGCTCTTTTTGTTAGAGTCAACAAGGTAAAGATATCCAAGTCATGTGGGAATGCTGTTCCAGTATGTAAGCAAGCCCATGTGCGATAGTCACATATGATGTAGTGCCTTTAGAGATATCTGACATCTTGCCCAGCAAGCCATATTTGTATGACTGCCATGGTTCCTACAAAGCTAAGCCATGGATTTGGACTGTCAAAGTCAATGGCCACATTGTCAAACAACATGGAGTCCCTTTTGAAGAATAAAGTTACTTTGATATCATCCAAACGAGGTGTCAAGCTTGTGTCCCATGGGCAAAAGTTTGTGTTGCTCATGGTTCACCTAGACAACCTTGAGGGTTAGAGTAAGCATGCATTGGTAGTGCACCAAGTGTCATGTGCCATGCCGCAACAACAACTTGATCAACAATTATACTAGCATGGACATATCTTTGAGGAGCCCAGAGGTGTTCTAACACACTACATGATAAAGCATTATATCAATTTGGTTCTAGGGTCCTTGCTTACGTACCTCATATCCATTTGGGAGGATGACGAGATCTAATACTAGATCCAACATCTCATTGATTAAGGAAAGATCAGGCCAAACTCTTATCTTTGTCACATAGAAAAATGTTTCATGGTTCATTGAGCAATGGATGAGTTTGTACATCAATTTTCACTTACATCACAAAGTTTGTTGTATTACAAACATGACGAGTGAATAATTGTGTATGAATGAGCTATCTAATGTGATAACCAATGTAATTATGGGTGAGCAGTTACTTTCAACTTTCGCACCTTTTTAGCTGCACATAAGGGACTGCCAGTATATATCAGTGTTCCACAAGGACCCATCCTCGGGGTCTAGGTGACGTCCTAGACACCTTGGGGAATTGGGGATTTGAAGAGGGTGCCCCTTTTTTGGGATTGGACAGCCTGCTCCATTTGGTGCATAAAAGTGAAGAAGGCAAGTTTCTAAGGGAACAATGTCACCCCACCCCCCCCCCCAAAAAAAAAAAAGAAAAAAGAAAAAAGGGGGATGATTGTCATTGGAAATTCAGCACATTGTATTTACTTTTTAAATTTCAGCTGTTTTTAGTTTGTTTAAGTTAGTTTAATAGCCATTCCCATGCTGTCCCCAAAATTCTGGAAAATGTTTGATGACCCCAAAAGTACGTCCCCCTGTTCTAGAGTTTCAGAGAAACACCGGTTTATATTGAAGTCTCCATCAAATTTTAATTTTAATGGGTAGAGGTTACATTCTGGAGCAACACATGTAGATCATAGATGGGACTCATCCCAGTGCCAGCATCGCTCCTAGTTTGGGTGCTTGTTAATTTCCTTCTGATGCTTATGTTAATACAGTCTCAATTTAGATTCTACTTATATTTTGTGACTATATTTATTTATGCGATCTGATTGTTTCATCCATAGAAGCAAATATCTTTCTCAGAAATTTCTTGGCAAACCAAAAGATAAAGATACTTCAACTTCTTTGGGATAAAATTAGGAAAACATGGAAAACCCAAAAAACACACAAGAAATTAAAAAAAAAAAAGAGAAATAAGTAATAACTGATGTTTTTTATATTTAAAACACATCCTAATTGCATAGAGAGTGAGAGAGTGAAAGTAAAGGAGAGTGTGCACCATGAATTTTGAAATGTGGATATTTCTCACTAATTTTGCAATCACTGATTACCGTGTACACTGCATAGTGCATTACTACATAGTTTGACTTCAAAATTCGAACCTCAAAATCAATTACAGACAACAAAATACAAATGTCAACCTACTATGTACAAATCTTTAGTGCAGCCTCAAACGTGAAAGAAATCGCGGAATAGTTGATCAGTCACTCAGTGCGCCCTCACCATAAGGCTATCAGGCTTTACTGTTTGCAGGCCTAGCATAATTTCTCTTGGCATTAGGTGTAATCCTCGGGTGGTTGATATTTCCTGCCTCCATTGTCTTGTGTATGTCGTCTTTTGGAGATTTTTTCTGCAGCTAGAGTTAGACAGTCTCAGTAATTGTGGGGGTTTGGCCTCTGAACCTCATTAAAAATCATTGGTAAAGTAGTTGGAACTTGATACTGTCAGCAAGTTCCCAGTGAGACTTGACATACTATCTACTTGGCCTGGGGTTTGCTCAGTTGAACTGTGATGAACTGCCAGAACTCATTAGTTGATTGATCATAAACAGGGCTGGTAATGCAGTCAAGGATAGGGAACCGATTGAATGGGGACCTTTTCCTTGTAGCAACACAAAACACTCTTGTATAGTGTTTACACATGCTTTTTAATGTCTTACAAACTGAAATAAGGGACTCTACACCTATATAAAACTTTAGAGAAACAAATTGCCAAAACTAGTCACTGAAATGGGGTTTTCATAAGTTGGAATTTCACACCACATTTAGGAGACTCTCAAAGCCATCCTTGTTGTTTGTATCAGACTTAACACACTCTTTCAACCAATTAATAACACATCCATGAAATGTATCTCATTTACTCTCAAAACTATTTAATTTTTGAAACAATTCACTGTCTAATTATGTTGGAAGCATGCTCATTTTCATTATTATTGACAGAGTTCACATCAAGTCGTCATAAGGAAATTTTGGAAGCATTTCCCTTTGGATAAATGATATATGATAGACTACAACCTCTCATAACAATGTACAGCTGAAATTAAACACAAAACTTTAATTATTCAACAACTAAATAACAATCTGGGCACTAGTCTTCTAGGAATCTGACATAGTCTTCACATTAGAACTTCTGTAACCTGCATATTGACCCTCCAAGTCTGATCATACACTTCAGATCTGCAAGAAATATGACAAATCTCACCTCTATTCCATCTCAACCTTTACATCTTTCTATTTCTTTAATATGGCACCTAAGAGAGAAGATCTTCAAGTTGCAATTTCAATAGCATGAGCAAGAGAGAGAATTGGAGAGAATCTAGGAATGAAACACCTCCTTCAATGTGGTGCTCAAGTTCATTTGCACAAGATCAAGAATGTGGCTCCAACCTTCAAAATGAGTCAAAGAGACATGCAATGCTTTAAACCAGGCCTTCTAAAATAGGAACCGTGACATGCATTCTTCAGGGGGCATGCGAGCTTCTCTCTGAACTTGGAACTCTTCCTTCACATGGGTGCATGGATTGAGGATCGAAAAATGCAATACAAAGGTGGTTCATGTAATTTTAAATCTCTCAAAACTCAACTCCAACTCTTCAAGTCAGCTCCTCAAATTCCTCCATCTAGGTACTGTTGATGTTTGTTTTTGGACAGGTCAACAATAGAGTGAAATACAGAGTATCTGACTCTCTCTTGAGCAAAGCCTCTCGAATGTTGAACGAAGTGATCAAACAAGATGACTCCAAGGTTCCTTTCTTATGATTTTGTAAGAGATAGCTCAGTGACTAAGTATGATTATGTTGGTAAACACAAAGGGACTTACACAATTGTTCAAACAAGCTGTTGATTTAATGATAAAGAAGGTAAACACTGGAATATCTAAGTACTACAATTTATGGCGTATGATGTTGCAATGATGCTCTTGATCCTAACTCTAATCAAATTGATAAAAAGAACAAAAGATAAAAGGTGTAGTGGAAACTAATCTAATCCTAGATGTAAGGATAATTACTGTTCAGGTGAAATCAAACCAAATCTTGCTTCGCCAAGCTAGACAACTACACAAGATCGATGCTATCTTCTAGGGTTGTACAAGATGTTTAAATCACTTATGCTCATGAAACATTCAACAAACATAAAGATCAAATTTAAGCTCAATTTTGTTCAGACCAACCATGCATTGCAATTTGCAAGCCACAAACTACAAATGGTGTGAACACAAAGATTTCACCACAAACAATAAAGAAGCCTTCCACCAACTAGCATAAACTTAAAGAAAACTTAATCTAATCTTAATACTCGCTTGAAGAAATCCAAACCATGCAACACTTAGAAACATATATAGAATCACCAAATCAATGAGTCTTATATTATTTCAGAGAGCTTTTGCAACAATTCCAGAGTCTTCAATCGTCCAAATGAGAGCAAAAGGAGCCCTTTTATAGACCTCAAAGTGCACGAAGGGTCAAGATCGATCGGCCAAGCCAATGGACCAGATCATGCCAGATCGCAAGTAGTTATAACAAACTCCTATCTTAATTAAATGAAAGAGGCTATCTTTAGTAAATGAAAGAGGCAATGAAGGCATGCTTCCCAAGAGGATAAGGATGCCACATCACATCCCTTTCACATGATAGTACTATGAGATGCAATGAACCTAGACACAACTTGAGCAACATCTCCCATTGGTACACTTGTCGTAGCATTAATGGATCCTTCTGCCGTTGTCACATCTGACTCAGACGCCAAGTGTCTTCTCCTAGTCAGCTATCCAAGACTTGTTTGCTCCAAGATGAAATACAAGTGTGAATATGCTATCCAGCTGTCCTTCATCAATCCCATCATCCTGAAAGTAGAATGCCTTAACTTGTTGCTTCATGTTTTCAATGGTAACATCTCCATAAGGATTACATATTGTTGTCAATGCAGTGTATACATGATTTTCTGTCCTTAGAAGAACACTTCTTATTCTAGATATATCCACTTCAATTTTATCAACCAGTTGCCCTTTGTTGTGAAAGGAAAAATACCAAGTGGTGAAGTCGTGAAGTATTTTGATCAACCACCTTATCATGAACTAGACCTTCCATTGGAGTTTCCATCAAACTCTTAAGTTGTGGCATGTATTGCTCCTTAATAGGTTTGAACTCAACACATATCTTTAACAAAGCCTGAACTCTATCCTTGAGACTAATAACTCTGTCATAAACTTTCACAATCTCTTCAAGGTAAGTATATGCTTTCTCTTCCGTCTTTTCTATCCATCCCTTCATTATCTGAGATGAAGTTCTCATATTTTCAACTTGAGACACTGTTTCTTGTGGAAGAATGGACGGAGGTATTGGAGTGGCTTCCTTTTGCTGAATAGGTTGCATGACTTGTTGAATGTATTGCTTTAGTGTATTGAAATCCTGTTCAACCTTTAGCTTAGCTTCTCTTTCTTGTTTTAACATGACTCTTACACTATTCACTGATTCTTGAAGTTCCTCCTCTATTTGTTCTCCTGTAATTAGACCCATGCCAATAGTAGTCACATTGTAATCTTTGGGTGCCATGTCATCTAGATCCTTTTCAACTCTAGGAACAGCTACATGTACCTTTCTATTTCTAGAAGAATCCTGAGTGATTTTTGAAAAGACAGTTGCTTTCTTCTTTTGATTACTCTTCTGTGTACTTATGAGCAATTCTTCTACTGGAGCAGGTTGATATGTTTCTATGACTGTACTTTCTTCAATTCTTTGCCTCAACTAAGGTGGAAATGCAGAAAGATCTTGTTGCCTTTGTACCTGATTATGTTGTACACGTGCTACTTCATCAGATTCTGCTTGATCTTCCTCATCTTGATTAGCAACATCGTCTTCCTCTATTACAATAGTTGGACTTGAATGAATTTCTTCGGATGGAATCAAAGCAATTTCTTCCACTACTTCAACTTCTTGTATTGGATTCTGAATGTCTGAAGTACCTTCCTGTAGACTAGATGAAGTAGATTGGCTATTCTTCTTTTTAGGTCTTTGACTTGCTTTTGCTTGATCCTGAGTAGTTCTTTTCCTTTTCCTAATTGGATTGTCACCTTGATCACTTGCACTGTGCTGGAGTCCACTATGAGCGCCATGCTGTCCTGTTTCTTCTTTATCCATCTTGTGGTATGTAGGAACTTGTCCTTCATCATCCATCTCTTGTAGCAATTGAGTTATACATGCTTGCGTTATAGCTAGGACTGGCTCCATCAACTCCTATTCGGATACATCCCTCCTTGACCAATCAACTGTATAAGGTAAATCCTTTATCTTTTCAAACTCATCTAACAACAGAGTGTCATCCTCTATGAACTGATCCGGGATTTTGAATACTTTGGACGCTCTAACTAAATCCCATGTGAGTCTTGAACACTGGAGTGTTCGAAGATCATCTTCATCTTTTACACTGGCCCAATGGTCTTCTAACTGCATGACATGCTTGTACTCCCTATTGTATTTCCAGCAAACTTGAAAAGGATCAAAATTAAGCCTCTTGGTGCCATGAGTTTGCAAATGATATGCCTGAAGCTCTGTCTCAGAATATTCAGTTGTTGCTAATGATGGGCATTCCAGATTCTGCCCAAGAAGAAGTGGAAATTGGATCCCTCCTCTCTTCAACTTTTGCAACCTGATGAGTTCCAGGAGTTGCCTTGAGACTTCTAACATCACCATCCTGTTAGTTGGGTATCTTGGTAACCTGTATGGATAAGATGTGAAACCTTGGATCCTTATATAGGTGTACCTTTCATGCTGAGTATACCAATGTCCATATGCCGCAATGAACTCCCTTGCTGCACTTGACAATCTTTTGTGAAACTCTCCTCTTAATTTCTTCAATATAAACATAGCAAACGCATCATTGAACCTTGTATAATGATTGATATTCTTGAAATGTAACTGAGGATAACACTGATGCGACAAATACTTATTAGGCCCAATTCCAACTTCTCCTTTTCTAGTCAGACCTGAATAGACTTCATTCCTGGCTAGAAGATATACCACATAAGAACTCATATAGAATGACTTGGTCTTTGAAAAATTGATGAGCTGTTCATGTATACTTTGACTGATGAACCCAGCCCAATCAATCATCTTCCCTTTGAGAACCAACTTGATGAAAGAGTACATCCATGATTGAAAGGTTGCGGATTGTGGCATTCCTGTCACTCTGTTGAGGAACATGATCAAGTATCCGATTTCAGGATGAAAGTCTGACTTGTGAAACTGTGGAGGATTATTAGTATTGAACTTTATGGATGGATTGCCATCCAATCCCTCTTCATTTCCTGCAACTTCGTCTTTGAATCAACACCATATTCTTGTTGACCTTGCTGTATAGAAATGTTGACCATCCTGCCCTTAGTTGGAATGTTGAAGGTCTCTCCAATTGCCTCCTTTTGCAAATAGGCTAATACTGTTCCGTCCTTGGCCACAATTTGCCTATTATCTATGTCATACTTTTTAACACATTCAATGATCATCTCTGAACAAGGTAGAGCTGGTGGAAAACAAGCAGCTTCAATAGCTCCACTCCTCATGATGGCTCTAGCAAGACTAGCCCCATTGGGTTCTTGAAGCACAGACTTGATGTCTTCTAGGTTGCTGTTGCCCATGTTCGTGTCTCCAACGTTTGTCCATCTTGAAACGAGCTTTGATTCTGGAACTTTGCCCTTAGCATCCATGCGGATCCTTGCTTGTCTCTCCTTCGAAGTCATTGCCATGATCCTACAAACTGGACATGAATAAGCAACCTCGAATATAAATGATCAACAACCTACTTCAGCTTCCTTAACGCATTAGACTTCTGATTTTTATCCTTGTAATATAAAGTTTTGCAAGAAAATAATATCATCTAGACTCAAGGAATTCATCATAAATCCACTTATCTTCTTATAATTTACCAACACTTGGACAATTTTCGAAACACATACTGAAATAAAAAAGAAATGCTCAGATCAGACTTACCTAATAGGCTGTCTTGAGTTGATACCTTCAGAGTTTGATCAAATTGCAACTAAACTTTGATAAAATCAGATCTGCACTTTGTAAAAATACCTTACCTTTGCTCCTTGTAGGCAAATCTGCTCCTAATGAATGATAAAAATGAAAGCAACAGCAGGTATAAATACAAAATTATCATTTAAAATTGCCTAACTACCCAGGCCGACCCTATTAAATGAAGTGCAAATGATTTATTTAGACTTCCTTGCATTTAAATTGGTGCGAGTTTCAATAACATTTAAGTCTATCTTTGAAAATCTGGAAGGCATAGCGGTTGAGCATTGTAATCTCCTGTTCCTTAGGCGCATTAAATAAAACTTTTGGATCTCCTTTAACTGGCGCACTAGATTAGACTTTTAGATCTTCTTGTAAACATATTAGAACACTTAACACTTCCCCACATGTGGCGCATTGATTAAAAGGCTTGAATCCTCTCCAAAAGATTATAAAGTTTATACTCAATGCAAGACTGATCTCATTTTTGGAGTAGCGCATTAGATTAACAATCTCATTTCTTCTTCTTATCATACTTGGAAGGTGATGTATTAAGTTAACTTCTCTTGATATGATACACATAACCCTTGGCACAGCACTTGAAACTCTTAGATCCTTATCCCATTTAAACCTTAGGGCAGTGTATTGGATGCTTATCTTGAATCCTCCTTTCCAGGTTATAAAATTTTAAATTCAGTAAAAGATTCATTTCATCCTTACAGCAGTCGTTGAATCTTTGGATCTTCATTGAGGGGGTGCAACACTTAGCAATTTTAAATCCTTTTGTCTTGAATGCATTAAATGACCTCTCCAAAATCTTCCACAGGCTGGCGCATTAGATCCAATGTTTGAGGTCTTCATCCCTTCTCCTTACAATCTGCTGATCCTAGGCTTTGACATTTCAACCTTATTCCCCCCTTTGGTGCATTTGATAAGAACTTCAAGTTCTTCTTGTAGTTCCAAGCGCATTAGATGAGGTACTTGAGATCCCTATTATAGGACTTGTCTTCTATTGCCTTATGGCGCATTGGATCATGACTTTAGAATCTTCTTCTTCAATCCTCTATAAGAGCGCTTTGGATGAGGACTTTGAGATCTCCTTAAGAATCTTAATCATACTTGAATCCTCTTACTGACCCCTAGCATACTAATTGGTAGTTTGGAATCCTTACATTAGCTAGGCGCATTGATTGAGAGTTACAAGATCCTCCTAAAAGTCTTCAAAACACTTAGCAAAATGTCTTTTCCCTTTAAGCGCATTGGATCTAGATGTTAGAATCCTCTTAAATCTGCCTTTAAACCCTGGCGCAGCAGATTGAGGTTTTAAATCCTCTTACCTCATTTCACAAAGGCGCATTATTTGACGGTTTTGAGATCCTCATCTCATGGAAAGACTTGAAGCGCATTAGACAAGGGTTACACAATCTTCTTTGAAATATACGCCTTGAATCAAACTTTTCTTCATCCTCTAAAGGCTAGCGCATTGGATCTAAGGTTGAAGATCTTCTTTAAAATGCATATCATACTCTTCTTCTTGAAACTAGTGGTTTGGGCACATGACTTCTTAGTTTTGAACTTGCAAGACTTGACAAATTTCTACATGACCCCTAGTGCAATAGTTCAAGACTTAGAATCCTTATACCAGCTAGGCGCATTAGATCAAGTTATTGGGATCTTCCTGGATCTGGCGCATTGGATTGGGGTTCTAGGTTCCTCTTGAAAGCCTTGAAACCTCCTTAACCTTCCCTCTTTTGGGGCGCAATGGTCTAGGCGCAAGAGATCGTCATCTTGTTCTCTAATTGAAGGCGCACTTTATCAAGATTTTGCGCCACTATTATCTTCGTCGCGCTGGATGGGAAATTTGCGCTCTCTTAGAGAATTTAGTCGTTTTTTAAGGTCTCTCAGGGTAAAGGTATATTGAAAATTTCTTATACTTTAAATATTTTTCAATATACCTTTCAGGATGTTTGAGATAGGTCTCGAATCCACCGGATTTAACATGCAAAATCTAGAATTTGGAGGATCCACCAGATTTTAGACTTAGTCAAATTTTCAGGATTTTTCAGGATTTCAGGCTATCAGACTTAGTCATTTTCAGGATCTCAAACATACATCAGGATCAGTCTCAGTGTTCATCATTTGGATGGGATTTGATCAAGACTCTTCATTACTACACGAGACCTCCAGTTATAAAGCAAAACTTGTAGGAGAGAGACTTCTTGTTGGATTGGCAGAGTAAACAAACCTAAGATATCATCCAGAACTAAATGAAAAGCATCAAAGCTCAAGAAAAGAGGGGGTCCCCATCTTCAATGGGGTGATGTGTGATTTGGTCACAATAGGTACTTGCATTGCTGGTCTACAACTTGTGAGTGAAGTGGAACTTCCTACACATCTAGGATGCCAATTTGAGAGGCAAAATGATTAAAATTCAACTCTCCAAAATATTTAGAGCCTACAAACAAAATAAAAGCACATAGATTTTTTGGTTGATGGTGATTGCCCATTTTCCCAAGATGCTCCTGCATAACTGATTCTGAAAATTCAGAAAGATTACACCATTTAAAACTCTCCATTTTCAGTTGTCTTGATGCATGAAGTGATATGCCCTGGTGTTTGCGAACCTGTTTCTACATGTAGATCACAGCTTGATTCGATATGCACCGCATGCTGTTCATTGTTAGTGCTATTTTAGGCTTAAATGCAAAAAAATTCTTCAAATTCACTGCTTGCTGAGAAACCCTAAAAATCACTTCTGAAAAATCCTAAAAACCAGACTGAAAATTGGAGAAAAAAAACCAGAAAGAATGATAAAAAAATTGCATTGGGTATACAAACACAAAAAATTCTGATTTTCTTCAAACTTTATTGGGGAACAAATTTGGGAGATATCAGCAATTGTCTCGGTCAAAATCTTGTTGACCAAGAACTTCAGAATATTGCAATAAATTCAAGGATTTCTTGACGAGCAGGGTGAGAAATGCGATCTTGCCATATATTGCAATAAAGTACTATGTTAAAACAATATAACAAAATGAAATGTAAATTGTTCCAATTTGCTATTTTTGGAACATTATTATGTTAGAACTGATAGAAATATTTTAATCAATTTATACACTTTATACCTGCTCTGCCATCTCGTAAAATGAGATGTACAATGTTCCATTTTTCTATTTTGTAACATAGACTGTTAAGAGGGATTGCAGAATTATTATGGAATGTATGTGTTTATGAAAGAGGGATGATTTGTGTATGGTTAAATTTGCTGCAGAACGGGATTACCATTCTTTCTATAATACAGGAAGCACTCATTAAAGAAAAAGAATCTAGAGAAGCAATTGAGTGGGTGGCAAATGAGTATACCTTTTATACACTTCAGGATATCCTAAATCGTGTAGATGCAGGGAAGGATGGCAACATGCTGCTACCTGCTATGAACAAAGTATGGCCATTTTTGGTTGTTTGCCTTAAACACACACAGCCTCAGGTAATATATTATTTTTTTTGTTTCTGTGTGACTTTATTCTGTATATCTCTATTAGTTGATATTTCTTTCATTTTGCTTCACGATATAAATATTGCTCTTCCATCAAGACAAAATATTGTACCTAAGAGATAACTGTAGAAAACATTAAACCTATTTTGTTCTAAAATCTTCATATGTTGTTGAGTGAGATCTAACATTTTTAGATAGCTTCTTCTCTTGGTTGAAGACTTATGGTGGTCGTTCTGAGTTTTTGTCAGCGTTTCTCTGAGTTTCAAGGATGGGGGGATGTGTGGACAGGAGAAGAGGTTTTGGGGATTGTTTTTTCCAAATTTTGAGGTTGGTGAGCACGAGATAGCTAGTAAAATAATATATAAAATTTATTAATTGAAATCATAAAATACAAATAAACTAAAAATGCCAAAGAAACATAGACAAGTGAAAAGAAACTTAAATTTTAAAAATGTGAATATTTAAATATATCTATTTAAAAATTTAAGCATGAGCCATATAATGTCAGTCTGAAATGGATTTAATTCTGATGTTAAGTCAATGTTAAACAAATACCAATTGATCACCTTCTATATTCACCTGCAGTCTATTCGGTCAGTTGGGAAAGAAATATCCACTCAGATTAGGGTGGCCAGCTGTGATTCTCTTCCTCAGATTAACACATCCCAACACCCTTTCTGGTACGGCCTGCCATGGTGAATAAGCTACTGTCCAGGTAGGGTGGCCAACATCTAACACTTGAAACTTCAAGTTATAGACTAATATTTGCTATCAAATATTTCTCAATAAATCTTCAATCCTTCTATTCAAACTGAAATCTTAAATTTCAGTTTCAATATTCAATCATCCACAAAATTCCCTTTAAATGTAGACGTCCTTATTCTCCATGAAGCGGTCAGCATGATACTGCAAAAATGAAACCCTGTTAGAGGTGTAGGACTAATAGGATGCTATATTGCTATGGCCTGCTATTGCTGATCCAGAACTTTCAAAATATTGACAAAGATTTGCAAGAAAATGATTTTTCTCTGATTTCTAAACTTCAAATGCAAACTGAAATCAAAATCTCAAACGTGGAATGGATATTCAATGCTCTAGCACAAATTCCACAATCTTCATTTTTCAGCACACTTGTGAATCTTGTATGAATCCACCCAATATTGGCTAGGAGGGATTCCTTCCTCGAAACCAATCTTCGCCATAGGGTTTTTGTCCTAGGCTGAAAGTTGAACAAAAATGCTCAATCTCCACAACTGGGATATTAGAAAATGAAATGCCAAGAATATGAAAATCTCTCCTTAGAACCTCCTTTTTATAACCCCTTTGGAACTTTCTAGAAATTATATTTTCTAATCACCTTTAGAACTTTCTAGAAAATTATATTTTATTTCCTCATAAAGTGACTTTTTATTTTAATTTGCTTTTTTTTGGACCCCTAAGCAAGTCACTTTATAATAAATGTTCAACTTTACTAAAATAATTAATTAAATATAAGTTGCCCAAAAATGGATAATTAGCATACGGGAATTAAAATAGGCTAAGGGTCTTCGTTGATCGATCATGCCTGCAAACAGGACATTACAACTCCGTCTGGGGTCATGCAAGATATGCCTTGTGAAGACACTTAGATCAAACCCTTATAATTCCAAATACACAAGGACGCCCAACGACATAGAGGAATCATGAAATTGCTTGAGAAACTGCCCTAGGCTCAACCATCCATTAGATCTAGTATTAAACTCATTATTAGGTTGATGAAGAGAAAACTTGTAATGAGAAAGGCCCGCCACCAACAACACGCACAAGGCTCAAGATGAATGTTAAAATAATATCCTGCCATAGCAAATCCATATAACGGTCCTTAGATAGAATACCCATGTCGAGAAGATATTCAAGTTTCAACTAGCTGTGAAACCATTCATAAAGGTCATATTTTCAAATGCAACTTAAGAAGTGTGTGACGGGATTAGGTAGGTGAGATGAATAGTATTTGGCAGGGTAGGTAAACCTTTTGAAAAATACTTGAATAAACACCATCCACGTGGAAGCAAGGTGGATTATATAGCGAACGATGTGCAATGAACAACTTGCACCTACATAAAGATGAGACAACACAATGGCTATGGGTAAATAAAGTTTCAAGGCATCGCAAAAACATTACCAACACGTCGCAGGAAGATTGGTCCAATGCAAAAACACATACAATCAAAACAACACATGCAACTAGAGTATAAGAGACCAGATGGTACACCAACCATCATACTTTCATAAGAGCGTTGCCAACTGAGAAATGACTACTGTAGGGGAAAGACCACTCTGCAAAAGAAAATAAACATAGCAAAGTGATCTAGACCACGAGAGAGAGAGAGAGAGAGTCATGTCTCAATATTAAGGCATTGTTTTTCATAATAAAATGGTGAAGTCGCCCTCTTGAAAATAAGGTCTTTGGCATAAGAATGCCTTTGGTAATATTTAATAAATGTATATATATATATATAATATTTAATAAATAATATTAAATAATATCATTATATATATATATATATATCCAGATATATAAATACAAATAACAAATATAAATAATATTATTATATTTATAAATAATAAATATAAATATAAATATAAATATTAACCATTTAAATATTATAATAATTTATAACTATTATAATATAATATATCAATGCTATAAATACATATAAAATAAATATATACTATATATAATAATATGTTATTATATTATACAAAGTAAGTATAAATAACATTATAATTATAATATAATTTTGAGAAGACTTACCCATATCATAAAGGACAAACTTCCACGTAAGATAAGTTTTATTAAAATAAACCATTAAGACTTAAATCTTATTCAAAGATACAAATAAGAAGAAGGTGCGATTTGTGTAAGAAGCGCTCCCTCATAATAAGACAAAAAAACCGTCTTATTCATAACATATGACAAGAGTATTAATAATACGATTTTTAAAAGGTGATGAGGAGTGACTAAACCATTAAAGGCAGCGCTGAATAGTATGAAGGGGTGCGTAGGGAAAGACATAACCCTTGACTAAAACGGTATCTTTTGGGAAGTATAAGAAGGAGAATAAATCAGATCGACACCTACAAATCAGCACCGGATGATATAGGAAGAAGATCATTGAAGAGGAGTTTTAGAGTAAATTTGTAAGAGAATATATGCAGATTTAAAAGAAGACTATATGCAGTTTAAGAAGAGAAATTTGGGACAGAATTGGGAGGAGAAGAGTATTCGATAAGGAAGATTGGTATATGGCTCAGCAGGAGATAAAATTCAGAAATTTGTAACAGTTCAGGTCTGCACTAAATAAGGTATGTATTATTAATTTTAACATTGATTGTTTAAGTATATAATGAATATAAAAGTTATAAGAATTATGTATATATATAAGTAAATATATTCTATAGATACATCAATCACATCATTAGTATTACACAAGTATGTGGAATCCATGTGAATTATTGAAGTTAAAAGGGAATTGGCTTATAAGTATAGATATAAGATCTAACAATAATGAACAATTGTACAAACAAGGGTACCGATGACAATATTTCGATTTGCAAGTTGAATGTCTTTAATTCATGCATCATGATGATAATAAGTACAAGGGAATATTAGAATAAAGATCATATCTCCGTAGCCCTTATTATTTCATCCAATGAGGAACCATAGGTATTGTAGGGAAAGGCGGAGTAATTCCACTTCCTGTGCGTAGACCCCAAGGGTTGTTGGTGTTGGAAATAAGCCACATCTGGACTGACGATGGATTGGTCCAAGAGGGGCCAGTAGCTCAGTGGTAGAGCACTCCAGCAGCGTATGGAAGGTCCTAGGTTCGAGTCCTAGCTGGTCCATGTCTCAACATGGTATCAGAGCCAGGCCCAGGCTAGGAGCCCCAAGCACACGAGAGGTGTGGCTTAAGGGGGGATGTTGGTGTTGGAAATAAGCCACACCCGGACCGACGATGGACTGGGCCAAGAGGGGCCAGTAGCTCAGTGGTAGAGCACTCCAGCAGCGTATGGAAGGTCCTAGGTTCGAGTCCTAGCTGGTCCATGTCTCAACAAGGGTTAGGGACTAAGTTCTCGATGCTGGGTCCAGAGATCTCGTATTGATCCCAATGGCTAGGACATGCTCCCAAGCTGGATCCGAGACTCTGTGCGTAGACCCCAAGGGCTAGCAACTAAGTTTCCTAAGTTGGGTCTAGGAATGGTCCACACGCCCTAGCATCTAAGATCCTAATTCCTTGATGAATAATAAGAGGGGAGAGTATGAATCTAAACTATGTTTAATATTCGTCCTAGTGTATTAATGGAATGTATTATAGAATAGTCATGAATGACAAGAAGGAAATGCATAATCCCTTGGCAAGAATGAAATATTTATATTATCTTTGATCTTATTCGATATTGTCACTGAAATTTCTTGATCTTTAATGTTTCTAATGTCTCCTTGAGAATCACTTTGAATGCAGATTCAGGTTTAAGTGATTCCTCTAGAAAGGGGACATTATAGAGAGAGAGAGAGAGAGAGAGAGAGAGAGAGAGAGAGAGAGAGAGAGAGTTGTCAAGAGGGATAACATCACAATCCCTCAAACACACCACCTAACACCGCACATGCAATCCACAAAAGAGACACAAGGAGAGAGAGAGAGAGAGAGAGAGAGAGAGTTGTCAAGAGGGATAACATCACAATCCCTCAAACACACCACCTAACACCGCACATGCAATCCACAAAAGAGACACAAGGATGCGACACACCAGAATGTTCAAAGTTTAACCACCGCAATTTCACATGCAAATTGAGCTAGCCCAACCACCATATTCACCACAAATGATCAAGGCAATAAGAGGGGTGCCACCACAACATTACATTGTGCACATAATAACAACTATCACCATCACAACTGGGAGAAATCACCACACACCAAAAAGGTTTATCACAACAAAGTTAGTGAAGATATGTCACTAAAGTATATTACCTTTGTGGTGAGAAAAACAAGACCAGGAGCACATGAAGTACTAACCATAAGTGAGAACAAGTGCTAAGAAGTCACAATAGACGTTAGGGGACAACACAACATGAAACATGGACATTGCAAAACAATTGAAGAGAGCTGGGACAATAGGACAACTCACAAGACAACACCACAAATGAGGGAGGACATGCTTATGGAATTTTGCAGTGAACTAACTCAACAAAATGTGACTTGTAAGATATATCTGGGCAACTCAAATAATACCCCAACAAATACAAACTCCAAACATAGTCATGAAATTGGACTCAAGCCAACATTGGCACTAGTTGGGGACATGTATCCCATGTGGATACAGTGAGAATCCTAGCCAAATCTCCAGGAGCATACCACAAAACAATCTTGCAACATCAAGAAAAAAAACAAGACCAACCGACAAGACAACACAACAAAAATGGGGAATGTGGGGCACACACACACACCTCACCATGACCATTAAGGATCACAATTGCACAAAGACAACAAAACAACAAAAGGGAAGTGATATGTACAACTTTACAAGTATAAAAAAACCTTACCAATTAGGAGAAACAGTGCTTGAGGTGCTTACCCTAAATCAACAACTCCATGATATCTCCATCCAAACTCGAGGTAGAATGTTCCTTGGCCGCATTTTTTTGCAATTTCATATGGCTCTTTCAATAAAGCATCAAACTTTCCATTCTTTCCTCTATCCTTAGATCTAGCATTCCACATGAGGACTAGATCTCCTAGTTGAAAACATCTATGAATTGCTCTCTTATCAAACAAATGCTTTATCTTTTGCTACCGCAATAAAATTCTGTCATGTGCAGCTAGTTCACTCATTCTTTGGGAAATTGCATCACTTTCTTCCCCTTCAATTTCTCGTAATAGTTTGTACACTGACAACTCTAGGTCGATATGCATCTTGGCTTCTACTCCATAGACTAGCTTGTAAGGTCTCTTACCAATAACCTTCTTGTATGTGGTTCTGGCAGCCCACACAACAAACTTTAATTTATCATCCCACCTTTTCTTATTTGCTTCTAGTGTTCTCTTGATAATCTTCATAAGGCTTTTGTTACTAGACTTGGCCTGATCATTGCCTTGGGGATGATAAGGGGATGATAAAGTCAAACTGATCTTGTACTTGGTACACAAATCTGAAAGCTTGTCAGATCTAAAGCACATAGTGTTGTTTGCAATTATCCTTGTGGGCACACCAAGTCTTGTTATCACATTAGTCAACAAGAAGTCAATCACTACTTTTGATGTTGCGTTTCTAGTAGGGATTGCCTCAACCCACTTGGTGAAATAGTCGGTGCCCACAAGAATCCATTTATATCCATGGCTTGATTTCTCTATGATTTCCCCTATGAAATCATTGCCTCATTGTTCAAAGGGAGCCTCAACTGAAATAGATGTGAGGAGAAGGGCACTTGCAATCTTAAATTACCTAGAGAACCTTTGGCAAGCATCACATTTCTTTATTGCCTTGGCCACATCCTTGAATAATGTTGGCCACCAATATCCTATTATGAGAATCTTATGCGTGGTAGTTTTTGACATAAAGTGTCCACCACAAACTCCTTGGCAACACTCATTCATCACTCTAATGGACTGCTCCTGATATAGGCAATTGAATCAACACACACCTCTAAGAATGTAGCTTCAAGGACCTTTGCCGATTCTCATTTCATTCAAAAGGGTAGTTAATATTTTCCAAACAAAACACCATCTCCTTATACTAGGGATTATCCTTCAAAGGATAAGGAACATGCGGGAGATTAGAACTTACATCATTGATTTCTGCTATATCCAAGTTTGCATCTGTCATCAACTTGGCCAAGCGTTGGCCTCTGATCAATTTTGTAGTTTGTACCTCCATATCATACTCTTGAATCTTATTGATCCACCTTTTATCGGAGCCATGTTGCCGAGTAAAATATCCTTTATAGCTGTGTGTGGGACATATAAAGTGATTTTTGCACCTATGAGATAAGGCCTGGAGCTTTTAACAGCCTTGACAAGAGCATATGCATGCTTCGCCATAATTGGATACTTCACCTTTGCTTTTTGCAAGGATTTGTCAAAAAATGCTATAGGTTGTCCATATCCTTTATTATTCTTTTGTAGTAGAACAACAACTATAGTGTAAAAGGATGCAAAGGAGAAAAGTTGAAAAGGCTTAGAATAATTAAGGCTTGCCAAGGTCGATGCTTGTTCGAGGGCTTTTTAAATCTCCACAAATGAGTTAGCTAGTTTCTTGCTCCATATGATTGTCTGCCCTTTTTTTAGCATCTTGCAAATGGCCTTGGTCTTCTTCGCAATGTTAGGAATGAATCTCCTAACAAAATTTATGTAATGCCCTCTTTTTGAGCCATTGTTGCAAAGTGACCTTGACATTTGGAAAGTTGGTTACAATGACTTACTTGTAACTAAAGTTGACTTAGATATTTGGAAAATTGGAAAAATAACTTAAACATGGAGATTTGGAATGTTGATAAAATAATATTTTATTTGTTAAAAGTGGCCGCCCAACTTGAGGAAGGAATATAAATAAAATATTAATATTTTTATCTTAACTTGTGGCCACCCAATTTGAGGAAGTAGAAATAAATAGAATATTAATATTTTAATCCAAATTTGTGGCGCTTCATTATGGACTTGAAATTTTATAAAATAAAGCAAAATTGGGCGCTCCACTTGGGCATTATAAAAAAAGGCATTTGGAGGTCATTTTTCATGATTGTGTATTTGACATTTGCAACATTGGTTCAGCCATTTCTTGAGGACGAAAACCCTTGGAAAATTTGTGGATTGGACGAAAACCCAATGCCACTTGAGAGGTAAATCCATACGGAGTTTGCTATTGAGCATATTTGCAGGATTTGACATCACATTGGAGCTACAAAGACATCTTTTTTTGCAGGTTATACCAGCTAGGGTTTGAAGGTCAAATTGATATGATTTGTGCCAAATTATCAATTTGATATTGTGAGGATTGAAGGTTAATCGATTGCAAGTCATTGAGGGTTTAATTTGCATTGATGCCAAAAGGTTTTGTGAAGGAATCGATACATTTTGAAGGCAGATCTGCATTGCACCATTGCTGTCCGCTAGGGTTTGTATAGCAATTGATATCATAGAGGGCGATTTGCAGATCTGGGCACTCACATTGTTAGATCGTGGGGTTTTTGAAGGAGAAACACCATCTTTTCTCATCACCTAGGGTTTAGGCTTTGTTGGAGGAGTTAGCGCTTCCGTTGGAGGGTTTGTGATCATTGATTATCATCATTTTTTGTATTCAGAATTCCCACCAGACTTCTTCAAACACATCAGCTAGACAAATCAGGGTTTATAGAGGCATGTTTATCATATTTATGTTATCTATCATCATCTAGAGGTTGGTGGATTCATTGGGAGTCAAGAGCTTCATCATAGAAGGATAATCGTGGCATGTGAATGAGGAGTTTCAACATCAGAAAATTTGTATCAGGCATTTCAGATTTTGTTGTGAACAACAGTCATCTAAATCAGTCATCTATTTGTTATGTATGATTTCATATTGTGCCCAGGAGAAGTGTAATCCAATCGGGTATGTTGTAAACAAACTCTTTATTCAAATTTTTAATTTGAAATGAGATTACCTTGCTGTTCTGAGTTATATCAGACCTCTGATTTATGATTTCGGTCCTTTAGTTTGTTATTATTACATTTGGAAATTGTTCTATATTGGCATTATTACATGGCAAATGCATTCCCAAATTGAAATCTCATAAAAATCACTCAAACAAATAAGAAAACCAAATCGGAAAACTCAGATCAGAATCAGAAATTTGGATCAGATTGGGCAAGGGTTCTTACAGTGGTATCAGAGCTAAGCATCTTGGCAGCTTGGAGGGTTTAATTTGATCTATGCAGCCAGGTGAAGGTTCACACAGGTATTATTTTAGAAGAAGAGCATGAGAATCGGAAATTCAAGAAGAAGATACTCCTTTTACAGGTACACAACAAATTGAGATGGATAGAGATAGAAGAGATGAGAGTCCACCTAGGGATGACAGAAATGTTGGTGATATTTTGAGAGATGTGGAAAGGGGAGAACAACAGATGACTAATGCCTTGACACAAATGATGGCTACTCAACAGCAAATGATGGCAGCCCTTGGGCAAATGACTCAAAACATGGCAAATATGAGAGTTAATCCAGCACAAACAGGTGATGGGAGTGTGGCATGTACACCTAACATTGGCCGAGCACCAAGAGAAGAAGAGGAAGAAGTTGTAGAGGATGAAGAAGAAGCATTTTTGGTGGATGAGTTTATTGCTATGCATGATGAGTACAATTCTCTTCCAGCACGTATCAAAGAGGATCTATCTTTCAACCAATTCATGAGTCAACTAAAGGATGGAACACCAAGGGTGGAGCAAAGGCCTAGGAGGCAAGAGTGGCAAAATAAAGAATTCAAGCAAGCTTTGAGAAAAATACCTCTTCACAACTTCGATGGCAGCGGTAACAGTATGGCAAGAGCTTGGATTCACAAGCTAGATACCTTCCTAACTCTCAAGCCTATGAGAGAGGATAAAGCTTTTCAATTTACAACCGTGCATTTGGAGGAAGTCGTATATGATTGGTGGCATCATGGACTTGTGACACAAAACCATGCAATGATTCATTCTTATGAGGAGTTTACAAACAAACTCATTGCTAGGTTTGATAGGAAAGATGTGGAGGTCTATTATAGAGAGTTGGCACATACGAAACGAGGTGATCATGTGGATACATACATCAATGAGTTTCAAAAGGTTGCTGTTATGGTTCCTGATTTGCCGAAAAGAGAGTTGTAATGTTGTTTGTAGAAGGGTTGAATGCAAATTTGAGAGGTTTGGTAAAGGCTCTCAAGCCTATGACTCTACAGGATGCAATTCAGTTGGCACTTGACTTAGAAACATCACTTTCTACTAATCAGCTCCAAAAGAAGAGCTTCAAGCATGAAAAATCAGATCAGAATTTACTTGAGCAGCCCAAGCCTACAGAGTTTGAAGCACCACCAAATATTGATCTTGATACAAATAATGATCTTCACAGAAAAAAGTTATGTTTCTCTTGCAAAGAACCATGGGAACCCGTGAAATATCCACTTAGGGTTTTTGCCAAACTTCTGATTTTATTTCAAAATATGCTTCAAACCCTAGATCTGAATTCTGATTTTTATTTCTGCACCTTATCAAATGATTTTACCAAGCATAAAACATATTCTAAAACATGGAAAATGATGGCAAATGAAGATATACAACGACAATTTTATCATTCATGAATTTCACCATGAAATACACAATTCAACACCTATGATATTAATTTTCTGATCATGCAAGTCTGCTGCTCCAAATTGAAATCAATGAAATGGAAAATTACATCACGTTCATAGGCTCAACATGGCCACTAAGCTCCCAAACTACTGCTGTTACAAATTAGATCTGAATTATAAACTTCAACATACCAATTTTGATGACAAATGATAAACAAATGTGGGCGAACTCCTCCAAATCGGATCTGCACTCAACAATGGTGTCAAATGATGTCTTCGAGGCTGATTGATAATGGCAAGAGATCCTCAATGCTGTTCGGCCTCTTCACAAGATGATAAATGCAATTCAAAGTTATCAAATGATGCCCCAAACTTGGGCAAACTCCTCCACAAGGCCGTCGCTCCTTAGGAAATAGAACAACTCACCAAAAATGGCGGCAGCTAGGGTTTAGGTTCCTTCACAAGATCTGATCTGCACTCAGCACCAAACCCTCAATGATGGCACTCAAATCTGATATGTAATCTGCAATAAACCTCCGCAAAAATGGCGCTCCAAGCATGAGAGCAATGTCCTCAAAATCGCTGCTCCTAATGAGGAATTGGCTCTCCAAATTGATCGCTCCAATAATGATGAATTCTGCTCCATAATCCAGCGCTCAAGTTGATTACAAAATCTGAATCCTCTCCTCCAATTCGGTGCTTCACTTGATGCAAATGATCTTCAATAATGGCATCCAAATCTGCTATGAAAAATCTATCGTGAATGCTCAAGAATCCCTCCAAATCCTTCTATGCAGTGCAATTGTGAACTATGTATGAATCCACCTCCATGATGCAATTGGGTTTTCGTCCAATTCCACCTTCTTCCACAAGGGTTTTCGTTCTTGGAAAGTCCTGAATTAAGTTGCAAATGCAAAATACAATAGATGCCAAAAGTTTGTGATCCTTGATCCATCGACCTCATCCTCTATTTATGCAAGTCTCCTTTCATTTGATTTGAAATTACCTTTTCCCTCCATGAGTTGGCCGACCACACAAGATATCAAATTCAAATTAAAGATTTGAATTAAAACTCATTTCTTTCCTCCAAGTCGGCCATCATGAAAGAATATTATTTTCTATTACAAAGGAGCCGACGAACATAATTTAAAAACTCTTCTTTTTTCTCCAATAGGGCCGACCAACTTGGGCGCCCAAAAACACAAATAAAATATTATTTTCTTGCTCAATAAAATATTATTATTTGGCCAACTTAATTCTCCCTTTTTGAGCAGTCAAAACCAATAATTGAATATTGTTATTTAGCTGACCAAAATCTCCAAGTGAGTCGTTCCACCTCAAGCACAATTTTATTAAATATTTTTGACCTCTCAATATATAATGCAAAAATACATTGTCATCTCACATGATCACCAAATCTAGAAAAATTAGTTGAGCCCCATAAAACTCGATTTTCCAAAATTAAGGCCAAGCTGACATTCAAAACCAAAACATTCCTTTACCAAAATAATTAAGCCTACGAGAATGAAGGATAGGCTAACCCAAACTCCTGTTAGGTGATCATGCCGGAAATGGGGACATTACAACCCGGTCAGAGGTGCCTTGGAAAAGGTAAGGTGCACTACATAGAGATTATTGATGATGAAGATGATGACACTAGTTCGGAAAGTGAACATGGACAGCCAAAATCAAATATTGAGTGTGATGGCAACAAAGGGACTAGGATCACTTATCTTTTAGGAGCTCCATGGTATAATCCATTCGTTTTTGAAGGCATCTTATTTGGGTGTAAGGTCATGGCACTTCTTGATAGTGGAGCTACTCATAACTACATTGATGAGAGTTTGGTGGATAATAGAGGATTGCATAGTGATGATTTTGAGGGGTTTGATGTGACTATAGTAGGTGGTTTAACTATTCCATGCAAGAAGAAAATCAACAAGCTTAGCATTCTATTTGGTGAGCATACACTTTGTGATGACTTCTATGTTCTTGATTTGAAAGATAGTGATATTGTTCTTGGGATGTAATTGTTACATTCACTTCAAAGAGTCATTCAAGACTTGCAAACCATGGAGTTGAGTTTTCAACGTGAAGGGAAACAAGTTACAATGAAAGCACTCAAGTATACGCTGCCACACCAAATTACAGCTAAGAGTATGAGAGTTATGGACAAAGAAACACTTCATGAGGACATCTATGTGGATTTTTCAGTGTTTATCAGCATAGGGCAGCAAAGGCATGATTGGAAATCACAAAATATTGGGAAGTTTGCTGATTACATGTGGAGTATTATGGCACTTTTAGCATGAAGGATACATAAACTCTCTTTTGCAAACCTTGTGCAACATAGCATATCACATGAGAACTCATAGCAAAGTCCTAGATTAATTTGGGATGCAGGAATTGGTTGGAGTCTTTGGGCCTAATGTAGATTTGTCTCATTCGATTGCTTGAGGACAAACAATCTCGGGGTGGGAGGACTTGTAATGTCCTCCTTTTTGAGCCATTGTTGCAAAGTGACCGTGACATTTGGAAAGTTGGTTACAATGACTTACTTGTAACTAAAGTGACTTAATATTTGGAAAATTGGAAAAATAACTTAAACATGGAGATTTGGAATGTTGAAAGTCACTTTCAAAGGAAAAAGGAAAATATGGCAATAAAATAATATTTTAGTTGTCAAAAGTGGCTGCCCAACTTGAGGAAGGAAAATAAATAAAATATTAATATTTTAGTTCTAAATTGTGGCCGCCCAATTTGAGGAAGGAAAAATAAATAACATATTAATATTTTAATCCAATTTTGTGGCGCTTCATTATGGACTTGAAATTTTATAAAATAAAACAAAATTGGGTGCTCCACTTGGGCATTATAAAAGAAGGCATTTGGAGGTCATTTTTCATGATTGTTTATTTGACATTTGATTTTGGATATTTTTCCTTTGAGCTGCAACATTGGTTCAGTCATTTTCTGAGGACGAAAACCCTTGGAAAATTTGTGGATTGGACGAAAACCCAATGCCACTTGAGAGGTAAATCCATAGAGGGTTTGCTATTGAACATATTTGTAGGATTCGGCATCACATTGGAGCTAGAAAGACATATCTTTTTCTGCAGGTTGTACTAGCTAGGGTTTGAATTTGTAGGATTCGACATCACATTGGAGCTACAAAGACATCTTTTTTTGCAGGTTGTACCAGCTAGGGTTTGAAGGTCAAATTGATATGATTTGTGCCAAATTATCAATTTGATATTGTGAGGATTGAAGGTTAATCAATTGCAAGTCATTGAGGGTTTAATTTGCATTGATATCATAAAGTTTTGTGAAGGAATCGATACATTTTGAAGGCTGTTCTGCATTGCACCATTGCTGGTCGCTAGGGTTTGCATAGCAATTGATATCATAGAGGGCGAATTATAGATATGGGCTCTCACATTGGCAGATCGTGGGGTTTTGTATGGAGAAACACCATCTTTTCTCATCACCTAGGGTTTAGGCTTTGTTGTTGGAGTTAGTGCTTCCGTTGGAGGGTTTGTGATCATTGATTATCATCATTTTTTTTATTCAGAATTCTCATCAGACTTCTTCAAACACATCAGCTAGATAAACCAGGGTTTATAGAGGCATGTTTATCATATTTATGTTATCTATCATCATCTAGAGGTTGGCGGCTTCATTGGGAGTCAAGAGCTTCATCATAGAAGGAGAATCATGGCATGTGAATGAGGAGTTTCAACATCAGAAAATGTGTCAGACATTTCAGATTTCGTTGTGAACAACAGTCATCTAAAGCAGTAATCTATTTGTTATGTATGATTTCATATTGTGCCCAGGAGAAGTGTACTCCAATCGGGTATGTTGTAAACAATCTCTTTATTCAAATTTTTAATTTGAAATAAGAATACCTTGCTGTTCTGAGTTATATCAGACCTCTGATTTATGATTTCAGTCCTTTAGTTTGTTATTATTACATTTGGAAATTCTTCTATATTGGCATTATTACATGGCAAATGCATTCCCAAACTGAAAACTCATAAAAAGCCTTCAAACAAACAAGAAAACCAATTCAGAAAACTTAGATCAGAATCAGAAATTTCGATCAGATTGGGCGAGGGTTGTTACAATTTATTTGTCCAAAGAAGGACTACACACCTTTGATTGTCTTGGGATGAGGAATGAGATCAATTGCTTTTACTCTCTCTGGATCTATCTTCACACCTTCCTTAGACACTATATGCCCTAGTGGCTTACCTTCTTCCACTCCGAATATAAACTTTTTAGGATTTAAGGAAATCCCATACTCTAGACATCTTTGGAAGATCAACTCCAAGTGGAGAACATGGGAGAGCAGTGATGGCCTAAGGTGGTGGTGGAGGAGGGGTTAAACCGTAGAAAGAAGACGTGGATGAAGCAAAACAACAAGTGGCTGGACAAGTGGGATATTAGGCTCCATGAATGTCCTAAAACTAAAGAAGACATTAAGAAGTTTGTGTTAGAAAAGTTCAGGATTGCCATGTGGACTAAGCAGATTGGCCGGAAAAAATCATACTATGTCAAAGAGTTCAACCCCACGTGGGAACATGGGGAAAAAGCCTACTTGCATGCCACTCTTAAAGGTAAAGCTAGGATTCTACTGGCGCAGTTGAGGATCGGTTCTCATCACTTGAGATGCGAAACGGGTAGATGGATAGTCCCCAAAAAAGAGTGGGAAGACAGGATCTGCATCTTCTGCAGCAAAAAAGTGGTAGAAACTGAATGACACTTCATCTTTGAATGTGATGCCTATGAAGACATTCGGAGTTAGTATGAAGACAACCTGAAGGTGGGCAGTATTATCGAGATCTTTGAGGAATCAAGGCTACACATAACTGCAGGTTTTTTGGTTAAAATTCATGGCAGGAGAAGTGACATCGAAAAGATCTTGAAGATTTCTTAGGGCTGCGGCTCTTGGTCCCTTAGGCTGCTTGGTCTCGTGGACGTCATTAAAATCTATTCATTCATTCATTCAAGTGTTTGCAATGATCTTTTCTATCCTTGTAGTATGCAATAAGATTGTCTTGGTATACTACCATGATTTCATGTATCAAATTGGCAAAGGCAACATCCATTGCCCTTTGAAAGGCGGCACTTGCATTGCCAAATGGCATTCTCACATAGAGATAGGTGCCCCAAGGAGTTGTAAATGCTATTTTATGCTAGTCGAACTCCTTGAACACCACTTGATTTTACCTTGAGAATCCATCCATCATAGATATTAATTCAAAACTTGTCACTCTTTGTAGCAAATGTTTCATACTTGGCAGTGGGTAGTTGTCATTGAGGGACTTAATGTTCAAATTTTCGATATCTACACAAACCCTTATGTCCCCATTCTTCTTTCACACTAGGACGAGGTTATACACCCATGAGGAATGCCCAATTGACTTGATTATGCATCTCTATTTCAATTTCATCAACTTCCTATGCATTTGAGGAGCAAATGTTGGGTTAATTGGCCTTTGCTTCTACCTAAACGGCTTTGTATTTGGCAACAAAGATATAGTGTGCTGAAACAAATCTTGCATGTATGCTTTCAACTCATCATATGACCAAGCAAAGCATTTTTTGAATCTTTTCAACAATGTTATCAACATTTGCTTCTCTACTAGTTTCAATTTCTTCCCAATGTAAACTATCTTTGGTGCAACATTAGTCCCAAGGGTAACACCTTCCACATCATCTTCATTAACATGTTTGCTCCTTGTTTTGCAACAATTCACACCATCAAACATCCTTTCTAGTGCTACAAGGCCTCTTGGAATGGTAGTGGTCTTCAAATGGATTACTTTATTCTCAAAGAGCATTTTTTTGCCATCGTCAATCTCAGCCATGGACTGCCAATCAATCAACTGATTGTCAAATTCATCCATGCAATTCAGAAACCTATAAATCTATTGATTATGATCAAACACTTCCTAGTTGTATATTTTATTATGTATGATAAACCTTGTGAGAACCTCAACAATGTAAGTGCAATGAGGGGAGACCAATTGCAAGTCAAATTTTGATGCCGTAACTGCCAAGGCATACACCACAACATTTTTTGATCTATCTATCAAATCTATGCCAACTGTTGCAAACAATGTCCCAAAAAACATTGCGGTAACACTTTAGCCTCTTATCTTTTGCCGCATAGGCACCTCTCACTTGTGAGACAATCAACTTTGAATCTCCATAAATCTTCAAGTACTTGACACCATGCTTATGAGAAATATTCAATCCTAACATTAGGGCTTCATACTCCACATTGTTGTTAGTGTATTGAAAAGATAGATTGAAGGAAAATTTGGAATGTTCACAATTGGGAGAAGTGAAAAGAATACTTGCACTTGACCTATCTTTGGAGCATGTTCCGTCGAAGAACATGGTCAACAAATCATTTTCATCACATACAAGAGAAGGGCAGGGGGCAAGATTAACTGAGCAGTAATTGCTTTCATTGTAGTATATAATGAAATGGTTAGGACCAACATCGAAGTAGAGCACCTCATTTGCGGCCTTATCTGGATCTTCAATTGTATGGATCATCTTCTTTTCTCTATGCAGTTTTACTTTTTCTCCATGTAGTGGGATGGTAGCATAGGACAGGTCCATTTGAATGCTACCGCCAATAGATGTTGCCCACTTTCTTGACAACAATATACCCCACTTTGTAGGCAATCAACAATAATTATATCCATTACAAATGACTTACTAGGGTAGGCGACACGCTGGACCTCTATGCCATTCACAATTCCAATAACATTTACCTCCCTAGAGTCCATAGCAAAGCACTTACCATAAGATTTGGACACTTTCAAACCTAATTCATTTATAATTTGAAGAGGCATGACATTACTTGATGCTTCGAAATTTAGCATACAATTGTGAACCAAACATCCATTTATCAACAAGGAGGTGTAAAAAGGATCAATACTCAATTGATTGTCCACTGGTGATGTTACAAGGTAGACCTTAGGGACATCATGGACATTTGTTTCAGTAGCAATATCAATAGGAAAGATGGCAAGTTGATAAAATTCATTTAGAACAGTTATATAGGACAGCTCTTTCTCTATGTTCAAGGATTCTAAGGAGGTCACCTATAGGTTTTGGAATTCTGACTTGACTCATGACATGGACCACATCAATGGGCACATAGTTAGGCAGAGGAGTGAACTATGACACCGTTACATCACTTGTGTTATGCCCCGAGCGCAAATATTGATATCCTTGCCTTTTGCAACACTATTACCTTCTTTGGCTGCACTATGGCCTTTCTACAACATAGTCTAAGCTTGCTTCGTCTTGGCACCTATGCCATTTATTTTGGGCATCTTAACATTGCTTGTTGGTACTGCAACCTTACTGGTTTTGGGCACATACTTTTTTGTACCATGGGCTCTTATATAGGAGCTTTCTTCCTTTCTATTGTTTTCTTTGTGGTATTGATATCCTTTATCTCAATGTTTGTCTGTTGCTTTCCTTTTTCTTCTTGTGCAATAGGAACACTAGGCCTAATAGCATCATTGGCATGATTTCTACCAGGTATCCACTTTGAACTTGCATAACCATCGTATTAGTAAGAGCTTTGATGTCTTCACATGATGGCTTTGCTTTCTTATACCGCTGTTGCATGAGCTCCTTAAGATGTTCAAATCATGGGCGGGTTGCTTATATTGATTTGGGTTGGTAACATAATCATATTGAAAGAATTCATCAACAACACCATGAGCCGCATAATCTACCTTTCCACCCATAGGCTTATACTCAAATGCATCAAATTGGTCATCATCATTGTCTTCAGAATATTCAGGACTGCCATCTTCATTGGGAATTCCTTTTCTCTTATCACCTCAACTGCAACAACGCACTTCATTGGATCATGGGGCAAATATTAGGTTTCACACCACAACGATTCTTCTTGAACATTCACATGATCTCTTCACAAAGGGTCAGTAGTTTTTCTGTCTTGCAATTTGAAGTTCCTTTGCTTCATAACCATCTATCTATCATTTTGTGGTGGTTTCTTGGACCTATCTGTATTATATGGCTTGTGGTGCAGCCGCTGTCCTTCATTAAAATGTGTCACGGTATTACTAGAAGGTAGACCCTTCTCGATCCTTGCAACTCTATATGATAAATCATTCATTGTGCCCATAATTTTGTCAAGCTTGTCATTTCCAGTAAAAGGTTTGCTAGAAGCACCTCTATCTAGTTGTGAAATCTTCACATTAGCCCTCTTGATATGTTTACCTGATGCTTTGATATTACTCTCAATGTTAATTGCAATAGACTTCTCTTAAAGTCTTTGGATTTTTAACCCGGAGACTGTAACCTATCTTGGCATCAAAAGCACTGCAATAGAGGACCAAACACATTGATTAATTTAGTCTTTGATTCGATGGTACCTTTCTCATTGTCATGATGAATTTGCTATTGAAATCCACCACCATTTCATTCACTCCTTTCTTGATGACTGACAATTCATGAATTGCAAATTTGGGATCTATCCTTTTCCCATATTGCAATTTGAACACCCTCATGAATTCTTCCCATGAACCAATGTTGCTAGTGGGAAGACTCTTGGACCATCCTCCAAAGATGGCATAAATAATTACATCACATCTTCGTGATCAATCACATAGTCATCGATGATATTGATAAAATGCCCAAGGTGTTTTTCTTTGGTGACCGCATTGTCGCCCTGATGAAATTTAGGTATCTTTCCTCTTATTTCACTTGGAATTGCATTAGGGTAATCCGAAATTCCAAAGAAATCCAATTGTTTGTAACTTGGTACTGCTTCACTCCAAAGAGTTGTCTTATTGGTGCGAACCTCTAAGCTTGCCTTCTAAAGGGAGCTCTCACATGCGGAGGGTTTTTAAATTGTAGGTTATGCTGCTGATTTAACGCTCGTTGATGTGGAGCATAGTGGCCATGATTTTGATTTTGTTGATTAGCAATTTGAGCTTACAGTTGAGTCCATTGAGCTTTATGAGCTTGTTGCAACTCTATCTTTTCTTGGAGTTCCTGATGCCTTTGTCCAAGGTGATCAAGCAAGTTCAACTCTTGGTCAATATTTCTTTCCCTATGATCAATTTTTGAATGTGTAGGTTCACTTGCATCATGGAGTGTAGTATCATGCTCAATATCATTTCTACAAGGAGTAGGGGACGTAGGATATGAGCCAACATGTGTCATGCTCCCTTTTTTGAGACCTTGGAAATAATTAAAAATTAAGTTGTCGAAAAAGTAACTTTGAGTTATAAATTAAAAAAATGAGTTATTTTTAATTATTTAAAAGGTTGTAAAAAGTGATTTTAAAAAGATAACAATGAAGCACTTGAATAATAAAAACCAGAGTTACACATTCAATATGAAATGCTCAGCCTATTACAGGATGCTTAAGACAAACATATGCACTTTCTCTTCTCTTCTTTGTTCTACAACCGTGCCAACAACCAACCCATTTCCATTCCCAAACCGTAGATATATAGCATTCAACTATCAAGTCTTGGAGGGAAATTCAAAATCTATGTCAAATCATGACCAATGCCCTAGGGAAGAGAAATCCGTTTGGAGTCACGTGAGATTTGCCTCGTGAAGACACTTAGACCAAGCTCTCATAATTGCAAATACACAAGGACACCCAACGACATATAGAAATTGTGAAACTATATGAAAAAGCACCCTGGGCTTGACCACCTATCAGATCTAGCATTGAAGTCATTATTAGGTAGATTAAGAGAGTTTGAAATGAGAAAGACTTGCCACCATAATGCACAAGGCTCAAGATGAATGTTTAAATAATACCTTGCTGTAGCAAATCCTTATAATGGTCCTCAGAGACAATGCCCATGTCAAGAAGACATTCAACTACCTGTGAAACCATTCATAAAGTCCATATTTTCAAATACAACTTAAGAAATGCAAGACGAGACTGGAAGGTGAGATGAATAGTATTCGGTGAGGTAGGTAAACCTTTTAAAAAATATTTGAATAAACCCCATCCATGTGGAAGTGGGGTATAGATCAGGTGACGAACGACGTGTAGTGAATAACTGGTACCCACATAAAGTCGAGACGACACGACGACTATGGGTAAATAAAGTTGCAAGGCATCGTAAAAACATTACCAACATGTTGCAGGAAGACAAGTCCACTGCAAAAGCAAATATAATCAAAACAACACTTGCGGCTAGAGTATTAGAGACCAAATGGTACACCAACCATCATACTTTCATAAGAGTACACTACCAACTGAGAAATGACTGCAGTAGGTGAAAGACCACTCCACAAAAGCAAATAAACGTAGCAAAGTGATCTGGAGCAATTGCCGCAACTGTGAAGAGAGAGAAAACCGTCAAGAGGGATAAACTTCATCACAACCCCTCAAACACACCACCTCACACCACACAGACAATCCATGGAACAAGAACACAAGGATGCAACATACTTGAATGTTCAAAGTTCAACCATCGCAATTTCACATGCAAAATGAGCCAATCCTGCCACCTTATTCACCATAATAGATCAAGGCACTAAGAGGGATTCCACCACAACATGGGATTGTGCAGTGTTGTACCCAATCTGAAACTTGTATTGTGTTATCATCTTGTCAACAAATTGTCATTTTTATATGTTAAAACATTTGTAAAAATATGGAAATGGTCAATTTTTGGTCTAGTGTCTGGTCAAGTCACAAGTCATTCTTCGTCCAAATCGTAAATTGTGTCCAAGTCCATAATGTCAAGCTGTTCGTTGTTTGTCTGTCATCATCAAAGATTTGTCTTCAGTCAAATCCCAAGTCTTCATGCCCAAGGTCTAAAATATTGAATCATCAAACTCCAATGTCGAATTATGTTCGAGTCCGTATCGTCATTAGGTTCAAAGTCCAGAATGTTGTAAATTATTATTTGCACGTTATTTTTAATTTTAAATGTTATAATTTATTATTAATAAAATCAAAATTAAGATTTATTGTTGTTATTATCAAAATATTAAAAATCAAACAAAAAAAAAACTAAAATTCAAACAATTAAAAACAAAAAAATCTAAATCTAAAAATTAGAAAAAAAAAAAAAAGTGTGTAGCCCTTTTGTATGGGTGGATGCCATACAAAAGGGATGCATTTTTATAAAGGCCAAAGTGCTAAAAATAAAAAACAAAGCGCTCGGCATAAAACAAACTTAGACGCCTCACGCCTCAACAACCACTTTCATGTGCCTTATAAAGGCAAGCCAAAATTTTTAAAAATCAAATGTTGAAACACCTCTGAAGCGCTTCAAAGGCACCGATATATGCAAACAAAATCGAATTCGGCGCCTCTCATCAGCAACTCATGCACCAACAGTTGCCAAAAGAAGAGGAAAAGTGCTTCAGTGTCTCCCACGTCCAATCAACATGTCTAGTCCAAAGAGAGGTCGCACCCAAATTTAAGGTTGCTAGTCAGTAGCGAAGGTCGGACATTTAGACAATTACCATGTGTTCATATAAAGAGAATTTAGTGCTAGTTGGGAGGAGCACGCACTAGATCAACAACAAAGACTTTTCAATGTATTCAATGAATTCACCAAATAAATCAAGTAGTTCAGTTGTTTCATGCATATCTGCTTCACAAACCTTGCCTACATATTTGCAATCTTTGAACAACACACAAAGAGAGGCTGCCACACGTGACATTTCAAAACCTTTGATGATATTGAGAGGGTCAAGAAGTGGAATGACCTCAACAATAGCTGCATGGCTGCTCACTTTGTTAAAAGAGAGCGTGCATCTGACAAATATACGACTTTCACAAGTGCATCCGCAACTAAGATAAAAGGGCGAGTTGGGACAATAGTGTGAAAATCAATTGCAAAGGAACTTTCTATCTGCACATTCCATTCTTTTTGTTTGCAACTTTGTCGTTTGCATGCTGAGAAGCTTAGATGCACTTTTGATTTCTTAATATATGGTCATAGCAAAACAAAGAAATGTAGTTATTGAGGTTGTCTGATTATTTACAATCGAGGATCAAATGGAACCAAGTTAGAGAGTGTGGTAACCAAGGAATGTGCATTGATGTGAAAAAAAATCTAGAATCAATGAAACAAGGGTCAAAAAAGTGGCAACAATTTGTTACCCAGGCCATTGTGCAAGAAAGATGATGCTAAGTCAAGTCAAGATTCCATTTTATCACACCCAATCAATTATCAACACCACCAAAATGAGACACAAAGGAGAATTCTAGCAGGCATCTACAGACATAAGACATCAATCAAAGTGAATTATCAGAGCTTTGTCCAAAGGTTTTTGCCAGCGTCGTCAAACTAGAATGGCCCATAGCCACCTTCTAGAAATCTATTTTTAGCCCACGCTAAATATAGACCGTCGTTATCATTTTTGAGAGAAAACATACTCAAAGATATGCTATTTTTAGCATTAACTAGAGTTAACTTTTGTTTAGTTGTCATGCAAAAGACGTGAGCATGAAGTCATAGTTTGCAACAATTTCGATCTGCAGTTTAACTAGAGGGTGCATGCTTGTAGTATTTTGATCGTCAGTTGAGATGACAATTGCGTGGTTTTAAGTTTTAGTTTTAGTGAAGCAAATAATTTATAATAAAATTACATTTCATGCAATCAGTTACAGTTTAGATAGAAGTTCAATGAATTATTTTATTTAGTTTTCATGCAATCTTTGTGAACATTATAAATAAGTGCTTTTGTACATAGATTAGGTATTCATTATCAAAGTAGTAGAGATAGGGAGTTTATTAGAGAAATTAGTTGTATTAGTGAATGAACATCAATAAAATGTCAATTTTCATGCGTGCATTATGCTAAAATAGCTATTTGTTGACTATTCATTCTTATCGTGATTTTGTGATTGATTCAATTACATTCATTATGCCTATTTTGCTATATGAATATTTATTGAAGTGTGTTGTTATGTGCGTTAAAGGATAAGTCACTTCAATAAGTTTGCAAGCTTTCTATTGTAGGCGAAAGTGAAGATGTGGCTCGTGACATTGGACCAAGCCATACATTCAATTTAATTGCGACGTTCATGTGTAGGCGTTAATCCATCCAATCCATTTGTTTAGGCATTAATCTATTCAATCCATGTGTACTTGCCTTGCCTAGTCTTTGAATTTAATTGAGTAGTGTAAGCGTCTAGCAATAGAGTTTTCAATTCAAGTCAAAAAGCACAACCCTTTGCTTCATGTTGAAAGTACATTTCATCTGTTGCACGTCGCTAACCCAAAAAGATTGCATATTTATGTTTTGTTCAGTGTGAGCATGAAAACACCTTTGAAAACATTGTGATTTCTGTGAAATTGCAAGTACATATTGTATAGCTTTAGGTTAGTTTTATTTAATGCATATCTATTTCGTTTTGCATTGTACAAAGAGGTGCGAAATAAAACGCTAGCAATTTTTGGCAACTCTACTGGGGAAATGACATACGACTATTGTCTTATCCATCAAGTCATTCAAGTTTGGCACAAGGGTCCAGAGTTCACAAATATTTTTTTTAGTTCTAGACGAAGACTTTCTAGGACTGATCAGGAGGGTAACCGGATCAACAACAATAGTCCACATCCATTGTGGCCATGGAGATATTAGATTGGTCCATTAGCACTGACAGAAAATAACGAGCTTCCTCGAGGCTCAAGGAAGAATTTTCCAAAGTTCTACGATGATGGCAAGCAACATCCTGATGAACATATTTCAGCCTTCAGCATTGCGCGTGGAATTCTCACTGTTGAATACAAAGATGTTGTAGTTCGCTTATTTGTGGAATCTTTGTAAGGAGTAGCAGCTGATTGGTTTAACCACCTTGTTGTTGGCTCAATCACAAGTTGGGAGTCGATGAGTATGAAGTTTCTTGCTCATTTCAAACCTACGGAAGATAGTCATGTCTTGTTTGCACAACTCTCAAACGCCAATAAAGGTGAACCGATGTGGGAGTTCATTGCTAGATTCAACCATTTGGTTGCCAAAGTTGCGAACACTCTGAACCCTTCTAAAATTATTCTCAGTAGTTTTATCAATGCTCAATTGTCAGAAGTTGCTTTCTTTCTCAAGCAAGCAAATGCTACAAAACTGAGGGAGGTTCAAGAATATGCTATTGAGTTGGAGAATCATACGATCACTTTAGGAAAGATTCAAAAAGATTCAATCAGTTCATTGGTTCTTTTGAACATCTCTCCTCTTCAACAAGATCCATCTCCTCCAAGTAGACAAGATGCTTATATTAATTATGTCAGTAACAATCCTCATGTGCCTACTTCACCAACAAGGCAAGTGGCAGATGTGTCTTCTACGACACAAATATATTGCTTGTTCCATGCAACAAATTAACACAATGGAGAAAATTGTTCTGAAATGCTTAGGTTCATGCAAATATTGATGGCTTCAAATGAAAATCAAGGATTTTTGAATGATCTTGAACGCCCTTTAGACGAATTTGATGGCGGCTCTGTGATGGGATTTTACCCAATGTGAGCTTGATATGGGAAGGAATGATTTTCATAATCATATATCAAGCGACATCATGTGTTTGTATAACCATGAACAACAAATGGAACAAGAATATCCATCAGAAGCAAACATCTTGCCCATTTTATGCAAATTCTTTGAAGTTGAGGAAGGCTTGTTAATGGAAGAAGACTATGCAAGTATGACATATTTTATCTGCGGAGGATGAAGTCATGTTAGAATCTGAAGAGCAAAATTGCAGAGAGGACAATGATGGATCCAATATTTCTTGTCATCATTTGAAGCGTTGTTCGAAGAGCTTGCACTAGACATGGTCAAAGATGAGCAAGATGTTTTTCTCTCTCAGGAGTTTTTAGTTTCAAATTCAATTGTTTCTATTAGCCGTCACGATGAGAAATCTCAATTCATATCGATGGAAGAGACAAAGACCTGCAAATTAGGAATTGGTATCTTTGTTCAAGAGATCAAAGAGACATCGTAGTTAGATAAAGAACAAAATTCTGCATCACTTAAAAAGAAAGTCTTCAATGGGAAATACAGTGAATTTCCTTTTACAGTTTGACTCATCTTCATCTTCATCCACAGTAGATTCCATACACGTCAGTGAAGAAGCTCATGTAGAAGAAGAAAAGCTCATGGAACATTTAGTCATGATCATTGAACACAATGGTATGGAGAAATCAGAAACTTGCAATGAGTGTATGGTAAGGTATGCAATATGTGAAAGGAATCAGGCATATGAAGAAATACAAACCATAGAAGAATTGTTCCTATTCCTTGCATGTCAGAAGAAGAGAGTGATGAGCACACGGTTATATTGAGAAGGGGGGGGGGGTGAATCAGTATAATACACACTTTTACTTTTCCAAACTCAATCTATCACATCGACGACACATATGCAAGATCTAGCAATTAAGAACACAATGAGAACACACGATTTACATGGAAATCCTTGTGGGAGAAAACCACGCCAAAATATTGCTTATATATATATATATATATATTGGTCTCTTCTTCTGTGAGCACCAACTCACTCCTCTTACAATTCCTCTTCTTTGAGCACCAACTCACAAGAGACACCAATCTCCACTTGACAGAATTATAGGCACCAACCTATTGGAGACACCAATCTCCACACAAACTGAGCTCCAACTTAGCAAGAGACCCCAATCTCTATTTGATAGGCTCTAACCTACTAATCCTTCAATGGCTGATATAGTATGCTTCTTCACAATATCTTCCTCTCACAAATCTGATTACAACTCACACAATATCCTTCTTCCAAATCTGATCACAATCCACACAATAACCTTCTCTCACAAATCTGATTACAGTCATGCACAATCTTCCTTCCAAATCTGATCACTATCATGCACAATATCTTTCACAAATCTGATCCAAACTTTGTCAATGTCTCCTTCAATTTGATCACTAATATATCAATGTTTTCCTCACAAATCTGCTTTTAATTTTCACACATTTTCTTCATACATATCTGCATTTATCTACATACATGGGCTGTATATATTCTTTAATACAAGTCTGAAACATTCTTCATACTTTTCTGCCCTTTTAAATCTGCTCGTTATTACACATATATTCTCAAAATAAATCAGATTTACACTTCATACTTCTGTTCTCTCTTCCTTTATACTCAAAAATATATTATTGATTTCTTGCTTTAACTCACTCCACCACAAAGCTTTTATATACTCTTCAAATGAAATATCTTTATGAATAACTATGTCCTTTCATAATGGACATGACGCTTCAAAGAGTTTGCACCTTTTCAAGAGAATCACACCACATCAAAAGTAATTAGAACCATAAACAAATTGTATCACCTCTTTTGCAATTCACACTACCTCTAATTCAATCGCATGCCATAAGAAGTTGCATCACTTGTATGAATTGCATCTCCTTAATATTGATCGTTGTCTTCCTTTACTAATCGTTAGACTTATAAAGTTGATTGCACTTTTTTGTTTTTGTCTCATTCAAAATCGTTGGGTCTTTTTGTCTTATTCACCAAAATCATTGGATGTTGCTCCAATATATGCATAAACATATTACTTGTCTTCTAATTCATAGAATCCTTCTTTTGGTCGGCCACCTCATAGAATTTGAATTTGAATTTTTATCTTTCATCTTTAGTGCCAAGGTATATGGGTCGGCCCATATTAACATTGTCTTATTTTGTTCTTTAGAAGGTTGACCAGCATTAATAAAAACTCTTCACACTTTCTCCATTATGTTTAGATCTTTAATTTAAACATAGAGAAAACCGGTCTTCCAAACATCCAACAGTGTATAATGGATAGCCTCTTAATGGTTAACTTCTTATTATAACGGGCCATTTCTCTTTGCGTTGACATTAATGATTACCATCTTACCAATAATCTCGGTCTTTGACGTTGGGGATAACAATCTTGTTCATGCACCTTCTTGACATCAATGAAAAACATGTGTATCCACCTTTGACATCAATGACAATATTTCCAACAATCTCTCCCTTTGTTATTGATGGTAACACAATCATAATTCTCTTCTTTTGCATTGCTCCCCGTTACTCTATCTCTCCCCCTTTGACATTAATGGCAAAGCGAAGTAACATACTTCTTTCCTTCATGATGTGATTCTCTCTTTTCTATGATGCTCCCCTTGTCTGTAAGGCTTCACCTTTGTCTTTTTGTCGCTTGGGTGATGTGTTTCCTCTGTACCTGTCCAAATAAATAATTTGGATGATCTTCTCAAGTTTAACACATTAGGAACTTGTTTTGCTATCCATCACTATGCATCTTACAAGATGAAAATGCCTTCAATTCTTCACAAAGAATCTCCCCCTATCTATAATACTCCTTGACATTAATGGCATCATTCTTCTTTTTCTTATAACTCTTCCTTGCTGTAGCTCTCCACCTTTCTATAATTCTCCCCCTTTTTCATTAATGGGATATTCATTATACCTCTATCCACTGTATTGTATTACATCAATAGGAACTCGAGCATAAGTACCAACATAACCATCCAACTTTCCCTTATCAATTTCTTTTGCTTTTGCCAACATATGTTTAGCAAATTGTCAAATGCAAAAAGACTTCTTTTGGATCATTCTTATCCTCTTGTCAGGCTTTCGGAAATTTCTCTTATCAAGTTTAATGATACACACATATTTATAACAATTTTCTTCATATCTTCTCATGACAAAAAGGTGAAGCTTTGTGATCCTCATTTCTACTCTCTCACCCATAGCATCCTTATCATGATTTCTTCCTTCTCTTATTTCTCAAGTCTTCTAGGATCTTTATCTTCTCGACATTAATTTTCCTTCACTCCATTATATGGTAACTTTCCAATATGTAGTCTACCATTACCATATCATTTTCTTATAACTCTTTTCCTTTTATCAATGACACCGGAATGTGCATATAGAATGTGCATTAGCTGATCTACCTTGAATTGTCTTCTCCATGGAGCAAAAAGATGATGCAATGATTAGCTTCCCCTGAACTCGTATTTCTCTTATGGACTAGGTGATACCACTTGTGCATGAAGTGTAGTTTGCACAAACATAGATTCTTCCTTCTCTTGCTCTTGTTTCCTTCTCCACACTTTTGCATTTCCTTCCTTTTGATTATTCATAGCTTCCACTTTCTTGTTTTGCCTAGGGAGTTCAAAACCACTTCTACAAAAGTGTGCCTTATGCTCATAATTGTTGCACTTGTAGCATATAACATTGTAATCCACCAAAGGAACCAAGAAATTATAGTTCCTTATTGAAAATCTGTAAATACTACTCTTGTTCCAACCATCATTTGCTCGTGTTCTACAATCTCTTGCCTTATGACCAAGGTTGTTACATTTATAACATATGATATTGCAATTCTCATTTGACAACCCATAAGAACTTTTATTCTCGGTCTAACCAGGTTCTCTTGCATGTGTCCAACAATCTATTGCTTTGTGACCAAAGTTATTGCAATAATAGCAATAACCATAGAATGAATGTGGAAACCTGTTCATTTGCGCTTGCCTTGAAGGAAAGGACTTTCCGAACTTGTTCTTAACATCTTTTGGAGGAATGTAGGTCTTTTGTGGGATATTACTTCCTTTCTTCTTGTAGCTATCATTCTTGATAGGATTCTTGAGAGCATGTGCATAGCTTTTTGGTTTTTCCTCATTTTCCTTCTTTAATTGCGCTTTGGAATCTTTTTTGTTGGCCATCTGATTTTTTTCATAACCAAGACCTTTCTCATTGATTGGTGCCTTTTGTGAATTGATAATATTGTCCAATATTTTGGTATTCTCCTCATTCTTCAGGTCTTTGTTCAATTTAGCATTTGCTTTCTCCAATTCCCTTTTCAAAGAACAATTTCGGACTCTAGTCTCTCACAATCTTCTTCCTTTGTCTTTAGCTGAAATCTTACTTTGTCTTCTATCTTCTTTGCTTCTTCACATTGAACTTTTAGATCCACGATCATTTTTTTGGCTTCTTCAAGAGCTTGAGATACTTTGGCTTTGGATTCACTTTCCTCTTGAACTTTGAATTTTAGTTGCAAGTTTCTTCTCTGAAGTTTTTCAACCTCATCATATGCAAAGTGTAGTTCTTCCTCAAGATCCGCTTCTCCTTCATCATCTTCGGCATGTTCTTCTTTTCTTTCATCTTCGCTTTTAACCTGCACACATTCAAAAGCACAATGATCAATTTTACCACAAATAAAACATTTATACTTACCTTTGTATATGTCGGATCCTTCTTCCTTTGCATTCGATTCATTGCTGGAGCTATCGCATGATTCAAGCTTTGAATTCTTTATCTCCTTTGATGCTTTGAACGTTTCCTCTCTTTTAGATGAATTCCCTTCTTCTAACTCCATATCTACCTTTTTATCATATTTTTATTCTTCTAAATCTATTTCAACATTTTCTTCCCCTTTTAACTTTTCTTTTCTTTCACTCACAAGGTCATCTTCTTTTTCAAAGATATCATCTTTCTTTTCTGTTGTCATGTGTATTCCAAGTGCCACCTCATCATTTTCATTTGGTTTTATTGGTGCTAATGGATCAACATTTTGCTTAGTATTTCCTTTTCCCTTATTTCCTTTTCTTTTTCCCATATGTGCTTTTAAGATCTACCTTCTAGTTGTTAGGCTATCTCTGAAGGAACCCGCTTTGATACCAATTCTTCTTCTATGAGGACCAACTCACTCCTATTACAATTCTTCTTTTGTGAGCACCAACTCAGTCCTCTTACAATTATTCTTCTGTGAGCACCAACTCACAAGAGACACCAATCTCCACACAAACTAAGCTCTGACTCAGCAAGAGGCTCCAATGTCTATTTGATAGGCTCCAACCTACTAATCCTTCAATGGCTGATATACTATGCCTCTTCACAGGTTCTTCCTCTCACAAATCTGATTACAACTCACACAATATCCATCTTCCAAATCTGATCACAATCCACACAATAACCTTCTTTCACAAATCTGCTTATAGTCATGCACAATCTTCCTTCCAAATCTGATCACTATCATGCACAATATCTTTCACAAATCTGATCGAAACTTTGTCAATGTCTTCCTTCAATTTGATCACTAATATATCAATGTTTTCCTCACAAATCGGCTCTTAATTTTCACACATATTCTTCATACATATCTGCATTTATCTATATACATGGGCTGTATATATTCTTTAATACAAGTCCGAAACATTCTTCATACTTTTCTGCCCTTTTAAATCTGCTCTTTATTACACATATTCTCAAAATAAATCAGATTTACACTTCATACTTATGCTCTTCCTCTTCCTTTATACTCATAAATATATCATTGATTTCTTGCTTTAACTCACTCCACCACAAAGTTTTTATATAATCTTCAAATGAGATGTCTTTATGAATAACTATGTCCTTTCATAATGGACATGACACTTCAAAGAGTTTGCACCTCTTCAAGAGAATCACACCACATTGAAAGTAATTAGAACCATAAATAAAGCGTATCACCTCTTATGCAATTCGCATTACCTCTACTTCAAATCACATGCCATAAGAAGTCACATCACTTATATGAATTGCATCACCTTAATATTGATCGTTGTCTTCCTTTACTAATCGTTAGACTTATAAAGTTGATTGCTTTTTTTTGTTTTTGTCTCATTCAAAATTGTTGGGTCTTTTTGTCTTATTTACCAAAATCATTGGATGTTTGATATTTCTATTTTTAACCTCTCCAATATATGCATAAATATATTACTTGTCTTCTAATTCATAGAATCCTTATTTTGGTCGGCCACCTCATAGAATTTCAATTTGAATTTTATCTTTCATCTTTAGCGCTAAGGTATATGGGTCGGCCCATCCTAACATTGTCTTATTTTGTTCTTTAGAAGGTTGACCAGCATTAATAAAAACTCTTTAACACTTTCTCCAATATGTTTAAGTCGCTAATTTAAACTTAGATAAAATCGGTCTTCCAAATATCCAACTGTGTATAATGGATAGCATCATAGTCTCTTAATGGTTAACTTCTTATTATAACGGGCCATTTCTCTTTGCCTTGACATTAATGACTACCATCTTACCAATAATTGCGGTCTTTGACATTGGGGATAACAATCTTGTTCATGCATCTTCTTGACTTCAATGACAACATGTGTATGCACCTTTCACATCAATGACAATATTTCCAACAGAGAGGTGGATAGTCAGTGAAAATGAGATGCCGCCAAGGATAAAATATAGCCAATAGTTGATCACGAAGTATCAATTGAACCAACTCAATCAGAGTTCATATATCTTGTTAACCTGAAATAATCTGCCATTTGATAGAGAATGCCAAAGTCAAGAGTACCTTTGACATATCCCAACTTGTGTTTTGCTTCCTACCAATTAACAAACTTTAGTTGGGCTATTAATTGAGAGAGACAACTAACAACAAAGATGCAGTTGTGTGGATGGATGATATATAAAATTGCTCCCCAATTGTTTGTAGAGTGATTCATTGATCGGTGAGAACTATCATAGGTTGCCAACTTCAACCCAACTTCCATCAGTATAATGGAAGGATTGCAATTGAGCATGTGGAACTATTCTAAAACATTTGAGCATACTTGACTTGAGCCATGAAAATGAAATGGTTATGTTGCCAAAATTCTACTCCTAAGAAATATTGTAGGAGGTGTAGATTAGTAATGTCGAAAGTAGAACATAGATTTCACCCATGGCATGCAATGGCTTTGCTAGTTGTGGCAAGATCATCATAGACAACAAGAATCACAATGTCATCACTATCTCTTTTGACATAGGGATTCATATTAGGAAGATTTCTTCTCAATTTAGGATCTTGAAGACTTGGATCAATCTTAATGTACTAGGCTTGTGGAACATACTTAAGACGATACAAAGACTTAAGTATCCTACAAATTAGATGATCATTGCCATACCTATAATGTTTCATGCCGCACCATATAAACCTCCTTGTCCAAATCCCCTTTCAAGGAGGTGCATATGATACCAATTAAACTGGGCTACTATAGAGAGAAGCAACTAGAATTTGACCATCTTTGCAACAGGAGCAAAATTCTCCTCATTGTTTATCCCCGTGTGTTGTGAATAGCCTTTCGCAATAAGATGAGCATTGTACTTGTCCAAACTATTTTTTGCTTGACATTTGATCTTGTATACTCATTTGCATCCAATAGGTTTTTTGCTTGGAGAGAATTTGGACAACTCCCAGGTCTGATTTTCATCAAAGCATCATATTCAACCTATATGGTAGTCTCCCATTCAGGTTTACTATTAGCTTTTGCATACCATTGTGGTTTAGGTACCTTGAGAAGCTAAGAAGAGAGCAAAATGAACATGCTCATCTAAAGTAATAATTTGTCGCTTTGATTGTTGGGGTCAAGCAAGAACCTTAGATTCTCACACATCTTGAATAGTGGAATGATACCACTTGGGTCTCCACTATTGTGTGACCTGAGACTCATGTGACAAAGCAACCACATCTTGAGTTGAAGTCAACTTTGATATTCATCATGATATACTAATGGTGTAGGAGAAATATCACCAAAGGCCAACACATTGGTGACAGTGATGGAGTTCAAGAGGAACTAGAGCCTTGATCTTTCAAAGGAACCTAACACTATTTCTAGACTATGATTTTTTTTACATTAACATCCCAACTAACTATGACTTTGTTAGTGGAAATATCAATGAGTCTATATGCTTTACATTGTTCATTCACTATATCATATTAAGAAATATCCGAAGCTTTTAAAATTTAGTTTACTCCTTTTGCTATTAGGAAGAAAAACATGTGTAGCTAAACCAAAAACATGAAAATATGTTACCTTTGGTTTCAACTAGAATGAGGATTCTTTAGATGTGACACCTTGCAAGGCTTTGCACAAACATCTGTTTAGGAGATATACATGCCTCTATTGTGCTTCATGCACTAGGCCATCTCCACAATAGTTTGTTTCCCCTATTAGCCACCCCATTTTGTTGAGGGGTGTATGGATTGTGTTAAATGCATTCCTCTTCATAGTAGTCCTCTTGGAAGTGAATTTGTTGCCATTATCGGACCTCTAGGTTTGGATCTAACTACTTTTTTAGTTTTCAACCAATGCTTTGAACTCAACAAAATTTCCGAAGCAATTAGACTTTTTTTTTAATGTATACCCACATTCTCCTAGAAAAGTCATAAACCAACAACAAAAAGTACCTTGTACCAATGATTGTTGATGATTTTTATGATGGCTTACATAGATATACATGCATGAGATCTAATCTCCCTCTTGCATGCCATGTCCCTTCAATAGGAAATGACTTTTGTTTTTGCTTACCATCCAAACATCCCACACAAATATTGTGTTTCGTTTGGATCTAAGTTGTTGGTCTTGGTACAAGGATGGGTATGGGTTCAAGGGGTATGACATATTTTTTTGTTGGGCACGGGTTTGTATATATATATTAAAAAATTATAAAAACGATAATACTCGTAATTGCCAATAAACAAAATATTTAAATACCTCATAATTTGCAAAAAATAAAACTCATAAATTCATAATTCAGTGATTTGTCAAATGTCAATACAAAATGAAAATTACAATCAATATTCGATAATCTTCTTATTGCTCTTCATCGAGAGCATCAAAGTCAACATTTGGTTCAATTTCATTTGAACCACAATCAGTTGCAATCAATGTTACCCCAAGTTTCCAAGACTGGGACAACATGGGATGGGGGGACACGTTTCTAGGACAGGGACGACAGGGAGGCCATTTTTTAGTGGACGCCAGGGGATGGCTATTAAAAAAATAGGGAAAATTTTTAAAATATAGAAAATTTCAAATATTCATATCATAGCATTGAAAAGGCATTCATTATATACATCACAAAAACTTAACACCTAGTATTAGAGTTGAATTGAGATTTCTCATGAGAGCGACAAACAAATCAATAAAATAATTATGCCGCTTCCCCTAATCAACATCTGCTAACATTGCATCAAAATCAGAGTCTCAGTTTAGGTCATTGCCACTATGAGGGGCTGCTTGATCAAATGGAAACCCAACCAATCCCTTTTGTGTCTCCTTCTCATCACCTTGTGTGGCATCTTCAGGATTAACATCCCAATATGTGGTTGGAGTTTGACAACACTCAAGACTTTGTCGACCCTGAAGTCACAAGGCATTATGCGCAACTTCTCCAATCGTTGAGAGGTAAGCCTATTCTTCTTGATTGACTATATGAAGTTGTATGTGGGGTTGAAGGGAAGGAATACCTCCAATGGATTTCTTTGAGACCACACAAACCTTCAATTTTGTGTTTTTTTTTTTAAATTTGAGACTTTTGATTGTTGGGCCATAGGGGACAACTAGGGGATGTCCTCAACCATCCCGGGAATGGCTAGTCCCATGGCATTTCGTGTCGTCCCTATTTTTTTTGTGTCTCCTGGATGCTTCCAAAGTTGAAAAAAAATGGGGAAGCGGGGGGGGGGGGGACGATTTCTACCCATCCTTGTGTCCCCAGGTTACATAGGTTGCAAAGCCACTCCCACTAGGCATTTCATATGTAGAAGTTGCCTCATCTATAGAGATTTCGGCAAGCTATGCAACAATAGCACCTAAATCGGCACTCTCAGGAGTTAGATCCCAATTCCTCGTCACCCCCTCAATATAATCAGGTTTCTTATGTGACAAGAGTTGCAAGTTGGTGTGCACAAAGACCAAGGGCCTAGATATGGGGACAACTGATGGTGGGGGTTTGGGGGCAGATTCCCCAATAGAGTTGAGGGGTAGCATCCCCAATGGGGTTGAGGGCAGCACCAGTTTCACAATTTTATCATTATTTTTTCGGCAACACCAAGTTCTTACTATTTCTAATCAAAACTTCATTCTTTAGAAAACTAACAGTGAATTTGAAGAATCTAACTAGTCTAAATAATGAGGGCTACACAATTTTTAAACAAGTATTCATTCTTTAGAAAACTAACAGTGAATTTGAAGAATCTAACTAGTCTAAATCATGAGGGCTACACAATTTTTAAACAAGTAAATAAAGATTGCTTTACGACGAAATTAAGGTCAGAAAATGCTTTTTTGTTCTTAAAAAAATTGAAAAAAATTAAGTTTTGATCTCTCTTTTTTTGGGTATTCTATTCAGGTATGTGTGGGTCCTCCTGGGCTCACCTAGGGTCCGCCCTGGGTACCTTGAGTACCTTGTGGTCCTTTTGGGTCCCTGGGGCAGACACTGGGCAAACCTTAGGCCATCTTGGTCACGAACTAGGACATGAACCCGGACTAGACTAGTATGCGGGGGGGGGAAGGGGGTGTTGGATAGATGGCAATCCATTAATCACACTCACCCAACTTTGTGGAAAACAACAATATTTCAAATTCAGAACACCTTTTTGAGAAGTTTGATACTTGTTTCTAAGACTCTCACAAATCACTAGTGGAATTGGCATTTTGAACTCATGGGATCAAGTCATATGAAATGGACAATATCTACAATAACAAGGCTTCTTTATGATGTCTATCAAAGTCTGCAAGATTGAAACTGTTATAGTTTATGTTTTGAGGATTATTCTATCACAATTACTATACTGAGCAATGGTGAGTATTTTGTGACTGCAAATATTAATGTTTTGGCCTGTCAATTTTTGAGCTTCAGGGAAAACACGATTTTGAATATTGGCCATTGCTAAGTTTCAACTTAAAAGAAAAAAATCCAAACTTTGACAGAAAAATAAGCAATTGCAGACTGATATAATGCAGGTTTTCACAATTTTTTGTAAAATATTGGGCTTATTTTATTGTTTTGAAAAATTAGAAATTAAACGATGTACCCAAATTTTCCGATATCATTGTTCATATGATCAGCCCTTACCATTCAACCACACCATTGGGATTTTTTACAGTTTAATCTTCCTGCTGTTTTTGCCTGTCTGCACCTGCATTGCTTTATGATTTCAGATTGCAATTATTCTAATAGCAGGGATTTGATGACAATTTCTCCTTTTTCCTTGGACAGCAATTTGAATGCACGACAGATATGACAACGATTTCTCCTTTCTCCCTTCAATCTCCTTTTCCCCTTAAATTTTCTTCTCTGTCAGATCAGTTTGTTGTACCCTTCCCAGGGTTTCCTTGCTTTGAATTGGCATACCCTTCCTAGGGCTTCATTGCTCTAATGCCAAATGTTGGAAGAATGAATGCATAGAGTTTGGATGAATTGGATGGGACTCACTTCAATGAGTGTATTCTTGTATTTAGAAGTTACATGGTGGTTGTAACTTATTGTAAGCTTTTACACACAACTAATGTGGTGTTATTACATCATTAACATAAAATATAAATGCATGTGTACAAAGTGAAGTCTAACATTATATTATATCTAATATTATGTGAAACTTTGGATTAGTTAGAAATCCTTCTTGATCAAGAGGTAGTGCTGTGACTGAATAATTTTGTTAATTAAGAAGTTTTGAGACCAAATGAGTTACATCGGTCATGCTAGTGTCCTAGGACCATATGTAATTTATCAGCATTATGAAACATTTAAGCTCTCTCTCTCTCTCTCTCTCTCTCTCTCACACACACACACACACACACACGTGCGTGCTTGTATATACAAGGAGGGATTGATATAGCGGTGTTCGTTGTAGCTAAAATTCCAAAAAGGATGCTAGTGATAAACCTTAAATGATACCTGTATGTGATATATTTAGTGATATACATACACCCGTTCTCACACTAGAGTTGGATAGAAATCTTCATAAATCTTCGTTTACTTATTCTTCTTCTAAGTATGAGTAGCTGCATCGTAATGCTAACAAAATTTGGCATATATTGTTATATGTTGGGAATTAAGGTGTCTCAACCTTGGTAATTCTTTGTATTTTTACATTGTATTTATTTATTAATTGCCTATTGTATTAATTTGATGCAAATCCTATGTTGTCATATTGTGGGAGTTGGCACGGTGATGTGTTATCCTACATGGCATATGACCACATGTAATTTTGTCCTCACATGAGGAGATAGGCGTCCCACTTAGTGGTAGGAATATTTTGCCATGTGTCGGCATTTTGGATGTTGTGTAAGGGAATATTGACCGAAATGGTCATGACAGATTCCTATGACGAAGTTATGACATGTAAGTCAGAAATAAAAGATCCTATGACAGGTATGGACACATGTCATGAAGCATCTTTGAAAAAGGCATCTTTGGGCGCCCCAAGGTGGACTATGACATGTTGTAAGAGAATATGCTATTTATAGCCTGAGTATAATAGATTCTCTTACAGCTGTAAGTTTTGACAGCTATGACAGATTCTATGACGGTTGTAAGAGTCGTAAGAGCACTGTCATAGCCCATTTTAGAAATAGGCGATCTCCTTGGGATGGGGTGACTTGACAAGTGTCAGGAACATCCTACAGTGTTGGACAAGTGTCCATAGGCGTGGGTTTTGGGCCATGAGGCCATGTTGGACACCCATCTCAATGTGGAGCCATTTTTGCTTTGTATTTGTTATATAAACAGGTGCTTTGGAGAGATGTATTACAGGTTTGACAGGTATTGTTATGATGTCAGATTATCTCTAGATACGAGTGTCAAAGACTTCTGCAAGAGCATTGGCTTTGTGATTGTATTTTAACCTTCATTGTTTACGTAATACATTTGAGCTGTGTTTTGAAGTGTGGGGTTTTTCACCCGTAAGGGTTTTCCCCACGTATATCTTGTCTCTCTTCTTCTGTCTCACTTTCTGTGTATGTTTTTGTTGCAATATCTCTGTTAGTGGGTTAACATAATCTGTAATTGTAAGGATACAATTGAATTTGCACTCTCCTCCCCTCATTAGATTAGTGTAGGAAGCAATTTTTGCACACTTAGCTTCCTTTCAGTTGGTATAAGAGCCTGACCAGTTTTGGTTCTAGCTGCTGGGTAGGGTTTTTTTGAGCTAATCTTAGGTTGAGTGGGAGTGTTGTGTAGAGTATTTTGTATCTTGTTGCAGCAAGGAGATGGCAACCACATCCGGAAGGTTAGAGGTTGAGAAATTCAATGGCACTAATTTCGAGTTTTGGAAACTCAAGATGGAGGACCTACTGGTTGATCGTGACCTATGGGAAACCGTATCCGGTGTGAAACCTACAACAATGTCACATGTTGATTGGGACCTCAAAGATCGGAAGGCTAAGGGTCTCATAAGACTTTGTTTAGCTGACTCTATCTTGTTGAATGTCCATGAGGAGAAGAGCATGAAAGACCTTTGGAAGAAATTGGGCGATGTTTATCAGGCCAAGTCCTGGGTAAACAAACTTTTCCTGAAAAAGTTGTTCGCTCTGAAGATGGAAGACAGAGGATCTGTTGCGGATCACATGAATGCTTTTAACATGATTGTTGCACAGTTGACATCCGTGGGTGTGAAAATGGAGGATCGATGTATGACCCTACTTTGTTCTTTGCCAGATTCGTGGGATCATCTTGTCATGGCTATCAGAAGCACCACTACCACCTTCAAGATGGGAGATGTGGTACCTTCGTTGTTATTTGAAGAGATGCGGAGAAAGTCTTCTGAGGCAGCCAAAGAGGCTCTTATGGTTCGTGGAAGACCCAAAGAGAAAGGGAAGAAGGACAAGAAAGGTGATAAGGGCAGATCCAAATTCCGTGAGAGATCCAAATCTCCTGGAAAGTCTAAGGCTCTTTGTTGGAACTGTGGTAAAACTGGGCATTTCCAAAAGCAATGCAAAAAGGAGAAGAAAAAGAAGAAGAAAGCTCCTGATTCAGATTTTGACAAGTCACAAGATGATGGTGATGCCTTCATCGCAGCCCTGGCCACCCATGCATCTGATGATGTGTGGTTGATTGATTCTGGTGCATCATTCTACATGACCTCACATCGAGACTGGTTCATGAAGTATGAAGAGTTTGATGGTGGAAGAGTGTACCTGGGTGACGATTCTCATCTAAAGATTGTTGGTTGTGAAAGAGTCTCAATCCGATTCCCTGATGGACGAGTGAAGGGGATCACTGGGGTTATGCACATCCTAGGCCTAGCATGAAACTTGCTTTCTGTAAGTATGTTGAATGATGTAGGTGTGTAGGTTGTCTTTTCGAAGGATGGATGCAAGATGACTAGAGGATCTATGGTGCTTGCGAAGGGTACTCGGAGAGGTACTCTGTTTTAGTTGGAGGCATGCACTTCACAGTGCAATAGTTCTTCTGACTCGAAGAAAAGAGCTGCAATTATTTCATCCCCACCATCTGAACGAGCAGTGAAGAAATCTGTTGTAACTAGTTCTGATGGTAGTGCACATGCTATGGAAGCTAAAGTTCCTGCTGAAAAGACTATGTTATGGCATTTGAGATATGGCCACATTGGTGAGAAGGGTCTGCGTACCCTAAAAAATAAAAACCTTGTTGAGGGGTTAAATGATTGTAATCTTGAGTTCCACTTTTGCGAACATTGCATTTATGGAAAGCAAAACCGTGTTTAGTTTTACTCTAGTTCTCACAAGTCTTCTGGTGTATTGGATCTTATTCATTCTGATGTGTTTGGTCCTGTTAATGTTCCTTCAATTTCCAAATCTGTATATTTTGTATCTTTCATAGATGATTACAGTAGGACATGGGTTTATTTTATCAGAAGCAAGACTGAAGTCTTTAGTCGGTTTAAAGAGTTTAAAGCCTTTGCTGAAAATCAGACTAGTAAAAAGATTAAGTGTTTGAGAATTGACAATGGTGGTGAGTTTTGTTCGGCATAGTTTGATAAATTCTGTAAAGAGCAAGGGATTGAAAGGCATAAGACAACTCCATACACCCCGCAACAAAATGGAGTTGCAGAAAGGATGAACAGGACATTGATGGAGAAGGCTAGGAGTATGCTTAGTGGAGCAAGCCTCGAACAAAAGTTTTGGGCTGAAGCTGTTGCCACTGCTTGCTATCTGGTAAACAACTCTCCTACATCAGCTCTTGTTGGTAAGACACTTATGGAGGTTTGGTCTAGTAAGAAGCCTTCAGTTAGACATCTTCGTGTTTTTGGTTGTGAGGCATATGCACATGTGCCTAGGGAGAAACGGTCTAAATTGGAGAACAAGGCTGTTAAGTGTATCTTCATTAGCTATGGTGTCGGTGTGAAAGGATACAAGCTTTGGGATCGTGTGGCTAAAAAGGTGTTGTATAGCAGAAGTGTTATCTTCAGAGAGCTAACACCATCTTCCATTGTTCTACAGCCAGAACAGACAGAAAAGAAAGAGGATGCGGTTCAGTTTCCTTCTACCTCTGAGAAGACTAAACAGGTAGACCTAGTGAGACCTGATGATAAGGAGAGCTCGAGCAGCTCTGAAAGCTTAGAAGAAGAAGCAGAACCTCAACCTCAGCCATTGAAGAGGTGAACACGAATAAGAAAGCAACCTGATAGGTTTGGTTATTCATTACTTGATTCTAGTTGTGCTTTTGCTTTACTTACTAACACCGATGAGCCTAGAACTGTGAAGGAGGCTATGGGCATGAAAGATGTAGGTTCCTGGAAGGAGGCCATGGAAGATGAGATGGCTTCTGTAAAAAAGAATAAAACATGGGACTTGGTGCCTTTGCCTGATGGACGGAAACCCGTTGGATGCAAATGGGTGTTCAAGAAGAAATTCAATGCAGATGGCAGTGTTGAAAAGTACAAGGCTAGATTGGTTGCGAAGGGGTACTCACAAGTGGAGGGAATTGATTATGGTGAAATTTTCTCTCCCGTTGCAAAGCTGACATCCATTCGATTCCTATTATCTCTTGCAGCTGCTTATGACTTAGAGGTAGAATAGATGGATGTGAAGACAACTTTCCTTCATGGTGATTTGGAGGAAGAGATTTACATGTCACAGCTAGAGCATTACATAGAAAAAGGTAAAAAAAATTTGGTTTGCAAGTTAAAGAAGTCTTTGGATGGTTTGAAATAGTCTCCTAGGATGTGGTACTTGAAGTTTGATGCCTTTGTGTTGTCAATTGGATTTCTGAGATCAAAATCGGATCATTGTGTGTACTACAAGCTATATAATGATCGTATTCTCATTCTTGCATTATATGTTGATGATATGTTGCTGATTGGGAAGGGTAAGAATATGATTTCTGATTTTAAGTCTCAGTTGTCAGCACAGTTTGAAATGAAAGATTTGGGGGCAGCCAGGTACATTTTAGGAATGGAAATCAGAAGAGACAGAGCTAACATAAAACTTTGGTTAAGCCAGAGTAAGTATGTGAAGACCGTGTTGGATAGGTTCAGCATGGCAGATTGTAAACCATTGTGTGTTCCTGTTTCATTGGGGACAAAGTTGTCTGTTAATGATTGTCCAAAATCTCCTACTGAGGTGGAGGATATGAGCAGAGTACCTTATGCTAGTGCTGTTGGCAGTTTGATCTATGCTATGGTGTGCACAAGACTAGACATTGCCCAAGCAGTGGGAGTCCTTAGTTGATTTATGGCTAATCCTGGATGGGTACATTGGGATGCAGTTAAGTGAGTGTTCAGATATTTGAGGGGTACTTCCGAGTATTCCATATGCTATCATTGTAATTTTACAGGACCTCCGCATTCAGTTTGTATTCGTGGATTCTGATTGGGCAGGTGACATTGACAACAGGAGATCCACTAGTACATATGTGTTCACAATGTTTGGTGGTGCAATTAGTTGGATGAGTAAGCGACAACCTGTGGTTGCTTTGTCCATGACAGAAGCTGAGTACATGGCAGCAACTCATGCTTGTAAGGAAGCCATTTGGCTTAAGAGATTGTGTTCAGATATTGGTGTTGATGCAGGACAAATTACGATTTGTTGTGACAGTCAAAGTGCAATTTGCCTTGCGAAGAATCCAACTTTCCATGCCAGAACAAAGCATATTGATGTACAGTTTCACTTCGTGCGAGACATGGTAGAGGATGGGAAGGTAAATTTGGAGAAGGTAGATACTTTGAAGAATGTTGCAGATGCATTGACGAAGCCAGTGGGCACAGAGAAGTTCAGATGGTGTTCGGAGTCTATGGGCCTCTCGGCCTATAGCAGTTAAATCCTGTTGATTCTATTGGCTCTTACAAGGTGTTCGACAAGTGGGAGAATGTTGGAAATTAAGGTGTCCCAACCTTGGTAATTCCTTGTATTTTTACATTGTATTTATTTATTAATTGCCTATTGTATTAATTTGATGCAAATCCTATGTTGTCATATTGTGGAGTTGGCACGGTGATGTGTCATCCTACATGGCATATGACCACATAATTTTGTCCTCATATGAGGAGATAGGCGTCCCACTTAGTGGTAGGAATATTTTGCCATGTGTCGACATCTTGGATGTTGTGTAAGGGAATATTGATCGAAATGGTCATGACAAATTCCTATGACGAAGTTATGACATGTAAGAGTCGGAAATAGAAGATCCTATGACAAGTATGGACGTGTTATGAAACACCTTTGAAAAAGGCATCTTTGGGCACCCCAAGGTGGACTATGACATGTTGTAAGAGAATATGATATTTATAGCCTGTGTATGACAGTTTCTCTTACAGCTGTAAATTATGACAGCTATGACAGATTCTATGACAGTTGTAAGAGTCGTAAGAGCATCTGTCATAGCCTATTTTGGAAATAGGTGACCTCCTTGGGATGGGGTGACTTGTCAAGTGTCAGGAACATCCTACAGTGTTGGACAAGTGTCCATAGGCGTGGGTTTTGGGCCATGAGGCCATGTTGGACGCCCATCTCAATGTGGAGCCATTTTTGTTTTGTATTTGTTATATAAACAGGTGCTTTGGAGAGGAGATGTATTACAGGTTTGACAGGTACTGTTATGTTGCCGGATTATCTCTAGATATAAGTGTCAAAGACTCCTGCAAGAGCATTGGCTCTGTGATTGTATTGTAACCTTCATTGTTTATGTAATACATTTGAGTTGTGTTTTAGAGTGTGGGGTTTTTCACCCGTAAGAGTTTTCCCCACGTATATCTTGTGTCTCTCTTCTTCTGTCTCAGTTTCTTGTGTATGTGTTTGCTGCAATATTTCTGTTAGTGGGTTAACATAATCTGTAATTGTAAGGATAAAATTGAATTTGCACTCTCCTCCCCTCATTAGATTAGTGTAGGAAGCGATTTCCGCACACCTAGCTTCCTTTCATTATATATGTAGCAATATATCCGTAGATATGGTCATTGTCTCTACCATATTTGTATGGAGGCACAAGGAAGGCAATCAGCATCAAATACAATGCAAAGGCCTATCAAATAGGACTAGTTGCATCCACCAGAGCATAATTACAACAAAGATCATCATACTTCTTTGTCAATAAGCCTGTTCGAGGTGTTATATTGGAAATGTTGAACACTTTTTAGAATTCCTCTTATTTGATAGAAAAAGGTTTGATCACTAATAGTACATTCAATTTCTCTCATGTATGTATTTCCACATATTTGTTGGTAGAAAATAATTTATTAATTTACGGTATGATACCACATCCTTATCCTGATATTTCTTCAATTTACTTCACAAGGGAGATCTGAACCTTGCATTTTTAACCATGTAGTATAGAATGATCAAGTAAAAACCTATGATCTCCACTGTTTGATTTTTGCCATAGTTATTGGGATGAAAATTCAAAGATGACCTTTTTAGTCTTCAACAATAATCGTCTACATGGGAATTATTTGCTTTATTAAAGTCCATTTGTCAATGCCTCTACTTATTTTCTGCAAATTTCTTAGTTAACATTGTTTTGCATTTGAGATGCCATTTTGGTTTAGAATTTTCATTCTCTGTTTCAAATGTTTGTTATACAACAGTCTACAGATCCTTATTCATATCTTTTTACCTCATAGTCAAGGTTAATGGTTTTTATGCGAAACTTTGAAAGTACAGGGCTAAACATTAATGTGTTCTAAATCTTTTGACCAATATTTGAAAAAAATGTCGAGCTAGTCAAATGATTGACGGTAATTTGGATGTGAAGTTTAAATCTTATAATATTGAAGGATTAGAATAGGGAAATTGCCATGTTTCTGTTCTTTTTCATGGTGATGGATACCTGCTCCACTTGAATTTGTCTGTTGTTCTGCTGAGTGATATCTATGTGATTTTTTCCATATTATTTGACAAGTTAATGAGGTAAATCTAATTCCTTTTTGCCTGCACTCCCCGTAATTTCAAATATTTTTGAAGATATATGAACAATTTTGCTGGTATAAAATTGAGTCATGTTCTGTTTCAACGGCATTCTTTGGAATGATTTGCACACCCTGATCAGGGTTTTGAGTCTTGATCAAGTGTCCATAATCCTTTTCTTAGGAAAACAACATTTTACAACTCATTAGAGATGGAACATAGTCTTAATCCTTACCGAAAATTTGTTTCATTGTTTGTTTGTTTTGAGATCTTAAAAGTTAATTTTGTTACACATTTTTTTTTTCTGAAATCTAAGTGTGATGATTATGAGCTTAAGTTTCTGATTATCTTTGTTTTTGTATACATGTTTTGGCATAGCTTTAACTATTCTTGAAAATTATTCACAATGTCAGATCTTTATTAATTCAGGCCAACATGTGTATTTCTTTTACATTCTGAATATGAAGCGAAGTATTTCAATTACAGGATGCCTGAAATTGTTCAAACCTTCTTAAATTACTCTTATTTGAGTTTTGCTTCTGACAGTTTTGTCCCTCTCCTTAAATGAGGTTTCTGAATGGCATTTCTTGTGTTGTCCAACAGGTTGTCATTCGATGTTTGGGTGTGATAGCCAATGTAATTCATGTATGTGGAGGGGATTTTTTCATCCGCCGCTTCAAAACTGATAGCTCGCATTTTTTAAGATTGTTATCTATGGGTGTATACCCGAGCAGGGCTCCATTTCAGGCAGAAAAATCTATGCTACTTCCTTTCAGAAAGGGTAGCAATCTTACTGATCAGGCAAACATGGCAGAAGGAACCTTGCTCAAGGTGCAAGAAGCATTTTTTTTAATGATTGCAGCCATTGCAAGGGACAAGAAAAGTGCTTGCGCTCTGGAGGCAATATTCAAACAGATGGCTGGGTTGGCTGTCGGTTTTTCTTGTGGTAATCGAACATTGGAGCAAGCTGCTACAGATGCCTTGCTTGCTCTGTCAAGCATTGATCAAGACCTTGTTTGGCTACTTCTAGCTGACATTGTTTACTCAGGAGATGGCAGAGAGGTTCCAAGTCCTCCATGTACAGGGTTGCCAGAGATTGCTCAACTTCTCCCAGAGGCCCCCAAGGAATATCTTTGGGTTCAATATGCAGGTCAAAATTATGGTTTAACTGCTGATTCTTTACTGGCAAGAAAACTGCTGGAGAAGATAGATGCTTGCCATTTCGTTGATGTAGAGCAATAGATGCAGCCTTGTAAATTGAGCACTGAATACATGTAAATACATTTCATTGCTTTCAAGCTTAATCCATTCTTGGAAGTGGTTTTAGCTTAGCTTAGTGCTGTAAAAATGTACTATATATGTACATGCAACACTTGAATATTGGAAGCCTTATAAAATGTGCCTATGCCTTACGAAATGGGCCTATTGTGGGTTTGTGTTCTTGAGATGTCTGTTGATTGATTTTTGTATCTGTGCAGTTGAGAAATAATTTTTTTCCTTCTGTTGTTTTTAATATTTACCAATCTAGGCAGAAACCTTGCATTTTTAACACTTCCTTTCCTAATATATTTGGTCCTTAAAACATTTTTTTTAACAAAATATGAAGGAAACTATATTTATATGAATAAAGATGTTACAGTGATAAAAAAAAAACAATTGAGTCTAATGTGGAGACATTTTGGACCGCAACTTACTGCTTAAAACATAATTCCTCTAGTGTGAGTGGATGCCCAAGATGTTACTTATGAGTTTCCACCCTTACATTCCTATTTTCCTTACGGAGTTTGAGCTCAATCTCTCAATAAAAAATTGAAAATGCCTTACCTAGGAGATAGGTGTAAGCTCTATGGTTGGCCATACTAGTCTATGTTTGGTAGCCAAAGCTTCAACACAATTGTCAGTCATTGCAGTATACAAAGAATAATGTATGTTTAGATCTTGAGACTCCCCATGTGCATTAATCTCAACAAATGGGGATATGTTTCCATCTATTTATTATATTCCATGGCATCTTCTTTAATACATGGCCTTACTACATTGTCATGATCTAGTTTTGTCCTTTTATTACTATCCACTACTTAAATGGAGATTATTCAGTATATATACTTCAAAACTTCCTTTTTAAGGGTTTATTATATGGAGCATATATTAAAAACTTACAAGAAACTTGCCTGCCCTGTAAATTCCTGCAAGCTAAAATGCTGGCCATGAGTTTGACGCAAAAACTTGCTTGGCATTGCAGAAAAACATTTTGCAGCTTGAAAAGCACAAAAACACTTCATTTTTCACATTTTTGTTTTTCAGCTCCCATTCCTTAAAAACACTTTTGAGAACATTTAGAGAATTTGCAGGTGATTTCAATGGATCTTGCATGATCTTGGGCTGATTTGAAGGGATTTTTTTGGCAGCATTTGAAAGGTATGTAACAATGTCTTTGCTTGTGTTTTTTATTTTCAAAATTTTGTTTAATTTTTCCCTTTCATTCTAGGGTTTGATTATTCTGATTTTTATTAGTTGTTTAGCTAGTTGCTAGTCTTTATATTTGATAATTTTTTTTTTGTTTATTATAGGGTTTGAAATTCAATTTTATGTTTTGAGATATGGCAAAGCAATAGAGGTGGTGGCAAGACTAGGGACCTTGCTTGGAAGCATGTAACCCCAAGGAGACAAACAAGATTAGTTGTGTGTAATTATTGTGAGATATGACAAGGGGTATCAACTGCCAAAAATATCATCTTGCATGGATACTTGGATGAGATGTTTTGCTTTGTGATAAAGTGGAGCCCAAGGTTATATGAATGGTTAATGCTTTCCTTATTTCATATGAGGAGATGGAATTAGAAAAGAAAAGGATCGTTGCGATAAAAGCAATTGTATTGGGTTCTTCTCCTGATATTGAAGTAGTGAGTTCTTGCATTGGCCCACAGATATGGGGCTTTCCTAGCACAGGCAGTTCTAGTCAGCCATCACATTTAGATATTCCTGGTTTCTTTGTTCCACGTAATACTTTTGGTGCCCAACCTTCCCTCAAAGGAACAAGATGGAACCAAAAGAAGCATAATGAGGTGAGGTTGGCAATTGCCAAAATTTGGTACTTCTAACAACATATCCTTCCACGTTCTGAGCAACCTTTATCAGGAGTCAGTTATCTCTGCACTGACATTAGCAAGGAAAAGATTCAAGTCTGGCTTATGATTTGAGTGGGCTGTTGTTGGATGATGTTAGATAGACAAAGGTCTTCGTGGAGGAGCAAAAAAGGGTTGACAAAGAAAGGGTTGTACTATTTTGTTTGATGGGTGGATGGATGGCAGGAATTGCATCCTAATTAACTTCTTTGTGGCTTCAAGTAAATAATGCCAACACATTATGCAACATGTTGGATGAGGCAGTCATGGAGGTGGGTATGAAATGTTGTCTAAATTGTGATAGGCAATGTAGGAACATATGTGGTAGGTGATAGACAATCAGAGGTGAGGCACCCTACTCTTTTTTGGAGCCCTTGTGCCACTCATTGCATTGATCTACTTCTTGAAAATATAGACAAAATTTCATGGGTTGAAATTGTAAGAAACATAACAAAATACATATACAACCATTGTTGGGTGCTTAATTTGATGAGAGAGCACACCAATGACAAGGAGCTTATGAAACTAGACATCACACAATTTGCTACTAATATTAGAACTTTGCAAAGTATTGTAGCCTCACTACCATCTCTTAAGTGGATGTTTGTGAGTGCTAGGTAGGGGGACTCCCCTTATTCAAAAAAAGACAAAGGAGAGGATAGTAAAGATCACGTTTTATGACTTTTTTTTGCCAAAAGCATAGACGAGATCTTCAAGGTAAGTTACAAGGTTGTCAACTTGACATTCCATAATAAGGTTTTATGATTTTCATTTTTTTTTTGTCATTCTAAAAAAAAATTATTTGATATTTTGTTTTCTTTTAAGTGTTAGAACTATTGGTGAGGGTTCTATGATTGGTAGATGGGGAGAAAATCCCCATGGGTTCTCTACATGAGGCCATTAACAAGGCCAAGGAGGCAATGCAACACTTTTATGGGTTAAAAAAAAAAGAACCCATTTGGTGCATTATTAATGCGAGGTGGAACAAACAATTTTGTTGACACATTCATGCAGTTGCTTACTAGAACTCAGTTTTTCTTCTTTGAAGATTTCAAGGTTGATAAGGAGGTCATGGATGGCCTCGACACATGCATAAAGAGGTTGGTCCTTGACAAAGACCTTAGAGACACAATTTTGGATGAGTTGTAGGTTTCCAAGTGTAAAGAAAATACCATGCATGCACTTTCAGTGACATAATTTTTTTAAAACATTAGCCTAATACAAGTGCAAACAAACTATGCTCATAAAGTGAAAATATGACAATCATTTCCCTCATTAACCTTTCAAGGAGAATATTACAACAATCGAATTTATAAAAAATTCAATAGTATTCCAACATGTAAACATTACTTAGAAAAGAACAAGAATGAGAGCGTAAGGAGAATGGAAACAACCATAAGAATGGGAATACCACAAATATACCTTGGGAGAACGTTTCCTTTTGAGAAAAACTCAACCTCCAAAGCACACACATTTAATGTATTATTTAGCAACATGAATGGTTACAATACATTTATAGGATATCCATGTGAGCTTCGATGGAATCAACACTCTTGCTCCTCTGGTTGAAAACCAACAACATAACCCTATAAAATACCTTCTATACATCCTCTATCCTATGCCTCTAATATATAGACTTCATGAGGCCCAAAAAACCATCATAAACAATACCATGGGCCCAAACAAGGTCCCAAAATACTGTGGTGTGAATTCTCACAACCTTCATGTGTGGATCCATCCCGTAATAGAAAATGATTCTTACACAAACATCTTTGACTTTCATTATGCAAGTTAGCATATGTAACTCTCAAGCAACCCCCCATGAAGCGTTAATTATATCCTATGTCCATTAATAATAGAAGATGCTCTTGCAAGTCTATTATGTAACCCCATATTCAATGCCTCATTACAAATAATATTTCCAAGTTTTCAGAGAATAATAAAATAAATACACACGTCTCTGCCCTCACATGGGCGTCCCATTTGCTCATTCCTTGACTTTTGGAGACCTACATCATTTATCCATTTAGTGAATAATCAAATTATATAGACACTTATGATATGCAAGGTGAATAACACACCTAATCCTACAACAAGGCCATAGAAGAGAGGTTATTTTCTTCACATCTATGGATTTGAAGAAGAATGACTTTGTTGTTAGATAAAAAAATATATTGTTAACTAAGTCTTTAATAAGTCTAAATGTTAGTTTATCTTTCATTTTGGGAAGTTACTTATAAAGTAATTGTAGAAGATATGTGGTGAGAGGATTATAGTGGAAAAACATCCAATCTTCAGAAGCCTGCCATTTACATTTTGTCCTAGTCCTGTAGTACTTTTAGGTGTGAGTGCAAGTGGAGTACATTTGGGGCCATTCACACCAAGAAGTTCAATAGGTTGACTCAAAAGTGCTCGAATGACCTTGTTTTTGGGTGGTACAATCTTCATCTACATATCAAAAAGGTGGAAGCGACACACACATGTTATTGGCCTTGATGACATAGGTCCATATTCATATTCGATCAAGCTGATGATGTGGATGCGTTTGAGGAGCTCCTCTTTTCCGAGGATGAGTTTGTTGAAATTGTGAGAGTAGTAGTAGAATGGGTGGCAATTGTAGTGGCACAAGAGGTGGCGGAATATAGGGATTAGGAATTGGTGCTTCATTGGATGCAACTACCCATGATATGCCTAAGGAAGATATTCTCCTACCTCAATCATAATCATTACCATCCACTTCGAGGGCACCCACCCAATGACAACCACTTAGAAGTTTTACTCAGAAGAAATTTGTAAAATATTAATATGGATTTCTAAATTATGAATTATGATCATATGACACTATGAGGTGTATTGAACTTATTTTTTGATCTATGAATGGATAAAAAACTACTTACTAGTTCTTTAAATTAGTTTTATACATGTTTTTAAAGAATATCTTCTAAATGTGTGTTTTTGCATAGTTTTGGCAAGTCCAAGTCAAATTTGGGTTTGTTGAGATTTGCTAAGTCATGAGTTTTTAAACTATGGTATGGAGTATTAATTATCTTTTCAATATTGTTTATTGTGCAACAATAATTTATTAGATGACAATGTCTAAGAAATATGTACAAAGAGGATTTCTTTTTGGTTAAAAATATGGAGTTAGGGAACCTAGACACAAAAAATAGTGACAACTTAGGCTTCCATTAACTAAACCTTATTGGGGTCACAAGTACAAGGTGCATTATTGCACACAAACAAGTACCAACACTCACAATGATTGATTAACATATAGCTAATGATTCAATCTTCCAAGGAGTATTCAACAAAAACACTAACTTGTGAAATAAGCTAAGACCACCAAGATTGTTAAGAAGTGGATCCTGTTTAGTAAACCCACCATTGAGAGTACATGTTTCTAGGTTAGTAAGTGAAAGACTTGTATTGAGTAGGAGTTTGCCCATAAAGATGGTACCATTATGGAGAGCACATGTTGAAATACACAGAGAAATCCCTAGTCTTCCACTAGTTATAAGCATTGCACACATAATGTGTTTTGATGATCTCTTTATATCTATTTGTAGAAGTGAGAGAAACTTGTACTTTGGAGGTTCATATGATATTCTTTGCACAATTGCATGTATTTGCATGTGAAAGTATGTGGGAAATTTGGATGGACACATCTAGGAAGGCAACTTAGACATACAAGTTTGTGCAGTTAGTATCTAAACATACACATCTTAGCCACCTTGACAGATAATTGGGATAGGAGATTCTTCTTTGAGAACAACCCATGGTTGGTATATATGGCTTCAGTAGGTCTACTTTTTAGATTCATTTGGTCATTCCTTCATTCACAGATAGTACTGTCTATTGCACCACATGAGATTTGGTTAGATTATAGAACAAGAACATAACTTGAGGAATGCAAGGATTATGAGAAGCACACAAGACAAGCAAAGGAAAGAAGAATAGTTGTGCAAGACAAAAAACTATATACATAGGTTTAGTGTGCAATATGTATGGCATGTTGATAGATCTAGCCATGGTTTCAGTAATTTTTAGATTGGTAGTACAAGAAGCACCATATGAAGTGTGTGCCCTTATTGGCTATGTTGGATATCTTTGGCAATTCACCAAGAATTTGTTGCATATCTAGGGACCTTTTAGGGATTCATTAAGAAAACATGCATGGTTTCAATGACTAGAATGACACCAACAACTATTTGAGGCTAGTTAGCCTGCACCATGCTATGCATTGTCATTTTTCCATTAATCCTTTTCTTTTTTGATAATAAGGTTGTTTTCACTATTAGATTGTGTTATATATTTTATTTATTTTTCTTTATTGCATTCGCTTCGTTGAATATTGTATATTGTTATCAGTATGTATGCACAAATAAGAATGATATATGTTTATCTATGTGTGAGCATGCAAGTTACTAATACCATAGTGTAGGAGAAGTATTGAACACTAGTTGTCACATGATTTTGGGTTGTAAAAAGGGAATTAAGTAATTAGTTGTGCATACGAGGACCTTAGGGTTGACAAAATGTTCTAAATGTACACACATACATGATTATACAAAGATTGTTGCAATTGTGGTTGGAAGGTCTAATGAAAGACTATCTCACCACACAACCAATGATAACACTCATTCACAATGGATAATAGAAATTCACACAATGGAAACAATTTTCATTACAAAACATAGTTATGTCATAAGTTTCATGAGCTTCAACAATATTTAGGCATAGATATTCTAAGGCTTTTTGTTCTTTGTTGTCTTGTGATCTATCCTAAACAAGCCCTCTAGAAACTCTCAAGACAAACCACTTTTGAGACTAACTAATCGGCTTCTCAAGGATTTTGGCCACCTTTTATAAATAGGAAAATTGTAAGATGGCACCAAACAAAAATGTAATACATTACCCTAGGCATGTGAGATAATAATTGATGGCAACATTAAATTATCTCAACCTTTGAATTGGATGAATCTCCTTGAAAATATGTTGAATGATCACTTTTGGTGTACCTCAAGATGTGGATCTCAAAACTTGATGTAGATCCTCATATGAACCTCTTAAGACCAATAATTAAATAGACAACCTTACATTTTGGTGCAAGATTTGAATACTTTGGTGCATAGCCCAATTAAGGTACCATTTTATAATGAAAATATGTTACTATTTACAATAAGACATTAAACATAAATTTGAGCATGCAGACATGTTTATGATGGTCGCAAGATGTTATGTTCAAACCTTTATGTTGATTGACTACAAATGCAATATGCTCAACTAGATTACTCCTGACGAGCCTAAATTTCACTAGTTTAAAACTAGGACAAGAAATATGTAACTATGGTGATGCCAGACGATAACAACACATGAAAAACACTTGTAAAACACAAAAAACACAAAAAATATATTTTTGGTTGATACAAGATTGCTTTTAGGCTTGGGATGCTCTTGCATCATACACCCTATGTAACTAGAAAATGTGCCTCTTACTTACATTCAAGACTTTAAACTAAAGAAAAACCTTAGCGGTCTATATAGCTATGGACATCCATGTAGAGTCTTCAATTGGTCTACCTTTTCACTTTACTAGATACTCTTCATAACTTTTATTCCTTGTCCTCTACATAATCCTTTTGTCCAAAATTTTTCTATCCCCTCGACTTGTTGTATTGATATATTTAACATTTAATCAAATTTGGCTCCAATGCCTTCAATATTCTCTCCATGATAATCATACAAATTTAAAATATTAAATGTGGATGATATTCCAAATTCCTCAAGTAACTCAATCTCATAAGCATTACTAGAAAATTTCTTGACTATTATACATGTTCTATTTTTTTCTTTAGCTTGTCAAGTTCCTTATGGAAATCTTTCTAAACTAAACCATGACTTGTTCTCAAATCTTATATTTTCTATGCCTTTTTTATTTATATGCACTTATATTTATTGTTCATTTTGTCTAACTATCTTCTTACCTCTTGATATACTTCATATGTTCTACATAATCTTTAATTATTGCACGTCTCTTATGCTGCCTTGTCAATTCTCTCAATTATGAAATATTTATTGGACTCTGTCCATACACTATTTAAAATGGTGTTCTTGTACTTCTATTCACTGAATTGTTGTTGGAAAATTTAGTTTGTGGTAATGCCAAGTCCCAACTATCCATTTTTTCCCTTGTCAAAAAACTTAATAAGTCTTCCACACTCTTATGTACAACTTTTGTATGTCCATCAATTTGTGGATGATATGATAAACTAAACTTTAGTTCATCTATTTCCACAGGGTAAGTGCAAGAAGATGGGGGGCCAAAAAGGCGTCTTAAGTGGCCACTTTTTTTTTTTTTAATTCTGAAATAAGGAAATCTTGGTCTTGCATGAGAAATTGAGCATAGTTACACTCAAAATTTGGAGATGCAACCAAAACAATGTTCGTAGTGCTCCGAGTTTACTTTCTAAACTACTAATTTTTTTAAAAATGGTATAGATTAAGGGGCTCAAAAGAAAGAGCCACAGAAATTGGTGTTGTTCCTGTCCAAAAAACATAACATAGCATGTTTTGTGGCTCCCTCAAAAGGTTAACTTTTTTTTTGGTATTTTAAAATCACTTTGGTGAGAAATTAGCTAACATGTAGTTTATGCCCGATTTTTCTGATAAATTTTTAATGAATATTTAATTTTTTACTAATTTTCAAAGTGGACACACCCTAAAAAATAGAATTTTGGCCGTGCTACATGTATAAATTTTGAAAACTAATTGAAAATCATTTTTTTAATATGTGTAGAATGGAGTCTAGTTTCTAAAAATGTAATTTTTTAAAAATTTCAATGAACGGTTAATTTATAAAGAAAAAAAGACTAAACACTGGTTTTTGCCCAAAAATAGACACAAATAAAAGAAATTAAAGATGAAAAAATTACATCGTTAAATAGCTAAGAGAAAGCCTAACATTACCCAGGGGTTTGATTTGTTCGACCTTGAAACACGTGCAAATCTGAGGGTTAGCACGAACGAAATTATGTGAAATCCTATAGAATATGCAAAAACACGTCTCTGGACATTGGGAAGGCACTCCAAGCCTTTGGGTTGGAAATCCAAAGCAAATCCCAAGCCTAAGGCTTGGGATTCCCAAATCAAAATATAACGCAAGCGCGTTATAACGCGCTCGCGTTATGTTCTGTTTTGCATTTTTTCTTTTTTCGCAAAAAGTTTGCTTAATGTTTGTCATGTTTGACATAATGCGTTATAACGTGAGCACGTTGTGTCCCCCTTGGATTATTTTATGTTCAAGGTTATTAAGCATGTATGTATGTATAATTGTATGTATATATGTATATATGTATGCCTATATGTATGTATGTATGTATGTATAGTGTCGAGGGTAGAGATGGGGGTGAGGCAGATAGGGGAGGAGAGGGGTGGATAAGGGTTGAGGGTTTAAGGTCAAGAGGGATTAGGGTTGAGGGTTTAGGGATAGGATTTAGAGTTTAGCGATAAGGGATCAGGGTTTAGAACCTTGAGGGATTAGGGTTTAGGGTTGAGGCCTTAGGGATAGCGTTTAGGGTTGAGGGTCGAGGGATTAGGATTAAGATAGAGTGTTGAGGGTAGAGGGATTAGGGATAGGTTTTAGGGTTGAAAGTTTAGTGTTGAGGGATATGGTTTAGGATTTAAGGTTTAAGTGTTAAGGGTTGAGGATTTAGGGATAGGGTTTATGGTTTAGGGATAAGGGTTTAGAGTTTAGGGATTAGGGTACCATAAATTATAATTAGGGATTAGGGTTTATGGTTTAGGGATGTACAATTAAGGGGTACCATAAATAAACTGGAATTTAGGCAGGGTTGGAAAAATTTTGTGAATCATCATGGGCTAGAGATTGGAGATTTTGCTATGTTCAAGTACATATCCAAGTCATATTTTAGGGTTAATATATTTCAAAGAACAGGGTGTGTGAAAAACATCAATGCTCTTCAGCTTATGAATACCAACATTGATACATATAAAAGATGCCCTTCTTCTAACAGAGCATGTAGTTCAAGTCAACCAATGGGCATCAAGTTGTTGAATGAATTGGTTTAATGGGCGTGCCTCCTTCAAAGTTATGCTTGGAGACTTTACACAAAAACTGGTAGTTCTCTATACATTATTTTTCATTCTTTTATTTCTTGTACACTATTAAGAACTTGTAAAATCTAATTGTGTAATGTGTTTATGGCAGCACATTCGTCCTACATTTGTTTCACCGTTTATAGACAACATAGACGAACATATGGTGTTGCAAGGCCTGGATGGGCATGAGTGGGATGTGCAATTAGGGGGTACCATAAATAAAATGGAATTTAGGCAAGGTTGGAAAAATTTTGTGAATCATCATGGGATGGAGATTGGAGATTTTGTTGTGTTCAAGTACATATTTTAAGGTTAAGATATTTCAAAGAATAGGGTGAAAAATATCAATGCTCTTTAGCTTATGAATACCAACATTGATACAGATAAAAAATGCCTTTCTTCTAATAGAGGATGTAGTTCAAGCCAACCAATGGGCATCATGTTGCTGATTGAATTGGTTTCTGATGAAGAAGACAATGATGTTGTTGAAGCAATGGAAGAAAATCAAAATTGTAAGTCTAATTTAATTTATTTCAACTTTCAAAGCATGCATTTGAATTGTAGGTTACCAGGAGGATTGGTATAACAAAAACTTAATTCTGTTATAGGCCTTTCTTTGAAGAACCCTGGACATTATGGACCCTATCATCTAGAAAAGCACATGACAGTGAACTCTACCCCACCTTTCAAATCAGATAAACCTTTTTATCCAATGAAAATGAAGTTAGGGAATGTAAACTGACCATGCATTGTAGTAAGATCAAATTCTCTGCCTTCTATTCTTATTACTCTTACTTTATTAAGAGAAGAGTGTCAAAAAGAATGGGTTTAATTGTAAGCTAACATAAGGCAAAGCAGTTTTGTTATTACATTTTTCTGAGGGATCTCTAGAATAGTCTAATGTAATGCAGTCTTCTATAATATGAACATTTGCATTTGTGTGAATGCTAAGCTTTAATAGTAGAGTATTAAATCATTGGAATCAGCTATTTATTGGGTTAAAATAACTTAGTTTTTGTAATGGTTTGGGAATGTAGGAGTTGCCAAAAATAGGTGAATGCCCTCTACAATTACCAAGAGAAAAAAGTTTAGTAGTTCTTGTGGATAGAGCCAGTAAACAATGGGAGATTATTTGCATGTTTCATAACAATATACCTACCCTAAGTGCGGGGTGGGCATATTTTGTATGTCATAATAATATCAAGGAAGGAGACGTTTGCACCTTTGAGCAGGTGGACAACAAGAAACATAGACTTATGTTTAGAGTTCATATAGATAGAAAGATAAAATAACGATCCTTCTGAAAGAACTTCTAGGAGGGAAAAGACACACCAAAGATAAAAGGAGAAAATTATACAGATCTTCATGAGGATTGTAATATTTTGTCTAAAACAAACAAAAATTAGTTAATTAAAAATAGAAAATCAAGAAAAAAAGGTACTAAAATGTATAGTTACTGATATCTAAAATGTATAGTTACTAATATCTATTTTTAAAAGACTAATTGTTTTTTATGGCCAAAATTGTTTATTTTACCTAGTTGATGGTTTTAATTACATCCAAGTTATACATTGGGAGCAGATGTGTGCACAATTTTATGGCCCCGATTTAAATTCAAGCAAATAGGTGGAGAGAGTATGTTGATCTTTTAAAAAATTCTTAATAAAAAAAGTTCACTTAATGTTGACCAAGGGTTCTGATTTCAACCATTCACTGCCCACTGTGGATGTACCCCAATGCAAATATTTTCTCATAATGATCATCCTTCTGATTTCAACTGTTAATTACTCACTATGGATGTACCAGACGCAAAACTTTTCTCATAGTGTGTACACCTATTGGCATTTAATGAACCCCAGATGGGCCAGGAAAACATGCCATATAATTTGAATATTCACTTCAGCTAGAAAGTTTTACTGATGGAGCTAGAAACTCAGAGAATTGATAGGGCACAATATAGCCCAAGATGTGAGATGCAAGCAAGGACAACTCATGAATCTAAAGAGTTAAGGTGCACTTCAAGGACCTTTCCTAATTTCAATGGATGACATTTGCTCTTGCTAGTTGATGGTAAATACTGCATTTTTGCAGACTTTATTTTCATTATCCAAGAGAGAAGCATTAGGGTTTAGGGTATAGTGTTGAGGGTTTAGGGTTGAGGGATTAGGGTTAAGGGTTGAGGGATTAAGGTTTGGCATTGAGGGTTGAGGGTTGAGGTTCGAGGGTTGAGGGTTTAGGGTTGAGGGATTAGGGTTTAGGGTTTAGGGTTGACAGATTAGGGTTTAATGTTGAGAGTTGAGGGTTGAGGGTTTAGGGATAGGGTTGATGGTCAAGGGATTAGGGTTAAAGTAGTGTTGAGGGTAGAGGGATTAGGGACAGGGTTTAGGGTTGAAGGTTTAAGGATTTAGGGTTGAGGCTTTAGGGATGAAATTTTAAGGGTGTAGGGATAGGTTTTAGGGTTCAAGTTTTAAGGGTTAAGGGTTGAGGGATAGGGATTAGGGTTTAGGGATAAGGGACTAGGGTTTAAGGTATAGTGTCGAGGGTTGAGGGTTTAGGAATAGGGATAGTGTTTAGGGTGGAGGCATTAGGGATAGGGTTTAGGATTTAAGGTTTAAGTGTTGAGGGTTGAGGATTTAGGGATAGGGTTTATGGTTTAGGGATAAGAGATTAGGGTTTAGGGTTTAGGGATTAGGGTACCATAAATTATAATTAGGGATTAAGGTTTATGGTTTAGGGATTACGGATTAGGGTTTAGGGTTAAGGGATAGGGTTTAAGGTTTAGGGATGTACAATTAAGGGGTACCATAAATAAACTGGAATTTAGATAGGGTTGGGAAAATTTTGTGAATCATCATGGGCTAGAGATTGGAGATTTTGCTGTGTTCAAGTACATATCCAAGTCATATTTTAAGGTTAAGATATTTCAAAGAACAGGGTGTGTGAAAAACATCAATGCTCTTCAGCTTATGAATACCAACATTGATATAGATAAAAGATGCCCTTCTTCTAATAGAATATGCAGTTCAAGTCAACCAATGGGCAACAAGTTGTTGAATGAATTGGTTTAATGGTCGTGCCTCCTTCAAAGTTATGCTTGGAGACTTTACACAAAAAATGGTAACTCTATACATTATTTTTCATTCTTTTATTTCCTGTACACTATTAAGAACTTATAAAATCTAATTATGTAATGTGTTTATGGCAACGCATTCCACTTGCATTTGTTTCATAGTTTATAGACAACCCAGACAAACATATGGTGTTACAAGGTCCAGGTGGGCAGGAGTGTGATGTACAATTAGGGGGTACCATAAATAAATTGGAATTTAGGTAGGGTTGGGAAAATTTTGTGAATCATCATGGGCTGGAGATTGGAGATTTTGCTATGTTCAAGTACATATCCAAGTCATATTTTAAGGTTAAGATATTTCAAAGAATAGGGTGTGTGAAAAATATCAATGCTCTTCAGCTTATGAATACCAACATTGATACAAATAAAAATACCCTTCTTCTAACAGAGGATGCAGTTCAAGTCAACCAATGGGCAACAAGTTGCTGATTGAATTGGTTTTTGATGAAGAAAACAATGATGTTGTTGAAGAAATTGAAGAAAATCAAAATTGTAAGTCTAATTTAATTTATTTCAACTTTCAAAGTAGGCATTTGAATTGTCGCTTTACCAGGAGGATTGGTATAACAAAAACTTAATTCTGTTACATGCCTTTCTTTGAAGAACCCTGGACATTATGGACCCTATCATCTAGAAAAGTACATGACAGTGAACTCTGCCCCACCTTTCAAATAAGATATTTACCTTTTTATTCAATGAAAATGAAGTCACAGAATGTAAACCGACCATGCATACTAGTAAGATCAAATTCCCTGCCTTCAATTCTTATTACTCTTACTTTATTAAGAGAAGAGTGTCAAAAAGAATGGGTTTAATTGTAAGCTAACATAAGGCAAAGCAATTTTGTTATTACATTTTTCTGAGGGATCTCTAATAGTCTAATATAATGTAGTCTTCTATAATATTAACATCTGCATTTGTGTGAATGCTAAGCTTTAATAGTAGAGTATTAAATCAATGCAATCAACTATTTATTGGGTTAAAATAACTTAGTTTTTGTAATGGTTTGGGAATGTAGGAGTTGCCAAAAATAGGTGAATGTCCTCTACAATTACCAAGAGAAAAAAGTTTAGTAGTTCTTGTGGATAGAGCCAGTAAACAATGGGAGATTATTTGCCTATTTCATAACAATATACCTGCCCTAAGTGCAGGGTGGACATATTTTGTACGTCATAATAATATCAAGGAGACGTTTGCATCTTTGAGTAGGTGGACATCAAGAAACATAGATTTATGTTTAGAGTTCATATAGATCGAAAGATAAAATAAGGATCCTTCTGAAAGAACTTCTAGGAGGGAAAAGACAGGCCAAAGATAAAAGGAGAAAATTATACAAGAAAAGATCTTCATGAGGATTGTAATATTTTGTCTAAAACAAACAAAAATTAGTTACTTAAAAATAGAAAATCAAGAAAGAAATGGTACTAAAATGTATAGTTACTGATATCTAAAATGTATAGTTACTAATATCTATTTTTAAAAGACTGATTGATTTTTATGGCCAAAGTTGTTTATTTTACCTAGTTGATGGTTTTAATTACACCTAGGTTATACATTGGGAGCAGATGTGTGCACATTTTTATGGCCCTGATTTAAATTCAAGCAAATAGGTGGAGAGAGTATGCAGATCTTTTAAAAAAATCTTAATAAAAAAATGTTCACTTAATGTTGACCAGGGGTTCTGATTTCAACCATTCATTGCCCACTGTGGATGTACCCCAATGCAAATCTTTTCTCATAATGATCATCCTTCTGATTTCAACTATTAATTACTCACTGTGGATGTACCATACACAAAGCTTTTCTCATAGTGTGTACACCTATTGGCATAATGAACCCCAGATGGACTAGAAAAACATGCCATATAACATTACTAAGACATTACAGAAAACTTAAATTAGGATTTACTGTAGACATGCATAATTAAAAAGTGCATTAAGAAAAAATACTTTAAAACTAATTTCTAAAATTACCAAAAAAGTTCATAGCCATTTTTCTGACATATTTTTGCAACTCAGATATCTTTAAGAGAAGAGTGTAAAAAATGATGGGTTTAACAACCTAACATAAGGAAAAGCAGTTTTGTTGGGTTTAGGGATAGGGTTTAGGGTTTAGGATTGAGGGATTAGGGTTTAGGGTTGAGGGATTATGGTTTAAGGTATAGTGTTGAGGTTTGAGGGTTTAGGGTTGAGGGATTAGGGTTTAGGGTTGACGGATTAGGGTTTAATGTTGAGAGTTGAGGGTTTAGGAATAGGGATAGCATTTAGGGTTTAGCGATGAGGGATTAGGGTTGAGGGATTAGGGTTGAGGGTTGAGGGATTAGGGTTTAGGGATTGGGGTTTAAGGTATAGGGTTGAAGGTTTAAGGATTAGGGTTTAGGGCTTAATGCCCAATATGCAAACCCTAACTATCAATAAGAAAGACTTAAACATTCCAACTTTCTTCAAGAGATATCTAGGACATTTTAGAGACCTCAGGGACATCAGAAGAAAGACATTAGAGTATGACACTTATGATAGGCTTAGGGTTCTAAGACATGAACAACTTCACATTCGAATCAAACTCATGACTCCCCTTGATAAATATACGTCTCTTTGATGATGACATTGAAGTATGATTATGAAAGCTTGTGTCTTCTCTGACTTCTTATTGCATGAACAAAACCACATCCACCATGAACATAAACCTTGCATCATATCAACCTTCCAAGATAGACCTTATCATGAAAACCATATTCACAACAAAACCTTGAATGAACAAAACCACATCCACCATGAACATGAACCTTGCATCATATGAACCATGTTTATCTTTTGCAACATCAACAAGAAAAATGCTCTTTTTTTATATATAGTTAAACATAACGCGCTCGCGTTATAACGCGAGCGTGCTATAACACGAGCACGTTATGGCTTGGTTTTGGCGACCCTTAGGCTCATCATCACCAAACCATAACGCGAGCGCGTTATGGCTTAAATTTTTTGAAAAAAAGTTGGCCACTTTTTGGCCCCCCAACTTTTTGCACCCACCGCACAATGTTATAAAAAATGACCAACAAATTCAACACTTTTATCTGACACAATACTCTTAGGTAGTCCATGTAATCTCACAATTTCTTTGAAAAATAAATCATGTATATCTACATCATCATTAGTTTTATTGAAAACAATAAAGTGTGTCATTTAAGAAAATCTATCAACTATACAAAAAATGAATCAACTTTTTGAGTTCTTAGCAATCTCAATAGAAAATCCATACTAATATCATTCCAAGGTCTATCTAGAATAGGAAATGACTGATACAATCCCATATTCTGACTACTTCCTTTTGATTCTTGACATATTCTACAACTCTACACAAATTTCTTAACATTCACATAAAACTTAGGCCAATAGTAATTTTCACTTACCAAAACTATTGTTTTATTAATACAAAAATGATTAGTTAATCCACCACTATGTTTCTCTTTAATCAAATTTTGTTTCATAGAACATTTAGCGATACACAATTAACTTCCCTTAAACAACATATCATATTGGATCTCTTAACATTAATCTAAACTTTAAGATGTCATCTAAGTGGAAGCAGGAAGTAGGTTCAAACATGATTGCTTCGAGTGGGAAGAAGGTTCGAATGAGAATCGTCCATCTGAGCAGGATGCAGGGGTTGTTGCGGGTTTAGGGCATGATGCTAGTCCCTCCTTGATGCTTGTAGATTGTAAAATGGTCCGTCAGAGCTAGTCTCTGCACAAAACGTCTCTTCAACTCATGAGAGTAGTGGTACTAGGCCCTAGACTGGCATGAGAGATCCATGCTGCCTTCATAAGTCTTTTATTGAAGCTGTGAAATGCTCAGGAGTTCAGGCCCGCCCATCATAGATTAGGGTTAGGGCATTACCATGTGCCTATTCGTCTCCGGTGGTGGTATGTGGCCTAGAATTTTTAAAGAATGAGGAGTTTTATCTTAAGTATAGAGTGATCTACAAATTTAATGGATTATGGCCCTCTCTTCCTGATCTTCACAATTGGGTCACGGAATCATGGAAACCCTTTGTGGAGGGTAAGATCAAACTCTTCCCCAGTGCTAGGGGATTCTTCATTGTGACCTTTGCTTCCTTAGAGGAGCACGATTTAGTGTTGAATGGCAGGGTTTGGATGTGGGGCGAACATTCACTCTCCATCAAACTATGGGCTCTATCCTTCAATCCACTCACTGAGCCACCTAATATCAAACCAATATGGGTTTAGCTCCCTAATCTCCCTCTCTAGTTTTGGGAGGATTCATGCTACGAGGCCATTGGCAATGCTATTGGTCATTTCTTGAAGGAAGACTCTACGACCTCTTATATGGGACATTCAACGGTTGCTCGCATCTTAGTGGATATTGACATATCCAAACTCCTTCATGGAGATGTAGTTTTGATGGTAAGGGAAAGGCCTTGGACGCAACAGTTAGACTATGAGGGTCTTCCCTTCAGATGCAGACGATGTTTCTCTATTGGTCATTTGGCCTCCAGTTGTCCTCACTCTTGACACAAGAGTGCGGAAACTTGGTGGAAGAATGCACTCATCGATCATTTGACTATTAGCGCCTCCCCAGAGGATGGATCCTCCTAGGAGGATGAACCTTCCCAAGAAACCTTGCCCATTTCACCTATGGAGCTAGAGGGAGTGTTGGTAGATAAGGCTGCAGTGAACCCCATGACTTCTTCTGATTCCTATTCATCTGATCATGTCAGTTCTCCTCCATTGGCTCTGATTGTTTCTTTGGCCCCTTCTGATCTAGGTTGGACTACTACTTCATCAATTCCAATTATATCTTTAGCTTTGCCTATTTCTGGATCGACTTCTTTGTGTGATATCTCTTTGGTTGCGACATCTATTGAGAATCTCGTCCTCTCACCTCGCTTTAAGGATTTAGAATCGGAGTTTTCCTGGACAGTGGTCTAGCAAAGAAAGAACGGTCTCCCCTAATCTATTTCTAATTTGCGCGCTAGGGTCAAGGGAGTTAGATTTGCTAACTCAGGATCTAATGTTGTTTAGATCTCTTGTTTTGTTTTTCTTTCTTACAACATGGTTGTGTTTGTGTGTTGTTTGTGTGCTATTGATGGCCTATTTGTGGCTTGTTTTACTCTACCCTGGGGGCTTTTGTAAAGGGTTCAACACCCTGGTTTGTTGCTTATCTTAATAAAAAACATATCATATTGGATTAGGTAATCTAACCACTTGGTTCTATTTATACTTATTAATACCTACATGCTTGTCGTGCTTGAACAAGATCAACATCATTTTAAAAAAATACTTCCATCCCATCAAAACTAGTAACTTCAATTCTCATTTCAATTAATAAACTATGCCTTCTACTTGATGCATCTACACTTTGTTGGACTTACCATTTCTATGCTTCAACACAAATGAATATATCTACATAATTCAACCCATTTGACATGTTTTTCACTTACCTTGACTTTTCAAATATTACATGCTTGATGATTAGTGTACAAAATAAATGATGTAGGAGCATTTGGGGTGTAAACAATCTTGCATCAACCAAAAAAATATTTTCTTTAATGTTTGATTGTTTTGATGGTATTTTACTAGTTTTTAGATTCACTGCAATAGTGTGAGTTAAGTTTGTAGTCCCACATGTCACCACTTATGTTTCATAAAGTTTAGAGATTCTTATCTACAACCACAAACACTGTCAAGCCATCAATGACATCACAAGGAACCACAATTCAGTATTGTTGGTTGTGTTGGTTTTCATTGATGAGATTGTTGGATTTGGTTTGGTTTGTCATTGATGTGATTGCATTGAGATTAGGAGATTGTTGGATTGGAGGCCATTTCATGGTCAAACTGAGGACATCATTTTGTTAAAGACCCAATTGGGTATCCCCAATTCCATTTTGGTGAGGATTGGGCAAAAATTGGCTAGTTATAGCTAGTCAGCGATTTCTTCGGTTCATGAACTGCTCAGTTCACTGACTCAGCAGTTACTCGATCAGACAGTTTGCTGACAAGCCGTAAAGATGATTTGTATTGTTCAAAGTTTATAAAAGGAAGAGTTTGAATTATTCAAGTTAGCCATTGGGAACTTATCGATTGCACTTTAAGTGAGCTTTAAAAGTTCTTTTATTGTCTATAAAATGGAGAGTTTGAGAACCCTGTTGGCAAAATCTCTAGTTTGTGAACCTTTAGGTTCACTTGTAACTTCACTAACAAAGGCATAAAGAAGGAAGGGTGAAGTGTAAGGCTAGTGTTATTGACAAAGTTTTAGTTTCACAAACTAGTTCAAGCGTCCATCATTTTGCTGATTTGCCGACTAGGCGACAAAGGGCACAAAGGATTGTGTTATCGACAAAGTTTTTGTTTCATAAACTAGTTCAAGAGTTTGTTATTTTTCTGATTCACTAACTAGGCTACAAAGGGCACAAAGGAAAGTAAGTTTGTGGTTTCATTTTTTTTGCTGATAAAAGGGAAGCTGGCTCGTGGCTCAAGAAAAAGGTGTTCAAAGCGATCAAGTCATGGTTCGTGAGAACGATAAATTGCCGATAGTAAAGGCAATGTGCTCAAGGTTTTTAAAAGGGAAATTTTTTTGATAAATGCGACAAAGGCCTAAGTTCGTGAAAGAGACTTTTTACCGGTAAAGGTGACAAAGCCCTGAGTTCATGAAAGAGACTTTTTGCCGATAAAGGCGACAAAGGCCGAGGTCTGTAAAAGCAAGTTTTTTCCAATAAAGGTGACAAAGGGTAGGTTCATAAAAGCAAAAATTTGTTAATAGCTTGTGACGGCGAACCTTTAAGTTTGCAAAGCATTACATTTGACGATGGACTGTTTTGAAGCTCGGGTATGTCCCAAATGTTGAATACATATTGGCGACTATTACACACCATAATGAATGTTTGAGATGACAATTTAGATCTATAATTGTTCCATTGTTGGGCGACTGTTTAACTGATTGGTGGTTGTTATGTAACAATTCTAAAATGTTGACTTTTAGTTTTCTTAGCAGTTGGTGGTGGTTCAATTGTTGAGACAGGTTTAGGAGTGACATATATTTGGTTTTTAAGAACAAAAAAGTTGTTGAGAATGTATATGCCCTTCTTCTCATCATCAAATGTTAAGAGATTGAGAAAACTAGGGGTTGGTGCCTCTTGAGGTTGGTGCCACATTGTATTGTGACGGCGAACCTTTAAGTTTGCAAAGCATTACATTTGACGATGGACTGTTTTGAAGCTCGGGTATGTCCCAAATGTCGAATACATATTGGCGACTATTACACACCATAATGAATGTTTGAGATGACAATTTAGATCTATAATTGTTCCATTGTTGGGCAACTGTTTAACTGATTGGTGGTTGTTATGTAACAATTCTAAAATGTTGACTTTTAGTTTTCTTAGCAGTCGGTGGCGGTTCAACTGTTGAGACAGGTTTAGGAGTGACATATATTTGGTTTTTAAGAACAAAAAAGTTGTTGAGAATGTATATGCCCTTCTTCTCATCATCAAATGTTAAGAGATTGAGAAAACTAGGGGTTGGTGCCTCTTGAGGTTGGTGCCACATTGTATTGAGTTGGTGCTCAATTAGGTGTATAGTGTACCTGGATGTTGGAGCCTTCAAAATACTATCGTGGGTGTTAATGTGCCTATAAGTGGATGCTTACAAAACATTTGTAAAAACTTTGTGAAAATTGATCATCTTCATCGTGATTTTTCCCTTTTAGGGTTTTCCACGTACATCTGGTGTTATGTGGATTGTGTGTGATCTTAGTTTATGAATGATCTTAGTTCTTATATTGTTTAAATTGTAAAAAATTAATATACACTAATTCACCCCCTCTTAGTGTATTGGTAATCGTTCATCAATTGGTATCAAAGCCTAGGGTTCCTTGAAGAAAGTTGAATCACTTAAGGAAGACATGGTCACAAAAACACTATGCTAGGACAAGAGGGTTCTTCTTCAAACAAAACACCATTATTTGATGGAACCAATTATGCTTTCTGGAGCATCAGAATGGAGACTTACTTGACCTCTCTTGGATTTGATGTATGGTAGTGTGTTGTAGATGGCTACACAACACTAACAACTCCTCCCATTGATCAAGCTGGAAAGAAAGATTGTGAAAACAATGCCAAAGCAAAGAATGCTATACTATGTGGTCTAACCAATATGGAATTTGTGAAAGTCATGCATTGTAAATTTGCCAAAGATGTATGGGAGAAGCTACACAACATCTATGAGGGTGATGATAAAGTCAAGCAAGCAAAACTGCAAACTCATAGAGGCAAATTTGAGGCTCTAAAGATGAAAGATGACGAGAATATTGCAACTTACATGCTTAGGGTAGATGAGGTAGTGAATGTAATCAGAGGTCTTGGAGAAGACATAGAAGACAAATTGGTTGTAAAGAAAGTTTTGAGGTCTTTACCATAGAGATATGAATCCAAAGTCTCTACAATAGAAGAAACTACAGATCTGGACAAGCTCTCTATGGATGAATTGTTTGGATCTCTAACAACATATGAAATGAGAAGTGAAAGTACAGGCTCAACAAAGAAAGAAGTAGCATTCAGGACTTCCAAAGCCAAGAAGATTGAAGAAGATTATGAATCAAGTATCGGTTCAAGAGAAGAAGAAGCAAATTTTGTTAGAAAACTGAAGAAAGGCTCTAGAAAATACAAAGGTAAACTAGCTTTCAAATGTTTCAATTGTGGAAAAATTGGTCATTTTGCATCTAAATGTCCTTTAAGTGATAATGAAAAAGGGAATAGTTCTAGGCAACAAGTTTCCAAGTATAAGAAAAGGAAATTTAGTAAAAAGAAGAGTCTTTATGTAGATAATGAAATTAGTTCTTGTGATGACTGCTCATCAGTGAGTTAAAGGGATGAAACTATATTCATGACTGTTGAAATCAAAGCGAATGTTCCTATAGAAGAGTGTGAAGACTCTAATGAGGAAGAAGGTGAAGTTGATTTGGAAGGTGAACTAGTCTCTGCACTAACCGATCTAAAATATGAAAGAAGACAAAATGAAGAATACAAGTTGTTAGAGTAAATGGGTTTTTACTTATTTACCTTGCTTAAATTTTCTTAGGCAACATAATTCATTAATTAGGTGCATATTAGTTTCGGTAGTTGTTGGTTATTTTTACTGGCTCTCACCTTGCATTTATAAGCAAGGTTTTGTACATTATTTGCATCTCATCTCATTAATATTTTTCATCTTCTGGTGAAATAGCTTTGCTTCTCTCATACTGTGGAGGTATTTATCTATAGGTTGTGCTCCTGGGAGGTGGATGACGACCTTGCTTTACGTAGGAAACATAATTCATTAATTAGGTGCACATTAGTTCTGGTAGTTGTCAGTTATTTTTACCAGCTCTCACCTTGCATTTATAAGAAAGGTTTCATACATTATTTGCATCTCATCTCATTAATAATTTTCATCATTTTGATGAAATAGCTTTGCTTCTCTCATATTGTGAAGGTTTATCCTGTAGGTTGTGCTCTTGGGGGATGGCTTTCACCAACATGGTATTAGAGCATCGTCCTTGGGAAAATAGGTATTGAGGCTAAGCAACCTAACTCTTCTATTCAAAAGTGTGCGAGAGTGCAGCTCATCAAGAATGGAAAGAAGATTGCTACTTTTGTTCCCAATGATGGTTGTTTAAATTATATCGAAGAAATGATGAGAGAGGCGTTTTGTTTTTGCAAAGCATCTCTAGATCAGGCACCCATCCGCGACCGTATGGGCGCAACAACAAATATTTAAAGTTTGTAACAATGATATATATTTGCTTCAGACTTTATCATTTGTAAAGATTGCAACAAAATATTTGTTTAGGGTTTCATTAGAGATCTGCAGCGGAAGCGTTGAAGGTGGGCCCATTCGCTGTCCTCCCTTTGGGTGTGGGTTTGACCCATTGGCCTTCGTTGGGCATGGATCGAGACTTTAGTCCGATATTGTCAGTGTGAAGTCAATTTCTGGTATTTATATACCAATGTTCATATCAATTACATTGTGAGTGCTATCCAAAGGCTCATGCTCGCGTGAGGACTTAGTACTTTGTGCTTGTGGTAACTTGGTGATTTGGCTCGTTACGTGGTGTGGGAAATCACCACATATTTCAACAATCGAGATCGAGATCCACTTGGCCTGAAAGGCCCCAAAAGTTTTAGCCTTTGTGCTCGTGGTGGTCATATATGTGACTAGGTGCAGGTGCTTGCTGGTGCTTTGAAAGTGCCTTTATAGTCCTTTTTAAAATTTTTGCATAACATATGCAAATGGAGGCCAATTTTTGCAAACCAGATATTGACAGAAAAGTCTTTTTGTCACTGTTGCAGTGGTTGAGGTATTTCTCACTTATTTTTTTATTTGATAGTGCTTTTAATCCATTGAAGTTTGATATTAGTTTTGCTTGGTTCTTGTGAACAAAGGGGTTGAGTGTTTACATTGTGAGGGATATTTGCTACATTTTCTTATTTCATCATGGATTTGCCTAAAGTAGAACTTTTAACTACACCAAATTATCTTAAATGGAGAACTGATATGGAGATTTTGTTGTTAAAGTTAAAGTTGCAAAGAATTACTTTTGGCCAAGATCTTGAACCCACTAGTGCTATAGAAAAGAGGAAATGGTTTGATTGAAGAGATGAAGCTCTTGGTACTCTCATTATGTCCATTTCTCTTGATTTGAGATATCATGTGTTATCTTGTAAGCATCCTAATGATATTTGGAGTACCTTAGAGAATCTTTTTGGTAAGCCAGATAAGATGAGGAAATTTCATTTGGAGAATGCACTAATGAATCTAGATCATAGACATTTTGATAATATCCAAGATTTTTTCACCAAGCTTAATTCTCTCAGATTGCAGTTGTCTGAATGTGGGGTTAAGAAGGAAGATGAGCATTTGATTATGTCTATTCTCTCTAAGTTGGGTCCTGATTATTTTGTATTTGTTTATGCATTTTATGCTACCATGGATGCTCTAGGTAGTGCACACAAAATGCTTTCTCTTGATGGTTTTGTAGTGCAACTCGCAAGGGAACAAGAAAAGTTGGCACAAATGGGCACATTGACACTTACAAAAGCTCAAGCACTTCTTGCAAAAGATCCTAAGGCTTCAAGTGGCAAGGACAAGAAGCAGAATAAGGATTCTAAGTCTAAAGAGAAAGTTAAGGATCCTCCTTCTCAACCTACTCCTGAGACCAAGACCTCTTTTAAAGAGGAACCATCACAAAAGAAGAAGATCAAATGTGCTTATTGCATGAAATCTAGACATGATGAACATATGTGTTATACTAAGAAGATTGATGAGCTTACTCAGCTTCTTAAGAAGAGCAACATCCCACTGCCCTGATCAGAGTCTCCTTCTTCTGCTTCTTAATTGACAGCATCTTCATCTACATAGTTAGGAAATGCAGAATTTGCTAATGGGATGAAAGGTAAAGCACTCTTGGCTTCCACTATTCCTAAAAATGGGAGATGGCTTCTTGATTCAAGAGCATCTCATCATATGGCATCTTCTATGGTTATGTTCTCTTCTTTTGAGCCTTGTAGTTCATCTAATATCTTGATGGATAACAATACATACATGAAGGTTTGTGGGAAAGGTTCCATTGATATGGGTGAAGGATGTTTTAATGATGTGCTTTGTGTACCCTCCTTGACCACTAATCTCCTTTCAGTTTATCAAATTACTCATGGTGCACAAGGTAAAACAATTGAGTTCATTCCTGATCATGTATACATTAGAGGCATAGAGACTAGAGAGATCATTTCCACGGGTGTTGTGGATCATGCATATCACTTGTATTCTTTTTCTTATTTTGCTCCTGATGATGATATTCCTTTGGCTGATGGTCATACCCTTCCATCAAGGGTGAATCATGTTTGTGAGGAGAAGTTTGGTCATTTGAATCTTGGTGTTCTTGAGACTAGTGTTGAACTTCCTCCTCCTTCACCTTCTACTTCTTCAGATTTGGGTCCCACTCTTGAGTAGGTTGATCATAGTTTTTCAGATCTTGCTTTATTGGATGAGTATTTGGCAGGTATTTTAGACTTGTTTGTAGAGTCTCATCTTGCAAATTTGGGAGACATATTTGAGGGGATTTCTCTCCTCTTTGATGACAATTTCAGCATTGCTGTTGATATATCTACATCTTCTTTGGAGATTGACATTAATGAGTTTTCTCCTTCACTTGATTTATCACATTTCTTGGTTGTTTTTTTTATCATGATTATGTGGTGGATTATTCATTCTTAGAGACTCCTCCTCACTCTTCAAAGATTTCTATTTGGAGACTTCCTTCCTCCTTCTTTTAGTTGGACATGGAGTGGCTTCCTTATCATTCGGTGGACTTGTTTCTTCCTAAGGGGAGAGGTGTTGCTTGTAGGCATTGGATCATCTTTTGTTTCTAGGCATACTTCATTGGTATTGGAGCTTCTTCATTATGGGGAGATATAATGTCTCTCTTTTTCCTTCCTATGGGGGGATTCTTGATTGTATATACATGATGTATGTAGTCTTTGGGGGTACTAGTGAGTCCTCCATGCATCATCTTGTTTATTTCCTTTTCTCTCTTTTGGAGAGGAGTTTTGTCCCATAGGGTTTTCTCCTTTTCTCCACTTATGAGAGATTGCATCACATTTGCATTGTAAATGGGTACCTAACATGGTTATATAGCTGGGACCCATAATGCATCTTGCTCATATTGCATAATAATCTCCCTAAGTTGCACTTAAGGGTGAGTGTTAGAGTAAATGGGTTTTTACCTATTTACCTTGCTTAAGTTTACTTAGACAAGATAATTCATTAATTAGGTGCATATTAGTTTTGGTAGTTGTTGGTTATTTTACCGGCTCTCACCTTGCATTTATAAGCAAGGTTTTGTACATTATTCACATCTCATCTCATTAATATTTTTCACATTCTAGTGAAATAGCTTTGCTTCTCTCATATTGTGAAGGTTTATCCTATAGGTTGTGCTCATGGGAGGTGGCTTTCACCAACACAACTTAAGGATTGAAGAAGATGGAAAACTTGTAGTAGACTTGAAATTTGCAGCTAGCAGAATCTAAGAGAATAGAGGAAGTTACTAGTTTGAGTTTGAAAACCAAACTAGAAGAATGTCAAAAACTAGAGGCTGAAGTTGTATCTCTAAGGAAAGAATTAGAGAAGGTAAATACATAATTAAATAGAAGTCTCAAGGTTGGAAAAAGTTATGAAATTCTTGATGAGATGCTTGGCAATCAAATATCCATATTCAACAAGTTTGTTGGTCTAGGATATGTTGAAAAGGCTACTGTCTCTAAGAAGAACTTAGAGAAAGAGGAGTCAAGTTCTATGTCCAAGGAAATTGAAGAAACTAAGAAGACAACAAATGTTGTTACATCAATGAAGTCTGAATATCCCATGAAGAACAAGAGATTTGAAGGCACAAGAAGGAAGGATGATGGATTCAACAAAGTTTACAATCCAAAGAGGAGATTCAAGGATCAACTTGCAAGACAAACCAGGTTCAATTATGCTTTTTATGGTTATTGTTTTTCATGTAATCAGTTTGGACATAAAGCAATAAATTACAAAATTGGACCTAGGAGAATTGATAAGCATGATTTTGTAAGCAAGAATCCTTTTGCACCTTTAGTTGATATGAACATTATATGTTATAATTGTAACAACCATGGGCATATAGCCAAGTTTTGTAGAAGTGTGTTTATACAGTCTCCTCAATAGAAGAAAAAAAGATTTACTCCAAAGTAGGATAGACAACCACATACTACTGCAAGGAAATAGAAAGGATCTGTATCTCCTACTCAGAAGAAAGAACCTGCAAGATGTTGGATAGAGAAGAAGACTGAGAAGAAGATTGAAAAGTCTATGATTGTTCAAGCAACTTTCCATGCCAAAGGACGAGATAATCCGTGGGTTATAGATAGTGGCTGCTCTAGTCATATGACTGGAGGCAAAAGCAAGTTCATTAAGTTGGAGAAGTGGATGGTGGTTCTGTAAAGTTTGGGGACAATACCACTGCCAAGATAGCAGGGAAAGGCACATTGTGTGTGGTTGGCAAGACTAATGTTTAGGATGTGTTGTATTTCAGGATGTGTTGTATGTAGAGGGACTACAACATAACTTGCTTAGTGTCAGCCAAATGTGTGACAAGGGATACAACTTGTTATTTCGTGCTAGTGGATGTGAGATAAGAAAAGCCAGCTCTAGTAGACATGTTACTGAGGCAAACAAAACAAACAACAATCTATATCATTTGAAAGAGGTGAAAAGTGGAAGATGTCTATTAGGACAAACTAATGAGAGTTGGTTATGGCACAAAAGGTTGGGCCACATCAACTTTGATCATCTAGTGAAGGTCAACAAAAAGAATGCAGTCAGACATATGCCTAGTATTCGCAAGACAACAAGTACCTTCTATAAATAATGCCAAGAAGGGAAACAAACAAGGGTTAGATTCAAGACAAAGAAACATTCAACTTCAAAACCCTTGGAGTTGATTCATATAGATCTATGTGGACCAACCAAAACCAAAAACATAAATGGAGAAAGGTATTTCATGTTGCTAATAGATGATTATTCAAGAATGACATGGGTAACTTTTCTTCAAGATAAATCTCAAGATTTAGAAAGATTCAAAATCTTTAGATCTATGGTTGAGAATGAGATTGGTGCAAGGATAAAGTGTTTAAGGTATGATAGAGGTGGAGAATTTACTTCTAATGAATTTAATGAGTATTGTCAAAAATATGGTATTAGAAGACAACTCTCTATAGCCAGGATACCTCAACAAAATGAAGTTTTTGAGAGGAAAAATAGAACGGTACAGGATATGACCAGAACCATGTTGAATGAGGCCAAGTTACCTGATAGATTTTGGAAGGAGGCAATTCATACCGTAGTTTACATTATTAATAGGGGCAGTTAAGAGTGAATCATGATAAAACTCGATATGAACTGTGGAAGGGGAGACCTGCTTCAGTGAAGTATTTTGAGATATTTGACAGCAAATGTTCAATAAAGAGAGATGAAGATAACTTAAGCAAGTTTGATACAAAAGAAGACGAAGGTATTTTTCTTGGTTATTCAACTACAAGAAAGGCCTATAAATGTTATGATAAAAGATTGCAAAAGATAGTTGAAAGTGTGCATGTTGAAGTAGATGAAGATCTCTCTCAGTTGTCACAAAAAGGTAATATGTATTCAAAGGATGTTGATGTTGCTAATGAATAAAATGAAGTCACCAAAGAAGAGTTGCAATAGGATAATACTACTAAACAAGAACAAACAAAAGTTGAAATTGCCAAAGAAGAGTCACAAGAGATCAATGATATTGAAGAAGAACAATCAAGAACAAATTCAAAAGCTCTACCCAAGTATGTGAAAAGAAACCATTCTAAAAATCAAATTCTTGGAAGCAAAAATGATGGTGTCATTACAAGAAGAATGCTAGCAAACCAAGAATAGGTAAACTATTCTTTATTGTCTAAACTAGAACCCAAATCTTATGAAGAAGCTAGTAAAGATGAGAGCTGGGTTAAGGCCATGAAAGAAGAACTCAGTCAAATAGAAAAAAATTAGACTTGGGAACTTGTTCAAAGACCCGCTGATAAGAATGCCATAGGCACAAAATGGGTATTTAGAAACAAAATGAGTGAAGATGGGTAGATAACTAGAAACAGAGCTAGATTAGCTTGCAAAGGTTATGCTTAAGTTGAGGGCATAGATTTTGAGGAGACATTTGCACCTGTGGCTAGGCTTGAAGCCATTAGAATGTTTCTTTCATATTCAGTTTATCAAAACTTCAAGGTATACCAGATGAATGTAAAGTCTGCTTTTCTCAATGGCTATCTAGACGAGGAAGTCTATATAGAGAAACTTGAAGAATTCAAGGTGACTGAAGATAATGACTATGTATACATATTGAAAAAGGCTTTGTATGGCCTAAAACAAGCCCCTAGTGATTGAAACTCCAGGCTGGACGAATATCTCCAACAACAAGGCTACAAAAAGGGTATAGCTGACAACAATCTATATTTCAAATGTGAAGGTAATCATATGCTGATTGTTATTGTTTATGTTGATGACATAATCTTTGGTGGTAATAAGGATAAGATGTGCAAAGACTTTGCTAAATCAATGCAAAAGGAGTTCGATATGTCAATGTTATCACCTAAATATGCACCCTGACTAATCTGCAGAAATTAGTCTATTTGATGAAACATGGGAAGGCCTCTAAAGCTGTGGGTCACTTTATAGGCAGAGGTCAACCTCCAGAGAAGGCCGACTTCCTAACTTTGTATCCCCTAAAGCTTTACTATTCTATGACTATGACAAGGAAAAGGGTAAGAAAGCTCTATTCTACAACTGAAATTTAACTCTAAGGGTGATACACCTATCTTTAATGAGGAACATGAAAATAACAACCCAAACACTTGTTAAGGTGATTGAAATAACTCTTGCACAACTTATTAGTTATACCTCTGCATAAATATTTCACAAACATGTCTATAGTTGTAGAATTTTTAAGAGGAATAGTAATTTCACACTTAATATTAATGCATATCTAGACACAACTTGTAACCTGCATAAGTACTTTCTACAAAAAAGGCTCTTTTCCAAGACAAAATGAAGAGGAAATAAACTTACTTCACAGATAACTCCATCAAATCAGATAATGAGCATAGAAATGCATAAGATAGATAGGCACAATTTCCAATCAACGATCTCCAAGGTTCTCACTGTATATCATATCAAGTAAACTGGTAACATGAGTTACAAATCTTGCCAAAATCTAGAGCAAGGATCACAAAATCACAAGTCTCTGCAAGTAGCATAATTAGAACTAACTCCAATGAGTCAATCAAAAGTGACTATATCCATCTAAGTGGTTCCACCAAAGTAGGAAAACCCAACTGATTTGGGTCGGATGCCCAGAAGAAGCCTAAACTCTAAGGCCTAAATCCTCTCCTAAAATCCCCAAAATACCAGAAAAAGTCCCTCAGGACTTAGTCAAACAAAATGAGTCATGAAAGCAAGTCCAAAAGGACTCTAAAAGCCATAAAAACACCCCTATATACCCTCTCCTAACAACCAACAACTAACTGCCCATAAGAACTAGTCAAACATTCTCTTTGATAACTCTATGCTCACTGTCTACTGTCGAGGTCATTGTGAGATTACTTTATAGCTAACCCTGCTCTATATTCTTGATAAGGCTTTGTCCTTTTGACTCAACATTTTCATGGTTTTATCCAACGTTTGAATACCCATTACCTTTGAAAACTGAGCATGAGACTTAGAAAGCATTTCTTTCTTTAACAACTTTCAAGAGATAAGACTGTTCACTAATGTCTCTCTTCCTTGATATTACTCTCATGACTGTTTCCTCCTTCATAAATTTCCATTGATTGTCGTTTATTGGTGACTATTGTCTTGATTGTTCTTAGATATTTATGACTCTTGAGACAAGCACACAACAAATATCTACTTGATTGCACTTTTACAGTTATTTAACATGACTGACCTTGGACAATCCTGTGTACTGTCCTCTAAACTGCTCACCAATTGTTGTCCTTCTGATGCTCCTTATTTCTTTGATGACTGTGACTATCACTAGTGATATTATTGAATGCTCTTTTAGGACTATCTCAATATATCTGGTAACCGTTCTTAGTCATTTTAAATGTTCTCTCTTACATGCAAACCTCTGTCACAATCCTACCACTGACTCTTTAGACTCTGCTCAACATTGTCCTTTCATGACTTTTCCATAGTCATATGTCCTTGTATACTATATGAAAGTATTCAAAACCCTTGAAAACTAGGTTATCATGATAATTTGTAGGAAATGATGAAAATCTCTTTGTCATGCAATGAAACTTAACAATAATATACTTCACTGTTCCCTATCTAAATAGAGCTGAACTTGCATCATCTAAACAAGCTTTCCACAGGTAAAAGAAACCATCAAGCACTATTTGAACCTCTGTAATAGATACATCCCCTTCACAGCTCTTATAAGAGTAATACAAACCATACCTCTATATCAATTTGAAGAGGCCCTTCAGGGTTTGTTTCCTCCTTTTGTAGATCACTGTGTGGCTAATCCTCTTGCCTTGTTTTCACTGGACTGTTTCCTTGACAATTTTCTCTTGAGGACTGTTACAGGCATAATTGCTCTCCTTTTCACACAGTTTATACTTTGCATCTGATAAATACATATGAAATGTTTCTATAACACCTATGTGCTGGGCTCAACCCTTGTGGGAGCCACATTTTTCCCTACTCATAATATAATCTGATGGATCACATAGAATCATAATTTCACCTGTATCTGCACAAGAAGCAAACTTGTTAGAAAATAAATACATACTTTGGATGTGTTTGATGACTTGCTTGTTTTCTAGGACATCCAAAGTATACATTTCTCATTTAATGCATTTGAGGATCAATTTATGCATGCATAGGTAGTTGTTCATGTCAGGTTAGGGACCATTCGTTGCTTAGAGTATTACTCTAACACCATTCTTTTGCCAGATGCAAGAAATGGAGATGACATGGACTTGGAAAGACAAAGACAACTCTGGGAAACAAGACTACACACCAGAACCAAAACCAGTCATTCTTAGGCAATGACTAGCCTCTACCCTTATATGCACATGTTTTTTCATTTACTTATTCGTGTATAAATTGTTTCTTCAATTTCATTAAATAAGAAAGTTAATCTCACAGCTTGTGTGAGATAATGTACATTTTACATTCAATAAAGATTATTTATTTTTCAGAAAGGATTTGTATAAATCTTTCTTAAGTTACATGCCCTTGGATAAATGCAGTAATTTGATAATCATAATCTTTTAAATTATTTCATTTATGCACTTGAATGTAAAATAAGGATCAGATAAAAAATGTACCTTTTAAGCTTTGAATCAAAGCTCTACCTAAATGAGCTGTAGTGAAATTTAGGTAACATTTTTGGCAACATCTGCTATATGTTTGCCTGCTAAACATCAGACCAGTTGCCTGAAGCTTATCCATTGGGCATAGGGTCACTCAGAGGCTTTGAAAACACTTAGACAAATAGTTTTTTGACTTATGCAACACAACAGAACAAAGGTGAAACCTTAAAAACCCTACTCTACTGAACCCAAACCACAAACAACTAACTATCTATGTAGAAACTGCACTTGGAGGAAAAGAAAACTGTACCTACTCTTCCCTAACCAAGGAAGACACTAACTGAAACAAAGCCATTTACTATTTGGGTGAAGTAGCTTCCTTTTCTGTAGAATATACAATGTTTGCCGTGCTTGAGAACAGCTAGAAAGAGAGGAAATATGAACAGAAATTCAACAAAGAGCTACAAAACCTGTTGAAGGACATACACAAGTTCACTAACCTTTTCACATGGAATGTAAAAATTCCTGTCCTGAGGTAGAAAAGTGACTTGAATCTGCTCTTTCCTAGCTGTATCTTCATGCTTGGGTGCAAGCAGGATATGAATATCCTTGTTGGCCTCCATTCTGGCTAGATGTCAAATTGGGCATCCTCTGGAAAGAGTGCTTTCAAAACTCTCCATGCTAGTTCCTTGTTCTAAATCATGTAGCTATTTCTCTTCTTGTTTTTTATCTGCTGCCTCAAATGGTGCTGGCTCAATATCCAAAGTTGGGCAAAAAGAGGCTTCCTCCTGAGTCAAAACAGACTTTAGATCATCCCAAAATGAAAATACCTCATGAGCCAAAGCTTCATTCCCATATTGACTTTCATGAACCAACAACTCATCACACTGTTCAACAACCTGTAGCTGTCCCAAGTCTTGGGTTATCACAGTCATATCCTCTCCATTTTGCTTAGCAACTCAAGGTAGCCCGTCGTACCAAATTACATCAGCCTCATTTCCACCAAGTTCCTTTTGTTCATTTATCTCTTCTACAGTTTGTTCCTATTCTTGCTCAAACCTATGAAATCGTTGTCCTGATTTAGCATGATTTGCAACTTCTTCCAGTAGGTTTAATCCCTTGTCATCCAATTTAAAGACAAAAACTTCAAGGTCATCTCAAAATGACTCTTCCTCACACTCTTCATGAAATTCTGATGGAGGAGGGCTATTTTCTGCCTCATAACAACTCTCAGCCAACTGTGCAGGTTCCAAGAAAAGCTTACTTTCACTTTCTTTTACTTGATCCAAGACCCCATTGTCAGATTGCTTAGTTTTAATCAGCAACTCCTCATATTGTTGAACCTTTTCTTGTTGGTCTGAAATTGCTGGCAAGCTAGGTACCTGAAAGCTTTCCTCATCTTGTTCAACAAAAGCAGGTAATTGATCAAACAAGAAAACCAATTCTTCCTCTTCATGTGGTGCCTTTTCCAATGACACTTGAGCATCTTGTCTTTGCAACTGAAGACCTCTACCTCGCAACCTCTGAATGCTTCCTTCATTCATTTTATAAACAACATTAGAAAATTCATCAAATGAATGAAAATGTAAGGGATTCAGAGATAATCCTGATCCTACATCCTCTCCACATGTATTATGCTTATATTTAACTGGGGACATAGTACAAACAACAGCAACTGATTGCTCCTCTTGTTTTTGATCTTCATGTTCATATTTTCCCCTCGGTATAAGATTCGATTTCTCATTTTCCTGATCTTGGATTGGTATGGAAGGAATAACTTTGCTGAGGTTTGGCATTTTATAACCAGGATACCTAGTCCAAGAAGGTTACCATGGCTGTTCAGTAATTTGATGATTTGATTTAGACTCTTGACATGACTAAAACTGAGGATTAATAGACTGGTTTGACTGATTTTGCTCATTTATGGGCTCCTGCTGTAAAGAATATCCTTGCTGCCTCTTTAAGTCATCCTGCTGCTTGTTCTAGTCAACCCATATGTTCTCAGTTTTTGCAATCTCCATTCTCTCATCATTTTGAAACTGATTGGGAAAGTAGTATTGCTGGCTTGGCATAAAATGAGATTCTTGAGGCTAGTCATAGGCATACAGTGGCTGCCATGGAGTCTGTACATGGGCGGGAGGGTTGTAAGCATGACAGACTGGTTGGTTATCAACTGTCAATGGGCTGTCTGGACTAAAACCAACTATATGACCACTATGGTACGGCTCATAAAATGATGTATGAACAAGACTTTCATGAAATGGTGGAAAGTAAGACATATTTCTTTGAAAAGAAGACATACTGTGGCATTTATATGCACTGAAAACTCATTGAAATCTTTCACAATAAAAATCAAGTCTGATTTTTAGTAAAATAAGTACATACCAGCACTTGTCTTCTTGAAACCAATAGATATTTCTTTCCAAAGTCGCCAGGTATGTGTTTTCTTTGCCTCCCAAGGTAGGTTTTGCTGACATACACACCAATATCAGCAATGTATAGACTGTTTTGTACTGGTTTTTACTAAACCAAATCTTCAGAGTCGCCAGGTATATATTTAAAACACCTCAAAAGGCTGAAATTAGCTGCTATACACACCAAACAGTAGTGAAAAGTATAAAAAATGGACTGAGAATCAGTTCACAGTCCCACCGGGCATGCCAAAAACTATTATCACCTAAATATGCAACCTGACTAATCTGCAGAAATTAGTCTATTTGATGAAACATGGGAAGGCCTCTAAAGCTGTGGGTCACTTTATAGGCAGAGGTCAACCTCTGGAGAAGGCCAGCTTCGTAACTTTGTATCCCCTAAAGATTTACTATTCTATGACTATGACAAGGAAAAGGGTAAGAAAGCTTTGTTCTACAATTGAAATTTAACTCTAGGGGTGATACACCTATCTTTAATGAGGAACATGAAAATAACAGCTCAAACACTTGTTAAGGTGATTGAAATAACTCTCGCACAACTTATCAGTTATACCTTTGCATAAATATTTCACAAACAGGTCTATAGTTGTAGAATTTTTAAGAGGAATAGTAATTTCACACTTAATATTAATGCATATCTAGACACAACTTGTAACCTGCATAAGTACTTTTTGCAAAAAAGGCTCTTTTCCAAGACAAAATGAAGAGGAAATAAACTTACTTCACAGATAACTCCATCAAATTAGATAATGAGCACATAAATGCATAAGATAGATAGGTACAATTTCTAATCAACAATCTCTAAGTTTCTCACTGTATATCATATCAAGTAAACTGGTAACATGAGTTACAAATCTTGCCAAAATCTAGAGCAAGGATCACAAAAGCACAAGTCTCTGCAAGTAGCATAATCAGAACTAACTCCAATGAGTCAATCAAAAGTGACTATATCCATCTAAGTGGTTCCACCAAAGCAGGAAAACCCAACTGATTTGGGTCGGATGCCCAGAAGAAGCCTAAACTCTAGGGCCTAAATCCTCTCCAAAAATCCCCAAAATACCAGAAAAAGTCCCTCAAGACTTAGTCAAACAAAATGAGTCATGAAAGCAAGTCCAAAAGGACTCTAAAAGCCATCAAAACACCCCTATATACCCTCTCCTAACAACTAATTGCCCATAAGAACTAGTCAAACATTCTCTTTGATAACTCTATCCTCACTATCTACTCTCGAGGTCACTATGAGATTACTTTATAGCTAACCTTGCTCTATATTCTTGATAAGGCTTTGTCCTTTTGACTCAACATTTTCATGGTTTTATCCAACGTTTGAATACCCATTACCTTTGAAAAATGAGCATGAGACTTAGAAAGCATTTCTTTCTTTGACAACTTTCAAGAGATAAGACTGTCCACTAATGTCTCTCTTCCTTGATATTACTCTCATGATTGTTTCATCCTTCATAACTTTCCATTGATTGTCATTTATTGGTGACTATTGTCTTGATTGTTCTTAGATATTTATGACTCTTGAGACAAGAACACAACAAATATCTACTTGATTGCACTTTTACAGTTATTTAACATGACTGACCTTGGACAATCCTGTGTACTGTCCTCTAAACTGCTCACCGATTGTTGTCCTTCTGATGCTCCTTATTTCTTTGATGACTGTGACTATCACTAGTGATATTATTGAATGCTCTTTTAGGACTATCTCAGTATATCTGGTAACTGTTCTTAGTCATTTTAAATGTTCTCTCTTACATGCAAACCTCTGTCACAATCCTACCATTGACTCTTTAGACTCTGCTCAACATTGTCCTTTCATGACTTTTCCATAGTCATATGTCCTTGTATACTATATGAAAGTATTCAAAACCCTTGAAAACTAGGTTATCATGAGAATTTGAAGGAAATGATGAAAATCTCTTTGTCATGCAATGAAACTTAACAATAATATACTTCACTGTTCCCTATCTAAATAGAGCTGAACTTGCATCATCTAAACAAGCTTTCCATAGGTAAAAGAAACCATCAAGCACTATTTCAACCTCTATAATAGTTACATCCCCTTCACAGCTCTTATAAGAGTAATACAAACCATTCCTACAAATCCATACCTCTATATCAGTTTGAAGAGGCCCTTCAGGGTTTGTTTCCTCCTTTTGTAGATCACTGTGTGGCTGATCCTCTTGCCTTGTTTTCACTGGACTGTTTCCTTGACAATTTTCTCTTGAGGATTGTTACAGGCATAATTGCTCTTCGTTTCACACAGTCTGTACTTTACATCTGATAAATACATATGAAATGTTTCTGTAACACTTATGAGCTAGGCTCAACCCTTGTGGGAGCCACGTTTTTCCCCACTCATAATATAATCTGATGGATCACATAGAATCATAATTTCACCTGTATCTGCACATGAATCAAACTTGTTAGAAAATAAATGCATACTTTGGATTTGTTTGATGACTTGCTTGTTTTCTAGGACATCCAAAGTATACATTTCTCATTTAATGGATTTGAGGATCAGTTTATGCATGCATAGGTACTTGTTCATGTTAGGTTAGGGACTATTCGTTGCTTAGAGTATTACTCTAACACCATTCTTTTGCCAGATGCAGGAAATGGAGATGACATGGACTTGGAAAGACAAAGACAACTCTGGGCGATAGGACTACACACCAGAACCAAAACCAGTCATTCTTAGGCAATGACTGGCCTCTACCCTTATATGCACATGTTGTTTCATTTACTTATTCATGTATAAATTGTTTCTTCAATTTCATTGAATAAGAAAGTTAATCTCATGGCTTGTGTGAGATAATGTACATTTTACATTCAATAAAGATTATTTATTTTTCAGAAAGGATTTCTATAAATCTTTCTTAGGTTACATGCACTTGGATAAATGCAGTAATTTGATAATCATAATCTTTTAAATTATTTCATGTATGCACTTGAATGTAAAATAAGGATCAGATAAAAAATGTACCTTTTAAGCTTTGAATCAAAGCTCTACCTGAATGAGCTGTAGTGAAATTTAGGTAACAGTCAATGCCAGGTGAATTGAAACTTTTTCTTGGTTTACAAGTGCATCAATTAGAGACAGGGATTTTCATTTCTCAGACCAAGTATGTGAAGGAGATTTTGAAGAAATTTAGGATGGAGGACTACAAGCTAGTCAGTACACCTATGGTCACTAGGTGTAAACTCACCAAAGATGATGAATCTACAGTAGTAGATCAAACCTTGTATAGATCCATGATTGAAAGTCTTTTATACATCAACAAGGCCTGATATCATGCAAGTTGTCTGGACAGTTGCTTGATTTCAAGTTGCTCCTAAGGAAACACATGTCAAAGATGTAAAAAGGATATTTATATACTTTAAGAGTACTTTAGACTATGGTCTATGGTATTCTGTTGGTAATGACTTCACTTTGACTACATATACAGATGCAGATTAAGTTGGCTGTGTAGATGATAAAAAGAGCACTAGTGGTGGTGCATTCTTTCTAGGTGATAACTTGGTTGCATGGTTGAGTAAGAAACAAGAGTTAATTTCACTGTCAATAGTTGAGGCAGAATACATTGCTGCTGTATCGTTCTGCACTCAAGTCCTATGGATGAAACAAACTATGCAAGATATCAAGGTTGAGTTTGAGGTGCCAATCAATATTTTTTGTGACAATACAAGTGCTATAAACATTTCCAGGAATCTTGTAGTGCATTCAAGAACAAAGCATATATCTATCAAATATCATTTTCTACGGGAGAAAGTTGCTACCCAGGAAGTAAAGTTGGAATATATTGCCTCCAAAGAACAACTAGCAGATATCTTTACAAAGCCCCTTCCCATGGAAACTTTTGAACTCCTCAGACAAAAGTTAGGAGTTGTCCCTTCTCCTATTTCTTCTTGAATACATAAAGTACTCATCCAAGGGGAGTATGAAATCATATTCCTCTATTAGAGTAGTCCTGAGGGGAGCCATTTCAGATTAGGCATTTTGTATGTCTCCATTTTTAATTGATGTCAAAGGGGGAGATTCAAGTGTGGAGGATTGAGTTGTCATCAACGACAAAGGGGGATATTGTGTTGAATGCACAAAACAACTGAGAGGGGGGGTGAATTAGTTGTAACTTAAAATTTTAGAATCCTCATACACACTCAGATCCACATTAATCAAATTAACCCTTAAGCTTGTTATGATGATTAAGCATGAAATGTAAATAACAAAAACTAAATCATAACAACACCATACACAAGACAACACCAGATTTTACATGGAAAACCAAAGACGGGAAAAACCATAGTGAGGATTAGGTCACAATATATATATATATAAGGCAACTAGTTGAGGTTGATATAATTGGTGGACTCACTATCCAAGAATGCTCATTACATGTGGCCCATTGCCAAAGGACTCACTATCCTAAAAGAAAGAGATAGAGAAGGTGGCTCACTGCCAGGATTGAACTATTATAGTTGCCTCTAACACATGCATGAAGTATAGTTTTAATGAAGCTCAATATTTACCACAACATCAACATCATCTCTACAGACCCAATGAAAGATAGTATTGTGCCTCGCACATGCCCCATTTCACGAAATGAGGACCCTGCCTCTTTCAAAATTTTGGCCTAAGAGTATCAGTCTAGTTTCTTGATTCCTAGGGTGTCAAAGATGGTCAAGTTGCATTAGAAGTCACTAGGTCATCTAGAGAATCACTAAGTCAAAGTGTCTGCCTTCATAAAAACCAAGTCTGATGTTCCTTTGTGCTAAAAATCCTTGCAATTGACTTTTGTGCTGAATCTTCATCCAACTGACTTTTGCGCTGAATTTCTCCTCATTCAACTTCTGCGCTAAAATCCTATTCAATTGACTAAGCACTTAAATTGGAACTCACAAACTTAGCGTGAGAATCTTTGTCTACCGACTTGTGCCAAATCATTGCCTTGCCGACTTAAGTTAGTAGAAAACCAAATCCAAGCTGGGTCGAATGACATTAGAAGTCATGCAAAATCCAAGGATGTTGGACTCATGATAATGCACCCGAAATCTTCACTACCGACTACATCAGTTGACTCCAAAAGCCGTACAAGGTCCAAAGTGTTCCGAATTAGCACAAGATGAAAATATAAACCCTACGAAAAGCACGCCGATTCTGCAGACGTACAAGGGCATTAATGGAGATTTTTCACTCAAGGTATAAGGCGCTTTTAGGTCACTTTTTAGCTTATTTTCACACACCAGGGGATCATTGAGGAGCTCTGCAAATCCTGAGTCGACGGAGAACGATAGCAAGACAAAGAGGATTTCACCTAAAATGCCTTTTGATCATCACCTGGCCCCCTTAGAACTATTCAAAATCAGGTAGGTGTTCGTCTCCTCAGGATGATTTAAGTTATGAAAGGTTAAAATCTTAGGGTTTCATAAAGATTAATGCTTCATTGTTTAAATCAGTAGAAAATGATCTAGGGTTTTTATTTTTTGCATGTAATGAGTGGAATGTTTAGATGGATTCAAACGTAAACAAAACTCTAGATCGAAACCCTAGGTCTGAAATTGAAAGATGGTGAGAACAAATTTCAAAATGCATTTTCCAATAGCTGAAAAATCATTTGAAAAATTCATCAAAACCCCCTTAAGATCCTGAATTGATTTGTACCAGAAATATAACTGACCAACCCCTTGGAATAACACTCGAATCTGATTTGGTCAGAGGACAAATTAATCCCTGTAGACAAAAATGAAGATCCTTTACGTTGAATTTACCTCTCATAGACTTAACGCTAAAAATGCCCTTAACTGACCTCGAAAGGAAGTAAAGTTAGTCGAACACCTTGAAAAGCTCTGTTATGAATCAAACACACTTAGCGCCAAAAACATTGCCATCCGACCTAGTGCTAAATTTTGTCGTAACCAACTTAGGTTGGACACCATCAAAAACCCTGCCAAGTTAATAGACCCGGGAATCCGTGCTAAAAGCACTTTGAATGATCTTGCGCCAGAATTCACTTTCTTCAACCTATGCCAATATGACTCTCTATTGACTTTAGTTGGTCATCCATTAAAATTGTGCTAAGATCTGACATCTCCATAATCTGCGCATAGTGCAATGAACAATCTGACGCTAAAAATTGTCTCCCCTAACTTGCGTTAAAAACACTCCCAACCGACTCCTAAGATCCTTTCAGGTCAGTCACATTTGAAATCCGTGCAAGGTCAGACACCTCCAAAACTTGCGCTGAATGTTATACACGACCAAATAACGAAGTGTCTTTCTCCAAGGTTGGATGACCTCCAATCTAGTGTAGGTCGGCTGCCCTCAATTTAGCGCTTTGCTCTTCTAAGTTTGTATGACCCCCAAATCAGCATAAAACATGAAAATGATTGCTCTTTTGTGAAAATTCCAAGGATAAGAGATCTGTCTGACTGAAATAAATGCTACATTGATAGAATAGTGATGTTTTGTGTATTTTGATTCAAAATTTTGAGTATTTTGGTATTTATTGCATGATTTAATATGAATTGTTATGCTTTTATCATTTCATCATGTAATAAATGTAGTAATTAGTGAATTATCAGATTTGTGCATTTCATAGATTAGCATTTATGACTTAGTTGGATAGGTTTTAATCTCATAATATGACATAGTGACATGGTAGTTAACTTGGTAATCATGCATTCAAAACTTAGGAATTAGGAAGACCACTCAAAAGCATCAAGACTTATGAAGTCTAGTCATGCAGGTTAAATGACTGCAAGGCCTCAAACCATGAAGTATGAATTTAAGGCATCCCTCCTGAGGCAACATTTAAGAAAGATATGGATGCATGCAAGAAGCATATAAATGATCATTGGATGAAGAGAAAAATCTCTTCTATCATCAAACTTCCCCAGACTCTGTATAGAAGTGATTTCCATGATGAAATTGGGGATTTAGTAGCCTTGCTTAGTAGAATATATGGATTAGCCACATCATTAACTTTTGAAGGATGGATGTTCCTGATGATTGAAGAGATAATTACTAAGGAACTAAATTTCACTGGGCTCAGATATCGAGTTATAATATGCATGAGGCATTTGTAAATTTTAGAGAAAACCAGACATTTAGGTGGACCTCTTATGTGGTGTATTCATTGGCCAGGAGAAATGTAGTCTCTCATCCATTATAAGAGAGTGAATGATGCATTCACAATGTATATCACTAGATTGCTGTAGGGTACCATAGCTCTTAGAATAAGCACTGAAGCAATGAATGAGATCATGCAGTATGGAAGGTGGTATATACAATTCCAAAAGTTCACCTATTTGAGAATTCAAGGCTTTATCAGGTTGCCATATAGGCTGCCCCGATACCCAATAGATAAGGTGGTACTTCTAGAATTGTCAAGGCAAATGATCACCTATGTGGAAAGTTTGAAAGTGTTACCTCCATAGGACTAATGTCAAGTTACCCATCTAATTGGATAGAGGTAATTACACATGTGTCTCTTTGGGGGCAGTTGAACATTCTGATAAGGAGCTACAATTACTAAATCTTCATTTCTACACCAAGAGAGATCACTTTGACCCACACAGAGTAATGGAGAGATATGTGAGCAAGAAGCTATTCCACAAAATGCATCTCAAAGATCTTTGGGCCAATTGTGTAGACAATATGAAGTATTGAAAAGAACCCATTCAAGGCTATCTCTTGGGTTCATAAGAAAATTCCATGTAATAGAAGCCCCTGATCAACTCAATGATGATGAAAATGTGTTGCCTAAGAGGACCTTGGGAGGCCCAATATCACCAACCAGTCCCTCTTCCCAACTAGGCCAATGCAAAGGAAAGTTCTTTGAATGCAATAATGAAAGAGCCTATAAGATTGAGCAAGGCATGGGTAAGAAATCAAGTTGTAGTATTGGAAAAATAGGTAGTGCAGCTCACTTACACAACACTCAAATCTGAGAAAGGATCTAGGGATGAAGATGATGCACCCATAGAAATACCAGATGCTGTAGAGCCAGCCCAAGAACCATCAAGCAAATCTGATAGTGAGGAACATATACCCCTAGCAGAGAAAGGAAAACGAAAGAAAGTGAAGAAGGCTGCCCCAAAGGCACAAAAGAAAGATATGCCTCCTGCAATAAGAACAAGGGCATCCAAGAAGAAGGACATGCCTAGTGGACCATGGGAAGGTTCTAAAACAAAGAAGACGAAAGTAAAGGCCATTGACATAAACATAGAAACCTCTACTGTTGAAACACTTGATGGTACAAACTTGCTAGTAACCTCTTCACCCCCTGCTGCTCTAATTGTAAATATTGCTACACTTTCTCTTGCTGCTTCTATTATTGCTCCTACTGCCACTATTTCCATCATCCAGGGAGATACCTCTGCTGTCTCTTCACCAGTGGTTGCCATCTCTACTACCTCATGCTCTTTGATAATAGACTCAAGCACCCCAAGTAGCCCCATTTCTTGCATCACTAATTCTTCACTTCCTACCATTTCCACCATGTCTATGCCTTCCATATCCTCTGTTTCATTCTCCACCTCCTTTTCCTTACCACCTATTTCCTCTATTCTTTTATCCTGTTTCTCCATGCCTTCTTCATCCATTACTTCACCTATTGCCATCTCCTCTATCTTACCAACCACTCCCATTCCACCTTCCATGGGGTTTGCTTCATTTGCTAACTTGACACAGGTGAACCTATCTGCATTTTCTACAATCCCACTATCTTCAGTTCCTAGTTCTTTAATCACACCAACACAAGATTTAGCCCCTTTGTCTGTACCACTGCTACCGGGAATAGAGAAAGTATGTGTAGAGTTAGGTCTTCAGGAATCAAAAATTGAAAAGGATGCACTTGAAGAACCTCTTCCACATGCAGAAAATGCTGAAGTAGTAGAAGTCTCTGACAGTCCCACATAAGAGAACACAACAAAAACAATTTTGGGAATTGCTCATGAAGAAATTTTAGGAAACTTGAAGAATATCAAAAATGAAGAAGAAGATGTAAATAAGGAATCTAAGCAAGAACAGAAGTTGCTCAAGGGGCCATCAAGCACAGATAATGAAAATACTGATACCCCTAAGGATTCTTCTTCCACAACACCTGATTGGCTGCACAACAGACTTTCTTATCAAGAGCCACAGGTTGATATTATGAAGCTGGATCTAGATGCTAGTTTAGCCAAAATAGAGAAGCCAAAGAAATAGAAAAGGGATAAAGTTCAATCTAGAATCTACAAAGATGTTACAAGATCTAGAATAGCTGAAGTAGCTATTCCACTAGCTGGCATGGACAAAAGACAGGTCAGAGCTAAAGACTATACCATAACAACTGTTGATTTGGGATCTGCTACAAAAGGTCAGAAGATTGATGAATTCAAAGGATCAGTTTCTTCTATCTTGGAACAATTGGATAAAGATGAACTTACTAAGAAGTAATTGAAACAACAAAATGAAGAACTCAAAGCATGCTTGCAATTATTAATGAGGCCTCTAGATTCTGAAAGTGAGCCAAGATCAGTCCCAACTTTGCTATCAAAAGATGAATTAACAAAGTTTGATGACATCAAGACAATGGCTGCTGGAACTCAGAAATGGTTTGACAAGGTGTATCAAGAAGGATGCGATGCAATCACCTTTGCAACAATGCTTCACAAAGACTTCTGCAAGTTACGGGACCAATGAGAGGAATTGCACAAAGAATGTGACCGTTATGATGAGTATTATTCTCACATGTTTCCACGGGTACAAGCTATAAGGGATCTACCTACTCAAACATTGTTGTCAGGAAATATCCTAACTTATAAATTACACAAAGCAATAGAGTGGTACCAACAGTTGTAATTAAGAAAAGAAGTCTTTGATAATGTTAGAGAGGCCTATAAGGTGGCTGACAGTCACATATTGTCTTTAATTTATGAGATAAATGACTCTCTGAAGGATTGCCTAGTGATCAACTTTGATGATTTGGCTCCATATGATGTGCAAGGTTGTAAGGATAAGCTGCATCAAATAATCTTTGGGCAAACTACATTGAATGTTGTGGGCAAATTAGATAAAGTCAGCAATCTTCGGACTGCTTTAATCACATTCCAGAAAAGCAAAAAAGTAGTGAAAATGTATATCCAATATAGTGAAGAGCTAGAGATTTTTAGATACAGAGTAGATCACCTCAAGGACCTGGACCTTACCGACATAAATCCAGTATTATTAGCTTGGGTGGCATACAACAACAAGAAGGCGGAACAAGACAAAATAGATTTAGATGAAGAACAATAGAATATTTTTGAATATTTTGAAATGTAATCCTATCACAAATATGTATTACTATATTTAGAATGTCATGTGACACTATTTTGTCTTTATTATGTCTTGAAAATTGTTTTTTCACTATATATAGTCAAATGGGTATTCAATTTATCCAAGTTCAATGTATTTGGAGGTCATTTTTCATCCTTTTCCTACAGGACAAATTGTAATTTGGGAATGAAAAGTGTTGTCATAAATGTATCTGATATTATTGAATCTGGACCATCGGTGTTGAGTTAATCTCCACCGTACATTCAAAAACTTAGTATGGCACCTCTTGTATATAAAGGGCCATTGTTCTCTCATTTGTAAGACTCTTGATGCTGAATTGTTGATACTCTACCAAATTTTTGATTAATACAAAGCAAGTTACTGTAGGTTCTCTGAGAATTTGCCTATTGTGTTATCAATTTGGTTTCATGGTTCTCATCTTGATCTGCATTAGTTAAATTGTGCTTTCACAATGTCATTGATTTGTTTAGGTATTTGATGAACATTGAAGTCCATACTATTAGTTGCTTGTTGATTGTGAGTAGCTGTGCATAGTTAGCCCAGGCTATTAAATCATTCTTAGTTCAATTAAATTATAGAAGTTAAATCACGCCATCATTTGGGTATTTGATCAATGTATTTAATCTGAAAATCTATTGGATCCATAGAAGATAGTACTGTTTTCTGTAATGCTGTAGCAATCTCTATAGCTTGGTAAAGTAGAAAATTGGTTAATTTCTAAATGTTTGTCTACTAGATGTAGTCATTTTATTGTGGATGTCACTTAGGATCTCTCTAAACCTCACTTTCTTTTGCATTTTCTTTAAAATTGGTTGTTAGATTTAGGTTTTCCAGCAGCATCTTACATTGTCATATCAGCTGAAATTATAAGGGTTTGCATGTGTTGCTATCCCAAACTGTGAAATCTGTCACATTGCATGTAAGACCCCTTTGTAGGTATAGCTAGATATACCAACTGAGAAATTACAAGCAAGCTAAGAACTAGCTGTAGAATCCTTGGAGTAGTCTTAGCTAGGGTAGGATACTTTTCAAGAGAGGTGTGACATCAACAATCACACCTACGTTGTTGAGTGCTAAAACACCCATCAATGGAATTTGTGCTAGAAGGAGTGATGCAGAGGAAAAGATCAACTTCATACTAGGTAGAGTTCAACTACACCAATGAGCCCAAAAATAAGGATCTTCATGGAAAAGTGGGAACAGCAGTTAAAGTTCTTGAATTCTTCTTGGAAATGGTGTTTAGACATGTATTAGAAGCCATCCCATCCATTGGCAAAGGTGCATCGAACTTCGCATTAGTAGTTCCTTCACAAACCTCAAGAAAGGCAAGTAGCCCTACAAACAGAGAACAGTCCCAATATCTTTTTATACAGACATCCAAATGCAACTCTCAGACATAAAATAGATACCCATTATGCCTCCCCACAACATACTCCAGAATGGGTTTAGGTTGTTTTGAAAAGTTTGCCCTAACCAATAACCGAAATGCAAAAATAACAAGGAAAAATGCTGCTACAGTCACCTAGGGCATCAATTTAAACACACCAAAACAATTTTTTCAGTTTTGATCCTTGGTCAACATGTCAATCACTCCATCTACTTCCATTCCACTGGGTTTTAGAGGATTCCCACGGTGGAATGAGTTTTTATGACATTTTTTCTACCAAAACCCTAGTTAACCTAGTTAACAGAGCAGTTTTAGAAAAAACGTGATATCTTCCTCTAGGAATCGAGTTAAGACCTCAAACTAGATGCATTTGAAAGCTAAGACATTCCTCTTTCCAACCATATATGGATTACCCCTTTATATATCCGTACAGAACCGTACCAAACGCTGCAACAGGACTATTATAGGTGAATTCTGGAAATTGCAGTCACTGAAACACTCATATCTTTCACAAAACGAAACCAAAATGCATGGGACAAAAAGAAAATGGAAGGTGATTGAGGGATATAACACTTACAAACAATTAGACACCCATGCATGTCCGTACAGGGCCGTACACAGCAGGAATACAGTGATTTTCTGAAGAAAATACAGAAAAAACAATGCCTTTTCACATTCCATTCTCATGCTTCAATCACCTCCGAATTTCTTGGATGTTACAAGGCCTTTTAAAGGCATGAGACATGACTTTTCAGTTTCCTACAAACCATGACCTTTGGTATTCCCTCTTATGGCATCTTCTTTGCATTTTTATGCACTTTTACAACAAATTTAGTAGCTTTTACATTTTCAACTTCCTTCTCTTACACTTGAAGGTTCAATTTTACAAATTTGCCAATTAGATGAGCATTTGCCAATTAAATGAATCTAATGAGCAAGGTGCTCCTACACCAAGGAGGCCCTGAACCAAGCTAAAATAACCTCCACAAAATCAACAAGTCTAGGGACTAGATAGAGGCACACAAGGTCTAGCTCAGTTGGAGAGGATCTACTATCTTTGACAGAGTTCAAAAGAACTAGAAGGGACCAAGGAATACCTAGAGGAGCAAGAGCTTAGTTAGTCCCAAGAAACCCAACCACAGCCCCAAACAATCCTCCCACAATGGCCTTCTCTACTGCTAATAACCAGTCCCCATTTCAGTTCAATGACTACCATGATATGCCCAAAAACCCTGATAAGTTCTATTCCAAATTTCACACCAATGACCCAAACAAAATCACTGATGAGCATATCAAAATCTTCGAAGGCAACATGTTCATGCTTTAGGTTCAACATGAGGACGTAGTCTGCGGGTTGTTCCCTTACTCATTGCAGGATGACGCTTACTACAGGTTTGCCAACCTTCCCGCAGCATCCATAACCTCATGGTGAGCCTTGAGAAATGTATTTCTTGATCGTTTCAGGATGCCTACAACTCTAGTAGACCTGTACAGATCCTTTGTGGAGATCTGCAAGATTGAAGGTGAGTTAATAAGCTCCTTCAATAATTGATTGCAAAAAGCCTTTAGCCGCTTACAAGCTCCTTATGCTATAGGTTAGGCTGCAGCTTTGCTAATTTACTATGCAGCCCTAGACAAGATTACCTCCATGTTTGTAAGAAGAGCTAATCCACCTGCTAACAACCTAGTGCAAGCATACACCGAGGCTGTCATAGTAAACACTCAGCTAGGACAAACAACAACAGGTCCATTAAATCACATGGGTCCCATGGCAATGCCAAATCAAATACCCATGATAAATCAAGCTCTGGCCAACCATACCCTTGTAATGAACCCTGTCCCAACCCCTGCTGCAAGACATGCTTTAGTGGTCCATCCAAGAAATCCCATAGCTGAATTACCTCTAGCTCAAATGTCTTTTCTCCAATCTGCTAAAGCTGCTAGAGTGAAGGATGACAAGGATGACATAAGAGAGCTAGTCGAGCAAGTGAAAAAGCTCACTACAAAAGTTAGCCATTTGAGAAATCAGAATGTATATTTGTAGTAGAGGAACTAGAATCAGGGTCAATATCAGAACCAGAATCAATACCAGAACCAAAATTAGCGATCAAATCAGACTTGGAATACTAGGCCAAACAATGGTGGAGTTCCATCACCATTAGAGAATCTGAATAATGATACCCGTCCACCTGGCCGCATGATGTTAGCTGAAGCAGCGTTGTCCACATGGTGCAGACTGCACAATACAAATGCTCATTCTGAATTGGACTACCTGAAATTCCAAATAGCATCCATCATCTTTTAGATGGAGATCTAGAATGCTAAAACACAAGAGAATCCAACAACAGGGTATGAGCTTGTGTCGTCTCAAAGGTATGATACTACCTTATTACTTGATAGTTACAAATTTCCATTTCAAGACGATAATCAACTTGAGGAAGAAGAGTGTGATGAAGTACATTCTTATCAACAATATAACAAAACCCCATATAACCTGAGGAGTAATAAGCCAAAAAGGCCTTTCACCACCTCCATTCCTTTGAATAATTACCAAATCCTGCCTGACCCAAAAGCCTCCAATAATCCTGAGCCTCCTAAAGCTACCCCGCAGTTAATACATCAAGGTCCTGTAACTGAGAATTATCAAGGATCTAAGGTCCTATAACTAAGAGTTCTCAAATATCTAAGGTATCCAAGATGGGACAATATGTTGCAGAAGAGCTCAAGAAAATGAAGGTAAGTTTGTCCATTTTTGAGTTGTTGAAAGTACTAGAAATCAGGACAGCCTTTTTCTAGGACGTGGGGGTAAGTGTCAGGGTAGATTCTCCTCAAAAAGAGAGTCCCACAAAGGATAGCACTGATAAAGGTAAAGAGAGAGTCCATGTGACAGATGCTGAAAAAATGGTTACACTATAAAAGGATAAAAGAGAAAGTCCTCCTGATGCTCAGAATATTTGGGAAGGATCATCACAATTGTTTAGTAGATTCAGGAGCTTCTACAAATGTTATGCCTTTATCAGTCTACAAGGCACTAGGTCTCACCCCAACAAAGTCTTCCAGGAAGGTTATGTAATTTGACAAGATTGAAGTAAATGTGATGGGCAAGTTGAACATAATACATATGCAATTGGCTTTCGATCCCCGAGTGTAGCAATACATAGACATTCAGGTGGTGGATATTCCAGATCAATATGGCATGCTCTTAAGTCAGGATTGGTCTAGGACTCTCAATGGCTACATGGCGACCGATTTCTCTCACCTGTGGCTACTGTTGGTGCCTGAATTGACTGTCAGTTCTTGAGCAATTTTTATGCAGGCACCACCCCAAAAAATCCAAAAAAATTTCCAGTTTTGGCACCCCTTTCAGTGTTTTGCAGCATCCATATCTTCTTTCTTGAGGAAGGGGTCATCATGTTTTGTCCATCGGCACGAGCTTGTATGTGTCTTGGCGATCATATCAATAGCATGGTGTGTTCTTTGTTTATCGCCAAGACTTTGTCCTATCGGCAAAGGATATTGTGGTTCCGCCGACGGTGTTGGTCATGCTGATGGGGGTGAGTCATGTGTTCATCGGCGAGACTCAGCGTATCAGCGGGGAGACTTTCGGGTTGGCCGATGGTGTTGGTCACACCGACAGCGGAGTTTGGAGTAGCGATCGGCGAGGCAGTGGTCGTCGGTGAGACTTTGGCTATCGGAGTGAACGGGCATATTGTTGGCCGATGGCGCAGGTCTGGCCGATGGAGTTGCCATCGGCGAGTGTGGGGTAGTGTTTGGCCGATGGTGGTTTTTGTGGTATGGTTATCGGCGTAACAAGTGATGTCGGCGAGGGAGTTTTTGATTGAGCTGATGGCGAGGAGTCTGGCCGACAGGGGATTACGATAGGCATCGGCGAGACCGCTGTGATCGGCAGGAGATTTTTGAGGAAGGCCGATGGTATATGTCATGGCGATGGGCTATGGGCGAAGGGTCATGTGTCGAGCGCGGCAAAACGCTCGACACTTAGTATCCATGCGGCCATGTTTTTAAAATGATAAAATGGTCTCTGCAGGATGAATGTGGGATATTGATTTATGCAGATGTGAAGGTCTTCCCGATGGTCTTGGTCACGCCGATGGCATGCTATGCAGGGCAAAACATGCGTTTTCAGGGTGCCTACGTGGCACATTTTCATAGGATAGTCACTTTTCAACGTGGATTTGGTGCCATCGATTTTCAAGCGATGGAAGGGTCGACGGCCATGTTTTAAAGATGGAGTATGAGTTTCCTTTGTGGCTTCAGGCACGTTTTGAGCGAGAAATTTCCATTTAGGTTGTGTGACTGTTTCCAGGAGAAGATATGGGTGGTTGAGCCATCAATGGTGATTTGCAGAGGCATGGGCGAACGGTTGAACGGCCATGTATCTAATTTATGGCAAGAAAACTCTCCGACAGTGGCACAAGGCTCGAGCTCATCTGCCCCTTGTCCTTTTCCTGCTTCTCCATGTTTTGTCCCCTGCTGCGTTTATTCTTGGGAGGCCATTTTTCCTCAGAGTGAATGTATCTGGCAATTTTTTGACTTCTGGCCATATAATTAATTGCTGAATGTACACGGTTCTGTATAAATGGTCTGGCTGTGTTACATTTTAGGGGTTGGATGTTTTTTGGGCTTTCTGCTCTGACTCTGAACATAAGGTGTTCACATTTTGAAAGGCATTTTTTGCTACAGACTCGGTCCTTAGTCTGGTGTACTAATCTATCTTGGCTTGTAAATGATGATTTTCTCTGTGATGGCCTTCTATGCAGATTGATTTTAAATGAAAAACACCTGTGTGTGTATTGTTTCTGATTGTCTCTTGTATGTCATTTGTTTTCCTTTCAAACAAGGTTGTCAAGGGCTTCCAAGTTTTTCAGTATGTGCATACTGTGTGTCTGATTTATTGCGTCTGCTCAAGGAGTGGTTAAATAGGCTTTTGATCAGATACAAAGGGAAATAGATTGCATCATAGGATCTGTTAAGTATGATCATTAATGATACTCTTTCTTGGACATGTTGCTGTTAGGCAGTAGCATTATTCTTAGGTCCTCTGGATATGAATTTATGTTGTCATGGGGAGACATTTACAGTCTTAGATATGACTCTGCTGCCCAGATAAGGCACTGGTTTGGGAATTTGTCTGTTCAATGGGTCTAGGAAAGTCCCATCACTCCAAACACCATTTCAAACCATCTCATCCTTCCATCTGTTAGTTGTAGGATTAGGAGTAGGAAACCCTTGCATGCTCTCATCCCTAACCAGACATTATGTCCAAGAATGTTGCCAACCTTGTGATTTGTTATACAAATCTTGGTCCTTACATGAGAGTATTCTGCCTGTTGCTGTCAAGTTAAATCCTTCTGTCATTGAGCTAGTCAAGGTTATACCTTTATTAAATAGGGACACCCCCCTTGGTGCGGCAGAACCAGAAGTGAAGGGGAGGAGCTCACGCAACCTCCTATATTCAGTTGGCTGAATCTGCCTGTGCATTAGAACTGGCAACCCCTAATGCTGATTCAGAAGAAAAACCAACAGCTACCATGGAAGGGACTGGAAAATCAGATTCACATTGAGAGAGAGCCAAAGATGAAGCACATGATCACTGAATATAATCAGACCAATGAGATTCTATTTTTAGAAGTGGATTTGGGGGTCTAATTCCCTCAAGTCGAGAAGGTTGAGGAGATATTTATGCTAAATTGTAGTAAAAGTTCTAACACTTCACTTGTGAAGTATAAAGAAACTACAGAAGCTTGCGTGCAATCAGTCTAAGAGTCTTCTTCTGATGAAGAAGATGAACCAGGGATATTTGAAGGATTCAGAGATTTTATCGCTAAATTTATGAATGATCAAGTAGTTGTTGGGATTAAAGTGCAAATGAAGTAGTTGTTGCTGCCAAATTGGTGCTTCATACATGATGCATCCCATTTAGAATTTTCATGTTTTCTCTGTCAAGAAGCAGTAGAGCAGGTACAGATGAATTTGAAGATCCCTGTTGAAGTCACACAAGGACTCACAGTAGCCAAGCTCATATGTAGGAAAAGTTCTACAAGAGAAAGTTGCAAGAGGATAATGCACAAGACAAAAACATTTGGGAAGAGGTGCTTCACATTCTAATGTTGGAGTTACATTATGCATTAATGAAATGTAAATATATACACACCACTACTGTCTAATGAAGAGACAAAGTGGGGAGTTGAAGATGAAAAGCCTATGACACATGTCATGAGGCTAAAATAAAGTGTCTCCCTAATTAACTTATTTAAAGTGAAAATATTTCACCAACACCCCCCCATAAGTGCAACTTAGGGAGATTTACAAAAGCTAAAAAGAAAGAAATATGGATGCATGAATGCATGGATGGATGGGTCTCGACAATAAAGGCATGATAAGGTACCCATTTACAAACATAATCTCTCATAAAGTGGAGAAAAGGAGAAAACCTCATGAGAAAAACTCCCCCCCAAAAGAGAGAAAATAAAAATGCAAATGAACCAGTGATGGAAAAAGGGCTCAAGACCCCCCAAGAACTGAATCCATCATAGAAGTACAATCATGAGTCCCCCCATAAGAGGCAATGAAATCCTTCAACACTGTAGAATCTCCAAAACCAAAAGAGGATGCTTGAATGCATAAACCAATCCACTTATGGAAAATCACATTTCTTCCCTTAGAAAGAAATTTCACAATTGGTGATTTTTGAAGAACTTGTAAAGAAGGTGGCCTCAAAATGAATATCTCTGAAGACTGGATGGATGTCCTTATGTCCAAATATGAAGATGCCACAACAAAATCAGGAACAACCTGATGAATATCTAAAGGTGACAACTGAAGACAAACCGGAACAAGTGTCTCCAAAGATGGAATATGACATATAACAACAATGTCATTACTATCATCAAAGAAGTATTGCAAGTCCTCAAGGATATCATCCTGCTCAACCAAGGAAACATCAACAAAAATAGGATGCGGAGGAGTAGAATGAGTGTCATCAAGATGTTAATCAGGAGCAAGAATGTCCCAGATTCAAATATCCAAACTTCTTCTTAAAAGTGGGGTCCACACAAGAAGTGTGATCAATAGTCAATGGATCTGAATCATCATCTGGAGTAAAACCAACAAAGGTATATAACCGAGTTTCATGATCAACAACTCCTGTAGCAATGATCTCTGTACTTTCCAAGTCTCTGATGATGACTAGATCAGGTGTGAATTCTATAGTCTTCCCTGCACCACTGTGAGTAATTTGATCTATGGAAAACAAATTATTTGTCAAGGAAGGTACACATAGTACATCATTGAAGGTACCACCACCAATCTCAATTGATCCTTTCCCAATTGCATTCACATATGTATTATTACCCATCAAAATTGGTTTCAAAGGGCAAGGTTCAAAGGTAGAAAACATGGATTGAGATGAAGCCATATGATGAGAGGCTCCTGAATCAAGAATCCATTTTCCTGAACTGGAAATTGAAGATGCACAAAGTGCTTTACCTTTCTGTTTAGTAGCTCCATTAGCATAGCCTACGTGCACTTTTTCAGATGATTCTGACTATTTTGATGATGGAGTAGATGAACTAGGAGAAGAAGTTGGAGTACTAACATTCAATTTCTGAATAAGATTCTTCAACTCAACTACTTCTTTTTTGTAACAATCTTGTTCACTATGCCCACACTTCTTGTAGTATGCACAAGTGGGTCTCTCCTTTTTCTCCTTTTTGTTGGATGAAGATGACTCAGGGGTAGCTGGAGGTGTTGAATTCTTGTCTTTCTCACTATTCTTGTTGTTTTGTTTCTGTTCTTTGCCACTTAAAGCCTTTTTCTCTTTTGCAACAAGAGCATAAGATTTTGGAGACTTCAGAGTACCCATCTGCACCAATTTTATTTGTTCTCTTATGAGAGATGAAGAAAACTCATCAAGAGAAGGCATTTTGTATTTGGTACCCCAAGCATCTTTAGTAGCATAAAAGGATGATACAATAATAGAATAATCAGGACCAAGTTTAGCAAGAATGGACAAAATCAACTGTGTGTCCTCTTTTTCAATACCACATTATTTTAGCTGTAATCTCAAAGATTTTAGTTTAGTAAAGAAGTCTTGGATACTATCAAAGTCTGTAGGTTTCAAACTAATAAGTTCATTCTCCAATTCATATCCTTTCATTATATCTTGTGTTCCAAATAAACCCTCTAATGTTATCCAGATTTCATTTGGAGATTTACAAGATGAAATATGAAAGTGAAGATTAGGAGAAATTGACAGAGCAAGAGTACCAAATGCTTCATCTTTCCTTTCATTCCATTTCCTCTTTTCTTTTCCAGTAGTAGTGGGTTCTACATCTGTACCCATAACCATTCTATGCAAGTGCAATTTATGCAAAACATACTCCAGTTCTTCTTTCCATTTATGGTAGTTATGAGGAGTAAGAGGTTCAATTTTAGGAATGTCCATGATGATTGCATAAAAAAAATGGGAGAACAATAGTAAAATACCCTCGCAAGCAAGAAATTATCCCCCTTGTTCATAGAAAAAACCACTGAAATGCTCTTTTTCCAAAAAAATAGAGATCTCAAAAACACAGATACCTAATGATATTTTATAGAAAAATTAACCAATGGATATGTGGAGGATTGAATCACCTTTCCAACGATATTTTGTTTGTTCGATTCTGACACCATATGCAAAAGATATACCCAAAATACTGAGGGCAATGCTGAAAAAGAAGACCTAACTTCTGGTGAAAACATCAGGCAATTGAGAAACAATCAGAAAAATTACCTACACCACTAGAATTTCTCTGAGTCCTCTTTCCAACAATATCTTGTTTATGCAAAACGGAGTCCGGATGTGAAAGTTATGACAGTTTTCGTCAAACTGCTCTGAAAAGACACAAAATATGGACGCGGATTTGTGATCTAATTTTATTGAAATCTGTGCACGTTCTGAAAAAAATAAGAGATACCCAAATAGGATTTCGATGCTGGCAACAAAACCCAAAAATATTTTTTCTCCAAGACCCACCATTCAAATGATAATGACTAAAAACCATCTCTGATTCGAGAAGAACCAAACAAATCTGGAGCTCTGATACCATGTTGAAGTCACACAAGGACTCACAGGAGCCAAGATCACCTGCAGGAAATCTTCTATAAGAGAATGCTGCAAGAGGATAATGCACAAGCCAAAAACATTTGGGAATAAGTGCTTCACATTCTAATGTTGGAGTTACATTATGCATTAATGAAATACAAATATATACACACCACCACTGTCTAATGAAGAGACAAAGTGGGGAGTTGAAGATGAAAAGCCTATGACACATGCCATGAGGCTAAAATAAAGTGTCTCCCTAATTAACTTATGTTAAGTGAAAATATTTCAGCAACAATCCCTATAACCCAAAATCTGGATCAGACAGTTACAAAGAAAGCATATCAGAACTTTCGAGAAGATGAAAAGCCACAAGCCAAGCAGAATAACAATAATGGGGATTATCATATTTGGACATTGAGGTTCGACGGATCCAAGTGCAGACAAGGATCCAAGGTAGGTTTTGAGTTGATTAGCCCCACAAGGAGTTCGTATTTAGCAACTCATCATTTACAATTCCCTTGCACGAACAATGTGATGGAGTACGAGGCCTTGGTGCACGGGTTGCTGATGGCTCTCCAAAAGAGGGTAAAGGTTATCCAAGTGTTTGGCAACTCAGAACTGGTTATCAAATAGGTGAGAAGACAATATTCTTGCAATGACAAAAGGATGAATATATATCGCAACTACGTATGATTGAGTGCCTTGACGGTTTTAATATTCAGCTGATCCCACTAAGGCAGAATCTTGTTGTTGATGCCTTGGCTCAGACAACTAGCTCACTAGAACCAACATCTATGACTGGCCTGAAAAAGTTCACTATAGAATTCATCTCGACTCCTTCAGTACTAGACAACATCACAAATTTCTAGGTATTTGAAGATGATAAATACATCATTGATTTTCTCACATCATCGGATGTTTTTACTACCCAAATCATAGATGAAGAAGAAATAGAACCCACATAAATGGACTTAGAAGGGGTCCTTAACTTGAAAAAAAATACTATTCCAAGAGGAATGGTAGAACTAGAAAGGTTGTTCGATTCAGACAAGTTGGGAACTTAGAGGAAACAAGGAGAATCCCTCGGCGCACAATGTGAGCCTTATAATTTGGGAATTCCTCAAGATGTTAAGAATGTTTTCATTGGAAAAGCCAGTACTGCTGAGTAAAGGGCAAGTATTATTCATGCATTGAGGGATTATCATGAAGTCATAGCTTGGAGTTGTGAAGATCACAAAACATACGACACTTCGATCATAACTCACACCATATCGCTAAAGCCAGGGGCAAAGCCATTCAGACAAAGGCAACGCCCAGTCAATGCCCTACTAGAACCGTTGATTTTTAAGGAAGTATAGAACCTACTATCTGCCTGAATTATATTTCTAGTCAAGTATTCCACTTGGGTTGTGAATTTGGTGCCAGTATGAAAGAAGAATGGAGAAATCAGGATCTGTGTCGACTTTAGAAATTTGAATAGAGCCTCTGAAAAGGATAATTACCCGCTACCATCTTTGGATGAAGTGTTGCAGATAGTTAATAGTTCTCAAATGATGTCTTTACTTGATGGGTATTCTAGTTACAACTAAGTAATGGTGGAATATGAAGATAGATTAAAAACCTCCTTCACCTACAAATGGGGAATTTATGCATATCGCAGGATGCCCTTCAGATTAATTAACGTAGGAGCCACGTTCCAGCGCGCAATGGATATAGACTTCAAAGGGCTAGTTGGGAAATATATTATCATACATATGGATGAACTTACTGTGTTTTCAAAAAGAAGAGAAGATCATGTGGCTGATTTGAGGAAAATCTTACAGCGATGTAGAGACTACGGGATATCACTCAATCCCAAAAAGCATATTTTTGGAGTAACTGAAGGCAAGTTGCTAGGACATGTGATTTCAGAATAGGGGATATCAATTGATTTAGACTGGGACCAAGTAATCCTCAAGATACCACCTCTGGCAAGAAAAAAAGAGTTGAAGTTGTACTTTGGTAAGATTAATTTCATCCATAAATTTATTACTAGGTTTGCTGAAATTGTTTGGCCACTAAATGCCATGCTAAAACAAGATGCCAAGATAGATTGGACCCCAGAAGCCAATGCTGCATCCCTTGAGATCAAACAAGCTATAGCAAATGCCCCAGTGCTGGTAAGTCCAGACTACACACTACCATTTCATATTTACTCTTTCACCTCAGAGCATACTTGTGCAGCCATGTTAACCTAGAAAAGAGCTGTGGATGATGAACGACCCATTGCTTTCATGAGCACTCCATTAAAGGAAGCAGAGCTGAAATATCTAAACATAGAGAAGCAAGCATACACCTTGGTCAAGGTTGTGAAGAAGTTTCATCATTGCATCTTAAGAAACCAGGTGATTGCCATAGTACTAGATGCAGTACTCAAAGAATTGTTGATGTAGAGCGAGCTGGGTGAAAGGCGAAGCAGATGGCTTACAATTCTGCATGAGTTTGATATAGAGATACAACCCATGAATTTGGTACAGGGACATGCATTAACGAAAATAATGGCAGAACTTGGTTCTGGTTTAGTGTCTTAGCAATACATGTTAGAAGATATCTCAAAAGACGAATGGTATAGAGATATCATGTTTTATCTCCTCAATCAGTGTTGCCCACCTCAATTAAACCTAGTTCAAAGAAGAGCATTGTGATTGTAGAGCAACAACTATATGGTTAAGGGGTCAGTGCCGTATAAGAAAAATCATGAAGGAATCTATCTAAGGTGCTTGGACAAAATAGAGGCAGCACAAGTCCTAACAAGTTTTCATGAGAAGTTTGGGATGGGTCACGGCTCAACCCTGTCAACCGCTCATCAGATTCTTCAGGCAGGTTATGATTGGCCCACTCTGTTCAAAGATGCACACTCACATGCCATACCTATCAGGCAGCTATGAATAGAGAATGGAATGCTGTTATGCCTCTGCAACTAGTCCTAGAAGCACGACAATTTGCCTAGTGGGGTCTCAACTTTGTTGGTATGATCAACCCACCTTCCTCAGCAGGCCACAGGTACATTTTGACCGCTACTGATTACTGTACTCGATGGTCTGAAGCTATAGCATGTAAATAATGTACCATAGAGGTAGTTATTGAGTTTGTTGAAAAGAATATCATTACCAGGTTTGGCTATCCTTTTTCCGTGGTATGTGATAATGGCCCTGCATTTTCTTCATCAAGATTTTCTAATTGGGCATTTGACTATGGGATTATTCTAAAATTTTCATCTAACTACTATCCTCAAGGGAATGGGGTTGCTAAATCAACGAATAAAAACTTGCTCGATGTCATCAAAAAATTGCTCAATAGGAATCCCAGAGATTGGCATACTCAACTTAGGTTTGCTATATGGGCTGATAGGATCAAACACAAGGCTGCATTGGGAACATCACCTTATTATTTGGTTTATGGAACTAAACCCATCTTTCCCATACACTTAAGGATTCTTGTACTGCAATTTATGCAAGATTGTCTTGAACCAAACGACCAGATGTCATCTTGCTTAGCCCAGTTGCTACACCTAGAAGAAAAATGTGATGCTGCCATAGAGAACTTTGCTAAACATCAACATGTAGTGAAACAATGGTTTGATAAAAGGGCTAAGGTAAAGGCCTTTCGTATTTCTGATCTAGTCTTGTATTGGGACAAGGCCCATGAAAAGAAGGCTAAACACAGTAAGTTTGATAAGCTCTGGTTAGGTCCATATTAGATCTATGAAATTCTTGGTGACAACACGTATCGATTAAAGAGCCTTACTAGTGAGGAACTCACATTGCCTATCAATGGGCAGTTTTTGAAACACTATTTTCAGGCTTAGGAGGCTTCGGTGCCTCATTTTAGTGTACATAGCTAGGTTGTTTGTTTGCTTTTGATTAGGATAGGTTGTTGTTAGATTAGTTTGCTTTCCTGCTTTCGCTTGCTGTAGTGGTTAGGTGTTTGTTTTTAGTTAGTTTAGTTGTACTTTGCTGTTTTGTTCTGTCACTGCGCTTGCTTTGTTGGGTTATCCTTGTTTCCTAAATGTGTGTTGGCATTTCAATTCGCACCTTTAGAATGCGAGTTGGAAACGAGCAACTATGCACAGTTAAACTACTCTTCTATTATGAGGGGAAGTTCCCTTTTTGCTGATGTTCGCTTAAAAGATAAATAAAACAAAATTGCCTATCTTCTTTTTGATTCTCAGCTGTGAGCACAAGGTTATAAAACTCTAAACACTGCAGCAAAGGTTTTTCCTTTTTAAAACTTCTAACTACAGCTAGGCCTAAACTAAATGTTGCTTTTAATCTCCTAAGTAAATCCAGAGCAAAGGGATTAAAAGTTAATAAGGAATGATTTGTTTTTAACATAAAAGATTTAATAAACTTCTTCCAGATTCACATCAGAAGACTCATTATACTTTAAAATGAAAACTAAAATAAGATTACGCAAGGCACACATCTGACGACAAAACTAGATGATCATGAGGTAGAAAATCAAAGCAAATGACATGCATAAGATTTCTATTCTAATATCATAAAGTTCTTACAACTCCAGGACAACAATATTGTAGCAAAAGGCAGACATACAATATGCAATCAAACACTGGAAAATAGACAACACATAGTGAACAAGCACTTGAAATAACAATTTCTGTAGGCTAGAATAGGCACAACAAATTTTGCTATCACAATTACCATTACTTACAATGGGCAAGGTTGCCCTTATTTATACTAAATCAAAAGAGTAGGGAACCCTAAAATCTCCTTGATTTACCCTAACTAACTTGCCAACTCGCAAGCTTTATTTCTATTCTAAGACAAAAATTACAACTAACAAATGCTTTAAAACAATTTGCTTTAAAACAAAGAAAGCTCCAACTATTACAAAGTGACTTTTTACTATTTTAAGGATGGATAAGCTTTGAATGAAAGAAAATGCTTTAAAACAAAAAGCATTGAGTTAAATTTGCTTTCTTTTGAGTCACATCCTCATCTACATTCTTGCTTTATTGGTGATGTCATCCATTGATATTTTGAGAAATAATATCTTCTAAAAAGTTAGTGACCACATCTTTGCCAGAAACACTGATACTCTCTAAGATGATATTCTAGTTTTCCAACATTTCTTCACCATTTGCAACCATCTGAAGGAATTCATGAACTTCACCCACAACTTTATCAAACTTTACTATCATCGCGGCAAAATGATCCATCTTGCCGACACTGATATCACCATTAAAATTGTTGTGGATGAGAGTCTAGAACTCTATCTATATTTCCCTAAGATCATACATGGTACCATCTTCTTTTTCATATGAACACGAGATCTAAGAAACAAAAGATCTCACTAACTTAAGAACATTTACCACTTTTTCTTTCCATTCTGCTAACTCTGAGATTTTATTGTCATAAGTTTTTACTGTGAAAAGATACTGTGCTTTCCAAGTAGAAACAATCTTCTTATTTTTAACTGAATCAACAGAATTATATGCTATCTTCAAGTCAGAGATAATGATCTCAAACACTAGTCTATTTTTAGCCAAAGTCTGTTGTAACCCCTGAATGCCTTGACACAGATCATGAGCCTTATACTTTAATTGATAGATCCGTGAAAGTACAACTCTGCCTTTAGTTACAAATTCTTCCACCCAATCCTTCATGTGCCTCCCATAGATGGCCAACTGACTCAGTTGTTGCTGATCATTCGGTGATTCTAGAATCAAAGGAAATAGTAAATTGGCTTGTGATGTGCCATGAAAAAGATTGGAAATATACTGCCGCAACTGCCTAACTTCAGCCTTGAGGGCTGCTTTATCTTCTCCATCCTTCAACACCCTCTCCTTCAGATTATCTGCTGCAACCTCAAAGAGACTTATATCTATATGTCGGGTACTCCTACCAAGATTAGCTTTGACAATCTTGAAGTCATCAACCTCAATATCATCAATATTTTTATCTTCTGGTGGTGTTGCAGTTTCAAGGATCATTTCTCCATCCGCATTCTTTTCAATGTGAACTTGCTTCTTAAGTTTCCCGCCTCGTGTGTCTTGGTAGAAGATTTTAAGCTCTGTCAAGTTCAAATGATATGAAGGATTTCTCCTCTTCCTTCCTAAATTTTCTCAAACCAAGATGAGCCATCCTCTCTTGGAAACTCTATTCTAACTTCATCAACTCCTGATGAACCAATATGTGTCTTAGAGTTATGAACCGGCAAATCTGGCTCTGAATATATGTGAATGGGAGAAGAACTTGGTGTTGAAGGTGGAGAAACATGAACTGAAGGCAATGTTTCTACATGCGGTGCTAGTTCAGTAGGAACTTCTGATGTAACTGCTGGCTATTCCTACTGACTGTACTGGAGACTTGACCTTTTTCCTCTTCAACTTGGCCATTTTTGTTTCTTCTAGAAGGACACTCATAGATTTAACCTTTGGTTTTGGTTTGAAAGTGGAAGGTACTAATGGTTGAACTATTGGCGGCTTTGTAACTGGAATGGCTTCTTTCTGCTTATTTTTTAAGAAGATCGTACTATTTTTGATAACCCGGCTTGTTCTTTCCTTAATCAAGGTGTTTTCTTTGGATGACCAATTAACTGGTGGCAATGGTTGTTGCTTGACCTGATCTCTAAAATATGTGGGAAGTAAAACTTCACCATCATCTGACAAGCCCTCTACATCTTCTGATAGGATATCAGCCAACTGCCGAAGAGTAAACCTGCTATAACTACATTTCCACACTTCAAACTGATCTGCACAATTAGCCTAGAAATCTTCAACTGTAGGTGCATGTACACAATTTGACCAAGGTGTGATGCAAAAACACCACAAGGATCATATGAAGTCCTCCTATCAAAAAACTTAAGACCATACTTGGACAATTCACTACCAATTACTTTGGCATCTGCTCCAGATCTACATCTGTAAATTTAACGTCAGAAAATGTCCCCTTGGAGGCTTTTCCCTCATAAGGTTTAGCTCCCAAGTCATTAGCATGTATTTAGGACATTTTAGTTCATATTTTGGCATCCCCATGGAATGAGACCTAGGTTCCTTGGCAAATAGGACCTAGGAGTTGTACCCTGCCTAAAATAGGGGAGAGGACTTGGGCGCCCGTGCCCCAGTCCTACCCTATTTTGGGGTAGCCCCAATTTTTAGGTGTCAGTTTATGACTGTTATTTAGTTATTTTGCCGACACGGTAAAGTTTGAATTTTAATTTCTTGGTGGGAGTGCTTGTAGATGCGTATATAAGCATGTGTAGGCATTCATTTGTGGACTAGAGCATTATTGTGAGATTCAAGTGTTCTCAAGGTGATTCAAGGCTTTCTATTGTGTGGCAAGAGCAAACTTGTATGTTTTGTGTGTTGATATTTGCATATTTGAGCATCGATTCCTTCATGGCATGAAGAGCATCTTCCTCCATGAAAGCTTCACTACAAGGTGACATCATATTGTGTTTTCATTATCAATTCCTTTGGTTTTTGGCCTCTGCCTCACAAGGGCATGCCCTCTTTATCTGACAATGGTGTTCGAAGACTTAAGTGTCCTCTGGGGTTTGACTGAGGCAAACCTCTAAACACCAACACCCCCAAACCAAGTCTTGTGATTGCAGGTTATAGGTGTCGCATCCAGGAAAAGTGGAGTTGCAGGAAGGCTGGACAGACATCAAGGATTCAGGATCTGAAGGAAAGATGGACAAAAGAGCATTTTGGGACTAGGGCGCTCGCTCTAGTGTTCTCCGCAGATAGGTTTCAAGAAACAAAAGTTACAGGGATGATCAGTGTCTGAAGGAGGTCTGGATTCCCTAAAAAAGTAGGTACCTTGGACTTGGGCGCCCACTCCAGTGTCCCCGGCTATTCCACCTTGGAACCCCAAAAATAGGTATTCTATAATTTGATATTTTACTCCCGATTGCAAGAGTTATTTCTATAATTCATCAATTGGTTGTCGTATTTGCATAATTAGGGTTTTAATGGTCAATTGGGCATAAGAGAAGGAAAAATTGATAATTAATTCCCTAATCTAAGTTTCCCAACATCTGAAAGTGACTCTAGGGTATGATAGTGCTCACCACTCGACTCTAGATCCTTCAATGTTTAGTGGAGAGGCAGATTTTAACATCTAAACAATAAAAGATTAACAAATCCAATTTTACCCTAAACTTTTGGTGAACCTGTGTTTTTGAACTTAAATTGCAACTTGCTGAGTATTTGTCTATGGATTTGGTGTGATTCTATTCATTCATATAGGCATTTAATTTATTGAATTGAAAAAATTTCAAAAAATTGAAAAATTGGGAAAATACAAAAAAATTGCATTGTTGGGCTTACTAAATTATGTCAATTCTTCCTAAATTTTCCTAATTCATGATTTTTGAATCAAATTTGATATAAAATATAGAAAAATGCAAAAATTTGAAATCTTTCTTTGCATTTTCATCATTTAATTGCTAGGGTTTTGTGGAAATTTTGTCAATTTTATATAACCTAGTAATTCCAAAATCTAGGGTTTGTAGGCAAAATCTTTTATCATATTTTTCTACTAATTTTAGAGGCTCATTAAAAATTTAATTTGGCTGTAGTCTTTCATTTTAGTGTGAATTTGCATTTACATTTAATTTATTTGCATTTTTGCATTGAAAATTTCAACAAAAACTAGCAATTTTAATGCATTTTCATTAAATTTGCATGGGAATTTTGCATGATTAATCTTGAAAATCATTTTCAGGTCTTAGAGCATGTAATTTTTATCAAAAATCAGACTTTAAACCATTCATATAGGATTTTGTTCCAAAATCTCAAACCTAGGGCTTCGAAAACAACGATTTTCACTAATTTTGGCCTTATCGACTTTATAAAAGTGCACCATAGGTGTGTTGTGAAAGATATTTTTGTATTAATTTTCTTTTATCAGGGTAATAATTTTCTTCCCTTCATAAAAAGCTTCACAACACCCTTTTAACGGGCTCTTGTAGTGAAAATTTGGCGAAAAACTACACTTTTTGACAATTTTTGCCCTAGGGTTTGACCTAGTTTGCACTACAAGTGTGTTGTGATCAGTTTTATGGATTGAGGTGACTGATATTATTGATATTATTTTCTTTCCCTCCTAAAATTTCTTACAACACCTCTTTGTCTAGGTCTTGGAGTTGAAAAACCGTGAAAAATAGCCTATTTTTGCTATATTTTCACTAGGGCTTTACCTTAAGTGGCACTGATAGTGTGTTGTGTTGGATATTTTTGCATCAAGTGGCTGTTATTACTAATATTATTTGCTTTCCATCATCATTTTCCTCACAACACCCTTTGATATGCTCTCTTGCATTGAATTTTGGTGAAAAAGTGCCTATTTCGACATATTTTCGCTATAATTGACTTGGCATTATATTAGATTTGCATCAAGGGTGTGTTGAGAGTAAAATTATTTCTATTTTGGACTGATATTAGACATATAACTTTCTGCCCTCGATCAAAATCCTTCAACAATCCTTTGCTCCATTCATTGGCATTGAAAACATATCGAAAAATCAAGCGTTTCTACATATATTTTGCATTAATGGATTCTCCTAATGGTACATCTTTAGAAGACTTATATGAGTACATGGTGAACTATGATAACTTTTTCAATTCACTAACAAGTATCCTCAAGTTTTGCATCAAATTGCATACATCTATGGCATTGACATAACCAACACTACTACATGTGACATCCTTCGATCAATAGCTTACTTTGATAAGTTTCGTGAGATTATAGATGTTTTTCCTTCAATCATGGAAAATATTAAAAATTTTATAGCTAAAAACCACCATGGAGAAAGTAGTAATGATAACTTTACCCCCACTCTCCCTTTGGCTCATGATGATATAATGCAAATCCTTTCTGAGACATGAAAATGAAATAGCAATGGGTGATCTATCAAACAAAGAGACTTGTCCCAACATAACCCCACTTGGTGAGGATATATTGGCACAAGAAGAAGATATCATTGACACCTTTATCCACACCACTCTATCATCCCTTCCTGATCTTCCCAATCAGGATGAAGCTTTGGGTGATGTAGATTCCCTTTGTGACCATTTGCTTAATTCTAATGATAATTTACCACCTGATGTCCAAGAAATTCTCAGTTACATGCTAAACCAACAACCGGATCATGAATTGTCACATACTTTGTGAAATAATGAAATATTACATATTGTGGAAGAACAAGCTATCCCTCTTACTCAAGCCATTCCAACCTCTTATATAGGGACTGAAATGGGTATCTTTCGGATACCTCCACAAGCTCACTTAAATGGCATTTCGAATGCTCCTACAACTGACACAGACAATGGAAACTTCCCCTCTCAACCATCATTAAGAGACACCTTTCCTACATATTTTCCCTCACGAACTCATGAACATAGGGAAGAGAGAAGAAGTGATAATGCCTTAACCATTAAGATAAAGATCAAGATTTGCGATACCCGCTAGCCTAGCAGGGGCCCTATAGGTAAGTATCTCTAACCCTTTATCTCTCTCGTGATGTGCTTCCCTCGTGATGTGTTATATGTTGTTTAGGCCTCTTGGGATGACCTCGGATTCTCCTGTAAGGTTTGGGATACCAGGAGACCACCTCTGTTGTGACCTTCTATTTGTATAATCATTCTTCTATATTGTCTCTCTCTCAGATTTCCTTGTTGTGTGTTGTGTCTGACGGACATAGCGTCATGGTTGGTGACTTGGGGGCACCCTCCTACATGACTGTCCCTAAGACACTTGTTTCTCCTCTCTTATTTATTGTTTCCCTTCCTCTAGTGTTTCCATCTAGCAGGCAGATGACAACATACAGTTATACTGATGTGGACCTAGTGTCCCTTTCGAGAGCAATCAAAAATTGGACTTAGCTCCTAATATGGTGATGGGGTTGTATATCTTATTTGATGCTTGGTTAGTGGAAGCACTCGTGCTTTCTACATAGTGAACTTGATGTTTCTGTCGCATTTACAAACCTTAACGATACTACTGCTCTATGCACCTTTGTTTGCTTTTGAATCTAGCCTCGGTGGTACTCGATTCGGAGAGCTTCGTGATATAGCCCTATGGTTATCCTCGAACTCTGAATTCATTGTATAACCTTGGCTCTTTGTGTGGTTAATCATATGCATTGATGTAGTTGTTTATCATAATGTTATAGACACTAACATGTTTCTTGTAGGGATGTGCTTGTGGGAACATTTGGTGATTGTAAAGTACATGTCACCTCCAGGGGGCATGGGCTTTGCGAAAGTCGATGTTCCCTTGTGTGTTTTATTCCTACCTTAATGTGCTTGATATTGATGCATGATATCAACCACCTTAAGGTGGGGGCATATAAGGTAAGCTATTTGTTATAGATGTTAGCAATGTGTTTGACCTTAGATGCAAAGACTTGCGCCCCAGGGTAATGCATCTTGCATCTTGAGTTTGTTTGCAATCAATCAATCAATCATGTAAGCCCTCTGCGGAGGTGGGATATCGAGCATATCCTTTTTCTTAATCCCTCTTGGGAGGAGGGATATCGAGCATATCCTTTTTCTTAAGCCCTCTGTGGAGGTGGGGATGGTGTATTTCTTGGAGCAGACTGCATCATCCTATCATTTTCAAATGTCCTCTACGGAGGCGGGGAGCGGTTCTGTGACTAACTCAACCCTTAAGCATGTTTTCAGCAATTGTTGTGGAGAAGCACAATCGTTGGTGTGTGCTTGTAATGTGCCTGAGATGGTGTTGGACCTAGAAATAGGTACACTCCATCGCTTGTCTACCGTGTTTTCTCCGTGTCTTCAAGTGTGTGTGTTTTAGCATGCTTGTTTTGTGTGGCATGTTTGTTTCCCCATATGTAGAGACCAATGCCCTTGGGTAGTGCTTCCTGCATTTTGGGAGGTTTTGCGTGTCTTGCGTGTGTGTTGCCCCATGTATACAGAGACTTGTACCCTAGGGTAGTGCATCCTGTATTATGGGAGGTTTGTTTACTTTCCGGTACTTGCATTTGCATTTCATATATATGAGAAAAAGAAAAGAATAAATATCATTTCTATCTTCCATGCATTAATGTGTCTTCTATGCATTAACTGTCTGCTCTATGTTCTGCGTGACTGTAACTGTCTTCTCCGTGTTTTGCGTGCCTGTTACTATTTTCTATGTGATTGGCGTATCTTCTCCATGTTTGATGTGTTTTCTGTGTTTGTGACCTTACTTTAATGCATGTATTGGCCTCGCGTTTATACATACATTAAAGTGAGGGCTAAATGTAATGTTGAAAAATGTCCCCTTGGGGGCTTTTCCCTCATAAGGTTTAGCTCTTGGGTCTTTAGCATACATTTAGGACATTTTAGTTCATATTTTGGCATCCCGATGGAATGAGACCTAGGTTTCTTGGCAAATAAGACCTAGGAGGACCCCTTGAGTTGTACCCTACCTAAAATAGGGGGAAGGACTTGGGCGCTCGCGCCCTAGTCCTGCCCTATTTTGGGGTAACCCCAATTTTTGAGTATCGGTTTATGACCATTATTTGGTTATTTTGCCGACACAGTAAAGTTTGAATTTTAATTTCTTGGCAGGAGTGCTTGTAGATGAATATATAAGCATGTGTAGGCATTCATTTGTGGACTAGAGCATTATTGTGATATTCAAGTGTTCTCAATGTGATTCAAGGCTTTCTATTTTGTGGCAAGAGCAAACTTGTATGTTTTGTGTGTTGATATTTACAGATTTGAGCATCAATTCCTTCATGGCATGAAGAGCATCTTCCTCCATGAAAGCTTCACTACAAGGTGACATCATATTGGTTTTCATTATCAATTCCTTTGGTTTTTGGCCTCTGCCTCACAAGGGCATGCCCTCTTTATCTGACAACGGTGTTCGGAGACTTAAGTGTCCTCCAGGATTTGATTGAGGCAAACCTCTAAACACCACAACCCCAAAACCAAGTCTTGTGATTGCAGGTTACAGGTGACGCATCCTGGAAAAGTGGAGTTGCAAGAAGGCTGGACAGACATGAAAGATTCAGGATTTGAAGGAAAGACAGACAAAAGAGCATTTCTAAGACTAGGGCACTCGCTCCTATGTCCTCCACAGATAGGTTTCAGGAAACAGAAGTTACATGGCTAATCAGTGTCCGAAGGAGGTCCAAATTCCCTGAAAAAGAAGGTACCTTGGACTTGGGCGCCCGCTCTAGTGTCCCAGACTATTTCACCTCAGAACCCCAAAAATAGTTATTCTGTAATTTGATATTTTACTCTCGATTGTAAGATCTTTTTCCGTAATTCATCAATTTGTTGTTGTATTTGCATAATTAGGGTTTTAATGGTCAATTGGGCATAAGAGAAGGAAAAATTGATAATTAATTCCCTAATCCAAGTTTTCCAACATCTGAAAGTGACTCTAGGGTATGATAGTGCTCACCACTCGACTCTAGATCCTTCAATGTTTAGTGGAGAGGCAGATTTTAACATCTAAACAATAAAAGATTAACAAATCCAATTTTACCCTAAATAGTAAATTCCCATTCTAATTGGAAAACTAAAAGCCGCCTTGCGCTTGCTACACAGAAATGTATGAACTTCATAGACTTGCCTCAAAAATTCCATGAATGCTACCTCATCTGTAGGATATCTCGGTAGCATGCCGGCTCTCCTGATGTAGGAGAAAGTGGGAAACTAGATAAACCAATCAGCCCATTCTTCCATTTCCAATCTGGCATCAACTGAAAATCGTATATGTAACTCATTATCCAAATCTCGCACTGCATCCATGAGGAATGCATCATTTACCCTCCTATAATGTTTCTCAGCTTGAGAAAATTCTAACTGTAGGAAATGGTGATATACATGTTGAATGCCTAGAATTCCAACAATATTCAAACCTCTAAATTGACCCTGAAAAGCCATTAAATATACAAGGTATGACATCATGTGGAATTCATGGGCCATTTGATAATCAATTATCTGATGGTGGAGACTATCACTGATGAGTGCTGACTAATCATAGTATTCAGTTCCATCAACAATCTGGGACATGATGTAAAACATCCAAGGTTGAAATTTGTTAGCATCTGTTTGACCTATGATTTGGCTTAGCAGAGTAATCATTATTGCATGTTCTTCCTTGAACTCTCCATGTCCAATGTTCTTTGGCATAACATTTTGCTTTTCTTTCAACCACCTCTGAGCAATCTTTTTTTGATACTTTTCTTTATCATTGTGCCACACCCTCTTGCATTCTTCAATCAAAATGACTAAGTTTTCCCTCCATATTGGTATTGAAAAACACTTCTCAATATCATTTGGCCTAAGGCTGTAGAGCACACGCCCATCTACTAATTGGATCTCTCTTGTGACTGAATTGTAATGCTTCATACAAGCAATTACGAATTTGATACTTTGTACTGTGATGGGGAATGAAGCTGCTGCAAGCAACCTAAAGTGATTCAGATTCCTGATAGCGTTGTTTCCTGCATCTTCCAAAGGATGCAAATTCACTGGAAGCACCTTATGCAAATCTATCTTGAAAGTTCTTAGGTAATCACGAACCAACACCGTTTTAGGCTTGATCTCAATTGGAGAGTACTGCACACTGAAAGACTTGAAGAATGACTGTGAACACGCCTATGTTGGAAAAATCTTGGACAAAAGGCTAAAAATTACTTGCTGATTTCTTCTAAAAAAATCTATCTCTGGGAGTGATTGGCGCCCCCAGCCTCCAGGGGCACCTAAAAATCTGTTCCTTAGTCAATTTCATGATTTTCAACTTCTGCTTGCATTTTACCTAGTTTCCCGTGCTGGTAGCCGCTCTTGTCACTGATTTTGATGATTTGTCAGTCGACTGCCACTGAATGAAGGATGGACTGGATAGTCTGGGTATATCTGACGTGATTCCCAACTTTTCAGATCTTGTTGACCAAAATGACTGCTTTCCTCCACCTTAAAACTGATTGACAGAGGTATCTTTGACATTTTCTCAGAAAACATTGTTGGCATTTCAATTTGCACCTTTGGAATGCGAGTTGGAAATGAATAATTATGCACAGATAAAATTTTCTCCTATTGTGAGGGGGAGTTCCCTTTTTGCTAATGTTTGCTGAAAAGATAAATAAATTAAATTTACCTATCTTCTTTTTGATTCTCAGCTGCGAGTACAAGGTTATAAAACTCTTGTCATTGCAGCAGAGGTTTTTCCTTTTTAAAACTTCTAACTACAACTAGACCTAAGCTAAATGACGCTTTTGATTATCTGAGTAAACACAGAGCACAGAAATCAAAAGTGGACAAGGAATGATTTTTTTTAACTTGAAAACTTAAATAAATTTCTCCCAGATTCACATCATAAGATGCATTGTACTTTAATGATGAAAGCTAAAATAAAATTTATGCAAGCCACACATCTGACGACTAAACTTGATGATTAGTGAGATAGAAAATCAGAGCAAAAGGCGGTCATGAGACTTCTATTCCTAATATCATAAAGTTGATACAACTCCAAGACAACAATATTGTAGCAAAAGACAGACATACAATATGCGATAAAAAACTGGAAATAGATTACACAGAATGAACGAGCACTTAGAATAACAAGTTCTGCAGGCTAGAATAGGCACAAAAAATTTGCTGTCACAATTACCATTACTTACAATGGGCAAGATTGCCCTTATTTATACTAAATCAAAGGAGTAGGGAACCCTAAAATCTCCTTGATTTAACCTAACTAACTTGCCAACTTGCAAGCTTTATTTCTATTCTAAGACAAAGATTACAACTAACAAATGCTTTAAAACAATTTGCTTTAAAGCAAAGAAAACTCCAACTAATACAAAGTGATTTCTTTCTAAAAAAATAATGGATGAGCTTAGGATGAAAGCAAATGCTTTAGAACAAAAAGTATCTGATTTAAAGCTGCTTTCTTTTGAGTCACATCCTCATCTACATCCTTGCTTTATTGGTGATGTCATCCACTGATATAAATATATTACCGCAGTTGCCTGTTCTTAGCCTTGAGGGACGCTTTATCTTCTCCATCTCGCTAACACCCTCTTGCATTGTTTAATTGAAACAACTAAGTTCTCCCTCCAGATTGATATTGAAAAACACTTCTCAATTTCGTTTGGCCTGAGACTGCAGAGCAATCATCCATATGATGATTGAATATCTCTTGTGACTGAATTGTAATGCTTCATACAAGCAATTATGAATTCGATACTTTGTACTAAAATAGGGAATGAAGCTGTTGCAAGCAACCCGGAGTGATTCAGATTCCTGATAGCACTGTTTCTTGCATCTTCCAAAGGATGCAAATTGAACACTGGAAGTACCTTATGCAAGTCTATCTCAAAAGTTCTAAGGTAATCGTGAACCAACGCCATTTTAGGCTTGATCTCTATTGGAGAGTATTGCATACTGAAAGACTTGAAGAATGATTGTGAACACGCCTATGTCGGAAAAATCTTAGACAAAAAGCTGAAAATTACTTGCTGATTTCTTCTAAAAAGAAGAATGTGAGCGAAAAAGCTGGCACATGGGTTTTGTAGACAATTCCGTTTTGAAGTAACCTAGATTGTCAGATTTTGAAAAAGCTGAGACTTTCCTGAAAAAGCAGCAAAAAAGTAGATTCTCAGAAAAAACAAAATTTTCCAATCTTCAAGAGGATGAAATTTTGGATGGACCCATCTCAATGAAAATTGAAAAAGCTTTGGTCCTATTTTTGAAAAATGATCCCCTAGAAAAAAGGACTTTGAAAAACCATGCCTCCTTGCTTCCTCATCCCGAAACTATGAAGAACACTGAAAAAGCACTTTGTTTGGGCCTTTGAATCTCCATTGAAAGAAAATAAAAATCTTCCTCCTCTGGATGCAACTTGCAAAAGATAATGAATAAAAGAAGCCAAAGCTTGTCTTTATAGAACTTTAGGGCGAAAAAGTAGCTTTCTTTGTGAAAGAATAAAACTTGGATCTTATCCATGAATAAAGCATCTTTTAAAGCGCAAATCCAAGTAGATGTCTTCGAATAGGAAGAATCCCTATTTTATAGCTGCCTATGGCTTCATGTGTGAGATGATTAAAAATATCTTTTTTGATGATGTCATCAAACACGCGAGATTACAAAAGTGCTAGCCAATTTTTACTTCATTTTCGACACTTTTGCACTCATTTTGACTCTAGTATGGCCTGCCTCTGACTTCACCAAGATGGAAAACTATCACCATTTGACTGAAAAAGCTGACTGATCATGGCACCTTGGAGACTTATCAATCTTGATTTCATCCCCAACCTTGAACTAACGATCTGACGACATTTGATCACAAATTTGACCTCTGGATCTTGTCACCAGATGAAGTTTTGGAAGAGGTTGTTAAAAAAACACTATCAAACATGAAAAATTCTAGGGCATGAAATTTTGGGAGCCCCCAGCCTCCAGGGGCTCTTGGATTTTCATGCCTCAGCCATTTTTTGAAAAATTTCAACTTTTTCAACTTCTTGATTTCCATGCGCATTCCAGTGACTGTGGACCTCTATTCAAATGTCAAAATTTGCCTGTCGGAGCAAAACTAAGACTGATGATCTGGCAGACAGGCAAGTCTGATGAAAACTGAGCTGATTGTACCTTGTGCCTGCCTCAAAAATTGAGCCAAACTGATTATCTATGAATATGACCGGGCTGACAGAAGAAGATTTGTCATTTTTTTGGAAAAACATGGAAAATATTCTAAGGCATGAAAAGATGGTAGCCCCCAGCCTCCAGGGGCTCCTAGAAAATTGTACCTTAGAATATTTTTGAGATTTTCAATTTTTCTTTCCATTTCTTTGTTTTGCGTGCCATAGGTCATGTTTGATCTTTGTGCCAGGTTGTCCAGTTAACTGTTGGAGCAGGATGGGAGGTGATCTGAGTAGCCTGAACCTGCTTGAGATGAATTTCTATCTTTTACCAGCATTTCGACTGAGTTTTGACTGATTTTGACCCCCAGAAACGAGCTGATGGAGGCTTTTTGACATTTCTCAAAAAACGTGGAAAAAATTCTAAGGCATGAAAAGATGGGAGCCCCCAGCCTCCAGGGGCTCCTAAAAATTTGTGCCTTAGAAAATTTTCATGATTTTCAACTTTTACTTGCAGTTTACCTCGTTTCTCGTGCCAGCAACTGCTTCCTGTCATTGATTTCGATGATTCATCAGTCAACTGCCACTAGATGAGGAATGGACTGGATAACCTAGGTATATCTGACATGAATTCCAGCTTTTCAGGACCTGTTGACCAAAATGACTACTTTTATCCATCCTGGGATTGTCTGAAGGAGGCATTTTTCGCATTTTCTAAAAAATGTGAGAAAAAATCTAAGTCTGCTAAAGTTGGGCGCCCCTAGCCTCCAGGGGCACCTGGAAATCCATGCCTTAGTCAAATTTGAAGATTTTTCACTTTTCTCCTCATTCCGGATCCATCCTGCTTCATTTTCTGTTCCTCGTCAAATCAATGACTGTTCGTCAGTTCTGCATCGTCTTAACAACATCGAAAACTTGAAAATGAGCTCTGGCAGATGAACTTCCTCCATTGATGACTTTGGAGCTCGAGCTTCGCCATCTAAAAAAGTATAATTAACCTAGTAGAGAAAACTTGACCTTTTGCATATTTTGTTTGGACCACCTTGATCATGAAGCAAAATCAGCCAATGAGAATCAGGCATGACACTTGAATTAGAGATTCTATTTTTAGAAAAAAATTGCCAGCATTCGTATCTCAAGAATCCCAGAAAACCTAATTTGACATCTATTTTTATAAATTTTGACTTTTTTGACTTTTTTTTACAAAAAATTTTCTAGACTTTCTCAAAATGCCTTAATGAAGCAAAAAATTTGATTGGGTACAACAATTGGCTCTGTCTGGGGACCATGTTAGATACTTACAGCATAGGAGAACTAAGAATCTGTGGGCTTATCTAGCTTGGACCAGTGCCTTATCCATTGGGCAATAGAGTCAGGTCACTTTTCTAATCACTTAGAACAAGACTTTTCCCTAAAATCACCTAGGACTAGACTTCCTAAAATCACCTAAGAGTTGGAACTTCCCAGACACACAAAAACACGATTGTCACATTACGAAAAGGGAAATACATTATGACATAATGATCACATAATGGAAAGGGGAAACACAACACAAGACACACACAAACGCTCTTTCGAGGGAGGACAAGAAGGAAATTAACTGTTTTACAAAACCATCAATTGGTTCAGAAAAATAAGAGCCTTTTCTCTTGAGCTGTGAGATTTGTCTTGGCAACACATAGCTTTTCTTCCTTTGCAACACCTTCTTGAAGAGCCATGATTCAGGTGGGTATTCACGTTTGGGCCATGAAAAGTTCATGAGGAACTGGTTGATACGCCAGAGATCAAGTGGATCAACTACTTCCAAAGTGAGAAGTCTCTGCAACACGTGAAGGTACAAAACCTCTTTTTGAAGATATGAAGCAATATCTTGTGGCCAAAGTATACTTGTGGGAATGGTAACCACCACATATAGAACTTGATGGTCATTTATGTCTTCAACATACGCAACCTTGAACTTAGTCAATGTATCATCCTCTAAAAAAGGTTGATGTTGCTCATACACAATCCTCATTACTGACTCTTGGCTTATCGGATCTACAACTGTTGTCACCCATTTTTCTAATGTTTTAGGTACTTCTCTACCTTCATTTGTCATGTTTTCATCCATCCAATCCTCAGAATCTAAAAAATCACCAAGGTTTGAATGCTCGAGCTCTTGATCATTATTAAAGTACACTTGATGGATAACATCTTCACCTGGCAACTCACTTTTCCCTCCATTATTTTGAGTCTCATCAACCTCCATAGAGTAATCTTCTTCAATAAACATATCCTCGAGATGAAAAATGTGGATATCTAGTAGCATCTCATCTTCGATAACCATGTACCCTTCTTCTGATAGGCAAGCAGGATCAAAGACAGATTCCTCTAAGCTTTGTGTTTCTTCTTCATCTGCTTGATCGATTTCACATATGGCATATCACACAAAACATTTGTCGAGAATTTCTAACTTTTCAATATGATCCTCTTTAGTGACCAAGATTGAATATTCCATGAAATTTTCTTCTCCACAAGTCTCTTCATATGCTGTATTTTGTGTTGGCTTTATCATATCGGTGATGTCTCTTTCTTGCACAAGTTCATGGATAACCTTTGAAAGTTTAGCATCATCTTCTTCACTAGTGTGTATGAAAATTTCTTGAGACAAAGATGAGATGGGCTAAAATGTAAAAGAAAATTTATAGTATCCTCTACTGAAGAATCACTCTCCAAGTGATGTAGAAAAATGTTGAGATCCAATGATGAATCTTCTATATGATCTCTAGTTTTGAGAAATTTCTCCAATGATGAATCATCTTCAAAATGAAGATCTTGTTCTTGCTCCAATTGCAATGCTTCTTTGGTTTCTTCTGCTTTGAATGTATCTGACACAGGTTCTTCAAACCATCCTTCAAAAGATTAGAAGAACAAATCAGATTCATTATTGTTCTGTGCAGTATATTTGGTTTCTTCCTCGTAATTTATCTCTTGAGAATATTGTTGCACTTCTTCTTCCTCAAAGAAAGTATGCAAGTCGTGCATTTCTTCAGGTTCTCCCATCAATGATCCTTCTTCATATTCAAAGAAATTATGCAAAATTTCATCTTTTGACGAAAATTCATGTTCCATATGCAAACACATGATGTCGCTTGAAACAGAGTTAGGAAAATGATCCCTTTTAATTTTTGATTTACACTGGTAAAATCCCTTCATAGAGCCACCATCGGATTCATCAAAGAGACGTTCAGGATTATCTGAAAATCCTTGATTTTCATTTGATGCTTTTAATATTTGCATGAATCTTCTCATCTTAGGGCAATTTTCTCCATCATGTTGGTTTGTTGCATGAAACAAGCAGTAGATTTGTATGGCAGAAGACACATCTACCTCTCGATGCATAGGTGATACTTGACACATAGGTGAAGTAGGTTGATCAATGACATAGTTAATGAAAGAATCTGGTATACTTGAAGGAGATGGAACTTGCTGAAGTGATACAACATTCAAGGGCACCAGTGGCTTGATTGAATCTCTTTGGATCTTTCTTGAAGTGATCATATGATCTTCTAATTCAATAGCATACTCCCAAGCTTCTTGTAGTTCTGTAGCGTATCTTTGCTTGAGGTAGAAAAAAAATTCTGAAGATTGTGCATTTGTGAAAGAACTTAGTAGAATTTCTGACGAAGGATTCAGGGTGTGTAATTTTTCCAACCAAATGGTTGAATCTGGTCATGAACTCTCACATCTGCTCACTTCTGTCTTTCTGTCTTTCTTGATATTTGAGAGTTGTGCAAACAAGACATGACTGTCTTCTACAGGTTTGAAATGGGTGAGAAATTTCTCCCTCATCCACTCCCAATTTGTGATAGAGCTAGTGGTGCAGGAGCACCTCGAGACCTAAGAATCAGGAGGATTCTATGCATTCTCTGTTCTATCCAGAGTGTCATGTTGTAAGGCCTTAGCGCCATATTAAATCATGCTTAGCTGAGTAGCTGTATAAAACTAAGTTTGTATACATGTCATACAAGATTGTAACCGAACTGAAAAGATTGTAACTGAACGGTAGAGGTGGTTATAGGGCGGTTTGCCTTCCATCTTGTTTAACTACCGATATGAGAGTCTATATAGTCAGTCTGTGTTTGTTAAAGAAACATAGACAGAGAGAGGGTGAGGCATAGACAGAGAAAATTGATTTGTATGTATAGTTTCTGAGGAATAAAAAGTTTTGTTTTGATCTAATTGCAGTGATGTAGATCGGAAGCATTCCACTGGTTGAGATTTCTTTGAAATCAGTGGAATGACTTCCTTAGGAGTAGTTCATTTTCCTTTCTGTCAATTTTTTGTTATTTTCTGTTAAATTGTTCGGTTGCAAAGTTGCAGAGATTTATATTGCCATAAGTTCCATATTGTCCCGCCGAGTGTACATTGCGAATGTATATCGCAAAAGCATGTTGAGAATTTATCTTGGAATTGTATGTCGAGATTGTATGTAGAGAATGTACATTTTGTATGATACAAAGGGTGACTGGTTGTAATGGTGAAATATGGGTAGAGATACATTAATTCACTGGTGATAGTAAGTCAACTAAAGCATATACAAGTTGAGGCATCAGCATATCAGAAGGATATACAACAAGTTCACCAAAGGGAGTAGTCACACTGAAGGCAACGTAGATTGGCCTATCGGTAGGAGTGGCATATTGGAAGATAAGTTTAAAAGCTATGCCGATGGAAGAAGTCTCAGCGAAGGAGGTGTCAGAGACACATCGGTATGAGGTAGGTCCACTATAAGACCTGGGAAAGTCTTTCCAACGTTGGTTATCTCGCTGATAGTGCTGAATGTATGTGGTTCGGTAATGTTTGGTCTTTGAGAAGGGTTTTTAAAGCTGTTTGAACATTAATCCCTCTGTGTTATGGGTTTTGATGGGTATTTCACCCTATTTTTAAGCATTTTCACTGTGCACTCTGCATCAAATTGGTATTAGAGTTGGCGAAAGGTCTAGGCAGTTGTGTATTTAATTTCTGTCACTGAGAAGGTAGGTGAAGAGTTGAAGGAAAACTAAGGAGTTAAAGAAAAATGTTTAGTTGGTGACCATTTTAAAAACAAAGATCATAAGAAATATTTTGAAGGCTGACAATAGTTGTTAAGACTGTTGCAGATGCTCATGCCATCTAGTTGTGAGAAGGAATATGATTCTTGTAGTGTGGGCAGACAATGATGAGGTCTATCAAGACCATTCACCAATAGAGATTTGGTTGGAAGAGGGTACAGAGTGAGGCCACTGCGAGAGAGAGTGGTAGTGCATCTCTAGGATCTGCTGTTGGATGAGAGGAATGGGTCTGTGAAGCAGCGTGTAGGATGGACATCTGATTAAGCATTGTGTTGTAGTCATTGAGGATTTGATCAGTCTAAGAAGTACTCCATTTCTAGGAGTAGAAGGAGCCTGAAGATGCTCTGAAATGTTGATGGTAGTTTGCCATTGTTGGTTGGTTGGTCACTGTTCCATTAATGTGAAGATTTGAAGCCTAAAGTTAAAGAGACCGAGTGAAAGATGAAGCCAGACAGAGATGCAGGAAAAGGTAGTTTTTGTTTTGCAGATACATTTCCAAGGGACTTGGAAATCTTTGTTGGTTGGTTGTATGGTGCAGGAGCACCTTGAGACCTAAGAACCAGGCAGATTCCATGCATTCTCTGTTCTGTCCACAGTGTCATGTTGCAAGGCCTTAGTGCCATATTAAATCATGCTTAGCCGAGTAGCGGTATAAAACTAAGTCTGTATACGTGTCATACAAGATTGTAACCAAACTGAAAAGATTGTAACTGAACGACAGAGGTGGTTATAGGGCAGTTCGCCTTCCATCTTGTGTAACTACTGATATGAGAGTCTATATAGTCAGTCTATGTTCGTTAAAGAGACACAGACAGAGAGAGGGTGAGGCACATACAAAGAAAATTGATTTGTATGTATAGTTTCTGAGGAATAAAAAGTTCTGTTTTGATCAAATTGTAGTGATGTAGATCAGAAGCATTCCACTAGTTGAGATTTCTTCGAAATCAGTGGAATGACTTCTTTAGGAGTAGTTCATTTTCCTCTCTGTCGAGTTTTTGTTATTTTCTGTTAAATTGTTCGGTTGCAAAGTTGCAGAGATTTATATTGGCATAAGTTTCATATTGTCTCGCTGAATGTACATTGTGAATGTATATCGCAAAAGCACGTTGAGAATGTATCTCATAATTGTATGTCGAGATTGTATGTAGAGAATGTACATTTCGTATGATACAAAGGGTGACCAGTTGTAATGGTGAAATCTGGGTGGAGATACATTAATTCACCGGTGATAGTAAGTCAACTAAAGCATATACAAGTTGAGGCATTGGCATATTAGAAGGATATACAACGAGTTCACCGAAGGGAGTAGTCACACCGAAGGCAACGTAGATTGGCCTATCGGTAGGAGTGGCATATCAGAAGATAAGTTTAAAGCTATGCCGATGGAAGAAGTCTCAACAAAGGAGGTGTCGGGGACACATCAGTATGAGGTAGGTCCACTATAAGGCCGGGGAAAGTCTTTCTGACATCGGTTATCTCGCCGATAGTGATGAATGTATGTGGTTCGATAATGTTTGGTCTTTGAGAAGGGTTTTTAAAGCTATTTGAACATTAATCCCTCTGTGTTGTGGGTTTTGATGGGTATTTCACCCTGTTTTTAAGCGTTTTCACTGTGCACTCTGCATCAAATTGGTATTAAAGTTGGTGAAAGGTCTAGGCAGTTGTGTATTTGATTTCTGTTGCTGAGAAGGTAGGTGAAGAGTTGAAGGAAAACTAAGGAGTTAAAGAAAAATGTTTAGTTGTTGACCATTTTCAAAATAGAGATCATAGGAAATATTTTGAAGGCTGACAATAGTTGTTAATACTATTGCAGATGCTCATGTCATCTTGTTGCGAGAAGGAATAGGATTCCTGTAGTGTGGGTAGATGATGATGAGGTCTGTCAAGACCATTCACCAATAGAGATTTGGCTGGAAGAGGGTGCAGTGTGAGGCCACTACGAGAGAGAGTGGTAGTGCATCTCCAGGATCTATTGTTGGATGAGAGGAATGGGTCTGTGAAGCAGCATGTAGGATGGACATCTGATTGAGCATTGTGTTGTAGTCATTGAGGATTTGATCAGTCTGAGAAGTACTCCATTGCTAGGAGTAAAAGGAGCCTGAAGATGCTCTGAAATGTTGATGGTAGTTTGCCATTGTTGGTTGGTTGGTCACTGTTCCATTAATGTGAAGATTTGAAGCATGAAGTTGAAGAGACCGAGTGAAAGATGAAGCTAGACAGAGATGCAGGAAAAGGTAGTTTTTATTTTGCAGATAGATTTCCAAGGGACTTGGAAATCTTTGTTGGTTGGTTGTATGGTGCAGGAGCACCTCGAGACCTAAGAATCAAGAGGATTCCATGCATTCTCTATTCTATCCAAACTGTCATGTTGTAAGGCCTTAGTGCCATATTAAATCATGCTTAGCCAAGTAGCGGTATAAAACTAAGTCTATATACGTGTCATACAAGATTGTAACCAAACTGAAAAGATTGTAACCAAACGACAGAGGTGGTTATAGGGCAGTTCAAATTCCATCTTGTGTAACTGCCGATATGATAGTCTATATAGTTAGTCTGTGTTCGTTAAAGAGACACAGACAGAGAGAGGGTGAGGCACAGACGGAGAAAATTGATTTGTATGTATAGTTTCTGAGGAATAAAAAGTTATGTTTTGATCTAATTACAGTGATGTATATTGGAAGCATTCCATTGGTTAAGATTTCTTTGAAATCAGTGGAATGACTTCCTTAGGAGTAGTTCATTTTCCTTTCTGTCAAGTTTTTGTTATTTTCTGTTAAATTGTTCGGTTACAAAGTTGTAGAGATTTATATCGGCATAAGTTTCATATTGTCCCGCCGAATGTACATTGCAAATGTATATCGCAAAAGCATGTTGAGAATGTATCTTGCAATTGTATGTAGAGAATGTACATTTCGTATGATACAAAGGGTGACTGGTTGTAACGGTGAAATCTGGGCAGAGATACATTAATTCACCGGTGATAGTAAGTCAACTAAAGCATATACAAGTTGAGGCATCGGCATATCGGAAGGATATACAACGAGTCTACTGAAGGGAGTAGTCACATCGAAGGCAACGTAGATTGGCCTATTGGTAGAGTGGCATATTGGAAGATAAGTTTAAAGCTATGCCGATGGAAGAAGTCTCGACGAAGGAGGTGTCGAGGACACAACGGTATGAGGTAGGTCCACTGTAAGACCTAGGAAAGTCTTTCCAACGTCGGTTATCTCACCGATAGTGCTGAATGTATGTGGTTTGGTAATGTTTGGTCTTTGAGAAGGGTTTTTAAAGTTGTTTGAACATTAATCCCTTTGTGCTGTGGGTTTTGATGGGTATTTCACCCTATTTTTAAGCATTTTCACTATGCACTCTGCATCAGCTGGTAGTCAGGTGATTAAACCATTCAACTACTGAGCTTTGCAATGATTCCACAAACAAACTTACTACAACATCTTCATGTGCAATGCCAAGAATTCCACAGGCAGTGGTGAAGGCAGAAATGTGCTCATCAGGATGCTGCTTGCCATCACCATGAAACTTTGGAAAACTTTTTCTTGATCCTTTAGGAAGCTCATGATATTCTTCTAGTGCCAATGGTCCAATGTTGTTACCCCAAGGTAATGGGGATGGATGCCTCTGATTGAGGTTATTGTGATTGTTATTATTTGCATCACCCATTGCTTTAGGCTAGATTACTGGTTCCTCTTGAGGTTCTTCCTACTTGACTTCAGGAACTAATTGGACTTCAGGAACTATGTTGGATGCTTCTCCAACTTCTATAGGAACAAGATCTTTGAAGAAAGGATCTATAGTACTATCTTTCCCCCTTCTTGTATAAACCCTGTGAGCTAGGATTATCTACTGCCATGTGGGAGATGGTAATACAGGTCTTCCAGCCGCGAGATCTGCTTTGTGTTCTTCTTTGTCAAGAATAGTAGCTGCGTTTCTCCATTGATCAGGACTTTCCTTTTGTGCAAATATAAAACTCCTTAGGCTACTAATGATGTCCATTTACTCTCCTTCCACTCATACAAGATTTGGTTGAATAGCAGGTGTTGTAAGATTTAGTTGTTGAACTAGAGCAGTAGATGCCAGAGAGTCATTCTCGTGACATAAGCCTAATCTTGCTTAAATTTTTATGCCTCGTGCCCCACGATGGGTGCCAGAAAAATGTTGGCATTTCAATTTGCACCTCTGGAATGTGAGTTGGAAACAGACATCTATGCATAGATAAACTACTCTCCTATTGTGAGGGGGAGTTCCCTTTTTGCTGATGTTCACTGAAAAGATAAATAAATTAAATTTGTCTATCTTCTGTTTGATTCTCAGCTGCGAGCACAAGGTTATAAAACTCTTTTCGCTGTAGTAGAGGTTTTTCCTTTTTAAAATTTCTAACTATAGCTAGGCCTAAGCTAAATGACACTTTTGATTGTCTGAGTAAACATAGAGCACATAAATCAAAAGTGGACAAGGAATGATTTGTTTTAACATAAAAAATTAAATAAATTTCTCCCAGATTCGCATCATAAGACACATTGTACTTTAATAATGAAAGCTGAAATAAAATTTACGCAAGCCACACATCTGACAACAAAACTTGATGATTAGTGAGATAGAAAATCAGAGCAAAAGGCAGGCATGAGACTTCTATTCTTAATATCATAAAGTTGATACAACTCCAGGAAAAAAATATTGTAGCAAAAGGCAGCCATACAATATGTGATCAAACACTGGAAATAGATTACACAGAATGAACGAGCACTTGGAATAACAAGTTCTGCAGGATAGAATAGGCACATCAAATTTGCTATCACAATTACCATTACTTACAATGGGCAAGATTGCCCTTATTTATACTAAATCAAAGGAGTAGAGAACCCTAAAATCTCCTTGATTTAACCTAACTAACTTGCCAACTCGCAAGCTTTATTTCTATTCTAAGACAAAGATTACAACTAACAAATGCTTTAAAACAATTTGCTTTAAAGCAAAGAAAACTCCAACTAATACAAAGTGATTTCTTTCTAAAAAAAGAATGGATGAGCTTAGGATGAAAGCAAATGCTTTAAAACAAAAAGCATCTGATTTAAAGCTGCTTTCTTTTGAGTCACATCCTCATCTACATCCTTACTTTATTGATGATGTCATCCACTGATATAAATATATTACCACAGCTGCCTGTTCTTAGCTTTGAGGGCTGCTTTATCTTCTCCATCCTGCTAACACCCTCTTGCATTCTTCAATTGAAACAACTAAGTTCTCCCTCTAGATTGGTATTGAAAAACACTTCTCAATTTCATTTGGCCTAAGACTACAGAGCAACCATCCATCTGATGATTGAATCTCTCTTGTGATTGAATTGTAATGCTTCATACAAGTAATTACGAATTTGATACTTTGTACTAAAATGGGGAATGAAGCTACAAGTAACCCAGAGTGATTCAAATTCATGATAGCACTGTTTCCTGCATCTTCCAAATGATGCAAATTGAACACTGGAAGTACCTTATGTAAGTCTGTCTCGAAAGTTCTCAGGTAATCGTGAACCAACGTCATTTTAGGCTTGATCTCTATTGGAGAGTACTGCATATTGAAAGACTTGAAGAATGACTGTGAACACGCTTATGTCAAAAAAATCTTGGACAAAAGGCTGAAAATTACTTGCTGATTTCTTCTAAAAAGAAGAATGTGAGCGAAAAAGTTGGCACATGGGTTTTGTAGACAATTCCGTTTTCAAGCAACCCAGATCGTTGGATTTTGAAAAAGCTGACTTTCCTGAAAAAGCAGCAAAAAAGCAGATTCCCAGAAAAAGCAAAATTTCTCAATCTTTAAGAGGATGAAATTCTGGATGGACCCATCTCAATGAAAATTGAAAAAGCTTTGGTCTTGTTTCTAAAAAATGATCCCCTAGAAAAAAGGACCTTGAAAAGCATGCCTCCTTACCTCCTCATCCCGAAACTATGAAGAATGCTGAAAAAACACTTCGTTTTGGCCTTCGAATCTTCGTTGAAAGAAAATAAAATTTTTCCTCCTCTGGATGCAACCTGCAAAAGATAATTAATAAAAGAAGCCAAAGCTTGTCTTTATAGAACTTTAGGGCAAAAAAACAGCTTTCTGTGTGAAAGAATAAAACTTGGATCTTATCCATGAAGAAAGCATCTTTTAAAGCGCAAATCTAGGTAGATGTCTTCGAATAGAAAGAATCCCTATTTTATAGTTGTTTATGGCTTCATGTGTGAGATGATTAAAAATATATTTTTTGATGATGTCATCAAACATGCGAGGTTGCAAAAGTGTTAACCAATTTTTACTTCATTTTTGACACTTTTGCACTCATTTTGACTCTAGTATGGCATGCCTCTGACTTCACCAAGATGGAAAACTGTCACCATTTGACTAATCATGGCACCTTGAATACTTATCAATCCTGATTTCATCCCCAGCCTCTGATTGACGATCTGACGACGTTTGACCGCAAATTTGACCTCTGGATCTTGTCGTCAGATGAAGTTTATGAAGCGGCCATCAAAAAAACACTATAAAACATGAAAAATTCTAAGGCATGAAATTTTGGGAGCCCCCAGCCTCCAGGGGCTCTTAGATTTTCATGCGTTAGCCATTTTTTGGAAAATTTCAACTTTTTCAACTTCTTGATTTCCGTGCACATTCTGGTGATTGTGGACCCCTGTTCGGATGTCAAAATTTGCCTATTGGAGAAAAACAAAGACTGATGATTTGGCAGACATGCAAGTCTGATGAAAACTGAGTTGATTGTACCTTGTGCTTGCCTCGAAAATCAAGCCAAACTGATTATCTATGAATATGACTGGGCTGACGGAAGAAGATTTGTCATTTTTTTGGAAAAACATGGAAAATATTCTAAGGCATGAAAAGATGGAAGCCCTAGCCTCCAGGGGCTCCTAGAAAATTGTGTCTTAGAATATTTTTGAGATTTTCAAAATTTCTTTCCATTTCTCTATTTTACGTGTCGTAGGTCCATTTCGATCTTTGTGTCAGGTTGTCCGGTTGACTTTTGGAGCAGGATGGGAGGTGATTTGAGTAGCCTAAAATTTCCTGAGATGAATTTCTAGCTTTTACTAGCATTTTGACTGAGTTTTGATTGATTTTGACCCCTGGAAATGGGCTGAAGGAGGCTTTTTGATGTTTCTTGAAAAACGTGGAAAAAATGCTAAGGCATGAAAAGATGGGAGCCCCCAGCCTCCAGGGGCTCCTAAAAATCTATGCCTTAGAAAATTTTCATGATTTTCAACTTTTGCTTGCATTTTACCTCGTTTCTCATGCCGACAACTACTTCCTATCACTGATTTCGATGATTCATCGGTCAACTACCACTGGATGATGAATGGACTGAATATCCTGGGTATATCTGACGTGAATTCTAGCTTTTCAGGACCTGTTGACCAAAATGACTGCTTTTATCTACCCTGGAACTATCTGACAGAGGCATTTTTTGCATTTTCTAAAAAATGTGAGAAAAAATCTAAGTCTGCTAAAGCTGGGCACCCCTAGCCTCCAGGGGCACCTGGAAATCCATGCCTTAGTCAAATTTGAAGATTTTTCACTTTTCTCCTCATTCTAGATCCATCCTGCTCCATTTTTCGTTCCTCATCAAATCGACGACTGTTCGTCAGTTCTGCGTCGTTTGAACAACATCGAAAACTTGAAAATGAGCTCTGGCAGATGAACTTTCTCCATTGATGACTCTGGAGCTCGAGCTTCACCATCTGAAAAAGTAGAATTGACCTAGTAGAGAAAACTTGAACTTTTGCGTATTCCGTCTAGACCACCTTGATCGTGAAGCAAAATTAGCCAATGAGAATCAGACACGACACATGAATTAGAGATTCTATTTTTAGAAAAATTTTGCCAGCATCCGTATCTCAAGAAACCCAGAAAACCTAATTTGACATCTATTTTTAGAAACTTTCTAAAAATAGAAATTTCTTTTTTTAGAAACTGACTTTTTTGACTTTTTTTGATGAAAAGTTTTCTAGACTTTCTCAAAATGCCTTAATGAAGAAAAAAATTTGATTGGGTACAACAAACGTGAAAAAATCTAAGTCTGAGTGGGATGAGCGCCCCCAACCTCTAGGGGTGCTTGGGATTTCTAGACTTAATCAATTTTTAGGACTTTCAACTTTTATTCACTTTTCAGATTCATCCTGGTTTGTTCTCCGTTCTTCATCAAATCGACAACTGTTCGTCAGTTCTGCGTTATCTAAATGGCTTTGAAAACATGAAAATGAGCCCTGGCAGATGAACCTCCTCCATTAATGGCTTCAGAACTTGTGCCTCACCATCTGAAAAAGTAGAATTAACCTAGTAGAGAAAACATGACCTTTTGTAGATTCCATCTGGACCACCTTGATCGTGAAACAAAATCAGCCAATCAGAATCAGGCATGGCACCTAAATTGGAGATTCTATGTTTAGAAACTTTCTATTTTTAGAAAATTTTACCAGCATCCATATCTCAAGAAACCTAGAAAACCTAATTTGACTTCTATTTTTAGAAATTTGACTTTTTGACTTTTTTAAAGAAAAAATTTCTAGATTTTCACAAAATGCCTTAATGAAGCAAATCTTTTTGACTGGTTACAATAATGTGGTGGCAGTCATGCAGACCTGCAAGTGGTCCTTTTGTTGGTTAAATAATTTGGAATGTTTCTTTGAGAAGTTGAAGTTGTAGTTTGGGTCTTATTGTGGGGACCACTGTTACACTCGGGAATATGATGCCTATTCATGGAAAATGAATCACTAGTTAGTGCACCTGAAGTATTTTCTAACCATATATCTTTCACATTCTTAAGGAATCCTAAGGTACCTAGGTGAGTCTCAATTATCTTACATTAAGTGAAAAATCTAAGGTCCGCCTTTGCCACCATCGGGAGTCCACACCCACCTAGTTGAGTTATCATGAAGGTAGCGGTACTGTATTGTACTATGCCAAAACCGTGCTTAATGAAACATCAATAGAATATGAAAAGAAATGAGAAGAAAGAAAAGATAAGGAAAAAAAATATGTAACTTAGTCAAGTGGACAATCAAGTAAACTCTACCGGGACTATCAACGCCTGACTGGCAGTGGGGCTCTGCTTGAGTGGAATTCTGAGACAAAACCGTCAGGGCTATAGATGCTTGCTAGCAATGGGTCAATGTCTAGGTAGTTCAAAAGGTGTGTACTAATCACGTAGCTTAATGTAAAGGATCTGGGATAATCTTAGTTGCTTAGGGATGGGAATTAATGCAGATGCACACACTCTAGTTTTTAAGATATGAAGGGTTGTACTTGGTTATTGAGCTCTGCTCCTTTGATAGGGTATCATGTTTTCTTGTCTAGCATGTGGTTGATGCAGAAGTTTTGGGTTTGAAACTAAGGTTTATGTTTGAAACACTTTGGAGTGTTTCCCCCAGCAAAGTCACCATTTGTTGTGCCTTGCACACACACCCCATTTTGCGAAATGAGGACCCCCCTCTTCCAAAATTTTGGCCTAAGAGTATCAGTCTAGTTTCTTGATTCCTAGGGTGTCAAAGATGGTCAAGTTGCATTAGAAGTCGCTAAGTCATCTAGAGAATCACTAAGTCAAAGTGTCTGCCTTCATAAAAACCAAGTCTGATGTTCCTTTACGCTAAAATTCCTTGCAATAGACTTTTACACTGAATCTTCATCCAACTGACTTTTGTGCTGAATTTCTCCTGATCCGACTTCTGCGCTAAAATCCTATTCAATCGACTAAGTTCTTAAATTGGAGTTCACAAACTTAGCACAGGAATCTTTGTCTACTGACTTGTGCCAAATCATTACCTTGTCGACTTAAGTTAGTAGAAGACCAAATTTGTGCAGGGTCAGATGACATTAGAAGTCGTGCAAAATCCAAGGATGTTGAACTCATGGTCGTGTGCTCGAAATCTTCACTATCGACTACGTTGGTTGACTCCAAAAGCCGTGCAAGGTCTAAAGTGTTTCGAATTAGCACAAGATGAAAATATAAACCTTACGAAAAGTGCACTGATTCTGCAGACGTACAAGGGCATTAATGGAGATTTTTCACTCAAGGTATAAAGCGCTTTTAGGTCACTTTTAGCTCATTTTCACACACCAGCGGATCATTGAGGAGCTCTGTGGATCCTGAGTCAACTGAGAATGATAGTAAGACAAAGAGGATTTCACCTAAAACACCTTTTAATCGTCACCTGGCCCCCTCAGAACTCTTCAAAACTAGGTAGGTGTTCATTTCCTCAAGATGGTTTAAGTTATGAAAGGTTAAAATCTTAGGGTTTCATAAAGATTAATGCTTCCTTGTTTAAATCAGTAGAAAATGATCTAGGGTTTTTCTTTTCTGCACATAACGAGTGGAATGTTTAGATGGATTCAAATCTAAACAAAACTCTAGATGAAAACCCTAGGTCTGAAATTGAAAGATGGTGAGAACAGCTTTCAAAATGCATTTTCCCATAGTTGTAAAATCATTCAAAAAATTCATCAAAACCCCCTTAGGATCTTGAATTGATTTGCGCTAGAAATGTAATAGACTGACTCCTTGGAATAACACTCTAATTTGAGTCGGTCGGAGGATGAATTAATCTCCACAAACAAAAAACAAGATCCTTTCCGCTGAATTTACCTCTCATAGACTTAGCGCTAAAAATGCCTTTAACCGATCTCGAAAGGAAGTAAAGTTAGTTGAACACCTTGAAAAGCTCTGTTATGACTCAAACACACTTAGTACCAAAAACATCGCCATCTGACCTAGTGCTAAATTTTTCCCTAACCAACTTAGTTTGGACACCACCAAAAACCCTGCCAAGTCGATAGACCCCAGAATCCATGCTAAAAGCACTTTGAATGATCTTGCTCCAGAATTCACTTTCTCTGACCTATGCCAAGATGCCTCTCTATCGACTTTAGTCGATCATCCATTAAAATCACACTAAGATCTGACATCTCCATAATCTGCATAGAGTGTAATGAACAATCTGACGGTAAAAAATGTCTCCCTTGACTTGCATTAAAAACACTCCCAACTGACTCCTAAGATCCTTTTGGGTCAATCACATCTGAAATCCGTGCAAGGTCAAACACCTCCAAAACTCGCGCTGAATGTTATATACAACCAAATAATGAAGTGTCTTTCCTCCAAGGTCAGATGATCTCTGATCTAGCGTAGGTCGACTTCCCTCAAATTTAGCTCTTTGCTCTTCTAAGGTCGGATGACCCCCAAATCAATGCAAAACATGAAAATGATTGCTCTTTTGTGAAAATTCCAAGGATAAGAGATCTGTCTGATTGAAATAAATGCTACATTGATAGAATAGTGATGTTTTGCATATTTTGATTCAAAATTTTGAGCATTTTGGTATTATTGCATGATTTAATATGAATCGTTATGTTTTTATCATTTTATGTAATAAATACAGTAATTAGTGAATTATCAGACTTGTACATTTCATAGATTAGCATTTATGACTTAGTTGGATAGGTTTTAATCTCATAATATGACATAGTGACATGGCAATTAACTTGGTAGTCATGCATTCAAAACTTAGGAATTAGGAAGACCACTCAAAGACATCAAGACTTATGAGGTCCAGTCATGCAGGTTAAATGACTGCAAGGGCTCAAACCATGAAGTATAAATTTAAAGGCATCCCTCCCGAGACCAAAATCACTTCTATATGGAGAAACATAGGAGACACTGATCTAGGTCACATTGATTTAAATGACTTTAGAACCAGAATATTTGGACCTGATGCAACTCCAAGGGCTAGAAAGGTGAAGGACAGTGGGATTGCAGAAGCTGCTGCCTTCCCTTCTTCTACTTAGTGTGCAGAATTGATAGTAGCCTATGCTGACAGATATGACCCAATGACCAGGACCATACAAACTCCCATTGGAGAAGTGTTGGCAGACTTAGGTACACCATCCCTAGAAAAAACCTTTGGGCTCCCATGGTATCCAGTGTTAACCATGCCAGATAAAACAGGTGCAGAGGCAACATTTAAGAAAGATATGGATGCATGCAAGAAGCATATAAATGATCATTGGATGAAGAGAAAAAGATCTTCTATCATCAAACTTCCCTAGACTCTGTATAGAAGTGATTTCCATGATGAAATTGGGGATTTAGTGACCTTCCTTAGTAGAATATATGGATTAGCCACAACAACAACTTTTAAAGGATGGATGTTCTTGATGATTGAAGAAATAATTACTAAAGGAACAAAATTTCACTGGGCTCAGATATTGAGTGATAATATACATGAGGTGTTAGTGCCTGAATTGACTGATAGTTTTTGAGCAATTTTCATGCAGGCACTTTCCCTAAGTATCCAAAAAAATGTTCTAAGTGTTGGACCTCCTCAGGATTTTTTAGCTCCATCATCATATTTTCTTTGAAGAGGAGGTCATCATCATCATGTTTGCTTCGATGGTGGTCAGCATCATCATGTTCTCTGTCGACCGGTTTCTCATCAGGATCATCATATTTCAAATATCGGGTGATGTCTGGATATCATCCTGATCCTGCTGATGAGCTACAGTGTGCCCTGATTTGCTTGCGGAGGTAATTTTTCAAGTATCCGGTGATTTTCCAATTATCTCCTTGCCCTTTCATGATGATGATGTCACCCCGATCTTCTGAAGGGATTATTCTCTGAGTTGTTCGACCTGACTTGTTTTTTCTTAAGGGTCGTCATCATCATCATCATCATCATATTTCCAGTTATCACCGTGTTGCTTGCGGGGGTCATCATATTTTCTGCCTGCATGATATTTCGCCGGGGTGATATTTTTATCATCGGGTGATCTTGGTTATGATCATCCTGATGATGTTGTTGAAGAGTTCTAAGTGTGACCCGATATTCACTGGGGTCATCATATTTTGAACGTCAGGATGATCTTAGTCAATATCATCCTGATGTTGTTGTATCACTTCATGTTCGTTGTTTTATCATCCTGATGATGCTGACGTCATTCTTATGTCAGGGTGATATCTATTTCTCTGCCTATCTGCATCATGATATTTCTGAAGGAGGGGGTGATATTTTCATTTTTGAATATCACCCGGATGTATGTTTGTTCCAGCGTCATGATGATGCTGATATCAAGGAGATATCCTCCTGCCGGCTTCATGCATTATCTAGTGGGAGGTGATCTTTTCAAGCATCATCATATTCATCTATCGCCCCGATCTTATAGTGGAGCTACAGTGCAACATGATATTTGTGCATCAGGATGATATTTCCAAATATCCGGTTATCTTCCGAATATCATCCTGATGTCGATATGATGATGACGTCATCAAGGTCCGGGGGGGTCATATTTCTAACACTGATCATCTTGTGGAGATCCCCCGATATTTGCAAACATGATGATGACGTCATCCGGATATGAGGAGGTGCGCAGTAGGCAGATATGCAGATGACGTCAGCAGGATATGATGATGACGTCATCAGGATGTTCATTGGCCAGACTTTTGGTATAGGCTCAGCAGGAGGATGTTCCTCCGATGGATCAGGTTGTGCTGATGAGGGCGATTATCATGCAGGTTATATTGCGATATGATGCTGACGTCAGGGTGATATTTCAAGCGACAGGATATCATGCTGCTGGAGGATGATGATGAAGTCTTATACTAGTATCATCAGGAGCAAAAGCACCAACATCATATATGCTCATGACCTAGTATATAAAGTGTTAAAGAGGTTGCTGCGGGGTGCATGTGGGATAATTGATATCCTGCATATTTTCATATATCATGATGATGAATCTCAGCGGGAAATGGTTGCGATGCAGAATTGACGTTTTCCTGAGGCCGCGGGTTGATGCGCCATTAATGGCGAAGGTTGCAGAGGTATGGGCGGATCTGGTACCCGATTGAAGGTGTACATCAGCGGACAGTGGCGCAGGGCTCGAGATTTCTTCCTGTCTCCTCCCCTACCTGCTGCATTCATGTTTGGGCGCCAATCTGGTAATGCGTTGAGCGCCATTTTGCTGATACTGTGTATCTGGCAGGTTTTTTCTTGGTCAACCATGTAATTAACTGTTGTGGTACACTACCTGGCTGTTATAAGCAGGAAGTGTTACTCATTTTTGGTTGTTGAAAGTTGAAGATTTTTGGCTCTGTAATTCAAAACAAGCTGATCTGGTTGCTCTGTACAGCTTAAACTTATGAGTTTATGTATCTCCTGTTGTACGATTTGGCATGAATCCACTGATTTCATGGTTAATCTTATATGAATAATGCTGTCTTAGCATGTGTTTTGTTAATTCTGCCTCCAGTATTGCATGTATTCTTCTTCTGAATCTGGATATTTGGGTAATGTTTAGATTCTAGAGCATAGAATTCCTATGTTGAATGTCTGATCTTCTAACTTCTGCTCAAAGAGTAGATTAAACTGTTTTTAGGTTGAACATTGGGAAGGGTATACTGCAGTAGGGATGCCATAAGTAGAGATAACTTAACACTCTGTATTGGGAGATATTTGTAAGGCAGATATCATGTGTATCCCCCTGAAATCCAGTTTTAGCTATTCATGCTGATCATTCACAGGTGTATGTCTACCGACTCTAAGCCCTGGATAGGCACCAATCTAGCTTTGTGTTGAGGTTATACACCATGTCCAGCTTTGCATCCAAAATTCAAACTAAACCATTTCATACTTCCACCTGTTAGTTGTAGGAGTAGGATTAGGAACCCCCTGCATGCTCTCATACCCAACCAGACATCATGTCCAAGAATGTTGCCAGCCTTGTGATCTATCATACAGATCTTGGTCCATACATGAGAGTATTCTACCTGTTGTTGTCAAGTTAGATCTTTCTATCTTTGAGCTAGTCAAGGTTACATCTTGAGTTATAGGGATACCCCCCTTGGTGCGGCAGAACCAGAAGTGAAGGGGAGGCAGCTCACGCAACCTCCTGTATTTAGTTGGCTGAATCTGCCTGTGCATTAGAAGTGGCAAACCCTAATGCTGATTCAGAAGAAAAAACCAACAAATTGGCGACTCTGCTGGGGAGAAAATTGATAAAAAAGTGTTATATCTTGTGGCCTATCTGAGTCACCAACAAAATGATGCTCTGCTGGTGGAATGAACCTGGAAAAGTAGCTTTTAGCTATTGAAAATTTTGTCCTCTCTGGAGAGGTGGCGACTCTGCAAAAAAGATCCAAATGCACATGAAAGATGGATGTATGTGATGTGACAAAAATGTGTTGTTCATTTTTCTGCATCTATATGAGAAAAGGTACCTTGTTCCTTCCCCTTTATTTGATGTTTTATTGCATAGGTTAGATGCCAGGGGAAGCCTTAGGTCTTAGACAGACAAACGATGTCTAAGAGTAAGATTTTTATGAATCCAAGTATGAATTATCCCATACTCAGTGGTGAAATGTTGAATAAAGGAATAGAAGAGATAAGAAATAGGTTGATATTCTTAGAGGCTGAGCAGGCCCAGTTAAAAAGCAGTAACCCTGTTGTGTCTGCCAGTCAGAAAGCTAAACCTCCTGTCAGCCCTTTTGATCCTTTGTATGACCAACTGGATTTGTCATGGGTGGATTATAAAGTAGAAACTATGCCTGCTAGGATATATTGTCAGATGCCTAGATTTAGTGGTCACAATGTATGTAATGGGAATGCACATATCCAAAATTTTCATAGTTTTATGGGAAAATATTCATTCAGAGATGAGGATATGTGGATGAGGTTTTTTGTTAGGTCCTTTGATGCAAAAGCAAAAGATTGGTATTTGAGCTTTCCAAAGAAATCTTTTGCCTGTTGGGATGAGCTTGCTGACTGTTTCAAGGAAGAATTTGCAAAAGAACCGGTTGATCTTGTTGCAGAATTGATGAGAATCAGAAAACAAGATGAAGAGCCATGTGTTGATTTCAGTCATAGGTTTGCAATAGCCCTTTCACAGATCCCAGAAGTCTTCAGACCTAATATTTCAGCCTGTGTTGGCATATTCTTTGAAGCTTTTGAGGAGGGCTTTAGTGCAATACTGAGGGATTTCAAGGTGACTAGTATGCAGATGGCATACAATTTCATAGAAAAGATAGAAAAAATCAGAAATGTGTACCTGCTGAAACCCCTGTCCCCAGGCCTTGGTGTGAGAAATGGTTATGAAGCTGCAAATGACCAAATGATTATGGCATCATGTGCAGATAAAAATGAAAATAAAAGCATAGAGGTTGAGACTGCTGTGTTTGAACATAATGCTAACAATACTGCTCAATTGGATTGTTCACTAGTTGAGGATGCCAGTGAAAGGACTAATGAGGTTTCCCATTGCAATGATGAGGCAGCTGACCATGAAAACAATAACAAGGTTGTGGACAGCAATGAGCAATTTTTGGAATGGACCTGTGGAGACAATTGTGAGTATTGTACTCAAGACAGAGAAGATATAAGCAAACAGAGAAGCAGTCCTATGTGTGACCCATTGCCTACCTTTCAAACACATGGAGATCATGAAGAGCAGTCAGAAATTGAAATAAGTGCTAGTTCAGAGCATGATTGTTTTTCATTTGATGGCTGTTTTGCTTATGACACACAGGCTGATACTCCTCCACAGAGTGAATCCATTGGTGATGAAGATGTGTGCTCTGCTGCCCATGAACAAATGGCATACTATGATGAAACTGATGCACCTGGGTCACCCATTTATGACACATATGGTGATGAGGATCTGTCTGAGTATGGTGAAGATCTAGACACTATTTTTGGCTTGGATTCTGTTTCTCATCCTGATGAAAGAGGAAACAACATACATCAGGTAAGTGACTGTGAAAATGTGCCTGATTTGAAAGAGATGCCAGAGCCTGATCTTTTCCAGCCTGGTGCTGCTGATTGTTGTGTACATGATGTGCACAATTGTGATTTTGAAAGCTTTTCTTTTGATGTGCCAGCATATAATACAATGAGCCCTGATCTTCCTAGCTGTGTGGTGGACTTTGAGTGTTTCCTATTTTCAGTCCAGCTAGGAGATCATGTTGCAATGCATGATGATGATATAGATGATAAGTGCTATATGCCATATGAGTATGCATTGCTTGATACATTCTACACCCACATGTCACATGATGCTGAAGGTTATCTGCACAGGGGTGATAATGACAAGCCAAATCAGAGGGTTGAACATGCAGATGACAAGATTTATTTGTGGGTGGATCTTTGTAGTATCTCCAGGCTTGACCCAGTGCATGCAGATGAAAACAAGATATTTGACAAAGGGAGATACATGTTTTTCTTTTCTTGGTGGCCTTAGGCCATCAAGTGTGTTTGGTGATGCAGGTCGGTGCAGTATTTGACTCTGTGCCCAATGGATAAGGGACTGGTCTGCATCCCAGAGATCTGGGGTTCTCGCTGCAGTCTTGCACCTGCACGTCCCCAGACAGAGCCAGTGTTAGTGCCTAAATTGACTGACAGTTTTTGAGCAATTTTCATGCAGGCACTTTCCCTAAGTATCCAAAAAAATGTTCTAAGTGTTGGACCTCCTCAGCATTTTTTAGCTGCATCATCATATTTTCTTTGAAGAGGAGGTCATCATCATCATGTTTGCTTCGATGGTGGTCAGCATCATCATGTTCTCTGTCGACCGGTTTCTCATCAGGATCATCATATTTCAAATATCGGGTGATGTCTGGATATCATCTTGATCCTGCTGATGAGCTACAGTGTGCCCTGATTTGCTTGCGGAGGTGATTTTTCAAGTATCCGGTGATTTTCCAATTATCTCCTTGCGCTTTCATGATGATGATGTCACCCCGATCTTCTGAAGGGATTATTCTCTGAGTTGTTCGACCTGACTTGTTTTTTCTTAAGGATCGTCATCATCATCATCATCATCATATTTCCAGTTATCACCGTGTTGCTTGCGGGGGTCATCATATTTTCTGCCTGCATCATATTTCGCCGGGGTGATATTTTTATCATCGGGTGATCTTGGTTATGATCATCCTGATGATGTTGTTGAAGAGTTCTAAGTGTGACCCGATATTCACTGGGGTCATCATATTTTGAACGTCAGGATGATCTTAGTCAATATCATCCTGATGTTGTTGTATCACTTCATGTTCGTTGTTTTATCATCCTGATGATGCTGACGTCATTCTTATGTCAGGGTGATATCTATTTCTCTGCCTATCTGCATCATGATATTTCCGAAGGAGGGGGTGATATTTTCATTTTTGAATATCACCCGGATGTATGTTTGTTCCAGCGTCATGATGATGCTGATATCAAGGAGATATCCTCCTGCCGGCTTCGTGCATTATCTAGTGGGAGGTGATCTTTTCAAGCATCATCATATTCATCTATCGCCCCGATCTTATAGTGGAGCTACAGTGCAACATGATATTTGTGCATCAGGATGATATTTCCAAATATCCGGTTATCTTCCGAATATCATCCTGATGTCGATATGATGATGATGTCATCAAGGTCCGGGGGGGTCATATTTCTAACACTGATCATCTTGTGGAGATCCCCCGATATTTGCAAACATGATGATGACGTCATCCAGATATGAGGAGGTGCGCAGTAGGCAGATATGCAGATGACGTCAGCAGGATATGATGATGACGTCATCAGGATGTTCATTGGCCAGACTTTTGGTATAGGCTCAGCAGGAGGATGTTCCTCCGATGGATCAGGTTGTGCCGATGAGGGCGATTATCATGCAGGTTATATTGCGATATGATGCTGACGTCAGGGTGATATTTCAAGCGACAGGATATCATGCTGCTGGAGGATGATGATGAAGTCTTATACTAGTATCGTTAGGAGCAAAAGCACTGACATCATATATGCTCATGACCTAGTATATAAAGTGTTAAAGAGGTTGCTGCGGGGTGCATGTGGGATAATTGATATCCTGCATATTTTCATATATCATGATGATGAATCTCGGCGGGAAATGGTTGCGATGCAGAATTGACATTTTCCCGAGGCCGCGGGTTGGTGCGCCATTAATGGCGAAGGTTGCAGAGGTATGGGCGGATCTGGTACCCGATTGAAGGTGTACATCAGCGGACAGTGGCGCAGGGCTCGAGATTTCTTCCTGTCTCCTCCCCTACCTGCTGCATTCATGTTTGGGCGCCAATCTGGTAATGCGTTGAGCGCCATTTTGCTGATACTGTGTATCTGGCGGGTTTTTTCTTGGTCAACCATGTAATTAACTATTGTGGTACACTACCTGGCTGTTATAAGCAGGAAGTGTTACTCATTTTTGGTTGTTGAAAGTTGAAGATTTTTGGCTCTGTAATTCAAAACAAGCTGATCTGGTTGCTCTGTACAGCTTAAACTTATGAGTTTATGTATCTCCTGTTGTACGATTTGGCATGAATCCACTGATTTCATGGTTAATCTTATATGAATAATGCTGTCTTAGCATGTGTTTTGTTAATTCTGTCTCTAGTATTGCATGTATTCTTCTTCTGAATCTGGATATTTGGGTAATGTTTAGATTCTAGAGCATAGAATTCCTATGTTGAATGTCTGATCTTCTAACTTCTACTCAAAGAGTAGATTAAACTATTTTCAGGTTGAACATTGGGAAGGGTATACTGCAGTAGAGATAACTTAACACTCTGTATTGGGAGATATCTATAAGGCAGATATCATGTGTATCCCCCTGAAATCCAGTTTTAGCTATTCATGCTGATCATTCATAGGTGTATGTCTACCGACTCCAAGCCCTGGATAGGCACCAATCTAGCTCTGTGTTGAGGTTATACACCATGTCCAGCTTTGCATCCAAAATTCAAACTAAACCATTTCATACTTCCACCTGTTAGTTGTAGGAGTAGGATTAGGAACCCCCTGCATGCTCTCATACCCAACCAGACATCATGTCCAAGAATGTTGCCAGCCTTGTGATCTATCATACAGATCTTGGTCCATACATGAGAGTATTCTACCTGTTGTTGTCAAGTTAGATCTTTCTATCTTTGAGCTAGTCAAGGTTACATCTTGAGTTATAGGGATACCCCCCTTGGTGCGGCAGAACCAGAAGTGAAGGGGAGGCAGCTCACGCAACCTCCTGTATTTAGTTGGCTGAATCTGCCTGTGCATTAGAAGTGGCAAACCCTAATGCTGATTCAGAAGAAAAAACCAACATGAGGCATTTGTGAATTTTAGAGAAAAGAAGACATTTAGGTGGACCTCTTATGTGGTGTATTCATTGGCCAGGAGAAATGAATATGTTGGGATGTCCAAAATTGGAGAAGTTGGCAATGGTAAAAACCAAGTCATGGTATATGAATGTTATGACCAATTGGTGCTGTCCTAGTCTCTCATCCATTATAAGAGAGTGAATGATGCATTCACAATGTGTATCACTAGATTGTTGCAGGGTACCACAACTCTTAGAATAAGCATTGAAGCAATGAATGAGATCATGCAGTATGGAAGGTGGTATATACAATTCCAAAAGTTCACCTATTTGAGAATTCAAGGCTTTACCGGGTTGCCATATAGGCTACCTCGATACCCAATAGATAAGGTGGTACTTCTAGAATTGTCAAGGCAGCTGATCACCTATACGAAGAGTTTGAAACACCTCCATAGGACTAATGTCAAGTTCCCCATCCGATTCGGTAGAAGTAATTACACATGTGTCTCTTTGGGAGCAGTTAAACATTTTGATAAGGAGCTGCAATTACTAAATCTTCATTTCTATACCAAGAGAGATCACTTTGACCCACATAGAGTAATGGAGAGATATGTGAGCAAGAATTTATTCCATAAAATGCATCTCGAAGATTTTTGGGGCAATTGTGTGGACGATTATGAAGTATTGAAAAGAACCCATCCAAGGCTATCTCTTGGGTTCATAAGAAAATTCAACGTAATAGAAGCCCATGATCAACTCAATGATGATGAAGATGTGGTGCAAAGAGGACCTTGGGAGGTTCAATATCACCAACTAGTCATCTTCCCAACTGGGCCAATGTAGAGGAAATTTCTTTGAATGCAATAATGAAAGAGCTTATAAGATTAAGCAAGGCATGGGTAACAAATCAAGTTGCAACATTGGAAAAATAGGGAGTGCAAATCACTTACATGACACTCAAATATGAAAAAGGATCTGGGGACGAAGAGGATGCACCCATAGAAATACCAGATGAGGTAGAGCCACCCCAAGAACCATGAAGCAAATCTGATAGTGAGGAACATATACCCCTGGAAGAGAAAGGCAAAGGAAAGAAAGTGAAGAAGGCTGCTCCAGAAGCACAAAAGAAAGATATGCCTCTTGCAACAAGAACAATGGCATCCAAGAAGAGGGACATGCCTAGTGGACCAAGGGAAGGTTCTAAAACAAAGAAGACCAAAGTAAAGGCCGCTAGCATAACCATAGAAACCTCTACTACTGTAACACTTGATGGTACAAACTTGCCAGTAACCTCTTCACCCCCTGTTGCTCCAATTGTAAATACTGCTACACTTTCTCCTACTGCTTCTATTACTGCTCCTACTACCACTATTTCCATCATCTGGGGAGATACCTCTACTGCCTAGATTCACCAGTGCTTGCCATCTCTACTGCCTCATACTCTTTGATAATAGACTCAAGCACCCCAAGTAGCCCCACTTCTTCCATCACTGCTTCTTCACTTCCTTCCATTTCCACCATTTCTATGCCTTCCATATCCTCTGTTTCATTCTCCACCTACTTTTCCTTACCACATATTTCGTCTATTATTTCATCCTCTTTCTCCATGCCTTCTTCCTCCATTACTTCACCTATTGTCATCTCCTCTATTTTTCCAACCACTCCTATTCCACCTTCCATGGGGTTTGCTTCATTTGCTAACTTGACACAGGTGAACCTGTCCACATTTGCCACAATCCCACTATCTTTAGTTCCTAGTTCTTTAGTCACACCAACATAAGATTCAACCCCTTTATCTGTACCACTGCTATTGGGAATAGAGAAAGTATGTGCAGAGTTAGGTCTTTAGGAATCAAAAATTGAAAAGGATGCACTTGAAGAACCTCTTCCACAGGAAGAAAATACTGAAGTAATAGAAGTCTCTGACAGTCCCATAGAAGAGAACACAATAGAAACAATTTTGGGAATTGCCCAAGAAGAAATGTTAGGAAACTTGAAGAATGTCGAAGATGAAGAAGATGATGTAAATAAGGAATCTGAGCAAGAATAGAAGTTGCTCGAGGGGCCATCAAACATAGCTAATGAAAATATTGATACCCATAAGGATTCTTCTTCCATAGCACCTGATTGGCTGCACAACAGACTTGCTTATCAAGGGCCACATGTTGAATTTATGAAGCTAGATCTAGATGCTATTTTAGCCAAAACAGAGAAGCCAAAGAAACAGAAAAGGGCTAAAGTTCAATCTAGAATCTACAAAGATGCTATAGGATCCATAACAACTGAAGTAGCCATTCCACTAGCTGACATGGACAAAAGATAGATTAGAACTGAAGCTTATACCATAACAACTGTTGATTTGGGACCTGATACAAGAGGTTAGAAGATTGATGAATTCAAAGGATCAATTTCTTCTATCTTGGAACAATTGGATAAAGATGAACTTACTAAGAAGGAATTGAAACAATAGAACGATGAACTTAGAGCATGCCTGCAGTTCTTAATGAGGCCTCTAGATTTTGAAAGTGAGCCAAGATCAGTCCCAAATTTGCTATCAAAAGATGAATTAACAAAGTTTGATGACATCAAGATAATGGCTGCTGGAACTCAGAAATGGTTTGACAAGGTGTATCAAGAAGGATGCGATGCAATCACCTTTGCAGCAATGCTTCACAAAGACTTCTGCAAGTTACGAGACCAATGGGAGGAATTGCACAAAGAAAGTGACCTTTATGATGAGTATTATTCTTACATGTTTTCACAGGTACAAGCTATAAGGGATCTACCTACTCAAACATTGTTGTTAGAAAATATCCTAACTGTTGATAAATTACACAAAGCAGTAGAGTGGTACCAGCAGTTAAAATTAAGAAAAGAAGTCTTTGATAATGTCAGAGAGGCCTATAAGGTGGCTGATAGTCACATACTATCTTTAATTTATGAGATAAATGACTCTCTGAAGGATTGTCTAGTAATCAACTTTGATGATTTGGCTCCATATGATGTGCAAGGTTGTAAGGATAAGCTACATCAAATAATCTTTGGGCAAACTACATTGAATGTTGTGGGTAGATTAGATAAAGTCAGTGATCTTCAGACTGCTTTCATTACATTCTAGACAACAAAGAGTTAGAGATTTTTAGATACAAAGTAGATCACCTCAAGGACCTAGACCCCGCCAACATAAATCCAGTATTATCAGCTTGGGTGGCATACAGCAACAAGAAGGCAGAACAAGACAAAAAAGATTTAGATGAAGAACAATAGAATATTTTTGAATATTTTGAAATGTAATCCCATCACAAATATGTATTGCTATATTTAGAAGGTCATGTGACACTATTTTGTCTTTATTATGTATTGAAAATTGTCTTTTCACTATATATAGTCAAATGGGTATTCAATTTGTCCAAGTTCAATGTATTTGAAGGTCATTTTTCATCCTTTTCCTACAGGACAAATTGTAATCCGAGAATGAAAATTGTTGTCATAAATGTATTTGATGTTGAATCTGGACCATCAGTGTTGAGTTAATCTCCACCGTACAGTCAAAAACTTAGTATGGCACCTCTTCTATATAAAGGGCCATTGTTCTCTCATTTGTAAGACTCTTGATGCTAAATTGTTGATATTGTGCCAAATTTTTGATTAATAGAAAGCAAGTTACTGCAGGTTCTCTAGGAATTTGCCTATTGTGTTATCAATTTGGTTTAATGGTTCTCATCTTGATCTGCATTAGTTAAATTGTTCTTTCACAATGTCATTGATTTGTTAAGGTATTTGATGAACATTCAAGTCCATACTATTAGTTGCTTGCTGATTGTGAGTAGCTGTGCATAGTTAGCCTAGGTTGTTAAATCGTGCTTAGTTCAATTACATTACAGAAGTTAAATCATGCCAGCATTTGGGTATTTTATCAATGTATGTAATATGAAAATCTATTGGATCCATATAAGATAGCACTATTTTCTATAATGCTGTAGCAATCTCTGTAGCTTGGTAAAGCATAAAATTGGTTAATTTCTGAATGTTTGTTTACCAGATGCAGTTATTTCATTGTGGATGTCACTTAGGATCTCTCTAAACCTCACTTCCTTTTGAATTTTCTTTAAAATTGGATGTTAGATTTAGGTTTTCCAGTAGCATCTTACATTGTCATATCAGTTGAAATTATAAGGGTTTGCATGTGTTGCTATTGCAAACTGTCAAATCTGTCACATTGTATGTAAGACCCCTTTGTAGGTATAGCTAGACATACCAACTAAGAAATTCCAAGCAAGCTAAGAATTGGCTATAGAATCCTTGGAGTAGTCTTATCTAGGGTAGGATACTTTTCAAGAGAGGTGTGACATCAACAATCACACCTGCGTTGTTGAGTGCTAAAACACCCATCAACAGATAGTAGACACCTTCTGCTCACTACATCTAGTAATCTAACACATGAAGGCTTGTACTGCTCCACTCACTCAACCACTTGATTACTCACATCATATCCATCACATACACACCCAATCACAACTCCTCGACACTTATTTATACTATCTTCAACTTTGAGAACATTCTCCAAGGTCAGCATCACAACTTAACACAGAATTCAAATTAGGCCTGGACCTAAACATTCCTGTGGTGGAAAGGAATGAAGGCAAACCACAACACACCTTATCTTTGACCTAAATTCATCCAAGAATGTTATTCCACACTTTCACAATCACCAAAGCAACTCTGCAATAAGTGTAAACACCTAAGGTCAGCCAAACCTGTGTTAACACAATGAACTTTTAAGTACACGCTTCCTCAAACCCAAAGACGACTTCCAGATCACATACAAGGCTTCAAGACAATAGAGTATTCCACAATCATCATGAAGCTTCTTGAAATCCAACAAATTCCTCCACAAAACCTTTCACATGTCGTGCAACCTTATCCTATTTACCTAGCAAACTCAAATATCTTTGTCTTACACTACAACTCAATAAATTCTCTTCTGGAGCACTAAATCATGAATAACCTTGACTAGAGAAAGATAGGAACTTTATAAGCACAAATCCAAAACTGCAAAACATGAAACCATTTTGCGGAGAAATGTGAAGAAAAGACATTTCTCCTAGACACCTTTGCAACACTCAAAAGCACAGTCCACATTCTAGTGAACACAACTTCCCCTGCACAACAAACTAGAGCACCAAATCTGGAATATAGCAACTCTAAACAACATATCCAAACCACAAAGATAGTTCTTCAACATGGAGGAAATGCAAAGAAAAACCAGAATGCTACTCTGTAAGCCAAGAAACCACTTCAACACATAGTTTCCTTTCATAATCAATTTTTTTCAAAAGCACTTGGAAACTAACCATCAGAAACATATTCCTAGCATCTTTAGTACTTCCTCAAGGCAACTAAATCATTTTCAACAAAGCAACTGAATCAAACAACAACAACCTCATTAGTAGACACAGTTGACACCAATGACAACACAAGCTTGCTGACATCAATGACAACACCGATAGCACATACTTGCAACAAATTGTTGGTTTTGTCATTGATGAGATTGTTGGATTTGGTTTGGTTTGTCATTGATGTGATTGCATTGAATTTAGGAGATTGATTGCATTGAGATTATGAGACTGTTGGATTGGAGGCCATTTAAGATTGTTTGGTCAAACTAAGGACATCATCAAATGTTAAAGACCCAATTGGGTATCCCCAGTTCCATTTTGGTGAAGATTGAGCATAAATTGGCTGTTATAGCCAATTGGTGATTTCTTTAGTTCATGAACTGCTTAGTTTGTTAACCCAACAGTTATCAATCAGAAAGTTTGCCAACAAGTCATAGGGATGATTCGTATTGTTCAAAGTTTATAAAAGGAAGAGTTTGAATTATTCAAGTTAGCTATTGGGAACTTTATTGATTGCACTTTAAGTGAGCTTTCGAAGAAGTTTTTTATTGTCAGTAAAATGGATAGTTTGAGAACTCTGTCGGTAAAATCTCTAGTTTGTGAGCCTTTAGGTTCACCGATAAATAACTTCGCTAACAAAGGCATAAAGAAGAAAGGGTGAAGTGCAAGGTTAGTGTTATCAACAAAGTGTTTATTTTGCAAACTAGTTCGAGAGTCCGTCATTTTGCTGATTCACTGACTAGGCAATAAAGGGCACGAAGGATTGTGTTATCAGCAAAGTTTTTGTTTCACAAACTAGTTTGAGAGTTTGTCATTTTGCCGATTCGCTAACTAGGTGACAAAGGGCACAAAGGAAAGTAAGTTTATGGTTTGGTGTTTTTAACAATAAAAGGGAAGTTGGCTCGTGGCTCAAGGAAAAGGTGAAACGCAATCAAGTCATGGTTCGTGAGAATGATAAATTGCCAATAGTAAAGGCAATGTGCTCAAGGTTTTTAAAAGGGAAATTTTGTCAATAAAGGCGACAAAGGAGTAAGTTCATGAATAAGACTTGTATACGCCTAAAAATGGCACGATTCAGTCTAAATAAATATTCTTAATATTTATTCCCTTCTAATTCTTCTATCAATAAATAAATAAACAAATTTATTTATTTGATTCACATTCCTCTTAATTAATTAAATATCAAAATATTTAATTATTTCTTCTAAAGTCTAAATTAAATAAAATCAATTTATTTAATTAAATTCCCTAAATTCTTCTAATGTGTCACATAATTAAATAATCCTACATTATTTAATTAATCCTAAATTCCTCTATCCTAAAATCCACCTCACCTTCCCACCTCACCTTTTCCACCTCACCTCTTCCACCTCACCATGTAATGAAGATCAACGGTTGAGACGAAATGAGCAGATCAATGGTTGAGAATGGTTGAGGAATGTGCAACAAATAGGGAGAAGACAAGTGTCTCACTTCCATCATGTAACAAGGTAGTTAACAAAATTGATTGAAGAGTTAATAGAATAGATTGAGGAATTGACTAAATGGAACCTAATTCTTCCATTCTAATCATCCAGTCTATTCATATTGCTACTCTGTAGGAATTTACAAGCGCACCTTTGGCACCCTTTTACCATTCATTAGCTTGAGATCACACATTTGCTTTGAAGCTCATCTTCATTGCACATTTATCACCACATCCATTTACTATCGACATCCTTAAACATAGCAAAGGAGTGCACTCTCTGAGGGCCCTACTTCATACAAACAAGGATAGTTTTAATAGGCAAACAATAGAAGCTTCGATCTAAGGAAGGTTTGCATTGCGTTATTCATTGCTTCATTTCATCTAATCTTCTTAGTTTCACTATTCTATTGAGTTATGGGTATTTGATATTGTTTATTGCATATTCATTGTTTAACCAAATTTCCCTTAACATTTTTGGCGCCCACCGTGGGGCCTTGCCCCTTTATTTAATCAAAATCTGAGCTTTTTTTGAAGACAAGTTCCGTATAGGCATCGCATAGGCTAATCCGGTGCATCTGAACAATTCTACGGCTCTTCTGTCCTCTATTTCGGTGCCTGTAACCTTACTGCGCTTTTAAGCACTGTTCCGGTGCATATATCTCTTGTCACTGCGCATATGTTCTTTCTATGCATGTGTTCTTTCTACGCATATGCTCTTTCTTACTAGCCTTTTAAACATTGTTACGGTGCATATGTTCTTTCTGCGCATATGCTCTTTCTTACTGTGCTTTTAAACACTGTTACGGCGCATATGTTCTTTCTATGCATATGCTCTTTATTACTGCACTTTTAAACACTTTTATGGCACATATGTGTTACTTCGCTTCTGTTGACTATTTCTGCGCATTTAGTCACTGAAGCAGCGCTTCTATCATAAGGCAGTGATCTTAGGGTTTTTTAGAAGATTTTTGCTAATGTAGACATCTTTACGAGAGTACTCTTGATCTATTTTGTAGGTTAGGCTACTGGTTTAGTTCCATATAGTTGCATGTGCTAAATCACACTTCAATTTCTAAAAAGGATAGTAAAACAAATGCTCATACAAATTCCACATAGCCTTTAACTAGGAAGACAGTAATTGAACCATTGCTATATCTGCATATTGCTATCTTTTGTAGTTAGATCATTTCTATCTTACAAATGGTAATGAACATTGCTATATTTTTAACCACTTCAAAGTTAACAAAAACATGAGTACACAAGTAGATTAGCCCATTTAGTTTTTCTACTTTTAACTAGGTTGGATTAATCAGTGTCTTCCGTGCTTGTCGAATGACAACAGGCTTATGCTCTCCCCTTTACTAGGTGACCAGAGTACCAGACTTGTTATTCCATCTGTTTAACCTTTAGAGGGGCCTGCCCTTGGATGCACGCCTGTCCAAGTGGGAATGACCCTGAGTGGAAACATGCTAAAGCCAAGCCCTACCAATCCACTTAAAATAAATGTGCTTGAGGTGAAAACCTCATGTAACGAGTGTTGTTGTGTTACACCGACGACCAACCTCCCCCAAAACCCTCTAAAGCGCAACCCTTTGAGGCTGGGAGACTCCATAATGGAGAGTAGTGCTGCCACATGTGTAACCACTTGAACGGTTACCTTGACTACGAACCAAATTTTTAGTAAGCTAAAAACCCTTATTTGTTGATGCAAAGGGCGGAGCCCTTGAAGCGGCCTTGATTCACGTGATTCTTAGTAGAGGTAGCAGGGACAATCCCATGGTTCAGTGGGGGTACGAGCCTAAGGAAACCCAGATATGGTATGCGTGAGAAGTGAGTACCGTGGAGGGGAGCCGGTGCTACCAGATCCTGAAGCTACACGCTTTGAATTTGCACAGCTAGAGGATTCAATAGATATTGTCCTATCTAGCTTAGGGTGTACTTTTCTTTTAGTCCAAAAAGAGTCAGAAAAATCACTAAAAAAGTTAAATTACCATAAAAATTCTTTGTGTTTGCTGTGTTTTCTTGCCATTAATTTAGAAAATCAAATCAAGAAGACCTTTTTTTGCAACCAAAGCACCAAAAACATCAAAAAAAATTCCAAAAATTGTAAAAACACTGAAAAAAGCTAGAGCGGCACATCCATCCTCTGTTCCTGCGCATCTATGCCGACTTGCAGTGCATTTGTTTAGACTTCCTACACTTTTGTTGTCTGTTGTTGTGCATACATCTTTTGCCAGTACGGCGCATATATTTTGACTTACTGCGCATTTGTCAATTTATGCTGCGCATCTATTCCAGCGCATACACGACAGTGAGCACTTGCATAATTTTTGAGGGAAAAATTTTACCAGTTCTGAGTACCCATTTCAGCTTTGCTCCAAGATCAGAGATCAGGTTCTACCTTGCAGTCAGTTTTCATCCATTTCATCCAAAAAGTCTCTCTTTCGTCAATCGTCATGTCCACCTTCTATCCGGTCTTTCTAGTCCCAAAGTCAGAATATCCCATATCAGGTCGGCGTAGGTCCCTTTTTCGTGTCATTGTGAATTCAAGTAAACCTAGTAGGTCACAGAACTTTGCTAGTGGTTTGTTACATGACTAGTCCCTACACAGTAAGACAGGTATCGAGTACCCTTACTAGTGGCTACCGTCTTATATCAACTGACTTACTTGAAATCATTGAGAGAGAAAGTCCTTTATCCAAGTCTTGTCCTAGGTATCCTATTCACAACAGTCTCCGTCGGCACCTTGCCAAAATTTCTAGTCACAGTCCACTTCATCCCACGTCACCTTGCATGGTTCTTACTAGATCTCAATACAAAAAGCAACTTGAAATGGCCGGCTCATCCAACCACATCTTCACACCTCATGATAGTGATGAGGAAATCTCTAACGAAGACTATCAAGGAAGCATCCAAGATCAGAAATTCCAATGTTTAGTAGAGAAAGTGCTCCATGCAGACCCTCATAAGTATTTCTATCATCTTGCTAGTCTTGGAATTAAACTCCCCATGGATTTTGATATAAGCTCAATCCTAGAAAACATAGAAAATGATCACAAAAGGGGAAAGAATACCATAGACCCAAACACAAATGATAAAGGAAAGCAAATCATGGACCAAAATACTCCTATGGAAGAAATGAGGAAACAACTCGAGAGTCTAATGTAACAAATGTCGGATCTCAAGACAGGTACAAACACTAAAAACTACTCCTTGGAAGATATTGCATCGTACCCATTTGACAAAAGTTTGATCATGAAACCATTTCCCTATCGATTCAAAGTTCTTAAGTTTGAGAAGTACAAAGGGAAAGGGGACCCTAGAGACCATATTAGGGAATTCAACGCAACATGTTTGGAGGTAGCGAACAATGAGACTTAATGAGATTATTCCCTAGGTCTCTAGGCAGTGAAGCTATGGAGTGGTTCTCATGGCTTCCGCCGGGAATCAAAACTTTTGATGAACTAGTCAACAAATTTATCACGCACTTCTCTTACAATATCAAATATGAAGTATCTATGCTAGATCTATGCAATACCAAACAAAAGAGTGGTGAGTCATTCACCACCTTTCTACAACAATGGAGACAACTAGCAAGTAAGTGTTCTTACGATATACCTGAGAAGCAACTATTGGAGATGTTTGTCCATAACCTCAATACCGATCTTAGCTATCAAATACAAATACAATGCCCTACATCATTCTCAAAAGTCATTGAAATGGGATTGTTCATCGAAAAAGCTATGATCGCCAAGGGGGCAATCAAGTTATACAAAGACACACCTACCTCCAACTACACAACAGACAAATCAAAGTTTTGGACCAAGAATAAGAATGTTGTCAACAATGGGGTAGTGGATGCCAAGGTGGTAGCTCCCAAGCAACAACCCATATTCACTCTCAAAAGAGAAGCAAACAATGTTGCACCCAACAAACCATTCTCTCGGGAACCAAGACCATGGTTCAGTTCAAATCCAAGGCTAAAGTTCACACCGCTGGGTGAATCCCAAGAATCCGCATTAAGGAAGTTATTGGCTAATAATGAAATTTCTCTACCGCTAACAAGTGATTATGAGCCTATAGTCAAACCTCCCTATTGGAAGGACACAAACTATTGTGACTATCATAGAGGAAGGGGGCATACAACCAACAATTGTATCCGTCTCAAAAATGTTATCCAAGATGTGCTTGATCAAAATCAAGGAGGAACCCAACAGCATACCTCCAAAGAGACACATGTGGCTTACAGGGATCCACTTCTAAATCACAACCAACCATACAACAACAATAACAACAACGGAAATTACAACAATGACAACGACAACAATCGCAATAGGCCAAATCAAAATAGTGGGAATAGTAATGCCAACTATGCAAGTGTGCCATTTGACTATACCATAAATTGCATTTTCGAGCATGTCCCGCAAATCAATGTCATCACGCCCAACCAACAATCAGGACCTAACAGAACTAGTTGTAGTATCAGTACCCGCAATGGTAAAGTCACGCTCAATACTGCCCCTCCAAGGTCGTCACCTTCTCAATCCAATTTCCATTAGTATAATGTCATAGACCAATTACAGAAAACTCTGGCCCACATTTATATCTTGGAGTTGTTGCGTCTATCTCCTTCCCATAAGGAGATCCTCGAGAAAGCCTTAGTGGAAACCACTGTCCCCACTAACTTGGCCCAAGAGAAGTTTCAGACCATGGTAGGTAATCTGACCTCCTCAAGCTCCATTTCATTTACCGAGCAAGATGACCTCTCTGTATCTCAACCTCATAACAACTCTCTACATATTGTTGCCTTCATCCACAAGAACCACATCAAGAGGGTTCTCATTGATGGGGGGGCCAGTTTAAATATTTGCACGTTAAAGATAATCCTTGCATTGGGTTCTTCGAAAAGGCAGTTGATCCAAGGAAGAAGATTATTATCAAAGCGTATGATGAAGAAGAGCGAACTACAAAGGGAATAGTAGTCCTACCCATACAAGTGGGACCGGTAATAAAAGATGTTGTGTGCCAAGTCCTTGATAGGGAGCTCACTTATAATATCCTTCTAGGGAGACCATGGATTCACGCCATGAAAGCTGTACCCTCGACCTATCACCAATGCATAAAATTCCCGAACAATGGCAAGCAAGTCATCATCCAAGGCGACCCTGACCCCTATCAACATTGCAACTCCTTCCTTGCCAAACCTGATTACATCATACCAAACAACAGAGCATTTGTATCCCCTATCCCACAACATGATCATACCGCCGAAGCCTCCTCGTCAAGGCCCAAAAAGTAGAAAATTACAATAAAAGAAAGCGGAGTGGGAGAATACTCCATAGAACACAGCGTCAATTTAGCCAAGATGCCTTTGTCTCCTTGATCTTTTGGCCGACCCAAACATTTTCCAAAGCCATCTGCTCCTCCTATAGCTCCCGTAACTCCCTTTGTAAAATGGGGGACCTTATCTAATGAAACAAAGGAAAGAGATATCCTACAATGGCTTTATACTAAAGAAGAGAGCACATCACAAGAACTGCCTAAGTTCCCAACAAAACTCTATGGGCGAGGTGAAACTATCCTGCACAGAATGGGTTATGAAGGACAAGGCCCCATCGGCCTCCAAAAAGAAGGAATCATAGAACCTATTCAACCTTCTTCATCCTCATTGGCTAGAAATACAAATGGTCTAGGATACAAAGGCAAGGGCAAAGCTAAAGAAAATGCTTGTCTTGTAGAAATGATCCACATACTTCAAGAGGATAGCGACACAGATTCCAATGAATATGAGTGGGATGAGCTAACAGAGCATTCCTATGATGACAAAGAGGTTGATACCATCCAAATTCTTAGCCCCTACCGTGAGGGACAAATGCTACTGCATAGACCAATAGAGTTTGATTTGCCTATCTCTGAGAATACAACTTTCGAGGAAGGTTTGGGTTCTCTCACGATAAATAACTTGGAGGAAAGTACCATCCCGAACACCCCCTACCTATACTCCTAGCATATCCATTCAAACTATCAATGAATTGGGTCTATCCTCTGACTCCTTCCCCCTTGTGCATCCTGAGCTTATCGACTGGGATCTACGAGGAACTCCTCAACTAGATATGTTCCAAAACAATGATGCTTATATTGACTATATGGAACTTATGGAACTTAGGGACCACTTACCCAAAGGAGATCATAAAGCTGGTTTCAATATTGAACTTAATACCGTGGCTTACTTTGGAGAGGGTGCCAAGCCTTCCAGTCGCAAAAATATCAAGGTAAAAACTAGATCTGACGGTGAAAACTATTTTGTGGCAATGTCAGATCCCAAAATAGTAAAAAGAAAGGATGCATCTGAAGGTGAAAACCCAACTGTGGCACCTGATGATGGAAGGCTTGACACTCTCCCCACAGACATGCACCAGAAGAAGTCCCAAATTGTTGTGGAACTAATAGAGCCTATTAATATTGGTACAGAGGAACAGCCTAAGATCATTCACTTCGCTAAATCTCTCACTCCACCAGAAAAGACTAGGTTTGTACTGTTCTTCAAGAAAAAGAGGGGCAGCTTCGCTTGGTCATATGCAGACATGCTAGGTCTAGACCTGAACTTGATTCTACACCATCTTCCATTAGACCTGTTAGCACTCATTTTGACCTGGGTTTGATTTTTCATGATCAGGGGGTTTCTTCATTTGAACCCTTTATCTTCTTGCCCAAAATGTTCTAAGTGTTGGACCTCCTCAGCGTTTTTCAGCTGCAGCATCATATTTTCCTGAGGAGGAGGTCATCATCATCATCTTGTCTTCGATGATGGTCTGCATCATCATGTTCTTCGTCGACTGGTTTCTCATCGTCATCATCATATTTCAATATCGGGTGATGTCTGGATATCATCCTGATGATGCTGATGAGCTACAGTGTGCCCTGATTTGCTTGCGGGGGTGATTTTTCAAGTATCCAGTGATCTCCCATTTATCACCTTGCCCAAACATGATGATGATGTTGCCCCGATATCCTGAAGGGGTTATTCTCTAAGTTGTTCGACCTCACTTGTTTTTTCCTAAGGGTCGTCGTCATCATCATCATATTTCCAGTTATCACCGTGTTGCTTGCGAGGGTCATCATATTTTCTGCCTTCATGATATTTCGCCGGGGTGATATTTTTATCATCGGGTGATCTTGGTTATGATCATCCTGATGATGTTGTTGAAGAGTTCTAAGTGTGACCCGATATTCACTAGGGTCATCATATTTTGAACATCAGGATGATCTTAGTCAATATCATCCTGATGATGTTGTATCACTTCTTGTTCATTGTTTTGTCATCCTGATGATGCTGACGTCATCCTTATATCAGGGTGATATCTATTTCTCTGCCTATCTGCATCATGATATTTCCGAAGGAGGGGGTGATATTTTCATATCACCCGGATATATGTTTGTTCTAGCATCATGATGATGCTGATATCAAGGAGATATCCGCCTGCTGGCTTCGTGCATTATCTAGTGGGGGTGATCTTTTCAAGCATCATCATATTCGTCTATCGCCCCGATCTTATAGTGGAGCTACAGTGCAACCTGATATTTGTGCATCAGGATGATATTTCCAAATATCCGGTTGTCTTTCGAATATCATCCTGATGTTAATATGATGATGACGTCATCAAGGTCCGGGGGGGTCATATTTCGAACGCTGATCATCTTATGGAGATCCCCTGATATTTGTTAATATGATGATGACGTCATCCGGATATGAGGAGGTGCGCAGTAGGCAGATATGATGATGACGTCAGCAGGATATGATGATGACGTCATCAGGATGTTCATCGGCCAGACTTTTGGTATAAGCTCAGCAGGAGGATGTTCCTCCGATGGATCAGGTTGTGCTGATTATCATGCAGGCTATATTGCGATATGATGATGACGTCAGGGTGATATTTCAAGCAACAGGATATCATGCTACTGGAGGGTGATGATGATGAAGTCTTATACTAGTGTCGTCAGGAGCAAAAGCACCGACATGATATATGCTCATGACCTAGTATATAAAGTGTTAATGAGGTTGCTGCGGGGTGCATGTGGGATAATTGATATCCTGCATTTTCAAATATCATGATGATGAATCTCGGCGGGAAATGCTTGCGATGCAGAATTGATGTTCTTCCCAAGGCCGCGGGTTGGTGCGCCATTAATGGCGATTGTTGCAGAGGTATGGGCGATGGCGTGGACGGATCTGGTACCCGATTGAAGGTGTACATCAGCGGACAGTGGCGCAGGGCTCGAGAAATCTTCCTGTCTCCTCCCCTACCTGCTGCATTCAAGTTTGGGCGCCAATCTGGTAGTGTTTGAGCGCCATTTTTATGATACTGTGTATCTGGCGGGATTTTTGGTCAACCATGTAATTAATTGCTGAGCACCTACCTGGCTGTTATAAGCAGGTTGTGTTGCTCATTTGTAGGTTGTTGAAAGTTGAAGATTTTGGCTCTGTAATGCATAACAAGCTGATCTGGTTGCTCTATACAGCTTAACCTGTGAGTTTATGTATCTCTTGTTGTATGTTTTTTGGCATGAACCCACTGATTTCATGATTGATCTTACATGAAAAATGCTATCTTAGCATGTGTTGTGTTAATTCTGTCTCCAGTATTGCATGTATTCTTCTTCTGAATCTGGATATTTGGGTAATGTTTAGATTCTAGAGCATAGAATTCCTATGTTGAATGTCTGATCTTTTAACTTCTGCTCAAGGGGTAGATTAAACTGTTTTCAGGTTGAACATTGGGAAGGGTATACTGCAGTAGGGATGCCATAAGTAGAGATAACTTAACACTCTGTGTTGGGAGATATCTGTAAGGCAGGTATCACATATATCCCCTTGAAATCCAGTTTTAGTTGTTCATGCTGATCATTCACAGGTGTATGTCTACTGACTCCAGGCCCTGGATAGGCACCAATCATGCTTTGTTTTTGTGTTATAACCATGTCCAGCTTTGCATCCAAACTTAAAATCCAAATCAAAATCTAAAACAAACATTAGGACTTTAGAATTAGTTTAGGATCTTCAGTCCTCTGTCTACAACTGCTAATAGGCCCAAAGCTAGCCCCTTTGCTCTTATCCTTCAGTTTTGGTCTACTTACAAGAGGACTATCTGCTTTCTGTCAGCATCCCAGCCTTGTATGCATATCCTCATGGATGTTGAGTAGGGAATACCCCCCTAGGTCTTGCAGAGCCTGAAGAAGAAGAGGAGATAAAATATAGAGTCTATCTCCTACACTATTGGCCCCCTGGCCCAGAGATCCTGTTGATCACTGATGGCTACCTTGTAGGGAAATCTGGGAATAAGCATCCAGTTTGGGAAAAAGTCAACAGAAATTGGCGACTCTGCTGGGGAACCTTGTGAAAGAACCCTGGTTTTCAGAAGAAAACAGTTCCTAGTAATAGGTGGCGACTCCAAAGTAATCTCCCAACCGGTCAAAGTAAAATTATATGCAGGGGAGAAGATCCCAACAAAACCCTTTATTTGAAGAGTTACCATTAACAAAAAGAATGATGTACAGAAGAAAGGGAACTGTCTCAGTTAGTCATGAGAGCTCCCCCAGAAAAGGTGATGATATACAAGATAACCCTAGGCCATCAGGACAGCATGCGCCTTATTTTTCAAATGCAGAAGCTGATATCCAAGGTGCATATGAGAGGCAACAGGGTGGTAGCATGAGAATGAGGTCAGAGGTGTTCCAAGAACGCCCTTTTCTAGACCCAAGTGAAAGGTTTGAAGAGGCAGAGTCTCTAAGGGATGATGAAGATGATGACCAAAATGGTATGAGACCATCTACCTCCAGACCTAAGGATGAACAGTTAGCTGAAGAAATCAGAAGTCTAAGAGCAGAACTAGAATACCTACAAGCCATGAAAATCAGAGATGATATGAAGCAGAAAGTGCAAGCCTTAAGAACTGCCCAAAATGATTCAGTTCCTACCCTAGAGAATGCAAATGTGCAAAGACATCAGCAAAGATATGAAGTGCAACATCAGCATCATGATGACAGACAAAATGTGAATGATGCTAGGATACCATTGAACCATACAGGAAACCAGAATGCAAACAGAAATGTTAATGTTAATCAGCCAAACAGACAGCCCATGCAGCTAGATAGATTCAGGCAGCTGGTGTTTGATGGTATTCCTGGGTATCCTAACCCCATTGATAAGCATCTGAGGCTGCAAGTGCCTAAATTTTTAGGAAACAACACAGTGTCAGGAGAAGATCATCTAAGGGCCTTTCAAAATGTCATGGATAATTTTGAGGTTGAGCATGAGGATGTTTTCATGAAGTCATTCATGCAGTCCTTAATAGATGAGGCAAGAGAATGGTACAGGAATCTACCTGACCGGAGTATTTCATCATGGGATGATTTTAAGAGGATGTTCAAGGAGCAATATGGTGATAAAACTGACCCTAGCTTTTTTGTAAATGAGTTCACCAGTATCACTAAAGGGTCAAATGAGCAGGTTGCAGACTTTAATGCAAGATTTACTAAAGTGTTGAACAAATTGCCACATCACATGAGGCCAAATGAACCAATGTGCATAATTTTGTATATCAATGCCTTTGATGCAAAGACTGCATATGGACTAAGAGATAAAGGTCCTGCCACTCTCAGGGATGCTTTCAGAATTGCAGTAAATATTGAAAACAATAGGAAAGCATCAGGCAAGACAAATAGAAGGGATGATATAAAAATTCTGCAGAATCCAAACAAGCCTCAGAACACTCAAGGTAGTACATCTGCTCCTGAAGATAAGATAGACAAACTGGCAAATGTTGTTAAGGACCTAAGCTATAGATTAGCTAGAAGTGAAAAAGGGATGGGTCCTGATAGGCAAGTCTATCAAAGGCAGGAAAAGAGGCCATCATTACATGATATGCCTTATAACACCAATTGGCATGATGGTAAGCCTGTATTCTCACGTAACAACACAAATCAGAGGGCTCAACATGTCAAGGAAACTCCTGATCCCCTAAAGAAAGCTATAAATATTGCTGATGATGCTCCGTGGTGTATAATTTGTCAGATGCCACATTCACAGTCACAGTGCATGATTGCTCAATCCTTGTATGATAATGCTACATCTTGTAATGAATGCAATGAGCCACATCATGTGCAGGATGATGATGTTAATATGATGTCCATAGGCAATGGATACACTCTTTATGATGCTGATGAGAAGACAGATCATCAAATTCAGGCCTGCCAACAGTCCCCATATGATGAAGATAATGAAGATAACTATGTGTATGCTCAGAACTCACACAATTTTCTGAGTAACTTACAACGACCTTCTGATGAGGAAATTAGAGCCTTCACAGCTGCAGCAGTTGCTCAAGTCAAGAGCAACTACAATCTCAGAGGTAAGAATCAAGTAGGCAGCCCACATCAGCCAGAAGATATTTCTGCAGGTCAGCTAGTGCATAGTCACAAAGGAACTGAACCACAAAAAAGGCAGTGGGTGAATAATAAGCAGAACTTTAGACACAGAACAGGTCATGAATTTCAAGGACCAGAAAACAAAATCCCTCAGGCTGAAGATCAAAGTAGAGGTTCCCAAGACAAGAATGATGATCAGGGAACTATGAAAATGAAAACTAAATCAGCTCAGGATAAAAGCAAGATTGTGGAGCAAGCTACAACTGTTGTACAAAACTGTGCTCCATTTGATATAGCCCAGATCCTCTCTCAGGTAAAAGTCTCTGTTCCACTTATGGAACTCATGAAAGTGGAAGAGATCAAGAATAGGACAATATCCCTAATCTCAGGGGTACCTTTTCAAGCTAAAAAAAATGATCAGACCCAGGGTGAGAAACATGTCATGTGCAATGAAGAAGATGAGACTCCTGAAGTCTATTTAGGAATGACCATGACAAAGTGTCCTTCACAAGTGGAACCATTTTATGTTTCCCTGGTTATAAATGGAAAAATAATTAGAAATTGTATGCTTGACTCTGGAGCATCTACAAATGTCATGCCTTTGGCTATCATGCAACAAACTGGATTAAAAATTGACAAGGCATGTGGAAAATGTTATGCTATGGATGCCAGAGAGGTACCAGTTATTGGAATCATGAAGGATGTAGATTTCAAACTGGCAGCATTTCCTGAAAAAAGATATAAAATGAATATAACAGTGGTTGACATCAAGCCACAGTATGGTATGTTGCTGTCAAGAAGATGGGCAGCACTAATTGGTGGAAGTATGCAGCTGGACCTGTCATATGCCATGATTCCAATGAATGGCAGGGATGTCAAGCTAATCAGAGAGCAAAGATCATTAGAGACAGTGGAAGACCAAGAAGCAAATGAACAGGTATGCTTTGTAGACACTGACTGTGATAACTTCAAGGTTGTCTCAGATGATACAGAAGACAAAAAGAAAAATGTGTGCATTGAAGAGCTGGATCAGCAAGGCTTATGGACCATGTTTTTTGATGGAGCTTGTGCAAAAGAAGGCTCTGGAGCTGGAGTTGTTTTCCTGTCTCCAACTGGTAAGCTCCTCAAATTCTCTTTCTTGCTGAGGTTTGATTGCACAAACAATATTGCAGAATATGAGGCTTTACTCTTAGGCCTAAATATTGCTCTCAAACATGGAATTAAAATGTTAAGAGTATTTGGGGATTCTGAGCTGATTGTATCCCAAATTAGAAATAAGTATGCTGCAAAAAATAAAAGACTGAAACAATACAAGCATGCTGTTTGGGATACCATTGAACTTTTTGATGCATTTTCAATTGGCTGGGTAGAAAGGTCAAAAAATGTTATGGCTGATTTCTTAGCCAATGTTGCAATAAGGCCAGATGACATCACTCTGTTAGGTGTTACAAATGTAGAAATTAAAATTAGGCCTGCAGTACCAGAAAATATATGCAGTTGGCAAGTGTTTAATGATGATAGGGATTTGCTGAAATTTTTGCACTGCATAGATGAGTATGAGAATCAACAGATTGATTTCCAAGCTTTTGTAGAGACTGTAGATGGAAAAGAGACTCTTGTGGGAAAAGAGATAATTCAGTTGAAGACTAACAAGATCCCTAGAGGGTTAGTAGCTTTGGAAAGAGCCTTTGACAGTAGAGACAAATTGGTCACAAGGACATCCCCCACAAATAAGGAGGATTTAGAAGAAATAAATTTGGGCACATCTCAGGCCCCTCAGAAGGTATATATTGGTAAACAGCTCAAACCACACATTAGGAGTATGCTGATTGCATTACTGAAAAGGTATAAACATGTTTTTGCTTGGTCATATGAGGACCTAAAAGCCTATAGGGAAGACTTATTCCAGCATGAGATCCCATTGAAGCCTGAAGCTAAGCCATTTAGACAAAGGCAAAGACCTATTAATCCTACCTTAGCTCCCAAGATGCAAGAAGAACTCAAAAGGCTCAGGGAAGCTGGAATAATTGTGCCAATCAGACATTCAACTTGGGTGTCTAACCTTGTCCCAGTCAGAAAAAAGAATGGTGATATTAGGCTTTGTGTTGATTTCAGGAACTTGAATGTATCCTCTTTGAAGGATAACTATCCATTGCCTAATATGGAAGCTATGTTGCAGAGAGTGACTGGTTGTGAACTCCTATCCATGATGGATGGATTTTCAGGATATAATCAGGTAAAGGTAAAGGAATCAGAACAATATAAGACTGCCTTTACCACTCCATGGGGAACGTATGTGTATGTTAGAATGCCATTTGGACTAACAAATGCAGGTGCTACATTTCAAAGAGCAATGGATGTTGCTTTTGCAGGGTTGATTGATTCAATCCTGGCTGTATATTAGGATGACCTGACTGCCTACTCAAAGAAAGAAGAGCAGCATTGTTTGCATCTGGAGCAGATTTTCATAAGAGCACTAGAATATGGTATTTCTTTAAACCCAAAGAAGTGTGCCTTTGGAGTAGTTGAAGGAAAGCTTCTGGGACATATTGTTTCCAAGGATGGAGTCAGGATAGATCCAGAGAGAGTGGCTGCTATTGACAAGATTCAAATGCCAAAAACTGTGAAAGGAGTTCAGTCCTTCTTTGGACAGATAAATTTTGTTAGAAGATTTGTTCCCAACTTTGCAGAAACCACAAGGAACATTTCCAAGATGATGAAGAAGGATGCAACTGTAAACTGGGAAAGGGAAGCAACAGAATCATTTCAGAATATCAAAGAGGCAATTAAGATGGCCCCTGTTCTTAAATCTCCTGATTTTTCTAGGCCATTCCAAGTATTTTCATTTGCTTCCTTTCATACTGTTGCTGCATGTTTGTTACAGAAAAATGAAGATGGTTTTGAACAGCCCATCGCTTTCTTCAGTATGTCCCTGCAGGCCTCTGAGTTGAAGTATGATATTATGGAAAAGCAGGCATATGCACTAGTTAGAGCCATCAAAAGTTTCAGACCATACTTGGTAGGGTCATATATAATTGCATATGTACCTCATGCAGCAGTCAAAGACATATTCACTCAGCAGGAGGTGACTGGAAGAAGGTGCAGATGGATAAACAAACTGCAGGAGTTCAACATAGACATACAAGTTACTAAGTTGATAAGAGGACAAGGATTAGCCAAGATGATGGCACAGTCAAACTTGGAAGCATGCCAAGTTAATGCAGTCCAAGATGAGAGTGTAAATGTATCAGGATCTGAATGGTACAAGGATATTATCTATTACTTGCAAAATCTGAATTGTCCTTCCCATTTCAGTGACTGTCAAAAGAGGACTCTAAAGTTACATGCAATCAGGTATGTTATTGTGCAAGGTGAGCTGTACTGGAAAAACCCTGATGGTGTGCTGCTGAGATGTGTGGGTGAGGATATGGCTAACAATGTTTTGATAGATATGCATAAAGGATTGTGTGGTGGACATTATACTGCCCAAACAACAGCTCATAAAATTCTCAGGGTAGGATATTGGTGGCCTACTCTCTTTTCAGATGCACAAAGGTTAGTGAGAAAGTGTGACCCTTGCCAAAGATTTTCAAGAAAGCTGAAATATGATGGTGCTTTACCCCTCAGAACTGTACCTGTGGATGCTCCATTCCAGCAATGGGGAATTGACTTCATAGGGGAAATTGCAGACAAATCAAGTGGGGGACACAGTTGGATTTTGGTGGCAACTGATTACTTTACCAAATGGATTGAGGCCATTCCAACTAAGAGAGCTACAAGTAAGGTGGTGACAGATTTCATACTAGAAAACATCATCATCAGGTTTGGAGTACCATTTAAGATAATCACTGATAATGCTATGTGCTTCAGATCAGGTGAATTTGTTGATTTTTGCAACAGGTATGGGATAAATCTGTCATATACATCACCATATCACCCACAAGGAAATGGTCAAGCAGAATCAAGCAATAAAAGCATCATGAAAATTATCAAGAGGATACTGGACAAGAACAAGAGAGCTTGGGACTCAAAGTTGAACTTAGTAGTATGGGCTGACAGAGTGACAGTGAAAAGGGCTATTGGGAAGTCACCTTTTGAACTAGTATATGGTGCATCAGCTAGACTGCCCATAAACAATCTCCTACCAGTTTACAGATTCATTCAGGAAAATGATGAGGAGATTGAAGATTCTATGACAGAAAGAGTGAATCAGCTGGTTGCATTGGATGAAGACAGAAGGAAAGCCCACCAGATCAATCTCAAAAGACAACAAGATGTGAAATACCAGTTTGACAGGAGAACTACAAAAAGGAAGTTTCAAGTCAATGATCTGGTGCTCATTTGGAATGCTAAAGATCAGGAAAAGGGTAAACATGGTAAATTTCAACCCTTATGGATGGGCCCATATCAGGTTTGCAATACTCATGGGGAGGATTCTTATTTCCTCCAGGCCCTAGATGGTGAAATTCTAGAATTGCCTGTGCATGGCCAATTCCTTAAGTTCTATTTTGCATAAATGACTGGTTGCTGTGCACATTTGTAAAAATATGTATGTAGTGTAAATGCCTTGTACAGCTCGCATTTTTTGACTTTTTGTCTGGTCTGCCCAGAGATCTGGTTCTCGCTGCAGGTTTTCACCTGCACGTCCCCATTCGGAGCCACTGTTAGCACTCATTTTGACCTGGGTTTGATTTTTCATGATCAGGGGGTTTCTTCATTTGAACCCTTTATCTTCTTGCCCAAAATGTTCTAAGTGTTGGACCTCCTCAGTGTTTTTCAGCTGCAGCATCATATTTTCCTGAGGAGGAGGTCATCATCATCATCTTGTCTTCGATGATGGTCTGCATCATCATGTTCTTCGTCGACTGGTTTCTCATCGTCATCATCATATTTCAATATCGGGTGATGTCTGGATATCATCCTGATGATGCTGATGAGCTACAGTGCGCCCTGATTTGCTTCCGGGGGTGATTTTTCAAGTATCCGGTGATCTCCCATTTATCACCTTGCCCAAACATGATGATGATGTTGCCCTGATATCCTGAAGGGGTTATTCTCTAATTTGTTCGACCTCACTTGTTTTTTCCTAAGGGTCGTCGTCATCATCATCATATTTCCATTTATCACCGTGTTGCTTGCGAGGGTCATCATATTTTCTGCCTTCATGATATTTCACCGGGGTGATATTTTTATCATCGGGTGATCTTGGTTATGATCATCCTGATGATGTTGTTGAAGAGTTCTAAGTGCGACCCGATATTCACTAGGGTCATCATATTTTGAATGTCAGGATGATCTTAGTCAATATCATCCTGATGATGTTGTATCACTTCTTGTTCGTTGTTTTGTCATCCTGATGATGCTGACGTCATCCTTATATCAGGGTGATATCTATTTCTCTGCCTATCTGCATCATGATATTTCCGAAGGAGGGGGTGATATTTTCATATCACCCGGATATATGTTTGTTCCAGCATCATGATGATGCTGATATCAAGGAGATATCCGCCTGCTGGCTTCGTGCATTATCTAGTGGGGGTGATCTTTTCAAGCATCATCATATTCGTCTATCGCCCCGATCTTATAGTGGAGCTACAGTGCAACCTGATATTTGTGCATCAGGATGATATTTCCAAATATCCGGTTGTCTTTCGAATATCATCCTGATGTTAATATGATGATGACGTCATCAAGGTCCGGGGGGGTCATATTTCGAACACTGATCATCTTATGGAGATCCCCTGATATTTGTTAATATGATGATGACGTCATCCGGATATGAGGAGGTGCGCAGTAGGCAGATATGATGATGACGTCATCAGGATGTTCATCGGCCAGACTTTTGGTATAAGCTCAGCAGGAGGATGTTCCTCCGATGGATCAGGTTGTGCTGATTATCATGCAGGCTATATTGCGATATGATGATGACGTCAGGGTGATATTTCAAGCAACAGGATATCATGCTGCTGGAGGGTGATGATGATGAAGTCTTATACTAGTGTCGTCAGGAGCAAAAGCACCGACATGATATATGCTCATGACCTAGTATATAAAGTGTTAATGAGGTTGCTGCGGGGTGCATGTGGGATAATTGATATCCTGCATTTTCAAATATCATGATGATGAATCTCGGCGGGAAATGCTTGCGATGCAGAATTGATGTTCTTCCCAAGGCCGCGGGTTGGTGCGCCATTAATGGCGATTGTTGCAGAGGTATGGGCGATGGCGTGGACGGATCTGGTACCCGATTGAAGGTGTACATCAGCGGACAGTGGCGCAGGGCTCGAGAAATCTTCCTGTCTCCTCCCCTACCTGCTGCATTCAAGTTTGGGCGCCAATCTGGTAGTGTTTGAGCGCCATTTTTATGATACTGTGTATCTGGCGGGATTTTTGGTCAACCATGTAATTAATTGCTGAGCACCTACCTGGCTGTTATAAGCAGGTTGTGTTGCTCATTTGTAGGTTGTTGAAAGTTGAAGATTTTGGCTCTGTAATGCATAACAAGCTGATCTGGTTGCTCTATACAGCTTAACCTGTGAGTTTATGTATCTCTTGTTGTATGTTTTTTGGCATGAACCCACTGATTTCATGATTGATCTTACATGAAAAATACTATCTCAGCATGTGTTGTATTAATTCTGTCTCCAGTATTGCATGTATTCTTCTTCTGAATCTGGATATTTGGGTAATGTTTAGATTCTAGAGCATAGAATTCCTATGTTGAATGTCTGATCTTTTAACTTCTGCTCAAGGGGTAGATTAAACTATTTTCAGGTTGAACATTGGGAAGGGTATACTGCAGTAGGGATGCCATAAGTAGAGATAACTTAACACTCTGTGTTGGGAGATATCTGTAAGGCAGGTATCACATATATCCCCTTGAAATCCAGTTTTAGTTGTTCATGCTGATCATTCACAGGTGTATGTCTACTGACTCCAGGCCCTGGATAGGCACCAATCATGCTTTGTTTTTGTGTTATAACCATGTCCAGCTTTGCATCCAAACTTAAAATCCAAATCAAAATCTAAAACAAACATTAGGACTTTAGAATTAGTTTAGGATCCTCAGTCCTCTGTCTACAACTGCTAATAGGCCCAAAGCTAGCCCCTTTGCTCTTATCCTTCAGTTTTGGTCTACTTACAAGAGGACTATCTGCTTTCTGTCAGCATCCCAGCCTTGTATGCATATCCTCATGGATGTTGAGTAGGGAATACCCCCTAGGTCTTGCAGAGCCTGAAGAAGAAGAGGAGATAAAATATAGAGTCTATCTCCTACACTGTTGGCCCCCTGGCCCAGAGATCCTGTTGATCACTGATGGCTACCTTGTAGGGAAATCTGGGAATAAGCATCTAGTCTGGGAAAAAGTCAACAAGACCTAGGAGTAAAACCAGTGAAACAGAAGCTTAGAAAGATGCATCCACACATAACACTATTGGTCAAAGAAGAACTCAAGAAATTACTAGATGTGGGCTTCATCAGAACTATACACTACCCGGAATGGATATCTAACATTGTACTAGTGTCCAAACCAGATGGTTGAGTCATACTATGCAATGATTTTAGGGATCTAAACAAAGCTTGCTGCAAGGATGATTTTCTGTTGCCAAATATACATATCATAGTCAACCTAACAGCAGGGCATACCATGTTGTCTCTCATGGACAGCTTCTTAGGATATAATCAAATTAGGATAGCACCAGAAGAACAACATAAGACGTCTTTCACTTGTCCATGGGGCACTTTTTGCTGGAATGTCATGCCGTTTGGGCTAAAGAATGTAGGAGCTACATGTCAACGTGCTATGACTACTATATTTCATGATATGATGCATGTTACCATGGAAGATTATGTAGATGGTATCCTAGCAAAGTCACTCACAAGAGAATGACATCTGGATGTGTTAGAGAATGTCTTTTAGAGGTTAGAGAAATTCAAAGTCAGGTTGAACCCAAAGAAATGTGTGTTTGGAGTCACCTCAGGCAAACTCCTAGGTTTTATTGTATCAGCAAATGGAATAGAGGTGGACCCCGCCAAAGTCAAGGCTATCATGGACATGCCACCAATTAAGATTGCTACAGGACAAGCTACAAGCAATCTGTAGATTCATATCCCAGCTAGTAGACAAGTGCCAACCATTCAGTCATCTCCTGCACAAGAACATTCCATTCAGATGGGATGAAAGGTGTGAAGAGGCATTCAACAAACTAAAAGAATATCTCATGAATCCACCCATTCTCATGCCTCCTATTCAAGGGAAACCACTGATACTCTACATATCTGCTACACCTACAGCTCTTAGGGCTCTCCTAGCGCAACAAGATTATGAGAATACAAAAAGAGCCATCTACTACATCAGTCGAACATTAGTGGGCTATGAATTGCAATACTCATAGATAGAAAGATCATGTCTTGCAGTAGTTTTTGCTTCACAAAAACTCTGACATTATATGCTTGCACATCTAGTCAAACTCATTGCAAAAATAGATCCACTGAAGTACCTACTAAGCAAAGTAGCTCTCATGGGTCGCCTAGCTAAATGGGTAATGCTCTTAAGCGAATACGACATTGAGTATGTAGACATAGAAGCTATAAAGGGACAGGTCATAGCTGATCAACTAGCAGATGCACCATTACAGGACACCACGCCAATGCAATTTGAGTTTCCAAATGAATCCTTATTTAACATATCAACATATTCCTGGAAACTCTACTTCGATGGGTCCTACACAAATCATGGATTAGGGGCAGGAATCTTGTTTGTGAATCCCCATGATGACACAATTCCAAAGTCTTATCGTTTGTTATTCCCATGCACCAATAACATAGCAGAATATGAAGCCTTAGTAATTGGTCTCAAGATGGCAACTGAGTGGAAAATCCAAGAGCTACATGTCTACGGTGATTCTCAACTTATAATCAATCAAGTCAATGATGATTATCAAACCAAAGATGAAAAGCTTGTCCCATACAAGCGGATGGTTGACAACTTCAAAGAACACTTTGTAATCATTTCTTTTGAATAGATATCTAGGATCAAGAAAAAAGTAGCAGATGCCATGGCAACCATTGCCTCTCTCCTCGAGATACTTGAAAATGAGTCACGGTATGAGTTCTTAGTGGAAACTATCTGGCAACCAGTTTATGATCTACCTGAGACCCATTCCATATGCCTTCTAGTTGGATCTGACTCACCTTGGCACGGTAAGATTTACACTTACCTCAAGGACAACATCCTCCCGCCTAACCTATCTTCTAACCAGTGACAAACTTTTATACGCCAAACCTCTCGCTATACCATCATTGCCGATACCCTATACTGACGTGGTCTAGATGGTATTTTACTCCATTGTTTAGAACGAGAAGAATCCATAGCCGCTTTGCAAGACGTACACGAAGGGATTTGCAGAACACACTCTAGTGGTCCTTCCTTAGCCAAGAAACTCATGCGTTTGGGTTATTACTAGCCGAACATGGAAATGGATTCATATCAGATTGTTAAGAAGTGCAAGCAGTGTTAAATACATGGGAACCTGATACATGCACCGGCTCAAGAGTTGAGACCTTTAACGACACCTTGGCCCTTTTGCCAATGGGGACTTGACCTTGTGGGAAAGATCCATCCACCCTCATCCAACGGCCACAAATTCATCATAACTACCACTAAGTATTTTACAAAGTGGATTGAAGTTGTTCCCCTCACCACGATCACAGGTAAGCAAATCTCCTCATTCATCCTGAATTACCTCATCTGTAGATATGGAATTCCTTCATCCATTATCACGGATAACAGAAGACCATTCAAAAACCAAGATGTCCAAGAACTCTATGAACGTTTCAAAATCCAGCACCGCTTCTCCTCACCCTACTACCCCCAAGGTAACGGTCAAGCTGAAGCATCCAACAAGACCATCTTGAAACTCCTCAAGAAGACAGTCAACAATGCTGGTCGTGATTGGCATATCCAACTCAATCCTGCTCTGTGGGCCTATAGAACTAGTATACGCACTCCCACAGGTGCTACACCCTACACCCTTGTCTATGGCTCAGAAGCTATCCTCCCCATTCAAGTCGAATTACCATCTCTTAGGGTGTCATTAAAAGGCCTCATATCAGATGAAGAATATAGAGTCTCCAGGTTGCAAGAACTAGAGTTGCTAGAAAAAAGGTGATAGAAAGCCTTTGATCATCTCAAAGCATATCAATAAATGATGTCAAGAAGCTATAACCACAGAGTTCGCCCAAGAATCTTTAAAGTTGGAGACCTCATTCTTAAGGAGAATCCTCGCAACCAACAAGACAGAGAAAAGAAAGGCAAGTTTGAACCCAATTGGCTTGGGCATTATGTAATTGTAGTAGCATATGGATCGGGGGCATATCAGTTGGCAACGTTAGAGGGTGAGCTATTCAATGACCCAATCAACAACATGCATCTTCACAAGTTCTATACCTAGGAGAACCTCAATGTAAGGGAGGCAAGAAAATGCAAAATTTTTTTAAATTTTTTTAGAAAAGTACAAAAAAATCAAAAAAATAGAAAACTACAAAAAAAATCATCCTTTGGTGAAAACCTAGCAAACAGGCGCCTTGGATAGGTATCAGGGTGAAAACCTGGCAAACAGGGATCATGTATACTTTCTAGTTTTTCGTGCAAATAAAAGCAAGTGGTGAAAACCTGGTAAACATGCGTTACTTGTGATAAACCGCCTTCTCCATCTTTGGGAAACCAATCACCTGGAGTCCATTCTTCCTTGTGTCCCATTCGACCCATATCTGTCCCATAATAAAATCCTGACGGTAACCTATCATGGCTTGATACTCTATCTCTTTGTTGGCCTTGTCAACCAAGGTTTTGTCCCATACCGTATCCATCGTGTGAGCCTAGCACAGGGTCTCTTGTCAGTCTACCATGGTCCAAATCCGTGAACTACGTTGCCTCTGTGCCATCACGTAGGCAAGGCCATTATTCTAAATGCGCCCTTGAGGCTTCCATTGTCCCATCCACCCCGTATCTAGTCCTTCTATCCATCCGAGTCCATCTCCACTTTCTCTCACCTAGGTCTTAGGTCCATTAGGGTTTACCCTGAACTAAGTTACCTCTATGTCATCACGTAGGCAAGGCCATTTAGCAATGAGCCCCCGAGGCACTAGGTCAGTCCCTTAGGGCCCGTCTCACCAATAAGGATTGTAAAATTTTCTCACCAAACAAGCAAGTGCAAGCATAACCCGTGCTTCAAGCAGAAATTTTGACACAAGGCATTTTAACCTACCCAAAGCAAAGAAAATACCCAAGGCCCTCTAAACAATTTTACTCAAATTATGGCAAGAAACAAACACATCTAAATGCAAGAATGACTTGTGTTGGTTAGGTCAAAATTACAGAGTCTTGATTTCTACTATCATGCCTTTCTATGCTACTCAAGGATGCCAAAAGCTAGAGATGCTATGATTGGGGCATGATTATTTTCTTTGTTTGTTGTTTGTGGATTAAACTTTAGTAATGTGAAGCCTGGTCTAAGGACATGATTGGCAAAAGATCATTGAGGACATCAAAGGTCTAACATGAACGGGGGCAATCCTTGTTTGTTGATACGCAAGAAGTACTCAGGTCATCTAGATTCAATTTTGACTAGATGCTTGTATTAACTTGCTAAATCAAAATCCATGTAAGAAATGCTTAGGTCATCTCAGTTCAATTATACCTAGATGTTTGTGTTAACTTACAACATTTCAGAAAAAGTACCAAAAAAAAATCGCCCAATGATGAAATAAAGCACTCCAAAATACTTGCACTGTCAAGATGTCAAAATCAAAGCATCCATCAAATCCATCCATTATACATCCATTTACACATCCATACATCCATATCCCATGCAATAAAAGATCCAAACAATGCAGAGTGACAATACAAAGTGAATCTTGTGAATCTCACTATCGAGTCATTCTTCTGTCCAATCAATCTTCTATCTATCATCCTGTCATTTTTATGTTGATAGAGTACATTTGGACAACACAAAAACATAGCATCTAGTTGCATATCATATCACATGAGATCGTCATTTACATGATTAAATCAGTTGCATACAAAATATAGTGCATTAGGTCATCCATATCCCATCATCATATAGTGTCAAAAATCAAAAACATAGCTAAGAGCCTCACATAAAAGTTGCATAGTCTTATAGATATCATTTTGCATTCACATGCATTACAAACACATCAGATAAATCATTTCACACTGCATTAGTTCATATAAACATCACATAGCATCATATCAAAAGTTGCATCCAGATAACATCTCATATAGCATCAGATAAAACATCTAAGTCTGCATATGCATCACATCATATAATCGAAAAGAATCATAAAATCATAACATGTAAAGCAAGTCGGATAGCTGCATCATCATATACACATCATAAAATGAGTCCAAATGTACAATATCATAGTATCTGTCTCTGAATCAAAGTCATACAAAAATACATCCCAATAGATGATGATACATGTCTCAAAAAAATAAGTGTGATACAAGTCTACCCCTGCCGCTGTGGACCACCACTGCCAACAGTGTCTCCCCCTCTACCAACCCCTGACTACTGTGGGCCCATCACATAAGCTCTTGACCTCGATGGACCTGCTCTCTGGGAGGCCACAGTTTGGCTCCTATAGCTAGAGGCCCTCTGGCTCATTGGCATGGCACCATGATACAACCCCCGATAATATTGAGCCTGAGCCTGAGCTTGCACTCTACCAAGCTCACCCTGCACCTATGCTAGCTGTGTCTATGTCTAGCCTAACTGTGCCTGTGCCTGCTGCACCTGCCCAACCAAGAAACTAGTCGCTACGTCTGTCCCCAGGGCTGCCAATGCGGTATCCCACTCTACACAGATGACTCGTATCCATGCGTCTACCATATCTCTCTCTGGCCAATCCCACAATCACCTCTACGTCTATCTCTCACCGGCTGTCGGCTCTCCTGAGCTGTGCCCTCAGTTGTCTAATCTCTACCCTCAGGGTGGCTATCACCTTCTCCTATACGTCTGACTGTGTTAGACCCTGAGCTGCCTCTTCCTGTCTCTGCCCCTGTGGCTGAGGTCCCTGCTGCTGTGCCACCTGCTGGGGTGGCGGCATCTGTGCCTGCTGTGGTACCTACTGTGCAACCTGTGATGGCACTGCCTGCTCAACTCTCCTCCTCTGTCTAGGTCGACCTCCATCATCTCCATCATCTCTGTCATCTCCTCCATCTTGGCCACCCCCTCACCCTCCTCTCCCCCCTCCTCCTCCTCCGGTGAACCTGGCCCTCGTCATCTGAGTCTGCCTCATCTATATGAGGCACCAACATCCCAGGCCCTGAATATCTCAGAAAGGGGTGTGCAGTAATCCAGTCCTCGTAATCCTGCGTCATCCCTACGTCTGCTATCTCCGTCCTCATATCCCAGGAGACATAAGGTGTCTACCGAAACTCAGCTAGGGCCTCCTCATAGGATGCCATCAGCCCCCATCTGACCCTCTCCACATGTTTCCATGCAAAATAAGCCTGCCCCTGTGGCATGCCCTGCCTCTTGCTGAACTGTCTTAGTACTCTGCCAACAATCTACCTCTCTAGTATGTGGCGGGTCTGTCCTATCAGCCATCTCGTCTGAAAGCAGTAAGGTAACTCATCTACCTCATCATCCCACGACTTGTAGTCTAGATATGGTCGCCAGACGACCACATCTACCCCATCCAAGGCATGTCTCCAATACTCCAGCTTCCCTAGCCTATGTTGGGAAATTACCCTTGCGTAGCCATAGCTGTATGGCTCCCCTCTCTGTCTAGAGAAAACACACATTGGTCTCATGATCACTATGTGCTCCCATAGCCAAAATTGTAATAGTGACACGCTGGCAGAAAGCCTCGTGCTCTGGTGGTATACTACCTAGTGCATGTTGTGATACAAGTGAGCTAGTACACAGACACCCCATGCATATCGGGTGCCCTCTGTCACCATCCTCTCCATGATCCTACCCCATCCAATGGGGAATCCATGCGATCTCCTGTCAGGGCACACAACACCTTCGATCAATCCTGCCACAATACCAGGGAAGTAGTCGTAACAGTCATAGATATCCTGTCACGGGATGACCTGTCCTACCAACTCTGGGTCATCAAATACTCACCTACACTTGGCGAGTCCTGCACATCTCTGTGGGTCATACTCCACAAGCTCGCCATCAATCAGCAAATACAAAATCCGATAGACATCCTCCAGTGTCACGGCCATCTCACTAGTGGAGAAGTGAAAGGTCCCGTCCTCGTTGTGGAACCTCTCCACTGCCGCAGTTAGCAACTCGCGGTTCGCGTGAACCTCAGGCATAAAGCATACATAATCCAGTCCCATAGCACCAAGCGCCTCTCTATCTATCTCAATCAGCATATATCTCTGCAACAAGGGCATAGGGAACTGCTCCCTAGACTGTAGCGTATCCCGTATCTCCTCCTGCAAGCACACAAAGCAAGGCGTAAACCTCAAGCTGCAAAGTCCCATACTCAACATATCTATAGAACTATATCAACTAACTTAGCATTTCAAATTGATCAAAATAGCAAACTACATCTCTTGACTAGATTCCCGCAATCTCAGAGATAGCTTATCGATTGACGTGTCAAACAGGACACCAATCGGGTCAATTTCGCTAAGTAATCTGCCTATCTATGGCATATGCGCCACAACAGGTGGTAAATGTGCCACTTTTTTACAAAAGCACCGTTTCTTGTCCTATGTGCCACTTCTGGCAAAGGCGCTGCAACAATCAATATATGCGCCATCCTATTATATGTATGTGTAGCTTTCACGCAGGCACCGCAACATGCTGTACATGCGCCGCAAAATAACGCATGTGCCGTCCTATTATATGTATGCGCAACTTTCACGCAGGTGCAACATGCTGTATATGCGCCGCAAAATAATGCATGCGCCACCTAAAACTATGCATGCGCAGCTATAGCAAATGCGTCGTTTCATTTCACATATGCACTACAAAATGACATATGCACCGTTTCACGTAGCATATGCATCGTTCTGCGTTTCAGTGCATCTATTTACCTATACTTTCTCCTAGCATTTATTGCTACCTAAATCGACCCTAGGGGAAGTTTTTCGGGATACATACTAGGGGTCCTACCTCTGCTGGCCGACTGAATCGATGAACGCACTCGAATCGATGCTCCTCGCGTGGAATATCTACCTCTCTAGCTGCCATGCTGCTCCAAAGTTGCTCTCAGCTCTCCAAGACAAATCCAGATAAGACAAGTGTGCAAATGAATTGTCTTGTGGACCCAGCTCCTATTTATAGCTTGCAAAACCCTAATCTGGCTAGGTGGTGACTATGACTACTTCCCACACCCATTTTTTCTTTCGATTGTCTTCTCGTGTCTCTACAACGTGTCTTGCTTTCTTCCAACCTAACCTAAACCCTTTGTCTTCATGAGATTGTCTATCTCACTCCTTCTTCCTTTTTCCCCATCTAATCTCCCAAGGGGGCATCCTATCGTTATAATCTGTACCAGGGACAAACTGGGGCATGTATCACCATCAGACTTTTTATTCTTTGAAGCAACGCAGTAAACTGCATTGCATCAAAGAGGGGCAAAATGTATACACCTAAAAATGGCACGATTTAGTCTAAATAAATATTCTTAATATTTATTCCCTTCTAATTCTTCTATCAATAAATAAATAAACAAATTTATTTATTTGATTCACATTCCTCTTAATTAATTAAATATCGAAATATTTAATTATTTCTTCTAAGGTCTAAATTAAATAAAATCAATTTATTTAATTAAATTCCCTAAATTCTTCTAATGTCTCACATAATTAAATAATCCTACATTATTTAATTAATCCTAAATTCCTCTATCCTAAAATCCACCTCACCTTTCCACCTCACCTTTTCCACCTCACCTCTTCCACCTCACCATGTTGCACATGTAATTAAATATTTCAAATATTTAATTTGCTAATATTCCCTCACCCACATGTCCTATTTCTTCTCTAATCAAAATTAGTTAACTCATCAATTAAAATTGTTAACTAATCAATCAATTCCATCAGCTCCTCAATCTATTCGGGTAACTAATCAATCAATTCAATCAATTCCTCAATCCATTCTATTAACTCTTCAATCAATTTTGTTAACTACCCTGTTACATGATGGAAGTGAGACACTTATCCTCTCCCTATTTGTTGCACATTCCTCAACCATTCTCAACCATTGATCTGCTCATTTCGTCTCAACCGTTGATCTTCATTCTTCCAACTCTATAAATGGAACCTTATTCTTCCATTCTAATCATCCAGGCTATTCATATTGTTACTCTGCAAAAATTTACCAGCGCGCCTTTGGCATCCTTTTACCATTCATTAGCTTGAGATCACACATTTGCTTTGAAGCTCATCTTCATTGCACGTTCATCACCACAGCCATTTACTATCGACATCCTTAAACACAGCAAAGGAGTGCACTCTTTGAGGGCCCTACTTCATACAAACAAGGATGGTTTTAATAGGCAAACAATAGAAGCTTCGATCTAAGGAAGGTTTGCATGGTGTTATTCATTGCTTCATTTCATCTAATCTTCTTAGTTTCACTATTCTTTTGAGTTATGGGTATTTGATGTTGTTTATTGCATATTCATTGTTTAACCAAATTTCCCTTAACAAGACTTGTTATCACTTAGAATTGTACCCTACTCGGAGACCTCCAAGCATTCTAATGAAACAATCAAAATGATCTCAAGGTGTGGGATCTTGCATTTTTGAGATCTGTTATAGAGAAAAACTCAACTTGATTCAACTTGCAACTTTCCTAAACGGATTCATCTCAAACAATGATTAAATGCATTCTAGATCACATTAGAAACATTGCCATAACAGCCTAATGTGCATTCAACAAGGGAAAACTAGCATGATGCATAAGTTCCTTTGTATTTCAGTCTTCTTACAACATGTTCTATTGATTCCCAACCAATCATTTTCACACAAAGTATAAATCTTATCAAACCCTCATGGAACTAGGGTTTTAGGATTGTTTTCTTACCAAAGAGAGCATATTGTCATTAATTCCTCACACATGCAAACTTTTAAAGGCTTGAGCCCAAAAGGGTTTTTAAATCTCCTTAAAACATAACTTTTCACAAAATTTCATGACTTTTTGATACTTGGAATCAAAGATATGAAATATTCTAGTTCGTTGGAAACGCTAGGCAAGGTTTAGACATGTTCTTAATAAAAATGCCATAACTCACACAAAACTCAATAAAATTGATTCAAACAAAAATAATTCATCTCTAAAAACATAGTGATAACTTTCACAATTGGTTTTAGGCCTCCATCATTCCGAACATGTCCATACTAACACATTTTAATACTGCAAACTTTCAGAAAAATAAACTTTACAGACCTATCAAGACAAAAAATGACATAACTTTCACAAAACCCAATGAAATTTGCTCAAACCAAATGCATTTGAAAGATAACGCTCTCCTCTAACTTCTCCAACTAGTTTCAAGACTATACATATCTATATAGTCATGTGAAATATAGTCGCTATTCATAGAAAATGCAATAAAGAATGTGCAAAATGAATTGGTTTCCTATTCAAAACTTCTCTCCAACCCTTGGGATCAGTTTTATAAGGCATATTTAAAATGTTCCAATTATTTGTAACTAAAAACTGACCACCAACCTTTTTGTTAACTCTAATGACATCATTTGCAACTTTTGAGAACCTATTTTGACAATATTTTGCAACTTTTACAACATAACTCCAAAACACCATAAAACATCATAGAATGAATCCAAACGACTCAAAATGGTCTTATATGACCTTATTAACCCCAAACAAGCCAAAAAACAAAGTTTATGCCTCAAAAGGGTGCATCAGGATGCCTCTGCATCATACTCCCCAAGAAAAAGAAATTTGAGTTCCACCTCAAATGATGGTTTGCTTTTCTTTTGCTTCTTCCAATTGTGTTACATGCTTAGCTATTCTTTGACCTAATCTTGATCCTTCCCATGATTGGTATGATCTGCTCCATGTTTCTTGGTTTGCACTCTTTTCTTTCTCTCTTTCTTCTTGCATCTTCACTTGCTTATCAACTTCTCTGCTTGAAGACTTCAAGATTCTATTGCTCTATCATACACCTCATTGCTTCTGTCCATTTCTTCGTCCTCATCAGTCTCTCCATGGTTTGCACCTATACAAACATTATTATCAACATGCATTAGATAAAAACCATGAGGTCAATTTACCTCTTCACTATCTCCTGGTGCTTGTTGTCTTGGTTCTTCCTTGATCTCAGCTATACCCATCTTCTTGTCGACTATCTGATCATCTCCAACCTGTTGGTTTCTTAGATGTACCTCTTGCCAATGGACTTTTGCATTTGTGTCTACTTGAGAACATTGCTCTTTCGCGATTTCTATGCTTGCTTGAAAACACTCTTGATCTTTCTTCATGTCCATGACAATGAATGTCTCTTCTTCCTTTGTTTCATCTTCTCTTTTCAAAGTAACCATCTATTGCCTTCTTCTTTTTTGAATAATCATTTGTATGGGCCACTTCACCTTCTTTCTTATTGGCCACTTCACCTTCTTTCTTATTGGCCAATGCCAAATATTTTCCTGAGATGCTTTGTCAAGACACTGTTGCAATACAAGATTAATACATTTTTCAAACTCTCCCATTGTCCTATCAAACTCTGCAACTAGGCTTAGCAACTAGGCTTATCCTATTGTCTTTCATCTTCCCCTTCTAAGTTTGCTACTGCATCTTCTATCTCTTCTCTTTTCTTGGATTCTTCTTGTGATACCTCACCTAGGTTTTCTTTACTTTTCCTCACTACCTAGTCTTTTGGCATCCAGGTTCTTCACTCCAACCTGTCAAATGCAATACACAATATTCTAAAACTTCCCTTGCCCAGATCTTTGGGCTCTAATACCAAAAATGATGCAGAGAAAAATGCAACTTGATTTGAGTTGACAACTTTCATAAACTGATTCATCTCAAACAATGATTAAATGCATTCTAGATCACATTGGAAACATTGCCACAACAACCTAATGTGCATTCAAAAAGGGAAAACCAACATGATGCATGAGTTCCTTGGTATTTCAGTCTTCTTACAACATGTTCTATTGATTTCCAACCAATCATTTTCACACAAAGTATAGATCTTATCAAACCCTCATGGAACTAGGGTTTTAGGACTGCTTCCTTGTAAAAGAAAGCATACTGTCATTAATTCCTCACACATGAAAACTTTTAAGGGTTTGAGCCCAAAATGGTTTTTATATCTCCTTAAAATAGAACTTTCCACCAATTTTCATGACTTTTTGATGGTTGGAATCAAAGATATGAAATATTTTAGTTCGCTGGAAATCGTAGGCAGGGTTTAGACCAGTTATTAGTAAAAATGCCACAACTCACACAAAAATCAATGGAATTGATTCAAACAAAAAGAATTAATCTCTTAGAACATAGGGATAACTTTACCAATTGGTTTCAAGCCTCCATCATTCCGTACACATTTTCAGACTGCAAACTTTTAGAAAAATAAACTTTAGAGACCTGGTAAGACAAAAAATGGCATAACTTTCACAAAACCCAATGAAATTTGCTCAAATAAAATGCATTTGAAAGATAACTCTCTCCTCTAACTTCTCCAACTAGTTTTAGGACCATACCTATCCATACCAGTCCATACCATGTGAAATACAATCACTGTTCACAGAAAATACAATAAAGAATGTGCAAAATGAATTGGTTTCTCATTCAAAACTTCTCTCCAACCCTTGGGGTCAGTGTTACAAGGCATTTTTAACTTATTCCAACCATTTGTAACTGAAAAACTGACCACCAACCTTTTTGTTAACTCTAATGACATCATTTGCAACTTTGGACAACCTATTTTGACAATATTTGTAACTTTTACAATATAACTCCAAAACACCATAGAACATCATAGAATGACTCCAAATGACTCAAAATGGTCTTACATGACCTTATTAACCCCAACCAAACCAAAAAACAAATTTTATCAATAATGACAACATTTGCCTCAAAAGGGTGCATCAAGATGCCCCTGCATCAAGATCAGACCTCCAGAGAAGGCTGGTTCCTCTTTTTAAGCTTAAGGCTTAGAGAGATTAACAAACTCTAATGTGCTAAACTTGATGGGGGAAAAGGGATAGAAGGGATACAGAAAATAAAAGGTGATGCATTAGAGTTATGAGGTGTATTAGCTGAGCTGAATCAACACAACAATGATCTCAACCTTAAGAGGAAATCACGTCTTGCAACCTTGATAGAGGCTTTGAATAGAAGACCAGAACCTATGAAGGAGCTATTTTACTCACAAAATAGATCACAACTTCAAGTGAAACATAGAGATAAAGTGCAAGAGAGGTGAAATATCAGAGATATATTGATCATGAAAGTCAAATGACCATTACAAAGAGTAAATAACCTGTTACAGAGCAATAGACAAAATAATCACCTACATTCATGGTTGAACAATGGACTAGAGACATTGTAGGCTTGAAAATGAGCACAATACATCAAATCTAGCTATTATGTAAGTACATTACAAGGTCTAAAATTAATGAAGGAATTTGCCCAGCATAACAACCTAGAAAACAACTAACAACCAACTTTTTAAATCTTTCTAACATGCATATATAACATTTCATCTTTACTGTAGTAGCCATGGATGTGGAAAGATTGGTCAATAAGAAGGGTCGTCGACCATGCTACATTAAATTGAATTGGTGTCCTTTGAAATGTGCCCACATGGCTCATATCCATGTAATCTATTGAAATAGGAGGTTCACCCATGCCGTGGGTACATAAAATTCAATGTAGATGAAGAATGATGGCATAGGGAGTTGGGAAATCTATTTTCCATATTAAATTGGGCTCTGAAAATGCATTAATGGAGACCAGTAGGGTTGCTGAGTAATCTTGTCGCGTTATGCACAATGGAAAATGCCCTCGAAGGCAAAAAGGTTGAGCTCTAACATATCAGACTTTGGAGCTCGGGCCTTTCACCTTATTGCTTTCACAATCTAGAAGAGGGAGGAGAGAAAACCTAACTCCATTAGTATATACCTTGGAATATTAAAATTGACAGAGTTCAGACTTTAGGCCTTTTGACCTTTCTGATGATGTCACTGCCACATGGTAGCATTCTGTAGTTCCACAAATGGGTGAGGGGCTCGCCAAAAGAGCTTGGAGGAATGGCAGAATGCCACAAGATCATGCCACGTGGCCATCAGGAGTCGGGGTTCATGCTTTTCACCTTCTGCCTTCCAAAAGGAAAGGAAGAGGGAAGGGGTGTTGGTCATGATGTTAGTCATTCACAAACATAGAATAAAAGTTACACAACAACCTTTACTCATCTTGAAAGATACGATGAATTCAGAGAATTCATGATCCCAAGTCTCCGTTGATTAGGTCTTAATCTACTGACGTTACTCAGTGGTTGATGTGTGTTGCTGTTTTCCATTCAGGGGCCTTACGTATTTCTGCAAAGTTCATCATTATTCCTCCAAATATTCTGCTCTGTATGTCTACTCTGCATAAATCTCCAATAATTCTACCTCTGCATTGTGAATTTAGTCAAATAATGTGCCTACAGGCTGATATTTGCATGATTTCTACCATTATTTGTAATTCTTTGCATGATATTTTCAATACTACATGCATTTAACTCAAATATGCTAATGATTTTCAGTTACCTACGGGATTTCAGCATATTTCTCTGTTCTGCTTGTTATTTGTCATGATTTGCAGTTATGGTGATGAATTTATGAAATTAAAATAAGGAAAAGGGTTAAAGAATGAGATTCCCAAAACTACTTGACTGAGATCACTGATCCACATACAAGCTCCCATACATGCAATGAAAAGAAGGAAACTAGAATCATACTTCACCAGGACATTCCACAAATCCGCATGATCTAGTGCAAATCTTCAAAGGAAAAGTTGACAACAACATGTAATGAAATGAAAGCGCTTCCAGTTGAACACAGCATTCACCAGTACATATCCAGAAATCAACATGAAGATTACGTAAAATTTACAATCAGGATGTAATCTGAAACTTCATATCCATTCAGTATGCTCAAGAACAGGTACATTTACAGTGATCTGAAGAAAGAACCTTGACATTTCAACAATTCTATCCTCATTAGTCTCAGTAATCCGATCTCCTATTTGATTCTACAGTAATTGGCCTTCTTGCCAGATGTGTCTATCTATTAATGTCTATATTGTTAACAAGCTCTGGCTCTTATATAGAGCAAATGCCAGAAAATAGTTACAAATGATCCAAGGATTACAATCTTCTCATAATAATCAACGGTCCAGATGAAAAGCACATGCTTCGCCAGTTGGCAAATGTACAGCTGGCACAGAATATTCGAGCATCTTCAACTTGATTCGGTCTCCAGCTGGCAAACAGCATATTTGACAATATCCTCTTCACTTCTGGTTCATGTTGCCTCCATGTGCAACTTTGTAATTATCAGCTTCAGCATCTTCGGGACTTCCTGCAATAAACAGACAAACATTAAGTTCATCATCATGTGGATAAACAATAGGAATTTAAACATTTTATTAAACATGCCTCAAAATGTACAGCTACAGGCAAATCGAGCCCCAAATCAGTGAAAATTATGCACTAAATGCCTAAACAGCATCAAAAACACTTGGGTCAACCATCGTTTCATTTTCCCGCCCATTTCCTTGTATATCAGGTTCAAATATGATCATGCATCGCAACATATACAATGATTAAATCGCATTTCAAAATCTTTCGAATCCGCCCTTTGTATATGATGCATGTATGTATCGGCGTGACTACACACTGTCGGAATGACAATTTTACATTAGGCCGACGGCAACAGTTATACCGACGCCAAAAATCATGATGATGTCCTTCCATCGGGAAGACATGTTCTATCGGCGAGAAAAATCAAGACCTGGCCTACAGTTAAAACTACGCCGATCAACAGCATATCGGCGTGACTATCTCCATCAGGGAGAAAATATAAAGCATGGCCGATATCATATGCTGGGCCGATGAGGAAACTTAGGGCTTTCCCTCTATCTGCAGGATATTGTGAATATGATGCTCCCCCTCCTCGAATGTCCTGATGATGTCATCAGGATATTTCGCTTCTGTATATTGGGGAAAAGAATGACATCATCATCATCATCATGTCGAAGGAAAATAGGAGGATATGAAATATGATCCTGCTGCTGAGGAAAGGAATATGATGGTGACGTCATCGTCATATTCGGGCTTCATTAAAATGCAAAAGATGACGTCACCGTCATGTTTAGTTAAGATCAGGGGATAAATGTAATATCGGGTCACCTAAGGAAGATGATCAGGTGGTGAATGTAATATGACCCCTTTGCGGCCAAGGTAACCCTCTCGAAAGATCAGGATGATGATGATCATCAGGATATCCGAGGCTTTTGTTAAACTTAGAACACGACGTCATCATCATATTCGCGAACCGGATCATGCTTTGGAAAATATCCTACCGAAGGAGAAATGTGATGATGATGTCATCCTTATATTTGCTTCTTCGTTTATCAGATTGGGATGACGTCATCAGGATATTAGCAAAAGGTCATACTTCCCGGTAGGAGGACATTACGAAATGTCGGGTGATAGACCAAGATCATGATGATCTTGACAACATGACTGAGGATAAAAATATGATGATCCTCCTCATCGAATATCATGATGATGTAACCATCATATTCCGTCTTCGAAGCATGAGGATGAGTTGAGGTCATCATCAGGTTAGCGCTAGGGTGATATTTAAAATATGATCATGCTGAGGAATGGAATATCACCCTCCTATAAAAGATAGGGTGATCATCATGATCATGCAAAAGGAGATCAGGAGGATATTATAACGTCATCATCATATTAGCGAAAGGAGATCAGGAGGATATGATGAGGTCATCATCATATTAGCGACTATCAGCAAATATGAGCCTCCCTTGAAAGATCAGGATGATGATCCTCCAATAGGATTTTGACATGCGCATGCAAATATGCAGATGGTGGATTTTCTAAGTAGGGTGATATTATAATATCAGCATGATATTATAATATCAGGTGATGTAAAAATATCATGATGCTCGTTGTTATGAAATATCGGGTTACACTCAAAACATGATGCTCACGATGCGCATAAGGTCATTTGACGGGTAAAACACACTATCACCCAAAATTGACGTCCGGATATTGGGACTGCATGATTTTTATTGGGTGATAGATCAAGATCATGATGATCTTGACAACATGACTGAGGATATAAAAATATGATGATCCTCTTGCGATTATCAGGTTTGACCAAAACTTTGACTGCTCATAACTCCCTCATATGGACGAATTTTTAGGTGATGTAAAAGGCAAACCTGCATGGAATTTCAAGCTCTTTCTAAATATGAGGTTATAGAAACAAAATATGAACTTTGACAAATTGACCTCATGATGATGACCAACCTCATCGAATATCATGATGATGATAACCTGACTCATTTTTACCAAACCGCCAGAAAACAGACAACACAAGCCAAGCCAAAAGTTGGGTCCCTGTTTTGATAATGCAAAATGGGGCGTGTTGTGTAACCACACAACAACTTGCCACCAAAGAAAACAACAAAATTCAAATAATTCAAAAGGTGAGGATAAATTAAAACATAAATTTCCAACTCCTATTAAGCATGAGCATCCTAATCCTTTCTAACTGGTATCATGTTCATCAATGTAACAGTAAATTGATAAGGGATCAATTGTGTGCATGTGATTCATATACTCATCTTGAAAGTGAGTTGAATAAGTCAGTGACTGGTGTTAAGCTATGTAGTTTGGTTCATCCCTCATAGCCAACCGGATAGAGCCTTGCTGCCAGCAGGCGTCCATAGCCCCGGCAAGGTTATCGTTGCAATTCCCCTAAGTAGAGCCCCACTGCCAGCAAGCGTCTATAGCTCCGGTAGAGTTACTTAGATGACTTAATCTGGATTTCAGAAAATCCATTTTATTATTTTATTTATTTTATATTTTGAATTTAATTCTTAAGATATAACAGTTGTAGCCTCATGATACAAGGAATGGTCACTTGTTGAAATTAAGTTGAGAATTGCAATGGTAGCAAGGGCAACCTTTAGATTTTTCACTTAACACCTACACTGATATGTTCAACAAACCCAAGGCTGTTAGGTGTGTCATTGTGAGGATCACCTTGACTCAAGAAAAGTAGTACTGATGAATATGATACCACAGACCTGATCAAGAATACCTACACTGATATGAGTTACAACCTATGTAAAAACTTATATCCAACTTTTGAATTCTAACAATTTCTGCAGTGTTCTTAAGTAACAAGGTGCACCAGTTTTGCCCAACCAACACAAAGACTCAACAACGCAAAGCACAAAGCAACCTGTACAAATAGCTAACCTACAAAAGGAAACAATAGAAAGCAAAACAAGAAAGCAAAACAAGCAAACTGTACAAACAACTAACCTACAAAATTATATACAAACCACTACTAGGCAAACAAAAACCAGCAAACGACCCAAATACACCTGTATTTGCATACTTCTTTTGATTGTGTAGGAGCATTAAGGTATTAGTTATGGTTCTCAACCTAGCAAATTTATCTTTATATTCTAAAAAATATTCTGATATTCTGAATTCATTGTATTCAACAGAATGACTCTTGATGATCAGCAACTGAGGAAGCTCATCATGTTCATGATTAATCCTTATGCATGTCTTATCTCCTGAATTTCCATAATCAAAATAATAATCAACATCATTTACTGTGGAAAGGAGAAATACAACCTGGTGTATTTCTGGCTCTGTTGGACATGCTTCTTCACTAGCAATTGGTCCTCCATTTGTCATTATATTTTCACTGCTTAGCCCAATGCCTGGTCTCACTTCAAATTGAAGGATGTATGACTCTTGATGTATTAATTCTCCATCTTTATCCAGCCTTATCCCTTCATTCCGGATGTTCAGTTTATCTTCCAGTTCAGGAAACTTCTCAATATTTTCTTCAATTTCCTGCACATCAGCATCTAAATAAGTATCTTTATCATCACAACCTGAAATACAGAAATTTATCATTTCTAAATCATTTGACTGTAAAGGAGAAACAACTTTCACTTGATAAGAAGACTTCCCTATTTCATTCTCAAAATATTTCTGGAGTAATGTCTGATTATGCACAACAACTCCAAAGTCTTCTACATCTTCATCTTTCAGGAATTGTTCATTAAATAATTCACATCTTTTATCTATTAGAGGATCTGGTTCCATTAACCTGCAACATTCTTGTATTTGATCATTCAATTCAAAGAAGTTAGGTAGTAAGTCAGCATTTATTTTCTTCTCTATGACTCCCTGAGTTACTATCATAGGAACTTCATTAGCAAGAGTGCATTTAAATTTTTCTACTATTTGTTTACACTTCTCTTTACCATAGAATGACTCCAGGAAAGATGTTTCATCTTCTTTGTCAAAAGTATTAGGATCAGAATCAAAAATATTATCCTGATGAGTGATTTCTTCTCTAAAATTTTCACAAGATTCATACCTGCATACTGACTGATCCTTACTTGTATTAGGAAGTAGAGAACTCCTATCAATCTCACCATAAAATGAATCAAGGAAAGATGTTTCCTCTTCTTTACCTTCTGGAACCGACTCAGCTATTGTATTTTCTAGAGTCTTTTTCAACATGGTCAAGCAGGGGTAGCAATCTCTCTCTGAATGCTCTTCATCATGTAATCTGCACCAGCTTTCAATCAAGACATCATCAATGGGTAAACCTAATAATTGACTACACTGTATATTTCTAGACAAGTATAATTCAAAATCTTCAGAATGATCCACTTCAGTGTCTGGACCATTAATAACTTCTGGTACTGCATCTGCTTGTTGCTCCAGAATTTCTTTAGTTTCCTGGCAAATTTCATCCCTAAACACATCCGGGAAGAATATTAATCCTTTCAAATATAAATCCAACCTTGTAAGGAAAGTTAAACAATTTATTTCATTGTGTTCCGCAGTCTGGTGTATCCTGCAACAGGTAGAAAAACCAAAGTTAGACAAACTGTGAGGGTAAAGCTGCCTATTCAAAGTTTCTTGAAATAAAGGAATGTTAATTTGACAATTGCCTTCATATACATCCATCAAAATGAGACTATATTTTCAATTTTTTAGTATTTTGAAATTTTAATGAGATCTATCATATCTCAGAATAAAACTTGAAAGTTTAGAAAATCAAACTAATCTTTGATGCTTTGGGCTAGATATTTGCAAAGGTGCAACCAAAACATCTCAGATAAGAGATATTTGCAGACATTAACCTCAAATGCTGAAATATTTATGCAATATTTGTAGAAATCTAGAAATTCACAGCTCAGGCCCTCCTTCTAGCGCCAATTTATGTTGCGTTAGAAGCGAGGGGCCTGCATATATGTTTGCAAGATTTAAAGCGGGCTGATAAACAGAGGCAGGAGATATCACTTCAATTGAACAGGAGTATCTATTATTCAGCCCTCCTTCTAGCACCAATTTATGTTGGTCATGATGTTAGTCATTCACAAACATAGAATAAAAGTTACACAACAACCTTTACTCATCTTGAAAGATACGATGAATTCAGAGAATTCATGATCCCAAGTCTCCGTTGATTAGGTCTTAATCTACTGACGTTACTCAGTGGTTGATGTGTGTTGCTGTTTTCCATTCAGGGGCCTTACGTATTTCTGCAAAGTTCATCATTATTCCTCCAAATATTCTGCTCTGTATGTCTGCTCTGCATAAATCTCCAATAATTCTACCTCTGCACTGTGAATTTAGTCAAATAATGTGCCTACAGGCTGATATTTGCATGATTTCTACCATTATTTGTAATTCTTTGCATGATATTTTCAATACTACATGCATTTAACTCAAATATGCTAATGATTTTCAGTTACCTACGGGATTTCAGCATATTTCTCTGTTCTGCTTGTTATTTGTCATGATTTGCAGTTATGGTGATGAATTTATGAAATTAAAATAAGGAAAAGGGTTAAAGAATGAGATTCCCAAAACTACTTGACTGAGATCACTGATCCACATACAAGCTCCCATACATGCAATGAAAAGAAGGAAACTAGAATCATACTTCACCAGGACATTCCACAAATCCGCATGATCTAGTGCAAATCTTCAAAGGAAAAGTTGACAACATGTAATGAAATGAAAGCGCTTCCAGTTGAACACAGCATTCACCAGTACATATCCAGAAATCAACATGAAGATTACGTAAAATTTACAATTAGGATGTAATCTGAAACTTCATATCCATTCAGTATGCTCAAGAACAGGTACATTTACAGTGATCTGAAGAAAGAACCTTGACATTTCAACAATTCTATCCTCATTAGTCTCAGTAATCCGATCTCCTATTTGATTCTACAGTAATTGGCCTTCTTGCCAGATGTGTCTATCTATTAATGTCTATATTGTTAACAAGCTCTGGCTCTTATATAGAGCAAATGCCAGAAAACAGTTACAAATGATCCAAGGATCACAATCTTCTCATAATAATCAACGGTCCAGATGAAAAGCACATGCTTCGCCAGTTGGCAAATGTACAGCTGGCACAGAATATTCGAGCATCTTCAACTTGATTCAGTCTCCAGCTGGCAAACAGCATATTTGACAATATCCTCTTCACTTCTGGTTCATGTTGCCTCCATGTGCAACTTTGTAATTATCAGCTTTAGCATCTCCGGGACTTCCTGCAATAAACAAACAAACATTAAGTTCATCATCATGTGGATAAACAACAGGAATTTAAACATTTTATTAAACATGCCTCAAAATGTACAGCTACAGGCAAATCGAGCCCCAAATCAGTGAAAATTATGCACTAAATGCCTAAACAGCATCAAAAACACTCGGGTCAACCATCGTTTCATTTTTCCGCCCATTTCCTTATATATCAGGTTCAAATATGATCATGCATCGCAACATATACAATGATTAAATCGCATTTCAAAATCTTTTGAATCCACCCTTTGTATATGATGCATGTATGTATCGGCGTGACTACACACTGTCGGAATGACAATTTTACATTAGGCCGACGGCAACAGTTATACCGACGCCAAAAATCATGATGATGTCCTTCCATCGGGAAGACATGTTCTATCGGCGAGAAAAATCAAGACCTGGCCTACAGTTAAAACTACGCCGATCAACAGCATATCGGCGTGACTATCTCCATCAGGGAGAAAATATAAAGCATGGCCGATATCATATGCTGGGCCGATGAGGAAACTTAGGGCTTTCCCTCTATCTGCAGGATATTGTGAATATGATGCTCCCCCTCCTCGAATGTCCTGATGATGTCATCAGGATATTTCACTTCTGTATATTGGGGAAAAGAATGACATCATCATCATCATGTCGAAGGAAAATAGGAGGATATGAAATATGATCCTGCTGCTGAGGAAAGGAATATGATGGTGACGTCATCGTCATATTCGGGCTTCATTAAAATGCAAAAGATGACGTCACCATCATGTTTAGTTAAGATCAGGGGATAAATGTAATATCGGGTCACCTAAGGAAGATGATCAGGTTGTGAATGTAATATGACCCCTTTGCGGCCAAGGTAACCCTCTCGAAAGATCAGGATGATGATGATCATCAGGATATCCGGGGCTTTTGTTAAACTTAGAACACGACGTCATCATCATATTCGCGAACCGGATCATGCTTTGGAAAATATCCTGCCGAAGGAGAAATGTGATGATGATGTCATCCTGATATTTGCTTCCTCGTTTATCAGATCGGGATGACGTCATCAGGATATTAGCAAAAGGTCATACTTCCCGGCAGGAGGACATTACGAAATGTCGGGTGATAGACCAAGATCATGATGATCTTGACAACATGACTGAGGATAAAAATATGATGATCCTCCTCATCGAATATCATGATGACGTAACCATCATATTCCGTCTTCGAAGCATGAGGATGAGTTGAGGTCATCATCAGGTTAGCGCTAGGGTGATATTTAAAATATGATCATGCTGAGGAATGGAATATCACCCTCCTATAAAAGATAGGGTGATCATCATGATCATGCAAAAGGAGATCAGGAGGATATTATAACGTCATCATCATATTAGCGAAAGGAGATCAGGAGGATATGATGAGGTCATCATCATATTAGCGACTATCAGCAAATATGAGCCTCCCTTGAAAGATCAGGATGATGATCCTCAGATAGGATTTTGACATGCGCATGCAAATATGCAGATGGTGGATTTTCTAAGTAGGGTGATATTATAATATCAGCATGATATTATAATATCAGGTGATGTAAAAATATCATGATGCTCGTTGTTATGAAATATCAGGTTACACTCAAAACATGATGCTCACGATGTGCATAAGGTCATTTGACGGGTAAAACACACTATCACCCAAAATTGACGTCCGGATATTGGGACTGCATGATTTTTATCGGGTGATAGATCAAGATCATGATGATCTTGACAACATGACTGAGGATATAAAAATATGATGATCCTCTTGCGATTATCAGGTTTGACCAAAACTTTGACTGCTCATAACTCCCTCATATGGACGAATTTTCAGGTGATGTAAAAGGCAAACCTGCATGGAATTTCAAGCTCTTTCTAAATATGAGGTCATAGAAACAAAATATGAACTTTGACAAACTGACCTCATGATGATGACCAACCTCATCGAATATCATGATGATGATAACCTGACTCATTTTTACCAAACCGCCAGAAAACAGACAACACAAGCCAAGGCAAAAGTTGGGTCCCTGTTTTGATAATGCAAAATGGGGCATGTTGTGTAACCACACAACAAGGGGAAAAGGCCAAACTCTGACACAAAAACACTTAGCTACTTTTACAAAGGAAAGGGTTAGAGTTCAGCCCTTGAGCCTTCCGACCTTCTCCTTCCAAAGAAAGGAAGGGAGAAGAGGGAAGGTCCAAACTCTGACCTCCAAAAAACATTGAATACGTAGGTGACTTGAAGGAAAAGGAGTAGAGTTCGGAGATGATAAGGATGGAATACTGAAGATAAGAACTTCAAACTTTGAAACTCTGATAACACTGAAAACACAAGGCAAACTCAGGGTTTTTGGGACTTAGTCAATTTGGGTAGTTTTGCCTGGCATTCCTGAGAGTGAAATCAATAGGATTACATGGATCTTAGACTATTTAGCCAAGGGGGCAAAATAGGATAATATTTTGGTGACTATGCGGGGGTGTTTTCCTACCTAAACACTAGGATCTAGAGGCCTATCCATCCATTGGGAATAGAGTCAAAGGGCCAGCAATAAAAACATGGGTTGTCAATGTAAATTGTGCATGCCTTCGGGAACAAACTGAAATAAACAAGTATGCATTCTCCTAATGAGAATGCAATAGAGTGCAAGGGCACTTATTGAAAGCAAACATCTAACCTATTTACAAGATCTCACAACCATGCTAAAAGTAAGGTTTGAGATGAATCCCATTGAATAGGATGGGCAAAACCTCTCCATTCAGCTTGGAAAGTTAGAATATGTTGGCCTACTTGCAACTGGTAATAATATAAGGGCCACTCCATATGGCATTAAACTTTGAATGTCTTCCAGCTTTAGCTCTATCTGCATCCCATTTCAGCACTATATGGCTCTCATTGAATGTTCTATCAGTAGATTTTTTGTCAAAGGTCCTCTTGACTTGATCTTGGTGGGCTTCAAGGGTCTTCATAGCTGCATCTCTATTCTCTTCAAGTTCCATCAGCTCTGCAATTTTGATTGTCACAACATCATTTTCCATTAGTTCTAGCTGATACGCCAACTCTAGAGAAGGAAATTCTAATGATAATGGAACCCTTGCTTCCCTTCCATAAACAAGCATGAAAGGGGAATTGCCTATGGCTCTTTTAGGAGTGATTCTATTAGTGCAAAGAGCAGTCTTCAACTTGGAGTGCCAAGCTCTCTGGTTGTCTTCCACAGTCTTCTTGATAATTTTGATCAAATTTTTATTGGTGGACTCAGCCAAGCCATTTCCTTGAGGATAATAATTGGATGAGGTCTTCAAGTAAAACCATAGTTCAATGCCCATTCACTGACTTTTGTATCTACAAAGGCCTTGGCATTATCAGAAATGATGGTAGATGGCACACCAAATCTTGTAGCTATACCCTTAAGGAAGTCTATAATGGATGCATTTGTGGCATCCCTCAATGCAACTGCCTCTATCCACTTGGTAAAGTAATCAATGGTTGTTAGAATCCACTTATGGCCATCACTAGAAAGTGGATTGATTACTCCAATGAAGTCTAAACCCCATTGAGCAAAAGGTCAATATGTTTGAATTGGATGAAGAAGAAGAGTTGCCAACCTCTACTTTCCAGCAAATAATGCATATTATTTACATTCCTTATCCATCTATGTGCATCACTGAATAAACTAGGCCAGTAATAACCAACTCTCATGATCATGATTACAATTGTCTTTGGAGAATAATGGCCACCAACATGGCCATTATGAAATTCTTTTAAGACCCTAGAGGTCTTATCCTGAGTAATACACCTAAGACGAACTCCATTAATGTCTTTTCTAAACAAGACACCATCAACAAGAACATAAGAAATGGATTGGAGCCTGAAATACCTTCTTTTGGCCTGATTCAATCCATTTGGGCATCTACCTGACTGTAAAAATGTGACCATGTCATGATACTAGTCAGTTGAAGTGTGGGAATCAGCTGGTTGTGCTTGCCCTTGGACACATACAACATTACTCCTAGTTTCTGGATCAGTAGCCATCTTCTCACACAGGCCTTTGTCACAAATCAGCTTGGTAATGTTGATGTTGACATCAGTACTCCATTACTTTTGTGATCCATCCAACTCTCTTTTCATGGATATCTCTACTCAAGAGGAACTCTTTCACGCCAAGATGGTTCACCATCAACTATATTTTTCTGTTTGAAAGCATATGCCTAAATTTTTTTGGTGCTTTCACCATAGAAAATACCTGTTTCTTGGTAAAATCATATTTCACCTCATATTCTTTGAGAGGCTGGCTGAAGAAAGCAATTGGTTGTTCTAATTTTTCTTCATTCTATCACATCAAGACAACTGATATACCCTCTTTGCCTTGAAAGGCATAAAGGATAAAATCCTTCTCATAATTAGGGTTTATCAATGTAGGAGCTTGTACAATGGTATGCTTGATAGCTTCAAAACTATCCCTATCTTCTTTAGACCACATGAAGGGAACATTATTTTTAAGCATAGCTATGAGGGGTTTTTCTATTGAAGCAAAATTAGGTGTGAACCTCTTGACAAAGTTGATCTTTTCCAAAAAGCTCTACACACCTTTCTTGTGACTAGGAAGAGGAAGAGCTAGAATGACACTGGTTCTTTCCAGATCAATGGCTAATCCCTCCTTTGAAACCATATGCCCTAGAAATTGCCTTCTGGGATAGAAAACACACTTCTTTGGATTTATTGATATGCCATACTCTCTACATCTTTCAAAGACTTTTCTCAAATGACCCAAATGGTCAGCTATATGCTTGGAATACACAGTCAAATCATCAAGATACACTAAAATAATATCATTGATTAGGCCTTTGAAGGCCAAATCCATTGCTCTTTGAAAGGTTGCCCTCGCATTGGTCAACCCAAAAGACATTTTTTGGTAAGCCAAAGTACCCCATTTAGTGGTAAAGTCTATTTTATACTGGTCTAATTCTTTTACAAGAATCTGATTGTAGCCTAAGTAGCCCTCTAGGAGTGAAAACCTTTCAACACCTACTACTGTTTGGAGAATCTGCTCCATGAAAGAAAGCAAATAGTGGTCTTTAAGAGAGACCTTATTTAGGTCTCTAACGTCCACACACAATTTGATTTCCCCATTCTTCTTCCTAACTGGAACTAAATTGGCCACCCAAGAGGAATGCTTGACAGGATAAATAATTTTACCTTCTATAAGCTTGGATATCTCTTTTCTCATTAATGGCTCAATTTTGGGGCTGACTGGCCTTTGCTTTTGGTGAATAGGCTTTGCATTAGGGTCTAGACCAATGGTATGTTGGATTAATCCAGGATCAAAGCATTTCAAATCCATGTAATCCTAAGCTATTAAATCATTAAATTCATTACAAAGTTCAATGAAACCTTGCCTCTCAGCTTTACCACATACCTTGCCATGTTTTAGAAATTGGCCCTGTGCAATTTCCTCCTCTTCATAGTCTTCTTTTTTTACTATGATATTCATCCCTTATTTTGCTGATCATCAACACCAAATATGCTCTCTAAAGTGATCATTCCTCTGGGCAATTTATTGGTCTTCAGTTGGATCACCTGGTCACCATATCACTCTTTCAAAGACTTGCCAGCTTATAATGTTATCAGGCACAATAGGTCTAACAACAAACATTCTAGGGAATGTCAAACTAAGCACCAGTTGTAGCTAACCTATCATCTTTTTTGTTCTTTCGTCTAGGCACTGCCTGAATGTTGAAGGCATCAAAGTCTTCAATCAGGTCCCAAACCTATGTTTATATGACTTCAACAAGTCATTCTTTGAGGCACTTTGTGATCTGATTTGGTGGACAACAAGTTCACTATCACCAAACACTTGTAAAACTTTTATTCCTCTTTTTTGTGCTAGTTGTATGCCCTGAATCAAGGCTTCATATTCAGTTGCATTATTAGTACAACTAAACTTCAATCTAAATGAAGAGAAATAACTTTCCTTTTGGGGTGAAATCAATATAACCCCCACACATGCTCTATTTTTGCTTCTAGAACCATCAAAATACATCTTCCATATCCCTTCTAGATTTGATGTTGCCTTTTCAAGATTAGGGATGATGGCATCATATTCATGGATACAATAAGTACCCATCCTTGTATTCTCTATGTAATCAGGAGTGTCAAACTAAAATCAATTAGCCCACTCATCCAATAGTATATCAGGGATCTCCTCTACCGGTGTTGTAGCCTCATGCCTACTGTTGTCATCCCCCTTCAACTCATGGATTATGCAATTCATGTTGTTTGGGTTGGGAGAGTAGGGTTCTATATGATCATTCACAATAGGCTCATCCCTAATGGTCACTTTGGTGCCATATCTTGTTCTAAATAACATGTGGGACCAATAAGAAGATAAATACCCACCTATTTTGGTAGTGAAATCCCTAGATAAGCATATGCCAAAGTATGCAGGGAGGTTTATGCCTGAGATATCTTGTGAAACAGAGCAGCCAGGGCATGCATTCAGAGTGAGCTCCAAATCTTTAATAACACATATTGTCTTAACAATAATACCATCTAATTGCACTACCCCCTTATTCACAGGCTCATACTTTATACCCAACCTATCAGCAATATTTTTAGGCATGATAGAGGTACCTACCCTAGAATCTATCATACATTTATGCAACAATTTATCACCTATGATTAAGGAAACATAGAAACTTGTGCTTGTTTCCTCCTTGGGTTGGCATAGGTTTGCTAGGGGAGTTGTCTTTTCTCTTACCCACTCTACATCAGGTTGACTGAATTCTATTAGGGCCTCTTGAATAAGATTCCTTTGAGCCAGGATTAATAATGAATCCCACATACTAACACTTAGATTTGTCTTATTCATCTAATCCACTATGCTAAAGGGTACTTGACTGCCCTTTTGTGATGTTTTAGTGATAGCTAGATCACCTTTTGGTTGTTGATTGGATTGGGGTTGCACTGTTGGTACTGAACCTACCCTGCCAATAGTCTGATTTGTTTGCCCTGAAAGAGTCTCAAGAACTTTCTCTTTTGTTGTAAATGTTGGAGACACCTTAGGAATAGGCGTATGACCAATTGTAGGCATTGATGTATCTTTAGTAGCTCTTCTCTTTGCCCTTGTATTGAATGATATTGGACCAACACCCTGATTAACACCACAATAGTCATCAGTGGTCCAATTCATCAAGGTAGCACTATTTGGCATTTGTTCTTGGCCCCTAACCATTCCCTGATTGATATTAATTTGATGTTCTGAATTCGTTGGTTGTTCTTTCACTACCAAAGTATGACTGAACTATTTGCTTTGGCACAAATTTTGGTCATGTAGCTGGTTGCAAGTATAACACCAGTCACTATCTTCGGCCAAGTTGTTTTGAATTAGCACAAGGGGTCTAGAGGAGCTTCCTGCATTAGGGTTAATAACATTTAATGGTTTGATATAACTAGGCTGCCCTTGCCTTTGCATATTACCTTGGTATGGAAGTCTATTTTGCTGATATGTGTGATTGCATGGCTGATATGATCTACTAGGTTGCATTGGCTTTTGTCTTCTTGCTAACACCAACTAATTTCTCAGTTCTTTAATCATAGCATCTTTCTCATCTACTATCTTGGTCACAGGTGTAATTAAAGGAGAAGAAGGGATGCCTATTTTAGGGATTGGAGCCACAATAGGTTGGATGACTGGAGCTTTTAGGGACAAAGGCATTTGTAGCCTTGGAACAATCTTCCCTGCTTGAATTAGGCAATTTTCTACCCTTATTGTTGTGTCATAAGCATTAGGAAATATAGTCCCTTGCATGGACTGAATCATGACAACAATGTCTGGATTCAAGGATCTTAAATAATAGATGAATGCTATGTTTGTAGAGGGCTTTACCAACAAGGGAATCCTGACCCATGGTTTTTGGAATCGATAGTTGAAGTCTACCATATCTTCATGAGGAGCTCTCTTGATTGTAGCTAGTTTCTCCATTTGTGACAATTGGTCACTTCTGTCTTCGAAATGTTGGCACATATTAGTGCCTAGCTCATCCTAGTTGTGGATGGAATTGCCTTGGAGACCTCTATACAACTACAGGACTTTTCTTTTGAATGAAAAGGCCAATAGTCTTACAATTACGTTGTCAACAATGACATGGTGGATTGAATAGACACTGGTAATGTCTTGAATGTGTTTAGCAGTGGTAGTGGAGTTCTCACTAGTGAAAAATGGGATAGCCTTTAAGAATGAAGTAGGAATATCATCATACTGCACTAGGTCTAAAGGACTGTCCCCATGGAATGCAACAAATGGAAGGTTTCTTGCCATGTTAGGGGTATTCAGGTTAATTATGGGTATGCTTAAGGTTCTTGAATACTGAAACCTGATTTGGAAATTAACTGGAGGGGAAGTAGACCGAGCTCTTGAAGGGGATGAATTACTACTCATGAATTCCCTCACAGGGGACCTAGACAGTCTAGTTCTTCTTCTTCTTTTAGTAAATGAGAGTTCTATAAATTGGCAATTACTTCTAGAAGAAGACCTCGTCTACACTCTAGGCATGAAATGTTGATTTATTATGTAGGAACTGGATCAACAGAGTCTCCAAGTGCCTATTGAATGCTTTCACAACAGAAAATGAACCAAGAATGGCACCAAATTCTTAGTCCATCCCTACTCAGAGTAGAGTGTCCCATCAGGTGCACCAAAAACTATTATCACTTAGTATTGCACCCTACCCGAAGACCTCCAAGCATTCTAATGACACAATGGGAATGATCTCAAGGTGTGAGACCTTGTAATTTTGAGATCAGACCTCTAGAGAAGGTTGGTTCCTCTTTCTAAGCTTAAGGCTTAGAGAAATTAACTAACTCTAATGCTAAACTTGCCAAGGGAAAAGAGATAGAAGGGATACATAAAAGAAAAGGTGATGCACCAGAGTTATGAGGTATATTAGATGAATTGAATCAACACAACAATAATCTCAACCTTAAGAGGAACTCACACAGACTTGCAACCTTGACAGAGGCTTCAAATAGAAGACCAGAAGCTATGAAGGAGCCATTTTGCTCACAAAATAGATCACAACTTCAAGTGAAACATAGAGACAAAGTGCAAGAGAGGTGAAATATTAGAGATATGTTGATCATAAAGGTCAAATGACCATTACAAAGAGTAAATAACCTACTATAGAGCAATAGACACAAAATAATCACATACATTCATGGTTGAACAATGGACTAGAGACATCAAAGGCTTGAAAATGAGCACAATACATCAAATCTAGTTGTTCTATAAGTGCATTACAAGGTCTGAAAGTAATAGAGGAATTTACCCAGCATAATAGCCCAGAAAATAACTAATAACCAACTTTTTACATCTTTCTAACATGCATATGTAACATTTCATCTTTACTGTAGCAACCATGCATGTGGAAAGAGTGGTCAAAAAGAAGGGTCATTGACATGCTACATTAACTGAAGCTGGCATGCTTTGAAACATGCCCACATGGCCCATATCTGTGAAATCTACTGAAATAGGAGGTTCACCCATGCCGTGGGTACATAAAATTCAATGCAGATGAAGAATGGTGGCATGGGGAGGTGGGAAATCCATTTCCCACATGAAATTGGGCTCTAAAGATGCATTGATGGTGACCAGGAGGGTCATTGAGTAGTCCCATCATGTTCTAGATGGTGGGAAATGCCCCAAAAGGCAAAAAGGTTGAGCTTTGACATATCAGACTTCGGAGCTCAGGCATTTCACCTTATCACCCTCACAATCTGGAATAGGGAGGAGAGAAACCATGAATCCATTAGTATATACCTTGGAATACTAAAATCGGTAGAGTTCGTACTTTGGGCCTTCCAGCCTTTCTGATGATGTCACTGCCACGTGGCAGCATTTTGTGGTTCCATAAACGGGCAAGGAACCCACCAAAAGAGATTGGCAGGATGTTGGAATGCCACAAGATCATGCCATGTGTCCATCGGGAGTTGAGGTTCAGGCTTTTCACCTTCTGCCTTCCAAAAGGAAAGGAAGAGGAAAGGAGAAAAGGCTGAACTCTAACACATAAACAATTAGCTACTTTTATAGAGGAAAGGGTCCAAGTTTAGCCCTCGGGCCTTCCAACCTTCTCTTTCCAAAGAAAGGAAGGGAGAAGAGGGAAGGTTCGAACTCTGACCTTCGAAAAACATTGAATACTTAGGTGACTTGAAGCCAAAGGAGCAAGTTCGGAGATGATAAGGATGGAATGCTGAAAATTAGAACTTCGAACTTTGAAACTCCGACAACACTAAAAACACAAGGCAAACTCAACATTTTTGGTACATAGTCAATTTTGGTAGTTTTGCTTGGCATTCTAGAGAGTGAAAACAATAGGATTTCATGGATCTTAGACTATTGGCCAAGGGGAGGCAAAATAGGATAACAAGACTTTTTGCTGATAAAGGTTACAAAGGCTTGAGTTCATGAAAGAGACTTTTTTCTGATAAAGGCAACAAAGGGAAAGGTTTGTAAAAGCAAGTTTTTGCCAATAAAGGTGACAAAGGGCAAGTTCATAAAAGAAAAAAATTATCTGATGGGTTGCAATATTGACCTCTTTTTATGTTGTTTTTATATGCTTTTAGAAATCTTTCATATGATCCTCTAGACACTTTACCAACATCACTACCATTGTATGTTGTCTTTTTATATACTTTGTAAGACTTTAAATCTATGTTATTAATGTGGATTATGGTGATGATATTATCAATTGAATGATTTAAATATGAGTATGCATGCAATGTAGATGGAATCCTATGGTTTAGTCATAAAGGTTATTTGTGTGCATATGTTTTGTGAATTAACCCCTGTGTAGCAAGAACGTGCCATCAAGGAAATGAGCATTTGTAGTGAAGTAGCAGAGATGAGAATTAAATGAAGTGAAGTTAGGACACTAGAAGTGTAGGCAACTAGAAGATGGATGTGAACCATCATGGGTAGAAATAAATACAGAAGTAGATTTGTTTCGGACGTAGCTTATGTGTGTTCTTCATGCAAACCATTGCAAAGGAATTTCTATTTGAATAGGACTCTGCTTCCTCTGTTCAGTTAGATTAATAAATCGATCTCAGACCTATACCCTAGTATCTAGGGATGGATTGATGGTTGAAGTTAGTTGGTAGTTGCATAAAACTCTCCTATTTCTGTATAAGTTAGGAGGGATGAATTAGATATAAAGTTAGTTACTTTGTTTTCTAGTTATTTAGTTATTGTTTTGTTTCCATGTTATTATTGAATACAATATGAGGAGATTCTGTTTATGATTTGAAATGAATGGAACTATGTGATTTGAGATGTGTAAATATATGAATTAGATTTGATTTCTAGTTAAGCGAGACAGTCCCCTAAGCTGGCCACTCAAGGTGCTGATTCTCACTTCAATTTTTCCTTGTTTCTTTATGCATTTATGTTAAATTTGTTCTTCATTTACATATAAATACATTATGAGTCAATTAGAATATTTTGAATGTTAAGTTACAATAGTATGGTTCATGAACAAGTGCATGCTTTGTCTATTTTGAATCCTCCAAAGGTTAGTATTAGTTCTCTTATCATTCTAGACATTTTGAGTTAATTATGTAATTTCTTGTTGAATACAGTTATCTACAGCTTATGTTGCAAGTACCCATAGCCACTAGGTTCTGTAGTTGTTTTTCCTATTCTTGTATTTCTATGAATTCTAACCAAGTAGAATCTCTTGAGTAGGTTTGGATAAGATAGTTTAGGATATATATGAGTCTCGAAGGTACATACAATGCAATACCATCATAAGCTTATGTTCCTTGGTTGATAGTTTAATGTAGGAGTACAATGATAGAGTGGAATGTTCAGATAGGTTTACCCCTAAATTATGTTAAGTCTACAATGCATTAGTTTTCCTCTACATTTTTGGTGCCATTGTCGGGGATGGTGCTACCTTCATAGGCTCTTTTTACATGCTTTCATAGTTTAAATTTTGATTCCAGCATTAGAGTTAATAAATTCACTTTTCAGGAAACACTAGACATTATACTAACATTGTGCAAGACCGTTGGAATATAAAGCTAAATTTACTGTATGCGGAGGCAGAGAGACCACCAAGGTAGATTCCTCCCTTCAAATTCTTAGGATAACAAGGACACAACTGACTTTATCAACTATACAATATAAAGTGCTAAAGAAGAATTTCCTCTTACATCTTCATCCACACCTTCTACATCTTCATCAGCTTCTTCCACAACTATAGAAGGGACATTTAGAACCATGGCAGATGTTGTGGTGGAAGAACCACTGGAGCAAGCAATGTTTGAGTTTCCTATCACTGATTAGGAGAGGGCTACAGTGCTGGAAAATATTCCACCATTAGCATACCAGTCTTCTATGGCCTGGTGACAGAGGACCCAGATACATTCCTGTTTGAGTTTGATATCTTGTGTAGGAGCTATGACTACACCTCAAATGCTCATGGGATGAAACTTTTTCCTATCACTCTCAAGGATACAACCTTGAGATGGTTTATGGGACTAGGAAAAGATGTCATTCTAGACTAGGATACAATGAAGGAGAAATTCTTGGAGAAATACCAAGATTATTGCCGAGGACATGATAGGAGGAGAGATGAAATCTTTAGGATGTCACAAAAGGAGGAGGATCCACTTGAAGATTATGTTGAAAGATTTCAGTTTGCTCTGAAGAAAAACCCCCAAAATAGATTGTTTGAAGAATCATTAAAATTGGTTTTCTTGAGAGCAGTTAAGGATGATTGTATGGATGCTTTGAATCTCATTGGGCAAGGTGATATTTCCTAGTCAAAATTATTTGGGGACTTTCACTAGATGTCCAAGAGGAGAAAGATCATCCATTACAAACAAAGCAACCAATGGAGTTTCAAGGGTCAAAATCGGTAAATTGCTATCCAATATGAAGGAGAACATAATCAGTCATATGGCTACACAGTTGGACACTTTGTACATCAAAAAGAAACAAGAGGAAGCCAATGCAATGCTTATTGAGTTCTATCCTAGTTGTAGGCAAAGGAAGGCCAATTATAAATGCAAAAGGGTGGCAAGAATCCAACAACAGAAGGTTAAAAGGCTAGAATTTCAGCCATTTGAAGGAGAGGATGGACAATTGTTCTACATAGCCCAAAGGAGACCTTGACAACAAAGACAAGGTATGCCCTCTAATCCACTAAATTTTAGTTCACCCTTTCCTACTGCAAACCAAAATTTCTCTAATTGGAACACTCAACCATGGCCTAGTAATCAAAATCTCTGGCAAAACCCACAATGGCCTACTCCACAACCTAGTTAGAACCATCAGTAGCCAAACCCATGGCCCCAACAAGGTTTTCAAGGTCCCAACTATAACCCTCAATGGCCTACACAGTAACCTCAATGGCAGCCCCAATGGAATAAGAACCAACAATGGTAGAAAAATACAAATTACTAGCAACCCATTCTTCCATATCAACCATAATAGCTAGCCATAATGCCTCCAATAGCACCTCAAAATCCACCTCCTAGACCTACCCAAATCCTTGCCCAACCTACACCTAACCCTAACAATAAGCTTGTTCAACAGGCTTATACTAACGAAGTGATGCAATACCCCATGTATGGGGTAGAAGTGAGTAATGTCCATCTCATATCAGGGAAGAAACTTGCAGGGCCTTCATCTCCCCAAATTACAAAACTTGAAGATGAAGAACCTATAAGGGAAGCCTCAGATACACCACCTTTGGACCCTAAATCAACTTAAGGACTTTAGACCATTTCATATCCTAAGCCTCCTTTCCCTGAGTGCTTGGCCTTCTAGAAACAACCAGCACAATCTAAAAATGACCTTATAGGCCAGTTGCAAGATATAAGCATAAAGATTCCCTTAATCCAAACCATCAAAGATATCCCCATCTATACTAAGACTATTAGAGATCTCTGCATAAAGAAACCAGGAAGGAAAAGGATTGGTCCAAAGACAATTCATGTTTTGGGTAACCTTGCTAACATAATGTTGGGGAATATAATTGTTCCCAAATATATAGATCTAGCTAGTCCAATAGTGGATGTCAAAATCAATGGGACTCTGATTAAGAATACTTTGATAGATTTAGGTGCTGCAATTAATGTAATGACTAAGGCTACAATGTAGACACTCTAGTTGAACAATCTTAGGCCTACTCAGATAGTCTTACAATTAGCTGAGAGGTCTACAGTCAAACCTAAAGGAGTCATTGATGATTTGGTCATTGCATTAGATTCCTGGGAATACCCTATTGATATCATAGTCTTACAACCCAAGGTTAATCTTGTTGATTATCCCCTTATACTAGGCAGACCATGGCTTGCCACTATAGACACATTTATAGGTTGCAGGTCTGGTAACATGATCATTTCCAATGGGAATGTGACAAAGAAATTGGTTTTATACCCACCAGCCCAACCATACCATGAGCCAAACCATTTGGCCTACCCTAGAAGATGAGGATAGCAATTCCCTACAAACCTTGATGACTATTGAGTGTAGCCCCTTACTGGATATTCAAGATGAAGATGAGCTGGTTGCTCACATTGTACAAAATGACTATGGGAGGCATCTACAATAGCAAGACTATTTGTCTTGCTTACAAGATCCTTTAGGAAGCATAATACCTATCAGTTCCTTAGAGGAGGTATCTCAAATATTTCAAACCATGTTACCCCAACAATGCTTACTAGTAATACTTAGCCTTGATTTGTCCTCTATGCAAGAAAAGTCTAAGCTATTGGAAATCAAGCCAGAAAAGATGATGACTGTTAATAATGAATTGACTGATGAGTAGAAACAATCCCTACATGCAGTATTACAAACTCACTCAGCAGCATTTGCATGGGATTATAGTGATATGAAAGGTATAAATCCTACTTTGTGTATGCATAAAATTTATATTGATGATGGCCACAAACCTATAAGATAGCAGCAAAGAGGCATGAACCCTGCCCTCATAGATATAATGAAAGCAGAACTTCAAAAGCTTTTAGATGTAGGATTTATATTCCCCATTTCATATAGTGAATGGGTTTCACCATTGGTCATAGTGCTCAAGAAAGGTGGCAAATGGAGAGTTTGTGTTGATTACAGAGAACTAAATGCTACCACCAGGAAGGATTCATTGATCAAGTTCTTGATTCTCTAGTAGGTAAGAAATATTTTTCATTTCTTGATGGTTTTAATGGTTATAATCAAATCAAGATTGCACTAGAGGATCAAGATAAGACAACATTTGCATGCCCTTGGGGGACCTATGCATATTCTGTCTTGCCTTTTGGTCTGTGCAACGCTTCAGCCACATTTCAAAGAGTAGTTCTTAGTATTTTCTCTGATTTTGCACATGATAGCATGGAGATTTATATGGATGACTTCACCACATATGGTGAAACATTTGATGAAGCTTTACACAACTTGGGAGAAAGTTTTGAAGAGATGCACAGAGCACAATCTATATTTGAGCAATGAGAAATGTTTTATGATGATGACATAGGGGATAGTTTTGGGACATTTGATCTTAAGTACAGGTATACAAGTTGACCCCAAGAAGATTGAAATCATATCTACCCTGCCTATTCCACAGAGACAGAAGGATGTACAAAGCTTCCTTGGACATGCAGGTTACTACAGGAGGTTTATTCAATATTTTAGCAAAATTTCTACACTTCTATTTACTCTACTGACAAAAGACATTGAATTTGAATGGACTCCAAACTGTCAGAATTCATTTGAAAAGCTCAAAGCATCCTTGACACAAGCTCTAGTTCTTCGAGTTCCAAATTGGACACTGCCTTTTCACATCCATACATATGCATCAGACGTTGCCATTGGAGAAGTCCTATGCCAGCAAGAAGGAAATAAAGAGTATGCAATCTACTATGTAAGTAAAAACCTACAGGGAGCTGAGTTGAACTACACTATGACAGAAAAGGAAATGTTGGCAGTTGTCTATGCCATTAATAAATTTAGACACTACATTACTGGTTATAAAGTGTTCATACATATAGATCATACAACAATCAAATATTTGATGAATAAGCCAATAGTAGGTGGCAGACTTGTAAGATGGTTGTTGTTATTACAAGAATTTGACATCACAATTGTTGACAAACCAGAAAAAGCTAATGTAGTTTCTGATTTTCTGTGTAGACTTCCTACACAATCATCAGGAGTAGTTGATGACTCTTTTCCTGATGAGCATCTATTTTCTCTAACCATACACACTCCATGGTATGCAAACATAGCTAATTATTTGGTTTTAGGGTAGATTCCAGGTTACTTTTCTCCAAGGGAGAAGAGACAGCTGGTTCACAAATGTTTCCCTTATTCTTGGATTTCTAGATTCCTCTTCTACACTAGTTTAGAAAATATTATGAGAAGATGTATCAGAGAAGATGAGGTGTTTGACATATTGAAGGTCTATCATGATGAACCATGTGGGGGACATTTTGCAGCCAAAAGGACGGTCGTCAAAATATTGACAATAGGATATTATTGGCCAACACTTCATAAAGATGTTGTCAAATATACTAGAAGCTATGATAGGTGTCAAAGGATGGGGAGACCCACAAGAAGTGATGAAATGCCTTTGCAACCACAAATATCATTAGCCCCTTTTGATAAATGGGGACTAGATTTTGTTGGTCCAATCTCTCCTACTTCCAATAACAAGGAATATATATAGGTATGTACTGATTACTTAACCAAATGGGTGGAATTTAAGGCCTTACAGTTTGCTAGAGATGACAATGTGGCAAAAATTTTGTATGAGGAAATCTTCACTAGATATGGCGTACCAAGGGAGATAGTGACTGATCAAGGGCCACAATTTATATCAGATCTAATCACTAGACTAGTGGAAGAATATTAGATTAGACACGAGAAGTCTACTCCCTACCATCCTCAGGCTAATGGTCAAGTTGAGTTCACAAATAGGGAGCTTGAGAATATATTGAAAAAAATAGTACAACTTCATGGAAGAGATTGGGTTTCTAGGATACCATAAGTTATATGGGCATATAGAACTACCTGGAAGACAACTATAGGGGTCACCCATTATGAATTGGTCTATGGCAAGACAACAGTCCTGCCTATAGAATTTGAGTACAAAACATTAAGGACAATAGTAGAATTAGGGATGGATTTGACAAAAGCTCAAAAGGACGGACTACAACATTTGAATACTCTTGATGAAATCAGACTAGAAGCCATCCACCACACAGAGGTTATACAGAAACAAAGGATTAAATGACATGACAAGTATATCAAGACTAAAGAATTCACTATTGGTGATTGGGCCCTTCTTTATGACTCTAGATACAAAGACTTCAAGGGCAAGCTTCAATCTCGGTGGTTGGGACCATATGAGATTAAACAAATATTCCCTAATTGTGTAGTCGAATTATAGACCATTGATGAGGTTTGATTTTCATTACTAGTAAATAGACATAGGCTGAAACTATATAAGAAACCACTTCAAAAGGATGATTTTCTCGTTTCTCTAGCCACTTAATATGCTCCTACTAGCACTCTTGATGAAGGTTCTATGACACCGACTGATACACCATCAGAAGATGATCCACCAATCTTGTCTAGTGATGCAGAGGTTGAGTTGCAATACTCAACCCCCATTGTTGAGACTTAATTTTTCATGCTTTATACTTCACATGAACACACCGCACACTACCCAAGATGACCACAGTCAACTCTAGAGGGACCTATTTTTCTCTTTCAATTGGGACATGTTGCAGCTTGGACCTGACATATGGCATAAGTAACTACTCAGTCAGGACCTGTGCTAGAGGCACCTATAGCAACTTCAGTTTGTAGATGTCTTCACTACTTTGGTAATAGTACACCATTTTTCTTGCTCATTTCAAATCATCCACACATTGCTTCATTCATTATGCAATAACTCTAGCACTGCTGCAAAGATGTCAACTCAAGCTCATGACTTATTCATTCCCACATTGTGAGTTGCACATCACATCCACTCCATAGTACCTGCCACCTCACCATTCATCTACATGCATGTCATCCTACTTATATCAAATAAAATGTCGAGTACATGTTCACAAATTTTGAGATGCACTGATCATTTTTCCATAACGTGTGTACATAAGGTAACTTTCAATGATTAAACTTAGCTTTGTTTTTATATTCATTATTACCTTTTATTTATTTCATGCATGTGAAAATGTCTATCACCATTCCAATTAATAATTCCTCTTCCTTGAATATCAATTGCCATGTGAAGTGAGGTCACTTCACAGTTTAGTTGGGGGGAGGGGTTTAATTTTTTGGTTTTTGCCATTTTTTGCCATCTTTGTTTTTTGAGATACCAAATAAACTATCCTATGCCATTTTCTAAAATAGTAAACCTACCCTGTTTCACCAAAATATGAATTTGATTACCTTGAGAAAGTTGCAATGGGAAGAATAGAAAAGGGTAGTGAACTGTAGTTTGGTTCTCTTGAAGGTGGTAGAACTAGAAGTTTAGAAGAATACAAAGATAAATTACATAATACAAATATAATGGGGGGTGATACGGTATGATGTGAGCCATCTAAACATAAAGAAATATTAGATGTGTTGGTGCTACCACTCTTTCCCAGAGTGGGATGACTAGACTACTTTTTGAAGTTGATAGAGTATGATAATGAAATAACAAAGGAATTTGCAGCCACACTGTAGTATGATGAGGCAATGGTCAACGGATTAGTTATAGATGCTTCAAAGATGGCTATTGCCCAAGTCACAGGATTGCCGCGCACAAGGTCCAAGTATCTAGGTCATGCTGATGCAGTCGTAGTGAGGGAAGAATTCTGCGAGAGAGGAGAGCACCTAGACTCAACGACACAAGGTACAAAAAGATTATCGCTTCCATTTTCTGGGGAAAATGTGCTTCATACATCATTAAATACATTACCTGTGATGGCCGGCATAATTTGTTGTATACTGTACATTTTAAGTTGTTTAATCATCTATGCCATGACAAGCTAGTCAATGTCCCTAATTTCCTGTATAATATGTTGAAAAGGATGGCATCTGAATACAAGAAAAAGCAATTAGACACCACATTGTCTCATCATTGTTTGTTAGCTTTATTGATTAAGAGGATTTTGAGAATTCAGCACCCACAGGTTGATTGGGAGGCTTTTAAACACTGTGTAGATATCACAACATTGTTGGAACAACCAGAAGAAGAAGATGAACCCCAACATGAGCCTAAACCTTAGATTGAGCCTAAGAAAGAAGAGCCACATGAGGAAAACACTCCAGAGGAAAGTGTTGATGTATGTTTTTACACATAAACAACATGAGATAAATTCACAATGAACTTTGTCTCTCTTGAAAAGTATGGAGAATTATACAAAGATATTTCTCAACTCCAAGGCTCTGGTAGTCAGTTCTTGACTATGTTGGATAGTTTAGTGGTTCATTGTGAGCTATTTGTTCAAGGCGCCTTACATAAGCTAAAGCAATTTGTGACTCACTGGACTTCTTTAATGATCAAATAGAACTATGAGAAATGATCCTTTGCATGTATTTATCACTTTATACAACATTTATATGAATTATATTAAGCATGCTCTGTACTTTCAAATTATGTATGTAAATAGCTAAAGATCTTAGAAATTTGCAATCTTTTACACAAATCTGTAGCAATTTACTTAAAATATTTGCATGCAAGCTAAGTATTTATGTTTGTTGGAGAAAAGTTAGAAAGAGAAGGGTTAGAAACATCATTTTAGATAGGATCTAAATGTTCTTCTATCCACGTACTGAGAAATATAGTAATCCTGAACCATTCAACACAATTAAATCTGCATATGTAAAATCCCGAGCATTTTCATGAATATACATAATAAATTGCAATCTTTCAAAGAAAATACATCAATTAAATACCTGAATCAGAAAACACTCTGTAATAGATGCAGAATTCCAAGTTTGCCTTTATTTGAAGTATAAAGCCATACAAAATTTACAATGTAGTAACAACCTTTGTTGTATTGACCAAAATTACTAAACTTACAGATGTCTTGGCAGATACATAAAGGAGATAGGACATTCCATGCAATCCTTGATGTAGACACATGAAACCTCCTCCCTAAAGTCACTAAATGCTCAAAGTATTCAAGATGAACTACTTCCTTTTGCAACTAAATATCAATTACAACCTTAAGCTAAAAGTTCTGAATCCCTATGTAAGTAAAATACATGTAGTAGGGCTCCTTATATAGATTTGAAATCCTCCCTTTGCTACGGTTACAAATTTTGATCAATGGTTCACATTTAAAATTAGAAATTGAATGTGAGAAAATCAATGGTGGGAAGCATTTCCCAACCATCCATCCAAAATATCTTCATAGAATATTCCACTTGGCTCAAAGGATGCCAACAGAATCTTTTGAAACATGGAGTGTCTCTTTTGAATTTCTTCACTGTTGACCCTCTCCACTGATAACAACCTATCATAAAAGATAAAAAGTATACAAATAACAAGAAAGAAGAGCCATCGACTGCCACTGATACCTTATTTCTTCTTATTCCACCTTCTTCAAATATTCAGTGTACCTGACTATTACTGCTGTAATAGAAATATGGGTATTCACTTTGGTTCTCCTTCCAGGTATACTATTTTATTTCAACTCCTTCCCTCAATATCCTGAGCTTTCTCTGACTACTCCATGACTCCCTCGGTTACACCAGGCTCAATTTCTCTTTGAAACACAACTGTGAGCTGCATCAAACTTGGCACCTCTAACTCCCTTTTACTACTTATACGTGGCAGCACCCGCTGCTTCTAGAAGCTGGGACACATGGTGCATAGGCAAACCTTCAACACTTCCTTTGTTTTCTTTTTCCTCAAACACCCATGGTAGAGACATGTGGCTACTTTTGCGACAATTAAAAACCTTTATGCATAATATCTTGGGGTCCACCATATGGGACTTCAACACTTTGAAATTTGTTAAAGAAAATTAGCACACGGCCGCTTCCACAGATCACAACAGTAGACACGTGGCATACTGGTGCTCTTTCTTACTGCTTCTATCATAAGTTTCTCTCTGAATCCCCATGGTAATGACACATGGCACACTCTGTGGCATTTAAGGTATAGTGAGCCATAAAGACATGGTAGCTTTGCGCGTCCTTTGGAAGCATCATTTCTTTCAGGTTTTCAAAATCTTGCCATGAGGACACATGACATTCTCTACATTCAGCAACGTAATGACACCATCTGCGAGTAAAATGCATACCTCTATTAGTTATCAAAAATATCAAAATGGAGAGTTTTAATTCCACAACTCTTGGCGACCCAATGGGACTCTACATATCTTTTGTAAAGCAACCTCCTCTTCCTTCTTTGCATGTCTGTACTCTATTCCTGTAATTAATGCTATAATCCACAAATCATGGTTAAAATCTAACACATTAATGAAATTAATTCAATTAGACCCTTGGCACACTTGAATTAATTCATATAACATTGGATATCAAGCTCACACGGACACCATTAATGGCGATTAACTTTGAACCCCGTGTGAAATTTTTATTTAATGGTAGTCGCAATAATCAATTATCATTCTCTTTAGGATTGTGTTTGTATTTTATGCAAGTATGATTACTCCTATATGCCTTCGCAGTACCATGAGGCAAACAATGTTCCTTAGTCCAATTTCTGATGTTCATTTGAGAAAACTGGTTATTCAGCATGTGAATCCCACATTCCATGACTTGGAATTGGAGGCTACTAAAATGGTTTTAGGCATGGACTTTCTGACTAATGAGGATCATTATAGGGTCAATTCAGATATCATCTCCTAGTTTCTAGCTTCCATACTAGACCTAGGTGTCAACAAGGTAGAGATTTTTGCGCTATTCCAAGATATCTTTAGGGCAAAGTATAGGATGATAGACATTGATGTTATTATAGGAGTCGATCCTGGACATGGTATTCCAAGAGCTTCGGGGCTTGCTTTAATTAATGTTCCAGGGGCTTAGTATTAAAGGCTCCCATTCTTAATGAATATGTTGGACCAGGCTCTGGCCCATCACTACCACTGGGTAGTGATCGGTCTCAGCTTTCTATGTCTATCCAGGGGATTAGACCATACATAGGACCTAGACTGGGTAGCACATTTCATAGAAATAGTCAGAGTTGGTAATTTCTACGTGAATCCTTAATTAGGGTATTTATCCTTAGGAAATTTTCTCCCCTTGTGTAACGAATTCAAATTTTGACATTGATGTATATAAATACACCTCTTTTGAATGTAAATCCCTTGTTTATATTGAATACCAAGATCATCAAATTTTACATGTTTTAACGCTGTTGCAATTTTCTATATGATTTTTTTTGTATGTATCTATACTTTGTACTTGAACTGTACATATTCAAATGTGGATGCATCATGTAGTTTGGTTCTGTTTTAGTTGACCTATCTTTTCCTTTTGTTTATAAGATACACAAATGTTTAACTCTGCAACGACACAGATGGATGTATTCAATTCTTCTCCTATGTTTGATTGGACCTTCCCCTTGGGTCTGGTTATGTTTATCCCTCCTTTGTATATTGAATGCGTTAATTTGAACATACGATCCATGATACAAATACAGTTGTGGAATTTTAATTAATTGCTTGATTTGTATTAAAATTTGTCGAGTCCAGGTTTGTATATCAAAATTTAAACATTCGGAGACACATGCACAAAACGATACGTGCAACCCCTTTCCCACATGATGACAAAAAAACACCTTACCTGCATAAAAAAATCTGTATATGGGATACAAATTTGACTGGTCACTGCATTTTCATAAAAAATTTCCATAACTCACAACATACAAAGAATTTTCAATTAGCTCACCAAACAACCCTACGTCATTCTTTATGCAGAACCTCTTGGCCACCCTTGTTTTTCCCCTAATGCCATGCATACTGACTTTTTAAAGATATTTCCACTATTTAGCACATTTTCCCTTTACCACCAAGCAAGACCAAACACAAGAAAAAAGCCACAGCAGGGGTCCTCATTTTGCTAGAGAGTAAAATGGGGCGTGTTGTGAGCATCACAACAACTAGCAACCAAAGAAAACACCAAAATTCAAATAATTCAAGGGATGAGGATAAATTAGAAAATAATGCTCCAACTCTTGTTAATCGTAAGCATCCTAATCTTCTAGATGGTATCATGTTCATCAATATAACAATATTTTGTAGAGGAATCAAGTGTGTGCATGTGATTAATAATCCTTATCTTGAAGATGAGTTGAAAACACTAGTGACTAGTGTTAAGCTACATAGTTGAGATCATCCCTCATAGCCAACTAGATAGAGCCTTGCTGCCAATAGGCGTCCATAGCCCCGACAAGGTTATCGTTGCAATTCCCCTAAGTAGAGCCCCACTACCAGCAGGCATCCATAGCCCCAGTAGAGTTACTTAGATGGCCTAATTTGGATTTTCAATATAATCCTTTTCTCTTTTTTTTATGAGATATTATCATGTAAGCTCATTATGCAATGGTAGCAAGGCTGACCTCTGATTTTTCACTTAACATCTACACTGGCATGTTCAACCAACCCAAGGCTGTTAGGTGTGTCATTGTGAAGATCTCCTTGAGCAGGTGAAAATAATATTGATGAATATGGTATCATAGACTTGACCAAGAATACTTTACCAACATGAATTACAACCTATGTATAAATTTATATCCCACCCTTGAGTTATGACAATTTACTAGCTTTATAAAGTGAAAAGGTGCCCCATGTTGCCTAACCAAAATAAGGAACCAACAACAAACAAAAAGAAAACACACAAAGTGAACAACTATATAAGCAACAAATTGCAAAAGGGAAACAAAACAAAACAAGACAAGAAAGCAAAACAAATAAAACAACACATGAGTGTACAATATTTACATGTGATATACAGTAGAACTTATATCACATCCTAGGCTTGAAAATAATGTTTTAGATGTTGACCATTAATAGGTAATGGTACATCTTCACCAGTCAAAGTTTTAAGCCTAAATGTATTCTCCTATAATTTTTGAAACTTGTAGTGGACCTACCACAGTTTATCAAATTTTCCATGGTTTCTTTTTTTCTCATGTACCTTATCCCAACACAGAACTAGGTCTGATATCTTGAATGTTTTAATCCTTGCTCTTTTGTCAACCCATCTTTTAACTACAACCTGGTGTTTTGCAAATTTGTCAATGGCCTAGTCTCTTTTTTCTTCTAATTGTAATAGTTGGGCCAACCTAGCTTCTCTATGGTCATCAAACCCTAGATATTCATTAGCAAATTTCCATGTAGGAATCCTCAAGTTTACTGGGAGTATTGGATCAGTCCCATAGACTAAATGATATGGTGTGTTTCCTAAGGCTTCCTTGACTTTCATCCTATCTACCCATAATGTGTTTTTTAACAGCGTATTCCATTCTTTGGGGTTTTTAGCAATCAACTTTTTTATGATGTCTAGAAAAATTTTGTTAGTAGATTCTGCTAATCCATTACCCTGAGGGTAATAGTTGGATGAAAACTTACGCACAATTTCGTATTCAAACGCCCATTTAGAAAACTTTAAAGAAGAAAATGCAGGGCCATTATCACATACCAGCACATAAGGAGCTCCAAACCTGGTGATGATGTTTTCCTCAAGAAATTTGATGATAACTTTAGTAGTGGAGAATTTACGATAGGTTGCCTCTGTCCACCTTGTACAATAGTCCATCACCGTCAATATGAATTTATACCCAACAGAGGATGGAGGATTGATAACTCCAATGAAGTCAAGTCCCCATTGTGCAAATGGTCTAGACTTTATGACAGGCTGCAATGGGTACGACTGATATCTCCCTTTATCTACTGTAGTTTGACATATATGACAACTTCTAATGTGTTTTTCTGTGTCCTTGAATATCGTAGGCCAATAATAACTAGCCCTCAAAATTTTATGAGTAGTTGCTAGATGGGAACCATGAGTTGTTCCATATTTATCATGCAGTTCTAGCAATACTTTATCAGCTTCATCTCTATTCAAGCACCTTAAGTATATGCCTTCATGATTCTTTTTGAACAATAAACCCCACTGCACCATGTATCTTTGTGCTTTAATTTTCAAGGCTCTCCTTTGAGAAGACTTCATCCGATTGGGGTACTTTCCTGATATGAGAAAAGTATTCAAGTTGTCATACCATCTAGGTGTATCACTGGTGTTCAATACATATTGTTGGTTTATCAAGTTAGGATCAGTGTTGGCTATGGTCTGTACCAAGGCCTACCCTCTGACTAACTTCACAGGAATGATTTCCAAATCAAACTCTTGCAAAACTGTAATCCACTTTGCTCTCTTTTCCCCAGGTTCATTTTGCATTAATAACATCTTCACAGCTACATCAGACACTATAGCTTTGATCTGACTTCTCAGAATGTAATGTCTAAACTTTTTTACTGCTCTTACCAGTGCAAAAGCTTACCTCTCTGTATCTAAATACTTCAACTGAGCATCCTTCAGTGGAGCACTCATGAAATCAATGGGTTTCTCTTCATTTTCTTCCCCTTTATGTGTTAAAGTAGCTGCACATGAATGTTTGGATGCAAAAGAATAAATATAAAAGTGCTTGGTATAGTCTGGACTAGCCAACACTGGAGCACAGAAATGGCCAGCTTGATGTCTTCAAACGTTGCTCTAGCCACAACTGTCCATTCTATCTTAGCATCTTTTTTCAACATGGCATTTAATGACTGCACTATTTTTGCAAATCCAGTAATAAACTTTCTAACAAAGTTAATCTTGCTAAAGAATGATTTTAGTTCTTTCTTACTATTTGGCAATTGTAATTTGTTAATTCTTGCTACCCTATCAGGATCAATGGAAATTCTATTCTCAAAAATTATGTGTCTTAATAATTTCCCTTTAGTTACCCCAAATACACATTTCTTTGGGTTAAGGGAGATCCCATGCCTCCCGCACCTTTTCAACACTTTCCTTAGATCGTCTGCATGAGTAGATACACTTTTAGAAAATACAGTCAAATCATCCATGTAAATAACAACACATCTACCAGATAACCCGCGGAATGCGATATCCATGGCTCTTTGAAAGGTAGCACCTGCATTGATTAGGCCAAATGGCATTCTTCTGTAAGCATAGTTACCCCATTTGCATGTAAATGTGGTTTTTAGCCTATCTTCTTTGTCTACTAGAACATGGTTATAACTAGAAAATCCATCCAAAAAAGACATCATCTTACCTGTAACACTTCATCTAATGGGGGCAAAGGGTAATTATCTTTTTTAGAGGATTTGTTGTGATTTCTGAAATCTATACATAGTCTAATGTCCCCACTTTTCTTCCTAACATACACTAAGTTAGCCACCTAGGTAGAATGCCTTACTGGAAAAATTATCCTGGCTGACAACAATTTCCTAACTTCTTCAAAAATGAAAGGTTCAAGTATAGAATTCACTGGCCTTTGTTTCTGTCTGAATGGTTTCACCCCTAGTCTTAAGGGAATTACATGTGTTATGATCGAAGTATCATAGGTTTTCAAATCTTCATAAGTCCAGGTGATTACATGCTTATATTCTTTCAGTACTTCTGTGAGTTCTTTTCTCACTTCTTCAGAACAAGATTTCCCAATTAGCACGTTCTAAGAGTTTTGCTTTGTTCCTAAGTTGAATGGATCATATTTACCTCCTTTCATTTTGGGAAGGTCTTTTTGTCTAACTACCCCATCGATGTCAAAGATTTTCTCCAACTCTATTACCCCTTTAGGCAAGAAATTACTTTTCAAATCTATTATGTCCTCCTCATCCCAGGGTATTTATGGTCTTTCCTATTCATCGATAATTTGTATTTCAAATACCTCATGACCAATGATGAAATCTATAATCTGTTGGTCTCCTCCAAATACCTGGAAATGAGTTACATTATCTGGTATGCTTGATACATTTACCAGTTCTACTACAAACCATTTAGACCTTACAAAGTCAAAGGTTCTAGTGTACTAGCTGCGATTGCTAATGCATCTGGCCTATGGTTCAATTCTCTAGGGATATGTTCAATGTTGAAGGCATCAAAAGACTCCATTAAATCCCATACCCTATGTCGGTAACTAACCATTCTCCTAAAATTGCATGCGTACAACTTTCTGACTTGTCTTACAACTAGTTCAGAGTCAGAGAATACTCTAAGCATCCTCACCTTCTTCTTTATAGCCATAACAAGCCCATAAATCAGAGCTTTATACTCTGCTACGTTGTTAGTGCAGGGAAATTGTAGTCTATACACTACCAAAAAAGACTTACCATCTATATCAATAAGTTCAACTCCAGCTCCCGCCCCTTGCTTAGATTTAGATCCATCACATTTCAATGTCCAGATGTTGTTTTTGTTCTTTTGACCTACACTTTTTGCTTTGACAGGGATCATTTTATTGGCCATACCTCTTTCCAGATCTTGCATGTCCTCAGATATTTGTGTCTAAGATGTAGGTATCCCTGGACCTTTTGTTTGTTTGTGGCAATTAGAGTAATTAACACCTTGTACATCTATATATTCCTTTGGTTTTTGTAACGAATCATCAGTGTTTTCATGAAAACACAATTCAGGTTTACCAAAAATGCATTCCTCTTTTTGTTTTCCCATGACTTCAATACACTTTATATAATAATACTCTATTACATCCTTACATATTCCACAATTTTCCTCAGAATGAGTAGTCTTATGCACCCTACACTAATTTCTATACAACCTACACTAGATAGGAGACTTTTGTTGAATGCATTTCTCCATTTCTTGCCTTATGGTTTGACTAAAGCTTGTCAGTGCATTATCCTCCTCATCAGAAGAATCATGATCAGACTCTATAACCACATTTGTTTGACCATTAGTAGGTTTTGTCTCAAAGTCCAAAACTAAGATTTCTTCTATTTGGACTCCTCTATTTGACACTCTATAAACTCCAGGCTCAATAGACAAATACAGTACCTCATTTGTCCTATTGTACTCTGTAATCATATGTTTCATCCTGGGTTCAGTTTCAATTCTTATTTGATTTGGAATGCCTCTCCAAGGCAACCACATATGAGAAAAGTTTGTAGCCATATATCCATTGAGCGTTTTAGACCAATCCCTGCTCAATAACATACCATAATTAGCTAGGATGTCTACAACCTAAATGTCATTGAACTGGCTTACCCTAGGGTCAAAAGCCAGTTGCATCTGAATATGCATAAGTTCTCCTACCACACTTACTTCAGATTTGTCTAGTTGAGTAACCACCTTAGCAGATTTTGTGGGAGTAAGTCCCAAAGTTTGACATATTGCTAAGGGCATGACATTAGCTGAAGCCCCTAAATCAACCATACAATTATGTAAGTTCTTCCCAAAGACTCTTACAGATAACAAAAAAGGAGGTGCTTCCTTCTTTTCTATATACATTACGACATTGGTGTTTGATGGTTGTTCAACATTCTTACCCTTATCCTTAGTCTATGCATCCTTACCATGAGTGTCTATATGGACAAAATTCTCTTTTGATCCTAACTCATCTATAGATTTTATGAATGTAGTCCGTATTCCTGGACTCTCCAACAACTCATATAAAGGTACACTAACATTTATTTTGCTAATCTCTTCAAACATGTAGTTCATCAATTTTGGCGCTTCATTAGACTCTATTCTCCCTGCTTGCACCTTTGGCATGATTATTACACTTGTGCCTTGATAATTGGCTTTAGGAGGTACTGGATTATTACTAGCATGTTGATCTGGTGGGGTGTTGAGATTATTGGGAGGTTTGGAGGTGGTAAAAGGGCCTCCTGGCCTAGTGTTACTTCTCAAATTATAAGTGTGATTCCTATTGGACTGTTGAAAGGCTTGCACCTCATCTGGTTCACACAATGCCTCATTCTCAGTTTCAAAAGGAAATTGGAATGCTTCCAATACTAAAGCAAACTCTGGATATAAGCTATCACAATAGTATGGTTCATCCTCTACTATTTGATTCTCTTCTCCCTTATTTGAAAATGTAAAACTCTCTAAGACCACGGCAGACTCAAATCCTGAAGGTATTATCTCATTTCCTTTACGAATCAAAAACTCAGACATAGGAGCCTGTACCTCTACATTGACAATACTAGCTACTAAATGAAACTGCACATAGTCTAGTTCAACATGTGCATTGGTATTATGGATCCTACACCAATTTTTCAAAGCAACATCAACCATTTGTATCCTAGCAGGCTGTTTAGATTCCTAATTGTCTACATTTTCAAATGGAGAAGCTAAAGTACCATTGTTTGGTCCTGTATTCCATGTCTTAGATGCCTTGGGATGGTTTGAACTTCTATTGTTATTTCCCTAAGATTTACTATCTCCATTATGTCCTTTGTTTTGTGTTCCTTGACCCTGATTGTGATTCTAATTTTGACTATGGCTTTGGTTTTGATTATAATTTTGATTCTGATTTTGAATCTGAGGGTTTCTACCATATAAATTCTCATTCTGTAATTGAGTCATCTTAGTTGCTAGCCTCCTTAGATGTGTAGTGATTTCTTTTATTTCTTCTCTATCTTCTTGTGTTTTAGCCATGTATGTATCTTGAGGTGGCTGAAAGAATGACTGGCCATTAGATTGGTTATTATTATTAGCACCATTACCTATATATGGAACTATGGCTTGAATTGGCACATGATTATACACTGGTGCATAGGTAGGTACTGGATTTAACAAAGAAGTATGATGCATTGGAACACCATTCCAAGGCTACATTTGATTTGGAACTCCAGTATAATTTCCTATACTTGGAAAAGGACTGTATGTTGCGTGTCTCATTTCTTGATTTACCTTAACTACTTCTTTGTAAGCTTTTGACAAACTATCTACAATAATCTATCTTTTGACAGACATTACGGTCAAAGGATCTAAGGAAGCATAATACATGGCTAGGATTGTTTCATCGGTCACAGTGTAAGGGTCAACTAACTTGGAATAAGCTTTCTGAAATCTGTCATTAAAGTTATCTATGAGTTCTCCTTCTCCTCTCTTAATTCCTTCCAGCTTGTGATATAGAGATGATAGAACTATTGGACCCCTAAATCAGGATAAGAAAGCTTCTTCCATGAGTGTCTAGGTGGTAATATGAGCATTTGGTAAGTTCACATACTAGTTGGAAGCCTTCTCACTGAAAGTGAATGGAAAAAGTCTACAGACTACATCCTCATGTTCTAATCTTGCTCTAAAGCAAGCTTCCTTGAAAATTTGGATATGATCCTTAGGATCTTTATGTAGCTGGTAGTTAGGGAAAATCTTTTTTAGGATTCTTAGGCATCTCATGATAAATAGTAAAAGATATAGGAGAATTGACATCAAAATAAGCCATAATTGGACCTCTAGGTGGATTAGGATTTCTAGGAGGGCTAGGGGTTCTCAAAATGTTAGGGTTTCTCGGAGGACTAGGACCTCTAGGTAGACTTGAACCAAGATTCAATGGTCTAAATGCAGAACCGTTAGGATTTACTATGTTCAGGATACGTTTTGGTGATCTTGGAGGAGTACTTGATGATCCTCCTATCTACACTATTCTAGGACTCAACTTAGAGGAACCTTTGCACCTCTTTGCCTTCTATCAGGTAGTTGTGTGAAAATATCACCTAAACTAGACCTGGACCTGGTCACTTGACCAGTATTATTAGCCAGCTTTTCACAAATATCACCTTAATTCCTAACAAGGGCCTCCTTCTAGTGCAAAAAACTATTGATATATGTCTTTACACATAAACAACATGAGATAAATTCACAATGAACTTTGTCTCTCTTGAAAAGTATGGAGAATTATACAAAGATAATTCTCAATGCCAAGGCTTTGGTAGTTAGTTCCTGATTGTGTTGGATAGTTTAGTGGTTCCTTGTGAGCTGTTTGTTCAAGGGGCCTTACATAAACTAAAGCAATTTGTGACTCACTGGACTTCTTTAATGATCAAATAACACTATGAGAAATGATCCTTTGCATGTATTTATCACTTTATATAGCATTTATATGAACTATATTAAACATGCTTTGCACTTTCAAATTATGTATGTAAGTCGCTAAAGATCTTAGAAATTTGCAATCTTTTACACAAATATGTAGCAATTCACTTAAAATATCTACGTGCAAGCTAAGTATTTATGTTTGTTGGAGAAAAGTTAGAAAGAGTAGGGTTAGAAACATCATTTTTGATAGGATGTAAATGTTCTTCTATTCATGTACTGAGAAATATAGTAATCCTGAACCATTCAACACAATTAAATCCGCATATGTAAAATCCTGAGAATTTTCATGAATATACATAAGGAATTGTAATCTTTCAAAGAAATTACATCAATTAAACACCTAAATCAGAAAACACTCTGTAATAGATGCAGAATTTTGAGTTTGCCTTTATTTGAAGTATAAATTCATACAAATTTTACAATGTAGTAACGACCTTTGTTGTATTGACCAAAATTACTAAACTTACAGACGTCTTGGCAGATACATAAAGCAGGCAGGACATTCCATGCACTTCTTGATGCAGACACATGCGACCTCCTCCCTGAAGTCACTAAATGCTCAAAGTATTCAAGATGAACTACTTCCTTTTGCAACAAAATATCAATTACAACCTTAACCTAAAAGTTCTAAATCCCTGTGTAAGTAAAATACATGTAGCAGGGCTCCTTATATAGATTTGAAATCCTCCCTACGGTTACAAATTTTGATCAATGGTTCATATTTAAACTTAGAAAATTGACGGTGGGAAGCATTTCCCAACTGTCCATCCAAAATATCTTCATAGAATATTCTACTTGGCTCAAAGGATGCCAACATAATCTTTTGAAACATGGGGTGTCTCTTTTGACTTTCTTCACTGTTGACCCTCTCCGCTGATAACAACCTATCATAAAAGATAAAAAGTATACAAATAACAAGAAAGAAGAGCCATCAACTACCATCGATACCTTCTTTCTTCTTATTCCACCTTCTTCAAATATTTAGTGTACCTGACTATTACTATTGCAATAGAAATATGGGTATTCACTTTGGTTCTCCTTCCAGGTATACTGTTGTATTTCAACTCCTTCCCTCAATATCTTGAGCTTTCTTTGACTACTCTGCAACTTGCTCGGTTACACCAGGCTTAGTTTCCCTTTGAAACACAACAGCGACCCGCATTAAACTTGGCACCTCTAACTGCCTTTTACTGTTTATATGTGGCAGCACCTGCTACTTTTAGAAGCTGGGACATGTGGTGCATAGGCACGCCTTCAACACTTCATTCGCTTTCTTTTCCCTCAAACACTTTCGCTAGTGACATGTGGCTGCTTCCATGACAATTAGAAACATTTATGCATAATATCCTGGGGTCCACCATACAAGACTTTAACACTTCAAAATTTGTTAAAGAAAATTAACACACGGCCGCTTGCACACATCACAAGAGTAGACACGTGGCATACTGGTGCTCTTTCTCGCTGCTTCTATCATAAGTTTCTCTCTAAATCCCTGTGGTAATGACACGTGGTACACTCCACGGCATTCAAGGTATGACGAGCCGTAAAGAAGGCACCACGTGGCAGCTTTGTGCATCCTTTGGAAGCATCATTTCTTTTGGATTTTCATAATCTTGCCATGAGGACATGTGGCATTCTCTACGTTCAACAACTTAACGACACCATCTGCGAGCAAAATACATACTGCTATTAGTTATCAAAAATATAAAAATGTAGAGTTTTAATTCCACAACTCTTGGCAACCCAATGGGACTCTGCGTATCTTTTGTAAAGCAACCTCCTCTTCCTTCTTTGCATGTCTATAATTTGTTCTTGCAATTAATGCTATAATCCACAAATCATGATTAAAATATAACACATTAATGAAATTAATTCAATTAGACCCTTGGCACGCCTAAATTAATTCATATAACACTAGATATCAAGCTCAGACAGACACCATTAATGGCAATTAACTTTGAACCCTGTGTGAAATTTTATTTAATGGTAGTCGCAATGATCAATTATCATTCTCTTCAAGATTATGTTTGTATTTTCTGCAAGTATGATTACTCCTATATGCCTTCACAGTACCATGAGGCAAACATTGTTCGTTTAGTCCAATTTCTGATGTTTTTCTGAGAAAACTGGTTATTCAGCATGAGAATCTCGCATTCCATGACTTGGAATTGGAGGCTATTAAAATGATTTTAGGCAGGGACTTCCTGACCAATGAGGATTTTTATAGGGTCAATTTAGATATCACCTCCTGGTTTCTAGCTTTTGTACTGGACCTAGGTGTCAATAAGGTAGAGATTTTTGTGCTATTATAGAATATCTTTATTGCAGAGTATAGGATGACGAACATTTATGTTATTATAGGAGCCGAGCCTGGACATGGTATTCCAAGAGCTTCAGAGATCGCTTTAATTAATGTTCTAGGGGCTCAGTATATAAGGCTCCCATTCTTAATGAATATGTCAGACCAGGCTCTGGCCCATCACTGCTACTAGGCAGTGATCAGTCTCAACTTTCTATGTCTATCCATGGGATTGGACCATATACAGGACTTGGACTGGGTGGCGCATTTCACAGAAATAGTCAGAGCTGGTAATTTCTATGTGAATCCTTAATTAGGGTATTTATCCTTAGGAATTTTTCTCCCCTCATGTAACAAATTCAAATTTTGACACTGATGTATATAAGTACACCTCTTTTGAATGTAAATACCTTGTTTATATTGAATACCAAGATCATCAACTTTTGCGCTTTTTAACATTGTTGCAATTTTCTATATGATTTTTTTGTATGTATATGTACTTTATATTTGAACCGTACATATTCAAATGTAGACGCGTCATATAGTTTGGTTTTGTTTTAGTTGACCTATCTTTTCCTTTTGTTTATAAGATACACAAATGTTTAACTCTGCAATGACACAGATGGATGTATTCGATTCTTCTCCTATGTTTGATTGGACCTTCCCCTTGGTTCTGGTTATGTTTATCCCTCCTTTTTATATTGAATGTGTATACGCCTAAAAATGACATGATTCATCCTAAATAAATATTCTAAATTTATTTAATCGATTCACTAATCCATAATTAAATAAATTTAATTTATTTAATTAAAATTCTTCTAAATGTCCTACACAATTAAATAATCATAAATTATTTAATTAATCCAAATTCCTCTATCCTAAGTTCCAAATTCAAAAATCCACCTCACCTTTACACCTCACCTTTTCCACCTCATCTGTCCACCTCATCAAGTTGCACATGTAATTAAATATATTTAATATTTAATTACCTTATTTTCCCTCACCCTCATGGCCTATTTCTTCTCAAATCAGAGGTTAGTTAACTAATCAATCAAAAGTGTTAACTAACCTGTCAATTGAGTCAATCCCTCAATCAATCTAGTTAGTTCCATAATCCACTCTTCTAACTAATCAATCAATGAAGTTAACTCTCCAATCAATTTTGTCACATCCCCTCTTTCATGATGGAGCTGGGACACTTGCCACATTTCTACTGGTTGCACATTCCTCAACCATCCTCAGCCGTTGATCTTCATATCTCCTCTCAACCGTTGATTCTCATTCTTCCAAGTCTATAAATGAAGCTTCATCCCTCCATTCTAATCATCTAAGCTTTTGATATTGTTACTCTGCAGAAATATTACCAGCGCGCCTTTGGCACCTTTTTACCATCCACAAGCTTGAGATCACATACTAGCCTTGGAGCTCATCTTCATTGCATATCACAACAGCCATTTACCATCGACTTCCTCGAACATAGCTTAAAAGAGTGCACTCTTTGAGGGCTCACTTCATCTGCAAAAGGACGGTTGTAATAGGCAAACAACAGAAGCATCGATTTCAGGGAAGGTTTGCTTTGTGTTATTCATTGCTATCTTCGTTCAATCTTTCTTTTTATCTTCTATTCTGTTGATGTTTGGGTCTTATATAATTCATTTGATTGATTCACGTTTTACCCTTACATTTTTGGTGCCCACCGTGGGGCCTTTGCCCCTTTATCTCATCAAAATCTGAGCTTTTTTGAAGGCAGGTTCCATACTGATCACACACAGACACGCACAGGTTATTTCAGCGCATCTAAACATTTCTACGACGCATATATCCTTTTCTGCAGTGCTTTTATTCTTTCTGCGCTTCTATGTATTCTTACTGCGCTTTTGCGCACTGTTACGACACTTCTGTCATTATTGCACATATACTCATTTGTGCTGCGCTTTTGAAGACTATTACTATGCATTCATTATTACTGCACATTCATTCTTTTCCACAGCGCATACGTGTAATATTACGGCGCATTCTTTGTTGCTGCGCTTCTGTTGATTATTTCTGCGCATCTAATCACTGAAGCTGTGCTTCTGTAATAGACTGAGTTTTAGTACTTTTCTAGGGGAATTTGCTAATGCTAACCTTTTCGCAGGTGTTTGCTGGAGCTGTTTTGTAGGATAGGTTCGAGTTTAGTCCCATGTAGTTGCATCTAAATAGTTCACATTTCACTTTCTCAGAGATAGTAAAATTGATGTTCATTCAAATCCTCATCTAGCTCTAATTAGGGAGAAAGTAACTGGATTATTTCTTTCTTGCATTGCAACACCTTCCAAGTTATTGCTATCTAAGTTTAAAACTGAACTCACCATTGATCTTGAGGTTAAAATGAACTATTGCTATATCGTGAGACCAAAACTTCAAAATTAACTATCTCATGCTATGCGGTTTAAAACTGAACTCACCATTGATCTTGAGGTTAAAATGAACAATTGCTATATCGTGAGACCAAAACTTCAAAGTTAACTATCTCGTGCTATGCGGTTTAAAACTAAACTCACCATTGCTTTCTGGGGTTAAAACTCAACCAATGCTATCTTGCTAAAATCACTTCAAAGTTCTGTGTTTGAGTAGATTAGCCCATTTAGTTTTTCACTTTTAACTAGGTTGGATTAATCAGTGTATTCTGTGCTTGACGAATGACAATAGGTTTATGCTCTCCACTTTTCTGGGTGATCAGAGTGCCAGACTTGTCATTCTATTTGTTTAACCTTTAGGAGGGGCCTGCCCTTGGATGCACGCTTGTCCAAGTGGGAATGACCCTGAGTGGTAACAAGCTAACACCAAGCCCTACCATGCCACTTAAAATAAATTGTGCTTGAGGTGAAAACTTCCTGCAACAAGTGCTGTTATGTTACACCGACAACCAATCTCCCCCAAAACCTTCTCAGGCGCAACCCTTTGAGGCTAGGAGACTCCATAACGGAGAGTAGTGCCGCCACACGTGTAACCACTTGAACGGTTGCCCGCATTAAATACCTCTTGTTCTAGTGGCCCAAATCCCTTATAATCCATTTCTCGCCTAGGATTTTTGTGCTTGCTTTTGTTCAGTTTAGTCCAAAATAGAGTCGAAAAAACTACAAAAACAATGAAAAACTACAAAATATTCTTTGTGCTTGCTATGTTTTCTTGCTGTTAATTCATAATATTAGATCAGGAAGACCTTTTCTAGCCAAAAAATACCAAAAATAGAAGACAAATCCAAAAATTTTGCCAAAAATATTAGAGCTGCACATATACTCCTTTCTGCTATGCATTTGTAGCGACTTGTTGTGCTTATGTAACGACTTGCTGCGCGTATATACTATTGCTGCGCATATACTTACTATTGTTGCGCATTTATACATCACCAGAGCGGTGCATATACTGAGACTTACGGCACATTTGTCCTTTTCTACTGCGCATTTGTTTCGGCGCATATGCAACAGTGAGCACTTGCCCTATTTTTGAGAGAATATTTTCACTTGATTGGAGCACCCATTTCAGCCTAGTTTCACTTTCTGAGATCAAATTCAACCTTGCAGTCAGTCTTCATCCGTTTCACCCAAGTCTCTCTTTCGTCCATCATCCCATTCGCTTTCTGCCCAAACGCCTCTTGTCCCAAAGTCAATCTATCCCATACCGGTTCGACATAGGTCCTTCTTCATTTCATTAGTGAATTCACGTAAGCCTAGTAGGTCACCGTACCTTTGCTAGTAGTCTTGTTGAACGACTAAGCCCTACACAGTAAGACTGGTATCGACTACCCTTACTAGTGGCTAGCATCTTGTGTCAACCGTCTTACTTGAAGTCATTTAGCGAGAGAATCCTTTGTCCAAATCTTGTCCTAGGTATCCCATTCACAACAGTCTCAGTCGGCACCTCGCCAAAATTTCTAATCCTGGTCCACTTCATCCCACCTCCCCTTGCATGGTTCTTACTTGATCCCAGTACAACAAGCAAATTGAAATGGCTGACTCATCTGATCACTTCACCCCACCACGTGGTGGTGACGAAGAAATTTCTCATGAAGAATTAGTAGTGCACATCCAAGATAGAAAATTCCAATGCCTGGTAGAGAGGGTGCTCCTTGAAGATCCCCATAAATACTTCCATCATCTTGCTAATCTCGGAGTCAAACTCCCCGTAGACTTTGACATAAGCTCCATCATGGAAAATGTAGACAATGATCATGAGCGGAGATGTGATGATCATGAGAGAGGCACGAATGACATAGTCCCGCATGCAAATGATAGAGGAAAGAATCCCATAGATCAAAATGCTCCTATGGAGGACGTGAGACAACAAATCAAAAGTCTAAAGCAAGAAATATCCAACCTTAAGACCGGTACAAGTTCCAAGCACTACTCTTTGGAAGATATAGCTCCATATCCTTTTGACAAAAGTTTGGTCATGAAACCCTTCCCCTTTTAGTTCGGAGTCCCAAAGTTTGACAAATACAAAGGGAAGGGGTACCCTAGAGATCATATCTGGGAATTCAATGCCGCATGTTTAAAAGTAGCTCACAACGAGACCTACTTGATGAGACTGTTCCCAAGATCTTTAGGTGGTCAAGCTATGGAGTGGTTCTCACGCCTCCCACCAGGAATCAAAACTTTTGATGAACTTGTCAATAAATTTATAATGCACTTCTCTTACAACATAGAACATGAGGTATCTATGCTAGATCTATGCAACACCAAACAAAAGAGTGGTGAGTCATTCGCCACCTTCTTACAACGATGGAGATAGCTAGCTAGTAAGTGTTCTTATGATATACCTGAGAAGCAACTATTGGAAATGTTTGTCCACAATTTGAATACTGATCTTAGCTATCAAATTTAGATACAATGCCCTACATCATTCTCAAAAGTCATCGAAATGGGCTTATTCATCGAAAAGGCTATGATCACTAAAGGAGCTATCAAGCTATACAAGGACACACCTAATTCCAATTACACAATGGATAAATCAAAGTTTTGGACCAAGAACAAGAATGTGGTCAACGATGGGGTAGTTGACGCCAAGGCGGCAACTCCTAAGCAACAACCCATATTCACTCTTAAGGGAGAAACAAACAATGGTGCACTCAACAAACCACCCTCTCGGGAGCCTAGACCTTGGTTCAATTCAAACCCAAGGAGAAAATTCACACCGTTAGGTGAGTCTCAAGAATCTGCACTAAGGAAGTTGTTGGCTAACAACGAAATTTCTCTACTGCTAACAAGTGATTACGAGCCTATAGTCAAACCTCCCTACTGGAAGGACACAGACTATTGTGAATATCATCGAGGAAGGGGGCATACAACTAACAACTGCATCTGCCTCAAAAATGTCATACAGGATATACTGGATCAGAATCAGGGAGGGACACTATAGCATACCTCCAATGAAACTCATGTGGCCTACAGGGATCCACTTCTAAATCATAACAGGCCATATAACAACCACAACAACAACAACCATGGCCACAACAACAATGGCAACAACAGCAATGACAACAACAATAATCGCAACCGGCCAAATTAGAACAACGGGACGAGTAATGCTAACTATGCAAGTGTTCCATTTGACTACACCATAAACTGCATTTCTAAACATATTCCGCAGGTCAATGTCATCTCACCCAACCCACAACCAGGACCTAACCGAACTGGTTGTAGTATAATTACCCACAGTGGTAAAGTCATGCTCAATACCATTCCTCCAAGGTTGTCACCATCTCCATCCACCTTCTGTCAGTACAATGTCATTGACCAGTTACAGAAAACTCTGGCTCACATTTCCATATTGGAGCTATTGCGTCTATCTCCTTCTCATAAGGAGATTCTTGAGAAAGCCTTAGTGGAAACCACTATCCCTACTAACCTGGCTCAAGAGAAGTTCCAGACCATGGTAGGCAATTTAACATCCTCCAATTCCATATCATTTACTGAGCAAGATGACCTTTCTGTATCTCAACCCCACAACACCCCTCTGCACATTGTCGCATTCATACACAAGCACTACATCAAGAGGGTTCTCATTGATGGGGGTGCCGGTTTAAATATTTGCACATTGAAGCTAGTCCTTGCACTGGGGTTCTCTGAACAAGCAGTTGATCCAAGGAGGAAAATTACCATTAAGGCATATGACGAGGAAGAAAGAACCACAAAAGGAATGGTTGTCCTACCCATTCAAGTGGGACCGGTAATTAAAGATGTGGTGTGCCAAGTCCTTGATCGGGAGCTTGCTTATAATATTCTACTAGGTAGACCATGGATCCACGCCATGAAGGCTATCCCCTCAACCTATCATTAATGCATTAAGTTCCCACACAATGGCAAGCAGGTCACCATTCAAGGCGACCTCGACCCCTACCAGCACTGCAATTCTTTCCGTGCAAAACCTGAATGTGTCATACCCAACAATAGAGCCTACATTTCCCCTACCCCGCAACAGGACCATATCGCTGAAGCTTCCTCCTCAAGACCCAAACCACTGAAACTTACCATAAAAGAAAGTGGCATGGGGGAATACTCCATTGAGCATAGCCTCAACCTTGCCAAGATGCCTTTGTCTCCTTGCTCTTTTGGCCAACCCAAACATCCACCCAAACATTTTCCAAAGCCATCTGCTCCTCCTGTAGCTCCCGCAAATCCCTTTGTAAAATGGGGGACCTTATCTGATGAAACAGAGGAGCGGGATCTCCTACAATGGCTTGATGTTGAAGAAGAAAACACACCCCAAGAACTGCCTAGACTCCCTACAGAACTCTATGGGCGGGGTGAGACTATTTTGCATAGGATGGGGTACGAAGGACAAGGCCCCATAGGCATCAGAAAAGAAGGAATCATTGAACCTATACAACATTCTTCATCCTCTTCAGCTAGAAACACAAGTGGCCTAGGATACAAAGGCAAGGGTAAAGCCAAGAAAAATGCCTGCCTTGTGGAGACAATCCAAACGCTCCAAGTGGACAATGACACAGATTCAAATGATTCAAATGAGTATGAGTGGGACGAGCTAACAGAGCACTCCTACGACGACAAAGAGGTTGATACCATCCAAACTCTTAGCCCCTACCATGAGGGACAAACGCAACGGGACAGACCACTAGAGTCTAATTTGCCCACCCCCGAGATTATGGCTTTCGAGGAAAGTTTAGATTCCATTGCGATAAACAACTTGGAAGAAAGTACCACCTTGAACTCTACCCCCGCCAATGCCCCTAACATTTCCATTCACACCATCAATGAATCAGGTCTCTCATCTGACTCCCTTCCCCTCTTACACCCTGAGCTTATTGACTGGGATCTGCAAGGAACCCCCCAATTAGATATGTTCCAAAACAATGATGCTTACATTGATTATATGGAACTTAGGGACCACTTGCCAAAAGGAGATCATAAAGTTGGTTTTGCTATTGAACTGAATACCGTGGCTTACTTTGGGGAGGGTGCCAAGCCTTCCAATCGCAAAAACATCAAGATCAAAAATGGATCTGATAGTGAAAACCACCTTGCGGCAGTGTCAGATCACAAAATAGTAAAAAGAAAGGATGCATCTGATGGTGAAAACCCAACTGTTGCACCTGATGATGGAACGCTTGACAATCTCCCTAGTGATATGTACAGGAAAGGTCACAAATTGTGGTGGAGCCAACAGAGCCTGTGAATATTGGAACCGAAGAGCAGCCCAAGATTATCCACTTTGCCAAATCTCTCACACCACCAAAGAAAACTAGGTTTGTATCATTCTTTAAGAAGAAGAGAGGCAGCTTTGCTTGGTCATATGTAGACATGCCAGGTTTGGACCCAAACTTGATTCTACATCATTTGCCATTGGATCCAGGGGTGAAACCAGTAAAGCAGAAGCTGAGAAAGATGCATCCTCATATAGCCCTTTTGGTCAAAGAAGAACTCAAGAAATTGCTAGATGTAGGGTTCATTAGAGCCATAGATTACCCAGAATGGATATCTAATATTGTGCCAGTGTCTAAACCAGATGGCCGAGTTCGACTATGCAATGATTTTTGAGACTTAAACAAAGCATGCCGCAAGGATGACTTTCCATTGCCAAACATTGATATCATAGTCGACCTAACTGCAGGACATACAATGCTATCACTCATGGACGGATTCTCGGGGTATAATCAAATCAAAATAGCACTAGAGGATCAACACAAAACAACTTTCACTTGCCCATGGGGTACCTTTTGCTGGAATGTCATCCCTTTTGGGCTAAAAAATGCAGGTGCTACATATCAGCGAGCCATGACAACTATATTCCATGACATGATGCATGTAACTATGGAGGACTATGTTGACGATATCTTAGCAAAATCTCTCACAAGGGACTCACACCTGGACATATTAGAAAAAGTCTTTCAGAGATTGGACCAATTCCAAGTCAAACTGAACCTGAAGAAATGTGTGTTTGGGGTAACTTCAGGCAAGCTGCTAGGCTTCATCGTGTCGACAAACAGAATAGAGGTAGACCCAGCCAAGGTCAAAGCTATAATGGACATGCCACCACCCAAGACTCTAACTCAGTCGAGATCCTTACAGGGCAAGTTGTAGGCCATCCATAAGTTCATATCACAACTGGCAGACAAGTGCCAACCTTTCAGCCACCTCTTGCATAAGAACATTCCATTTAAATGGGATGAGCGGTGCGAAGAGGCATTCAACAAGCTAAAGGAGTACCTTATGAATCCTCCCATACTCATGCCTCCGATCCAAGGAAAACCTTTAATTCTCTACATATCTGCTACACCCACTGCTCTTGGGGCCCTTCTAGCGCAGCAAGACTATGAGAACAAGGAGAGAGCTATATACTACATCAGTCGAACCTTAGTGGGCTACGAGTTGCAATACTCACTGGTAGAACGATCATGCCTTGCGGTGGTTTTTGCTTCACAAAAACTCTGACATTACATGTTGACACATCCTGTCAAACTCATTGCCAAGATCGACCCGCTGAAATGTCTTCTTAGCAAAGTAGCTCTCACAGGTCGACTAGCAAAGTGGTTATGCTTCTTAGCGAATATGATATAGAATATGTGGACAGAAAAGCCATCAAGGGACAAATCATAGTTGATCAACTGGCTGAGGCACCATTACAAGACACTTCACCAATGTAGTTTGAGTTTCCTGATGAGTCTTTATTCACTCTGTCAACCTCTCCTTGGAAACTCTACTTTGACAGATCTTATACCAACCATGGATCGGGGGCAGGTATCCTATTTATCACTCCCCAAGGCGACACAATTCCGAAGTCCTACCAGTTGTTATTTCCATGCACAAACAACATAGCGGAATATGAAGCCTTGGTAATTGGTCTCAAGATGGCCACTGAGTGGAAAATCCAAGCACTATATGTCTACGGTGATTCTCAGCTTATCATAAATCAGGTCAATGATGAGTATCAAACTAAAGATGAGAAGCTCATCCCATACAAACAGATGGTCGACGACTTCAAAGAACACTTTGGGACCATCTCCTTCGAGCAAATACCCAGGATAGAGAACAAAGCAGCAGATGTAATGGCTACCATAGCCTCTCTTCTAGAAATACCTGAATATGAGTCACGGTATGAGTTCTTAGTGGAAACCATCCGATAATCGGCTTATGATCTCCTTGAAACCCATTCCATTTGCCTCCTAGTCGGATCTGATTCACCTTGGTACGATAAGACTTACACTTACCTCAAGGACAATATTCTCCCACTGGACCTCTCTTCCAACCAAAAATGCACTTTCATCCGACAAGCCTCTCGTTACACCATCATAGCTGATACCCTTTACCGACGTGGTCTGGATGGTACTTTGCTCCATTGTTTAGAACAAGAAGAATCCATAACTGCCTTGTGAGACGTACACAAAGGGATATGCGGGACACACTCTAGCGGTCCTTTCTTAGCCAAGAAACTCATGCGTTTGGGTTATTACTGGCAAAATATGGAAATGGATTCATATCAGTTCATCAAAAAGTGCAAACAGTGCCAAATACACGGGAACTTAATCTATGCACCTGGTCAAGAGTTGAGACCTTTAACGACACCTTGGCCCTTTTGCCAGTGGGGACTTGACCTTGTGGGAAAGATCCATCCACCCTCTTCCAATGGCCACAAATTCATCATAACTGCCACTGAGTATTTCACAAAGTGGATTGAAGCTGTTTCTCTAACCACCGTCACAGGAAAGCAAATTTCCTCTTTCATTCTGAATTACATTATCTACAGATATGGCATCCCTTCATCCATCATAACAGATAATGGAAGACCATTCAAAAATTAGGATGTCCTAGAACTCTATGAGCATTTCAAAATCCAACATCGTTTCTCCACTCCATACTACCCCCAAGGTAACGGCCAGGCCGAGGCATCGAATAAAACCATTCTGAAAATCCTAAAGAAGACTGTCAATGAGGCTGGCCGTGATTGGCATGTCCAACTCAATCCTGCTCTGTGGGCCTACAGAACCAGTATACGCACTCCCACAGGTGCTACACCCTATGCCCTTGTTTATGGTTCAGAAGCCATCCTCCCCATTGAGGTTGAACTACCATCCCTCAAGGTGTCATTGAAAGGACTCATATCAGACGAAGAATACAGAGTCTCCAGGTTACAAGAACTAGAGCTGCTAGAAGAAAGGCACCAGAAAGCCTTCGATCATCTTAAAGCGTATCAACAGATGATGTCAAGAAGCTATAACCACAAGGTTCACCCAAGATGCTTTAAGGTTGGGGACCTAGTTCTCAAAGAGAACCCTCGCAATCAACAAGACAGAGAAAAGAAAGGTAAGTTCGAGCCTAACTGGCTTGGACCCTATGTGATTGTAGCTACTTATACATTGGGGGCATATCAGTTGGCCACGTCAGAGGGTAAGTTGTTCGATGATCCAATCAACAGCATGCACCTTCGTCGGTTCTATACCTAGGAGAACCCCAATGCAAGAGGGCACAATAAAATCAAAAATAAAAAAAATAAAAAAAGTTGAAAAGAGAAAATACAAAAAACAAAAAATTGGAAAAAATAGAAAGCATACAAAAAAATCATCCTTTGGTGAAAACCTGACAAACAGGCGCCTTGGATAGGTATCATGATGAAAACCTGGCAATCAGGCGTCATGTTACTTTCTAGCTTCTTGTGCAAATAAAAGCAAGTGGTGAAAACCTGGTATACAGGCGTCACCTGTGATAAACCACCTTCTCCATCTTTGGGAATCCAATCACCTTGAGTCCATTCTTTCTCCATTTGCCCCATTCGACCCATATCTATCCCACAAATCAACACTTGACAGTTACCTATCATGGCTTGATACTCTCCTTGGGGCCTTGTCAAACAAGGTTTTGTCCCATACCGTCTCCTCAATGTGAGCCTAGCATAGGGTCTCTTGTCTGTATCCATGGTCCAGGTCTGTGAACTACATTACCTCTACACCGTCACGTAGGCAAGGCCATTATTCTAATGTGCCCCTAAGGCTTCCATTTCTCCCACGGTCCCATTCATCCCCATTCTTGTCATCTTTCTTCTAGTCCATCCATGGTCCATTAGGGTTTACCCCGAACTACGTTGCCTCTGCATCGTCACGTAGGCAAGGCCATTTAGCAATGCACCCCTAAGGCACTAGGTCAGTCCCTTAGGGTTCATCTCCCTAATAAGGATTGTGCAATCTTCTCACCAAGCAAGCAAATGCAAGCAGAACCCATGCCTCAAGTAGAAATCTTGACTGTGAGTATCTTAACCTATCCAATGCAAAGCAAATACCCAAGGTCTTCTAAATGATTTTATGCAAATTAAGGCAAGAACTAAACACATAACAATGCAAATATGCTTTGTAGATCAGAAACCTGGTTAACAATTCGAGTCTGGATTTTTGCTATCATACCTTCCTATGCTACTCAAGGATGCCAAAAGCTAGAGATGCTATGATGGGGGTATGATTATTTTCTTTGTTTGCTATTTGTGGATTAAACTTTAGTAATGTGCATCCTTGTCTAAGGACATGATCGACAAAAGATCATCGAGGACATCACAGGTCTAACATGAACGGGGGCAATCCTTGTTTGTTGAAACGCAAGAAGTACTCAGGTCATCTAGATTTAATTTTGACTAGATGCTTGTATTAACTTGCTAAACCACAATCCATGTAAGCGATACTTAGGTCATCTCGGTTCAATTATACCTAGATGCTTGTATTCACTTACAACATCTCAGAAAATGTACCAAAAAATAAAATGCCCAATGATGAAATAAAGCACTCTAAAAGCAAAAAATCCATCCTATATCCATATACACATCCATGCATCCATATCCCATGAAATCCTCATTATCCAAACTATACAGAGTAACAATATCAAATGAAATTTCTAAGTCATTCTATCACAACCATTCTTCTATCATATCATTCTTGTGTCGATAGAGTACATTTGGACATCACAAAAACAAAGCATATAGGAGCATATCATATCATTAGGTCATCAATACATCAGCATTACATTACATCTTAAAGCACAGAAAATCTAAAAAACAACATAGCTAAGTGCATCACATACAAAGCTGCATCATCACATAACAATCATATTACATTTGCATTCCTTTGGAATTTTAAATCATATAGACAACCCATAACATCATACACAAAGCTGCATCATCACATACACATCCTATTACATATGCATACATTCGAAGCATTAAATCATATAGACATCATATAGCATCATATCAAAAAGCATCTCATATAGCATCGGATAGACCATCTAAGTCTACACATACATCACACCATACAATAGAAGTAAATCATCATCTCATAACATATGCAATAGATACAAAGCTGCATCATCATATATACTTTCATATAAGAGGTCCAAATGTACAATATCACCATCTCTCTCTCTGAATCAAAGTGTTATATACAATATACATCCAAATGGACGGTGATACATATCCCAAAATGTACAAAATCTGGTATGTGTCTATCCCTGCTACTGTGGACCACCACTGCTAGCTCTTGACTACTAGCGACCCATCACGGAAGCTCCTGACTGTGATGGACCTACTCTATGCATAGCCCCAGACTAACTCTTGAAGCTCCCTGCCCTCTGACTCGATGCCACGGCACCATGGTACAAACCTTGGTAGTACTAAGCCTGTGATTGTGCTCTGGCAAGCTCTGTCTGTACCTGTGCCAACTACGTCTGCAACTAGCCTACCTATGCATGTGCCTGTTGCACTTGCCCAACCAAAAATGAACTCGCTGCATCTGTCCCCATGGCAGCCACAGTAGTTCCCGCTCTACATGGATAATACTGTAGACACCCAAAATTGTCCCAAACTTTGTTCATGTCTAGCAACACCTTGATAAAAACATCATTAAGACATCATGTAGCATTTTGTCCTAAATCCCACTCTTAACCCCACTTATTCCATTAGCCAATTAATTAAATAAATTTTATTTATTTAATTAATTTCACATTCTTATTCATTTATCCAATTAATTAAATAAATTTTATTTATTTAATTAATATTCAACTCATATCCCAACTAATTCAAATATTTTATTTGAATTAAGTTCTCACATTTCATTATAAGCTGACTTTCCAATTAATTAAATAAATTTTATTTATTTAATTAATTTATCTTATCATTTAGCCGACATGTGTGCCTCTTTCATTTAAAAAAGATAAGTGGTACTACAGCCTTTTATTTAATATCTTTTATATGTAGTACTTTTTATGTACACAAGCACACATGAGCCCTATCCTCCTTGACACTTGTCAAATGACTACAACTCCCTTGAAGAGTGGGAATACCTAATCAATCCTAGCCGTCCACATCAATCAATTAGCTTTTTAATCTCAGCCGTCCATTGGAACCAAGCCTTTTCTATAAATAAAACCCTTCACAAGCCATTAGCATGCATGGAACTTCAAGTAACATTATTCTGCCAAATCTTCTAGCATGCATGGAGCTTCAAGTACCCTTATTCTGTTGAAATATCATTAGAGCCTTTGCATCCTTCATCTATCATTCATTCTAGCATCTTCATCTTAATGTTATGCTGCAGAATCGAGCAACCAACACAACAAATTGATCAATCAAGCTCATCTTGCATCTTCGAGGTATTGAATTATTTGGGTTTAGGTTATGCATTTCAATTGTTTGATCATTTCCATTTATAAATCCAAATTTTTTGATATACATTTGGCACGCCCGGTGGGACTCACATCCTTGATTAACCTCTCTTGTTTGAGTTGTTTTTATGAAGTTTAGATCTCTTAGAGCGCGAATCTTTCATTTTTGCAAGCTTTTGTAGCAAAAATTTGTATTTTTCTAACCCTAGTTTGCAAAGATTTGGCTAAATATGTATGTAGATGATCTCTTAGCCCAAATCTAACCTCACCATTGCGTCCGAGAGGCCATTTCCATAAACTTTGAGTACAAATTTACCTAAATTTGATGAAAAATGGAGCGTTTGGTGAAGAAAACAACAACTGGACTGCAACAATGTGCTTCTAGTAATTTAGGTCGCTTCTGATCAAACAGCATTCGCCTGGGCTAAATCAGCTCGCCTTTGGGCAAACAGCAGTCGCTTATGGTCAAATTTGGTCTGCTTTTAAACAAACAGTGCTCACTTTTGAACAAAAACTGATAGCATATGGTAAACTTGGTCGCTTATGGTTAACATTTGCATTTTGTCTCCTGAAACTCTCCAGATCGCTTTTGGACTATTATGTGTCACTTTTGGCATTTTGTTAGTCACATATAAGCCATTACTTGTCGCTTCCATCTATTTTTGCATCGCTTATGAGCAAAAAACCACCGCTTTCTGCATATTCGTGTCGCTTTTGCACTTAAATCAGCCGCCTATAATGCTTTTGTGGATCGCTTCTATCCGGATAGACATCGCCTTTGGCATGAATTGTATCGCTTTTATCTTGAAAGTACCCACTTTTGGTATAAATGAATCACTTTCAGTCTAACAGTGATCGCGTTTTGCAGAGTTAGGGTTTCTGTAGCGTATTGTTATTTTGCAGATACAGGTCGCTTATAGGCCAAAATCAGTCGCTTTTGGCTTTTCTTCATCGCTTATAAGCCTACAGGAACCGCATCTAGTATTTTTCATGTCGCATTTGATCTGCAAGATCCCACCTGTCGCAAATACAGATCGCCTCTGATCAACAGTATGTCGCATCTGGCAACTGTAACTTACTTCTGCTTGCTGTCATTGTGCATCTTGGTATTTCTATCATAACTTTCACATATGGAGGCCAAATCACACAAACAAGGACTCGTTGGAAAGCTGGGAGGACAAGCTTCACAACTGTACCACTTTTATCAGGTGACTGTACTGTTTTTTAGGCTTTTTTATCAGTCAAAGTTTAGGTTCATTGCAAACTTCATTTGAGCATAACTTGAGCAATTTTGATCGTTTTTCAGCGAAATTTTTTTTCAAATTGCTTAGAATCTCCTGAACTTTCTGTTTATGCAATCTATTTTTCTATATCAGATCATTTTCATCAGAATTTTCAGATTTCATCTTTTTCATGTAATCATCTTCTTTGCAAGTTTACTTGTTTCTTTTTGGAATTGGTGACATGTAAGGGCATCTAAGGAGCTGGAGCAGCATTGGCATCAACATCTACAGCAAATTGGAGAGTGATTGTATCAGGTGCACTCATTCTAATCTTTCATCTCTTTCATCTTCTAATCATTGTTTGCAAACAGATTTGGATTTTGGGCATAAAATGAACAATTGTTTGCAAATTCACATCAAAACATTGGGCTAAAATGAACCATTGTCTTTTATCACATTTGGATTTGGATTTTAAAACAAACAAGTGCTTGCATTGTCTTCCACACATGGAATTTCTAAGGTTAATGAACCCCATGCGAGTGTGACCAAGTAAATGTGTATGCTCTCTCCTCGTGTCCCAACACGAACTTGGAGATCAAAAACATTTACTTGTGTTGCTTTTGTTTAGCCTTAGAGAGGCCTGCCTTGGTATCCACCCCAAGGGAATGACCTCAAGCGGTACTTTCATCTGGTCCGCTATAAAAATCAGAGGATAAGGCGAAAGCCAAGTCTAATCGGTATTAGCGCTCACCATACAGTGCTAACTCGAAAGGAGGTGTACCTTTGTGTATATTAAAACTCCTAGTAGGGTTAGTTAAAGTCTTAAGTGGCTTGCTGGATGCTCGTGGGGTGCCGGTCCCCTGGATTTTCATTAGAACCTCCTTGTGATAGTGGCCTTGCCTTAACTAGGACTTGTTGAATTGTCTTCACGTGCTTGCTTAACCATCATCACATTCTTCCAAACTAAAACTTGCTTATGTGTCTTGTGTGAGTGATTCATGTGTGTATATGCATAATCATTTATTTGAATATTGCCACATCATGCTCTAAACACCCAAACACATAAAGACAAGTCATCCTACACATTCTTCCAATAACATTCAAACCCAATCACTTTCATCCCGAACATAGCCAAGTCATCCAAACAATCCGCATCATCATTCAAATCCCTAAACAAGCACTTGCTAAAAGGACTTAAGACAAACACTTGGTGACAACATGTCCACACTAGAAGACCTAGAAATCAAATTCCAAAGATTCATCTAAAATCTTTATCAAGGATCACAACCCCTAAACCAAGATGCCATTAAAACATTACAATTCTTCATCCAAAGAGCTCAACCCCATGCAAGCCAATCACCTCAACTACAACACTTCATAGCCCAAGTCCAACACCTTTTAGCCACTAGTCAAGCTCGACAAGTACAACAATCCTTAGCCACTTCCTATCAACCTAATCCACCTCATAGCCACATGTCATATCCATCCGCATCCTATCAACTTAATCCACCTATCCACCAAGTCAATACCACATCAACCTATGAACATCCACCTCAAGCTTATCCAATCCCTCATACCACCATTCCAATGCACTATCAAGCCCATCCACAAGGCAATCAAGTGATATTACAAGAACAACATCCAAGTCCCAATGGCTCTTTGTACATAAATCAAGTAAGTCCAAATACACCTTTTCAACAAGACCACCAAGCACCATTGATAGATCTAAATCCACCTTTCCAACAAGAATCATATCCAAATCCCAATGGCCCCTTGTACATAAATCAAACAAGCCCAAGTTATCCTATGCAAGATCCAATAACCTTTGATAAGGGAGATACCAATCTAGAGTGGCCTTCGTCATCTAATCACACACCAACACATGAGCCAACTAATCCTATCCCTACACCACCATGTGATCCTATTTCTAGTCCATTGGTCCATCAACCCTCCAAATCACCAAGCCCTTCATTACCTTCCTCGCCATGTCATTCTAATCGTTCACCAAAGGATGTGGCTGAGAGAGTTTTACAAAGGATGCTTGAAGCAAAACTCATTGAACTTCCCCCCATCAACCCATGTGAAGAAAGTCCATATGATGAACATGATTATTGTGCATACCATAGGACCAAAGGCCATAATACAAATCAATGCCCAATATTTCTCTCAATTGTTTACAAGGTGTACCCACCTATAATGGGAAATCGTGCCACATCATCCCCATCTAGTCCAAATCCTAATCCATCCAATCCAATTAGCTCTCAACCTAATCCTCATTCTAATCCTAATCCAATGCCATCTACCATTATCATCCATCCATTATATTTCCCATCCACCCATACACTTGCAAAGGATGTGATCCATTGGCTGCTAGATAGGAATAAACTACCCCTATGTCAAACACCAATTCATGACCTACCAATGAACTTCCAAAGGTCATGTCCAATCCTATAATCTCATCATGTGGTTCACATATCCTTGAGCCTCTTCAAGAGCCTTCCATTAACATGCCTAGCCCTTTAAGCCCATCATGTGATCTACAAGCCAACAAGTCTATTCAAGAGTCTCCAACCACAAGCCTAAGTCAAGAGCCTATCAAGTCCACTCAAGAACCTTCCACTTCCATCCAAAGTCAAGAGGTATGTCAAGAGCATAATCTTAAACATGTGGAAATATTGAACCCTAGTCTTAATCAAGATCAAAGCACCTCTAAGTTCCACCTATCCATGACCTACTTATGGGTTGCCCTCAAGCTATTAGCCATCACCATGACCTCATTCATGAGCAAATTTATCCCTTTTATAGCCCACTTAATCCTACTTTTGCTCATAGTTATGATCAAGGTTCTAGCTAAAATCATGAAAACCATGATGATCCATTTGGCAAAACTTTATCTATCTCATGATCAATATGATATCTATGATGAAGAACCTATTAAAAAGTACCTTGATCCTATCCATAATCCCATAACCATCCATGAGCGAGATATCCAAATTGCTCTTAGTCATCCTCCATCTAGCCCTATCCATAATGAGCAAACATCCACTTGTCATAATGAGACATGTGCCTCTCAAGAACACATAAGCATAGAAGATCAAACAAATAACTTGGATCTTAGTGAACACAATGCTAATGATCCTCCCTCCACATCTACCATCGATCCCATTTCAAGTCCACCATCATGTCCTAGTGGTCTTACCACCTTCCTCCAAGAATGTTCTTCCTTAGGACAACAACAACCATTATCCTCCATTTCACCTTCTCCATCCAATAATAAACTCAAGTCTAATGTTCAAATCACACCTAGTCCCATTGTCCATCGCATACTCCAAAACATGAACTACAAAGGCAAAGGTCTAGGTCTTTATAAACAAGGTATTTTGGAGCCAAACCATGTCAAGATTCCTTCATGCTCATATGGCCTTGAATACACACCCCAAGGTAAACAAGGCCAAGATGTTGGTAATCTCTTCATGCATCCTAAACCTATCACTTTCCATCACACCCCCCATCTACCGAAAACATATGTTGTCATTCCAACTCCATCATCCTATAAATGTCAAAAGCATGTGACCATACATCTTCCGCCATCCACTTTGCCTCCACTTTTACCAACTCCTAATATCCCTCCATCCACCTTGCCACCATTACTTCCAACACCTAACATACCTATCATTCATAAGTATCCTTACATCCCTAATCATGGCCAACAAAAGCACACATCATTTAAGCATAAAGCTTCCAATCATTCCATCCACTCCACCCACCCCATGGGATTCAAAAGAAATTTTTTTGATGCCTTTATCTATAAAGCCAAAAATCCAACTAAAATTCCTAAGGACCCTCATGCTTTAGGGTATCAATGTGAAAAGTCTCTAAATCATCCATCTTCTAAGCAAAGTACATTCACAAAGTTATCTAAGCCCACACCCCCAAAAGCAAAGCCCACAAGTAAAATGGTTTGGGTTCTTAAGCAAACAACTAGCAAAGCGAATGAGGCATCCTCATCCACATCTAAGCAGCCATCTAAACCCTTACCTCCAAATGCAAAGCCCAAAAGCAAAATGGTTTGGGTTCCTAAGCAAAAAACTAGCAAAGCAAATGAGGCATCCTCATCCACATCTCAAGAATCCCAACCACCTATATCTATCCAAAAGCGTACTTCCATCCAAAACTTCCATTCCCTTCAACAATCCCACAAGCAAAACAAAAACACTAAAAATACTAAATCTATGTGGGTTCCTAAATCACTTCATGAACAATCTCCTAAGAAAACAACCCCATTGCTTCCTACACCACCATCCAATCAAAAGCTTCAATATTTATTACGGTGTGTGCAACCATTGGTCATGGTTCCATTCCACTCCGCAACACCTCCACATAACTATATCTCCCTATCTTCCATCCATTATCCTACATATCCCCCCCATGCTAACCTTATGGTCCATGCTTTTGCATCAACTTTTCATCCATCTTAATTCTATAAGCCTATATAAATCCACACCATAAGCCACTAGCCTAGCCTACCCTACCATAATTCCACATCATAATCCACTATCCCCCATCCTTACACAAAGCTTTCATCATAATCCACTATCTACCTAATCCATCTTCCATCCACACAATCCCTTTACCAACATCTATGAGCATAATGACATGGTACATGCAATGACATCCCTCTCCAATGGGCCATTATCACCTTCCATAGCACTAGACACTTGAGTCCCTCCTATCCATTACCATGGTGAAAACCTGACAAATAGGCGCCATGTGTAGTTGTCAACCCATCTAAAAGCAAAAGAAAAAAAGCAAAAAAATTAAAAAAAAAACAAAAAAAAAGTAAAGAGAAAGCCCTTCGTCCAATGGTGAAAACCTGGCAAACAGGTGCCTTGGATAAGTACCATGATGAAAACCTGGCAAACAGGCATCATGTGTAGGTTGATCTTCTATGTCACTTACACTTGGGGGCACATTGTCTCATCCAACCTATCCATTTCTAAACTATCTATCCCATTATATCATTTTCCATCCTATCCTATCCTACCATTACCATACCATCGTACCATCCTTAGCCATTACATAAACATGCCTATCCTATTGAATCCATTTATCCATCCTCCCGCCTTTTGATTTTGATGAAGACATCGGGGCAGAATGTTGAAACATGTTTGGATATTTCTTGACATACCTTCTTTCCAAACCAAGTCCTATCCATTAACCATTTATCCATCCCATTCAAACCAATCTATCATGTCATCCCTTGGTCATGAACTTTGTCATGTAAAAATCCTAAGCATTACCACCTAGAATGGGGCAAGTTATTATTCCTATGCACCATAGCCTTTGGAAATCACATCCTAGCTTCCTTATGATCCATCCACTATGGCATATCCTTATCATAAGCTTTCCATCTTATAGCTTATCCCCATCCATTTATCATGAAGCTTTCCACTATAGCCTACCTATCCATTTATCATGAGGCAAGCATCCATCCCTTATATGGCCTATCCTCTTATATATCCATCTATCATGAGCCTTTCATCCCATTTACTATGAGCCCATCCTTTTATCCATCCATCCTACATCCATCCTTGCACCTAGACTTGGTTTTCTCCTTTGTCATTGGTATCAAGCACAAAGTCTACCCAAATTGTAAATACATTGACATCCCAAAAACATTCAAAAACACAAAACAATCAAAATATTCTCAAAAATCCAAAAAAAAAAAATCAAAATATTCCAAAAACACAAAAAAAATCAAATATCCAATGAAAAATCCAAGCAATAAAACCAATCACATCATCCAAAACAATCCACTCCATCAACATTCAATCAAAATCAAATCTTCATCATCATGAATTCTTCTTATCAATAACATTCATTCATCCATTTCAATCAATCACTTCTTCCAATCATATCAATCAAATCAATCTAAGCAATGATCTCAAAATCCAAGTCATACCAACCCATATCAAGCAAGCCAATCAATCAAGGAACATTATCCAGTCCAATCAACAAGTTTTTGATCCTAATCTTGTCATGAGCCAAATCAATCATCATCAATCATCATCAATGGGATATAGCATTCCCACATCCTTGTGTTGATCTAGGGATATATCTTTCCCCGCAATGACAACACTATCTATCATTATCAATCAAACAATCAATTATTGGTTTATGACTTGACAAGGGCAATACCTTTTTTGTTTTACATCCTTTGAGCACATTAAGAACACTTGCTTATGCTTAGATTGAGTGAACACTCTAATCATCGCACCATCACTATCCTCATTCAAAACAATCCAATCATCAAAACAATCAACCCAGCAATAACACACATCAAAACCAAAGCACATCAAGCTAGCCATCAAAACAAATCCAATCACTTCAGCAAATCAGAAGTAGCTCAATCCACCACATATCATCACATCATCAATGTTTCATTAATCTCAATCCATTTTTATCATCTCATCAATAAAACACAACATTAGAACTACATCTCATTTCCATCGTTAAGTGCCTTGATCCCATGGATATAGGGTATGTAGGCAGTCTGGAGTACGAAGGAAGTGCCCAGATTCAGGCATAAGCGATTTTCCTCTTTCTTCTCTCATCATTTCTTCTATCATCTATCTTATACATCATCAATAAAAAACTTCTTCCAACCAATCTATCATAGCACATCAATCCCATCATCAACATTTCATCAAATCAATCTTCATTCAGCATTTCATCATCACCAAGCAATGATCCAAATGCAAGTCAATCCTTAATCCATACCAATCAAGTTAATCAATCAAGCCCAGTTATCCAAATGCAATCAACGGTCTTGATCCTAGCCTTGTTGTAAGCCAAATCAATCAGCCAACTAGCCAACCAACTCAGCAAACAACCCTGTGTTGATCTAGGGATATAGCTTTCCCTGCCATGACAACACTCTCAACCATCATCAATCAGCAATTAATCATTGGTTTACAGCTTGACCGGGGCAATACCTTGTTTGTTTTTGTATCATTTGTGCATGCTTGCTTGCTTGCTTGTGTGTGTTATCATTTTATCTTGCATTTGTATCACATCGGTATCAATCCAGCTAATATTCATATCTTGTATCTAGACAAGGTTGTATTACGCTGGGGCACAAGACACATTGTCACCCTGGTCCTTATACCTTGGTGCATAACGTCTAGTGCTATATCAAACATCATGGTTACTCACATTCATTGCAGCATAACACATCATCCATTTCTTCTATCTATCCCCTTATCTTTCTTTTGTAGCCAAGCCATTTCTTTTCGAGAGCATACCCGTGTTTGTCCAACCCACCTATCCTCTCGAGGGGGCATCATCATCCTATCTCTCCATCCTCATCATATCTTTCCATCATCATCATCCCTATCCATTATCCATACCTTAGCTTCTTTGAAATGATGTTACTTGACATAAATCTTATCATCTCGAACATCATCTCAAAGAGGGGCAAAATGTAGACACCCAAAATTGTCCCAAACTTTGTTCATGTCTAGCAACACCTTGATAAAAACATCATTAAGACATCACGTAGCATTTTGTCCTAAATCCCACTCTTAACCCCACTTATTCCATTAGCCAATTAATTAAATAAATTTTATTTATTTAATTAATTTCACATTCTTATTCATTTATCCAATTAATTAAATAAATTTTATTTATTTAATTAATATTCAACTCATATCCCAACTAATTCAAATATTTTATTTGAATTAAGTTCTCACATTTCATTATAAGCTGACTTTCCAATTAATTAAATAAATTTTATTTATTTAATTAATTTATCTTATCATTTAGCCGACATGTGTGCCTCTTTCATTTAAAAAAGATAAGTGGTACTACAGCCTTTTATTTAATATCTTTTATATGTAGTACTTTTTATGTACACAAGCACACATGAGCCCTATCCTCCTTGACACTTGTCAAATGACTACAACTCCCTTGAAGAGTGGGAATACCTAATCAATCCTAGCCGTCCACATCAATCAATTAGCTTTTTAATCTCAGCCGTCCATTGGAACCAAGCCTTTTCTATAAATAAAACCCTTCACAAGCCATTAGCATGCATGGAACTTCAAGTAACATTATTCTGCCAAATCTTCTAGCATGCATGGAGCTTCAAGTACCCTTATTCTGTTGAAATATCATTAGAGCCTTTGCATCCTTCATCTATCATTCATTCTAGCATCTTCATCTTAATGTTATGCTGCAGAATCGAGCAACCAACACAACAAATTGATCAATCAAGCTCATCTTGCATCTTCGAGGTATTGAATTATTTGGGTTTAGGTTATGCATTTCAATTGTTTGATCATTTCCATTTATAAATCCAAATTTTTTGATATACAAATACGTACCTGTGCATCTGCCATATCTCTCTCACGAGTCAACCCAGCGATAACTGCTGCATCCGTCTCTTGCCTACCATCAGCCCTCCTCAGCTGTGCCTGTAGCGCTCGCACCTGTCCCCTCAGGCTGGCTATGGCCCTCTCATGCACCTCTGCCTCTACTGGCCCCTGTGCTACCTCTGCCTGTCCTGGCCCCTGTGGCTGGGGCACCTACTGCTGTAGTACTTGCTGGGGTGGCGGCATTTGCGCCTGCTGAGGTATCTGCTGCTGTGCCTCCTGTCCTAGCACTACCTGCTCAGCCTGACCTAACCTCCTCTGTTGTCTTGGCCTCTCTCCAGCTCTACCACCCCGTCCTCCTCGTCCTCATCCTCCTCTAGCTCCCCTCTGACCTGGGCCAACCTGTCCCTCCTCCTCTGAGTCTGCCTCGTCAATACGAGGCACCAACATGCCGAGTCCTGAATATCTCAAGAACAAATGTGCAGTCATCCAATCCTCATAATCCTGTGTCACCCCTGCATCTGCTATCTCTATCCGCATATCCCACGCCACATAGGGAGTCTGACAGAACTCTGCTAGGGCCTCCTCATACAAAGCCATCGGCCCCCATCGGACCCTCTCTGCATGTGTCCATGCAAAAAGTGCTTGTCCCTGTGGCATGCCCTACCTCCTGCCGAACTATCACAACACTCAGCCCGCCATCTGCCTCTCCAGTATATGCCGTGTACGGCCTATCAGCCACCTAGTCTGAAAGCAATATGGCAGCTCGTCCCCCTCGTCATCCCAGGGATCGCAATCCAGATATGGTCGCCAGACGACCACATCTACTCCGTCCAAGGTGTGCCTCCAATACTCTAACTTCCCCAGCTTGTGCTGGGAAATCACTCCTGCATAGCCATAACTGTATGGCTATCCTCGCTACCTTGCGAAGACACATATCGGCCTAGTCACCGCTATGCGCTCCCACAGCCAAAACTGTAGCAATAATACCCCAGCTGATAGACTCGTGCTGTGGTGGTACACCACTTGATACATGTCATGGTACAAATGGGCTAGTACGTAGACTCCCCATGCATATTGGGTGCCCTCGGTTAGCATCCGCTCCATGATCCTGCCCCATCCAATGGGGAACCCATGCGATCTCCTATTGGGGCATATAACGCCCCCGATCAATCCAGCCACAATCCCCAGGAAGTAGTCATAACAATCGTATATATCGTGCCACGGGATGACCTGTCCAACCAGCTCGGGATCATCGAACACTCGCTGGCACTCGGTGAGTCCCGCATCCTGCTGTGCGTCATACTCTACTAACTCACCCACCACAGGTAAGTGCAATATCTGGTAAACGTCCTCTAAAGTCATAGTCATCTCTCCAGTAGGAAAGTGGAAGGTCCCGTCCTCACTGTGGAATCTCTCCACAGCAGCTGTCAGCAATCCTTGGTTCACCCGCACCTCGGGCATGAAGCAAACATAGTCCAAACCCATGGCACCAAGTGCCACTCTGTTAGTCTCTGTTAGCATGTACCTCTGCAATAGGGGCATGGGAAACGTCTCCCTCGACTGCAGTGTGTCTCGAATATCCTCCTACAAGCAAGTAAGGCAACGCGTCAGTCTCAAATGGCATATAACATACTCAACATACCTACTGAACTATATCAACTCAACTTAGCATCTCAAATTGATCAAAACAGCACACTACATCTCTTGACTAGATTCCTGCAATCTCAGAGATAGCTCATCGATTCCCACGTCAAACAGGCCACTAATCGAATCAATTTGGCTAAGTAAATTGTCTATCCAAGGCAAATGTGCCACTACAGGTGGTAAAAGCGCCATTTCTTGGTGTATGCACTGCTAGAATCAACATATGCGCCGCCTCCAACAAAAGCGCCGCTACAGTGCACATATGCGCAGTTTTAGTACATGCGCCGCAGCATTCGGCATATGCGCCGCCATATTATGGAAGCGCCACTAAACCCAGCATATGTGCGGCTTTTATGTATGCGCCGCTACATTAACCATATGCGCTGCTTTAATACACATGCACAGCCTATCTACAAAAGTGCAGCTACAATGCATGTATGCGTCGTTTTCACATATGCACCACCGAAACCGGCATATGCACCGCTAAATGACAAAAGCACCGCTTCACGCAGCATATGTGCCGTTCTGCATTTCAGCGCATATGTTTGACCTATTTTCTACATGCATTTATGACACCCTAAATCGACCCTAGGAGAAATTTTTCGAAGCACATACCAGGGGTCTTGCCTTTGCTGGCTGCCCGAATCGACGGACTTGCTCGAATCGATGCTCCTCGCGTGGAATGTCTGCTACTTTGGCTGCCATGCTACTCCAAGTTTGCTCTAAGCTCTCTCAATCCAATCCAGATCAAACAAGTGTACAAATGACTATTCTTGTGGACCTAGCTCCTATTTATAGCCTCCAAACCCTAATTCTGGCTAGGTGATGACTGTGACTACTTCCCGTGCCCATTTTTTCTCCAGTTTTCTTCCCATTTCCCTGAAACGCGTCCTTTTTCCTCTTGCCTATCCTAACCCCTTCGTCTTCGTGAGATTGTTCGTCTCTGATTCTTTCGCCCTTTTCCCGTCCAATCTCCCGAGGGGGCATCCTATCGTCATTAAACTTGTACTAGGGGCAAACTGGGGCATGTATCATCATTCAGACTATCGATTTCTTTGAAGCAACGCTGTAAACTGCATTGCATCAAAGAGGGGCAAAATGTATACACCTAAAAATGACATGATTCATCCTAAATAAATATTCTAAATATTTATTCCATTCTTCTATCAATTAAATAAATATTCTAAATTTATTTAATCGATTCACTAATCCATAATTAAATAAATTCAATTTATTTAATTAAAATTCTTCTAAATGTCCTACACAATTAAATAATCATAAATTATTTAATTAATCCAAATTCCTCTATCCTAAGTTCCAAATTCAAAAATCCACCTCACCTTTACACCTCACCTTTTCCACCTCACCTTGTCCACCTCATCAGGTTGCACATGTAATTAAATATATTTAATATTTAATTACCTTATTTTCCCTCACCCACATGGCCTATTTCTTCTCAAATCAGAGGTTAGTTAACTAATCAATCAAAAGTGTTAACTAACCTATCAATTGAGTCAATCCCTCAATCAATTCAGTCAGTTCCATAATCCACTCTTCTAACTGATCAATCAATGAAGTTAACTCTCCAATCAATTTTGTCACATCCCCTTTTCATGATGGAGCTAGGACACTTGTCACATTTCTACTGGTTGCACATTCCTCAACCATCCTCAGCCGTTGATCTTCATATCTCTGCTCAACCGTTGATTCTCATTCTTCCAAGTCTATAAATGAAGCTTCATCCCTCCATTCTAATCATCCAGGCTTTTGATATTGTTACTCTGCAGAAATATTACCAGCGCGCCTTTGGCACCCTTTTACCATCCACAAGCTTGAGATCACATACTTGCCTTGGAGCTCATCTTCATTGCATATCACAACAGCCATTTACCATTGACTTCCTTGAACACAGCTTAAAAGAGTGCACTCTCTGAGAAATCACTTCATCTGCAAAAGGACGATTATAATAGGCAAACAACAGAAGCATCGATTTCAGGGAAGGTTTGCTTTGTGTTATTCATTGCTATCTTCGTTCAATCTTTCTTGTTATCTTCTATTCTGTTGATGTTTGGGTCTTATATAATTCATTTGATTGATTCACGTTTTACCCTTACAGAATGCGTTAATTTGAACATATGATCCATGATACAAATATAGTCATGGAATTTTAATTAATTGCTCGATTTGTATTAAAATCGGTCGGGTCCAGGTTTGTATATCAAAATTTAAACATTCGGAGACACATGCACAAAATGATATGTGCAACCCCTTTCCCACATGACGACAACAAAACACCTTACCTGAATAAAAAAAATCTGTATATGGGATACAAATTTGACTCGTCACTACATTTTCATCAAAAATTTCCATAACTCACAACATACAAAGAATTTTCAATTAGCTCACCAAACAACCCTACATCATTCTTTATACAAAACCTCTTGGCCACCCTTGTTTTCCCCCTAATGCCATGCATACTGACTTTTTAAAGATATTTCCACTATTTAGCACATTTTCCCTTTACCACCAAGCAAGACCAAACACAAGCAAAAAGCCACAACAAGGGTCCTCATTTTGCTAGAGGGTAAAATGGGGCATGTTGTGAGCATCACAATAGAAAGGCCAGTGATAACAGAGGAGCCCTCATCTTCTAACCCTAAACCTATGAGAGGCACTGATTCAACACCTACTAAGAAAAAGAGAAGCAAGAAAAGTGTTGAGAAACATAAAATCTCAGTGAGGAGAGAAGATGTAGGGGAAAAGAAGAAGAGGAGTAAAAAGAAAAGGAAAATTGAAGTCGAATAGGAGACTGACACTCCTAGGCGCTTAGAAAGATTGAAGAGGCAGAGTGTGAAGGAGAGGGTTGTTGAAGAATAGGGGCAGGAGAAAGGTGAAGGACACTAGTGTCATGATTCAACACTAGTGAATTTAGATAAAGGAGGAATTGCCCCTGAAGATGTACCCCTACTGATGCTCCTAAGGATGTCTCTGTTGATTCTTGTAGAAATGTTAATGTGTCTGCTAGAAAAAGAAGCTATGTTTTCTCATCTTTTGATTCTAATTCAAAGGATCCGTTTATTGCAAAGAAAATGGGAAAGTCAGTTCCTAACAGTTCTGCTAAGGAGATTTTTGATGTATCTGGGAATGATGGTGATGAAAGTCTTAATTTTGAAAAAGAAAATGAATTGTTGGAGGATAGAAACATAAGAAAAGAACTACAAGAAGCCCTAGATAAAATAAAACACTTGGAAGAGCAGGTGAAAGGATATGAAGAGAAGGACAGAGAAAAGGATAAAATAATACAAGAGTTGGAGGAGAGGATTCAGACCTATGGCCATGGAACTAATTTAGATTTGCTAGCACAGATGGCTGTAAGTAAAACAAATGCTGAAGAAAATGAAGTAATTACTCCACAACTTCCTGTAACTAGAACTCCAGTGTATCATACTACTTTGTCTCTGGGTTTTGAAGTAATGAAACTTACTCATAAATCCAAAGAAGAAAAGGAAAACTGGGAGAAGGAAAAACAAAGTCTCAATGCATCGATAGAGGACAAGAATTTGGTGATAAAAAAGGTTGGAGGATAAGCTGACAGAAGTAATTGACAGGGCCATTCAGATCATTGGGTGTAGACCTCCACCAAGGGTATATACATTGTTTTTGAAAGAAAAGTTTCTCAATTTCTAGTTTAATAGGTTCATTAATAATCAACCTGCTTTACATTCAAGGCATCTTTTCTACAGCTATTTTAAAGAAGTCAATTTAGAGGAACAAGACCAATTGTGTGAATATTGTTTGCATAACTACTTAATGGAGGAGGATACATAATGGAACCCTTCTATGTATGTTGGGGATTTGTAGGTTAGGGCACTGTTATCATATCTCAAAAATTGAAAGCTCAGAGGCGAATTGAGGGATAAATATGAGGAGCAGGAAAAAATAGTGACACTACAAATTAGAAGGGAAGCACTAAATCCTGATGTAATCCTTACCAAATGGTTAACACTCCTCTCACACAAAGGCCCAAGAAAAATAATTATGGATTTAAGGCTGCGAGATCACAAAAGGATATAATAGTTAGCAGGGCCTATACTTCAAAATTGTTTAAAGTATGTGCAAGATAGATGGAACAGTCTAACTCTAGAACTGCAAAGGAAAGAGCCTCACTCTTTCCACAATTTTATTAATATGTTTGAGAGGCTATGAAAGTACATCTAGATTTCAGAGCAAACAGGAGTAGGATGGCTGCCACTTACTTTTCATCCTTCTATTCTCCTTTATCCAGTGCCACATTGGACCGGAGAAAAGGGTGATGAATGTAGGAATGCAGAATCAAACAGATTGGATAGGCTTGCTTGTTACAATGATTTTTATCTTAAGCAGGGTGCATGAGTCAGAGAAATAATGGACCTGAGATAGATTACTTTGCATTACAATCTTCTTCCCTAGATGTTCAATTCAATGATTTTGCTTGAGGGCAAGCAAAAGGCTAGTTGGGGGGAATTATGGGTTGCAATATTGACCTCTTTTATGATGTTTTTATATGCTTTTAGAACTCTTTCATATGATCCTCCAGACATTACCAACATCACTACCATTATATGTTGTCTTTTTATATACTTTGCAAGACTTTGAATCTATGTTATTAATGTGGAATATGGTGATGATATTATCAATTGATTGATTTAAATGAGTATGCATGCAATATAGATGTAATCCTTTGGTTTAGTCATAAAGGTTATTTGTGTGCATATGTTTTGTGAATTAACCCATGTGCAACAAGAACATGCCATCAAGGAAATGAGCATTTGAAACAAAGTACCAGACAAAAGAGTTAAAGGAAGTGAAGTTAGGATGCCAGAAGTGCAGGCATATGGAGGATGGATGTGAACTATCATGGAAAAAAATAAATACAGAAGTAGATTTGTTTCAGACGTAGCTTATGTGTGTTCTTCATGCAAACCATTGCAAAGAAATTTTTGTTTGAATAGGACTCTGCTTCCTCTGTTCAATTAGATTAATAAATTGATCTCAAACTTGTACCCTGGTATCTAGGGATGGATTGATGGTTGAAGTTAGTTGGTAGTTGCATAATTCTCTCCTGTTTCTGTATAAGTTAGGAGGGATGAGTTAGATATAAAGTTAGTTACTTTGTTTTCTAGTTATTCAGTTATTGTTCTATTTCCATCAGACATGTTTTATTGAGGAATGTTATTATTGAATTCAATCTGATGAGATTCTGTTTATGATTTGAAATGATTGGAACTATGTGATTTGAGATGCATAAATATCTGAATTAGATTTGATTTCTAGTTAAGTGAGACAGTCCCTTGAGCCGGTCACTCAAGGTATTGATCCTCACTTCAGTTATTTCCTTGGTTCTTTATGAATTTGTGTTAAATTTGTTCTTCATTTACATATAAATACATTACGAGTCAATTAGAATACTTTGAATGTTAAGTTACAATAGTATGGTTCATGAACAATTGCATGCTTTGTCTATTTTTAATCCTCCAGAGGTTAGTATTAGTTCTCTTATCATTCTAGACATTTTTAGTTAATTCTATAATTTCCTATCGAATACAATTATCTACAGCTTATGCTGCAGGTACCTGTAGCCACTAGGTTCTGTAGTTGTTTTTACTATTCTTGCATTTCTGCGAATTCTAGCCAAGTAGAATTGCTTGAGTAGGTTTGGATAAGATAGTTTAGGATAGATATGAGTCTTGAAGGCACATACAATGCAGTACCATCATAAGCTTATGCTCCTTGGTTGATAATTTAATGTAGGAGTATAATGATAGAGTGGACTGTTCAGATAGGTTTACCCCTAAATTATGTTAAGTCTACAACACATTAGTTTTCCTTTACATTGTCGATAGCTTGTGATAGTGAACTTTTAAGTTTGTAAAGCGCTACATTTTCCAATGGACTATTTTGAAGCTCGGGTAGTCTCAAATGTTGAATACATATTAGTGATTATACTAGCAACTATTACACACCATAATGAATGTTTGAGATGATGATTCAGATCTATAACTATTCTATTGTTGGATGACTATTTAACTAATTGGTGGCTATTATGTAACGATTCTAAAACTTTCAACTTTTAATTTTCTTAATAGTTGGTGGTGGTTCAATTGTTGAGACAGGTGTAGGAGTGACATATATTTGGTTTTGAAGAACAAAATAAGTTGTTGAGAATGTATATGCCCTTCTTCTCACCATCAAATGTTAAGAGATTGAGAAAAATAGGGGTTGGTGCCTCATTGCATTTAGTTGGTGCTCAATTAGGTGTACAGTGTACCTACATATTGGAGCCTTCAAAACACTATCTTGGGTGTTAATGTACTTGTAAGTGGATGCTTACAAAACATTTGTAAAAACTCTTTGTGAAAATTGATCATCTTCACCATGGTTTTTCCCTTTTAGGGTTTTCCACGTAGATCTAGTGTTTGTGGATTTTGTGTGATCTTAGTTTATGAATGATCTTAATTATTAGATTGATTGAATTGTAAAAAATTAATATACACTGATTCACCCCCTCTCAATGTATTGGTGTTCTTTCATCAGGTTGTAGTTGGTATCCTAGATTCTACAATGCATCTCGAATGTTCCATTCTATTTTCATGTGTTCTTAATCATTGGATGTATGTTTTGTTGGCAAGAGACACGATGTGGCTTAATGAGTGTTGTCATTGATGGCAACAAAGTCTATCCCACACATCCGCAGTACATAGCATGCATATACCGGAAGTCAGATTGAAGATTGTTTTGGTCCGGTGAACAAGAACAAAGTATGCAAGAAGGTCTGACAATCAGGTCCGGATCTCTCAGATGGTGTAACTCAGTAAGTTGTGGAATTGGGAAAGTTAAGAAGGGTATCATGACTATTGTATTCCAAAGATTTAGCCTCCGATAGTAAAGCATGGAAAAAATATGAGCATCTGAGTATTGGGTTCCAGTCAGGCAGAGCAGATAGAGGAAGAACTGACCAACAGAGTATCAGACTTCAATCCGGATGAGTAAATGATGTTGATCAAATTATTTATGGGATCATACATTGTTGGCTGACATGATTAATGACTTCTCTATCTATTTTTTTGATACGCATCACAAATCAAGCTTGGATTCAGCCGACAGTAATTACTTGCAGTATTCTTGATGCCGACTAGCAAGTTGATAGAAATCCTTTATGTGGATTATATACCAGATGGATTCCAGTATGTAAGTATGTGTGGTGAAGAAGGGATGAAATAAAGTGTGAAGAAACAAAGGAATAAGTGTGAAAGTAGCAATTCAAGTTCGGTGTGTGACATCAACAACACTAAAATAGAGGAAGAATGAAGTGCATCATATCAGTATATTGAGCTAACCGAAACTAAACTCTAGCATTTGTAGATGCCTCTCATCAGTTCAAACACCTGATTACCTTCTGTAAGTTCTGTAGATAGTGAGTCTCTTGTAGGTAGTGGGCCTCTTGTGAGCAGTGTGCTCGAGCAGTGAGCCCTAATTGGTAAGTGCCATTTTGTACTCCTTTATTCTTTTAATAGAGAATACAATCTTGGGTTAGTCACCCCGTGGTTTTTCCCTTAACATGGTTTTCCACGTAAAAATCCTTGTGTTATGTGTGTTGATTTTATTTCTGATCTTATAATCACATATGCTTATATAATCTAATGCTGCACTAAATTTTAAGTTAACAAAAGAAAAGAAAGTTTAAGAAATTTAGAGATAACTGATTCACCCCCCCCCCCGTCTCAATTATCTACCTTGTTTCCAACAATTGGTATCAGAGCTAAGTTCCTCTAAACAAAGCCTAACAGCTTAAGGAAGATCTGGGAATCTTAATGCATATATATGGTATGAAGGAACAACTTCAGTCTTCCCTAGGTGATCTTGAACAATCTCATTCTGAAGTCAATAATTTGAGAGAAAGACTCAAAGAAGCTGATGATTTCATAAATGATCTAAAAGAAAAACTTAGTATCTCTATGAAAAAGAGAAAGGAACTACTTCAAAAATTAACCAATCAGAGTGAAGACAATGATACTAATGAAGATCTGAATGAGAAAAATAAACTATGTGAGAAGCTGTCAAAAGAGGTCATTATGGTAAGGCATGAAATGGAATCAAGGGTTATCAGATTCACCCAATAAATTGAAGAAAAAAAGAAATGTGAAGATAATCTAAAACAATCCCTCAAGGAGAAGACAGAGGACTGCCACAAAATGGACAGAATAATCAGGCATCTTAAATTTGATCTTGAAGAAGCTAGAGATAATAAAGAACAACTTGAGAATTAGATAGACACTCTTAAACAAAATCTTCAAACAACAAATGAATACAAATAGAAATTCAAGATAAGCTCAGCCCAACTTGAAGTTCTTCTTGAGAACCAAAAGAGGGTAGATGATAAATGTGGCTTGGGATATGAGAAAGGTGAAAGCTCCGGATCCAGTCAGAAGAACTTTGGATCAGGAAATCAAAGAAATGAGCCTAGAAGACCTCCGGTAAGGCAACCAAATGCTAAAAGATATCCATCCTTCAATGGATATTTCTTCAATTGCAATAATTTTGGTCATAAAGCAACTTAGTGCAAAAGGAGAATAAATCAGACTAATCTATCCTTCTCTGGATAATGTTTCAACTGCAAAATGTATGGTCACAAATCTCATGAATGCAGTAATATGCAAATAAACAATTCATTCAATGGTAGATGCTTTGCATGCAATAGAATGGGACATATGGCTAATCAATGCAGATCAAGAGGATATCAATCAAATATGCAAAGAAATGTTGTTTGCTACAATTGCAATAGATCCGGTCATATTGCCAAATTCTGTAGAAGTAAAAATCAGGATAAAAAGGGTCCGGTACAACATAATCAAAAACAAGATAAGGACAAAGGTAAAGTAAATGCGGATGAAGTTCAAAAGGAGATGAACAAGATTTGGGTGAAGAAGAGTACAGAAAATATTGGAGATGGATCCGCACCAGAATCTGGTGCTGATATTCCTTCTGGAAACTAAACAGATGAGCTCTGGCTCAGGGGGAGTCACAGAGAAAAACAAATTCCCCTAGCCAGTAAATTAGTGCCTAAATTCAGTAAATGGAATGCTGTGGATTAAAGGAATCTCAAAAAAAATCTATATAACCCTCAGTAAAAATATGAAAGATTTGCATGGAGTTTTGCAAGATTTTAACCACTCAAGTTGATCCAGTTTGACAGCCATCCGGTAAAGCAGGATTTTCACAAACAGATTCAGTATGATTCAGAATTAAAATACTTTGATCTACGGACCCATGGCATGATTGAAGAAAAGAAGATACATTGTCAATCCTCACTGATAATGATTCTAAGATCAGCACAATGATTCGAGAAGATCTCTCTTAAAATAGTGTAACCGGATAACTTAGGTTGTGCATTTATTGCAAAAGGAAATTAGGGTTTGCACAAGAATAAAAGGGTTCTTTCACTCATCATTTACACACTTGCATTCGCAAAGAAGATAAGAAGAGCTCTGCAACGAAGTTTCTACAATCCACTCAAAGATCAACTAGGAAATCAAGTTCAACCAATGATTTGTTCCGGCTCCTATTTCAAACCCTAAGGCGTAAAAAGGTACTTCCATTCTAAAAATCTCTCTCTGAATCTTTTGCAAGATGGCTACTCCAATGGTTGTAAAGATCACTGATAGGCCACGTCCTAAATTCAAGAAACATCCCTATAAATCTCTAGAAGTTGATCCTTTAGGCACATTTTCTAGCATTCCACATGGGGTATTGCACATAGAAGATGTTAGGGTCTATATCCATGCCAACATTGAGGAATTTGGACTCTAAGTTGATGGACATCTATCACAAATAGCTAATAGATGAAAGTTTTGAACTCAAACCTCAATACAAGGCCCTCCGGGATAAACACTTTGGACATTGCATACACTTTCCTTGTTTTGTAGAAGATGATTGGGTTTGGTATGTCCTAAGTAGGATGCATGATAATTTCATGTGGTTAATGAGGCCCTTCAAGATAACAAAAGATGCCATCAGGGCAGTAACTAGACTGCACTCATCTGGTGGGTTACCTGCACTCAAATTTGTCAAGAACCAGACAGTAACTGAAGCCACCGGATCTAAGTTTGACAAGAGAGCAATGACCATAGATGACATCACAGATCTGGATGTCAAATTTGCCTCAATGATAATTGGGTATAAGATCTATCATTCTAGCAGGGAGAATTCTATGTCTGGGACTGCAATATATGCAGCATATCAGATGTTGAGGGAAAATACATATTATGACCTATGTGATCTTCTCCTAAATCAACTATTAGAAAACCTATAGAAGATCAAAAAGGACATGAAGAATTCCTTTAAATATGGATGTCTAATACTGTGTCTGTTCTTTTATTACATGAATGAGCTACCCAGATCAAGTGGTTGGGTATGGCAAAATGACAAACCAGTTGCAATAAAGATTAGAGACTATATGTATGGATTTGGTGATGCTAAAGGTCAAAACATAGCTCTATGGGGTTACTTTAAGAACTTCCAAAGCATGATGCAAGCCAGAGAGAGAATACCTCAATCCATAGTTGAGAAATACAAGGATACAATGTGCTTCATGGTTGACACTGATCAATGCCTAATGGAGGCAGTTGAGCCCAGAACAATGTGGATAATGCCAATGGGATACAAGGTCGATGAGAAAATCTTGGAACTACATATTCAACACCTGTTGAGCCAGCCTAAGGACCCTGAGGCAGAAAGGTTTGGAACCTTTCAAGAACTAAGTGTAAAAATACATGGTGAGCTAAGACAACTGGAGATAAAGAGGAAAGTTAGAAGGGAATTTGAGGAAATTGCCAAAAGATTTGGCATATCAAAAGAGGCAGTAGATGCAAATAGAGAGAAAATAGAGAAGGCTGAGAAAGAAAAACAAGAAGCAAAGAAAGGAGAGGTTCCGGCACAAGCATCCTCTGGACCAGATCCTCCAAGAGCTTTGCACCTGCCACTCCTAAAAGCTCAAGGGCCACCAAACCGGAAGTCAAGACATCCAGAAAAGGAGAAAAGAGGATGAAGACCAAAGCCACAAGGTCATACACAAGTCTCAAAGATGATGAAGAAATAGAATCTGATGAGGAAATTAAGAAAATGAAGAAGAAGAAGACATCCGGGGAATTCTCTGCTAGTAAAAACAAGGAAGAAAAGGCAAAAAAATTTGTTGAAAAGCCCACTCTTTCCATTGATGACATCATCAAGGCAGTTACTGTGGATGGGAACCTGCAGCCAGTAACAGAGTTCTATGATGAATACAGTGATACCGACAAGAGGATTCTGGAAGAAGCTACTGTCAGGTACCTGAATATTTACAATAAAGCTTTCATTGAAATTGTATCCTTAATTCCTAAGAGCCTAGAAGAAGTACTTGAACTAAGAAAAGAGAATGCCAAGGCAAAAGACTTAGAGATCCAGGAATAGATAGCAATTCAGCTTTATCCTTCTATCACCCCAAAACAAATGAACATGATCTTTAAGGACTGTAAGGATGAATTCTGGAGTAAAGCAAGGATGAATAAACTTATGCTTGGAGAAACTGACCAAATAGCAAAAGAAACAAAAGACATCCTCTGGAATGCTTTCAAAAGATTCAATCTTCCTATTATAGAGGAAACAGATGAAGAACCTTCCACCATGGATGTTGAAGGATTAAATGTAACCAATGAACAATCTTTTGAAAAAGATGTAGAAGGATTAAAAGAGCTAGATGAAGAGAAGTCTAAGGACTTGGATTCCTCTATTCCAGAAGAGGAAGTTCATGAAATAGTAATCTTAGGTGATATCTCTCCTCTGGATCCCACTGTAGACATTCCAGACTTAGGAGCTAAAGGAGAAGGAAGAAAAGAGGAGAAAGTGAGTCAAGAAGAGGAGGTTAAGGGAAAAGAAGAAGAAGAAGTAGAGAAGACCTATGATGACAATTCTGAGATCCCAAGAGAAAAGAAGACTCAGTCACTGACAAGAGACACTACAGAGGCAGTGAAGAACTTCTTGAACAAAGAAATGATGGAGATAGATGAACCTGAGCTATTTCAAGGGCCACTAAATTTTGACTCTCTCTCTCTCCAGTTCAGACAATGAAAATAGCATCTTTTGCTCAAGCCAAAGCAAAAGAAAAACTCTTGAAATCTCACATGGAAGATTGTGAACTATTGGAGATTGCATCCGAGATGCTGGAGAAGACCATGCCATCCTTCCAAAAGGATCCTTTGGCCTCTCCATCCAGTAACTTAAAATCTTTGGTCAATTCTGTTGGCACTCATTTTGAATCTTTAGAGAAATCGGCAGAAGCAAAGGTTCAGAAGGAGTTTTTGGGAAAAAGATTCTCTGAGGTGTAAGGACTGATTACTAATGACAGGAGGACCTTAGACATTGGAATAAAGAGCCTTGAAAATGATCTTAAATATGGTGGGGACTTGTACAAATTTTTCATATCTTGGCCCAAAGTGACAGAGAATATTGAAAAGAAGGTGAAAGAACAAGAAGGTAAACTGTCAAGTTTATCTCAGAATTTTGATCCCCTCACTACATCCTTAATGAATCAAGAATGCCAGGCCATTGTCATCATAAATGAAATAAAGATTCTGAATAAAGAAAAGAAGGATATAATAAACAGGATGAGTGAACTCAGAGGGATAATTATCCCTAAGTTAGAGGCAATGCATGAGGCCTTGACAGATGACCAGACCACAGCCCGGACCAGTGATCCGGCAGATTTAAAAAGGGCAGAAGCATATGCATTATTGTTGAGTGGTCACATCTCCATTCTAGATAGGATGAAGTAGAGCTAGGCCACAAAGTTTGTACAGTTGAAGGCCACCTTTGTGGATATATTTAAGTATATGTAAGTATAACATATGATTCATATATACTTATGCGGCCATGTATAGAATAATTTTTGCAAATTTTGGTATGCAGATCCTGCCCTTTGCCATTGATGTCAAAGGGGGAGTGAAGAGTAGTGAAAAATGTGGAATCTAGCTAAGCGGGAGTTCCAATATAATAGTGCAAAAGACAGAGCATCGGCCAAGGGGGAGTTACTGTGACACTTAGCCATTTTTCACTAAGTGTTGCCATCAATGCCAAAGGGGAAGATTGTTGGCAAGAGACACTGTGTGGCTTCGTGAGTGTTGTCATTGATGGCAACAAAGTCTATCCCACACATCCGCAGTACATAACATGCCTATACCGGAAGTCAGATTGAAGATTGTTTTGGTCCGGTGAACAAGAACAGAGTATGCAACAAGGTCCAACAATCAAGTCTGGATCTCTCAGATGGTGTAACTCAGTAAGTTGCGGACTTGGGAAAGTCAAGAAGGGTATCATGAATATTGTATTCCAAAGATTTAGCCTCCAGTAGTAAAGCATGGAAAAAATATGAGCATCCGAGTATTCGGTTCCAGTCAGGCAGAGCAGACATAGGAAGAATTGACCGACAGAGTATTAGACTTCAATCCAGATGAGTAAATGAAGTTGATCAAATTATTTGTGGCATCATACATTGTTGGCTGACATGATTAATGACTTCTCTATATATGTTTTTGATACACATCACAAATCAAGCTTGGATTGAGCCGACAGAGTAATTACTTGTAGTGTTCTTGATGCTGACTAGAAAGTTGATAGAAATCCTTTATGCAGATATATATACCAGATGGATTCTAGTATGTAAGTGTGTGTGGTGAAGTAGGGATGAAACAAAGTGTGAAGGAAAGCAGGAATAAGTGTGAAAGCAGCAATTCAAGTCTGGCATGTGACAAATCAATAACACTAAAACAGAGGAAGAATGAAGTGCATTAGATCAGTGTATTGAGCCTAACCGGAACTGAACTCTAGCATTTGTAGATGACTCTCATCAGTTCAAACACCTAATTACCTTCTGCAAGTTTTACAGACAGTGAGTCTCTTGTAGGCAGTGGGCCTCTTGTGAGCAGTGTGCTCGGGCAGTGAGCCCTAATGGCAAGTGTCATTTTGTACTCCTTTATTCTTTTAATAGAGAATACAATCTTGGGTTAGTCATCCCGTGGTTTTTCCCTTAACAGGGTTTTCCACATAAAAATCCTTGTGTTATGTGTGTTGATTTTATTTCTATTCTTATAATCACATATGCTTATATAATCTGATGCTGCACTGAATTTTAAGTTAACAAAAGAAAAGAAAGTTAAAGAAATTTAGAGATAATTGATTCACCCCCCCTCTCAATTATCTGCCTTGTTTCCAACATGTTTTCCATCCAAGGAGAACTAGTTGGGACCTATACTGGGTTAGCGTTGACTTGTAGAGTTGGTCAATGGGAAAAATATTTAATTTTGGGTCTATGGATCCTTATCACATTAATATGTGGGCACGTATCATATTACCACTTGCTACACTTCATTTCTACACCTATTGTGTATAAAGAGGTCTGATATGATTTAAAGATACACAAAACATGAAGGTAGGTAGAAGAGAGAGAGTAGATATTTGTCTAATAAAAAACAAAATAAAGAAGAAAGATTCTAGAAAGATTAGAGGAAGGAGTAGCTGCATAAAGAGAAGTTGACAAAGAAATTGGATAAGAAAGAAATATATTTAGTGAGATCGTAAGATTCAATTTGTAACTGAAGGTTGATGCTTGAACATGTAATCCAACTCTTATTCTAATCAAATTAATGATATTAGGTTGTTCCTTAATTTGTTCCTTACATATTATTTCTACAAAATTTTGTTGTGTTTAATATGGTTTAGATCTAAAAGTTCTATTGGCTCTATGGTTGGATAATCCTTAATTAGACTCTATGACCTTGATTGCATTGGTATTAGAGCAAGGTAAGCAAGGTTTTAATATCAGTTGACCTTGGAGAAAGGTAGTGTAATGGTTAAAATTTGGATGGGTTTGTTTTGTGTGCATACCTATCCTCCTTTCAACAATTACATTCAAGGACCTTAGGATTGAGTGGCAATGCACTATTAGGTCCTTGGTCACTTAGGAATGTAGGGAAGATTGGATTAGGGTGGTTTGATTTTCAATTATCTTCTCTTATACTCAATTGTATATCAAACTCCTAATTATGCATATACGATAGTAAATAGATAAATTATTCAGAATCTCGCTATAGAGAGATGTAAAATGATAAATGAGAGTGCACTTGTTTTCAAGGTTCAAGATGTGGAATAGTTAGGGACTAATGAGTGGGCACCCAAGTCCAAGGCCCTGGTTTCTATCAAGATCTAGAAATAAGATCTGCTACTTGTGCCTTTTGTATCTGAGATTTTCCCGTTGTGTAACTTTGAGGACTAATGAGCAGGCGCCCTAGTCCAAGGTGCTCTTTGCTCTAATCTGCAATTCTGACACTCTGTTGTACCCTCCTGCAACTTCACATTATCTATATCTCCAACCTGTAACCTACAATCATGAAACTTTGGGAGGGAGTTGTGGTGTTTAGAGACTTGCCTCAGTCAAGCCCCGGAGAGACACTTAAGTCTTCCAAACACCGTTGTCAGATAGAGAGTGCATGCCCTTGTGAGGCAGAGGCAAAATCCAAATGATAAATGCTCAAAACACAATAGATATCACCTTGTAGTGAAGATCTCATGGGAGGAAGAAGCTCTTCATTCTATGAGGAGATGGATGCTCAAATCTGCAAACACAAACACATAGACAACCCAAATTTGCTCTTGTAACACAATGAAAGCCTTGAATCACCAATCCTCATGCAAATTGATAGCTAGTTGTAATCTAATGATCCTCAAGTTTCAAATGAATTCCTAAACATGCTTTTATATGCAACTACAAACATTCCCGTTAAGAATTTCATAATGCAAACTTACCATGTCGGCATAGGACCTAAATAATGGTCACAAGCTGACATTTAAAATTTAGGCCTGACCCAAAATAGGGCAGGACTAGGGTGGGGGCACCCAAGTCCTCCCCCTATTTTGGTTAGGGATTAGCTTCAAGGGATCCCCCTAGGTCCCATTTGCCATAAAACCCAGGGTTCATTTCATCAGGATGTCAAAATATGATACAAGATGTCCTAAATGCATACTAAAGACCCAAGAGCTAACCCGGGAGATAAACCTTAGGAGGGAAAAGCCCCCAAGGGGACATTTTCTGATGTTACATTTAGCCCGCACTTTAATGTATGTATAAATGTGAGGCCAATACATGCTTTAAAGTACGGTCAACAAACATGGAAAACATGCCAAGAACGGAGAAGACATGCCAATCATAGAGAAGACAATAACAGGCACACAAAATGCAGAGAAGATAGTTACAGTCACACAAGACATGGATAAGACAACATTAAAGACACACAAAACACAGTGAATACACTAAATGCATGGAAGACAAAGATGATTTCTTTTCTTTTCATTTTCTCATAAATATGAAATGTAGATGCAAGTACAGGAAAGTAAACACAACTCCCACAATGCAGGAAACACTCATCGCACTAGTCTTTAGACAACATATATGGGGCAACACACACGCAAGACATGCCAAACCTCCCAAAATGCAGGAAGCACTCATCATGTTGGTCTTTAGAATGCATATGGGGCAACAGATAGGCGAAACAAATCAAGCATGCCAAACACACACACTTTGAAGACATGGAGAAAAAATGGCAAACAAGTGATGGAGTGTTCTTATTTCTAGGCTCATCACCATCTCAGGCACATTACAGGCACACACTAATGATTGGGCTTTGCCACAACAATTGCTGAAGACATGCTTAAGGGTTGAGTTAGTCACAGAACTACTCCCCACCTCCATAGAGGACTTTTGAAAATGATAGGATGTGCAATCTGCTCTAAGAAATACACCATCCCCACCTTCGTAGAGGGCTTAAGATGATTGATTGATTGATTGATTACAAACAAACTCAGAATGCAAGAAGCACTCATCGCACTAGTCTTTAAATCGCATCTGAGGACAAGCACATTGCTAACATCTACAACATATAGCTTACCTTATATATGCCCCCACCTTAAGGTGGTTGATATCAGGTATCGATATCAAGCACATTAAGGTAGGAAGAAAACACACAAGGGAACATGAGCTCTCGCAAGGCCCATGCCCCCCAGAGGTGACATGTACTTTACGATTCCCAAATATTCCCACAAACACATCCCTGCAAGAAATATGTTAGTGTCCACATAATCATGATAAACAACAACATCAATGCATATGATTAACCACACAAAGAGCCGAGGTTATATGATGAATTCAGAGTTTGAGGATAACCATGGGGCTACATCACGAAGATCTCTGAATTGAGTACCACCAAGGCTAGATTCAAAGACAAACTAAGTGTACAGAGCAACAATATTGTTAAGGTTTGTAAATGAGATAGAACACCATCAAAATCACTACGCGGAAAGTACAGAGTGCTTCTACTAGCCAAGTGTTGGATAATTTATTACAACCTTATCGTCATATTACGAACTAAGTCTAATTTTTGATTTCTCGCTAAAGAGACGCTAGGTCCACATCAGTATAAACATTTTTTGTCATCCGCCCACTAGATAGAAACACTAAAGGAAGGGAAATAATAAATAAGAGAGGAAAAACAAGTGTCTTAGGGATAGTCATGTAGGAGGGTGCCCCCAAGTCACCAACTGCAACGATATGTCCATAAGACACAACACACAATGATGAAATCAGAGAGAGGCAATATAGAAGAATGATGATACAAATAGAAGGTCACAACAGATGCAGTCTCCTGGTATCCTAGACCTTACGAGAGAATTAGAGGTCATCCTAGGAGGCCTAAACAACACATAACACATCACGGGGGAAGCACATCATGAGAGAGATAAAGGGTTAGAAATACTTGCCTATATGATCTCTATATTAGATTTTGGAACTTGCAAACCTCTTGGAGAGGTACTCGATCATGTTAAGTACAAAATTTGAGTGGTTCTTTTGAAAGTATTGTTGATTATCATTTGATACCTATTTTGTAATTCCTTGTGTAAGTGAAACTTTTTGTTGCTTATGAGGAGGGGACCACTATTTTCTCCAACTACTGATAGTTGTCTTACTCTTTTCCAAATTTTAGCGAGTTTTCATTGTTGAAGACATCTAACATAGTAACAGGAATTATCCTGTACAATCTCACTCATCTATATCAGTTGTTCTTATTTTTCTAATGCATTTTGGTTATCTCCCGATCCAAATAAAGCTAATGGAGGAGGAACCTCAGCATAAATTCCATTTCTTTATGGTTGAGGTGGGTTATCCAACTGTTCCTTATCAACTTCAATTATACCTACGATGTTATCATATTCCAAATAATCATCATCATATACATCTACTAAACCCTATTCCAACATATTGGTATCAATATGCTTAGGGAAAGGATTAGTGAAGATTTTTAAGTTTTGATTCAGAAAAGCAATTGACTTATTTCCATTATCATTCACACCCGATACCTGGATGACATTTGAATCAATAAGGTCTTGTATCTCATGTTTAAGACACATACATCACTTAGTGTCATGTCCTTGTGTCCGATGATAATGACAAAATGCATTAGCATCAAAGTAAGGTCCTTGTGCTTTACTAGGATCAACAGGCTTAATCGAGGGAAGCTTCAGAATGTTATTACTCATAGCTTGATTCATGATAGAATGATAAGACTTAGATATCAGAGTATACTTTATCAGTTGATATGATGCTTTCTTTGGATTAGTGATAGCAGACACATTAGAAAAGTTGTTCATATTCAGTCCATTAACCTTGATGAAACTCCTATTATTATTATTCCTCTTAAAATTGTTTTGTGATGATCCACCCATAGATTGACCAACTTGAGCCGATGAGTTTTGGTTTTCATACTGACTAGGCAAAAGTTGATAATCATGAAGGGTGGTGCATAAATGTTGAAAGGAGTTAGACTTCATCAAGATGATCTTATCACAAATGTTAGGTTGTAGATTTGTAATATGTTTTGAACATCATCATTTTTCATCTGATATTGAATTTGTGCATAAAGCCCTTATACTGACTAAAAAACTCAGTGATGTTTTCTTGAAAATGTTATAAAAATTGATCAATCAACTGCGAAAAGGAGTGTATTGAATTTGAAGGCAAAGAGAAAAACCATTCTAAAGTAGTATCTTTAAGAGATCACGGAAAAAGTTTTGCCAACAAGTCCTCTTCAAAATAGAAATTGCTACACAGCTGTGAACACTGCCACATGAGTATTAGGATCACCTTTTCCACCAAATTTTTCAAAGTGAGGAATCTCAAACCTCTCAGGCATAGGAGTTCTCAAGATTGCATAGGATAAGGGATTACGGGCATGATATGTTGGTAGATTAGGTTGCAAAGAGTTTGTCAAATTTGTTACTTTTTGTTGTAAAGCAGTCATGCCCTATAGAAGTTGGTTTAGGATGGCACCATTAGGAGATGTGGTTTGTTGTGAGGAATTGGAACCAAAGTGAGGAGGTGATTGAGCTTGAGATGTGATAGGTGAAGGTTGGGAATAGTTCAATGGTGGTTGGACATAATGGTAGGTGGAAGTTGGTTGAGAATAACCATATGTGATGGGAGGTTGAGAATAGGTGGGATGGAGAGGTGGTTAAGAGCAATTATTCATAGGAATGGTCACATTATGGACCAAATTCTAATAATCAAATCCCATAGCTTTGTAATTGGTGCCATTAGATACTCCAATACAAGTGGTAGCATTACTACAAGCATTCGCATCAGGTGTTAAGATTGTTGATGTAAAGGTGGATGTTCTCGTAGTCGGTATAGGTGTTGAAACTTGAGTATGTGATGGTGATGACATGTTATTAATAATCTTTGCACATTCACTCATTGGAATTACATTAGTTTGCACAATATGCGTTAATCCTTGAATAACATTGATTCCATCTTGTTCTTCTTTAATCAATTCTCTTACATGGTGAATCACGAGTATAGCTTCTTCAGTTATCCTCTTAGTTTGCACATATTCTTGAAATTCAGCTAGGTCTTTATCAAGTTTATTTACTTTCTCCGTAGGTACATGCCCTACTACCTCAATAGCATCCTCAACATCATGAAAAATTTGATCTTCCATAGTGGTTGGAGGAGGTATAATATCTTACACAATTTGTGTTTCGCCTTTTGTAAAGAAGGTATTCAATGGATTATTAGAGGTAGGGATGTCGTTTTCTTCAAGAGCACGAGATCCCATTAACCTTTTACTTCTTCTTAAAGGGATGTTGTTTTTAGGACAGTGGGTCATAAAGCTTATACAAAAGCTCACAACATGCAATGCACAAACTAAGAGAATAAACCCTAAGAGAATGATGTGTTTGAGATCCAAAAATGCTTGATTTTTTGTACTTTTTCAATGCAAATAAATGAGAGAAGAGGTGTTGTAAGGATTTTGATCAGGGGCAGAAAATTATCTATCTATTTTCAGTCCAATAAAGCAATAAGATACTTTATAACACTCTTTTGATGCAAATCTAGGATGATGATTAGTCAAAACCTAGTGAAAATGCTCTAAAATATGCAATTTTTCAGAGTTTTTCAATCCCAAGACCTAATGAAAGAGGTGTTGTAATGAATTTTAGGAGGTGCAGCAAATAATATCAATGATATCAGTTAGTTCAAGCAATAAAAATCGTTATTGTTGACCCATTTTTTCCTCTGACCAGAGCCAAACAGTCAACCTGGTATTTTCCTTGAAAAGCCTTTGGAAAATGTTGCCAAAAAATGAAAAGTGCCAAATTGCCAAAAAAAACCTTACCATTGGAAAGAGCTTGAAAAAATAGGTAGGTTTTCTTTTTACATCACCCTGAAATTCGGCCAAATAAAGAAGTTATTGATGGTCAAAGCTTTGGTCAACATACAGTTCAAATATACATTTGGCGGGCTTGCAAATCTATATCGGCCTTAGAAATTATGAAAAAAATTGAGTTATATACATTTTCTGAATGTATATCGGGCCAAGGAAATGCATATACATTTAGGGAATCTTTTACAGATTCTCAGAATATTCGCTAAATGTATATCAGGTCTGCATGTATATAGGGGCTTGTATATTCAGATATACAAATGGAGATACAAAGGAATATGCAGTGAAAAGATACAAGGCCGGCAGACATACATATGCTACAGTGGATGTACATTCACCAAAGATACAAAGGCTGAAATATACAAGGTAATATACATTGAAGATTCCTCAGGATATTCCGCGCTTGTATGTATAAAAAGGCTTGTATATCGACTTGTATGTTTGCACATACAATTGGCTATATACAAATGAAGATATGCATCGCAGGTATATTCCATCAAAGATTCCCTATTTGTATGTAAGGGAGTTTGTATATTTGCATTTGTATATCCGCATATACAAACAAATGTGCATTTGCTACAGTGTCGCGAAGGGAGATACAAAGGGTCGACACAAGGAAATATACAAAGGAGTTTGTATATCTCAGAGATACAAATGGTGGGGCCCATGAAGATACAAAGAGGTTTGTATATCATATACATACAAAGGTTCAAATGCTACAGTGGAATGTATATCGACTTGTATGTTCGCACATACAAGCTGATATACAAGGAAACATATACAATCCGGACCCAAATAAAAGTTTCAATCTATTCTATGTTGTTCTCAGGTCCACCTTGTATAAAAGGTGTTTGTATGTCTTGACATACAAAAGAGCATGTACAAGCCGGATTTCAAGACAGGTATAGTTTGGTGGAATGCAGCGCTAAGTCCGTGGCTTGTATGTATATGGCAATTGTATATTGCGATATACAACCAAAGATACAAGAGTTAACATACAAGCCGGACCCGAATGCATTTTTAAGTGGTTTCATAAAGAGTTTCAGGTCCGCGACTTGTATATTTGCATGTACATCGTGATATACAAGTGGAATATGCAAGGCAGATTTAAAGGCAATTTCAAACACAGCCAATGTTTTTTCACGTACGCAGTGCTTTGTATATGCGATTGTATGCTTGTATATGCATTGCGATATACAAGAAAAAATACAAAGAGAGGAGATGCAAGCCAGACCCGACAGGTAATCAAATATACTTAAAGGTCATTTGGGGTCCGACTTGTATGTATATGGCGCTTGTATATTGTGATATACAAGTCAAAGATGCAATGATATATACAAGGCAGATTTCAATCGAAGATCAAGTTCAGCACATAAAGATTTGGAGTCTGTTTTGTATGTATGGGTGTTTGTATATTTGCATATACAAAGGGATGTACAGGGGCCGATATGCAAAGTGCCATGTATGTGTAAAAGGAGTTGCAGGATGAGTTTTTGAATGCCGATTCAAGTGCCAAGATGCAGTGATATACACAGAAATGCAAAAGCGATATATATAGGCAGTTGACCGAAAGTTTGACCGCCTGTATCTCCTTCATTTTGGCAAAATTCGGCATGCTCCAAGAGGCAAAGTTGCATATTTTGGTCCCCTCTTTCATTTGGCAGGGTTTTTTTTAGGAGTTTTGTTACTTTTTCAAATTCAGATATGGAGTTGCATATTTTGGGCGACTGGACGTTTCAGCGACAACTTTCAGCAGATAAAGATATTTTTGGGGCATTCATTGCTGCACAAAGATGATGCAACTTGCATTGATGGTCAGAAATATCTTCCCACCTTCCTTTTCCAGATATTTTCATCTTTTCTACTACAGATCGATGAGTAAGCTGCTTGCATTCAAGACTGCAAAATATCTCATACTCGCCCAGTTCCAAATTTCGATGCCATAACTAATGCAGCTGGACAATCGTCGATGGGGATCTTTTTCTATGACAGCTCATAGGGCAAATTTTGTATCTGACTTGGGAGTTTTGGAATGCTATAAGTATGCATTCAAATGTTGTAAATAAGGTTGGAAATTTTTTGGCATTAAGGCTTTTCTATTTCCAAATAGGGTTTTCATATGCTGTAACCGTGCCTTTCCATTGAATATATGCAAGTTAATTTTACCTCTTTACTGATTTTTCTAGTTCTGTGTGAATCTGCATATGGTTTGTCTGTGAATGTTTTATTCCTCTCAATCATATTGCTTCTCACCTCTGCTAGAGTCATCTAACCTATGTATGCCTACTTGCCATATTCTGATTGTATTGTGCATCCTTCAGTTCTGTGGAAGTTTCTTTAAATCTGTCTAGCGTATCACCCTTTTATGTTTTCAAGCTTTTATTCATTTTCATTACAAGTTTTCTCTCTCCCTTTTCCCCTCAAAATTCAGTAGTTTTAGGTGATAACTAGACAAGGAAGCCGGCCTTCTCTGGAGGTCTGATCTCACTTAGCAAAGTCCCACACTTAGAGATCAGTCCCATGTTACTCCAGTTTGCAGAGGCTTCATGGCTGTATGCAAGGGTGCGAAACTGAGTGATAACAACTTTGGCATGCCCAGTGGGATTTGAACCCACAATCGCCTGATTAGAAGTTAGAGTAACAATAAAATTAACAACCATTATTGCTAGTTTTGATGTGCAACCAATAATTGCAGACCTTTAAGAGGTTAAAATTTACACATTTGGTGACTCAGACTGAGGAAAGACAAACAGACCAGTTTTGCTGATACATGTTTTATGAGAAAGATAGTAACTAGGAGTTCAAGTTCAAGTCCATTCGAATATTTGCAGCTCTCTCCACCTAGAAGACAGAGTAGAGCAGTAGCAAGGACTCCAGTTTCCAAAAGAGTACAGTCAACTCCACCAGGTTTCAGACCAGTTGCTTCTATAGTTCCTGCAGTAACTCAAGCGAATCTACCTACAGCTCTTCAGATGGCAAGAAATCAGCCATTCGTGACTTTTGATGGGGGTAGCCCTTTGAATCTAATGGTACATGATGTCATACCAATGGCAGCTTTGAAGAATCTACCCTATTTCATAGGAGAAAATCAGACTACTCCTATTGAGCACATCAGAGACATAGCTTCTCTATGTGGAGTACATCATGTCACTCAGGAGAATGTAGCCATCAAATTGTTGGCTGCCTCTTTTAAGGGGAAGGCATTACAATGGTTCAGGAGTCTACCAGTGCAGACTATAGGAACCTGGGATGAGTTAGGAGAGAAATTAAACAAGTAATTTCAAGAAAAATTAGATAATCTATCATTGGTTGAATAGATGACCACCATAAAGAGAGCTCCACAGGAGAAAATGATGGATTTTAACTTTAGATTTCAGAAGACATGGGACAGAATCCCTGCCACGGTAAGACCTCCAGCTGAATATGCATTTCTATATTTTTTGAAAGCCCTAAATAGCGATATTTCAGTAATGATTCAATCACTAGGAAGTAATAGTTTACCAGATGCGTACGAATTAGCAATTAGGGTAGAGAATAATCTCATTCAGGCCAGAAAAATAGCACCCAGACCACCAGTGCCTATCTTTCCTGAGATTCAGGCTTCTATGCCTTTGCCAATTCCATGTTTTTCCCCTGTGCCTACTATCGTAGCATTACCAAATATTGCTAATTCTGAACCTGCTGCCTCTAGTTCATCTCAAGAGTTGAAAGAGATTAAAAACAGTCAACAAAAGATTGAGGGTATCCTTCAAACTTTTGGAAATGAACTGGTAAACATAAAGAAGCAACAGCCCCAGAGGCCCTTTCAGCCTTATCAGCAATCTAGCCAGGGGTAGAATCAACCATTTCAAGGCCAAAATTAGCTGTATCAAGCTAATAGGCCGCATTATCAAAGCAACTATCAAGATGCCAGACAGAATGTAAATCAAAGGCCTTTTCTACCTTATAATCCAACACCTATTAACACCGTAAGGGACCTTGTCCCTGCTCAGAACAACCTAGCAGCTGAATATGAGTGGTGCTACCCATGCAATCAGCAACACAGTCAAGCAGCCTGCTCAAATGGAGTCATAAATTAGGCTTTAATGGTGCAAAATGTGTCAGCCTCACAGCCAAGTACACCAAATGATGGGGTTGTGCAACAACAAGAATAACCTCAGAGTGATTCTGCTTTCATGAACTGGTAGGAAGGTGAATTTTGTGGCATAAACAACGATAACACCTCAGTTGCAGCAAATACAAGAGCAAAGAAAAGGGGTTATGAGGTAGAAGAAGTAGCAAATAAAGGAAAAGCATCTGCTAATGTTCCTGGCACCCCAAATTCCCCATATTCTACAAAGAAATGACCCAGCAAAAGCAAGGGAGATGCCTCGTTTGCAACTAGACATCGCTGCTACAAAATCAAATCAGAAGGTGAGTGCCATTCCACCTTTCAATATTATTGAAAATATGAAAAAGATGAATGTTACAATGTCTATGTGGGATTCTTTAGCCATCCTGGGCTAAAAAGACATATTGCAATCTGCCTTGTCTGATTTGAAGGTGTCCAAAGATACAACTGTTGACCCAAATAGGGCTGTCCTTACTAATTCCTCCAAGGATAACAACAAACAGCCCAACAAAAGTACTAAGCCACTCCCATTCTATATATCATTGATAATTGGAGATAAATTAGTTCATAATTGCATGGTGGATAGTGGAGCAAGTAGTTCTGTGATGCCTAAACAAATTGTAGATCAATTAGGGCTCAAGTACCAGCCTCTTGAGAAGGGTGTACTCCAATTAGATGGCACAACTGTTAGTACTGTGGGTGTAATAAAAGATCTAGGTCTTACTCTACATACCTGTCCCAATGTTTCCATCTTCCAAGAGGTCTTCATTATTGATTTGCCTCCCTGTTTTGCCATGTGCCTATCAAGAGAATTCACAGCCAAAATAGGAGGATACCTATCCTTTGACTGGTCCCATATGTTTTTTAGGACCAGATATGGCACTAAGGTGACCCTAAGATCTAAATTGCTTTCAAATCATCACATAGAGCCCTATACACCAAGTGTGGTTAATGTAAATCACATTATTTCTGATGATCCTGAACTTGTGGCGGCTCAAGAGTTACAAGATGAGAGTATACCAGAAATGTTATTTATGGAATGGTCCTCAAAAGATGTTATTGATGATCCTGAAGCACATATTCAAGAAAATGGTATGGGGGTCTATATACTTCATGAGCCTGAGGTAGCAATTCCAAGTATGGTAAAGGATGCAGAACAGCAGACAGAGCAGCAAGGAGAAGTATGGAAAATGTACTTTGATGGCTCAAGGAGCAGAAATGGATCCGGTGGTGGTGCAATGCTGGTGTCACCACAGGGTGAAAAATATTATGCTGCTTTCTGTTTTGCCTTCTCATGCACCAATAACACTGTTGAATATGAGGGGCTAATCCAGGGATTGCAATGGGCAAGAAAGAAGAAAATTGGTTGTTTGCAAGTATTTGGGGACAATGAACTAATTGCAAATTAGGTAAGAGGACTGCATCTTACCAAAAATGATACCTTGAAGTGCTATAAGCATAGGGTCTGGAACATGATTGAAGAGTTTGATGCTTTTAATCTGATTTCCATTCCAAGACATCAGAACTCCCATGCCGATAGATTGGCTGCAATTGGGGCACAGTTTGACATCCCTAGTGACATTCAAAAGGGGAAAATGCAGCCTCATGTAAAAATAGTTGACAGACCCTCTATCCCCGACAATAATGTTCATTGGCAGGTCTTTGAAAGTGATGAACAGATTTTGAGATTCCTATTAGAGGAAGATGAGTTTTCCATGATGAATCAAGATAAACTCAAACAACAGTATGGCAATGATCAAATTATTCAGTTGAAGACAAACAAGCTGCCTAAGGGATTGGTGACTTTGGAGTCTATTTTTGGCACCGATGATTAGATGAAGAAGACTAAGACCAGTATGCAAATAAAAGAGGAACATTATGAGGAGTTAGAAATTTTTAAGGGAAAACTCCTCAAAATAGGTAAAATCTATTCAGCTGAGGACAGGAGAGCTTTTATTGCTCTTTGTCAAGAATTTAAGGAGGTATTTGCTTGGGTTTATTCAGACCTAAAGGGATTTGATCCTCATATTGCCTAGCACACCATAGAATTTGAACCAGGTGTAAAGCCTATAAGGCAGAGGCGGAGGCCCCTAAATCCAAGGCTAGAGCCCCTGATGATTAAAGAATTGACTAAGCTAATTGAGGGAAAGATCATTTTTCCCATCAAGCATACTTCTTGGGTCTCAAACCTTGTCCCTGTGAGGAAGAAGAATGGAGAAATTAGGTTGTGCGTTGATTTCAGGGACCTAAATAGGGCCTCCCTAAAAGACCACTACCCACTTCCATCAATGGAGTAGATTTTACAAATAGTGGTTGGCTCGGAGAGATTTTCTTTGCTTGACGGATTTTCTGGTTACAATTAGGTGTTAGTCAAGGAGGAGGATCAGTTCAAAACTGCTTTCACTACCAAGTGGGGCACCATGGCCTACAACAGGATGCCTTTTGGTCTCTCTAACACTAGCTTGACCTTTCAAAGAGCCATGGATATGGCGTTCAAGGGTTTGCTATACAAACTGGTGCTGGTGTACTTAAATGATATAACAATTTTTTCCAAGAATGCATCTGAGCATTTATCCCACTTAAGGAAAGTTTTTGTGAGATGCCAAGAGTTTGGGATATCCCTTAATCCAAACAAATGCATTTTTGTTGTCCATGAAGGCAAGTTGTTAGGGCACGTTGTCTCAAAAGAAGGCATTACTATTGATGCTGAAAGAGTAAGGGCCATTTTGGAGCTGCCTTTACCAAGTCATAAGAAGGGATTATAAATTTTTATTGGCAGAATTAATTTTCTACGAAGGTTCATCCCTGATATCGCAAACCTTTTGAAACCTTTGACATCCATGTTGAAAAAGAATATAGTCTTTAATTGGACAAAAGAGGCCAGACTCAGTTTTGAGTCTATAAAAGAAGCATTGTCAATTGCGCCAACTTTGGTACATCCTGACTTTTTCAAAGATTTTATTCTATATGCTTATGGTGGCCTAGATACAATCTCTGTAATTTTAGTGCAGAAGCAGAGTAGCGGCTTTGAGCAGCCAATTGCTTTTTTCAATCAGGGGCTGGAAGAATATGAACAGAAGTATAGATTTGTTGAGAAGCACGTCCTTGCAATGATAAGGAGCCTCAAGAAATTTTAGCATCTTGTTTCCAATAACAAGATACATTTAAAGGTGGCTCATCCCAGCATGAAAGAGTTCTTGTTGAGTAAAGATGTTAATGAGAAGAGAGCGGGTTGGATCACCAAGCTCATGGAATATGATGTGGATATCCAAGTAACCAAGCTTGTCAGAGGTAGAGGACTCAGCGAGCAGCTCACTACCAGTTCTAACAAGGAGGATGAGACACTTTTGACCATTGAGGATGCACCTCAAGATAATGCAGCAGTAGCGAACACAGGCTGGGTTACTGATATGACTAAATTTTTGCAAACTGGCAAATATCCAGCAGGTCTAGATAGAACTAAAAGAAGATATTATAGACTGAAGTCCATTCCATATATTTTAATAAATGGCATCCTTTTCAGAAAGGACTTTAATGGTGTATTGTTAAGGTGCATTGATAAAGATTAGACTGATAAGGTACTACATGAATTTCATGATGGAATAGCAGGGGGTCATTTTGCCCCGAAGACTATTGCCTGGAAGATAATGAGAGCTGGATATTATTGGCCCAGCCTATTTAAGGATGCCCATGCATGGGCAAGGAAATGTGTAAAATGTGCCATTTTTGCAGGAAAAGAAAGGCTGCCAGCCTTACCTTTATGGCCAATTCAAATAGAGCAACCCTTCATGAGATGGGGTATGGAATTCATAGGTCCTATTAATCCACCATCAAGTGCAGGCCACAAGTGGATTCTTACAGCTATAGATTTTTTCACAAGATGGACTGAAGTAGTAGCTCTAAAGGAATCAAATGAAAATGTTGTTTTAAATTTTTATCATGACTTGATTTCCAGATTTGGAGTGCCTGAGTCAATAATTTCTAACAATGCATTGACCTTTGTTGGCCTAAAGATAACTGATTGGGCTGTCAAGAATGGGATCTATCTGAATACTTCTTCTAATTATTACCCACAGGGTAATGGTTTGGCTGAGTCTACCAACAAAAATCTCATAAGGATTATTAAAAGATCAATGGAGGACAACCAGAGGACCTGGCATACTAATTTGAAGTATGCCTTATGGGTAGATAGAATAACTCCTAAGAGGTCCATTAGAAATTCTCCATATATGTTAGTATATGGGAAGGAAGCAAGATTGCCTATCTCTGTAGAACTGCTAGCACTGGACATCATGAACTAGTTGGAGATGTTTGAAGAAGAGAATCCCATGGCTGTCAGATATGCTCAGCTTATGGAACTTGAAGAAATTAGAGACAAGGCTATGAAGACTATGGAATATCATCAGCTTCAAACAAAAAGAAATTTTGATCAGAAGGCCACCCCCAGAAGCTTTAGAATGGGTGACATGGTGCTTAAATGGGATGAATTAAAAAGCAGACCAGGAAAGCATTCCAAGTTTGACAACATGTGGAGTGGTCCATTTCTCATTACTAAATGCAAGGAGCACAATGCATTTCAGTTATCACAAATAGATGGACAAAATCTGCCTATCCCAGTTAATGGGATACACCTAAAGAGGTGTTTTGAGGTATGAGTGCCTTGTAAATCAGTAAATTAGGTCTCTATGCTTTCAATAAGTGCTACTGCACATTAGTTTAGATTTGCTTTTGCTTTCCCTAAATGCTGTCTAGCATAGTTGAAAGAGTTTGCTTTCAACATTTTGTCTTGGTTTGGCCTTCCATGTGTTCTTCATTGCTTCTATCTTGTTTTGCTAAGGTCAAAAATATCTATATTTTAGTCTCTATGTGACTCTATGCCCAATAGATGTATAGGCCACTGATCTAACTGTTTAGCAGGCAAACATCCCAAAGAGGTCGCCAAATTGTTGACCCATTTTTTCCTTTGACCAGAGCCAAACAATCAACCTGGTATTTTCCTTGAAAAACCTTTGGAAGATGTTGCCAAAAAATGAAAAGTGCCAAATTTCCTAAAAAAACCTTACCATTGGAAAGAGCTTGAAAAAATAGGCAGGTTTGCTTTTTACATCACCCTGAAATTCGGCCAAATAAAGAAGTTATTGATGGTCAAAGCTTTGGTCAACATACAGTTCAAATATACATTTGGCGGGCTTGCAAATCTATATTGGCCTTAGAAATTATGAAAAAATTTGAGTTATATACATTTTCTGAATGTATATCGGGCCAAGGAAATGCATATACATTTAGGGAATCTTCCGCAGATTCTCAGAATATTCGCTAAATGTATATCGGGTCTGCATGTATATAGGGGCTTATATATTCAGATATACAAATGGAGATACAAAGGAATATGCAGTGAAAAGATACAAGGCCAGCAGACATACATATGCTACAGTGGATGTACATTCGCCAAAGATACAAAGGCTGAAATATACAAGGTAATATACATTGAAGATTCCTCAGGATATTCCGCGCTTGTATGTATAAAAAGGCTTGTATATCAACTTGTATGTTCGCACATACAATTGGCTATATACAAATGAAGATATGCATCACGGGTATATTCCATCAAAGATTCCCTATTTGTATGTAAGGGAGTTTGTATATTTGCATTTGTATATCCGTATATACAAACAAATGTGCATTTGCTACAGTGTCGCGAAGGGATATACAAAGGGTCGACACAAGGAGATATACAAAGGAGTTTGTATATCTCAGAGATACAAATGGTGGGGCCCGTGAAGATACAAAGAGGTTTGTATATCATATACATACAAAGGTTCAAATGCTACAGTGGAATGTATATCGACTTGTATGTTCGCACATACAAGCTGATATACAAGGAAACATATACAATCTGGACCCGAATAGAAGTTTCAATCTATTCTATGTTGTTCTCGGGTCCGCCTTGTATAAAAGGTATTTGTAGGTCTTGACATACAAAAGAGCATGTACAAGCTAGATTTCAAGATAGGTATAGTTTGGCAGAATGCAGCGCTAAGTCTGTGGCTTGTATGTATATGGCAATTGTATATTGCGATATATAACCAAAGATACAAGAGTTAACATACAAGCCAGACCTGAATGCATTTTTAAGTGGTTTCATAAAGAGTTTCAGGTCCGCGACTTGTATATTTACATGTACATCGCGATATACAAGCGGAAGATGCAAGGCAGATTTCAAGGCAGTTTCAAATGCAGCCAATGTTTTTTCACGTCTGCAGTGCTTTGTATATGCGATTGTATGCTTGTATATGCATTGCGATATACAAGAAAAAATACAAAGAGAGGAGATGCAAGCCGAACCCGACAGGTAATCAAATATACTTAAAGGTCATTTGGGGTCTGACTTGTATGTATATGGCACTTGTATATTACGATATACAAGTCAAAGATGCAATCATATATACAAGGCGGATTTCAATCAAAGATCAAGTTTGGCACATAAAGATTTGGATTCCGTTTTGTATGTATGGGTGTTTGTATATTTGCATATACAAAGGGATGTACAGGGGCCAATATGCAAAGTGCCATGTATGTGTAGAAGGAGTTGCAGGATGAGTTTTTGAATGCCGATTCAGGCGCCAAGATGCAACGATATACATAGAAATGCAAAAGCGATATATACAGGTAGTTGACCAAAAGTTTGACCACCTGTATCTCCTTCATTTTGGCAAAATTCGGCATGCTCCAAGAGGCAAAGTTGCATATTTTGGTCCCCTCTTTCATTTGGTAGGGTTTTTCAGGAGTTTTGTTACTTTTTCAAATTCAGATTTGGAGTTGCTATATTTTGGGCGACTGGACGTTTCAGCGATGACTTTTAGCAGATAAAGATATTTTTGGGGCATTCATTGCTGCACAAAGATGATGCAGCTCGCATTGATGGTCAGAAATATCTTCCCACCTTCCTCTTCCAGATATTTTCATCTTTTCTACTACAGATTGATGAGTAAGCTGCTTGCATTCAAGACTGCAAAATATCTCATACCCGCCCAGTTCCAGATTTCGACGCCATAATTGATGCAGTTGGACAGTCGTCGATGGGGATCTTTTTCTATGACAGCTCATAGGGCAAATTTTGTATCTGACTTGGGAGTTTTGGAATGCTATAAGTATGCATTCAAATGTTGTAAATAAGGTTGGAATTTTTTTGGCATTAAGGCTTTTCTGTTTCCAAACAGGGTTTTCATATGTTGTAACCGTGCCTTTCCATTGAATATATGCAAGTTAATTTTACCTCTTTACTGATTTTTCTAGTTTTGTGTGAATCTACATATGGTTTGTCTGTGAATGTTTTATTCCTCTCAATCATATTGCTTCTCACCTCTGCTAGAGTCATCTAACCTGTGTATGCCTACTTGCCATATTCTGATTGTATTGTGCATCCTTCAGTTCTGTGGAAGTTTCTTTAAATCTGTCTGGTGTATCACCCTTTTATGTTTTCAAGCTTTTATTCATTTTCATTACAAGCTTTCTCTCTCCCTTTTCCCCTCAAAATTTAGTAGTTTTAGGTGATAACTAGACAAGGAAGCCAGCCTTCTCCAGAGGTCTAATCTCACTTAGCAAAGTCCCACAATTAGAGATCAGTCCCATGTTACTCCAGTTTGTAGAGGCTTCACGGCTGTATGCAAGGGTGCAAAACTGAGTGATAACAGTTACAACACACTTGGGGTGCAATACAAGGGCCCAATAAAAAGGTGTTGTGAAGATTTTTTAGGAGGGGCAGCATATAATAACCCTAATAACAACAAATTAGTGCAAAAATATTCGTCACAACACGCCTACGGTGCAAATCTAGGGAGTTGATAAGGCCAAATCTAGTGAAAATCAAGGTTTTTCAAGCCCTAGGTGTGAGATCTTAATGCAAAATGCTATATGAGTGTTTTGCAAGCTTATTTATGATGAAAATTAAATGTACTCAGATCTGAAAATTATTTCCAAGCTCTAAGATGCAAAATGCAAGTGCAAATCTAATGAAAAATCAATGAAAATTGTTAGTTTTTGTTGAAACTTTCTATGTAAAAATGCAAATCTTTAAGATCTAAATGCAAATTTACACTAAAATACAACACTACAGACAAATGCAAATTTGAATGAGTGCCTAAGATGAGTAGAAAAATCTAAATCAATATTTTACGTACAAACTCTAGTTTTTGGAATTACTAGGTTAAATGAAAAATTCAAAATTTCTAACAAAACCCTAGCAATTTTATGATGAAAATGCAATGCAAGCTATTGACTTTTTGTATTTTTCTGTAATTTATCTCAGATCTAATGCAAAAATCAGAAATTTGATGAAATTTCAATTAATTAACGCAACATGAAAAACCCTAGCATGTAATTTTTTTAAATTTTCCAAAATTTTCAATTTTTTTATAATTTTTCCAATGCAATAAGATGAATGATAAAATGAATGAATGAAATCAATGCAAATCTAAAGTAAAAAACTTAGTAAGGTGTAATTAAGTCCAAAAATGATAGCACTAGATCTACAAACATATGCTCTGATACCACTCTAATAGCACGGTCACATTCATTCCATAAATCTTAATCAAATTTCTTCCTTTGTCCAAATGGACTGCTATAGCTTACTGTCAAAATGTTGATAGGAACTAACATGCAACACATTAATGACAGGATTCACATAAATTCAAACTTATTTCAAATTAGCTATAGGAGCTATCTACACATACGACATAGAGACAAAATGCATAAGAAAACTGATCTTTTCATTCATTTAGCCAACTTGGCCTCAATTATAAAAAATTACATAACCATTCAAAATCACATCTACACCTTACTCTCTTGGTCTCTCATCGGCCTTTACCACCTTGCTGGTCTATACTATTTGGCCTTTAGCCACATTTGATCTCCTCCTCTTAGACTAGTTTGTTCTTTCCTGTCACCATGCTTATCGTTATGTTCATTCTGTTCCATTACAGATTGGCCTCTTGCATTTGTTGTTGCCCAGCGTCCTTGTTCCATCGACCACCTTTCATCAACATTCATACTTGCCAAATTTTGATTATTGGCCTTACGACCTACCTTGCCATTCTCCTCCAATATGTTTGGCCACTAAACAAAGTCTTTTGATATTCCTATCAACCTGATGGCCTCCTCATCTGCATTGAAGGCCTTTCCTATTTATGCGGCCTTTCTCTATTTTATCGGCCTCTTCTACTTAGCCTTCCTCCTCTGGCCTATCAACCTCTCTTCTCCAGCTTCCACGTCTAAAATATTTCTGCGGCCTTCTTGAATATATATGCGGCCTCTCTCTTTATTTTCTTCTACTTCCTATCTTTCCTTCCTATCGGCCTTCTCACATATCTACGTCTCCTCTTATTTTACAGCCTCCTCTGTATATCCTACGGCCTCTCTCTATACTTGCGGCCTCTCCTTATTAATCAGCCTTCTCTATTTCATAATGGACTCTCTTAACATATATAGCCTCCTTTAATACACATAGCCTCCCTCTTTGTATATGCGGCCTCTCTTCTTGTATATACGACTTGTCTGAATCTATATGCAGCTGGCTTGATTTCCTGTAACTGCCTCCTCCTCTCTCATTCGCCTCTAAACATAGTTGGCCTTCATGTTGTCATTAGTGACTGCAGCCTCCAGAATTTTCTTCTGCCACTTCTCTTTTCCTCCCTCTTTCTCCACTATGTTCGACCATACATTCTCTCACCATCTATTCTTAGTTGTGCCTTTTAATCAGCCTTTTCCTTGCATGCAACCTGCCTTTATTTCTCTTCTGCCGCTTTTCCTATTTTTTGCCTTTCTGCCTTTGCCACCTTCCACAATCTGTCACTAACCGTTACTCTTTATTTGAATATAGAACATCTTTTTTTGACACCATCGACATGGCTGGCACCTCTTCGCAATAACATTATAGTTGAATCTATCAATAACCACCAACTTCACCACTTATCCAATAAAAAATTATTATTGTTCCTATCGCCTTGGCAATAGGAGGCTCCTTCTCATGCTTTTGTCACTTGACCCACACATTAAACCAAAAAATTAATTGCCAATGACAATTTTCAAATTTTAATCGGATGGCCCTGCATCAAACTCCCCAAGGGACAAAGATCATGTGCTCCAGCACATGTGTTCCTCTGCAAACTTAAACAAATCTTTTCTTTTGCCTTTTCCATAACTTCTCTATCTCATTTGCTTCAATCTTCCAACATCTCTGTGCAACACTGTGGGCTGTTATCTCATGACTGCTTGCATCACTTACAATCCATCCCCAATCTCAAATTCTCCTTTCATTAAACAAATCATAATCAAATGGAAAAATTATAACATCCAATGCATTATCCATACTTAGCATTCTTATATCATCCTCAATTTGTTCATCTGTCCTATCTTCCAACCATTCTTCTCTCATGGTCATCTGCTGCAACACAACATCAATTTCAGCTTCATCCTTTATAATCTCACATCCTAAATCTGTATCATCTTCATTCTTTAATTCTGCAACCACTTTTGCATCATGGTCTTCAAGCTTCATTGTTGTCCTACTCACACCTTCAATCTTTTCATTCTATTCTTTCTCAATGGCTGCCAACTTCTGCCATAAATATTCTTCTATGCTTTCTTTTACTACTCCATCTTCCTCTTTACTTTCATTCTTCTTTGGTTTGTCTTCTTCTTCTAGAACTATGGTTGTTCCACTATCATCCTCTTCATCTGCAACTGTTCTCATGTTCAAATCTGCATCTTCAATACATCTCTCCGGTGTCTTCTTTTTCCATACAAGTCTTCTATTCCACTTTTCCTCTTTTCTAACGTACCTACATTTTCCAAGTTGCCTTTGTCTACATTCTTGTCTTCTCAAATATCTATTTCTTCTTATCTTTTTTTCATCCAATAATCTCCTCATATTTTCCTCATCATTAGGAATTTCATACAAAGCCTTATCATCATAAAAATCAGATTTCTTTTCTCTCACCTTCCATACACTTGGCTTCTCTTGTTGCAACTTCATTGTATGCTTCTTCTCCTTCTTGCCATCTATTGGATTCATCATACTTCCAGTACCTTGGGACTGGTTCTTTTCTACCTATTTCCAACTCATTGTCCTTCCTGCAACATATTTGTTTATTGTTACTTGCTTTATCACCCATACTCTATCACTGGACTGATGTCCTCTATTTGCTGCTCTTGAGCTTCTCTTCACTTGCTCTGTCTTCATCCTCCAATCATTTTCTCTAGGCCTCCTTGCTGGCCAACTCAACCTTGCATCATACTGCCACTTATTCTTCTACACATCTCTTATTCTCTCCACTTACTTGTTAGCATAAACATAATCAAATGCATTCACTTCTTTATAACTCAACTGTTGCCTTTTATCAATCTTTTTCTTTTGCCGACATGGCACTACATATCCATGATCCTCAATCACATTTACATTCTCTAATTTCCTTTCCTTAACAACTTGCCTATTCATATCCTCGTTTCTACATTCATGATTAAAAATAACAATTTTACCTTCATCTTTCTGTGCAAGGATCTGTTGTTCCAAATTGCATCCACCTTTAGCTTCTTGGCCTTTCAACTTCTCTTCTTCATAAGCCTCTTGTGCTACTGCTACAACATCTTCACATGCATCATGAAACTCTATGGTTTCCTCTTCATCTTCATCATTAAACAAAACATCTTCAGCATCAATTTCCTCTTCTTTTCCAGGTACTCTGTACCACACCTCTGCTGCAAACTCTTCTTGGCATTCTACTGCCATCAAGCTTTCCTCATTCACATCTTCCACTCTTTCTTCTAGAGCTATTCTTACCCCAAATTTCATCATCTTCAAGGTCTCATTCTCAACCTTCAACATCACTTCCTTTATACCTACATACAAAGCTGCAAATATAACATTAGCAAATAAAATGAGAGACCACAATGTCTCTACCAATGCCCTCCTCATGGACATTCTTCCTTCTTCATTTCTCTTTTTCTCAAGTGCTACCCGCTGCACCTTTTCCTCTTTCTCTTTTCTCATGTTCTCTTCAATGAGAAATCTTTTAACCTCTTCCAGCCTATGTCGCTCCAATGGCAACTCTCTGATGTCCCATCTTTTTCAGGAACCCTCTCATCTTCTTATCTTCTCTTCTTAAGGCTTTTATACTCTGCCTTTTTCTCTTCTCAACAATCTCCTTTACTGGTAATTTTACTTTCTTACTCATTGGCCAAACCCAATAATATCCTTGTTCTTGTTCTTCATACCATTGTTTTACCAACATTAAATCCCTTCTCAACTCTGCCAATTCTCTCTCGAACTCTGCATCTGTCATCCTTTTTCCTTCTCTTCTCTTGTCTCTTTTTGTGACTCTCTTTACCCATTTTCTTCTGCATCTTTCTTTCTTTCATCTTTCAGACACCTCCTTAGGGCTTTCTTCTCTTTCCAACCTACCCCATCAATCAATCCCAAAACCACAACCAATAACACATTCAATATTCATACTCAGATCATTCTAAGCTCTGATACCACTATGATAGCATGGTCACATTCATTCCATAAATCATAATCAAATTTATTCCTTTGTCCAAATGGACTGCTACAGCTTACTGTCAAAATATTGACAGGAACTAACATGCAACACATTAATGACAAGATTCACATAAATTCAGACTTATTTCAAATCAGCTACAGGAGCTGTCTACACATATGATATAGAGACAAAATGCATAAGAAAACTGATCTTTTCATTCATTTAGCCAACTTGGCCTCAATTATAAAACATTACATAACTATTCAAAATCACATCTACACCTTACTCTCTTGGCCTCTCATCGGCCTTTACCACCTTGTTGATCTATACTATTTGGCCCTTAGCCACATTTGATCTCCTCCTCTCAGACTAGTTTGTTCTTTCCTGTCACTATGCTTATCATTATGTTCATTCTGCTCCATTATAGATCGGCCTCTTGCATTTGTTGTCGCCTAGCTTCCTTGTTCCATTGACCACCTTTCATCAACATTCATACTCACCAGATTTTGATTATTGGCCTTATGACCTGCCTTGCTATTCTCCTCCAATATGTTTGGCCACTGAACAAAGTCTTCTGATATTCCTATCAGATTGATGGAATCTTCATCTACATTGATGGCCTTTCCTATTTATGCGTCCTTTCTCTATTTTATCGGCCTCTTCTACTTGGCCTTCCTCCTCTAGCCTATCAGCCTCTCTTCTCCAGTTTCCTCGTCTAAAATATTTTTGTGGACTTCTTGAATATATATGCAACCTCTCTCTTTATTTTTTTCCACTTCCTATCTTTCCTACCTATCAACCTTCTCACATATCTGTGCCTCCTCTTATTTTATGGCCTCCTCTGTATATCCTACGGCCTCTCTCTATACTCGTGGCCTCTCCTTATTAATCAGCCTTCTCTATTTCATAACGTACTCTCTTAACATATACAGCCTCCTTTAATACATGTGGCCTCCTTCTCTATATATGTGGCCTCTCTTCCTGTATATACGACTTGTTTGAATCTATATGCAGTTGGCTTGATTTCCTGTAATGGCCTCCTCCTCTCTCATTCACCTCTAAACATAGTCGACCTTCATGTTGTCATTAGTGACTGTAACCTCCAGAATTTTCTTCTATCGCTTCTCTTTTCCTCCCTCTTTCTCCACTATGTTTGACCATACATTCTCTCACCATCTATTCTCAGCTGTGCCTTTTAATTGACCTTTTCCTTGCATGTGGCCTGCCTTTATTTCTCTTTTGCCACTTTTCCTATTTTTTGCCTTTTTGCCTTTGCCACCTTCCACAATCTGTCACCAACCATTACTCTTTATTTGAATATAGAATATCCTTTTATGACACTATCGACATGGATGGCACCTCCTCGCAATAGCATTATAACTGAATCTAGTAATAACCACCACCTTCACCACTTATCCAATAAACAATTATTATTATTCCTGTCACCTTGGTGACAGGAGCCTCCTTCTCATGCTTCTGTCACTTGACCCACACATTAAAATCAAAAAATCAAATGCCAATGACAATTTTCAAATTTTAATCAGATGCCCCTGCATCAAAAAACACGTGTTCACCAAAATGTAATGGTTAAAATTTGGATGGGTTTATTTTGTGTGTATACCTATCCTCCTTTCACTAATTACATTCAAGGACCTTAGGATCGAGTGTCAATGCACTATCAGGTCCTTGGTCACTTAGGAATGTAGGGAAGATTGGATTAGGGTGGTTTGATTGTCAATTATCTTCTATTATACTCAATTGTATATCAAAACCCTAATTATGCAAATACGACAGTAAACAGATAAATTATTCAGAATCTCTCTATAGAGAGATGTAAAATGATAAATGAAAGTGCACCTATTTTCAAAGTTCAAGATGGAGAATAGTTGGGGACTAATGAGCAGGTGCCCAAGTCCTCCCCCTATTTTGGTTAGGGATTAGCTTCAAGGGATCCCCCTAGGTCCCATTTTCCATAAAACCCAGGGTTCATTTCATCAGGATGTCAAAATATGATGCAAGATGTCCTAAATGTACACTAAAGACTCAGGAGCTAAATCTTAGGAGGGAAAATCCCCCAAGGGGACATTTTCCAATGTTACAGGTAGTGAGGTTGGCAAATCAAGGCATATTAGAAAAATCTATGCTGAGTCTTTCAGTAGGAGAGTGTTGGATAGAAAATTCCCATGATTCAAATTGGTTGTGGACAGACCATCGAATGTTGAGGTAGTTCACATCAAATTTGAAAGATGCCACCTAGAAGAATGGATATAGGCCAAATTTATGTTGTAGAATAAATTGAGGAAATGTTCACTATGATGAGGAATGTCCAAATCTGGTTGGGTGTGGTAAAAGATGATAGAAGGGTAGGAATTGTGAACCCTAGATTAGATTATAGTGATGATGAATAGGAGGAAATATTAGTTGATGAAGTCATTATTGAAGATGAAGATAGAGAAGACAGAATGATAAAAACCCTCATATAATTAGTAAGAAAAGTGAAATAGATTTACATAATTATTCCTGTAGTCTAGATCTAGTAGAACTAATTGATTGGATTAATGATCTTGAAAAATATTTTGAATATGAGGATATTTCTAACCCTAATAGAGTGAAGTTTGCAAAGACAAAGCTAAAAAGTCATACTGCAATCTGGTGGAAGGAAACCTAGTTGGAGAGAAATAGGAAGGTAAGCCTAAAATTGAAAAATGGAATAGGATGGTAAAGAAGTTGCAATCTAAGTTTACTCCTACAAATAATCAATTATATTTACTAAAGAGGTTATAAAATTTGAGACAAAAATATTTAAGTTCGAAAGATTATGCTAGGGAGCATTATAAGTTGTCTATTAGAGCATTCCATCACAAAGATAATCAAGAAAAAATGGCTAGATATATCAATGGTTTAAGAGGATCAATCCAGAAAGAATTGAGTATGTTAATTATCCATTCTGTTGATGAAGCATATCAGTTTTCCCTAAAGGCTAAAGATAAGTTGAACTACATATTTTAGACTAAAAAAAATAGGAGAGGGAGAAATGGTAGATTTTCTAGAGGAAGAAACCAAGGAAGTGGAAGAGGAAATTGTAATAATGACGCTGAAACAAAAGAAAATATAGAAAGTTACCACCATAGAAAATATGATAATTATCAAAGACATCGAAGTAGATATGAAAGGGGTGTTGGAAGGTTGTCTAGAGGAATCATTTGTTTCAATTGTGGAGGTGAAGTTCATAGAGCATTTGAGTGTACTCAATCACAAGGAGAATATGACAAAAGATCTAAGAGAACCACAAGAGAAGCACATGTTAATGAAGAAGTTTCTTCTAATAATGAAAAAGTATGCCAAAGAAATTTGAGTCATTGTTGTTGAAAAGAAGTTTGCTAAGTCCTTAAAATTTGGGTGAACTAATACAAATAAAAAGTTTGTTTAAAATTGTATGTAAATATAGAGGTAAATGTTGCAAATCAATTATTGATAGTGGTAGTACTGATAATTTAATTGCAAGTGAAATGGTGGAGAAATCAAATCTAAAAAGGGTAAAGAATCCTGACCCTTATAGAGTATGTTGGTTGCAAAAAAATCATATAATTTTGGTTAGTGAACAATGTCTTGTGAAATTTAAGATTAGAGTATATAAAGATGAGGTTTTATGTGATATCATGCTAAATGAGTGTTTGTTATATTTTGTTGGGTAGACCATGATAGTTTGACAGTAAGGCTATAAATGATGGAAGATAAAATACTTACATATTGACCAAGGATAGAGGTGAAACATGCACTTTTACCATTGAAAGAGGATGGTGAACTAATGAATGGTATTGCAAGAGTAATGTTAGTAAATGGTGAGCAATTCCTGAAGAATGTGAAGAAATAATAAATTTATTTTTTTGTTATGAGAAAGGAAGATATCGCAAAAGTAGAAGAAAATGTGGTAGTGCATCTTGATATTTCTAAGTTGTTGATAAAGTATAGTGGTATTATTTTTCACAAGTTTCCTAAATGATTACCACTGGTGAGAAGTATAAGTAATCATATGGATCTAAATTTGGGAGTAAGTTTACCTAATAAGATAACACATAGGTTGACTCTAGCTGAAAGTGAAGATTTGTGTCACACTACAAAATTGTTGAAGAAATGATTGATAATAGAAAGTTTGATCTCGTGTGCGGTACCAGTAGTTTTAGTACTAAATAAAGGAGGAGAAGGGAGAATGTGTACATAATCTAGAGTTATAAACAAGATTATTGTCAAGTATAGATTTATGTTACCAAAGATGGATGATCATATGGATTGTTTATGTGACAAAAAAATATTTTAGTAAGAGAGATTTAAAGAGTGGATATCATCAAATCAAAATTAGAGAAGGAGATGAGTGGAAGATTGCATTTAAGATAAAATAAAGTTTGTATGAATGGTTGGTTATGCCTTTTGGATTTCCAAATGCACTTAGTACTTTTATGATGTTAATGAATGAGGTATTTGAATCATATCTTGATAAATTTGTTGATGTATACTTGGATGACATTCTAATTTTTAGTAAAAGTGAAGAAGAACATCTGGACCATATCATAATAGTACTACAAAGATTGAGAGAAGAAAAGTTATGGATGGATCTGAAGAAATGTAGTTTTATGAAGAAAGGGCTGGTTCATCTAGGTTTTGTTATTTGTCCTAATGGGTTGAAGATGGATCATGAGAAAATCAAAGCTATTGTTGAATGACCAAAACTGGTAAGCATTTTTGAAGTTAGATCTTTTCATGGGTTAGCTAATTTTTACTAGAAGTTTATCAACAATTTTAGTGGAATATGTGCACCAATTATTGATGTAATAAGAAATGATAAGAAAGAATTCAAACAGACTATTGTGGCTATTAAAGTTTTGAACTCCTAAAGAAGAAAGTAACTGACCAACTTGTATTAGCTTTACCAAATTTTGATAAGTTATTTCAAGTTGATTGTGATGTGAGTGGAAATGCAATTAAAGTTGAACTAAGTTAGGAAGAAAGACCTATTGCTTATTTTAGTGAGAAGATGAATAGTGCCAAAAGAAAATATTTTATGTTTATTAGGAATTGTATGCAATTGTACAAGCATTGAAGAAGTGGAGACATTATTTGTTGTCAAAAGAATTTGTTTGGTATACTGACCATTAAGCATTACAATATTTGAACAACCAAAATAAGTTGAATGCTCCACATGTTAAATGGGTTGAAATTTTATAGCTATTCATTTGTAATAAGACATATGAGTGGAAAGTCTAATCAAATAGTAGATGAATTTAGTAGATGACATAATTTGTTAATAGAGATGAGAATGCAAATTATTGGTTTTGATGAATTAAAACATTTTATATGAGTTTGACATTGATTTTGCTAAAGAATGAAAGTCATGTAAGTCACCAAATAAGTGGAGATAGGACTAGATAGTTAGAATATTTAATTCAAAGAGATTTGTTATTCAAGGGAAATCATATATGTATTCATAAGATTTCAATGAGAAAAAAATTGATTAAAGAGAAACATAGTGGAGTATTGGTAGGACATTTTAGAGTTGATAAGACATTTGCATTGGTAAGTGAAAAATTATTTTTGGCAACAGATTTATAAGGATGTTAGAAGGTATGTATAGAATTATTGAACTTGTCAAATGGAAAAAAGAGGTAGCCATAATTTTAGTTTGTACAAATCATTATTGATTCTAGAAAGACCATGGGGATAATGAGGGAAAAAATGATTAAAGAGAAACATAGTGGTGGATTGCTAGGACATTTCAAGGTTGATAAGACATTTGCATTGACAAGTGAAACATTATTTTTGGCCACAAATGTATAAGGATGTTAGAAGGTATGTATATAATTGTCAAACTTGTCAAATAAAAAATGAGGTAGCCAAAATGTTGATTCATATAAATCATTACTATTTCTAAAAAGACAATGGGAGGATATTAGTATGAATTTTATATTAGGACTGTCAAGAACTCAAAGATGACATGATTCCATTTTTTTAGTTGATAGATTTTCTAAGATGACACATTTCGTAGCTTCTAAGGAAACTACTGATGCAATACACATAGATGACTTATTTTTCAAGGAAATTGTGAGATTACATGGGTTACCTAAAATCATTGTTTTAGACAAGGATGTAAAATTTATTGGACATTTTTGGAGAACCTTATGGAAGAAAATGGACATAGACCTAAAGTTTAATTTAGCATACTGCCCACAAAAAAAGGTTATAAATAGAAGTTTGGGAAATTTGTTGAGATGTTTATTGTTGGTATAACATTGTATTCACCTTGATTAGGATCTATCCTAAGTGTGATATTGCACCTATTTATTAAGTTTGTTGATATGCATCGAACAATTGAGAGGGGGGGTGAATCAGTTGTCTCAAAAATCAATCACTTCTACACTTAAACATTAATCACTTATCCATAATTATTATGATTTGATAATGAATGCATGAAATCAGAAACTTAACCACATAAACAACATCAAACACAAGAGACACCAGATTTTACGTGGAAAACCCCAAGGTGGGGAAAAACCACGGAGCTAATTAACTCTCAAAATATATTGCAATCTTGAAATAATGATGTTCATGCTTGGTCACTCCACAGGCCTAAACATACTGGCTCACTGCCATGAAGAACAACTAGGTCTAATAGGCCCACTGCCTCAACCCAAACCTAGCAAGATTACAATAAGGGTTGTTAAACCCTGAGGACTATTAAACCCTACTGGCGGCTCATTGTTAGGCTCACTTCCATGATCACCTTTTTATGTCTATGATTAAAGTACAACAATTCCTCTACTCTAATCTATTTTGCCTCTTCTTTGCTTTGCCTTTTGGACCTTTCTCATTATCTTTCCATCTTCGCTCAAGGACAAGTTTTCCATGACTCAACTACAAGTATTTATACACTCACTCAACCTTGGAATGATCATCAAGGTCGGCATTACAATCATCAACCATTGGAACAATCTCCAAGGTCGTCATTACAAACATTTACAAAATAGGTCTTGACCTATTACAACATTATGCAAAAGGGATGAAGTAAAAGTGTATGCAGATCATGCCATGCCTTAGCTGGGACTCAACCACGATCTTCCACACTTCATCACACTTCCACAATCTTCCAGAGATCTCCACAATCACTGGGATTAACCAGGTCGACCAAAACTAGTTACACAATATGCTATCCAGGAATAATCTTCAAACACCTTCACAATTCTTCCACAAAGACCAATGTAATGATAAGAACATGATTAGGAGGTATCCACAAGCACATTATAATCATTAGGAGTAACCGCACAAAACTTAACCACTTTATCCATAGGAATCTTCACACTGGAACACATGAACTTCACTGTCTTCAACTATCATAAAAGAAAGATAGCTTGCGGACCACCAAAACATGAACCACTGCAATTGTAGGAACTTATCATCATCCCAGACTTCCCTCTAGAACTGCAGAGCAAGATACTTTATTGCGGAGCATAATACTTTCTCCCTATCCCAACTAAACTTACATAAAAGGCAGGTTTTACTCTAGTGAATGTAACTCTCTCAATTCTTCACACCGGAGGTTCAAACTCAGGATTTAGCATCTTCAGACATCCCTTTAAATAAATTCCAATCTGCAAACCAAGATCTTCATCCAACAAGAGATGTGGAGCAGTCTACCGGGCTGTTCTTTAACATACCACTCACTGTCTATACTGCACTTCACTGTAACTCACTTGTTTCTTCCGGAGAGGCCAATTTTCTCAATATCCTCAACATATAAAGCTTCCAACCAAGTAATAGAATAAGATACAGTTGACACCAATGACAACACCAATTAGGCATATACTTGCAACAAAGTTTACTTAGGATAATATGTATTTAATTATTTTATCCTAAGTAGTTAATAATGACATGTGTACACCTTGAATTGAAGTACATAAGTGCCACCACTACCTCATCAATCCTTGATTGATAGTAGGTGGGTGATCCCACAATATTGTGTCCCTCTTTTTGGCCAAAGTAGGACATTGAAATCAACATTTAAACCAAAATTTCACTTTCTGACACCTATAGCAACTAAACCATTAAGAATTTGAAGATGATATTAACTAGTGATTTTTGAGATTTTGTGTGTAGATTCTAAATGTATTTTGTAAAAAAATTAAGAAATAATTTATGAATTTTTTTACGTAACTTTTAATAACTTATTCTTTCTAGTTACCAGCATTTTTAAAAAGTGACGTTGATACCATACATCATAACTTTTTTAATGGAAAGGATCAAATTATCAAATTTTAAGTATATATTTGTAACACCAATATCTAGTGCATAGATATTTTTTCATAATTTTTGTTACGTATATATTTTTTTATTAATTTTTGAAGTGAGATTAATTATAATTCAGACATAGGTTTATACCATAGAATATAACTTTTTATGGATGTATCCAAATTAAATTGTTTTTTTTGTTGAAACAAGGACATCAATACCTAGTGTGCAGATATTTTTCATAAATTTTTTCTCTATTTTTTTTTTCTGCATGTGTGGAATAGAGACCTTGATGTTCAGTGAAAAACCTATATTCACTAGAAAATAGAAAATAAATATAATAATCAAATGAAATATATTGAAAATCATACTTTTTGGAAAGTTTATACTAAGGGTTACATACTTACAAAATAGAATTTCAAAATAACTTCATTTGATCCCCCAAAAGGTGAATTTTTTTTTTTGTTAGCAATTTAATAAGTGTGGAGGAGACTCCGTCGAGGTTTTGATTTAAGACTAGGGGGTTCTTTCAAAGGGGGTTTGATCTAAGGGGGTTTTCTCTAACCCCCTTCAATTAAACCCCTTAGATGGTGTAGACACATGAAATTCACCTTACTTCCTAGCTTCTATTATTCTTCTACAGTAATTAAATAACTATTAATTATTTAATTAAGTTAATTTTTCCCACTTCCTAGCATTAATTAAATAACTTACAATTATTTAATTAATCCATATGTTCTTCTAATAGTAATTAAATAATTTATAATTATTTAATTAATAAAATCATAATCCTACATTAATTAAATAAATCAAATATTTATTTAATTAATCCAAACTCATTCTCAATTTCTTTCCTTTTTTAACTCATGTGTATCTAATTAATTTATTTAATTAGATAATCCTCTCAATTATCCTCTCATCTTCTTTTTGATTTATTTCCTTTCAAATCAAATCCTTTTCTTTTTTCAAATCGTATCTTTCACTTGATTTATTTCCTCTTTTGTCAAACAAAGCAAAAATCAAATCTCTATCTCCAAAATCAAATCTTCTTCCCTCCACATCAAAAATCTATAAATCTAGCCTCAACCAAGCCATTATGATCACACAAGAAAGTACTGTTATGCTACATAATTCATGAGCGATCAACATATCAACATATCATTCTATCTTTCATAGTATAGAGAACAAAGCTAGTAGATTCGAGTGCACATCTACTCTATTCTAATCGAAGTGTGCAGACTTGATTGAAGGAGAATGTATTGTGTATTTGCATATATCTTCTGTTTTCCTTTGATCAATTTTCACATATACAGATGGAACCCCTCAAGGCTTAAATCATTATTTTTTCTAAAAAATATGTGATTTCAGACAAAAATCAGGATGTCCCAAGTTTGGGACTTAGTATTATGGGATCACCCAGGTGCTATTGTGCCTTTCACACATGCTCCATTTTCTCCTCTTGGTTAAAATGTGGACCCCTTTTCTTTTTCACTTTCTACCTTGGTTGTGTGTTTTGTTTTGGTCTTCTTTCCCTTTATCTTGTCTCAATGGTTGATCTAAACTAGCTTTTGGGAAGATTTATTGGAGTTTCAAGTCATGAGCCAAGTCTTCATAAAAGTTCTAGTGTCTTTTAATGAAAATCTATTTTTTGAACTTTTGCAAGTTTGTAAAACACCTGTGGGCTTGTGTATTTCAAACTTCTAGTATAAACTCTCTAAGTTTGTCAAATTCTTGGATTTGTCTTTTCTTCATTTGCCTCACCTTTTCAAAGAAGCTATTTAGGATTGCAATGTTGTGGGTTTGCAGAGTTTTCAAGGACTTCTTCCACTTTTCATCTTTAGCACAAGTTTGAATATCCATATGAGGTCTGCAATTGTTTGTGATCTTTGAAGGATTTTTATCAACTCCTTCCACTTTTAATTTTCATGCCACCGCATTCCCTAGTCATTCATCTTCGAGTTCCACCTACCCGATGACCCTACAGTAATGGTTCCTATGTCCGAAATCCATTACATAAAACATCAAATTTTTAATCAATCACACCTTTTGCAAATCAAATTTTATGTTCTTGTGATCTCTTATGACCTCTTGTAATTTCCACGCCCTTCAAGCTAAAGATTAAGCCCTCTTGAAATTGACTCCATTGATGAATTTGTTGTTGCTACTTTTGTGAAAACTTGTTGAAAGTCTAGTACCGCGTTCTTCATGATTAGGGTTACCTAAAAGGATCTAGCACTACTCAAATCTTTTTCAAATCTTCTCACAACCAAACTAGTGAGTCCCATTCATCCCATTCCATTAATTCGAATCAAAATGTATTTGATTGCACCAATTTGTGGGGAAATTTACCAAGTTCAAAGTTTGAATCTACATGCTAATAGGTTAGGGTTCATTCTTTTTCAAAATGAATTATCTCCCAAAGAACACTAGGTTTATAATCAAAATTTGAAAATCAATCCATTATGGTTAGAAATTAGGGATTTTTAATTCTTAAAATTTTAAAAATTTAGCCCTATATCGAGATGATCGCTATGCTTTTACAAATGATTTTAGTCATTTGACTTATAAATCTATGGGAACCTTTGTCAAAATTGTGGGTTCATCATGGACTTGTGGATTTCTAACTTTTAGTTTGAAGTCTCGAAGTTTAGATGGATTCCACAAAGTGCCTTAGTAGTGAAGTAAACCTTAACTTCCAATTCATGAAATTTGTAGAATTTGTACAGACTTGTGGATTTTTTACTTTTACTCTAGAATACTGAAGTCCCAATGATTTCCACATCCTCATTTAAGTTCTTAGAGGAGTCATCTTCCAATTTTTGAGTTTATCCTAGACTTGTGGAATTTTGACTTTTCATTTGAAGTCCCGAAGTCTGAATGGATCCCACATTTCCTCAGTTTGCCTTATCAGTTTAATCTTAAAAGGATGTCAATTGTAGGTTCCTTTAGGAATTTTTCCACTCAGACCTTTTGTCCAAAGTATTGATGTCCTAATAAATCTCACAAGTCCACATAAAATAAGAAGTGTATAAAATACCTTAAATAGAAAGTATTTTTCTTGCATAATTCTATAAAATTATTCATTGTTTGACTTTTGTATGTGAAATTTATGACTTCTAGAGCTAGACAAATGAAGTATGAGTCTGAAGGGGCCACTCCCCCTTCAAAGATCAATTCAATATTGGATGAAGTAATTAACATCAACCTATTTCATGTGGACTTGGATGACTTCAAATAAAGGATGTATGAGAATGCTCCAACTGACAGAGCACAAAGGTTGGTCAACAATGGAATTGCACAGGCTACTAGCTTCCTAATTTTAGTTTAGTCCTTGGAATTAGTCATGACATATGCTAAGTACTAGGATGTAATAAGAAGGATTATTGGTCCTCAAGGACATGCTTTATTGCACACTTACTGATAATACAATCATTAAAATCCTTCAACTCCCTTAGCATGATATAGTAGTGCAGTTGAGCATGCACATGCTTTGGATGAGTACAATGAAGACCTTGGTAGTTTCCTAAAAGTAATGAACAAAAGGTGAATGGTCAATTTGAGGAGTACCATCTCAAAAATTCCAAAAAGACTAACGAGTGATTCCCAAGTAGAGATTGGGGACATGATAGATTTGTTGAACAAAATCATGGGTCAACGTGTTGGTAGAATCTTTGTCTCCTAGATGTTTAAATTTATCAAAGTTGTCCTAGAAAATAAAGAGATAATTGATTGTGCTTAGCTGATAAGTGAGAACTTACATGATCAATTGACTAAAGTACAAGACACCATGATATTCTTCATGACATCTTATTTAGTGTATGCAATGGCAAGAAGAGGAATTTGTCTTGGCCTAACAAGAGTTGCATCTAATAGGAAAAATGTAGGATAATCCAAAGTTTATGACTTCTACCTACAACTAACCCTGAAGGAAAGCACGAGAAATTACAAAAGGGTTAATGATGTGTTCTTGTTCTATCTGATTAGGACCATAGAGGGACACCTAACCATAAGGTTATTAGTAGATGTCTCCAAAGTTGTAGCTCACTATGGTAGCTAGTTCATCCAGTTCCCAATTTTTTTTTACATTAGAGTAGGAGGATTCATTAGATCTCCCTGTAGATTTCCTAAGTACCCAAGTGACAAGATCATCCTCTTGGAACTTACAAGGAAATTGTGTGAAGTGTACAAGGACCTAGAGGAAAAGCATAGGGCTAGGATTTAGTATCCTATACGAATTGGAGTATATGTCTGTTTCACTTCCCAAAATGCCAAGGAATTAGACTCTACAATTTTAAAATTTAATTTATATTTTCATAATAGTAGGCCATCTTTTGATCCTTTGGGGAAGATAGAGAAAATGTGGGGTCACACATGAGGCATGTACCTCATTTTGAAGACTTTTGGGTAGATTGTAGTGATGAACATGAAGTGAGAAAGAGGTATTTAAGATTAATTGCCTTTCCAATGAAGGCATATAGAATTGAAAAGGTACCTGACCAAATTTTAGATGATGGGAAGGTCCTTCAAGATGTGTACAACAATTATGGACTTTAGTTAGTTAGTTGGTTAGAAAAAGAAGTGACTTCATTAGATGATATTTTAAAAGAAGTGGTAGAATGCAACAAGAAGTGGCTAAAGCAAAAGATTCAAGAGCTTAGAGTTGCAACAATCACCTTAACCTATGAGGAGACTTCAAAGAAGAGGAAAGGAAAGAGAGTCAAAGAATAAAAATAGCTATCTCAAAAGGAGTTATCTAAAGACTCTCAAGGGGAAGAAGTACAAAAAACCAAAGAAAAGAAAGTGACAACTAGCAAGGAGCCAAAGAAGGTCTATAAGAAGAACAAAAAGAGGAAGGTGGACGAACTAGAAGAAGAGTCATTAGAAGATTAAGTTCCTTTGATAATAAAGGTTAGAATTAGGCACCCACCTTCTCAACAACAAACTATTGTTGATCCATCTTAACCCTTAGAAGAAACCACTTGAATTTAGGTACCTCTTCCTCCTCAAATCCCAATTTTGACTACCCCTAGTACCACATCCATGCAAATAACATTGCCTCAAGCATATGCTCCTATTGCCACTCTTCCTCCAAGACATTCTTTTGGGACCATTGTCCCACCCATTATTGACTTTCCTTCAATTGATAAGGTTGAGCCCCACTAGACCGTTCAACCCCAAAATAAAGAGTCAATTATAGAGCAAGATTGTTTTGCCATTCCCCCTCTAATTCATCTCATTCTTCTCCCCCAAACTCTCCTACATCCTTTTACAACATTGAAATGGTTTCTATATAGCTTGATGATTAGGAAACGTAAAAAAAAAACAAATTTTGGAAGAAGATGTCACCAATGAAATAAAGGACAAGAAGAAGGAAGATATGGGCCCAAGAATCAATAAGGGAGAAGATGAAAGTGAAAAGGAGTTGAAGCAGAAAGAAGATGAAGGTAGAACCAAAGGATCTTAACAAATTAAACAAGTAGAAGGTATTGCTTAGGATGAGCCACTCATAATGAAGGATTTGCTTGAAGGAGACAAGCTACTAGATGAGATGGAGAAGGAAATGAAAGAGCAAAAACAAGAAGAACAAGATTTCAATAAATAAATGTTAGTTTTATAGGAAGTTATATTCTCATAAGTAAGTTGGTTTGACACATGAATATGTAAGGCTATAAAATCCAATGCAAAGCAGTGTAAAAAAACCCAAATGCAACACATATTATTTTGTATTATTCTATTTGTAATAATGGTGTGATTTTGCAATTTCATTTTTGTATTTACCATTTCAATATGGTATTAGAGCATTGATTATTTCTCTGTGCTTGTGATTGAAAAATGGTCTTCAAGAAGACAGTTATGTTTGCAACGTAGAGAGAAGTGTTTGCTGCAGATGTTGTGTCTATTAGGAGAACTGTTGAAGTGAAGGTTGTCTGTGGGAAGATGTTGATGGTGATTGTTAGTCATTCACAAACATAGAATAAAAGTTACACAACAACCTTTACTCATCTTGAAAGATACGATGAATTCAGAGAATTCATGATCCCAAGTCTCCGTTGATTAGGTCTTAATCTACTAACGTTACTCAGTGGTTGATGTGTGTTGCTGTTTTCCATTCAGGGGCCTTACGTATCTCTGCAAAGTTCATCATTATTTCTCCAAATATCCTGCTCTGTATGTTTGCTCTGCATAAATCTCCAATATTTCTACCTCTGCACTGTGAATTTAGTCAAATAATGTGCCTACAGGCTGATATTTGCATGATTTCTACCATTATTTGCAATTCTTTGCATGATATTTTCAATGCTACATGCATTTAACTCAAATATACTAATGATTTTCAGTTACCTACGTGATTTCAGCATATTTCTCTGTTCTGCTTGTTATTTGTCATGATTTGCAGTTATGGTGATGAATTTATGAAATTAAAAAAAGTAAAAGGGTTAAAGAATGAGATTCCCAAAACTACTTGACTTAGATCACTGATCCACATACAAGCTCCCATACATGCAATGAAAAGAAGGAAACTAGAATCATACTTCACCAGGACATTCCACAAATCCGCATGATCTAGTGCAAATCTTCAAAGGAAAAGTTGACAACAACATGTAATGAAATGAAAGCGCTTCTAGTTGAACACAGCATTCACCAGTACATATCCAGAAATCAACATGAAGATTACGTAAAATTTACAATTAGGATGTAATCTGAAACTTCATATCCATTCAGTATGCTCAAGAACAGGTACATTTATAGTGATCTGAAGAAAGAACCTTGACATTTCAACAATTCTATCCTCATTAGTCTCAGTAATCCGATCTCCTATTTGATTCTACAGTAATTGGCCTTCTTGCCAGATATTCCTATGTTTATCGATGTATATATTAGCCTTATTGCCAGATATATCTATCTATTAATGTATCTTTCTATTTTTGACAAGCTCTGGCTCTTATATAGAGCAAATGCCAGAAAATAGTTACAATGATCCAAGGATCAGGATCCTCTCATAATAATCAACGGTCCAGATGAAAAGCACATACTTCGCCAGTTGGCAAATGTACAGCTGGCATAGAATATTCCAGCATCTTTGATTTGATTCGGTCTCCAGCTGGCAAACAGCATATTTGACAATATCCTCCTCACTTCCGGTTCATGTTGCCTTCGTGTGCAACTCTACAATGCTCAGCAACAGCTCTAACAGCATCATGACTTCCTGCAAGTAAACAGACAAACATTAAGTTCATCATCATGTGGATAAACAATAGGAATTTAAACATTTTATTAACCAGGCCTCAAAATGTGTAGCTACAAGCAAATCGAGCTTCAAATCAGTGAAAATCATGCACTAAATGCATAAACAGCATCAAAACAACACTCGGGTCAACCATTGTTGACCAAAAATCAGGCAGTCGGGCCTTCAAATTTCCATCGCTTCATTTTCCCGCCCATTTTCTTGTATATCGGGTTCAAATATGATCATGTATCTCAAAATATACAAGGAAATAACTACTTTTCAATTTATTTCAAATCCGGCTCTGTATATTTCGGCATGTGTATCAGGTTCACATCATATTCGCATCGGTGTGACCACATATGATCGGGGTGACAAAATTAGACTTGGCCGATGGCAACAGTTATACCGACGCCAAAAAATCATGATGATGTCCTTCCATCGGGAAGACAACAACTATCGGCATGATAACTCAAGATAAGGCCGACAGTTAAAACCATGTTGATGGACAAACACATCGGGGAGACTATCTCCATCTGCAGGATATTGTGAATATGATGCTCCCCCTTCCGAATGTCTAGATGATGTCATCAAGATATTTCACTTCTGTATATTGGGGAAAAGAAAGACATCATCATCATCATCATGTCGAAGGAAAATAGGAGGATATGAAATATGATCCTGCTGCGGAGGAATGGAATATGATGGTGACGTCATCGTCATATCCGGGCTTCATTAAAATGCAAAAGATGACGTCACCTTCATATTTAGTTAAGATCAGGGGATAAATGTAATATCGGGTCACCCAAGGAAGATGATCAGGTGGTGAATGAAATATGACCCCTTTGCGGCCAAGGTAACCCTCTCGAAAGATCAGGATGATGATGATCATCAGGATATCCGGGGCTTTTGTTAAACTTAGAACAGAACGTCATCATAATATTCGTGAACCGGATCATGCTTTGGAAAATATCCTGCCGAAGGAGAAATGTGATGATGATGTCATCCTGATATTTGCTTCTTCGTTTATCAGGTCGGGATGACGTCATCAGGATATTTGCATAAGGTCATATTTCTCGGCAGGAGGACATTACGAAATATCGGGTTAAACAAGATCATGATGCTCACGATGCGCATAAGGTCATTTGACAGGTAGAAGGCACTATCACCTAAGATTGACGTCCGGATATTGGGACTGCATGATTTTTATCGGGTGATAGATCAAGATCATGATGATGACCTTTCACGATACAAAAGACCGCTCGACGGGGAAAACTTACTATGACTTAAAGTTGACATCCAGATATTTGAACCTCAGGATATTATCGGGGGGACGTTTCAAATATGATGATGATGTTCTTCAAACAGCAAAACTGAGTTTATAAAAAATACGACCCTCCCCTTGCGAATATCAGGTTTGACCAAAACTTTGACTGTGCATAACTCCCTCATATGGACGAATTTTCAGGTGATGTAAAAGGCAAACCTGCATGGAATTTCAAGCTCTTTCTAAATATGAGGTCATAGAAACAAAATATGAACTTTGACAAACTGACCTCATGATGATGACCAACCTCATCGAATATCATGATGATGATGCACCTGACCCATTTTTACCAAACCGCCAGAAAGCAGACAACACAAGCCAAGCCAAAAAGTTGGGTCCCTATTTTGATAATGCAAAATGGGGCGTGTTGTGTAACCACACAACAGAAGAGTATTATTTTCTTTGTTTGCTATTTTATTTTGGAGTTGAACTTCTAAGTGATGCGCACTATATTAAAGCATTGGAATTTTTTGAAAGGATGTGCAATGTTTGGAAGACTGAATTTGATTGAGTTGTGCCATTATTTTTTGAATCGTGGAGCGTTGAATTTTGATGCTGGCCACTATAATTTTCAGGTTTAAACATAATTTTTAATTGCTGCATTAACTGTTGTCAAGCATTGAACATGTTGGAAAATTATTAATCTTCTTTCAGACCATTTATTGCAGCTTGCCCTCGTGTCAGACCTGGGGATCTCCAAAATCTCCTCAGCACCATTGGCCTGCCAGTAGTTAATATGGTAGGTAGTTTTGAATTTGAAAGGAGAGTTTTGAGCGCCCATTTCTAGGCATGATTGGATGAGACAAAAGGAAGAATGAAACAGTCAAACATATAGAGTTTTTGTAGGGAAAAGAAAAGCCTACAGTAGCAGAGGTGCAAGGGAATGTTCCAGTAGAGAACAAGAATTTTGTAATAGAGCAACAGAGAATAGAAGAAGAATATATCAGATAGGAGAAGAATTTATGCAGCAGCAAGATTAGACACAGCAGCTCTAGATTTGGGGCAAAATATTGTTTGAGTGTGAAAAACAAAGCAGCAACTCTGGATTGAAGTTTTTAAGAAGTTTTGAATGTATTTTGAAAGGGCATACATAAATATAAATTCCTATTTTACATCAATTCTCTGGTCTCTTTTTTGTGTGTTTGTTTTTACTGTCTATTGTGCTGTAGCATTTGTTTAGACAACCATTAAACCTCCCCTGTCTGCCAACAAGTGGTATTAGAGCCCTATTTTTCTAGGCAGTTAGAAGTTTTTTGTGGGTGTTTTATATAAGCCCTAGTTAGTCTAGGCATTATTAGTCTTCTCAGATTTGAGAAGCATGGCAGGTGGGGACAGCAAAGGATGGCAACAGCCACCTACATTTGATGGGCAGAACTATGACATATGGGCTAAGAAGATGAAGACAATACTGGTTGCTAATGACCTATGGGAGTTGGTCATCAATGGGTTCACAGACACTACAGCCCCAACAACCTATGCAGCCCTATCTAATGCTCAAAGAAACTAGTTAAAGGAAACAAGAATGAAGGATACAAAAGCCCTCAGTCTAATTGAGGTAGCCTTAACAGAGGCTATTTTCCCCCGCATTGCAACAACAAACCACTCAAAACAGGCATGGGAAATATTGCAGAATAGCTATAAGGGAACTGATAAGGTAAGATCAGTCAAACTCCAACTATTTAGGAGAGATTTTGAGACCCTATAGACGAAGGAGAGTGAGTCTATTTCAGACTTTCACACTAGGGTTTCTCATGATAAATCAGTTAAGGATAAATGGAGAAACCATGGATGGTCAAAGGATTGTTGAGAAAATCCTAAGGAGTCTACCATCTAGATTTGACCCTATTGTCATAACCATTGAAGAGACTAAGGACCTATACAAGATGATAGTGGATGAGTTGATGGGCTCTCTACAAAGCCATGAGCAGCAGTTGAATAGATCCGTTCCTTCCCTTGAGCAAGCTTTCAAGGCTCAAACTAATGCAAGAGGTAGGGGAAGAGGAAGAAATAGCAGAGGTAGGGGTCAAAGAGGTAGAGGAAGAAGCAACTCTGGAAGAGGAGTTTCAAATAGCCAAGAAGAGGCAAGTAGCTCACAACCAAGCTATCAAGAAAAGAAGAAGAACAGTTCTAATCAAAGGTATGACAAAAGCAATGTACAATGTTATTATTGTCATAAGTTTGGTCATTATGCTAGTGAGTGTAGAAAGAAATAGCGTGATCATGGAGGCCAAATGCTAATGTAGCAAATGAGAACAAGGCTGAAAATGAAAAATAGTCAAATGTTTTTATCGTTTGCAACCTTGCTGAGAGGAGTAGTGATGAAGTATGGTATCTAGACAGTAGTTGTAGAAACCACATGAGTGGAAATAAAAACTTTTTTGCCTCCATAGATAGTAGCATACATACTGAAATAAAAATGGGCGTCATGGGAAAAGGTCTAGTCAACATTCAGTCCAAGAATGGTGAAAGGAGGGTGATCCAGGATGTTTATTATGCCCCTGGCATAAAGCATAACCTATTAAGCATTGGACAGATGGTCCAAAATAGTTATAAGATCTTGATGAAAAATGGAGAGTGCACAATATTTGACAAAGGAGGTAGTAAGAAAGTGATTGCAGCAGTGCAGATGACAAGAAATAGAATGTTTCCTCTTAGGATACACATAGAGTCTCCGGTACCATCTTCGGCACTATCTCCGGTGCTATCTCTGGCACAATTCCCAGTACTATCTCTGACGCTCACAACAGTGGGACAACAATCTACCTTTAGGACAGTCATCAAAGACCCATCCAAGTTGTGGCATTTAAGGTATGGGAACTTAAGTTTTTCTAGTTTGAGTTTATTGTCTAAGAAAGGCATGGTTAGAGGGCTACCAAACATTGTAGAGCCCGATGGAAAATGTGAAGCCTGCATTTTAAGAAAGCAGCAAAGACAACCCTTTCAATCATGGCATTCTAGGAGAGAAAGAGCACCACTGGAGTTGGTGCACTCAGATTTGTGTGGTCCCATGAAAACCCACATCTTGGCTGGAAATACTTATTTTATGACATTCATAGATGATTATAGCAGAAAAATCTAGGTTTATTTTTTGAAGGACAAATCAGAAGCCTTCGAGAAATTTAAATGGTTTAAGGCATCAGCTAAAAAGAAAATAAACCACTATATCAAAGCCCTAAGAACAGATAGAGGGGGAGAGTATATCTCTAAGGAATTACTAAATTTCTACAGGAATGAAGGTATACAAAAATAGTTTATAACTAGGTATACTCCACAACAAAATGGAGTGGCTGAAAGGAAAAATAGAACCATTCAAGAGATGGTAGCAAGCATGCTGAAAGCAAAAGGACTATCACAAGATTTTTGGGGTGAAGCTATAGCAACATCGATTTACCTATTGAATAGGTGTCCTACAAAGGCTGTTTGTAATAGGATTCCACAAGAGGTGTGGACAAACAACAAATGGAGTGTTGAACACTTAAGAATCTTCAAGTGTGTGGCATATGCATTCGTGCCTAAAGAGAAGAGGCACAAATTTTATGATAGAGGTGAAAAATGTATCTTCATGGGCTATACTGAAGAGTCAAAAGCGTATAGACTGTATAATCACATCACCAAAAAGGTTGTGATTAGCAGGGATGTTGAGTTCATTGAGAATGAAGCATGGGATGGAATGGTGGACAGCACCATGGGTATTTCTGTCACAATACCCCTTGAAGATGAAGAAGCTCCAGAAGATAGTAAATCTGGAGGAACTACGGAGAGTAGCAGCTCGGGGAGAAACTACCGTAGAGCATTGGAGAACAGTAGTTCTGGAGGTGTTCAACAAAGCAGCTCCGAAGGTGGACAACAACATAGTAGCTCTAGAGATCAAGGTCTGCAACTCCAGAGATCTATAGCTCCAGAGTTCAGCAGAGCAGTAGCTTTGGAAGTCAGTAGTACAGTAGCTCTGAAGGCCAGAACAGCAGCAGCTCTGGAGGTAATTCAGACCCCACACTCACATCATTGATGCCACAGAGGATAAGGAGTGTGAAGGAGATTTATGATAGTACAAGGTATGTTGATATGGATGAGAATTTGGATTTTGCATTATTTTCTTGTAGTGATCCAACGCACTTTGAAGAAGCTATGAAAGAAGAGAAATGGTGAAACACCATGGATGAAGAGTTGGATGCCATAGATAGGAATAACACATGGTGGCTAGCTGATTTACCCAAGGGTAAACAAGTGATTGGAGTTAAGTGGGTCTATAAGACCAAGTCTACTGTTGAAGGAAAGATTGAAAGACATAAGGCAAGGCTAGTTGTCAAAGGGTACAAACAACAGCTTGGAAGAGATTATGATGAAACATATGCACCAGTTGCAAGGCTAGAAATAGTTCGGGCAGTCATAGCAATAGCAGCCCAACACAAGTGGAAGGTGTTTCAAATGGATGTAAAGTCAGCCTTCTTGAATGGAGTGTTGAAAGAGGAAGTGTATGTGGAGTAGCCACTTGGATATGAAGTCCCAGGGCAAGAGGACAAAGTATATAGGCTCCGGAAAGCCCTCTATGGGTTGAAACAAGCACCTAGGGCATCGTACAATAGAATAGACTCATATCTAGTGAGTAATGGCTTTAGCAAAAGAAGCAGTGAGCCCACTCTTTACATCAAAGTAGCTGAAAGTAATATTTTGATTATTGTTTTGTATGTAGATGATATGATTTTTACTAGAAATAGTGACCTTTTCATTGTTGATTTCAAAGAGGCAATGAAGAATGAGTTTGAGATGACATACTTAGGTATGCTAAAGTATTTTCTTGGGATTGAGGTCAAACAAACAGAGCATGGCATATTTATTTCACAAACTAACTATGCCAAATAGATTGTGAAGAGATTTAAAATGGAGAATAGTAAACCTACCCCTACACCAATAGCTACAAGTCTGCAATTGAGTAAAGAGGACAACAGCAAGGAAATAAACCCAACCCTCTACAAGATCATGGTTGGAAGCCTCATGTACTTGACAACAACTAGGCCTGATTTGATGTATGCTATAAGCCTAATTTCTAGGTTCATGGAGAATCCTAAGGACACACATTGGCAAGCAGGAAAGAGGATCCTAAGATATGTGAATGGAACAACAAGTTATGGCATCTTATATGGTGTTTCTAATGAGTTTAAGTTGGTTGGTTTCACGGATAGTGATTGGACAAGAAATGTAGATGACCAGAAGAGCACATCTGGCTATGTATTTTACATGGGTTTAGGCATGATATCATGGGTATCCAAGAAGCAGCCCATTGTCTCTCTCTCTCTATAGCAGAAGCTGAGTATATTGCAGCAAATGTAGCAACTTGTTAGGCTATTTGGTTGAGAAGGATCCTTGCAGACTTGAATGAGAAGAAAGAAGATGGTACAACCATTCATTGTGACAATGTTTCATCAATAGCCCTGACAAAGAATCCAGTCTTCCATGGATGAAGCAAGCACATTGAGATCTATTATCATTTCATAAGGGACTGGTAGAAGGAGGAGGGATTGTGTTACAGTATTGTAGATCCGAGCAGCAGTTTGCTGACATTTTTACAAAGGCATTGCCAAAAGATTCTTTTGAACGCCTAAGAGACAGGCTTGGCATTGTTGACAGCTCCAGAGGTGTGCAGCCCTGGAAAGAAGATAGCTCCGGAGGTTCAGATCTGGAAAGACAATAGCAGAGCTCCAGAGGTTCAACTTTGGAAGGTATGTGTAGCTCAGGAGATGCTCCGGAGATGCAGAAATAGTGCTCTAGAGATGCAGGAAGTCACCTTCGGAGATCCAGACAGAGTGCTCCGGAGATAAAGAAAAGAGCTCCAGAGATTATCTAGAATGGCAGAAACAGATCCAGAGATCTGCTCCAGAAAGGCAAATGCAAAGGTATAACTCCAGAGATTAGTTCTGGAAAGAAAATTTGTTGAATGACATCTGACTTCAAATTAAGGGGGAGTATTGGAAAATTAATAATCTTTCGTCAGACCATTTATTGCATCCTGCCCCCGCGTTAGACCTGGGGATCTCCAAAATCTCCTCAGCACCATTGGTTTGCCAGTAGTTAATATGGTAGGTAGTTTTGAATTTGAAAGGAGAGTTTTGAGTGCCCATTTCTGGGCAATTGGATGAGACAAAAGGAAGAATGAAATAGTCAGACATATAGAGTTTTTGTAGGGAAAAGAAAAGCTTGCAGTAGCAGAGGTGCAAGGGAATGTTCCAGCAGAGAACAAGAAGTTTGCAATAGAGCAGCAGAGAATAGAAGAAGAGTATATCAAACAGGAGAAGAATTTGTGCAGTAGCACGATCAGACACATCAGCTCCAGATTTGGGGTAGAATATTGTTTGAGTGTGAAAAACAGAGCAGTAGCTCTGGATTGAAGTTTGTAAGAAGTTTTGAATATATTTTGAAAGGGCATACATAAATATAAATTCCTATTTTGCATCTATTCTCTGGTCTCTTTTTTTTGTGTTTGTTTTTGCTATCTATTGTGCTATAGCATTTGTTTAGACAGCCATTAAACCTCCCCTACCTGCCAACAAAATATTCCTATCAAGTGTTGAAGATTTGATGAGGCATTCGTTAGAGGCATCTGGCATTCATTCTGAGGCATTTTGAAAGACTACATAGGGAGTTAAAATAGTTTTTTTACATGAATGCCAAGCACAGAAGTTTGGTGGAAGAGGCTAAAGTGTCTGCACATATGAAAGAATAAAACGTCGTCTTGTGGAATACTATTATTACAACATTTTTAAAAACTGACTGGAATTTATGAATGTTATGCTTATGAAATGTGAGCCAATGTGAAAAGAAAAAGATGTATTGATGGGTGAAGAAAACCAAAGAAATATGTGAGAAGTAAAAGATGCATTTATAAGTTTATTTCCCTTCCTAAATGTTTTATGAAGTTTAAAACAAACATTGAAAAGTTTCTACGTGGTGGGGTAAAACTTAAGTTCAGGAAAAAGCTTTTCAAGAGGCTTTAGAAGATATACAGTTTTTTTGTTTTCTTTAAACCATTTAGGAGGTATAAAAAGGAGAAATAAGGGAATTCATTTTAAAAGGTGAAGTTTATAAAAAAATAATAATAAGAAAGAAAAAAATAAGGTGAAATTGAAAAGGTTATATAAATATCATTTGTGTAGGAGAATAAAGGATTTTGTCATTTGAGTTTTTGAAACTACTGGAATTGGAGTAATAAGGGTTTTTTGATTTTTTGTAACATTGAAAAGGTTTTGGTCAAGTGTATGGAGAAATAAGTGTTTTTCTTGGAATTTTGAATATATTTTTAGGGAGATATAAGTTTTTTTATGGAGAAATCATATGTTCTTCTTAAATTTGAGGGTCATGAATTTCATACATGGTAATTCAAGGTACAACTTGTTTTAATAGAAAAAGATTTGTGGGATATTGTGAGTGGAATTATCAAAAAACCACAAGACGATGAAGTAGTGAAAAGGACATCAAAAGACCACAAAGCCACAACATTAATTGGTCTGGGGTTGTCTGATGCATATTTGCATCATATTGATCTTTCAAAAACTTCAAAGGACATATGGGATGATCTTAATTCCTTATTTGGCACACAAACTTCAAGCTCCAAGATGACAAACACAAACTTTTTGGGCTAAAGATGAAAGAGGGTGAAAGTGTTGTACATCATATTAGTACATTTCACTCACTTCTTAATCAACTTGTAGGTGTAAAAGCTACCATTGATAATGATGATGCTAAAGCAATCTTACTAAATAGCATGCCTTCAATTTTTGATCATATTGTTTTACATTAAACAAAATTAATCATAATTTAGAAATAATGATTTCTTCTTTGATTGATGAAGAAAGTAGAGTTAGTAAGGGTCATTTAATTATTGAGGAAACTACTTTGATTGTTAAGAAGAAATTTAACATTTCAACAGGGAAAGGGTTCAAATGTTATTATTGTCAGAAGAGTGGGCATGTCCAAATGAAATGTATTAAGTGTGCTAAAGATCTTATTGATGGCAAGATAAAAACAAATGACACTTTGACTGTTGGTGAAGCCAAGGAAGAAAGATGTGACTTTTCAATGCATAAAGGAGAATATTCACAAGATGATAGTGAGGAGGGATATCTTTATTAGAAGTTAATGCAATTGGAGGTAGGAGGCAATGGAAGTAGGATGTCTTTTGTCATCCCGAGATAGCTTCTCGCTCAGGGATGATTCATTGAATGATGATCATTCTTTTCTATTTGTGTCCCTTCATGGAGAAAAGGGGGGCTTGGCAGTTTGTCATAGTATGTGTGGATAGTGTAACTTCTGAAATAGGTGGAGTTAGTGTATCTGCATTTATTCAGTTTGTGGATAGTGTAATCTCTAAAACAGGTGGGATTAGTGTATTCACGGTGGTTTTGTACAGTAGAGGAGGGATTGTTTCTACAACACTGGAGGAGGTATATTGACTCACTCAGAGGAGATGTGGACTCTCAGAGGAGAGTTGTTCTCTCATGTACATCACTTGAGGAGGCAATTTGACATACTCGGAGGAGATGTAGAGTTTCAGAGGAAAGTTATTGTCTCATTGTGTAAGGAGGTTGGGGAAACTTTATGTTCTCTCATGTTGTGTAGAGTTTTGTATGTTTCACAGTCAGGAGATAAATGGCGTCAGTCTTGTGTTTCTTGGGTGACAAAGGAGGATTGGTGAAGGTGCTTCATCAAAGTCTCCATAAGGGTTGTGGTCAACTCTTGCAGTGTTCTATCCTTTGTTCGAGATAATGTAATAAGGGGGGAATGTTGGTTTTATTACATGTAAACCTTAAGGGGATGTTAGAATAAATATAAGGTTTACATTTAGAAAATTTACATTTATAAGTTAGTTTCTAGTTTATAAATAAAATGAATAAATGTTATTTTTATGGGAAGTTATATTCTCGTAAGTAAGTTAGTTGGTTTGACACAGGAATATGTAAGGCTATAAAAGCCAATGCAAAGCAATGTAAAAAATCTTGAATGCAATACATATTATTCTATATTATTCTATTTGAAATAATAGTGTGATTTGCAATTTCATTTTTGTATTTACCATTTCAATACTGTCTACTATAATCCTAGATGCCTTTGGTTCAAGGATAACATAAAATGTTACACCTATGTTTGACAAGGATGAAGGAGATATGCTCTTAGTTGATTATCAGATTACTAAGGTCAACCTAGGGAAGAAAACAAGAGAGGCTGACATTCAGGGGATGCAAACAATAGTCTCTACTATTGTTTCTCATATCGATAAAGACCAAAGAACAAAAAAAGAGCTAAAGAAGCAAGTTGCTAAACTTACTATCTATATTAATCAATTGGTCAGACCCCTATAGGTAATAGATGGATTCATTCCACTCCCTACGGTCATCTCCCAAGAAGAGGTGGCTAATGTAGATAAGATGAAATGCATAGCAACATTAACAAAGAAATGGATGGAATATCTCCTTAGTGATGGATGCAAAGTATTTGATGAGGTGATGAGTTACCATGATAAATTCAAACAAATTGGGAGTATAATAAAAGGCCTTATGGGAGACTTCTAGGAAGAATTGTAACACATATGCTCAAAGTTTGCCATGGATAATGGCTAAGATTATTTTAAAATTTTGGTAAAGGAGAGGATTTTGAGAAGGATGATATAAACCAATTGGCAGTATGGGAAAACATAATTGAATTGAGATCTAATATGTTGGAGTCTAGTCTTGACAAGGTGTCTAAATCTAATGCCAAAATAGTGATGTATTGATAAGTATTCAAGCATTAATTGAAGACAGAACAAGACACTACAATAAGGAAGGAGAAGTGAATGATGTGAAAATAATGAAGAAACATTTGAAGGACATCATATCTTAGGATTTACATCAGTATTCATGCTTTCAAATCAATCTCTTTTGACAGGTTAATGAAGTTGAAGACTATTCTCAAAGAGTTTGATAAAAATGTAGCCAAAAGGTGTTCCATGCTCTATGATGTCTCCTACACTTTTGATACACAACACTTCAAATTTATCTATGTGGATAGACTAGACAAGGAATCAATCCCTCACTTCTTTCATGGGCTATAGACATAAGGAAGTTGAAGCTAATAATATAACCATAAAGGATGCATCAGACTTGGAAGACCCCAAGTGAAGTGGCCTTTTTTGGTTATATTTTATTCAGTTTGCAAAGGTTTTTCTTTCTTGTATCAAACACAAGTTTCTACAGGTGCAACATGTCAAAAGGTTTTCACCATGCAAATACATAACCAATGGATATGCCTCTAATAATAGGTGGACATTGGGATTCTTCTAGCCACCCCACTTCTTCATGAATTTAATATTTTTTCATCTATAATAGCTGATCTAGTTTTATCTAAACCATTGGGTGTTGTATTTGAGATGTGCCTAAGTCTATAAATAGGCAACCTTTTTATGTATTATGATAGTTTTGAAAATTGTTGAGACAAAAGGAATTTTATGAATAAAAATTATTCAACTACTCTTCTTTCTAAGCAGTCTTCTTACATGGTTTTCAAGCTCTAGATGGATTTAATTATTCATGCATGTTATCTTTGAGTATTTGATTGATCCGTGTGTTTCATATCACTAGTATTTTACTTCTTATGGAATACTTTGCATGGTCAACTTGAACATTGTGTCTCTAATTATTTGTGGGAATATTTTATTAATCTATGCCATTAATTAGGTGTTTACTATAGATTATTTTCATAACTGATAAAATCCCATTGAAGATTGTATTGTTCTTTGTGGAGTTGTGATATTTATGACAAAGTAAGGATTGGTTAATTTCAGATTTGTCTACTCATTTGATGTTGCATGGAAATGGAGATCCTAATTTAGGTTTTTCTATATCCTTCTCTCAGTTCTCCCTTATATTTTGCATTTTCTTTACAAAATGGTTAGATTAGGATTATAATAAAATTTGATTTACGAGTTAAGGAATTAGAAACAAATTAAAAATTTGATGATAATAGTGTGCTTTTATTGTTATAAATCTCAATTTTTAATTAAGAAAGAAATTTTATTCATGGGTTACGTTTGCATGAGATGCTAAAGTTATTAATCCTGTCTTAGAAACAAGTTCCAATAATGTGTTAAGTTTTTTGCAGGCCCCTTGATAAGAACAACATTACAACGACTAACTGATTTATCCTACATGAACAAGACCTAGTTATAAATCCTTTAGGGTATTTGATATTCTTTCAAAAGGTTGATTCCTTTTAAGAGAGGTGTGATAGTTAGTATTTCATCTAAAAGTTGAAGAGTGTGTTAGAACACCTATCAATAGGTGCCACCTCTTTTTAGTCAAGGCTGCCTATCTTAGTTAAGTCGAGTGAATTGATCCACTGATTGGTAGTTCAACTTTTGACTTCATAGTTATACTAAGTTAACTCACCTCTTGATTAGGAGTGCTTGAGAGTTAACTCATACCTATTGTACTTGTCATCTTCTTGATTCTATTATAACACACTGATATACTGAGAGGGTGGTGAATTAGTATATGCCACTTTTTAAAACAATTCTACTAAAACAACAAGATCTCTACTGCATCAATCAGAAAATGAAAGAACTATTCAAGCATAAATAAAATCACACATCCACACAAGAGACCATAACACCAGATTTATGTGGAAACTCAAGATGGGAAAAACCATGATGAGCAAGTTGCTTGGAACTACTGTCCAAATCCAGCCTCACAAAAATGAAAAACTGAATTACAATATTTTGTAGGCATCAACCCATAGGAATTTCAACCTGAGAAGGACTACAAAATTCTTTTTTACAAATCTGTAGGCTCCAACCTGCCAGAGATTTCAATATCAAAACAAATTGAGCATCAACCCAGCAATAGGCTTCAACCTATCTGAGGCTCCAACTTCCTATAGAAATTGAGCTTCAACTCAGCAATAGGCTCCAACTTATCTAAGGCTTCAACCTCCCATACAAACTGGGCTACAACTCATCAAACTAGAATAGTAGTAAAGAACATTCAACACTTACACAAAATTGTGCAAACATAGGATCTTCAATTTATACTCTTCACACACTCCAATTTCACTTCTCTGTTCATGCCTGATCTCTTGATGTATTTTTCTTCTCATTCACACTTGCAGACACATTTGGATTTTTTCTTTTAGGCACACACACATAGATACTTGCCCAGATAGATATTTCGATGCAAAGCTCATATTCTCATTTACACACACACACGAATAGATATATCTAATTGCTCAAACTAAATTCTCTTTTATACCAGACTGTAGAACAAAAATTATTTCCATGTTGGTACTGCATTCACCAATAACATTCTTCAATGTTGGCAACTGATATTTTGAATTCCAATAGGACGGGCCCAATATCAAATTTCAATGTCTATACGTTTGAACCAAAGCCTAATTTACACTTCCTTAGGTTGACCCCAAAAAATGGGTTAGGACCCAAATCTAAACAAACTGCACTCTACTGTAACTATCCCAACAAATCTTCAATTAAACTAGTCATTAAACCATTTTTACCAAGTCGACCTTAGACAAGATATTTAAATCTTTTCCTTTCGCTGAGCATTGGAGATCGAGCTTCCAGTCTTCCATCTTCTTCTTTGAAAGCCTTAGAGGATCTTCTTCGATCCCAAGGGATTTTTCCTTAGTAGATCACAAGAGCGCATTGTAGAAAGATACCAAAGAATATTCCTTGTGCTGCTGCGATGAGTTGACATGTGGAATGATCTCGCTGAGTCGCGGACCAAAAGCTTAGGACCCACCAAGCCCTTGCAAGCATGTGCTAGCCTGACATGTGGTGCCATTATGCGCTTTCACAAATAATAAAGCCTTATGTGCTCAGACAAGCCAATAACAACTAGGAAAAGGGTCATGTAACACAAATGATTATGAGGGCTTAAGTGATAAATTAAGTAACCGACAAGCCATGATAGCAAGTCAACATAAGTGCTTAGCACCATCAAGGAATATCTCTGCCCTTTGACTCCCAACCATTTTAGTATATATCGAAGCTTCATGATCGGGCCTTCCACTTTGGCCCTTCTTATAACTGAATTCATCAAGGAATATCTTTGCCCTCTGACACTTGATCATGTATTATATATCAGAGTTCACGCACTGGGCTCACTTTGTAACATCTTCTCATTTGAACTCAACAAAGAGCATCTCCACCCTCTGACTCCCAATTCAATGAATAATACCCACAAGTTTTCAAAGATTTGTAGTTAGGCCTTCCACTCTGGCCCTTCTTATTTCCTTAACCTAGAGAAGGGGTAAGGTGTCATGCCCTCATTTTCCATGCGGTCACAACACTCATCACATGTGTCATAGCCACATCTGTCATGTGGTTATGACACGAAACATCAAAAAAATTCTCACGCTTCCCTAGAAACCCCCTCGCATGCATAAGCATACTCAGCGGTGTACGCTCAAGGCAAAAACTCTACAGTTGACGGCAGGGTACAAGGTACAAATGCGTTCATATGGACGCACACAGTCCAACAAGGGGGTATCTATGACACCGTTAACGTCGCTACAGGGTTTATATTATCAAGGTTCCTAACCCTAAATCTCAGCAGATTTCGGCAGCATAACGCCTTACGGCGTAAGTGGGAATTACTCAACACTATACTACTTACGGGGTTCCCTGATAGATTAACAACTTCCCACGATGCCTTGTTCCTACTAAACTGACTTGTGATCTCCCTATTGGGACATTTTTCAACAAAGCACGATTGTCTGCCTCTTTTCTCGTTTCTTGAAATATACTCCTCCTTCGAACTTAGCATTCTCAACGAGACAGTTCGTTTGCCCTCTCTTCCTTTTCTCTGGATCTTAATTTTGATTGTATTTCTATCGCGCTCACTTAAACTATCTCTCTGAAATTTAGTTTGTTTATATTTCGGTCTCTCTCTTTTGATTTCTACGTTTTCTTTATGTTTATCCTGTCCTTTCTTCATATTCTACATCAATCAGAGTTATCACTGTATCTATTTTAACATTGTTCCTAACTTCTGGATGGTCCAGGTCACATAGGCTGGTTTACTACTTTGCTGGACTCAATCTCCTAGTGTTCCCTGATCTAGGATTCTCCTCTACATTTGTATTAATTAATCTTGTTCCTAAGCAAAGTTGGCGGAATGGTCCATCTACTTAGTTCTCTTATCCCCGGTTGGAAATGCCGCGCATTTTCTCCTTTGTGTTTTCCAATGTTAGTTTTTCTTCTTCTTTCTCTCTTGCAGGTTTTCTCCATTGGACGTTTACTAACTACAGTTGAGATTCAAATGGCCACACGTGGATTGCCTGTGATGGCTTCTTAAGTTTATCTCTAGTGTCCCTTATAGGTGGAAGGAACATATTTTCCTCTTCATTTTCCTGGGATGAAAGTTCCGAGAAACTCTTTCTTAGCCGGCTATACATACGCCCCTTTTTTTTTATAATTCTTTTTGTCCGAAAGTTGTAAAGCAATTTCCTTTATTTCTTTCAAATAATTTTAAGCCCCCTTTTACATGACTCTTGTTTATATAAAAATTTATCAATGATTGTATTTATATTTATGAATATGTATATATTTATGAATATGTGTATGAATACTATAAATTTATATATAGTATTAATAACACCAAACTTACAAGTTTTCATTTTAGAGAAATTAATATATATATATATATATATATATTTATATATATATTAATACTCTTTTATTATTTTTATTATCCTCCATTCTCAATATAATACAAAGAACATTGTTATTTTATAGAACTGAATACAAACCCTAAAGGTTTGTTTATTGTGTTTTATGGCAGGTATGGAGCATGGTGGCGGCGTTGGGATGATAGCGGACCGAACGCACAGAGGTCGAGCGGACTGGAGGGTGGAGGGCAGTGAGTGGGCGAAGGGAAGGATGGGCGGCGGAGCGAAGGATCCGCAGTGGCGGCAGAGGGACGGCTTGTGGCAGCACAGCGGCTGCGAAGGGGATATCCGCGGGTTCGTTTGGTGGCGGGGGTGCGGTGGCGCGAAGGCCGCAGTTGTGGAGAGGGTGTCGTGGGGGAAGTGATGGCCGCAGGGTTTATAACTGGTGGGGGTGTGGGGTGGGGGCTCCGCCCCCTCCCCACACCCTCCTTTGCATAGGGCCGGCGGTGGGGTTCAAACCCCACCGCCCATATATGTTTTTTTTTTGTTTTTATTTGTTTATTAAACAAAAGTCCCTCTCTGTATTTTAAAGCTCCTCTGTATTTTACAAAATAAAAAAAATAGCAAAATACATAATTTGTATTCATTTAAGTTTATCCAATTTAGAATTTAGTGATTTAATAGTTATATATATATATATATATATATATATATATATATATATATATATATATATATATATATATATATATATATATATATATATATATATATATATATATATGATCTCACATTTACACATTTTTTTTTTGTTCTTTTTTTTTTCTTTTATTTATTATAATCACAGAAATCTCATATCAAAGGTTAACAAAAATACAGTATTATTGAATGGATATAGACTATTACTTTTGAAGGTTAAATAACGTTTTGACTTTATAATAATGAATTAATTGAAAATGAATGAATTAAATCTATAATGTATTGCAATTTCAATGCTTCACCAATATGTAACAATATTCAGTAATCTACATACAAGGATGATTAAAATTTTTTTTTTCCTTCCTGAACCAATTTAACTTTCAAACCATATTGTTCCTACAATAGCAATAAGTAAGATCAAACCCCAGTTACACTTCCAAATCATAATTTTTATTTTTTTTCCCAATTTCCATTTCACTAAAATAGTAAAATAACAACTTCAGATAATCTTACAAAGAATTAACATTTCACTAATTTTTCCAATAACATAATTTGATTTTACAACTTGATAATATAACTGAAAGACCATACACAACAACAATACTGAAGGGAAGAATTTCTCTCCTTCCTAGACAATAATTTGTTACAACTTCAGAGGAAGAGACTCCCTCCATAATGAACTTAAACAGGATGTAGTTCAATGAACCAAACTCTTCTTATAGCAAGGATGAAATTCTTTCTCCCTAAATACAACACTCCTCCAATTCCAACCATAAGCTTTAAGAGGAAACTTGCGTATCAAAGACAAACAAAGAAGAAAACACCAGTCATCTAGCTCTCCTCCCTACCGTAGACCCACAAGAGGGTCACCCCCGAGCTAGGGAGATCATACTCACACCAGGGTAACTCAAGCACTCCACTTCACACAACAGGAAACAACAACAAACCCAAAACACACAAACACCTGTGGGTAAATTATACAACACGAAAGCTCAACTACAGTGAGCTTCATAAGGGGTAGGAGAGTGGACTCACTCGACTCCAGAGTGTCACCCTTACAGATTGTTGGTTTTTTCCCAGACTGGATGCTTATTCCCAGATTTCCCTACAAGGTAGCCATCAATGATCAACAGGATCTCTGGGCCAGGGGCCAATAGTGTAGGAGATAGACTCTATATTTTATCTCCTCTTCTTCTTTAGGCTCTGCAAAACCTAGGGGGGTGTTCCCTACTCAACATCCATGGGGATATGCATACAAAGGCTGGGATGCTGACAGAAAGCAGATAAGTCCTCTTGTAAGTAGACCAAAACTGCAAGATAAGAGCAAAGGGGCTGGCTTTGGGCCTATTTTCAGTTGTAGACAGAGGACTTGGATCCTAAAACTAATTCTAATGTCCTAAAGGTTGTTTTAGAGTTTGACTTTGATTTATAGTTTGGATGCAAAGCTGGACATGGTTGTAACACAAAAACAAAGCAAGATTGGTGCCTATCCAGGGCCTAGAGTCAGTAGACATACACCTGTGAATGATATGCATGAACAACTAAAACTAGATTTCAGGGGGATGCATCTGATACCTGCCTTAAAGATATCTCCCAATATAGAGTGTTAAGCTATCTATACTTATGGCATCCCTATTACAGTATATCCTTCCCAATGTTCAATCTAAAAATAGTTTAATCTACCCCTTGAGCAGAAGTTAAGAAATCAGACATTCAACACAGGAATTCTATGTTCTAGAGCCTCAAACATTCCTTAAATATCCAGACTCAGAAGAAAGATATATGCAATACTAGAGACAGAATTAACAAAACACATGCTAACATAGCATTTCTCATATAAAATTAACCACGAAATCAGTGGCTTCATGCAAAAAACATACAACTGGAGATACATAAACTCACAGGTTTAGCTGTACAGGGCAACCAAATTAGTTGTATTGCATTACAGAGCCAAAATGTTCAACTTTCAACAACCTTAAAATGAGTAACACTTCCTGCTTATAACAGCCAGGTAGCGTACCATAAGCAATTAATTACATGGTTGACCAAAAATCTCGCCAGATACACAGTCCCACCAAGGAATGGTGCTCAGAAGATATTAATGCAGCAGACAAAGAGGGGCCTCGAGCCATGCGCCATCATCTGGAGTCTTCACTCAAAATTTGGGCAACCTGATCACTCGTACCATTGCCCACATCTCTGTATCGTCGCCATTAAGGGCCTCAACCACCCGCAACTACTCGGAAACTGTCGCAACACTCAAGAAGGAAATTCCTGCCAAAACGCTTCTTCGCAGGTTCAAACTACACAGGGGAATAATCCCACATGTACGGTGACGAGATCACTTCATTAGTTTATAAACGTGGTCGCACACACGAAAGGTGTCTAGCATTTTGCCACGCTCGACACACAACCCTTTCGCCAAATACCCATCGCTGTGACTCCTGCCGACACTAAAGACCCAATCGGCAAGACCAACTCCATCGGTGAGCCCGAAAATCCTTCCACCGACATCACATGTTATGCCGATACAGTTCCATCAGCCAAACACCTCTGTAGGCCCAACTGAGAAATCCCACACCTATGCATATACAACTGTTTGATATACAAGGCGAACCCCAAACCTTTATGAAGCAAATTGGAAACTTATTCGGGTCCGGCTTATATCTTGACCTATGTACCTTTGCTTGTATATACAACTGGAGGGCCCCATCACTTGTATATTGGCCATTGTATATTTTGTTCCTTTGCATATCCGCGGGCCCCAGCACATGCATCTCCTCCGCGGCACTGTAGCGAATGTATATTTGCACCTTTGTATGTTTTCCTTGCATCCGCAAATATACAAACCTCCAATGTACAACTGCAGCATCTTCAACAGAATATTTGATGAATGTATCTTCCGCTTGCCACTGTAGCAATTGTATATGCGCACCTCCTTTGTACATTTCGCTTGTGCATGACCCGATATACAAAATGAGAATATTCCTGGGAATATACCTACAATGTATCTTTTCTTTGTATGTTTGAAATGCATGTTGGCAGCTTTGTATGTAGCTCGATATACAAGACCACTTGTACATCGCACTGTAGCAGAAGCATGTTCACCGCCCTTATACATTTCTGGATGACGTCATCGTCATATTCGCAACATCGGGGGATCTCCATAAAATGACTTAGTGTTAGCAATGTGACCCTCCAGACCTTGATGACGTCACCCCCATATCGGCATCAGGATGATATTCGGAAGATTAACCAGATATTTGGAAATATCATCCTGACGCGCAAATATCATGCTGCACTGTAGCTTCACTGCAGGATCGGGATGATATCCAAACATCACCCGATATTGAAACATGATGACCCTGATGAAACATCCGGTCAATAGAAAATGATAATGATGATGACCCCCTCCCTTAGAATATCATGATGACGATGATGACCTTCTCTCCTTAAGAAAATATGATGCTGCAGCTGAAAAATGCTGAGGAGGTCCAACACTTAGGAAAATGGGCAAGAAGATATAGGGTTCAAATGAAGAAACCCCCTAAACATGAAAAATCAACCTCCAGGTCAAAATGAGTACCAACACTGGCTCCGAATGGGGACGTGCAGGTGAAAACCTGCAGCGAGAACCAGATCTCCGGGCAGACCAGGCAAAAACCAAAAAGCACGAACTGTACAAGGCACTTACAATATATACATATTTTTACACATGTGCACAGAGACAAGCCATCTATGCAAAATAGAACTTAAGGAATTGGCCATGCACAGGCAATTCCAAAATTTCACCATCTAGGGCCTGGAGGAAATAAGAGTCCTCCCCATGAGTACTGCAGATTTGATATGGGCCCATCCATAAGGGTTCGAATTTACCATGTTTACCCTTGTCCTGATCTTTTGCATTCCATACAAGCACCAGATCGTTGACCTAAAATTTTCTTTTTGTAGCTCTCCTATCAAATAGATATTTCACATCTTGTTGTCTCTTGAGATTGATCTAGTGTGCTTTCCTTCTGCTTTCATCCAGTGCAACCAGCTGGTTCACTCTTTCTATCGTGGAGTCTCCAATCTCCTCATCATTATCCTGGATGAATCTGTAAACTGGTAGGAGATTGTTTATGGGCAATCTGGCTGATGCACCATATACCAGCTCAAAGGGTGACATCCCAATAGCCTTCTTTACTATCACCCTGTCAGCCCATATTGCCAACTTTAATTTTGAGTCCCAAGCTTTCTTATTCTTGTCTAGTATCCTCTTGATAATTTTCATGATGCTTTTATTGCTTGATTCTGCTTGACCATTTCCTTGTGGGTGGTATGGTGATGCATATGATAGATTGATCCCATATTTGCTGCAAAAATCAACAAATTCACCTGATCTAAAACACATAGTGTTATCACTGACTATCTTGAATGGTACTCCAAACCTGATGATAACATTCTCCAGTATAAAATCTGTCACCACTTTACTAGTAGCTCTCTTAGTCGGAATGGCCTCAATCCATTTGGTAAAATAATCAGTTGCCACCAGAATCCAACTGTGTCCCCCACTTGACTTGTCTGCAATTTCCCCTATGAAGTCAATTCCCCATTGCTGGAATGGAGCATCCACAGTTACAGTTCTGAGGGGTAAAGCACCATCATATCTCAATTTTTCTGAGAATCTTTGGCAAGGGTCACACTTCCTCACTAACCTTTGTGCATCTGAAAAGAGAGTGGGCCACCAATATCCTGCTCTGAGAATTTTATGGGCTGTTGTTTGGGCAGTATAATGTCCACCACACATTCCCTTATGCATGTCAATTAAAACATTATTAGCCACATCTTCATCCACACATCTCAGCAGCACACCATCAGGGTTTTTCCAGTATAGCTCACCTTGAACAATGACATACCTGATTGCATGTAACTTTAAAGTCCTCTTTTGACTGTCACTAAAATGGGAAGGACAATTCAGATTTTGCAAGTAGTATATAATGTCCTTGTACCATTCAGATCTTGATACATTTACATTCTCATTTTGGACTACATTAACTTGGCATGCTTCCAAGTTTGACTGTGCCATCATCTTGGCTAATCCTTGTCCTCTTACCAACTTGGTAATTTGTATTTCTATGTTGAACTCCTGCAGTTTGTTTATCCATCTACACCTTCTTCCAGTCACCTCCTGTTGAGTGAATATGTCTTTGACTGCTGCATGGGGTACATATGCAATTACATGTGATCCTACCAGGTAAGGTCTGAAACTTTTGATGGCTCTGACTAGTGCATATGCCTGTTTTTCCATAATATCATATTTCAACTCAGAAGCCTGCAAGGACATACTGAAGAAAGCTATGGGCTGTTCAAAACCATCTTCATTTTTCTGTAGCAAACATGCAGCAACAGTGTGAAAGGAAGCAAATGAAAACAATTGGAATGGCCTAGAAAAATCAGGAGATTTAAGAACAGGGGCCATCTTGATTGCCTCTTTGATACTCTGAAATGATTCAATTGCTTCACTTTCCCAGTGGATAGTTGCATCCTTCCTCATCATTTTGGAAATGTTCCTTGTGGTTTCTGCAAAGTTGGGAACAAATCTCCTAACAAAATTTATCTGTCCAAAGAAGGACTGAACTCCTTTTATAGTTTTTGGCATTTGAATTCTGTCAATAGTAGCCACTCTCTCTAGATCTATCCTAACTCCATCCTTGGAAACAATGTGCCCTAGGAGTTTTCCTTCAACCACCCCAAAAGCACACTTCTTTGGATTTAAATAAATGCCATACTCTAGTGCTCTAATGAAAATATGCTCCAAGTGCATACAATGCTGCTCCTCCTTCTTTGAATATGTAGTCAGATCATCTTGATATATAGCCAGGATTGAATCAATCAACCCTGCAAAAGCAACATCCATTGCCCTTTGAAATGTAGCACCTGCATTTGTTAGCCCAAACGACATTCTAACATATACATAAGTTCCCCATGGGGTGGTGAAGGCAGTCTTATACTGTTCTGATTCCTTTTCCTTTACCTGATTATAACCTAAAAATCCATCCATCATGGATAAGAGTTCACAACTAGTCACTCTCTGCAACATAGCTTCCATATTAGGCAGTGGATAGTTATCCTTTAAAGAGGATACATTTAAGTTCCTGAAGTCAACACACAGCCTAATATCACCATTCTTTTTTCTGACTGGGACAAGGTTAGACACCCAAGTTGAATGTCTGATTGGCACAATTATTCCAGCTTCCCTAAGCTTTTTGAGTTCTTCTTGCATCTTTGGAGCTAAGGTAGGATTAATAGGTCTTTGCCTCTGTCTGAATGGCTTAGCTCCCGGCTTCAATGGGATCTCATGCTGGAATAAATCTTCCCTATAGGCCTTTAGGTCCTCATATGACCAAGCAAAAACATGTTTGTACCTTTTCAGTAATGCAATCAGCATACTCCTGATGTGTGGTTTGAGCTGCTTACCAATATATACCTTCTTGGGGGTCTGAGATGTTCCCAAATTTCTCTTCTAAATCCTCCTTGTTTGTGGGAGATGTCTTTGTGACCAATTGGTCTCTACTGTCAAAAGCTCTTTCCAAAGCTACTAACCCTCTAGGGATTTTATTAGTCTTCAACTGAATTATCTCTTTCCCCACAAGAGTTTCTTTTCCATCTATGGTTTCTACAAAAGCTTGGAAATCAATTTCTTGATTCTCATATTCATCTATGCAGTGCAAAAATTTTAACAAGTCCCTATCATCATTAAACACTTGCCAACTGCATATGTTCTCTGGTACTGCAGGCCTAATTTTAATTTCTACATTTGCAACATCTGACAGAGTGATGTCATCTGGCCTTATTGCAACATTAGCTAAGAAATGGGCCATAACATTCTTGGATCTCTCTACCCATCCTATTGAAAATGCATCAAATAGTTCAATGGTATCCCAAACAACATGCTTATATTGTTTTAATCTTTTGTTTTTGAAGCATACCTATCTCTAATTTGGGATACAATCAGCTCAGAATCACCAAATACTCTTAGCATTTTGATTCCATGTTTGAGGGCTATATTTAGGCCTAAAAGCAAAGCCTCATATTCTGCAATGTTGTTTGTGCAAACAAACCTCAGCAAGAAAGAGAATTTGAGGAGCTTACCAGTTGGGGATAGAAAAACAACTCCAGCTCCAGAGCCTTCTTTTGCACAAGCTCCATCAAAATACATGGTCCACAAACCCTGCTGGTCCAGCTCTTTACTGCAGACATTTTTTTCTTTATTCTCTCTATCATCTGAGACAACCTTGAAGTTATCATAGTCAGTGTTTACAAAGCATTTCTGTTCCTCTGCTTCTTGGTCTTCCACTATCTCTGATGATCTCTATTCTCTGATTAGCTTAACATCCCTGCCATTCATTGGAATCATGGCATATGACAAGTCCAGCTGCATACTTCCACCAATTAGTGCTGCCCATCTTCTTGACAGCAACATACCATACTGTGGCTTGATGTCAACCACTGTTATATTCATTTTATATCTTTTCTCAGGAAATGCTGCCAATTTGAAATCTACATCCTTCATGATTCCAATAACTAGTACCTCTTTGGCATCCATAGCATAGCATTTTCTGCATGATTTGTCAATTTTCAACCCAGCTTGTTGCATGATGGCCAAAGGCATGACATTTGTAGATGCTCCAGAATCAAGCATACAATTTCTAATTATTTTTCCATTTATAACCAGGGATACATAAAATGGTTCCACTTATGAAGGACACTTTGTCATAGTCACTCCTAAATAGACTTCAGGAGCCTCATCTTCTTCATTACACATGACATGTTTGTCACCCTGGATCTGAGCATTTTTTTTAGCTTGAAAAGGTACCCCTGAAATTAGGGATATTGTCCTATTCTTAATTTCTTCCACTTTCATCAGTTCCATAAGCGGAACAGAGACTTTTACTTGGGAGAGGACTTGAGCTATATCAAATGGAGCATAATTTTGTATAACAGTTGTAGCTTGCTCCATAATCTTGTTTTCATCTTGAACTGATTTAGCTTTTACTTTCATAGTTCCTTGATCATCATTCTTGTCTTGGAAATCTTTGCTTTGATCTTCAGCTTGGGGGATTCTATTGTCTGGTCCTTGAGATTCATGACCTGTTCTATGTCTAAAATTCTGTTTATTATTAACCCACTGCCTCTTTTGTGATTCAATTCCCTTATGACCATGCAGCGGCTGACTTGCAGAAATACCTTCTGGCTGATGTGGGCTGCTTACTTGATTTTTACCTCTGAGATTGTAGTTGCTTTTGACTTGAGCAACTGCTGCAGCTGTGAAGGCCCTAATTTCCTCATCAGAAGGTCGTTGTAAGTTACTCAGAAAATTGTGTGAGCTCTGAGCATACACATAGCTTTCTTCATTACCTTCATCATAAGAGTCCTGTTGACAGGCCTGAATTCCATCATCTATACTCTCATCAGCACTATAAATGGGGTATCCATTGTTTATGGACACCATATTAACATCATCATCGTGCACATAGTGTGGCTCATTGCATTCATTACAAGATGTGGCATTATCACACAAGGATTGGGCAATCATACACTGTGACTGTGAATGTGGCATCTGACAAATTATACACCATGGAGTATCATCAACAATATTTATAGCTTTCTTTAGAGGATCAAGAGTTTCTTTGACATGTTGAGCTTTCTGATTTGTGTTGTTGTGTGGGAACATATGCTTACCATTATGCCAATTGGTATTATACGGCATGTCATGCAATGATGGCCTCTTTTCCTGCCTTTGATAGACTTGCCTATCAAGACCTATCCCTTTTTCACTTCTAGCTAGTCTATAACTCAGGTCCTTAACAACATTTGCCAATTTGTCTATCTTATCTTCAGGGGCAGACGTATTACCTTGAGTGTTCTGAGGCTTGTTTGGATTCTGCAGAATTTTCACATCATCCCTTCTATTAGTCTTGCCTGATGCTTTCTTGTTGTTCTCAATATTCACTGCAATTCTAAAAGCATCCCTGAGAGTAGCAGGGCTTTTATCTCTTAATCCATATGCAGTTTTTGCATCAAAGGCATTAATATACAATATTATGCACATTGGTTCATTTGGCCTCATGTGATGTGGCAATTTGTTTAACACTTTAGTAAATCTTGCATTAAAATCTGCAACCTGCTCATTTGACCCTTTAGTGATACTGGTAAACTCATTTACAAAAAAGCTAGGGTCAATTTTGTCACCATATTGCTCCTTGAACATCCTTTTAAAATCATCCCATGATGAAATACTCCGGTCAGGCAGATTCTTATACCATTCCTTGGCCTCATCAACCAAAGATTGCATGAATGACTTCATGAAAACATCCTCATGTTCTACCTCAAAGTTATCCATGACATTTTGAAAAGCCTTTAGATGATCTTCTCCTGACACTGTGTTGTTTCCTGAAAATTTAGGCACTTGCAGCCTTAGATGCTTGTCAATGGGATTAGGATACCCAGGAATACCATCAAACACCAACTGTCTGAATCTATCTAGCTGCATGGGCTGTCTATCAAACTGATTAACATTGATGTTTCTGTTTGCATTCTGGTTTCTTACATTGTTCAGCGGTATCCTAGCATCATTCACATTTCGTCTTTCATCATTATGCTGATGCTGCACTTCATTTCTTTGCTGATGTCTCTGCACATTTGCATTCTCAAGGGTAGGAATTGAATTATTTTGGGCAGTCCTTAAAGCTTGCACTTTCTGCCTCATGTCATCTCTGATTTTCATGGCTTGCAGATACTCCAATTCTGCTCTCAGATTTCTGATTTCTTCAGCTAACTATTCTTCCTTAGGCATGGAGGTAGACGGTCTCATACCATTCTGGTCATCATCTTCATCATCCCTCAAAGACTCTGCCTCTTCAAATCTGTCACTAGGGTCTAGAAACGGGCGTTCTTGGAACACTTCTGACCTCATTCTTACGCTACCACCTTGTTGCCTCTCATATGCACCCTGAATATCAGCTTCTGCATTTGAAAAATAAGGTACTGTCTTGTCTGAAGACCTTGGATTATCTTGCGTATCATCACTTTTTCTGGGGGAACCCTCCTGACTGACTGAGACAGCTCCCTTTCTTCTGTACATCATTCTTCTTGTTACTGGTAACTCTTCAAATAAAGGATTTTGTTGGGATCTTCTCCCCTGCATATAAATTTTAATTTGACCGGTTAGGAGATTACTTCGGAGTCGCCACCTATTACTAGGAACTATTTTCTTTTTTCTTTTATAAATCAGGGTTCTTTCACAAGTCCCCTGCAGAGTCGCCAATTTTTGTTGGTTTTTTCCCAGACTGGATGCTTATTCCCAGATTTCCCTACAAGGTAGCCATCAATGATCAACAGGATCTCTGGGCCAGGGGCCAACAGTGTAGGAGATAGACTCTATATTTTATCTCCTCTTCTTCTTTAGGCTCTGCAAAACCTAGGGGGGTGTTCCCTACTCAACATCCATGGGGATATGCATACAAAGGCTGGGATGCTGACAAAAAGTAGATAAGTCCTCCTGTAAGTAGACCAAAACTGCAAGATAAGAGCAAAGGGGCTGGCTTTGGGCCTATTTTCAGTTGTAGACAGAGGACTTGGATCCTAAAACTAATTCTAATGTCCTAAAGGTTGTTTTAGAGTTTGACTTTGATTTATAGTTTGGATGCAAAGCTGGACATGGTTGTAACACAAAAACAAAGCAAGATTGGTGCCTATCCAGGGCCTGGAGTCAGTAGACATACACCTGTGAATGATATGCATGAACAACTAAAACTGGATTTCAGGGGGATGCATCTGATACCTGCCTTACAGATATCTCCCAATATAGAGTGTTAAGCTATCTATACTTATGGCATCCCTATTACAGTATATCCTTCCCAATGTTCAATCTAAAAATAGTTTAATCTACCCCTTGAGCAAAAGTTTAGAAATCAGACATTCAACACAGGAATTCTATGTTCTAGAGCCTCAAACATTCCTTAAATATCCAGACTCAGAAGAAAGATATATGCAATACTGGAGACAAAATTAACAAAACACATGCTAACATAGCATTTCTCATATAAAATTAACCACGAAATCAGTGGCTTCATGCAAAAAAATACAACTGGAGATACATAAACTCATAGGTTTAGCTGTACAGGGCAACCAAATCAGCTGTATTGCATTACAGAGCCAAAATGTTCAACTTTCAACAACCTTAAAATGAGTAACACTTCCTGCTTATAATAGCCAGGTAGCGTACCATAAGCAATTAATTACATGGTTGACCAAAAATCCCGCCAGATACACAGTCCCACCAAGGAATGGTGCTCAGAAGATATTAATGCAGCAGACAAAGAGGGGCCTTGAGCCATGCGCCATCATCTGGAGTCTTCACTCAAAATTTGGGCAACCTGATCGCTCGTACCATTGCCCACATCTCTGTATTGTCGCCATTAAGGGCCTCAACCACCCGCAGCTACTCGAAAACTGTCGCAACACTCAAGAAGGAAATTCCCGCCAAAATGCTTCTTCGCAGGTTCAAACTACACAGGGGAATAATCCCATATGTACGATGACGAGATCACTTCATTAGTTTATAAACGTGGTCGCACACACGAAAGGTGTCTAGTGTTTTGCCACGCTTGACACACAACCCTTTCACCAAATACCCATCGCTGTGACTCCTGCCGACACTAAAGACCCAATCGGCAAGACCAACTCCATCGGTGAGCCCGAAAATCCTTCCGCCACCATCACATGTTACGCCGATACAGTTCCATCAGCCAAACACCTCTGTCGGCCCAACTGAGAAATCCCACACCTATGCATATACAACTGTTTGATATACAAGGCGAACCCCAAACCTTTGTGAAGCAGATTGGAAACTTATTTGGGTCTGGCTTGTATCTTGACCTATGTACCTTTGCTTGTATATACAACTGGAGGGCCCCATCACTTGTATATCGGCCATTGTATATTTTGTTCCTTTGCATATCCGCGGGCCCCAGCACATGCATCTCCTCCGCGGCACTGTAGCGAATGTATATTTGCACCTTTGTATGTTTTCCTTGCATCCGCAAATATACAAACCTCCAATATACAACTGCAGCATCTTCAACAGAATATTCGATGAATGTATCTTCCACTCGCCACTGTAGCAATTGTATATGCGCACCTCCTTTGTACATTTTGCTTGTGCATGACCCGATATACAAAGCAGGAATATTCCTGGGAATATACCTGCAATGTATCTTTTCTTTGTATGTTTGAAATGCATGTTGGCAGCTTTGTATGTAGCTCGATATACAAGACCACTTGTACATCACACTGTAGCAGAAGCATGTTCGCCGCCCTTATACATTTCTGGATGACGTCATCGTCATATTCGCAACATCGGGGGATCTCCATAAAATGACTTAGTGTTAGCAATGTGACCCTCCAGACCTTGATGATGTCACCCCCATATCGGCATCAGGATGATATTCGGAAGATTAACCAGATATTTGGAAATATCATCCTGACGCGCAAATATCATGCTGCACTGTAGCTTCACTGCAGGATCGGGATGATATCCAAACATCACCCGATATTGAAACATGATGACCCTGATGAAACATCCAGTCAATAGAAAATGATAATGATGATGACCCCCTCCCTTAGAATATCATGATGATGATGATGACCTTCTCTCCTTAAGAAAATATGATGCTGCAGCTGAAAAATGCTGAGGAGGTCCAACACTTAGGAAAATGGGCAAGAAGATATAGGGTTCAAATGAAGAAACCCCCTAAACATGAAAAATCAACCTCCAGGTCAAAATGAGTACCAACACAGATAATATAACCAACACAATTTCTCTTGGCCTCAAACCAAGTTTGATCACAAAATTTTCCAAGGAATTCTGTATTTGACTCTCTAGCCAAAGATCCAGTCACAAATACATGCCCTCAAGGCTTTCAACATCCCAAAAGAAGAAACTAGGTATGCACCCGAGGAGGATCACTCCTCCCCTACCCCAAACTTGATGAGCATTTCTCCCAAGTGGGAGAAGCTCTGTCAACAACCCGACAACAGATCCCACAATAACAAATCTAAAACACAAACAAATAAACATCTTTCACACACTTTTCATACAACATTCAGATATACGAAAGAAAGGTAATCATAAACCCACCTTACAAAGCCCTTCAAGGATGAAGCTGTTGTAGAGCTCCACTGAGATCTTCTCCAACCTAAGGCACCAACTCCCTCCTCCTTTCCCTCTCCCCCCAAAAGCTAACTTTCTTATTTTGGCAATAAAAATAAAACTCTCCCCAAAATTCAACTAACTCCCTCCCCATCCAAAAATGGAATTCAAATAACCCAAATCCTTTTTTTTAGAGGAATGGGGAGGTGACACTTGTCACCCCCTCACTCTTCCCAAAACCACTATTCTGTCCCAAGGGATGAGTGTTGGCTTATGTCACTCACCCATCCCTAGAGTACTCCTTATCCCTCTCCTCATGTCATTTCTCTTACGCATGGGAGAAATAAAAGGAGTTAAAGGAGGAAAAGACAGGTGACCCATGCCTCTTCTTCCTTCCTTCATCATGGATGACCCCACAACTCATGGAGAATCTCACTAATGGTGAGGGTGACTTCAAGTCAATCCCTCTATAATGGATGGGTTTGTAGTCATCTCTTACCTTGGGAATTGAAGAGGGATGGGTTGGGTGTTGGTACAACCCATCATGTCCCCCCCATACCTCCAATTTTCGCCACTTAACTTCAGGGTGAAGTTAAGAAGACCTTATGGAGGTTACTCAAGGGTTACCCATGCCAAATGGGGCCCTGGACCCATGGGGTATAACCCAGGGTCAACTTTAACCCATTCTGGACACCCATGGTCAAGGTAAAGCACAAAAAAAGGCCTCAAAGATTTAAATAAAAGAAAGAAATTCAAATTCAATCTTTTTACAACACAAATCATAATATAGTGTTACAAGAGGGTAACCTAACCCACTCGACCTTATGAAAGACCACATTACAACACCACATCAAACACAGAGTGATCTTGGTTCCTCGTGGAACCAGATCCGCTTAACAGGGAATAACAATAACAAGGTACGGAATGATCTCCGAAATCTGTGGTTTGATTAGTAAATTCCTGCACACTAAACTGCAAGATTAGTTTCACATATAATCATCATAGCCGAAGCAACTTAAAAACATGCATTATCATGACATAGTTCTAGATAGCATAAATGAAATCATATTACAATTTTACATCATCTCCTAATTAACTTTTCTGAAATGTGAACTTATCCAAACATCACCCAATTAGTTTTTCCGTAATCATAATAAAGTTTATTAGTTTGACAAATCTGGGAACTACTATCCCACAAATATAAAAAGTATCAATAACAGTAATGTAAATAGTCACAAGAACAGAAGTAAAAAGGGTGGTCCTCACATAAGGCAGAAACTCTAAACTCCGATGAACATCAGAAAACTTTGCAAACCAACTTTTTTCGATACTTTAGGTAGAAATCATTCATACCTTAGCATCGCTTCTTTGTCATCTTCATCTTTGAACTTCCTTTTGACATCAATGACAATATGTGTATGCATCTGACATAATATGTGTATGCACCTTTGACATCAATGACAATACTTCCAACAATCTCCCCCTTTGTCATGTCTGACAACACAAACATATACTTCTTATTTTCTAAATCTCCCCCTTACTCTATCTCTCTCTGAACTATCCTAAACTGTAACACAACTTCTGAAAACTCTCCGCCTTTGACATCAATTTCAAAGGGATGTAGCCAACCACTTTCAAACTACAACTGCCAAAACCAACTCCCCTTGATCAAGACATACCAAAGTCTGCTCACATATACTCTCTCCTTTCTACCTACTCCCCCTAAGAGGTAGCTATTGTCCAAATAGGGATGGAGGATATGTCTTGTGTTTCTCCCCTAGACAGATGCTTCATCAAAAGATTTTACTAATTTGGTGAGAGTGATATCACTCCCAACTTTTACCTTAAGTATACAAATGTATCTTTAGGAAGAGGTTTTGTGAAGATATCTGCAATTTGATCCTTTGTAGACACATACTCCAATTTGACCTCCTAATTTGTAACTTTTTCTCTCAAGAAATGATACCTAATAGATATATGCTTGGTTCTTGAATGCATCACTAGATTCTTTGATATGTTAATTGCACTTGTATTGTCACACAGAATTGAAATGGGCTCATCATATACAACTCCTCTTTCCTTCAATGTTTGCATCATCCACAAAACCTAAGTGCAACAAGCAACTACTACAATGTATTCTTATTCTGTTGTTGATAAGGTAACTAAATCTTGCATTTTTCTTAACCATGAAACCAATCTACCGCATAGAAAGAAAGCTCCACCACTTGTGCTCCTTTTGTCATCAATGCTTCCTGCCCAATCTACATCTGTATATGTTTTCAAAGAGAAATCCTTTCCCTTCTCATACCATAATCTGTAGTCCAATGTGCTCTTCAAATATCTAAAATCCTTTTAACAACCTTTACATGAGTTTCTTTTGGATCATCTTGAAATCTAGCCACCATACAAATAATGTGCATAATGTCTAGCCTTGAGGTAGTCAAGTACAAACTTCCAATCATGGATTTGTATAGAGTCTGATCAACTTGAGGTGACTCATCATCCTTGCTTAGATGGAACCCTGTAACCATATATGTGCTCACAGGTTTGTAGTCATCCATACCAAACGTTTTCAAGATCTCCTTGACATATTTAGTTTGTGAAATAAACATACCCTTGTCTAATTGAGCAATTTGAAGTCCAACGAAAAATGAAATCTCACCAATCATAGACATCTCAAATTATTTTTGTATCTCTTTAGTAAACATCTTACACAACTCCTCATTTCCACCAAGGATAATATCATCAACATAAACTACAATTGTCAACATGTCATCGCACACAATCTTGATATAAAGATTACTATCAACAATCCCCTTCTTGAAATCTTGTTGGTGTAGGTGCTTGTCCAACCTTGCATACCATGCCCTAGGTGCTTGTTTGAGACCATATAAAGCCTTTGTGAGTTTGCATACCATAGTCTGATCTTCTATAGCTAAAATCCTTCAGGATGCTCTATGTAAACTTCTTCTAAGTCACCATTCAAGAAAGTAGATTTGACATCCATTTGATATACCTTGAAGTCTTTGTGAACTATAAATGCAAGGAACATCCTTATTGCTTCCATTCTTTCCACATGACAAAATGTCTCCTCAAATCCAATGCCTTCCACTTGTGATAGCTCTTGTAGACCAATCTTGCTTTGTTTCTAACCACTTCTCCATCTTCATTCAATTTGTTTCTGAAAACCCACTTGGTTCCAATCACATTCTTGTCCTTTGGCCTTGGAATAAGTTCCCAAGTTTTATTCTTCTCCATCTGATTTAACTCTTCTTGCATTGCATCAATCCAACTTTCATCCTTGTTGGCTTCAGAAAAAATCTTTGGTTCTATCTTGGACAACAGAGAGAAGTTTACTTGTTCTCTAAGGCTACTCCTAGTCATAACTCCTTTATTCTTATCTCCAATTATCTAATTTTTAGAATGATTCTTTTGAATGAACTTTGTAGGAGACTTGGTGGTGTCTATGGGTGTCTATTCATCTACAACTTCATTTTCCTCTTATGTGCGAATTGAATTATCTAAGTAGCAGGATGAATCATCTGAACAGTCATTATCTTGATCACGTGTGGGTGGATGTAGCTCTTCATCAACCCTAACATTTGGACTCTCAACTATATTCTTTAGTCTCTCGTTGTAACATTTATAAGACTTGCTTCTAGTTAACCAAGAAAAATTCCTCCATCTGATCTTGAGTCAAATTTACCCAAATTATCCTCATCTCTCCTAATGCAACATTTGCTTCCAAATATTCTGAAATACTTGACCGATGCAAGCCTACCTTTCCATAATTCATATGGTGTCTTTATTCACTCTTAGTTGTCCTCTGTTCGGATATAAACAATAGTATGGACTACTTCTTTCCAATATGCATCAGGTAGCTTGGCTTCATTCAACATTGTTCTTGCCATCTCCTGAACTATTCTATTCTTTCTCTCAACTACTCCATTTTGCTGAGGAGTCCTTGCAATAGAGTATTGTCTTTTTATTCCATGCTCTTCACAAAATTCTTGAAATTCATTTGATGTGTACTCACCTCCTCTGTATGATCTTAGGAACTTGATTTTGGCATTCATTTCATTCTCAACCATAGATTTGAAAATTTTGAATCTACCAAAAGATTCTAATTTTTCTTTCAAAAAAGTGACCCATGTCATTCTAGAATAATCATCAATGAGAAACATGAAATGCCTTTCACCTTGGAGACTTCTTGTTTTGGTAGGACCACATAAATCTATATGAATCAGTTCCAAAGGCTTAGTAGAAGAGTACCCCTTGGTCTTGAGCATGATCCTTGTTTGCTTCCCAATTTGGCATTCCTTAGAAAGGGTGCTAGTAGGCTTAGCAATCTTCAACATGTCTCTAACTGAAAGGTTAGATCTGATATTCACAACATTGTCAAATTTGATGTGCCCCATCCTCTTATGCCATAACCAACTCTCATTAGTATGTCCTAAAAGGCAATGCTTTCCTTTGACTTCACAAAGATTGTACAATTTATTCTCTATTCTGCTTGCTTCAGCCACAAGTTTTCCAGTGCTTGTTCTTATGATTTCACATCCTTGTGTGCATTGAAAATAAGATTATATCCTTTGTTGCACATCTGAATTACACTAAGAAGATTGTGCTTGAGACCTTCTACATATAGAACATCTTCAGTCCTATTCTTTCCATCAATACTTATTGTACCTTTACCATGTATCTTTGCAGAAGTATTTTCTCCAAACTTGACTAATCCACCATTTCACTTTTCAAGATTGAGAAACTTGCTCTTGCCCCCTGTCATGTGACTTGAGCATCCTCTATCTCCAACCCAAAGATTTGCTTGTCCTTGTGCATGAAATGCAATTGGGCAATCATTGAATTCTAACCTTCATGGTTGTTCTTGATTCTCCATTCCTTCTTCTGATCTAACTTCTAATTTTTACAAATGTCTATCCTCTTTTCTTAGTTATTAAAATTAGTCATTTGAGATTTTGACTTTCCCAAGCCACTTCTGCAAAACCTTGCTATGTGCCCTAAATTGTTGCAAATATGACATATTATATTGGAATCAAATAAAGGGGCACAAGAATTTCTACTTACAAAATTACTTCTCCTCATTCTTGATCTACATTCAATAGCTTTGTGACCAGACTGATTACAATTGAAACAATAACCAGAGAAACTAGAATGAAACCTATTCTTGAAAGTTTGTCTTGCATGAATTGATCTTCTAAATCTTCTTCTAACAGGAATGAAATCAACTTCTTCAATTTTTGTACTATCCTTCTTCATTGGATTTCTTCATTCTGTATTGATTCTTCTGACTCAATCTTCTTTGCAGGAGCAAGGGGCTGTGAGATTTCTTCATCATAGCCCAAACCTGACTGAATGAATAGAGGTCTCAGAATATTTATTATATCATCCAAAATTTTAGAGCTCTTACCAAATTTGATATTCTTACTCAATTGAGCATGAACCTTTTCAACCTCCTTTCTTAATGAAACAATTTATTCTTCAAGTTTTAAACATTCATATGATTTGTCTTTGAAGGCAGTATTCACAATGTCTACAATTCTTTTTCCTTCTTCAATCTAAATCTTCAAGATAACAATCATATCCTCCGATTCTATGAGCTTGGCCTTTTATTCTTCATTTTATTTCCTTACTAGATCCAAGTCTTCAAGAGCCGTGATCAGTTCACCTTCAAAATCAAACTCACATTCTTCTTCTTTATCAATAGAAGTAATGTCTAAGTTGTCCAAGACTTCCATAGCCATGAATAGAGATTCTACTCTTTCATCTTCTTATGCGCAGTTGTCTTCTTCTTCTTCTACTAAATTGTAATTATTCTTAGAGTAAAGTCTTTTCTTGTTCTTGTTAAAATTAGATCTTTTGAAACCCTTGTTGTTATCTTCATTCTTCTTAAGAGGAAATTTAGATGCATAATGCCCAATCTTTCCATAGTTGAAACACTTGAAAGATAACTTACCTTTGTACTTACCTGATCCCTTCTTTAACTTTCTTACAAAGTTGGCTTCCTCATTATTAGATGCATCATTTGACTGAGATCCAATTTTCTTAGATGCTTTGAAAGCAACTTCTTTCTTAGATATTTCTTTGCTTGTGTTTCTCATTTCATAGGCAGTGAGTGAACCAAATAATTCATCCATTTTGAATACATTTAAATCTCTTCTTCAATAGTAGAAACTTTTGAATCATACCTTTGTGGGAGTGATCTCAATATCTTCCACACAACTGCTGGATCCTCCACCTTTTCACTAGGACCTTTGATATCATTTACAACCTTATCTACATGGAGAAAATAGTCAGCAATGTTCTCTTCTTCCTTCATCTTCAGATTTTGAAATTTAGCCTTGTAGGTCTGCAATTTTTCTTTCTTCACTTTATCATCCCCTTCATAGAGACTTTTAAATTTATCCCATATGTCCTTAGCCACCTTGCACTATGAAACCTTGACAAACTATGAATTGGTTAGACCACTTAAGATGACATTCTTTACTTTAGCATTGTTTTCATGGCCCTTCTTTGCATTTTGATCTGTAATAGGATGAACGGGCTTAGTATACTTATCCATTGCAACTCTCCAAACATCATACCCTAGAGAGGTAAGATAGGCTTCCATCCATACACTCCATAAAGCATAGTTAGCTCCATCAAATAGAGGTACCTTGTTAGAGGAAGAGGACCCTTTCTGAGCCATGTGTTCAAATCCAAGATTTACCTTCAGTTGTTATGATGCACCAAGGAATTTGGCTTTGATACCAATTGTTAGAACACACTAATATACTGAGAGGGTAGGTGAATCAGTATGCCACTTTTAAAAACAATTCTATTGAAACAACAAGATCTCTATTGCATCAATCAGAAAATGAAAGAACTATGCAAGCATAAGTAAAATCACACATCCACACAAGAGACCATAACACCAGATTTACGTGGAAACCCAAGATGGGAAAAACCATGGTGAACAAGCTGCTTGGAACTACTATCCAAATCCAGCCTCACAAAAATGAAACAGTGAATTACAGTATTTTGTAGGAATGAACCCATAGGAATTTCAACCTGAGAAGGACTACAATCCTTTTTACAAATCTGTAGTCTCTAACCTACCAAATACTTCAATCTCAAAGCAAATTGAGAATCAACCTAGCAATAGGCTTTAACCTATCTGAGGCTCCAACCTCCCATAGAAATTAACCTTTAACTCAGCAATAGCTCCAACTTATCTAAGGATCCAACCTCACATACAAACTGAGCCACAACTCAACAAACTAAAACAATAGTAAAGAACATTTAGCACTTACACAAAACTGTGAGAAAATAGGATCTTCAATTTATGCTCTTCGCACACTCCAATTTCACTTCTCTATTCATGCATGATTGCTTGACGTATTTCACTTCTCATTCACACTTGCAAACACATTCATATTTTTAACTTTTAGGCACACACACATAGATACTTTCCCAAATAGATATTTTGATGCAAATCTCACATTCTCATTTACACACACACACACAAACGGATACATGCAATTGCTCAAACTGAATTCTCTTTTATACCAGACTGTAGAACAAAAATTATTTCCATGTCAGCACTACATTCACCAATAACATTCTTTAAGGTCAGCAACTGATATTTTGAAATCCAACAGGATGGGTCCAATATCAAATTTCAATGTCTATACATTTGAACCAAAGCCCAATTTACACTTTCGTAGGTTGACTCCAAAAAATGGGTCAGGAGCCAATCTAAACAATCTGCACTCTATTGCAACTGTCCCAATAAATCTTCAATTAAACTAGCCGTTAAACCATTTTTACCAAGTCAGACTTAGATAGGATATTTAAATCTTTTCCTTTTGCTGAGCGTCAGAGATCAGGCTTCTAATCTTCCATCTTCTTATTGGAAAGCCTTATAGGCTCTCCTCCAATCCCAATGGATTCTTCCTTAGTAGATCACAAGAGCGTACTATAGAAAGATACCAAAAAATATTCCTTGTGCTACTGCAATAAGTTGACACATGGAACCATCTTGCTGAATCACAGACCAAAAGCTTAGGACCCATCAAGCCCCTGTGAGCATGCACTAGCTCAACACATGGTGCCATTATCCACTTTCATAAATAATAAATCCTTATGTGCTCAAACAAGCCGGTAACAACTAGGAAAAGAGGTCAATAACATAAATGATTATGAGGGCTTAAGTGATAACTTAAGAAACCAGAAACCTGTGATAGCAAGTCAACATAAGTACTTAGGGCCATCAAGGAATATCTTCACCCTCTAACTCCTGATCACTTTAGTATATATCAGAGTTTTGTGATTAGGCCTTCCACTCTAGCCCTTATAATTGAATTTATCAAGGAATATCTCTGCCCTCTGACTCCTAATCACTTAGTATATATCAAAGTTTGCACACTGGGCTCAGTTCATAACATCTTCTCATTTGAATTCAACAAAGAACATCTATGCCCTCTGACTCCTGATTCAATGACTAATACATACAATTTGTTAGAGCTTCGTGATCAATTCTTCTGCTCTAGCCCTTCTTATTTTCTCAATTGAAGAAGGGTTAATGCTGAAACCCTGAACTCTAATGAACATCAGAAAACTTTGCAAACCAACTTTTGCCGATACTTTAGGCAGAAATTATTCATAACTTAGCATCTTTTCTTTGTCATCTTCATCTCTGGACTTCCTTTTGAAAGCAATGACAATATGTGTATGCATCTTTGACACAATATGTGTATGCACCTTTGACATCAATGACAACACTTCCAATAGATTCATGTATCCAAGAGGCCTATATATATGTATCCTCCTCTAGCTTGTAATTCAATTCATGCTATTGTGAACTTTCTTAGTGTTATTTTTCATTTTGAAGCATTTACATTTCTCTTGTTGGATTCTAACTCTGTAATGCTATTTTGATCTTTGATCATTTGTATTTACAGTTCTATAGTTTCTATTTCTCTCACTTTTTTTTGGGTTATCATCTATTTTATAGATTCTAACATTTATTAGGTTAGAAAACAAGAAATTGAGATTTAATCCTATCACAAGATGAATTTACTTACAATAAATCAATGAATAGAAGTATTGGAAGAACACCATTTTATATTGCACATGGAAAAAGCCTAAGAAATGTTTTAGAACTAAGGGATTTTACTATAGATAATAGAAAAAATGTTATAGCTAAAGAATATGTAGAATACATAAGATTTACATCAAGAAGTCAGACAACAATTAGAGAAGGCTAATCATAAGTGTTGTCACATGAAATTGCACCCTGCTTGAAGCCTGTTCAAGCATTCCAATGACAAAATAAGACTGATCTCAAGGTGTGGGACCTTGCAAATGAGATCACACCTCTAGAGAAGGTTGGTTCCTCTTTTCAAACTTATGGTTTAGAGTAATTGATTAAACCTACACTAATGATCACCAAGGAAAAGGGAGAGAAGGAGATTGAAATTAAAAGGGAGGTGGTACTCTGAGATTTATGGGTGTTATCTTGGATTGACATAAAACAACAAGCACATCAAATACTGAAAGAGACTCACATATAATTTCATCTTTAACAAAGGCTCAAATTAAAAAACTGTAACTAATAGAGGGATCATTTCATCCATAGAATGAGTTACAGACTTCAAGTAAACACAGAGTGAAAGCATAAGAGAGGAAACAAATCAATGATTATATTGATCATGAAGGCTATGTTGAAATGTAAAGGACAATTGAGAGGGGGGTGAATTAGTTGTCACAAAAATTTAACCACTTATGAATATCAACAAATCAAACTCTTAATCTTTGCTATTAAGTTTAACCATGAAAGCACAAAACAAGAAGCTTGTCATGCCCACATTTCCCATGCGGCCACGACACGCAACACACATGTCATGTCTACATTTATATGTGGTCATGTCATGAAATATCAAAAAAAAATTTGCATGTCTCTAGAAACCCCCTCGCACACGTCTGCATGATTGGTGGCAATACGCATAAGGCGTAAACATGTCAATCAATACTCGGGGAAGTGTGCCTTCCTATGTAATCCCCTGCGTGATGATAGCCGACTAGGGGGTTAGGCAACGTGATGTGCGTCGCTTCTATGGTGAGAACATATTTAATTCAAATGCTATGTTTCCTAGGCAAAAGAGATGATTTCAACTGAATCAAAATCTAACCCTAACTCTAATGTATAATAAAATTGAATATAATAATGCATCCAAAGGTATGATGGTTGCATGATGAAATGGAGTGATTGAATGAAAGTCGCATAAATGTCATAAAAATAAAACCCTAAAATATGGGAAAAATTCAACAGCATAATGCATTTTCAATAATAGAAATAAATAATTTAAAAAGAAATAATTAATGCAAAAATTAAAATAAATAAAATTTAGGATAAACTAAATAAAATTTCCAAGGTAAAATAAATTTAACCACTCCACAATTATAAAATTTAAATTTAAACGACGACCAAAATAAAAATCAATAATTAAGTCATTTAATAAATATAATCGTGACAATTATATTTATTAAATCACTCAAGACAACAAAGATTAAAGGAGGGAAATATTAAAATATCCCTTTCGTAATAAAATTGATTAGATTAAAAGAATCTAAATCACAAGGTTGCCCCAATAAAAATTAAATTAAAAACCACAAGACAATAAATAGAGGTGTCAAATAATTAACTAGCAAAGGGATAAGGAATCCCATAAAAATCCAAAATCCCCTTTTCCACTAGAATAATTTCCCATGGAAATAAAAATCCAAACTCCAAAGAATTAATAATTTAAACTCAAATAGAAGCACAAGGAGAAGCATAAATAAATCAAAATGGCCTAAAAGAAAAAGAGAGGGAAAATTAGTTTCACGTGCACATGGTAAAATGGGGAAAATAAATAAAAAGCATTTTTAATTTTTCCCCTCATTTCCAACTCATCTCTAATCTATTATTTTAATAGTTTTCTCAAGGAATGCCCTAATCTTATTCTATTGTTTTCTTTATGGCAAAAACCCTATCTTATTCTTCTCCATTGTTTTGTTCTCTTTTTGTTTTGCCTCCATTGTTTCTCCATTTTTGTTTCAAGTTGAAGGTTTGAAAGAGGAGTGGCAACCATGAGAGTTTACACAGAGGTATAAGTTTTGAATATACCCGTAGGGTTCCTTTTTTTTCTTTATTTACATATATATCTATTTGTATTTATATATATACACATCTATGTGTGTATACAAATATATATAAATAAACAAATATACATTGAATGAGATTCGAGAAGTATTAAAAATAAACATTGCTTGATATACAGAAATATATATATACTTTCACTATTTTGCAGGTTTAAAAATAGTATACAAGCATCTATGAGAAGGGTCGAATGGTGACCGAATAGGTTGCATTTGGGTCGGCGGTCATGAAGGGAGTAGAGCGCAGGCTCTACGGGAGGTAGCGGTAGTGTTTGGGTGTGGGTGGGGGCACGACCCCCTCCCCACACCCCCTGTGTTCAAAGAAAAACCCACGGTGGGCGGTGGCCAAGGCCGCCGTCCACCCTTCTTTTATTTATTTTAGTATGAGGTATGAACACCGCCGACCCCAATGAGTCTTTCGGCCCCTGAATCCAATGTGCAGTCTCATTCTCATAAATAGAATAAAATAATGTTATCTGGTATGCAATATGCATTTACAATAGTTTGTTTACTATTTAAAAAATTATATGTATATATATATATATACAGTAATATATATACACTGTATAATCTATTCAACAGTAAGGTAAAAATGAATTTAAAGAAAAATAGAATATATGTATATTTAATACATACATATATATATATATATTCTCTCATCTAATAACATGGAACATAAAACCAGTTTTGCATAGTAAAATAATTTCAGTAGAAATATATATATATATATATATATATATTAACATATTAACATAATTATACAACATAACTGTTACTTTCTTTCTTTCGACAGTAACTTAAATAGATCAAAATATTTACCTATAAAACAACAAGATGATTTAAACAGTTCCCTATAAATACATTACTTGGAACAAAATTTTGCATTAGAAATCTAAACAACTTTCTTTGTTCCTAAATCCATTTCATTAGGGCTAGTTTATTTTCCTTTCTATTAAAACATTCAATAGGTTGTAGACATGATATTTCCACAGTCCATGATGATAGTACAAGTGATTTCTAGAAAAACTATGTTTGCTTTTTTGTCTCAACGTTTCGGATCATACTACATTCTCCTCCTTTCCTCCTGATGATGGATCATGGAGTATGATCCGAAATGTTGAGACAAAAAAGCAAACACTGTTTTTCCAGAAATCACTTGTACTAACATTCAATAGGATCAAATATGCAACATATATATATATATATAACAAAACAACAACTAAGATTTCTTTTGTCAAAATTCCCAACCCACATAACACAACAACAAGTTTATAAACATATATTTTCTTTGAAATACATAACAACAAATCTATATTTTCTTTGGCAACTTTCTACAAACACATAAGCACAATAACATAGCATAATGAACATCTTTTTGGATATACAATAAAGAGTAACTCACATTAAAATTTTCTTTCAACACCAAATACAATAAGGAGTACAAATTTTATAACTCCAAACATTAAGGCCTCCAAGGCCATGGCTCACAGACTGTAATGCCCTGCCATGCAACCCTAGAGATAAGTCAACTAAAGCAATAAGAAAGAAGAAACACATTTTTTTTTAAAGAAAATAGAAGTAATGGTAACAAGATATAACATAGTCTGATACCACAAGTTAACTAACATCTCTAGGGATAACATGACTACATTATTGAAATTAAGCAATATTTAACAATATACAAAACTCATTCAAGTTATGTTAAATTACATGACTACATTGCTAATTACTAACATAATCTAACTAACAAGGTCATGATTTGTTCTAAAACCAAATGCTCCAAATGAATACACATACGCACCACTTGTAATGCCTACTCGAGGGAATAACAATAATAATTAACCCATCAGGACGATAAGCTATCAATCTACAAAATTCCTTTTAGTAAATCAATATTCATCAAAAAGAAATGTTAGATACCATGTTCAATAAGTTTATACATTTATACACCTTTACCAATACTGCCAAATAGTCACCTATTCGCCAAGTGGAAGGGTACCTCCTTAGCTCCAGAGTCTTGTAAGGCTTGTAGACCTCAAACTGCACATCTAAGGAAACATTAATTCTGCATGATTATTAATTAAACAATATCCATTATCTAAAATGACAATCCTAAGGCCCTAAGGGTTGACCTAGTGTCTCAGGGGCTCGTGAGAGCCTTTCCTACTTACGCGTAGCACAGAGACTTCGTAGTTCAAGATTTGAACTTACAATCTCAATTATAATCTCAAGAGCTTATGAGCAAGATCACATATATGACATTCATTGATACTTTTCTCATAACCCATACTATACTGATGTAAGAATCATCACAAAACTTTTCAAATAGTACATCTCATAATACAAGTCCAAAAAATAATTCTTCATTGACTATATTCATTAATTAACTCACAAATCGAACCTAAGACATAGCATTCATAAAGGTAGAGATTCACAATTACACTTTTCCACTTTATTTTAATCTCCATAACTAACCAAGGCATAAGTATAACTTAAATATCAAATAGCAATCTTAACTTATAACATCTTAATAAATTGAAAATCAAAGTGAGGTCATATAACACTTATCAAACCTCATTCACTAGAAAAAAATATATATATTAATGAGAGTTCTTTCAATATAAACTATAACATTCAAGACTTATTCAATTAATATATAAATAAATAAAAACTAAATTAACAACCTATCCTTTACTTAACTACTATGTAATTAAGACATAATAGTTCACTTCTTAAACCATGAACACAATTAAATCAATAATAAACTTTAATTACTTACTCCAATCAGTAATACATGGTTTTCAAATATAATACCCATATAAACTAAAACATATGGCTAGGCATAAAACCAAAATTTAGTTTGAGTAGTCTAAAATCAATGTGAATCTAGAAAGTTATGGAATAACATAAAATTAATTTTCTAATTCTTTTACTATATTTGAATAACATTCTAATTTTATAATTATGCAAACATAACTTAATTAACTATCCATCACTATTTGAGGGAAAGACCTAATTCAAATGCTATTAACATTTACTAGCATGATTATATGCTATTAATTAACTAATTACAAAAGAGGGTTTAATAACTTTATAGATACCCTTAGCATCTATATCTCCAAAGATAAGATAAAAAGAATGAGAGAATTAGTTCAATATTGCCTACGTAATTTCTAAACCATGAATAACACTTAAGTTTTATAGAAATATTTGCTTGAGCATAAGTCTATTCTTTCCACGGATCATTAATATTACATGAATATAAATGTGATTCTTACAGATGATTATGTATTAGAATAAATTCGTTTGACATCCATATACATAGAAAACAATTTGTCATAGGTTAATAATAGACCCAATGTTGCTCTAATTTCCTTTATAGGTACTATACATAGAACATTAAATTCTGGCTGACAAGTAGTTTTGAAATTTGAATCATAAAATGATTTCCGTAAACAAATAAGATTACAACATTTACACTGCTTATTTTCTGTAGTGAGTAAGTCATATATGTATATATAGATAATACTAAGTTTTCTAAAACAGAAATAACATTTGTATAATCGTTGAGGCAAGATATCGAATCTAGTTTATTATAGAACTTTACCAGAAACTTGATTTACTGAACACAGAGTTTCTTACAAGATGTTTCTAATTCAAAACAATAGATAAATAGATTTCTTCTACGGTTTATATTTAAGCAAGGCAATAGGACTCAATGTTTCAGAGAGACATGATCTCATGAAATGCAATGACAGTAGGTTCGCACAAAAAAAGATTCCTTGAAAAGGCTTAGAAACTTTCAAACAAATCTTGTATTATATACCATCAAATTAGCAGATTGTCATATTGCAATAAAACTTATCTCCAATGCTGATATAGATAAATTGCTATGAGATATGATTCAATGTAGCATTAATTAGAGTATTTCTTTTGTGGGTATATGTGATGGTACTATCTTAAGCAAATCTGAGCTATAGGCATGCGTTTAGGATAGATGCACAATGATGATAATCCTACCTAATATTTTCCAGAGGTCTTAGTGTCGATTTGCTTGCCCTATGACTCTACACACAGTGTTAGATCTCCAACCTAATGGAAGGGAAATTTATTATAGGCATTAAATTTGCAAGTGCTCTGGTAGCTATGCATGCAAAATGTGAAAGCAGTTGGCCTGACCAGACCCTATAGAATGAAAGATGATGTTCCAAGAATAAAGAAAATTTTCGTAAGATAAATACAAAAAGATTTGCTTGGAATACTTATGAAATGTCAAATTCGATGTCAACAGTGGAGGCACAAAAGGTGCAGAAGACTATTAAAAGATCTCCAGGATAATATTTCTCCTACAGATTCCAAATACTACAAGATGTAAAGAAAGGAACTCAGTCTAAGAAACATTATTAGGGCTGTCTTTAATAGATACAATGCATGGAATACATCTGGAGCATCATTTAATTTTGACCTCACCAGGTTACCACTCGCTGTCCAAAAATATTGAATTCCTAAATAAGTTTTAGCCTTCAACCAAAGGATATTGTTAACGATGTCTGTGAATGTTGACATTCAATGTTCATTTACATCCATAGGTATCGATAACCTTCCATTTTGAAAAGTTTGAAGACATTTACACAGTAATTCCAAAACATGACTATAGGTCCAAAAATGACCAGATCCCCCAGCATAGTAAGGAGATACCTCACAGTGTAGAATATGAATACAAAAAAGAGATGCCAAACATTGTCACTTTCAAAATCACTAAGACAGAATCTAACCACAGATCCAAACAATACCATTCAATATAAATGTCAATTTAATCATTCGTGGACTAAACTATCGATTCCAAGAAGGGGATCAACTAATTTAACAGACATGCAGTATTGAACGCATGCCATACAATATTTACACAGTTTTTACTGTACTTCGAATACCTTAAGAAAATTTCTAAAAATGGAGATGATCAAGTATTAATACATATCCAACCAATTCATCAAAGCATACATGTGGTAACATTTACACAGAGACTTTTATTGATTCTTGACAACCCCTATTTGTGATTCCTTCCAACTTTTCTTAAATTGGAAATGATTCTCTATCATGGCAACGGTCTTGGGTCTAGTTACAAGGATAGCCAACCATTCGGCAATTTGCTCTTTTTTTTCATGAAACTTTTAACACCGGTACATAATATAGAGAAGCATAATGGGCATCCAATTCGTAAATGTAGACTAGTTTCTGAAGCTAACAAAATCTTCCTAAATTTCAAATCACAATTAGGATTTAAACCCAAAAGAGAAATATTATCAAGGGAATAGATATTGTAGGGAATCATTGACATAAACCCTTAAATAGAGTTTTGTAATGAAACACTCATGCAAACCTAGTCAGTAGTGTATGGCCGGTTTTCCTAAATCAATTCAATAGTGTGGGTTCATTTACCAATCTCAAAATAGAAACATAAATTTAATAATAATCTCACTTGAATCGAATCTAGGTTACATAGAAAGAAGAAGAATTACCTGGAAGATTTCGATACCACAGGATACCATTCCTTTGTAAAACCCTAACAAGAAATTGAAGCATGCAGAAAAACCTTGATCTCCCTGGTGAGCAGATCACAGTAGTACTTGCATGGTGTCTTTTTGGTGTAACCTCTCATTCGAGAATCTTTATCATTGTCATTCATAGATGCACAACGCATCGCTATCTCCAAACATCACTTGCCCATCTTTTCTATCTCCCTCCCCCCTTTCTGCCAAACAAACCCTCTAAAAAATAATATCCATAATCTCCATAGAATTCACAGAAAAAAGGATTTGATTCTCCACTCCGACTAAAGATAGTAAAAGCATTTACTTTTTTCCATTAATGCCTATTTACTCACTTATTCTTATGTTTTCTAAAATTAGTTTTCCCTCATTTTCTACCAAAACTAACCATATCAAATATCAGAGAAATGTCTATGAATGGGTCCCACGATTTTCAAAATGAACAAGTATGCTGCATATATCTTAAGCTATCATGGAAATGGTTACACCTAAAACAAGGACAAAAGATCAGCTGTAGAATCAAAGGTTTGAAATGTCGTTACTCGTGATGGGAATACAATTCATAATGTATACTATAAACATGCATTCATAGACACGCATACCACAAGTTGGTCATAATCAATATCAATATATCACATGCCATTCAATGTCAAGTAACTTATCTATCCAAAAGATGATCAGCTAAACCAATGGCAACATATTAGTAGGATATCAAAGAGTATCAGATTGAATATAACCAAATGATCATAATAGTGTAAAATATTACAGCAGATATTGCACATACCAGGAGGATATCATAGGACGCATTCATTGTACTCACTTAAACCTTTAAATATCCCTATTATGTTACCTTCTTCTCCAATTCCAAAGCCAACTACCAGCACAACCAAAGTGAGAATAGAGGGGCATTATACAGACAACCAATTAAAATAAGGCAAATGAGATAACAATGAACTTCTCCAAACTCCATTCCTCCAATAAAAAAACCTCCAATAATACAACCACAAAATGGGGAACCAAGGCCATGCAAATCGCCCTCCTCCCTACCATAGACCCGCTAGTGGGTCACCCCCGAGCTAGGGAGGTAGAAATCACATGGTTTCACAAACACACCACAACAAAGAAATTTCCAAACACACAAAAATTACTCCCAAGGATTTGCACAAGACTAAACTCATAAAAATAAGTTTGGAGGGGTAGGGGAGTGGACCCCTCAACTCAAGAGGTCACTCCAAGAACTCCAAAAATCACAGTATCCCAAGGCCTCAAGCCAAAACAAAATAAATATATGTCTCCAAGAATCTCAAAACCACCATGGCACTCTTGCCATTCAAAATACTCCCAATACCATAGAAAGCCCTCAAGGCTAGAATAGACTACACCGAGAGGTAACATCGAGGAGGTTCAATCTCCCCCACCCCATACGAGTTGAGTCTTTTCTCCAAATGGAGATGCTCTCACAAACACCCAACCCACATAAAAGTGAAATAACAACCAACATAATTTCTCAAGCACATACACTAAAATAAAAATATACATAGGGAAATGGCTATTGCCATGGAGATTACCTTCAAATCCCTACAATGGAAGCACCTTTGAAGAAGAGCCCACACTTCTCCAAGTTTCCAATCCTCCAAGATGTCTCCAACACTCCCAAAACCTCCAAAATAGAAAGAAATTGCAAAGAGCAAGAACCCCACACTCCTCTCCAAGAGCAGATAATATAGGCCTTCCAATTTGGCCTTGAGAAATGAGAAGGTGACACTTGTCACCTTCTCCTTCCTCATCCCATGCCACTTGCAAGGGAGAAGGAGTGTGAGGGTGACAAGTGTCACCCTCAAATCCATTCAAACCCTCACCTTATCCACTTGTACTCTCACACATGTGTGAGACCAAGTGGACAGGTGGCAACTCTCCTGTCATGCCCACATTTCCCATGCAGTCATGACACGCAACACACGTGTCATGTCCACATTTTTCATGTGGTCATGACACGAAATATAAAAAAATTTCCCACATATCCCTAGAAACCCCCTAGTACGCTTCAGCGTGCTCGACGGCGATACACATAAGGCGTAAACATGTCAATCAAAAAGTAGGTATTACGAGTATCTATCGCAACCCCTGTGCGATGGTAGCCTACTAAGGGGGTTTATGCGACATGAGGAGTGTCACCATTAGGGTTAGAATCAATTTGATTCAAACCCTAAGTTTCCTAGATGAGTGGCGTGATTTTGACATGTGTCGAAATCAAAACCCTAATACTAAAGCTTAAAAAGATTAAATTTACAATCCCAACAAAACATAATTATTTTGTGAAAATATTAAATTATTAATCAACGCATAAATTAATTCAATTAAATAACTAATCCCAATTCCCAGAAAAATCTGGTAGCATGACGCCTCTAGGGCATACATGGGAATTATTTTAAATTTAATTTCTCTCAAGAGTCCTCCAAAATTTAACTAAAAATAATTTAATTTAAAACTACGCTTGAATGAATTATTATAGCCCCACTAATGTTTTCAATTGATTCCCTAGGTTAAAATTAATTTAAATAAAATAACTTCATTAATAAGGCTCACATATACAATAATTCAATTCTAAAGTCTAATAGATGTCCCCATGGCAGTGATTAAATTATATAAAAAACTCCCCATAATTATTAAATTGTCATCCCTACAAACCAAAAAAAATTAATTTCCCTAGGTAAAATAAAGTGCCCTAGTAACATCTAAATCGAACCCACTTTAATTTAAATAAAAAAATAAAAATAAAAAATACAAAGACTAAACGCTATCCAACAAAAATAGAATCTAATAACCTAGGGGTAAAATAATTTAATTAAAACCACTTCTCCCTTAAGGCCTAAATTAATAGATTAAATTCATCCAGAAAATTAATCCCCTAAGCAATCTATAAGCAAGGTTTAAAATAAAAGATTTAACCCACAAAACCCATTTCCCAACATTAAGGTAAAATGTAAAAACCCACTAAATCAAAATAAATACAAGGGATAAATATAATCTAAATTAATCCCCTAAGCAAAATTAAAAGTAAAGTTGCATTAAAGCTATCCCACACAATTTTTTTAAAAAAAATTAAATAACTTATCTAGTAAAAAAATAAAGTCTAGAGAATAAAATTAAAACCCCACCCACAAAATCAACTCCAAGGGTAAAAGAGGCAATTAAAAGCCAAATTTCAAAGGGGGTGGAGAGGAAGAAATTTCACGTGCATTTAGGTTAAAAAGAAATTTTAAAATTCCTTTTTATTATTTTTCCCATCATACACAACCCTAAAACATAAACAATTATTATTTTATGCCCATGCCCTAACCCTATTTTTTTGTTTTCTTTTCTCTCTACTCCATTTCATTTTTACTTCATCTCTCTAATTTTTATTTCTTCATTTTTGTTTGCAGGTCTATACTATGGACAACCATGGGAGCTCACCCAAAGAGGTATAAACAGTGAATATATGAATCTGTATATTTTGGTTTAACCCCATTTCTAAGAAGTATATATATATATTTGTGGCCAAATGAGTATAATGTAGGTTGTATATATATATATATCAAATGTATGTACTAAACAGGGTTTAAGCACTGGCTAGAGGCCAAACTAGGGGTAGTTTCATTTTTTTGTTACAATGGCAGTTAAATGGAGTTAAAGAAAAAAAAGGGGGGTGGGGGGTGTTCTCCCCCCATCTCTCTTTTACAAAAAAAAAAAAGGAAAACTCAGTTGGGGATGGTGGTTTAGCCTCCGTCCCCCATAAAATCTACTAAATTTAATTTTTTTTTTTTTTTTACAGAACATAAAACTTACAAAAAACACAGCGCTCATCTCAATGCCAATGGTGTAAGATATTTGATATCCCTCTTTTCTTAATTAGATTTTATTCCAGCATATGTACAAGATGTAAAATATATTTATTGCAAGGAATATATATATATATATATAATTCTCACAGTTACACATTCATGTTTTTATTTACAAATACATAGTTACATTAAATGTGTGTGTATATATATATATAGATGTATATACATAGTTATAAATTATTTCTTCTATTCTGTAAATAAAAAGATAACATTCTTTCCAGCAACAAAAAGAAAAAAAAAAGTATGTATAATATAAATATATATGTACATATATATATATAGATGCCCCTATATCTATACATCTTTATATATATTTATATATATACATTTTGTCCTCTCAGCTGCACCATAAAATATTTGTGAAATAAAATACAGTTAGAATAATGTATTTGCATAAGTTATAACTGCATATAAAACCAAATATGAACACTTGTTTAAATATTCACTTAACAATTTTATCTCTAGTCTCTTCTTTCTTTCACTTGCCGTCTTAATAAAAAAAAAATGACAGAATCAATTTAACCATTTCATTCTCAAAAAAAGTAAAGCGTATTTTCTTTTTAACTTGTCTTTTTGAAATAAACACAGGAATTTCTATTTTTACTTTTGTAACATAAATAGAACAACTACTATAGTATATTTTTCTTTAAAAGGAAAAAGCAAACTGCAATAATAAATATATCTCTCTCTCCTTTTTTTTTATCAACAGCCTATACATAAACATCAACTTTACATCTTTCTCTGCATCAATAATGCAGCTCAACCATATAGATGTTTTCCCTAAATAATCAAAATGCAATATAGCACAGATGTATTTTATATTTTTCTTTCATGAAATTTATTTTTCAAATGCACATAGCAACATTTAGAGATAAATACATACATATTTGTTTTGAAGAAAAGAATTCCACAGAAGCATTAATAACAGTAACTTATATAGGCAATAATACAAAACCAATCACACAGAAATTGATTTATTTCACACAGCAACTAAAGTAAGACAAAATGCATTTTTCTTTCTTGAATCACATTGTTAAATAGGACAGCAACTCCATTAACAGCAAATACTTGCACCCAAAGATGAAATATGCAGTTTACAACACAACCAAGAGAGCTTATTCTCCCATGAGGAAATTTCTTCAACAAGCCAAACATGGCTAAGGGCTTCAACAACCATACAAAAACTTAAAACATAGATCACTTGACTTCCTCCAATCTCCAAGACCACCCAAAAAAATAACTTGCAAGATTTTAACACAAAGAGGAGGAAGCCAAGCCACAAAACTACTCTCCTCCCTACCATAAACCTACAAGTGGGTCACCCCCGAGCTGGGAGGTAGATTTTCACACGGGTTCTATCATTCCACAACAAAATTAAAATACAAGCCAACAACACAAAATCACCCATATCTTTTGCACAAAACAAAACTCATAGTAATGAGTTTGGAGGGGTAGGGGAGTGGACCGCTCGACTCAAGAGGTCACTCTAAAAACTCATAGTCTCAACACCACAAGGCCTCAAGCCAAAAAAAAATGATATCTCCATGAAATACAAATTCACCATGGCACTCATGCCAGCCAAAATAATCTCATACTTAATATATTGCCCTCAAGGCCATAAGAATAACTAACACTAGGAGGGTGACCTCGAGGAGGTTCAGTCTCCCCCACCCCACACATGTTGAGCATTTTCTCCAAAAGAATAGGCTCTTACAAACACCCAAAACCCACACAAAAGAAAATAACACCCAACACAATTTCAAGCACATAAGCAAAAATGAAACAAGCATAAGGAATGGCTAAATGCCATAGGGCTTACCTTAAGAGCCCAATAATGGATGCAAGTTGAAGAAGAGCCTGCAAGCTTTCTCCAAGCCTCCAATCTTCTAAGTTCCTCTAACTCCTTCCCAAGAAAAAAAACACCTCTAAAGATAGAAAAATTTCAAAAAGGAAGAACCCTCAACTCCTCTCCAAGAGGAGATAAAATAGGCCTCTAATCTAGGCCTTAAGCAATGAGAAGGTGACACATGTCACCTTCTCCTTCCTCATCCCATGCCACTTGCAAGGGAGAAGGAATGTGAGGGTCACAAGTGTCACCCTCATATCCATTCAAACCCTCATCCTCTCCACTTGTGCTCTCACACATGTGTGAGCAAAAGTGGAGAGGTGGCATCTCTCCCCATGGCTCCATGAGGATAAGGGATGACACATGTCATCACCTTACTCCTCCAGAGAGCCCCTTCACTCCAAGATGCTCTCACACATGTGTGAGAGTCTTAGAGGAAGGTTCCACATGCTTGGGGGTCTTGAAGACTCCCCAAGTCTTCAAGGTGGAGGAATCCCCAAGCCTTGTGAAGGGTGATGGGCTTTCTTTCAAGGTATGACTCATCTCCCACCCTTAGCCATTTTGAATTTTCGTCACTTTTATTTAACCCAAGTTTAGGGTGAGTAGATGGGAGTAACCCTAGGGTTTAGTAAGCCCAAATGTACCCTAGACCCTAGGGGTACCACCTAGGGTTAGTTTAGCCCCCCAATAAACACTTAAGGAGGTATAAATTCACATTAAATGGCCCAAAAATAAAAAGAACACCAAATGTTGTGAATTAAATCACATATTTTACAACACATCAATTAAATTAAAGAAAAAAGGGGGAACTAGGCCAATAATTAAATACAGGCATTCACGAAAACATCATTCCATCACACATGATCCTTATCCCTCTTGGGAATGGATTGGCTTAACAAGGAAACACATAAGTGTGAGATCGGCCTTCGATTTTTCGTGGGCTAGAAAATCACCTGCGCACTTGAACAAACAGTCAATCCAACATATATATCATAGCTGAAGCAATAGAATGTAACACTCAAGTTATCTCATAATTCATATAAAACATTAAACAACTCACATCATAATTAAGATTCATAATTGCATTTTCTATTTACTCTCTCAAAATCAAAATCACTAATAATCATCAAGTGTATCTCACATGTCTAACATCATAAGAGCATCAAATAGGATATAATCAAATTGTAGACACCTAAAAATGTCTTTTACCATCAAACTGACTCAATACATCCCTAAACATACCAATTTCCCTTCTAACCAATTAATTGAATTTTTATTTAAATAATTATCCCTCCATTTCCCAAATTCACATCATTTTATCCCCAAATTTGAATTAATTTTATTAATTCAATAGTCCAAACCTTAGCTAATTGATTTAATAAATATGCAATATTTATTAAATCAATTTCCCCCTTTCAACTAAATCCAATTAATTAGTTAAAACCATGTTAACTAATTAATCCAGCTTACTAATTGACCTATCCCTAAACTAAACAATTAAATAGTTATTATTTAATTGCCTACCCTAGCCTACCTAATCCTAGCCCTAGGATTAATTAAATGAAACCTATGTTTAATTAATCCTAACCCCTTCATTTGGGTGGTCAAACCTAGTTTAACACCCTTCCCCACATTCTCCAAATAAAAAATTGAAATAAATCCACATAAGTCAATTTTTTATTTAAAAACATCCCACATCACATTTAATTCCCCTTACTTCACCCATACTCATTTATTTCCTCTCTTCCCTAAATGAATTTTTAATTCATTTACATTCTTCCATATGAATCTTTAATTCTAAAATAATCTTCCACACCCGTGCTCATTTAATAACTCCTTTTCCTAAAATGAATAAAAGATTCACTTTTATTCTTAGCCCTCCATTCCTCCAAGATTGAATCTAGGCACTCCACATCACTTTCATCCTCCACCATTGATCTTCCAAATCAATCTCCACCATTGGATCAAAATCCCTTCCAAAAATCTAAATAGAGCCTCTCTCCATCCATTTGAGGATCCAAGTTTTATGCAAAGTTATCATGTCAAAATCTCCATTGAGCTAGAATTGTGAGTTGCATAGTTAGTTAGCATTTCACATTCAAATCTATTATCTAGGGATTATCTTTGTCTTAGGAGTTCTTGGGTGCATGTTCCTACTTCCCTTGATGAGATTTGGTTTGCATGTGAGGTATAACTTTTTGTGTTTTTATGCATATTTAGTTTGTATTTTTATCTCATTTGTTCGCCTAATCTACACAAATCACCACATACTAATCAAAGATAATCCAAAATAAGGAGATATAGTCTAAATCTGCATAATGGAAATCAATAGTCTCTAAATGTCTAAAAATGTCTCCAGTTGTAATATGAAATGATCAAAATCGCATAGCCATTTCATCAATTAATTTAACAACTAATATCTCTAATAGCATCAAGTGAATGTCATGTCAATAATCCTCAATGCAAATCTAAAGTTAGGATATAGTCCCATCACAGCATACTAAATGTAACCAAATCAAAATAAGGGAATATAGTCAAGAAAGTCCGCATCTACGGGGTCTACAAACGTAACTAATCCAGACGTAGAAGGGTGGGCCTCACATCCTCCTCCCCTAGAGCTAATCTTCCTCCTAGAAGTTAACACGGAAGAATCTTAGAGTAACCCACTCACAAGCCAATTCTAAATGGCATTGGACTTAGTTTGATTTTGACATAAACGTAAGGAACCAAAAGAAATTAAATAGTAATGCCTAGCAATAATCTCCAGGATACCCTCCTCTAACTTGAAGGGGTCAAGAATCTAACATGACACATACCCCAACACTCTACGAGCCTAAAAAGATACAAGAGCATTAGATGCCCAAGGATAGACCACCAAGCAATTCAAGGTCAAGCACGGTGGGGACTACCCAAAAGGTTATCGTTACGAGAGGCCTTCCACAATAACTTAACTGACTCATACCCTGAGTCCCTCTTATTCCTCCAGAAACCTAACTAGCATAGAGCAACCAAAAGGAAGCTGGGCAAACCAACTAGCCCCAAAACCAACATTCAAGCCCCAGCCATGCATCACATCAACTTACCATCGATGCAAAGCTATACACAGGAGATCCCAAACAAAAAGTATGAGATTCTCTAGTCTTGGTTGCCCCATCAATTCATAGGTCCCTACTAGATTGCCTAAATCAGACTTATAGAACAAGTAGGAACCAAACATGTCCAATCATCCCGAGCATCAAGGGGTGGAGCTAAACACCTATACCATTACAAATCATGCGGGTCCAACTTCTAGTCAATCCAAGCAATCACAAAGCCTCTTAAAACAAGGGAGCCAACATCACATGGATAGTAGATCCACACAACAACAAAAGGATCTAAAGGTTTTCCACCCTATCAACTCCTTTGAACCTTACTAGCACCCATTCTTGAATATGTAAAAGATGTAAAATATATTTATTGCAAGGAATATATATATTATTCTCACAGTTACACAATCATATTTTTATTTACAAATACACAGTTACATTAAATGTGTGTCTGTGTATATATATCTATATATATACATGTACATATATACATATATATATGCATATATGTATATATGTACATGTATATATATAGATGTATATACATAGTTATAAATTATTTCTTCTATTCTGTAAATAAAAAGATAACATTCTTTCTAGCAACAAAAAGAAAAAAAAGTATGTATAATATATATATATATATATATATATATATATATATATATATACATGTTTATATATATTTATATATATACATTTTGTCCTCTCAGCTGCACCATAAAATATTTGTGAAATAAAATACAATTAGAATAATGTATTTGCATAAGTTATAACTACATATAAAACCAAATATGAACAATTGTTTAAATACTCACTTAACAATTTTATCTCTAGTCTCTTCTTTCTTTCACTTGCTATCTTAATAAAAATAAAATGACAGAATCAATTCAACCATTTCATTTTAAAAAAAAGTAAAGGGTATTTTCTTTTTAACTTGTCTTTTTGAAATAAATACAACAGTTTCTATTTTTACTTTTGTAACATAAATACAGTAACTACTATAGTATATTTTTCTTTAAAAGGAAAAAGGAGAACAAACTGCAATAATAAATCTCTCTCTCTTTCTCCTTTTTTTTGTCCATAGCCTATACATAAACATCAACTTTACATCTTTCTCTGCATCAATAATGCAGCTCAACCATATAGATGTTTTCCCTAAATAATCAAAATGCAATATAGCACAGACGTATTTTATATTTTTCTTTCATGAAATTTATTTTTCAAATGCACATAGCAACATTTAGAGATAAATACATACATATTTTTTTTGAAGAAAAGAATTCCACAAAAGCATTAATAACAGTAACTTATATAGGCAATAATACAAAACCAATCACACAAAAATTGATTTATTTCACACAGCAACTAAAGTAAGACAAAATACATTTTTCTTTCTTGAATCACATTGTTAGATAGGATAGCAACTCCATTAACAACAAATACTTGCACCCAAAGATGAAATATGTAGTTTACAACACAACCAAGAGAGCTTATTCTCCCATGAGGAAATTTCTTCAACAAGCCAAACATGGCTAAGGGCTTCAACAGCCATACAAAAACTTAAAACATAGATCACTTGACTTCCTCCAATCTCCAAGACCACCAAAAAAATAACCTGCAAGATTTTAACACAAAGAGGGGGAAGCCAAGACACAAAACCACTCTCCTCCCTACAATAGACCCGCAAGTGGGTCACCCCCGAGCTGGGAGGTAGATTTTCACATGGGTTCTATCATTCCACAACAAAATTAAAATACAAGCCAACAACACAAAATCACTCATATCTTTTACACAAAACAAAACTCATAGTAATGAGTTTGGAGGGGTAGAGGAGTGGACCGCTCGACTTAAGAGGTCACTCTAAAAACTCATAGTCTCAACACCACAAGGCTTCAAGCCAAAAAAAAATGATATCTCCATGAAATACAAATTCACCATGGCACTCGTGCCAACCAAAATAATCCCATACTTAATATATTGCCCTCAAGGCCATAAGAATAACTAACACCAGGAGGGTGACCTCGAGGAGGTTCAATCTCCCCCACCCCACACATGTTGAGCATTTTCTCCAAAAGGAGAGGCTCTTACAAACACCCAGAACCCACAAAAAAAAAATGACACCCAACACAATTTCAAGCACATAAGCAAAAATGAAACAAGCATAAGAAATGACTAAATGCCATAGGGCTTACCTTAAGAGCCCAATAATGGATGCAAGTTGAAGAAGAGCCCGCAAGATTTCTCCAAGCCTCCAATCCTCCAAGTTCCTCTAACTCCTTCCCAAGAAAAAAAAAACCTCCAAAGATAGAAAAATTTCAAAAAGCAAGAGCCCCCAACTCTTCTCCAAGAGTAGATAAAATAGGCCTCCAATGTAGGCCTCGAGGAATGAGAAGGTGACACATGTCACCTTCTCCTTCCTCATCCCATACCACTTGCAAGGAAGAAGGAATGTGAGGGTGACAAGTGTCACCCTCATATCCATTCAAATCCTCATCCTCTCCACTTGTGCTTTCACACATGTGTGAGAACAAAAGTGGAGAGGTGGCATCTCTCCCCATGGCTCCATGAGGATAATGGATGACACATGTCATCACCTTACTCCTCCAGAGAGCCCCTTCACTCCAAGATGCTCTCACACATGTGTGAGAGTCTTGGAGGAAGGTTCCACACCCTTGGGGGTCTTGAAAACTCCCCAAGTCTTCAAGGTGGAGGAATCCCCAAGCCTTGGGAAGGGAGATAGGCTTTCTTTCAAGGTATGACTCATCTCCCACCCTTAGCCATTTTGAATTTTCGTAACTTTTATTTAACCCGAGTTTAGGGTGAGTAGATGGGAGTAACCCTAGGGTTTAGTAAGCCCAAATGGACCCTAGACCCTAGGGGTACCACCTAGGGTTAGTTTAGCCCCCCAATAAACAATTAAGGAGGTATAAATTCATATTAAATGGCCCAAAAATAAAAAGAACACCAAATGGTGTGAATTAAATCACATATTTTACAACACATCAATTAAATTAAAGGGGGGAACTAGGCCAATAATTAAATACAGGCATTCACAAAAATATCATTCCATCACACATGATCCTTATCCCTCTTGGGAATGGATCAGTTTAACAAGGAAACACATAAGTGTGAGATCGGCCTCCAACATATAACAGTCAATCCAACATATATATATATTATAGCCGAAGCAACAGAATGTAACACTCAGGTTATCGCATAATTCATATAAAACATTAAACAACTCACATCATAATTAAGGTTCATATTTGCATTTTCTATTTACTCTCTCAGAATCAAAATCACATAGCAAATCCATATAATGAGCTCATAATCAACATCACTAATAATCATCAAGTGTATCTTACATGTCTAACATCATAAGAGCATCAAATAGGATATAATCAAATCACCACATACTAATCAGAGCTAATCCAAAATAAGGAGATATAGTCTAAATCTGCATAATGGAAATCAATAGTCTCTAAATGTCTAAAAATGTCTCCAATTGTAATATGAAATGATCAAAATCGCATAGCCATTTCATCAATTAATTTAACAACTAATATCTCTAATAGCATCAAGTGAATGTCATATGTCAATAATCCTCAATGCAAATCTAAAGTTAGGATATAGTCCCATCACAACATACTAAATATAACCAAATCAAAATAAGGGAATATAGTCAAGAAAGTCCGCATCTACATAGTCTACAAATGCAACTAATCCAGACATAGAAGGGTGGGCCTCACATCTCCTCAAGACTCCATGAGGATAAGGGATGCCACATGGCATCCTCTTATCCTCCAAGAGAGTCATCTCCCTCCAAGATGCTCTCACACATGTGTGAGAGTCTTGGAGGGAGATCCCACACACTTGGGGTTCTTGAAGACCTCCTAAGTCTTCTTGGTGGAGGAATCCCCAAGATTTGGGAAGGGAGATGGGTCTTTCCCAAAGCATGACTCCTCTCCCACCCCTAGCCAATTTCAAATTTCGTAACATTTACTAAACCCAAATTTAGAGTGACTAGATATGAGTTACCCTAGGGTTTAGTAAGTCCAAATGTACCCTAGACCCTAGGGTTACCACCTAGGGTAAGTTTGGGACTCTAATAAACACCTAGGGAGGTATAAAATCACTTTAAATGGCCCAAAAATAAATAATCACCAAATTGTGTAAATCAAAACACAAATTTACAACACATGTTATAAATCAATTTAAAAAGGGGTGAACTAGGCTAAATAAATAAATCAAACATGTACAAAAACATCATCTGATCAAATGTGATCCTCATCCCTCTTGGGAATGGATCAGCTTTACAGGGAATTACAAATGTGTGAAAACTACCTTTGATTTCCTGTGGCCTAGGAATATAACCTACACAACTAGATCAAGAGGTCAATCACATCATCGATAATCATAGCCAAAGCAACAGAAATTAAAGTCATGTCATTGCATACAACATTAATCATTTACATCATAATTAAAATTAAAATTGCATTTCCTATTTAATATCTCATAATCACCATCAAGTAATAAATCCACATAATGAACTTGTAATTACATCAATAATCATCATCAAATATATCTCACATGTCTAACATCATCATAACATCAAAATATGATCTAATCAAATCACCACATGTCTAATCAATGCTAATCCAAAAATCAGGAGACATGGTCTAAATCTGCATAATGGAAACAATAGTCTCTAAATGTCTGATAATGTCACCAACTGTAATGTAAAATGATCAAAATAGGGAAGTGAAAATAATCGGTCTCACATCCTCCCCCCTAAGACTAAACTTCCTCTTGGAAGTCGTAAAAAAGGTGGGGATAGAGTGCCCTCAAACTACCTACATCCTCCCAAGTCACTGTGACCTCATCATAACGATCCCACTGGACCCTAACCTGGTCCAGTTCTCGACTTTGAAGGCCCAACATCTGATGAGACAATATACAAATTGGCTCCAAAGCCAACTACCCGTCCGCCTCTACCTTTAAAGCACTCCAATCCAATATATGAGATAAATCAGATATATATTGCCTCAACACAAACACATGAAAAATATCGTGGATGTGTGATAGGCTAGGTGGCAATGCTAGATGGTAGGCTATAGGTCCTATCTACTCCAAGATCTCAAAAGGTCCTACAAATTGTGGTGAGAGCTTAGAGCCCTCTCCATAATGGATTGGACTCTTGTGTGGCTGCACTATAAGGAATACTCTGTCACCAACTGAGAAGCTCCGATCTAGGCTCTTAGCATAGGCATACTTCTTCTGTCTATCATGTGCCTCCTGGAGTCTCTGCCTAATCAGTGTGACATGTTGCTCCATATCCTGAACCAACTCTGGACCAATGGCAAATCTGTCCTCTATCTGATCCCAACTCAATGGTGTCCTACATGGTCTGTCGTATAAAGCCTGAAAAGAAGGCATACCCAACGAGCTGTGATGCCCATTATTGTAGGCAAACTCAACTAGATACATATACTCCTCCCATCTAGACTGATGGTCCATAACATACATATGGAGCATGTCCTCCAACACCTGATTCACCCAATCTATCTGTCCATCTATCTTGGGGTGATAGGCAGAGCTAAAGTTGAGCTGTGTGCCTAATGCCTACTGCAAAGCTCTCCAAAAGGCTAAAGTGAACACTAAGTCCCTGTTAGAAATGATGCTACGAGGTACCCCATGTAATCTCACAATATTGTCCAAGAATACTCTTGCCACTGCTGGTACATTGTACATCGTGTGTATAGGTGAGAAATGTGCCACCTTAGTCAACTTGTCAACTATCACCATGATGGCATCATGGCAACGCAAAGACATAGGAAGACCAATAATGAAATTTATGGAAATGGTGTCCCATTTCCACTCAAGTATCTCATGAGGGTATAAAAGACCCGCTGGATGATGATGCTCGGCCTTGACCCTCTGGCACTCAAGGCATTAGGAAACAAACTCTGCAATATCTCGCCGCATACCCGCCCAATGGTATAGATGTCGTAGATCGACATGCATCTTCTTCAACCCCAGATGTGCTACATATGCGTGGTACATAGATGCACTTTCGATAATGGAGTAACCCATCTACCTCAAGTGAGTATCCTACAAACTTGCCCACTAGGGCCCTCTATGACTGGATCTCCTGCTGCACCTCAAGAAACCACTCATCCTCAGGTAGATGCTAAATAATGTGTCCTCTCAAGTCCACGCTCAGAGTCAAAGTCAGGATCTCGTGGTGCTTCTGATTCAATGCATCAGCAACCACATTCTCCTTCCCTTTGATGTAGTGGACATCAAAGTCATACTCACAAAGAAACTCCATCCAATGCCACTGATGGGCATTTAGATTCGGCTGTGTAAATATGTACTGAAGGTTGTGATGATCTGAATGAAGCTCAAAGCAACGACCCAATAAGAAATGTCTCCAACGAACTAGAGCATGAACTACTACTGCAAGCTCCAAATCGTGAGTGGGGTAGTTTAGCTCATGGGTCTTGAGCTTTCATGACTCATACGTGATCACTCTACCACCCTACATAAGTATAGCTCCCAAACCCTCAAGTGATGCATCCATGTAAACCATAAAATCTGCTGCTGGATCAGGAACCACCAAAATAGGAGCGTTGGTAAGGCACTCCTTGAGGACCCCAAAGGCCCTCTCACACTGCTCAATCCAAGTAAAACTCTTCCCTTTTCGCTGAAGGGAAGTGATGGGGTGCGCTATCTGAGAGAAACCCTCAACAAATCTATGGTAGTAACCAGTTAATCGCATGAAACTCCTGAACTCTATCACACTAAATCAATATGAAAGTCTACCTCACGACGGGGTGGCATCCCCGGTAACTTTGCTGGAAACACATCGGCAAACTCTCACAAGATGGGATGGTCATCTAATGATGCCTCAAGCTCATCCTCTGATCTGTCACTCACAGTAATAATGAACATCTAGCATCCCTTCCACATGTAGCACTTAAGCTGTTGAGTGGATATCATACGAATTGTGCCCACTATCTCAACTGAAGTGCCATGATAGTCCAAATAGCTAATCGCCTTTTGGTGACAATCTAGCTTGGCTCGATGAGTCGCAAGCTAGTCCATACCCAAAACCACACCATAGGAACCTAAAGGCATAATCCTAAGGTCACATAATGTAGTAAAGATCCCCAAGGATATCTCACAGTCATGGACTAAGGCATCTACTGCCATCTTGGCCCCAGTGGCCAACTCAACCTCCCACCTATCGCCCTGCCTAGAGGCCACCAGCCTGCAACGCTCCACTAACAATGGAGATATGAAAGAGTTAGTAGCACTAGAGTCAAAAAGAATAGAAATTAGAACACTCATGATCATACCTAAGGTCTTAATCACTGATGCCTGAAAATTAGCCTAGCGGTTATCAACCACTGTGAACATATGGTGGGATCTACCCACATCTCCAACCGTTTGCTCTGAACCTCCTGTACAAGGCTATCCCCCTGCTATAAAGCCCTGTGGACACTCTCTGGAAAGATGTCCCACCCCACCACATACGTAGCATGTGCTTCGAGCTTGTACCTCTCCAGACTGAGTCCTACCACTCTGCTGCTGTCTAGATCGACCCGTGGACCCTTGTGAACCCTTGTAATACTGTTGTGATCTCACAGGCCCTGCAGGTGGTCCCTATTGTCTCTGATCCCTGTGTGGACCCTACTATTACCAACCTCGATTATGACCCCTGTGTGCCCTCTATTGTGGCCTGGATCTCTGCTGCTACTATGGCTACTGCTACTGTGGAGGCCTAGGAGGTAATGGCACATAACTAAACCCTCCTCTCTGAGGTGGTGATGGTGGCCTACAGTAGCTCTACTGATATTGTTGTTGCCCACGATCCTGAAACTGAGGGCGTGAACTCTGCCCTCAACCCTATATCTCTTCAGCTATATATGCCTTCTCGGCAACATCACTCAATGTCTGGGGGTATTCCATATGCATAGGCCCTGCTATCAAGTGGTTCAATCCTCTGATAAACTTATGAACCAGGAGTTTCTCATCATGAAGATACTCTACATAACGTGACAACTCAGTAAACCTACCCTCATACTGTGCCATAGTAAACCCTCACTGTTGTAAATCATGAAACTCATCGATACGACGCTGCATGTAGTGGTTTGATAAGTATCACGCATTAAAGCACTCAATGAATGTCTCCCATGTAAGTGTATCTAATGACAAGTGGTGCTTGCACTCCTTAGTGTGCCACCAAGTCGCTGCTGCATCTTTCAACAAGTGGACCACCACATGTGCTTTTGTATTTACCTCGTAACGATGCAACGCAAAGAATCTATCTAGACTGATAAGCCAAGCCTCAGCCTTAGTTCCCTCTATGATCCCTATGAAAGTCGATGAATTCAACCTAAGCAAGTCTCTGATAGGATCTCCTCGGTCTCTGTGCCCTCTGATAGGCTCATCTCTACCATAATCGTAAGGCCCATGATAATACTACTCTACTCTCACTGCCTCCTCTCGTCTCGCCTGATGCGGAGGGCTCCTGCTATGACCCCTAAAAGCTAAACCAACCTCCTCTAGAGTAGTGTCAAGAATCTCTACAAAGGGCTCTATGTGTGGTGCCACTCGCGGCTTGACACGGGGCTCAACACGTGGCTCCACACACGGCTCCTCACGTGGCTCCTCTCACGGATCAACGTGGGCCTCGACATGCGGTTCTGCTACCACTAGTGGTAATCTCTCTGAAACTGCCTGTAACACCTATAAAATCTATGGTCTAATATCAAGTACCAGTATGGAATGTTGTGCCTACTATGCTGGTGGTGCTGGGGGTCCCTGATCCTCTGTTGAAGATTCATGCTCCTCCTGTATCTCTATGGATGTTGTGCCGCGAGAGCGCACTCACCTAATTCATCGAGGAGGCATCCTACAAGAGCAAGGTATTTACAAATTAATCAAAATCACAGAAATAATAATATGCCCAAACAAGCCCAGTGTTTAAACTTGGGCTTTGATACCAAATGTCATACCCACATTTCCCATGAGGCCACGACACGCAACACACGTGTCATGTCCACATTTGTCATGTGGTCATGACACGAAATACCAAAAACTTTTCTGTGTGTCCCTAGAAACCCCCTCGCACACGTCTGTGTGCTCAGTGGCAATACGCATAAGGCATAAACATGTCAATCGATACTCGGGGAAGTGTGCATTTCTATGCAATCCCTTGCGTGATGATAGCCGACTAGGGGGTTAGGCGACGCGATGTGCACCACTTCTAGGGTTAGAACAGATTTAATTCAAACCCTAAGTTTCCTAGACGAAAGAGATGATTTCAACTGAATCAAAATCTAACCCTAACTCTAATGTATAATAAATCGAATATAATAACGCATCCAAAGGTATGATGGTTGCATGATGAAATGGAGTGATTGAATGAAAGTTCCATAAATGTCATAAAAATAAAACCCTAAAATTTGGGAAAAATTCGACAGCATAACGCATTTTCAATAATAGAAATAAATATTTTAAAAAGAAATCCCTAAGAAATAATTAATGCAAAAATTAAAATAAATAAAATTTAGGATAAACTAAATAAAATTTCCAAGGTCAAATAAATTTAACCACTCCACAATTATAAAATTTGAATTTAAATAACGACCAAAATAAAAATCAATAATTAAGTCATTTAATAAATATAATCGTGACAGTTATATTTATTAAATCACTCAAGACAACAAAGATTAAAGGAGGGAAATATTAAAATATCCCTTCCATAATAAAATTGATTAGATTAAAAGAATCTAAATCACAAGGTTACCCCAATAAAAATTAAAATAAAAACCACAAGACAATAAATAGAGGTGTCAAATAATTAACTAGCAAAGGGATAAGGAATCTCATAAAAATCCAAAATCCCCTTTTCCACTAGAATAATTTCCCATGGAAATAAAAATCCAAACTCCAAAGAATTAATAATTCAAACTCAAATAGAAGCACAAGGAGAAGCATAAATAAATCAAAATGCCCTAAAAGCAAAAGAGAGGGAAACTTAGTTTCCCATGCACATGGTAAAATGGGGAAAATAAATAAAAAAGCATTTTTAATTTCCCCCCTCATTTCCAACTCATCCCTAATCTATTATTTTAATAGTTTTCTCAAGGAATGCCCTAATCTTATTCTATTGTTTTCTTTATGGCAAAAACCCTATCTTATTCTTCTTTATTGTTTTGTTTTCTCTTTTTGTTTTGCTTCCATTGTTTCTCCATTTTTGTTTTAGGTTGAAGGTTTGAAAGAGGAGTGGCAACCATGAGAGTTTACATAGAGGTATAAGTTTTGAGTATACCCGTAGGGTTCCTTTTTTTTTTCTTTATTTACATATATATCTATATATATATATATATATATATATATATATATATATATATATATATATATATATATATACTTTCACTATTTTGCAGGTTTAAGAATAGTATACATGCATCTATGAGAAGGCCCGAACGGTGACCAAACAGGTTGCATTTGGGTCAGTGGCCATGAAGGGAGTAGAGTGCAGGCTCTACGAGAGGCAGCGGTGGTGTTTGGGTGTGGGTGGGGGCACGGCCCCCTCCCCACACCCCCTGCGTTCAAATAAAAACCCACGGTGGACGATGGCCTTGGCCTTCATCCACACTTCTTTTATTTATTTTTGTATGAGGTATGAACACCGCCGACCCCAATGGGTCTTTCGCCCCCCGAATCCAATGTACAGTCTCATTCCCATAAATAGAATAAAATAATGTTATCTGGTATGCAATATGCATTTACAACAGTTTGTTTACTATTAAAAAATTATATGTATATATGTCTGTGTGTATATATATATAGTAATATATATACACTGTATAATGTATTCACCAATAAGGTAAAAATGAATTTAAAGAAAAATAGAATATATGTATATTTAATACATATATATATTTATATATTGCATATATATATATATATATGTATTATATCATATATGTGTATATATTCTCACATCTAATAACATGGAACATAAAACTAGTTTTGTATAGTAAAATAATTTCAGTAGAAAGAAATATATATATATATATATATATATATATATATATATATATATATATATATATATATATATATATATATATATATATATAACATAATTATACAACATAACTGATACTTTCTTTCTTTCCACAATAACTTAAATAGAGCAAAATCTTTACCTATAAAACAACAAGATGATTTAAACAGTTTCCTATAAATACATTGCTTGGAACAAAATTTTGCATTAGAAATCTAAACAACTTTCTTTGTTCCTAAATCCATTTCAACAAGGCTGGTTTATTTTCCTTTCTATTAAAACATTCAATAGGATCAAATCTGCAACATAAATATATATATTTTTTTCATAACAAAACAACAACTAAGATTTATTTTGTCAAAATTCCCAACCCACATAACACAATAGCAAGTTTATAAACATATATTTTCTTTGAAATACATAACAACAAATGTATATTTTCTTTGGCAACTTTCTACAAACACATAAGAACAATAACATAACATAATGAACATCTTTTTGGATTTACAATAAAGAGTAACTCACATTAAAATTTCCTTTCAACACCAAATACAATAAGGAGTAAAATTTTACAACTCCAAACATTAAGGCCTCCAAGGCCATGGCTCACAGATAGCCAACTAAAATAAGGCAAATGAGATAACAACAAACTTCTCCAAACTCCATTCCTCCAATAAAAAAAAACGTGCAATAATACAACCACCAAATGGGAAACCAAGGCCATGCAAATCGCCCTCCTCCCTACCATAGACCCGCTAGTGGATCACCCCTGAGCTAGGGAGGTAGAAATCACACAGTTTCACAAACACACCACAACAAAGAAATTTCCAAACAAAAAAATTACTCCTAAGGATTTGCACAAGACTAAACTCATAAAAATGAGTTTGGAGGGGTAGGGGAGTGGACCCCTCAACTCAAGAGGTCACTCCAAGAACTCCAAATATCACAATATCCCAAGGCCTCAAGCCAAAGCAAAATAAATATATGTCTCCAAGAATCTCAAAACCACCATGGCACTCTTGCCATCCAAAATACTCCCAATACCATAGAAAGCCCTCAAGGCTAGAATAGACTACACCGAGAGGTGACCTTGAGGAGGTTCACTCTCCCCCACCCCATACGAGTTGAGTCTTTTCTCCAAATGGAGATGCTCTCACAAACACCCAACCCACATAAAAGTGAAATAACAACAAACATAATTTCTTAAGCACATACACTAAAATAAAAATATACATAGGGAAATGGCTATTGCCATGGAGCTTAACTTCAAAGCCCTACAATGGAAGCACCTTTGAAGAAGAGCCCACACTTGTCCAAGTTTCCAAGCCTCCAAGATGTCTCCAACACTCCTAAAACCTCCAAAATAGAAAGAAATTGCAAAGAGTAAGAACCCCACACTCCTCTCCAAGAGGAGATAATATAGGCCTTCCAATTTGGCCTTGAAAAATGAGAAGGTGACACTTGTCACCTTCTCCTTCCCAATCCCATGCCACTTGCAAGGGAGGAGTGTGAGGGTGACAAGTGTGAGGGTGACAAGTGTCACCCTCAAATCCATTCAAACCCTCACCTTATCCATTTGTGCTGTCACACATGTGTGAGAGACCAAGTGGAGAGGTGGCAACTCTCCTCAAGACTCCATGAGGATAAGGGATGCCACATGGAATCCTCTTATCCTCCAAGAGAGCCATCTCCCTCCAAGATGCTCTCACACATGTGTGAGAGTCTTGGAGGGAGATCCCACACACTTGGGGGTCTTGAAGACCTCCCAAGTCTTCTTGGTGGAGGAATCCCCAAGCTTTCGAAAGGGAGATGGGTCTTTCCCAAAGCATGACTCATCTCCCACCCTTAGCCAATTTCAAATTTCGTCACATTTACTAAACCCAAGTTTAGAGTGACTAAATATGAGTTACCCTAGGGTTTAGTAAGTCTAAATGGACCCTAGACCCTAGAGTTACCACCTAGGGTAAGTTTGGGACTCTAATAAACACCTAGGAAGGTATAAAATCACTTTAAATGGCCCAAAAATAAATAATCACCAAATGGTGTGAATCATAACACAAATTTACAACACATGATATAAATCAATTTAAAAAGGGGTTAACTAGGCTAAATAAATAAATCAAACATGTACAAAAACATCATCTGATAAAACGTGATCCTCATCCCTCTTGGGAATGGATCAGCTTTACAGAGAATTACAAATGTGTGAAAACTAAATCAAGAGGTCAATCACATCATGGATAATCATAGCCGAAGCAACAGAAATTAAAGTCATGTCATTGCATACATCATTAATCATTCACATCATAATTAAAATTAAAATTGCATTTCCTATTTAATATCTCATAATCATCATCAAGTAATAAATCCACATAATGAACTTCTAATCACATCAATAATCATCATCAAATATATCTCACATGTCTAACATCATCATAACATCAAAATATGATCTAATCAAATCACCACATGTCTAATCAATGCTAATCTAAAAATTAGGAGATATGGTCTAAATCTGCATAATGGAAACAATAGTCTCTAAATGTCTGATAATGTCACCAACTATAATGTAAAACGATCAAAATAGGGAAGTGAAAATAATCGGCCTCAAAAAGCTCAACACAATAACACATGAGACATTAGAATTTTTACATGGAAAACCCTATAAGGGAAAAACTATGGTGGGTGTTAGCCCACAAAATAAAATAAGTTATAGAAATACCAAAAATTAGAGGCTCAATGCCTTAGGGCTCACTACCCAAAATGCTCACTACAAATGTTAGGGCTCACTACCAAGGGGTGGCTCACTGTTAAGGATTGGTGAACTGATTTGATAGCATATGCTTCATGCCTGGGTTCAATTCCATTGAAGCAAAATATAACACCTCTGCTATACTCTTCTTAAACCTTCACACTTATCTGTTCATTTTCACACAAGGACATCTTTTTCACAACTTCATTACATGTTTTTATACACTTCATCAACCTTGGACTGAACATCAAGGTCGACATTACATTCATCAACCGTTGGAACAATCTCCAAGGTTAGAATTACAAACATACATAGAAATAGGTCTGGACCTAAAGAAGATTAGCTAAGGGAAAGATGTATGCGGATCATGTTACACCTTAGTTGGGACTCAAAAAAATATTCCACATCATAACACATTTCCACATTCTTCAATGCATCTTCACAAGTAGTGAAAACAACTAGGTTGGCCAAGACTGGTGTTAACATTAAGTCTTCTAAGAACAATCTTCATCCATGATCCAAATTTGTCTTTGCAGACTAATCCAAAGGTAGGAACACGATTAGGAGACATTCACAAGCACATTGTATTCACTAGGAACAACCACACAAACTCTAACCACTCTATCAAGAAGATTCTTCAAACCAGAGCACATAAACAACATTGCCAGCAACTGTCATAAGGAAAAGATCCCTTGCAGACCACTAAATCATGAACCATTTGAGTTGAAGGCACTTAACATCATCACAAACTAGATTTTAGAACTGCATACTGAATTATGGAGGAATGAGGAGTATAATACATTCTCCCTGTCACCACCAAATGTTCATAAAAAAGTAGTTTTCACTCTGGTGAACATAACTCACTTAAATTATATACTGGAGGCTCAAATTTGAAACATAGCATCTTCAAAAATGCATCTAAATTACTTCCAATCCACAGAGAAGAATAGTCATTCTACACGAAATGTAGAGCAATCTTCTGGACTATTCTGCTACATCAGGAACACTTATTATCTTCAACACTTAACTCATTATAAACAAGTATCAAAATTAAAGCATAGTTGACACCAATGACAACACAAATATGTTGACATCAATGACAACATTGATTAGGCACATACTTGCGATGATAACCCCTACCTTTTTTATTGATAACCCCTAACTTTTCTTTGAGATATTCAAAGGTATTCTTAGGCAGAGGCTTAGTGAATATGTCTACAATCTAATCCTTTGTGGATACATATTCCATTTTTACTTCATTCTCTGTCACTTTTTCTCTAAAAAAGTGACACCTTATTGATATGTGCTTTGTTCTTGAGTGTATTATGTAGACACCCAAAATTGACTCATTATCATTAGTATCAAATATCACATTACCTAGCATTTGCATTTGTCTAACACACTTGAAGCAAAATCCCTTGGCCATCTAAACCTCTATTTCTTCTATACATTAAATGAATTATTTATTTAATTAATTCATTAGCTATTTTTTTAAGCTATAATTAAACAATCTTTAATTATTTAATTATCTTCATTCTATTTGTTTTAATTAAAATATTTTTATTTATTTAATTAAAATTCCTTTCACAAACCCACTTCCCAATTAATTAAATATTTTTATTTAATTAATTTTTCTTATTATTTAACATAGCCAAAATTTGAGCCTCTTTCATTTAAAAACATGAGTGGTACTACATCTTTCATTTAATATCTTTCACATATAGTATTTTTTATGTACACGGTCACACATAAGCCCTATCTTCCCTCCACTTGTCATCTTCACATTCACCTAAGCCTATCCTTTAATCCTAACCATTCATGTAGCCACCAAATCTCCACCGTTGATTGATTTTGGTTGAGTTCTATATAAACACCATTTTCATTCCATACTACATCTTAGCAAACATTCATAGCGTCTACATTATCATCTTGAGCACTTAAGCATTTTAGCATCCATTGAGCTTATTACCATTATCATTATCATCCATCCATGATGGCAGCTTTGATCTTCATAATTGTTCATTATTGAAGAATCAATCCACATCTCCTACAAGGAACCATACAATCTAGGTGACATGGTTCTTGATTTGTAATGGTTTTGATTTCATTTAGATTTGATTCTTTGATGATGGTAGGATTAGGGTTTCATTGTTATGCTTGATCTTATTGACCTGATTTTTACCTATAACATTTTGGCACGCTCGGTGGGACTCACGTCCTTGATTAACTCTGTTATTTGAAGTTGTTTTTGTGAAGATCAGATTTTCCAAGTGCTTACGGCAAGTTTCAGTTGCTTTTGAGCAAAAACCAGTCACTGTCTGAGTATACGCATCGCTTTTAGGCTGAAACTAGCCGCTTATAGCATTTTCTGGATCGCTTTTGAGAGAACAGTGATTGCTTATTATTTTTTTTGCATCACTTATATGCTAGTAGTGATCGCTTATGTTTTATTGGCATCACTTTTAATCTGATAGTGATCACTTTTAGACATCCAGATCGCTTTCTGTGAAACTAGGGTTTGTTGTTTTATCTTGTTCTTTTGTAGATCTGAGTCGCTTATGGTCTATAATCAGTCGCCTTTTGCCTTTTCACATCACTTTTGAGCTTTATTTGTTCACATCTAGGTTTACTGGCATCACTTCTGATCTATGACATTTTGCCTGCCTCAAAATAGAGATCACTTTTAATCAATAGTTGATCACCTCTGGTAACTGTATCGCTTTCAGTCTTTATCATTTGTAGTTTGGTTTCTTAGCTACTAATTGGGTATTTGTGCAGGATCTTATCAATTGTCCAAGAAAAGGAGGATATTAAATTACTAACATATCTGTTGTAGCTCCGATCAGCCCAAGACTTGTGACTTTTCACTAATTTAGGAACATTTGGGCTTCGTGCTTAAAAAGAATCATTGCTTGCTCCGTTTTTATTTATCTTTCTAGATTCCTTGAATGTGCATGTTTGTAACCCAAATTTAATAGAAAAATTATCCTCTCCCCTTGCCTATCAAATGGATCTTGGGTGCATGAGAACTTGTTATTATCTTTAGAGGGCCTGCCTTCCCAGTGTGAGAAGGGGTATGACCCAAGCGGTAACGGGCTAAAGCCAAGTCCTTCTGAACCACTATATAAGAAAAGTGTTTGTGTCAAAAGACACAAACAACAGGTGTTGTGTTATACCGACAGCCAACCTCCCCCAAAACCCTCCAAGGCATAACTCTTGAAGGATAGGAGACTCCATAACGGAGAGTAGTGTTGCCACACGTATAGCCACCCGAACGGATGCCCTTATCAACAACTTTGTGTAGTAGCCAAAAACCCTCTATTTGTTAAGGTAAAAGGTGGGACCTTTGAAGCCGCCTCGATTCACATGGTTCTTAGTAGAGATAGCAAGGACAATCCTAAGGTTTGGTGGGGGGACGAGCCTTGGGAAACCTGGATCTTGGTATGCATGAGAAGTGTGTGCCATGGAGAGGAACCGGTGCTACCAAGATCCTGAAGCTATCCACTTTGAATAAGCACAGCCAGGGGACTCAACAAATACAGTCCTTTCCAGCCTAGGTTGTACAAGTTTGTGATTGTTGTAAGTGTGAGTGACTAAAATTACTATTTTCTTATCAAAAACATCATTCCAACTACATCCGCTGACAGACACAGACCGCTTTTGAGCCTAAACTAACTACTTACAGACAACTATATCACTTTTGAACAGTAGTTAGTCACCTTTTGTCCAAACTAGATCACCTTTGAACAACAGTTAATCACTTCTTCCCTGAACTGCATCACCTTTGACCAACAGGCAATCGCTTTTGATCCAACACTGCACACCTTTGCAAAACTAGTTCACCTCTAGTAAATGTTGTCTCCTATTATCCGAACTAAACTAGATAGCTTCTGAGCTATCATTAGTCGCTTTTGACCTTTTTGGATTTGCATTTGAGCTATTATTCGTCACCTCTGGCTAAACAACAACAAACCTTAGTAGCTCAGCCAAATCAGCTATATTCTCAGATTACTTAGCTTTAGCCCCAGATTTCAAACTTGTCTCTAATCATTTGTAGATACTTGAACTTTGTCTCTAACTCTGAGCATACCAACTGATTGGACTTTGTGCATTATCCATCCTTTTGAGATCCCAAAACAACAACATGAAATATCAACCAACCCATCCAACAACAGCAAAACATCACCTTTTGGCTTTGCTTAGCCTCAACAACATTAGAAAAATAGCAAGAGCAACCATCCTTTCCCTTGAGTGTGTGAGCTATCCTCTAGGGAAGTTTAACAAAGCAACCAAGCAACCAAACAATCAACTAACCATCACCTTTTGGATCTCAACCTTGACAAGCCAAGTCCAACTTTTAACATCAACCATCATGCCTCAAACTAGGAGCCAATATAGAGTTGAAATGGAAGCAAAATTGAGAGCTGATATGGAAGCTAAAATGCAACAATCCTAATCAACACCTCTTAAAGATGTGACTCAATTTACAACTGGTATGCTTTCTCACATGTTTGTACCTGAAGAATTCACTGTTGGACCATCATCTTCATAACAAGCACAACGTCCAACATTTTCTGAAGCCTATGAAGAGCAATCCCAAGAGGACTTATCTGAATTTAGAGATACACACATATGGGATCACACTGAGAAACTCATCCTATCCGATCCGGACCGTCATTTCTTGGAACTAGCTCGCATGGGAGCCAAACTACCGAGTGATTTTTATTTATCTTCTATCTGTAAACAAGATTCAAACACTCCCATTATTGTTGCATAAGGACCCTCTACCATCACCACACCATTTCATGACATGTCCATCCAACCTCATCCACCTTCCAACCCATCTCCCTCATTTCATATTGCGGCACCATCAAGCCCACCACGAAAGGAATACTTTGTTGAACCTTTGCTAACACCAACCGAAATGTTTCCTTTCCAATCACAAAATTTGAGCTTTCCACCTTTCCATGTTCCACAACACATTCTCACATCTACCATGACCGTATCCATGCCCCAAGTATCCCAAGTTGTCCATGTTTCGCAAGTGCCAACTCCACAAGTTTCACAGCCCATACCAACTTCACAAGCACATCAAGAATCACAATCCATTCCAATAACCCAAGTTTCACAGCCATTACACATTTCTACTCCCATTGCATCTCATGCGAAGACCATATCCCATACTCATACCCCTAGTATCTCCAAAATGGTTACTACCATTTCCACGAATCCATCCCATCTCCCATATAATCCCAATGTTAGCCTAATTGACATGAGTGGACCGCCTCCTATATCACAAGCATATCCCAATGCCATAGCTTCTTATGTTAATCAACTTACATCACCTTCTCCACCTCCGTATAATCCCTCACAGACCATCAATCCATCCTATACAACCCAAGGCTTACCCATTGTCAATCAACACATGCCACATACCAACCCTCATGTTGTCCATAATACTTCATCTACCAATCCTCATGTTGTCCATACCACAACCCCAACTATTCATCCTTCTTCCACATATACCAATCCGTCTATGGCATACTATAATCCAAATCCAAATCCCCAACCATTGACCAACGTCAACCCATCTGCTACATCCCATGTGATGCAAACTCCTGGAGCTAATCCATCGTACTACACCCAACAACCACTTATGTCTCAAGGACAATAATCTTCAAATACATATGTGTCTTATACCAACCCTTCAACATATAATGTGAGCAAACAACCCCAACAAACGGTCATGTCCACTTACATTCCGCAACAACAATATACACAATACTATACTCCACCTCCACACCATCAATCCCTTGTGCAACAACAACAATTATCTCAAACAGATGTTGAACAAATGATTAATGAAGTAGTGGGACAAAACAATTCAACATTTTCCTTGGGGGATATATGTGCTTACCTGTTTGACAAGTCACTTCATATGACACCTTTCCTACCACACTTTGAAATTCCACAATTTGACAAATATAAAGGGAAAGGAAATCTGGATGACCATCTTAGAGCATTTTATGTTGCATGCCTTGATGTTTCTCAATATGACACATATCTCTTGTGACTATTTCCCCGAATCTTAGCAGCACAAGCTCTTGAGTGGTTCTCTCACTTACCGCCTGGAATTAAGACTTTTGCAGAACTGGTAAACCAATTTTGATCCCATTTTGCCTTTAACATTGAACATGAAGTAAACATGAATGACTGTGTTAACAACAAACAATGCAATGGTGAAGCTTTTTCTTTATTTACACAATGATGGCATAACATGGCTAACAAACTATCATGGCAAATACCTAAGAAACAATAGCTTGATATATTTGTTTAAAATCTTCATCCCAAGCTTTCCTTCCAATTACAACTGCAAAGTGCTAGCACCTTTGATGAGCTTATATCCAAAGGAGCTACTATTGAACATGCTTTAATTTCTAAGGGAACTATCAAGATTTTTAGAGATAATAAAGACAATTCCCAATCATCGAATGATAGATCCCATTTTTGGAACAAAAATAAGAATGTTGTCAATGATAGAGTTTTAGATGCAAAGAACATCCAAACAGTGAAAGATCCTATCAGCATACAAGCTACATCTACAACTGATCCGCAACCTTTCCAATGAAACTGACAACAAAGACAAACTTCAAATCCTCGACAACCATTTGCTCCCTTAGGAGAACCTATGGAAGTTGTCTTTCGTAAGCTTTTTCAAGCGAGGGATCATATTGCCTGAAGCACCACCCAATGGCGAACTGGTCTTCAAAGCTCCTTGGTACAAAGAAAATGAATATTGTGAATATCATAGAGTCAAAGGACACAAAACCAATAGTTGCATGCGCTTAAAACATGTCATTCAAGATTGCATTGATCAAGGCCTCATTAAAATCACACCACCAGCATCACAGCCAGCCCAACAATCAACATTGAACTATGATCTAGATGCTTTCAAGAATCCACTTCTATCTCATGACAAGACAAGCAACCCCCATGCTGGTAATGCCATCTAGTATACCTACGAATCATCCACAATTGGCCACATTGACCATGCCTGCATTTCCACCATCACAATCCAAGGCAAAGCACCCGATTGCACTGTCACTACCCGAAGAGGTTATGTTACCATTTAGAGAGCACCTGTCCATCCTCCTCGACCATCTTCTAGCTATAATATCCTTGATCACCTTGGTAAAACACCCGCACATATTTCCATCCTCGATTTGCTTCACATATCCCTTGCCCACAAAGCTATCCTTGACAAAGCATTACAAGAATCTTCGGTGCCCAATGATATCGATACCACACAATTGCAATCTCTAGTAGCTAGCATTGCAGCCCCTTGCCATCTCACTTTTTCTGACAAAGATCTTTGTCCATCCATGCACCTATCACATAACAAAGCCCTCCACATTGAAGTGTTTGTTAAACAACTCCATATCAAATGAATCTTAGTGGATGGTGGAGCTGGTCTTAACATATGTTCCTTAAAATTAATAAAACAATTGGGATATTCTGAGAAAGATGTTGACACCTCCAAGGTTATTACTATCAAAGCATATGATGATGCTGAGAGAGATACTGAAGGGATTATCCATTTACCTATTCAAGTTGGTCCTGTCACAACAGATACCCATTGTCAAGTCCTTGATATCGACCTTTCTTATAACATCATCCTCAATCATCCATGGATCCATGCCCTTAAAGCAGTTCCTTCCACCTACCATCAATGCCTCAAATTTCCACACGATGGTGTTGAAGTCGTTATCTATGTTGATCCTAATCCATTTGAGTTTTGTCATGCTTTTCAAGCTAAATATCAAAGCCCCAACCGTATCCCTATCAACACCGAGGCATATCCATCTTCATCCTATGTGGACCCCTCCACCCTACTCAAGCCATCCTCTAGCCAATCATCCTCCAATCTCCGTATCAAGTATACTGAACATGGCCCGGGTGAGTACACATTGCAAGACCCTTGTTATGTTGGCACTCTTCCCTTATCTCCAAAATCTCATGGCAAACCTTCTACATCAAAGCCATCTTCATCCACAGTTGTCATAAAAGCCCCACCAATAGTATTCATAAAAGGTGGATTCCTTGATGATGAAGACATTGATGATATTGACTCTTGGATATTCTTTGATGAGAATGACCAAGTCCAACTTGAAGTGGAGAGATATAACAATGGGTTCCGTATCATTAAAAACATGGGATATAAAGGACATGGCAAACTAGGATCACAGGAACAAGGACCTATTGAACCCGTTGTGGTGTCTAAGAAGCTTAATAAATAAGGCCTTGGCTATAAGCCAGAGGTACTGCCTTCCAAAGACATTAAGTGCATTTTTGATATGGAAGCCAGACCCTCTTCGGTAGGAGAGACCTCTAATTTGGACAACATCGATGACTCTTCCTTTCATATCATGGACCTTTTTCTAGAAACATCTATTTCCATGATCTCTGCAACCTCATGTAGCCAAAATTCTTCCTCCATTACCCTTTCACTCGTATATCCTGACCTTGTCGATTGGGACCAACAGGGGGCACCGATATTGGACACATTTGAAAATGATGAAACTATTGCCGAATTCATGGGCTTACGACAAGGCATTCCATTGGGTGATCACAAAGTAGGCTTCATGATTGATCTCCCTAAACTAGTATATTTTGGCAGAAGTATCAAATCCTTCAGTCGCAAAAGTGAAATAAATAGAATAAAAAAAGATAGGTCACTAGGTGAAAACTGAAAGGCACCTCTTGACTGTGAAAAAGTAAAAATAAAGGTCGTATCCGAATGTGAAAACCTCTCTGAGGCACCTGAAGATGAGGGATTTGATCTTCCTGTTAACAATGACTATTAAGAAAAATCCATAGTGCTAGTTGAAAAATCTCAGGACGTGAACTTGGGCACATAATAGAATCTGAAGATCACCTTTTTGGCAACATCACTGTCAGAGTAGGAAAGGAGAAATTTTACAGCATTCTTCCTAAAAAGAGCTATCAATTTTGCATGGACATACTTTGACATGCCGTGTTTAGATCCATCACTTGTAGTACATCATCTAGCTATATCTCCTAATGCAAAACCTGTCAAGCAAAAGTTACACAAAATGCATCCACAAATAGCTCTTTTGGTCAAAGTAGAGATTCAGAAGTTGCGGGAAGCAAAGTTCATCAAGCCTATTGATTATCTAGAATGGGTTTCAAACTTGGTACCTGTAGCAAAACCGGATGAACAAGTTCATTGTTGTATAGACTTTAGAGACCTTAACAAAGTATGTCCTAAAGATGACTTTCCACTACCAAGCATAGACAACATTGTAGATCTCACAGCTGGACATGAAATGCTATCCTTGATGGATGGATTCTCAAGATATAACCAAATTAGAATAGCAGAGGAAGATCAAGACAAGACATCATTCATTTGTCCATGGGGTACCTATTGCTAGGTTGTAATGCCTTTTGGTCTCAAAAATGCAGGAGCTACTTATCAACAAGCCATGACATTTATTTTCCATGACCTTTTCCACACTATCATGGAGGATTATGTTGATGATATCCTAGGAAAATCCAAAACAAGAGAAGGATATCTACAGGTACTTGCACAAATCTTTGATCGATTAGAGAAATATCAAGTTAGGCTAAACTTGAAGAAATATGTATTTGGTGTAACATTTGGTAAATTGTTGGGATATATTATATCATGACGAGGAATTGAAGTAGATCTTGACAAAGTAAAAGCTATCATGGGAATGCCTTCACCATCAAATCTGAAGCAGCTTCGCAGTTTCCAAGGAAGGTTACAATCCATTCGTAGATTTATCTCACAACTAGCAGATAAATGTCATCCTTTTCAACATCTCCTTCACAAGGGTGAACCTTTTAAGTGGGATGAAAAATGTCAACAAGCCTTTGACAAAATAAAGGAATACCTGGCAACACCTCCTATGTTAGTACCTCCTGTACTTAAGCACCCATTATTACTCTACATTTCTTCAACAACAGCAACATTGGGTGCTCTCTTAGCTCAACATGTTGATTCAGGAAAAGAGCAAGCCATTTACTACATTAGAAGAACTCTTGTAGGATATGAAATTAATTACTCATCCATGGAAAAAGCATGCTTAGCACTAGTATTTGTTTCCCAAAAACTACGACACTATATGTTGAACCAGACAATAAAGCTCATATCTAATGTTGATCCACTCAAATATCTTCTCTCCAAAGCAATCCTCACGGGAAGACTAGCAAAATGGGTTATGATCTTAAGTGAATTTGATATACAATATGTGGATCAAAAATCCATAAAAGGAGAAGTCATCACTGATCAGTTAGCCGCAGCACCTATCACAGATATTTATCCAATACATCCAGAGTTCCCTAATGAAGAGTTGTTCAATCTAACTTCACCAACATTGTGGCAACTATACTTTGATGGATCTTACACGCAACATGGCTTAGGGGTAGGGGTATTGTTTGTCACCCCTCAAGGGGATTGTATTCCAAAGTCATATAGAATTGCATTTCCATGTACCAATAATATAGTAGAATATGAGGCTTAGATCACAGGATTACACATGAAAGTACAATGGACTATCAAATAGCTACAGGTCTTTGGTGATTCTCAATTGGTTATCTAACAAGTCTTAGATGAGTATCAAACAAAGGATGAAAAGCTCCTCCCATACAAGGTAATGGTTAATGACTTCAAGCAATATTTTGATACTATCACCTTTGAACAAATTCCAAGGTTACAAAACAAAGTAGCAGATGCCATGGCTATGATTGGATCTCTTCTAGACATGCCTTCCAATGCACATAAATGTGAGTTTCTAGTAGAATAGCTCCTGATCCTAGCATTTGAAGTACCACAATCTGAGCTCATATGTTAAATTGTTGGTCCCAATTTGCCTTGGTACGAGGATATATACGAGTATCTCCATACCCAAACTTTACCATTTGAACTATCTAATACCCAATGAAAAACCTTTATCCATTGAACCTCTTGCTACACTATCCTAGGGGATATCCTATATCATCGGAGTCTTGATGGTATCCTTCTTAGATGTCTTGATTCTAAAGAAGCAAAAGTTGCCTTACGCGAAGTACACGAAGGTGTCTATGGATCGCATTCCGCTGGTCCTGGCCTTGTTAAGAAACTTCTACGAGCTGGATACTATTGGCCAACTATGGAGAAAGATGTACAATAATTTGCAAAGAGATGTCTACAGTGTCAGAAACATGGGGATCTAATACATGCACCAACACATGAACTTCAGCCTATTAGTACCCCTTGGCCCTTCTCGCAGTGGGGACTTGATCTCGTAGGTAAAATCCATCCGACTTCATCAAATGGCCATAAATTTATCATTACCGCCACTGAGTATTTCACAAAGTGGGTGGAAGCAATACCAATGACCTACATTACTGGCAAGCAAATATCAAAGTTTATCCTACATTACATTATTTGCCATTATGGAGTTCCCCAAGCTATAGTCACTGATAATGGTCGACCCTTTAAGAACCAAGAAGTTAGAGATCTTTGTAACAAGTTTCATAAGATCCTCAAAAAGACAGTCAATGAAGTTGGCCGTGATTGGCATTTGCAACTTAATCCTGCAATATGGGCTTATAGAACAAGTATTATAACTCCCATTGGTGCTACACCATATGCTCTGGTGTATGGCACTGAGGCTATTTTACCTATTGAGGTCGAGATCCCTTCACTGCGAGTATCTTTACAACACCCTGTCTCAAATGAAGAATATAGAGTATCCAGACTCCATGATCTTGAGCTATTAGATGAATGGCATCTTATAGCACTTAACCATCTACAAGTCTACCAGAATCGGCTACGCCACAGTTACAACAAGAAGATCAGAGAATAAAGATTTCAAGTTGGCGATCTTGTCCTTAAACAAAATCAAAGAAATCAACAGTACCATGAGAAACAGGGCAAGTTTGAACCTAACTAGCTTGGTCCCTTTGTCATCACATCAGCCTATTGATCGAGGGCATACACTCTCTCAACACTTAAAGGTGTTCCCTTGGATGAGCCAGTCAACAACATCCATCTCAAAAAGTTCTACCCATGAACCTTAGCGTATCCCAAAAAAAAAATCCAATAGTGAAAACCACCTTGTGGCACTTTGGATGATCAAAAATATTTATAGTACAAGATAAATAATCCGTCCTCTAGTGAAAACCTGGTGAATAGGCATATTGGATAAGTACCATAGTGAAAACCTGGCAAACAAGCGCTATGTGTAGAGACCAGCTTCCATCATCTGCTTCGCTTGTTTGATTACAACTTTTCCACTATCTTACCTACATAATCCACATCATAATCCACTTTTCACCCTGTATAAACATCGCTAGCCCATTATCCTTTATTCATCCATAATAAAAGTCTTTTTTTCTTTTCATCGCCTATGCCTTGCTAGCTTTCACAGTTTGGACTTCGTTGAGGTAAAGACATCATTGGGTATCTTGGTATATTATCTACATGAATACCATCAGTCATAGCACATTCCTAATAAACTTCATCCCACCCTGGGGGCACTTGTTGAACCTTGTTTGGAAGTGGATATCCATAGCTTTAGCTCATGACCCAGCAAACAAGAAACTTTCAATATAACACGCAATCAACTTTGTAACACAACAAACATCATCCAACTTCAAACATCATAAACATCTGCCACCAGAACCAACAACATGGCAATCACTCAAGAAAATCCAAAAAAAAAAAATCAAAAACATTCCAAAAAATCCAATGCAATAAGGTTGATCTTTGACGTCAGTAAGAACTACATCCCAGCTCTATCATTCAAAGCCTTGATCCCGTGGATACAGGGTATGTAGGCAATCAGAGATGCAAAGGAAGCACTCTGATTTAGGCAACGACGATAGCCTCTTCTTCCATTTATCCATCTTTCACCATTCTTCTAATCATCTCTCGATCTTTCATCTCCCTTTCTTCTTTCATCACTTACATCACAATAAACCCAGAACTACATATTCATCATGTCTCACCACCATCGTAACGTGCTTTGATCCCATGGACACAGGGTATGTAGGCAGTCTGGAATATGAAGGAAGTATCCAGTACACAAGCACTAACGATACACCCCATCTTCATCTTCTTTTATCTTCCATCTTCTTCTCTTTGACCCGCTCAAGTAGAAGCAGACTATGTATCAGAGAAAGCTCAAGCACCTTAACCAATCAACGATAAGCCAAAAGCTATTTGTTCGCATGCCTTAAGCCAACATTTTCTATAGCGTTTTATCCAACTTTCAGCCTTTAACAAGATGCATCTTTCCTCTCAACAAGGCACCAACTTAAACCCAATCTCAAAGCACCTAAATTTGGCAAGAGAACATGATGACAATAACTTTTGTTTTATCTTTTGATTTATCTTTTGTCCCTCTCCTATGCCTAATCAAGACTGCCTTGATCTATCATATCTTGGTATGTTGCGATGAAGCACAGAATGAGGCATGGTCATATTGCTTTCGTATGTCGTGTTTGTGGGATGATCTTATTCTCTTCCTATGCGTAATGGTACCTTGTACGTGTTGGTATTAGCATCTTACATATCAATATCTCTCGTATCTCAGAAGCTAAATAGTCTCTTATGCATTTGAGACTATTCTATGTCAAGACTAACTCCATACATATAACCAGAAAGGTGTCACTATGTGTAGTGGAGATAAGCTCAAACCATTGCTTGTAGCATGAAAGTCCATCTCAGAACACTAGCTACTATTCATATCTTGTGTATGTTGGCTTAACATCTTGACCTCATGCGCTTAGACAAGATTGTAGTACGCTGGTCTTGCATTGGATATCTCAACACCTTGGTCTTCTATACCCTGGTGCATAACATCCATATGTTATATCAAACATAAGGATTGCTTTTCTTTTTCAAATTTTGAGCAATTACTTTCAAAGCTGCCATATCATTTATCCATTCCATCATATGCTGATATAGTCCTCAACCAAGATCAATCTTTCCCTCCATCTTCTTTCTGCATTCCTTGCCCTACAAAACAAGTGTGTTAGGCATGCTTATATCCATATCCATCATTATCATTGCAATTTACATATTTGCATCTACATAATAACCATACATTACCATCAGCATAAGTTATTTCCATTATTACCATTTGCATATCCATATTATTTGCATACACATCCATATAATTCATACAAATACCAAAACCAATGAATAGCATAATACCATTAGTGCATCCATACTCATTACACCATCATATAGAACCAAAACCATCATATATATATCACATATGTCAATATACAAAGTCTACAAATACAACATGGGCTATCCATAAGCCATCGAAGAATGTATGTACAATCTGGCTCATAGGCCTCATCATGATACAATAATATACAACACAACAAGGTAGCCCTAGTGACTATTGGCAGCTCCCTCACCCTATCCTCCACCACTAGGTCCTGCACTTGTACTGCCATCTCTAGGAGGCCCCATAACCAAAGCCATAGACCATGATCCACCTGCCTCCGTGAAGCTGATGCTCCCAACCTGCTCCTATAACTTGACTGTCTCTGCTCTGCAGGCATTGCTCCATGATATAAGCCTCTGTAATACTCCATCCTTGCCATAGGAATCTCTGAACCCTCAGCCCCAATGTTTGGAGTCCTGAATAACTGTCTAAATGTAGCTGGACCCATATTAGGATCATAGTCTACCCGGTCCCCATCAATCAGAACTCACAGAATCTGGAACACATCCTCTAAGGTGATGGTCGCCTCTCTTGTCGGTAATAAGAACAAACTATTCTCACTCCTCCATCACTCCACCATCGACGCCATCAATCCTTGATGCACCTGCACTGGCTCTAATCTTGACACATGCTCTAATTCGAGGATCTCTAGTACTAGCCGCTCCTCTGCATCCAGCACTCTCACCAACCACAAAACCCTAGGGTGTGGCTCTCACAATAACAACGGTGGTAGTACATCATGCATCATTTGACTCACTCTATCAGTCCTTGTGCTATCCAAATTGACTTTTGCCTATTATCCTTGCATATATCTACTGTAAGTGACTCATTTTTTTATATGCGCCTACCTGTTGATCATAAGTGAACCAATTTCCCATACGTGCATACTTTTAGCCTATATGCGATATCTTTACCATATGCATGCGACTGCTAACTATTAGCGAGCTCTACACCTACAGGTGTATGCTATCTACCCATATGTGACCTATTTACCATATGCATTCACATATCCTTTACATGCGAGCTATATCTATATATGCGTTCATTTTTCCTCCATACGCAATCTACTCTAGCCATATGAGCATTTTGCCTAACTATTTGTTCTAGCCAACCACAAGCAACTCATTTCTCCCATATGCGACTAAGCTACACTTATAAGTGACCTATTTTTCCTACACAAGCGACCTACATTACCCATCCTATAACCTAGTCACTTCTGGTGATGTGTGTGCATTTATGACGCCTCTAGCCTATTTAAATCATGTTTTTAGTAAAAGTTTAGCTACATACCAGTGCTCCTGCTCCCTCTGGTCACCCATGTGTCCTCACTCACTCGGCACGATGATCTCTATGTGGAATCACCATCCTGAAAGCTCTCCAACTCTCGTCGTCCAAACACCCTAAGGAGCTCTAGATCTCTCTAGGTTTCTAAACACAAATGAGCACAAATGAGCCTATTTTCCCTTGAAGGTCCTATATATAGCCCGTTCCTGAACCCTAATTCTTCCATTCCATCCCACTTTCTCCCTCCCAACCCCCATTTTCTTCATGTCCACCTTGTTTCTAGCTTTCCATCCTATCGTGAGCCAACCCAGTCCTTCCTAATTCACCTAGTTTACCTGTCGAGGGGGCATCACCTGCCAATCACATTGGGGCATAACCTTGTTTATCAAACGATTATCGTATCTTCTTTGACAGAATGCTCTAACAAACATTATATCAAAGAGTCCAGCAAAATGTAGACACCCAAAATTGACTCATTATCATTAGTATCAAATATCACATTACCTAGCATTTGCATTTGTCTAACACACTTGAAGCGAAATCCCTTAGCCATATAAACCCCTATTTCTTCTATTAATTAAATTAATTTATATTTATTTAATTAATTCATTAGCTATTTCTTCTAAGCTATAATTAAACAATCTTTAATTATTTAATTATCTTCATTCTATCTATTTTAATTAAATAAATTTTATTAATTTAATTAAAATTCCTTTCGCAAACCCACTTCCTAATTAATTAAATATTTTTATTTAATTAATTTTTCTTATTATTTAACATAGCCGACATTTGAGCCTCTTTCATTTAAAAACATGAGTGGTACTACATCTTTCATTTAATATCTTTCACATATAGTATTTTTTATGTACACGGTCACACATAAGCCCTATCTTCCCTCCACTTGTCATCTTCACATTCACCTAAGCCTATCCTTTAATCCTAACCATTCACGTAGCCACCAAATCTCCACCGTTGATTGATTTTGGTTGAGTTCTATATAAACACCATTTTCATTCCATACTACATCTCAGCAAACATTCATAGCGTCTACATTATCATCTTGAGCACTTAAGCATTTTAGCATCCATTGAGCTTATTACCATTATCATTATCATCCATCCATGATGGCAGCTTTGATCTTCATAATTGTTCATTGTTGAAGAAGTAATCCACATCTCCTACAAGGAATCATACAATCTAGGTGACATGGTTCTTGATTTGCAATGCTTTTGATTTCATTTGGATTCAATTATTTCATGATGGTAGGATTAGGGTTTCATTGTTATGCTTGATCTTACTGACCTATTTTTTACCTATCACACATTATTGGATTCTTTGAAATGTATATGGAACTTGTATTGTCACAAAAGATTGTAATTGGATCTTCATCCACAACTCTTATGTCCTTTAAAGTTTGCTTCATCCATAACACTTGAGTGTAACAACATGTTGTTGCAATGTACTCTACTTCTACAGTGGACAAGGAGATTGAGTCTTGCTTTTTGCTCAGCCATGAAACCAATCTATTTCCCAAGTAGAAAGCACCTCCACTTGTACTTTTGCTATCATCAACATCTCTGGCCCAATCTGCATCTGTATAAGTACTGAGAGTGAAATCATTATCCTTTGGATACCATAAACCATGGCCTGATGTGCCTTTCAAATACCTCAGGATTCTTTTGACTGCCATCACATGTGATTCTCTAGGATCTTCATGAAATCTTTCCACAAGACATACTACATGCATTATATCAGGTCTACTTTGAGTTAGATAGAGTAATCCTCCAATCATAGATCTATACCTCTTCTGATCAGTCTTAGGTGATTCATCATTTTTGCTTAAGTTACAGCCAGTCACCATGGGAGTACATACTAGTTTGGAGTCCTCCATCCCAAACTTCTTCAACAACTCTTTCACATAGATTGAGAAATGAAGATTCCTTTATCTGATTGAGTAATTTGCAAAACTAGAAAGAAACTCATTTCACCAAACATAGACATCTCAAATTCGTCTTGCATTTCTCCTACAAACTTCATGCACATACCATCATTTCCTCCAAAGATAATGTCATCAACAAAAACTTCAATGATTAGGATTTGATTATTGTTGATTTTGAAATAGAGATTGATGTCAGCAGTGCCTTTACTAAACCCTAATTGCAATAATTTTTTTCTAACCTTGCATACTGATGCAAGAGCATCTAGTGGTGTAAGGGCAATCTTGCATCACCTAAAAATAAGTTAATTCAAAATCATTGCATTTTTTTATTTCTTTCCATAATTAGTGTTTCTGGTTCCATAATCTCCTGAATAATGAGGTAGGACTTTCAGTTTTTTCCAAACTGTTAAAAATAGCAAACTGACAGTTTTGGAAAGTTTAACTACCATTTTAGGAAAGTTTACAATTGGGCCTGGATTGAAGCAAAAATTTATAGAAAGCTTCATAACTGAAACATAAGACCTTTGGTGAAGGAATCAGACAAAGATCATTTGTGAGCTAAAAGATATTAAAGTTTTTGTTTTCTGAAAAGCCCCTGAAATTTTTTGAAACAAGATATGAGGCACTAAAACATCCCATAAAATCCCAAAATGTTGAAGGAAATATGTTTATGCATTTGTGGCATGATATTTCACATCGCGAGCTTTCCGGCGCTTAAAACAGTTTGTCAATCGAACACCCAGATCAAAAGTTATGCTTCCCGGAAGTTGACCTACTTTTGGAGGGAGTTGCAAATTTTAAAATTTAACTGGAGGCTGCCAAAAAGTGCCATTTATGCCTATTTTGGGAACCCTAGGCAGTAGTAGAGTTAAGGGGGAAAGTGTAGAGTCAAGAATAGGTGGGAAAATATAAACCCTAGCTGATTTAGGGTTACAACCAACAGAAATTCCAGAGCCTGGTGATGTGTAGTTGTAGTGTGTTGCAGCCTATGGAGGATTGATTCCTCTGATTGCAATTGAGCTTCTGTAATGTAATGAGTTACCCAGATCAATAAATAAATATTATATTTTTTGTGTTCCATTTCTGTTGTTGTGTGTTTTATGATTACCCCCTTCATCAAGTGGTATCAGAGTGAGGGTTCCTAAGTGTGTAGATAGATCACCAACTGTGAGGCAATTTGTACCAGCACCTATGGTTGTGGGTTTACTGTGGAGATCAAGATGCCTCCATGAAGAAATCATATCTGGAGGAATGCTTTGATGGAAGAGGGTTTTAGAACCCTGCAAAGGCAAATCGATGCATTGCAAGAGGAGATACAAAGAGGGTTTGAGCCAAGAACAAGAGAAGAAAGCTAAAGAAGAGATATCTGAGGAAGAACAAGAAACTGCAGGAGATCCTGCAGAAGTTAGGTTGTTGAGGGCTATTTCGAAGATCAGAAAGAGGCCCAAGATCGAAGTTTCTATATATTCTAGAGATTTGAATCTGAAACATCTTATTGATTGGATCAATGACATGGAGGAGTATTTCAAGTATGAAGATGTGGAGGACCCAGATTGGGTCAAGTTTACAAAAACAAAGTTGAAGGGCCACGCTAGTATTTGGTGGAAGGAGGTCCAATTAGAGAGGAATAGAAGAGGAAAAGGAAAGATCACTAGATGGGATCGGATGGTGGAGAAACTGAAAAAGTAGTTCATTCCTGTGGACTATGAGATGGAGTTGCTGAAGAAGTTGCAAGGACTGAAGCAAGGTAACAAGTCTATGAAGGAGTATACAGAAGAGTTTTATAAGATTACCATTAGGACAGTCCATGCAAAGGCCAACAAGGAGAAGGTAGCTCGTTACATTAATGGGTTGAGGCCAAGTATTCAAGAGGGGCTGAGCCTGGTCATAATGACCACCATAGAAGATGCGTACCAATTTTCCCCGAAGGTGGAAGAGAAGCTGAATAAAAGATTTGATAGCAAGCAAAGGGGAAGAGGTCAAGGTGGAAGGACTAGTGGAAGATCCTATGGAGGGTGTAATGAAGATCAAAATAAAAGCGAAGAAGATAGCACTAGTTAGAATTAGAGAGGCGATAATACCTACCACCCTCGTGACCAGAACAATGGTGAGAAAAGAGGAAGAGGAAGAGGCAGACTTGGGCAAGGACCCAGAAGAGGAGGTTTCAGAGGAACCTGTTTCCAATGTGGAGAAGAAGGGCATCGAGCATCCGAGTGTCCACAACATCAAGGAAGGACAAATAGAAGACTTGAAGGTAATGCATTAGTTGCACATGTAGATGAAGATGCGCAGTCTGAGCATTCTGAAGATGCTGAAAGGGGAGAAACCCTATTTGTCAGAAGAACTTTGTTGAATGAGGAGAAAGAACCCAATTAGAGGAAGTGTTTATTCCACACAAGGTGCAAATGTGAAGGTAAGTGTTGTGATATTATTATTGACAGTGGAAGCACTAACAATCTTGTTTCAGAGGAGATGGTTGATAAGTTGAAGTTGACAAGAAGAAAGCATCCACATCCATATCAGATTGCATGGTTGCAGAAGGACCATAGAGCTTTGGTCAATGAGCAATTTTGAGTGAAGTTCAAGATTGGGGACTACCATGATAAGGTGTTGTGTGATATCATACTGATGGATGCATGTCATATGTTGTTGGGGAGGCCGTGGCATTATGATAGGAGTGTTGTCCATGATGGGCGTGCAAACACATATTCCCTAACAAAGGATGGAGTTCATCATAAGTTGAATCCCTTGAAGGAGGTGGAAGAAAAGGTATGTACTACTGCTAGAATTTTATTGGTAGATGGTAGGAATAAAGAATGAGCGTCATTGCTTTGCATTGATTCCTAAGATCAGTCAAGATAAATGTGAAGATGTACCAGTAGAAGTTTTAGATATGTTGGAAGAATTTCAGGACATTATCTTTGATAATGTACCATAAGGTTTACCACCAGTGAGGAAGATAAGTCATCAAATAGATTTGATACTAGGAGCCAGTTTGCTGAATAAGGCAGCCCATAGAATGACCCCTGTAGAGAGTGAAAAGATGAACAGACAAGTTCAAGAGCTGTTAAGGAAGGGGCTAATAAGAGAGAGCCTAAGTCCATGTGCAGTACCTACAGTACTAGTACCAAAGAAAGATGGAGAGTGGAGAATGTGTACAGATTCTCGAGCCATCAACAAGATCACGATCAAGTACATATTTCCATTACCCATAATGGATTGTTTGAGTGGAGATAAGTACTTCATGAAGATTTACCTGAAGAGTGGGTATCACTAGATCTGAATCAAAGAAGGAGATGAATGAAAGACAGCCTTCAAGACAAAGGAGGGTTTGTATGAGTGGTTAGTCATGCCATTTGGGCTAAACAACGCACTGAGCACATTCATGCGGCTCATGAATGAGGTACTGAAAGAATTTTTGGGAAGTTTTGTTATTGTTTATTTATATGATATTTTGATTTTCAGTAAGACTTGGGATGAGCATTTGATGCATATCAGAAGAGTTCTAGAGAAGCTAAGGGAGGAGAAGTTGTTGATTAATTTGAAGAAATGTAGTTTTTCAAAGGAGTTGGTATACCTGGGATTTGTTGTCTCAGAGGAAGGTCTTAAGATGGACCCAGAAAAAGTAAGGGCTATTATTGAATGGCCTACACCGAGGAGTCCTACAGAGGTAAGATCTTTTCATGGTTTGGCAATTTTTTATAGAATTTTATCAGGAATTTTAGTAGCATTTGTGCACCACTAATTGGTACAATGAGAGGGGATAGAAAAGAGTTTAAATGGACTAAAGGAGCAGACAAAAGATTTGATACATTAAAGCAAAAAGTCATAGAACAACCTATTTTGGCACTTCTAGATTTCAGTAAGGTATTTTAGGTAGATTGTGATGCAAGTGGTAGTGTTATAGGAGTTGTTTTGAGTCAAGAAGGTAAGCCCATTGCCTATTTTAGTGAGAAGCTTAATGATGCAAAGAAAAAGTATTATGTTTATGATCAGGAGTTTTATGCAATAGTTTAGGATTTGAGGAAATGGAGACATTATCTGTTGCCAAAAGAGTTCATTTTATATACTGATCATCAGGATTTACAATATCTTAATAGTTAAGGAAAGTTAAATCAAAGGCACTTAAAATAGGTTGAGTTTTTGCAGAGTTATACTTTTGTTTTGAAGCATAGGAGTGAGAAGTCCAACAGAGTTGCAGATGCCTTGAGTAGAAGGCAAAACTTGTTGACAGAAATGAAGATAGAGGTTGTTGGGTTTGATAAGCTCAAAAGTTTGTATCCTGAAGATCCAGATTTTGTAGAGGCTTGGAAAGCTTGTCTGGAACCTGTTACTTTGGATAGGACAAAATGGTTGAATTTCATAATCTAATATGGCATGTTGTTTAAAAATCTAGTTGTGCATTCCGAGGAGTTCCATGAGAGAGAACTTGATTAAGGAGAAGCATAGTGGAGGATTGGCTAGACACTTTGGTCGAGATAAGACCATTGCTATTATTGGTGAAAATTATTATTAACCACAGTTGCAGTAGGATGTGAGGAAATTTGTGCAGAGTTACAGAGTATGTCAGATGGCGAAAGGAACAAGTCAGAATACAAGTCTATATTAGCCACTACTTATACCAGAGAATCCATGGGATGATATTACTATGGATTTTGTTCTTAGTTTACCAAGGACATAGAGAGGGCATGATTCCATTTTTGTGGTCGTGGATAGATTCTCGAAGATGGCACATTTTATTCCTTGCAAGAAGACTAATGATGTTCATATTGTAGAGTTATTTTTCAGGAAGGTGGTGAGATTACATGGTCTACAAAAGAGCATAGTTTTAGATCGAGATACCAAGTTTGCTGGTTATTTCTAGAGGACATTGTGGAAGAAGTTGAAGATAGATTTGAAGTTTAGTTCTACACATCATCCATAGACTGATGGATAAACGGAAGTGGTGAATAGGAGTTTGGGTAACTTGCTATGATACTTAGTAGGAGATAAACCTAAGGGATGGGATTTGATTTTACCATAGGCAAAATTTGCTTACAACAATTCTGTCAATAGGAATACTGGTAAATCACCAATCCAAATTGTATATGACAATAGCCCAAGAAATGCTTCTGAGTTAAGGAAGCTAGACAAAGGAGAAAAGACAAGTGCTAAAGCCAAAGACTTTGTAGAACATCTGAAGAATTTGCATGAAGAGGTGAGAAAGCACATTAATAAGGTGATTCATCAATACAAGGCTAAGGCAAATCAGAAGAAGAGATATAAGGAGTTCTAGGTAGGAGATGAAGTCATGGTTCATTTGAGAAAAGAAAGGTTCCCAATTGGAACATACAATAAGTTGAAATGAAGAAATTTGGACTGTGCAGAATCCTGAAGAAGCATGATTCAAGAAATGCATATGAGGTAGAGCTGCTGAGTAGGATCAATATTTCTCCTGTGTTCAACATTGTTGATTAATTAATAGAATATTATGAAGGTGGCACAGAGGATGGACCAACAGAAGAATAGTGGAGTATTCTGGCATCTACTTCAACAGAGGAGATAGAAGAGATCTTGGATAGCTGTGTGGGAAGATGTCATGCCCACATTTTCCATGTGGTCACAACACACATCGCACGTGTCATAGCCACATCTGTTATGTGGTTATGACACGAGATATGAAAAAACTTTTCTCACACTGTCCTAAAAACCCCCTTCGCATGTGTACGCATGCTCGACGGTGTTCACTCATGGCGAACCACTACAATTTTCGGCGGGATATAAGTACAATTGCGTGCAACCAGACGCATATAGATCAACAAGAGGTTCTGTACGACGCCGCTAACGTCATTGCAAGAGTGAGATTACCAAAGTTCCTACATCTAAACCTCGGTAATTTTCAGTAGCAGATTGCCTTACGGCGTTAGTGGGAATTACGCTGCACTCATTTACGCACGTGGTTCGCTGATAGATTAACAACTTCCCACGACGCCTTGTTCCGACTAAACCAGCTAGTGATCTCCCTATTTAGTCATTTTTCAGCCAGGCACGGTTGTCTGTCTCCTCTCTTGTTTCCTGAAACATTCTCCTCCTATGACTTAGCATTTTCAACAAGGCGGTTTGGTTGCTCTCTCTTCCCTTTTCACAAGTTCTTAATTTTGATTGTATCTTTATCGCCCTTACCTTAACTATTTCTCTGTTAATTTAGTGTGTTTATATTTCGGTCTCTCTCTCTCTTTCATTTTCTATGCTTTCTTTATGTGCATCCTGTCCTTTCTTCATGATTTACGTCAATCAGGGTTATCACTGCAGCTATTGTTGATATTAAACCTAATTTCAGGATGATCTAGGTCACAAAGGCTGGTTTACTATTTCGCTGGACTCGGTCTCCTAATCTTCCCCGATCTAGGTTCCTCCTCTTCGTATATACTTAGTCAACTTGTTCCTAAGCAGATTTGGCAGAAGGGTCCATCAAATTAGTTCTCTTATCCCATGTGAGAAATGTCGCGCATTTTCTCCTCTGTGTTTTCCAATATTAGTTTTTCTTCTTCGGACTCTCTTACAGGTTTACTTATGAGGTCGTTTACTACAGTTGAGATTAAAATGGCCACATGGAATGTCTGTGGTGGCTTCTTAAGTTTATTTCCAGTGTTCTTTTAAGCAAGGTGATGTGTAATTTTCCTCTTCATTTTCCGGGTGATTGATATTACGTTGATAGTTGAAACTTCCGAGAAACTCTTTCCAGAGTATCACTGAATATTCCTTTACTCTCTTTTACATTATAATTTTATTTTCTCTTGTTTATAATTACTGTTGTTACTATTACTATTAATGACTATTAATACACTAATTGTGACTCGTATAACGTTGTAAATAGATGTAGGAGGCTCTCCACTTTATAAAACCCTGATCCTGGAAATATCACTTCTTTGGTTGTTGTGTTCAACACTTAATAAAAAACTAACTGTGAAAATATAATTTGTTATTTTATTTTTAATTAATTTTGCACATCCCCTTGTTATAAATGATAGAGAGGGCCTTCTAAAATAGCCCAAGACACCTTTTCTATGTATATATATACCATATATATATATACCATATATATATATATATATATGTAATATATATACATCTAGAACGATATAACTAAATATATAGTTTTTATTTCCAATTCCCTTTCACAACATTATATATATATATATACAAATATATGTATATATATATATATAGATATACATTCATTAATTATAGATATAAACATAACTGCAAATACCACTAGCAAGGTAGTGGATTTTTTTTTTAATATTTTCGTCCAACGTAAAGTAGGGTTTTAAACCCTAAACATTCATTATTTGTTATGAGTGAAGTTTGTATTGATGCAGGTGTGGAAGGCATGGCGGCGGCGGAGCTGGCCGCAGCGGCGGCGGTCGCGGGGCTGAGGACGAAGGGGAGCACAGAGGGCAGATGGAGGTCCGCGTTTTGTTTTATATTGGCCACGGGGGTTGAAGCCGCGGCAGGGTTTGGGCGCGGTCCGCAGAGAGTGGCTTATGCCACAGAGGAGATGTCGTGGGGGCCGCGTTTGGGGTGGGGGCTCCGTGGGGAATAACGGAGGTAGGGGATGTGGGGAGGGGTGGAGCCCCACCCACATCCCACGATGTGGGGTGTGGGTGGGGCTCTGCCCCTCCCCACACCTCAAATCTAAAACAAACAAAGCTGCGGTGGGGTTTTAATCCCCACCGCCCAAAGTATCTTGCTTCGCTTCTGCTGTGTTTTACACAGCAAACTCTATTATGCATTCATTTTTATTTATATATATATAAATGTTCTACTCAATATTTTTAGTACAATTTCAGTCTGTTATAAAACAGAATATGAATTTTTCTTTAACCATAGATATTTCAATATATAAATATATATATATATATATATATATATATATATATATATTGATTTCACAAGTATGACAGAAATAAAATTTCTTCAAATACATTATAAAATAACCTTAATTTTGGTTCATTAACTTCTAAATATATACTCATATATATATATATATATATATATATATATATATATATATATATATATATATATATATATATATATATATATATATATATATATATTGCAGATTCACATCTTCTTCCAATACTGAAATACAACTATAGATAACTAATTTTCTCAACTAGGATAAAGAGTAATATGATGTAAACTTTTTACAATAACATTCAAGGTAATTACATCTTGCTAATTATTTATTTCTCATTGTAACAAATGAAAACTGTAAATTAGATTAGTTAAGCAATTATTTTTCTATAATTATATTTCAAAGATCAACTTTAATACAAGTAACAAATGAACTTTTCTTTTCAATCAAGACCACTTTGAATACAATAAAAGTATCTATTTAGATTTATTTTCCAATGCAAGTTAACAATAAGACAAGTTTTACAACTTTATAAATACCGTAAAATAACTCTTCACTACATTATTCATTTTCTCAAATTCAACCTGTTATAATGATAATTTCATAACAATCAGATATATATATATATATATATATATATATATATATATATATATATATATATATATATATATATATATATATATATATATATATATATATATATCCCAGTTTCACTTATTCGGTAGAAATGGTAAATATATATCCACTTTTTATATGTATATCTTTCCATTTTCATAAACATTTAAGAATTCTTAAATTTACAAACAGAATATATATACATGCTAGATTTCCTCTAATCCTTCTAAATTAACAGAATCCACTAAATATGGAGAATAACTCAAACATTTAAAACTGTCTTTTCCATTTTAACATTGAACTATAAAAAAAAACTAACATTTCAACTAGTTAAGCAATTCCAAACTTTCAAACGTAGACCAACTCAGTTTAGTAATGAACTTTTCCTTTCAGTAATACTTGAAACACAAATAAATTGTTATTGAACAAGGTTTACAAAATTCAACTTGAAAATTTAAGCACAATCATCTTACAGAATTTAAACCAGGGATACAACAACGAGCTTCCCAGATTTCCTTCTCCCAAACAACATACTACTGATAGCTTAATGACAACCAAATAAAGGTCCAATAATAACAAGATCAGGGAGGTGATTTTCTTCACTCCCAGAATAACATTAAATTACAACAATAACAAGAGAGGTGTTCTCTCTTCAACTCTATGAAATGAACCAGGCCTAATTCTCATGACAAAGAAGAGTAACTGCTTCTTCATAAATATCCAACCAGAAGCTCCAAGAGAAAACCTGCGTATCAAAGACAAACAAAGAAGAAAACACCATGCATCTAGCTCTCCTCCCTTCCGTAGACCCGCAAGTGGGTCACCCCCGAGCTAGGGAGACCATACTCACACCTGGGTACTCAAACACTCCACTTCACAACAGAAACAACAACAATCCCAAAGCACACATACACCCATGGGTATTTTACACAATACGGAAACTCAACTACAGTGAGTTTCATAAGGGGCAGGAGAGTGGATACACTCGACTCTAGAGTGTCACCCTGACAGATAAATGAACCAATATAAATTTCTCTTGGTCTCAACCAAGTGTGATCACAATTTTTAAGTAATCTGTATATGACTCTCAAGTCAAAAATACAGTCACAGATACATGCCCTCAAGGCTTTCAACATCCCAAAAGATGGAAACAGGTATGCACCCGAGGAGGATCTCTCCTCCCCTACCCCAAACTTGATGAGCATTTCTCCCAAGTGGGAGACGCTCTGTCAAACAACCCGACAAGAACCCCACAGAAAACAAATCTAAACACAAATTTCACACACATTTCATACACATTTCAGTTCTACAAAAACAAAGGTAAAATTCAGACCAACCTTGCAAGCCCTCCTGGAATGAAGCTGTTGCAGAGTCCACAGAGTTCACTTCCAACCTTAGCCACCAACTCCCTCTCCCTTCTCTATCTTGCAAACTAACTTCTCTATTTTTGGTAAGGCAAAAATGAAAGTTTTTCCCCAAAATTCAACTAACTCCCTCTCATCCCAAAATTTGAAAATAAATAACCCAAATTCTCTTTCTTTTAATTTTGAGAAATGGGGAAGTGACACTTGTCACCTCCTCACCCTTCCCCAAAACCACTATTCTGTCCTGGTGGCTTATGTCACTCTCCATTCCCAAGGGTACTCCTTATTCCTCTCATGTGACTCCACTTTCTCATGGGAGAAATAAAAAAAAAAGTTAAATGGGAACAAGACAGGTGACCCATGCCTCTTCCTCCTTTCTTCACATGGGTGTCCCCATAGTACATGGGGGTATCTCACTAAAGAAGAGGTGACCTTCAATAATGGATGGCATCTCTTATCTAGGGGAATGTAGAGGGGATGGGTTGAGTGTTGGTACAACCCATCATGTCCCCTCCTACCTCCAATTTTCGCCACTTAACTTCAGGGGGAGGTTAAGTTGACTAGATGGAGGTTACTCAAGGGTTACCCATGCCAAATGGGCCCCTGGACCCATGGGGTATAACCCAGGGTCAACTTTAACCCATACAAGACACCCCTGGTCAAGGTAAAGCACAAGAAAAGGGCCTCATAATTTAAATAAAATAAGAAATTTCAAATTCAATCTCTTTACAACACTAATTATAAAAATAATGTTACATGAGGGTAACCTAACCCACTCGACCATACGAAAGACCACATTACATCATGACATCAAACACAAAGAGATCTTGGTTCCTCGTGGAACCAGATCGGCTTAACAGGGAATAACAAATAACAAGGTGTGGAATGATCTCCGAAATCTGTGGTTTGATTAGTAATCCCTGCACACTCAATTACAAGATCAGTAACCACATAAATTCATCATAGCCGAAGCAACTTAAATAAAACATGCATTCTCATGCCATAGTACAATTTAACATAATTAAAATCATATTACAATTTTCCATCATCACCTAATTCATTTTTCTGAAAAGTAAACTTATCCAAACATCACCCAATTAGTTTTTCCGAAAACATAATAAAGTTTAATAGTCTGACAAATTTCGGGAACTGCTATCCCACAAATATGAAAGTAACAATAACAGTACTGTAAATAGTCATAACAACAGTAGTAAAAAGGGTGGTCCTCACATCCTCTCCCCCTAAGACGGTACTTCCTCCTGGAAGTCGTCAAAGAGGTGAGGATACAGGGTCTTCAGTCTCTCTGCATCTTCCCATGTTGCAGTGACTTCGTCGTATAAGTCCCATTGGACTCTAACCTGGTCCAGCTCTCGACCTCGAAGGGCCAGCGTCTGACGAGCCAATATGCGAATTGGCTCCAACGCCAGTTGTCCATCTGCCTCTACCTGAAGAGCACTCCAATCCAACACATGAGATAAGTCAGAAATATATTGACGTAAAACTGATACATGAAATACATCGTGGATACGTGACAGGCTAGGTGGCAAGGCTAGACGATAGGCTACTGGTCCTATCCGCTCCAAGATTTCGAAAGGTCCTACAAATCGAGGTGCGAGCTTAGAGCCTTTTCTGTAACGGATTGGACTCTTGTGCGGCCGCACTCTCAAAAATACTCTTTCCCCCACAGAGAAGCTTCGGTCTGTCCTCTTAGCATCGGCATACTTTTTCTGCCTGTCCTGTGCTTCCTGAAGCCTCTGTCTTATCTGTTTGACTTGCAGTTCCATAGTCTGAACTATCTCTGGGCCGATGACTGTTCTGTCCTCTATCCGATCCCAACTCAGAGGTGTTTTGCATGGTCTGCCATATAACGCCTGGAAAGGAGGCATACCCAACGAGCTATGATGCCCATTATTGTAGGCGAACTCAACTAGATACAGGTACTCCTCCCATCTAGACTGATGGTCCATCACATACATGCGAACCATGTCTTCTAACACCTGGTTAACTCTCTCTGTCTGTCCATCGGTTTCCGGATGATATGCTGAACTGAAGTTGAGCTGTGTGCCCAACGCCTGATGTAAGGCTTTCCAGAACGATGAAGTGAATACGGAGTCTCTGTCAGATATAATGCGGCGAGGTACCCCATGAAGTCTAACAATCTGATCAAGAAACACCTTTGCCACTGATGGTGCATTGTATGTTGTGCATATTGGTGAAAAATGCGCCACTTTGGTCAGCTTGTCAACTGTCACCATAATAGCATCATGGCGACATGATGTCATAGGTAGACCAACGATAAAATCCATAGAAATGGTGTCCCATTTCCATTCAGGTATCTCGTGAGGGTACAATAGTCCCGCTGGATGCTGATGTTTGGCCTTGACCCTCTGACATTCCAGGCAACGAGCAACAAATTCGGCAATGTCACGTCTCATCCCAGCGCAATGATAAAGCTGTCGTAAGTCAGCATGCATCTTCTTCACTCCTGGGTGTGCTGCGTAGGGTGCTCTATGAGCCTCTGATAGGATTACTGTACGAAGATTACCCGCATGGGGTACATAGATGCGTTGCCGATGTCGAAGCATACCATCAGACTCAAGGGTATATCCTGTAAATTTGCCCTCAAGGGCCTTCTGATTTAGTACTGCCTGCTGCACTTCAAGAAACCATTCGTCCTCCGGCAGATGCTGTAAGATGCGATCCTTCAAGTCCATCTTCAAGGTCAGGGTCTAGATCTCGTGGCGTCTTCGACTCAAAGCATCAGCGACCACGTTCTCCTTCCCTTTGATATAGTGGACATCGAAGTCATATTCGCATAGGAATTCCATCCAACGCCATTGGCGGGCGTTCAAATTAGGCTGTGTAAAAATATACTGCAAACTATGATGGTCTAAATGGAGTTCAAAGCGTCGACCTAAGAGAAATTGTCTCCAGCGAACCAAGGCATGAACAACAGCTGCGAGCTCTAAGTCGTGCGTAGGATAGTTTAACTCATGTGTCTTTAGTTTCCGCGATTCGTATGCGATCGCTCGACCATCCTGCATAAGCACGGCTCCCAAACCTTCTAATGATGCATCCGTGCAAACTACAAACTCCTCTGAAGGATCTGGAACTACTAAAATAGGAGCACTAGTAAGACGCTCCTTGAGGACTCCAAAAGCCTTTTCACACTGCTCGGTCCAAGTGAAACCCTTCCCTTTTCACTGAAGGGAAGTAATGGGATGTGCTATCCTGGAGAAACCTTCGACAAATCGACGATAATACCCGGCTAACCCCATAAAGCTTCTGACCTCTGTCACGTTAGTGGGTGCTGGCCACTCCTGAATTGCTCTAATTTTAGATGGATCTACGGAGATGCCATCGCCTGATAAAATGTGTCCCAAATACTGCACCTCTGTCCTGAAGAAGGCACACTTCGCCAAGTTGCCATAAAGCTGCTGCCCTCGTAATTGCTGCAAAACTTGACGCAAGTGCTCTACATGCTCCTCCTCAGTCCGTGAATAAATCAGAATGTCATCTAGAAATATGATCACGAACCGATCTAGGTATGTACGAAACACCCCGTTCATGAGACTCATGAATACTGCAGGAGCGTTCGTCAAACCGAAAGGTACCACTGTGAATTCATAATGGCCATATCTGGTTTGAAAAGCAGTTTTATGAATATCTGACTCCGTGATGCGCAATTGGTGATACCCAGATTTTAGATCAATTTTCGAGAACACTCTGGCTCCCTGCATCTGATCAAAAAGGTCGTCAATCCTAGGTAGAGGATAACGATTCTTCACCGTCACCTTGTTCAACTGCCTGTAGTCCATGCATAGACGAAGAGACCCATCCTTCTTCTTCACGAAGATAACTGGTGCGCCCCATGGCGAGACGCTAGGTCGGATGTGCCCCTTCTCTAGTAGTTCTTCTAACTACAGCTTAAGTTCAGTGAGTTCATGGGTCGTCATCCTATAGGGTGCGTGGGATATCGGCTTTGCACCTGGCACTAAGTCGATGTGGAAGTCCACTTCTCTGCGTGGAGGCATACTAGGTAATTCTGGCGGAAATACATCGGCAAACTCTCTAAGGATAGGGTGATCATCTAAAGTAGCCTCAGGTTCATCCTCTGCTCTATCACTAACTGTGATGGCAAACATCTGACATCCCTTCCGCATACAGCGCTTAAGCTGTTGAGCGGATATCATACGAACAGCCGTGGGCTTTTGAATGCCCACTATCTCAACCGACGAACCATGATCGTCTAAACAACTAATCGTTCTTTGGCGACAATCAAGCTTGGCTCTATGTGCCGCAAGCCAATCCATACCCAGAACTACTCCGTAAGACCCTAATGGCATAATCCTAAGGTCGCATGTTGTGGTGAATGATCCCAATGTGATCTCACAGTCTTTAACCAAGGTATCTACTGACATCCTGGCCCCTGAGGCCAACTCAACTTCCCACCTAATGTCTTGCCTAGAAGCCACCAGCCTGCAACGCTCCACTAACGAAGTAGACAAAAAAGAGTCAGTAGCTCCTGAATCAAAAAGGATCGAGATGGGAAAGTCTCTAATCGTACCTGCTGCCTCGATGACAGAAGCCTGGAAATCGACCTGGCGGTTATCAACCGCTGCAAACATGTGGTGAGATCTGCCCATGTCACCTACGGTCTGCTCAGACCCTCCTGATCGGGGCTGACCCCCTGCAGTAAATCCCTGCGGGCACTCTCTAGCCAGATGCCCTGCCCCACCACATACATAACATGGTCCTCGAACCTGTAACTGCCCTGACTGTGTTCTGCCTGATTGTTGTTGCCTAGTCTGTCCGGTGGATCCCTGTGAGCCTCTGTAAGACTGCTGGGACCTTGCGGGTCCTGCCGATGAACCCTGCTGTCTCTGATCTCTGCGTGGACCCTGCTGCTGCCATCCACGGTTTTGTCCTCCCTGTCCCCTCTGTTGAAATTTGGATTTTTGCTGCTGTTGCTGCTGCTGTGGAGGCCTAGGAGGTAATGATGAAGGATTATATCCTCCTCTCTGTGTTGTGTTTTGAGGCCTTCAGAAATTTTGCTGTTGTTGGGGATTACGTTCCTGGTACTGCGGGCGTGGATTCTGTCCTCGTCCCTGAATTTCCTCTGATATAAGGGCCTTTTCAACAGCCTCGCTCATGGTATGGGGATTTGCCATACGAACCGGTCCTGCTATCCCGTGATTTAGCCCTCTGATGAATTTGTGTATTAAGATTTTCTCGTCATGGAGGTATTCCGCGTAACGAGAAAGCTCTATAAATCGGCCCTCATACTGAGTAACGGTGAGTCCCCTCTACTGTAAATCATGGAACTCATCTATCCTGCGCTGTCTATAATGTTCGGACAAATATCGCGCATTGAAGCGCTCAATGAAGATGTCCCATGTGAGTGTATCCACGGAGAGTCGGCGCTTGCACTCCTCTGTACGCCACCAGGTAGCTGCTGCATCCCTAAGAAGATGGACTGCCACTCGTGCTTTTGTGTTGCTTCCATACGGTCGCAATGCGAAACACCTGTCTAAGCTAATTAGCCAAGCCTCGGCCACAGCTCCCTCTATAGCTCCTGCGAAAGTGGGTGGGTTGAGCCTCAGTAGATCTCTGATGGGGTCCCCTCTGTCTCTAAATCTCACAAGTGGCTCTTCCACACCATCCTCATATGCTCCATGCTGAACCTGTTCTTGTCTCAAAAGTCTCGAAAGACTCCTGCTTCGTGCTCGGGAGGCTGACCCTACCTCCTCTACTGTTGTGTCGGGAATCTCGACGAAGGGCTCCACACGTGGCACCTCTAGTGGATCAACGCGGGGCTCCATACGTGGCTCAATACGTGACTCAGCACGTGGCTCCTCTCGCGGATCAACACGAGGCTCTATACGTGGCTCAGGAATCACTGGTGGTAGCCTGTCTAACATAGTCTGTAGTGCCTGTAAAATCTGTGGCCCTATATCCAATACTGGTGTTGCCTGTGGTACTAGTGGTGCTTGTGGTACAGGTGGTGCAGGTGGTACTGCTGTAACTACGGGTGTCGCCTGTGGTACTAGTAGTGCTTGTGGTACAGGTGGTGCAGGTGGTGCTGCTGTAATTACGGGTGTCAGTCCCTCAGCTGAGGAGTCGCTGTGCACCTCGACTGACGCAGTGTGGCATGATCGCGCTCATCGAACACGTCGGGGAGGCATCCTACAAAACAAGGTAGAAACTAATTAGCCAAAGTTACAGAATAATAACGTGCCCAAATACGCCCAGTGTTTAAAACTGTGCTCTGATACCAAATGTCATGCCCACATTTTCCATGTGGTCACAACACACATCGCACGTGTCATAGCCACATCTGTTATGTGGTTATGACACGAGATATGAAAAAACTTTTCTCACACTATCCTAAAAACCCCCTTCGCATGTGTACGCATGCTCGACGGTGTTCACTCATGGCGAACCACTACAATTTTCGGCGGGATATAAGTACAATTGCGTGCAACCAGACGCATATAGATCAACAAGAGGTTCTGTACGACGCCTCTAACGTCATTGTAAGAGTGTGATTACCAAAGTTCCTACATCTAAACCTCGGTAATTTTCGGTAGCAGATTGCCTTACGGCGTTAGTGGGAATTACGCTGCACTCATTTACGCACGTGGTTCGCTGATATATTAACAACTTCCCACGACGCCTTGTTCCGACTAAACCGGCTAGTGATCTCCCTATTTAGTCATTTTTCAGCCAGGCACGGTTGTCTGTCTCCTCTCTTGTTTCTTGAAACATTCTCCTCCTATGACTTAGCATTTTCAACAAGGCGGTTTGGTTGCTCTCTCTTCCCTTTTCACAAGTTCTTAATTTTGATTGTATCTTTATCGCCCTTACCTTAACTATTTCTCTGTTAATTTAGTGTGTTTATATTTCGGTCTCTCTCTCTCTTTCGTTTTCTATGCTTTCTTTATGTGCATCCTGTCCTTTCTTCATGATTTACGTCAATCAGGGTTATCACTGCAGCTATTGTTGATATTAAACCTAATTTCAGGATGATCTAGGTCACAAAGGCTGGTTTACTATTTCGCTGGACTCGGTCTCCTAATCTTCCCCGATCTAGGTTCCTCCTCTTCGTATATACTTAGTCAACTTGTTCCTAAGCAGATTTGGTAGAAGGGTCCGTCAAATTAGTTCTCTTATCCCATGTGAGAAATGTCGCACATTTTCTCCTCTGTGTTTTCCAATATTAGTTTTTTTTCTTCGGACTCTCTTACAGGTTTACTTATGAGGTCGTTTACTACAGTTGAGATTAAAATGGCCACATGGAATGTCTGTGGTGGCTTCTTAAGTTTATTTCCAGTGTTCTTTTAAGCAAGGTGATGTGTAATTTTCCTCTTCATTTTCCGGGTGATTGATATTACGTTGATAGTTGAAACTTCCGAGAAACTCTTTCCAGAGTATCACTGAATATTCCTTTACTCTCTTTTACATTATAATTTTATTTTCTCTTGTTTATAATTACTGTTGTTACTATTACTATTAATGACTATTAATACACTGATTGTGACTCGTATAACGTTGTAAATAGATGTAGGAGGCTCTCCACTTTATAAAACCCTGATCCTGGAAATATCACTTCTTTGGTTGTTGTGTTCAACACTTAATAAAAAACTAACTGTGAAAATATAATTTGTTATTTTATTTTTAATTAATTTTGCACATCCCCTTGTTATAAATGATAGAGAGGGCCTTCTAAAATAGCCCAAGACACCTTTTCTATGTATATATATACCATATATATATATACCATATATATATATACCATATATATATATATGTAATATATATACATCTAGAACGATATAACTAAATATATAGTTTTTATTTCCAATTCCCTTTCACAACATTATATATATATATATATATATATATATATATATATATACAAATATATGTATATATATAGATATATATATTTATAAATTTATTTTGAATATAAATCGATATCTATATATATACAAATATATGTATATATATATAGATATACATTCATTAATTATAGATATAAACATAACTGCAAATACCACTAGCAAGGTAGTGGATTTTTTTTTTAATATTTTCGTCCAACGTAAAGTAGGGTTTTAAACCCTAAACATTCATTATTTGTTATGAGTGAAGTTTGTATTGATGCAGGTGTGGAAGGCATGGCGGCGGCGGAGCTGGCCGCAGCGGCGGCGGTCGCGGGGCTGAGGACGAAAGGGAGCACAGAGGGCAGAGGGAGGTCCGCGTTTTGTTTTATATTGGCCGCGGGGGTTGAAGCCGCGGCAGGGTTTGGGCGCGGTCCGCAGAGAGTGGCTTATGCCACAGAGGAGATGTCGCGGGGGCCGCGTTTGGGGTGGGGGCTCCGTGGGGAATAACGGAGGTAGGGGATGTGGGGAGGGGTGGAGCCCCACCCACATCCCACGATGTGGGGTGTGGGTGGGGCTCTGCCCCTCCCCACACCTCAAATCTAAAACAAACAAAGCTGCGGTGGGGTTTTAATCCCCACCGCCCAAAGTATCTTGCTTCGCTTCTGCTGTGTTTTACACAGCAAACTCTATTATGCATTCATTTTTATTTATATATATATAAATGTTCTACTCAATATTTTTAGTACAATTTCAGTCTGTTATAAAACAGAATATGAATTTTTCTTTAACCATAGATATTTCAATATATAAATATATATATATATATATTGATTTCACAAGTATGACAGAAATAAAATTTCTTCAAATACATTATAAAATAACCTTAATTTTGGTTCATTAACTTCTAAATATATACTCATATATATATATATTGCAGATTCACATCTTCTTCCAATACTGAAATACAACTACAGATAACTAATTTTCTCAACTAGGATAAAGAGTAATATGATGTAAACTTTTTACAGTAACATTCAAGGTAATTACATCTTGCTAATTATTTATTTCTCATTGTAACAAATGAAAACTGTAAATTAGATTAGTTAAGCAATTATTTTTCTATAATTATATTTCAAAGATCAACTTTAATACAAGTAACAAATGAACTTTTCTTTTCAATCAAGACCACTTTGAATACAATAAAAGTATCTATTTAGATTTATTTTCCAATGCAAGTTAACAATAAGACAAGTTTTACAACTTTATAAATACCGTAAAATAACTCTTCACTACATTATTCATTTTCTCAAATTCAACCTGTTATAATGATAATTTCATAACAATCAGATATATATATATATATATATATATATATATATATATATATATATATATATATATATATATATATATATATATATATATATATATATCCCAGTTTCACTTATTCGGTAGAAATGGTAAATATATATCCACTTTTTATATGTATATCTTTCCATTTTCATAAACATTTAAGAATTCTTAAATTTACAAACAGAATATATATACATGCTAGATTTCCTCTAATCCTTCTAAATTAACAAAATCCACTAAATATGGAGAATAACTCAAACATTTAAAACTGTCTTTTCCATTTTAACATTGAACTATAAAAAAAAACTAACATTTCAACTAGTTAAGCAATTCCAAACTTTCAAACGTAGACCAACTCAGTTTAGTAATGAACTTTTCCTTTCAGTAATACTTGAAACACAAATAAATTGCTATTGAACAAGGTTTACAAAATTCAACTTGAAAATTTAAGCACAATCATCTTACAGAATTTAAACCAGGGATACAACAACGAACTTCCCAGATTTCCTTCTCCCAAACAACATACTACTGATAGCTTAATGACAACCAAATAAAGGTCCAATAATAACAAGATCAGGGAGGTGATTTTCTTCACTCCCAGAATAACATTAAATTACAACAATAACGAGAGAGGTGTTCTCTCTTCAACTCTATGAAATGAACCAGGCCTAATTCTCATGACAAAGAAGAGTAACTGCTTCTTCATAAATATCCAACCAGAAGCTCCAAGAGAAAACCTGCGTATCAAAGACAAACAAAGAAGAAAACACCACGCATCTAGCTCTCCTCCCTTCCGTAGACCCGCAAGTGGGTCACCCCCGAGCTAGGGAGACCATACTCACACCTGGGTACTCAAACACTCCACTTCACAACAGAAACAACAACAATCCCAAAGCACACATACACCTGTGGGTATTTTACACAATACGGAAACTCAACTACAGTGAGTTTCATAAGGGGCAGGAGAGTGGACACACTCGACTCCAGAGTGTCACCCTGACAGATAAATGAACCAATATAAATTTCTCTTGGTCTCAACCAAGTGTGATCACAATTTTTAAGTAATCTGTATATGACTCTCAAGTCAAAAATACAGTCACAGATACATGCCCTCAAGGCTTTCAACATCCCAAAAGATGGAAACAGGTATGCACCCGAGGAGGATCTCTCCTCCCCTACCCCAAACTTGATGAGCATTTCTCCCAAGTGGGAGATGCTCTGTCAAACAACCCGACAAGAACCCCACAGAAAACAAATCTAAACACAAATTTCACACACATTTCATACACATTTCAGTTCTACAAAAACAAAGGTAAAATTCAGACCAACCTTGCAAGCCCTCCTGGAATGAAGCTGTTGCAGAGTCCACAGAGTTCACTTCCAACCTTAGCCACCAACTCCCTCTCCCTTCTCTATCTTGCAAACTAACTTCTCTATTTTTGGTAAGGCAAAAATGAAAGTTTTTCCCCAAAATTCAACTAACTCCCTCTCATCCCAAAATTTGAAAATAAATAACCCAAATTCTCTTTCTTTTAATTTTGAGAAATGGGGAAGTGACACTTGTCACCTCCTCACCCTTCCCCAAAACCACTATTCTGTCCTGGTGGCTTATGTCACTCTCCATTCCCAAGGGTACTCCTTATTCCTCTCATGTGACTCCACTTTCTCATGGGAGAAATAAAAAAAAAAGTTAAATGGGAACAAGACAGGTGACCCATGCCTCTTTCTCCTTTCTTCACATGGGTGTCCCCATAGTACATGGGGGTATCTCACTAAAGAAGAGGTGACCTTCAATAATGGATGGCATCTCTTATCTAGGGGAATGTAGAGGGGATGGGTTGAGTGTTGGTACAACCCATCATGTCGCCTCCTACCTCCAATTTTCGCCACTTAACTTCAGGGGGAGGTTAAGTTGACTAGATGGAGGTTACTCAAGGGTTACCCATGCCAAATGGGCCCCTGGACCCATGGGGTATAACCCAGGGTCAACTTTAACCCATACAAGACACCCCTGGTCAAGGTAAAGCACAAGAAAAGGGCCTCATAATTTAAATAAAATAAGAAATTTCAAATTCAATCTCTTTACAACACTAATTATAAAAATAATGTTACATGAGGGTAACCTAACCCACTCGACCATACGAAAGACCACATTACATCATGACATCAAACACAAAGAGATCTTGGTTCCTCGTGGAACCAGATCGGCTTAACAGGGAATAACAAATAACAAGGTGTGGAATGATCTCCGAAATCTGTGGTTCGATTAGTAATCCCTGCACACTCAATTACAAGATCAGTAACCACATAAATTCATCATAGCCGAAGCAACTTAAATAAACCATGCATTCTCATGCCATAGTACAATTTAACATAATTAAAATCATATTACAATTTTCCATCATCACCTAATTCATTTTTCTGAAAAGTAAACTTATCCAAACATCACCCAATTAGTTTTTCTGAAAACATCATAAAGTTTAATAGTCTGACAAATTCCGGGAACTGCTATCCCACAAATATGAAAGTAACAATAACAGTACTGTAAATAGTCATAACAACAGTAGTAAAAAGGGCGGTCCTCACAGAAGAAGTACTCAAAATAGACAATATGAAGAATATCTGGTGAAATGGAAAGGAAGGCCTGTTGAAGATTCTTCTTGGTTGTCTAAGGTAGAGGTTGACTATTTGGGTTTTCCTCAATCAAACACCTGAGACGTGATAGGGTCACTTCTCAAATTACCCTGGGTGTCTGATGCAGGAGTATCCAGTGGTGTAAGGGCAATCTTACATCACCCAAAAAGAAGTTAATTCAAAATTATTGCAGTTATTTTCATTTCTTTCCATAATTAGTCTTTATGGTTCCATAATCTCTTGAATAATGAGGTAGGACTTTCAATTTTTTCCAAACTGCTAAAAATAGCAAACTGCCAGTTTTGGAAAGTTTAACTGCCATTTTAGAAAAATTTGCATTTGGGCCTGGATCAAAGCAAAAATTTATAGAAAGATTCATAAATAAAATATAAGACCTTTGGCGAAAGAATCAGGTAAAGATCATTTGTGAGCTGAAAGATATTAAAGTTTTTGTTTTCTGAAAAGCCCCTAAAAAATTTTTGAAACGATATATGAGGCACTAAAACATCCCACAACATCCCAAAAAGTTGATAGACAACCATTTACGAATTTTCAGCATGATAGTTCACATCATGAGCTTTCTGATGCTTAAAATGGTTTGTCAATCGGACACCTAGATCAAAATTTATGCTTCCTAGAAGTTGACCTACTTTGGAGAGAGTTACAAATTTCAAAATTTAGATGGAGGCCGCCAAAAAGTACTATTTATGACTATTTTGGGAACCTTGGGTAGTAGTAGAGTTAAGGGGGAAAGTGTAAAGTCATGAATATGTGGGAAAACAAAAACCCTAGTTGATTTGGGGTTATAGCCGACAGAAGATTCTAGAGCCTAGTTATGTGTAGCTCTAGTGTGTTGCAGCCTATGGAGGATTGATTCCTCTGATTGTAATTGAGCTTCTGTAATGTAATGAGTTGCCCAGATCAATAAAGACATATTCTATTTTCTATGTTCTATTTCTGTTGGTGTGTGTTTTATGATTACCCCCTTCATCACATACCAAGCTCTGGGGGCTTGCTTTAGTCCATACAATGCCTTCTTCAATCTGCACACCATATCACCTTGTTTTGATAACTGAAACCCTTTCCGTTTCTCAATGTAGACTTCTTCTTCCAACTCACCATTCAAGAATACGGACTTCACATCCATCTGATACACTTTGAAATCTTTGTGAGCTGGAAATGCCATAAATATTATGATTGCTTCAATCATAGCCATTGGAGCAAAAGTTTCTTCAAAATCTATTCCTTCAATTTGAGAGTATCATTTTCACACAAGCCTTGCTTTGTTTCTTACAACTTCTCCATTTTCATTTAGCTTATTCTTGAAAACCCATTTAGTTCCAATGACATTTTTATTAGTAGGTCTAGGAAACAATTCCCAAGTTTGATTCTTCTCTATCTGCATCAGTTCTTCTTCCATGGCTTTTACCCAATTTTCATCATTGCAAGCTTCATTTACATCTTTTGGTTCAACCTTTGAAAGCAAATAGTAATTCACTTGTTCTTCTGCACCTCTTTTCCTTGTCAACACCCCTTTGTTTTTGTCACCTATAATCTGATCTTCAGAATGATTAATACTTACATACCTGGGAATCTTAACAACACTTTTTGGGGCCTCTTCTTCATCCTGATTGTCTTCTTTCTCAATGTTTTCTTCATTCACTATAGTCACAGGTTCATCTGGTTCATAGAAACTCAAATCCAATATTATTTCCTTGCCTTCATCCACCTTCACATTTGCACTCTCAACAATCTTATTTATTCTTTTATTGTAGCACCAGTAGGCCTTAATCTTAGTAGAGTAACCAAGAAAAATTCCTTCATCACATCTAGCATCAAACTTGCCTAGTTCTTTATCTCTTCTGATATAACATTTGCTTCCAAAAACTTTGAAATACTTCATTGCAGGAACTCTTCCATACCATAATTCAAAAGGATTTTTAGAGTTTTTACCTTTAACTTGAACTCTATTTAGGATGTACACAGCAGTATGTATTGCTTCTCTCTAGTATACTTCTGGTAGGTCAGCTTCCTTTAACATAGTCTTGGCAGCTTCTTGAATTATCTTGTTCTTTCTTTCAACAACTCCACTCTACTAAGGAGTCCTAGGTGCAAACAACTGTCTCTTTGTCCCTTGTTCTTCATAGAAAATATTGAATATATTTGATGTGAACTCACCTCCTCTATCAGAATTCCTCAATTCTAACTCATTCTCAACCATTGCCTTGAAAATTTTGAACTTGTCTAGGGCTTCAGATTTTTCTTTTAGAAAAGTGACCCAAGTCATTCTAGAATAGTCATCAATAAGCAGTATAAAATACCTATCACCTTGTAGACTTCTTGTTCTTGTGGGACCACATAGATTTGTATGTACTAGCTCTAGCAATCCAATAGAAAATTATTCTTTTCTTTTGAAACTTGTTCTTTTTTGTTTTCCAAATTGACACTCCTTGCAAATGGTGTTGGTAGGCTTCACAAGTTTAGGTAGATCTCTTACAGTCTGTGTAGAGCTTATATTCACCAAAATATCAAAATTGATATGACACATCCTTCTATGCCACAACCAACTCTCGTCTGTCTAAGCCACTAAACAATAATCATTAGTTCCTTTTAATTGGTAAATGTTACTTCTGGTCTTCTTACCGGTAGCAATCACTATTCCGGAGCTTTCCATAATCTTGCACCCATTATCTTTGAATCTTAGATAATAACCTTTATCACACATCTGACCAACACTCAAAAGATTATGCTTTAAACCCTTCACATATAAGACATTATTAGTGTTATGCTTCCCATCAAAATAAATAGATCCTTTTCCACAAATCTTACCAACTGCATTATCTCTAAACCTAACCAATCCTCCATCATACTTTTCCAAACTCACAAACTTACTTTTGTCACTGGTCATGTGATGTGAGCATCCAATGTCAATAATTCATTCATCTTTATCTTTCTCAACCTGAATATCCAAAGCACTTTCTTCCATTGGTTTTTTTTCCTTCACACAACTAGTAGGATTAGTATATATAGGTTCTTCTTTAATTGCAATAAACAAGTATTCATTTGCACTAGTACTAGAATCATTAGATTCATCATCTGTTACACCTTCATCATCAAGATCTCTAACATAGTAGCATTTCTTTGGATCCCTAGATTTACTCTCAAATCTTTTTCTATTCCTTTCAATTCTCTCAGGACATCTAGAAGCATAGTGACCAACCTTACCACATGTAAAAATTTGAAAGGTAATTTGCCTTTGAACTTACCAGAACCTCTTTGTAGTCTATCAACAAAGTTGGCTTCAATTTCATCAAGTTCATCATCAGGTTCTACCTTGTACTTCTCAGCTTTGGAGATCTTCTCTGAAGTACTGGCTTTGAAAGTAGTCTCAACTTTTGGCAGGTTATCAGCAAACTCTCTCATCTCAAAGGCTGTAAGCTTTCCAAGCAATTGATCCTTGCCAACATCTTTCACAATCATTATTTCTTCAATTGTAGCTACCTTGTGACTATAGGACTTAGGTAGTGACCTAAGAATTTTCATCACAACTTCCTTTTCATCAATAGTTACTCCCATACCTTTTATTCCATTGACAAGTTCATCAGCCTTTTGCATGTAGGCTGTTATGTTTTCATCTTTGCCCATCTTCAAACCTTCATATTTCGCTTTCAGGCCCTCCAATTTTGCTCTTTTTACATAATCATCTCCTTCATATAGACTTTTTAGCTTATCCCAGACTTCATTTACATATTCTAGATCCATGACCTTTATCAACTCAGTGTCAAATAAGGTACTTAACAGAGCATCTCTAGCTCTTATATTCAACTCAAAATCTTTGATTTCATCTTCAGTTTGCAAACCATTCGGAGGCAAGGTATACTTTGTCTCTATTGCTTTCCACACTTTGTAACCAAGACTAAGGAGATGGCTTTTTATTTGTACCTTCCATAAAGAATAATTCATTCTATCAAACTACAGAGCTTTCTTCCTGTAAGACATCCAAGATCTTCCTTAAGCGATTAGACTTTCTTTCGAGGAACCTGCTCTGATACCAATTGTTGAAATGCACAGGACAACTAAGAGGGGGGGAGGTGAATCAGTTGTCATAAAAAATTAACCACTTATGAATATCAACACATCAAACTCTTAATCTCTATTATTAAGTTTAACCATGAAAGCATAAAACAAGAAGCTCAACACATTAACACATGAGACACCAAAATTTTTACATGGAAAACCCTATAAGGGAAAAACCATGGTGGGTGTTAGCCAAACTAAATAAAATAAGTTATAGCAATACCAGAAATCAGAGGCTCACTGCTCAAAATGCTCACTGCAAATGTTAGGGCTCACTGCCAAAATCAGCTCACTGCCAAGGGGTGGCTCACTACCAAGGATTGGTGAACTGATTTGATAGCATCTACTTCATGCCTAGGTTCAGTTCCATTGAAGCACAATATAACACCTCTACTCTACTCTTCTTACACCCTCACACTTATCTATTCATTTTCACACAAGGACATCTTTTTCGCAACTTCATTACATGTTTTTATACACTTCATCAACCTTGGAATGAACATTAAGGTCGGCATTACATCCATCAACTATTGGAACAATCTCCAAGGTCGACATTACAAACATACATAGAAATAGGTTCAGACCTAAACAAGATTAGCTAAGGGAAAGATGTATGTGGATCATGTTACACCTTAGTTGGGACTAAAAATCAATCTTCCATGCCACAACACACTTCCACAATCTTCAATGCATCTCCGCAAGTAGTGAAAACAACCAGGTCAGCCAAGACTGGTGTTAACATTAAGTCTTCTAAGAATAGTCTTCATCCATGATCCAAATTAGTCTTTGCAGATCAATCCAAAGGTAGGAACATGATCGGGAGACATCCACAAGCACACTGTATTCACTAGGAACAACTGCACAAACTCTAACCACTCTATCAAGAAGATTGTTCAAACCGGAGCACATAAACAACACTACTAGCAACTGTCATAAGGAAAAGATCACTTACGAACAACCAAATCATGAACCATTGGAGTTGAGGCACTTAACATCATCACAAACTTGATTTCAGAACTGCAAACTGAAATACTTAACTACAAAGGAATGTGGAGCATAATACATTCTCCCTGTCACCACCAAATGTTTAGAAAAAAGCAGTTTTCACTCTGGTGAACATAACTCACTCAAATCTTTATACCGGAGGCTCAAATTTGGAACATAGCATCTTCAGACATGCATATAAATAACTTCCAATCCATAGAGAAGAATATTCATTCTACACAAAATGCGGAGCAATCTTCCAAACTATTCTATTGCATCAAGAACACTTATTATCTTCAACACTTAACTCATTATAAACAAGTATCAAAACAAAAGCATAGTTGACACCAATGACAACACAAATATGTTGACATCAATGACAACACCGATTAGGCACATACTTGTAACAAGCTAAATAGCCATTACGAAAGAAAGATACTTTTTTATAGAGGTAGGCACAAAATAACTATCTACATTCATTGGTGAACTACCATCAAAGACATCATAGGCTTAACTTCGAGCACAATGCATCAGATCTGACTAGTTCTTGTAGATGTGTTACAAGGTCTGTGATAACAAAATATCTGACTAGTATAAAAGCCTAGAATAATAACTAACCAAGAACAACTAAAACATATGTTTACATGCATATATAGCTTTTAGATCGAACTATAGAAGTCATGGGTGTGGAAAGAAGAGTCAAAAAGGAAAATTGTCGCTCATACTGCAATAACTCATTCATGCATCATTAAAGCATGCCCACATGGCTCTACCCATGAAATCCATTGAAACAGGGGGTCCGCCCATGCCTTGAGTACAAATATTTAATGCAATTGAAGCTACGATAGCATGGGGAGGTGAGAAATCCATTTTCTACAATCAAACAGACTTTGAAGAAATAGTAATGGCCACCAGGAAAGTTGTTGAGTAGTCCCATCATGTCTGGAATAGTAGAAAATACACCTGGAGGGCAAAAGGGTCAGGTCCTGACTTATCAGGCTTCCTTGGATCAGCCTTCCACTGATCAAGCTTTAGAAAAGTGGAGGAAACCCCAATCTCTGAAGTCTGAGAGAAAGGAAATAGTTGGGCTTTAGGGGTCGGGCCTTCACTGTGCATCATTCTTTGAAAAGAGGAAGCACTCGACCTCTACCTTTGAAACACTTAGCCAATTTGAGAAATTGGGGGAGATTGAACCCCGAACCTTCAACTTGTCACTTTCAAGAAAGAAGAAGAGGGAAGAGAGAACTCCTGATCCTTTCTTTTCAAAAGACTTAGCCATTTGAAGAAGGAATCGACGAAATTTGAGCTTCGAGCCTTTTGCTTTCCACCTTCCAAAAGGAAAGGAAAAGAAAAGATGAAACCCTCAAAGTTCAACGACTGAAACACTTAGCTGATTCTTGAATTTGTAAACCTAGATATGTGTCGGCACCATGCATCGACGCATTTCGCATTAGACTCAAATTTTTTGCTACTGCACACCGCACCAAAGATGCATTCTAGGACATGTGTCAATATTTTGTATTAGAGTAACCTGCATAGAATTTTACTTTATCAGAGCCCCGCATTGTGTAAAGAAGGAGAAGCCTAGGACATGTGGTAGCATTTCACATCAACACACTCATTTTCTATCTCACTTTAACTATTGTCGTGTGATGCACTTGCCTTGATCATTAAAAGTCGTTGGAGATCGGCTACTAGGTCTTCCACCTTTCATCTTTTCATTTTCTTCACTATTAGCAAATTTTTCATTACTTACCTTTTTCCTTTGCTAGAGCCTTCTCTTTGTGAGTGTCATGTGTTTGCATGGCATAATTCCTCCCCGCATCGGAGACAAAGCTTTCAAAAAGTTGTGTCGGCTCACCACGTGTCTTGACTCACTTAGAGTAATAACTTATTAGGCTTTGGTGAGAAGACCTCCAACCTTCCGCCTTCCAAAAGGAAGAATGTGATAGAGAGAACTCCTGACCTCCAAAGACTAAAACACTTAGCCAAATACAAGGAACAAGGAAGAGTTCAGAGCTGACAAATATGGCATGACAAAGAGGGGAGGCCCAAACTCTGAAACTCTAAAAACACTGAAAACACAAGGAAAACTTAGGATTTTTGGGAGAACCAATTTGGGTAGTTTTTCCTTGTATTCTAAAAGGTGAAAATATTGAGGATTTCATGGATCCTTAGGCTATTTGGCTGGAAGGCAAGATAGGATAACATTGGTGACTATGTAGGGGTGTTTTCTTTCTAAACACTAGGATCTAGAGGCCTTATCAATCCTTTGGGCACAAAGTAAAAGGACACAACAACAAGAATAGGGGTTGGCCAGACCAACACAAACTGAACACTACCTCCAGAAAATAAGACAAGGCAAAACAAACAAGGAAAGCATCCTCCTAGTGAGAATGTAGTAGAGTGCAACAACACTTATTGAAGGGAAACCTAACATATTTACAAGATCCCACAATCATGCTAAAAGTAAGGTTTGAGATGAATTCCATTGACTGGGATTGGCAGAACCTCTCCATTCAGCTTGGAAAGTTGAAATGCATTGGCCTGTTTGTAGCTGGTGATAACATAAGGGCCACTCCACATGGCATCAAATTTTGAATGTCTCCTAGCTTTAGCTCTATCTTCATCCCATTTCAACACCAAATCTCCCTCACTGAATGTTCGGCCAGTTGATTTTCTATCAAAAGTTCTTTTAACCTGATGAGCCTCAAGAGTCTTAATGGTAGTATCTCTCTTTTCTTCAAGCTCCATTAGCTCACCAAACCTAACTATCATGGCATCTCTCTCGAGCTGTTGCAGTTGTTGTGCCAGCTCAAGGGAAGGCAATTCTAGTGATAATGGAATTTTTGCTTTGCTTCCATAGACAAGCATGAAAGGGGAATTGCCTATGGCCCTCTTGAGAGTGATTTTATCATCCCAGAGAGTTGTATTCAACTTGTAATGCCAAGTTCTCTAATTGTTCTCCACTGTCCATTTGATAATCCTAATCAGGTTTTTATTTGTGTACTCAGCCACACCATTCCCCTAGGGATAGTAATTGGATGATGTCTTCAAGTAAATTACATAGTTAAGTGGCCATTCACTAATTTTTGTGTCTACAAAGGCCTTGACATTGTTAGAAATAATGGTGGATGGAACACCAAACCTGGTAACTAATCCCTCAAGGAAATCTAAAATGGAGGCCTTTGTGGCATCCTTCAATATAATTGCCTATGTTCACCTCGTAAAATAATCAGTGGTTGCTAAAATCCACTTATGACTAACACTGGATGGTGGATTAATCATCCCAATGAAGTCCAAACCCCATTGGGTAAATGGATGATTAGTCCGAATTGGGTGCAGGGGGAGAGTAGCCAACCTTTGTTTTCCTGCAAATAATGCACGTTCTTTGCAGCTTCTTACCCATCTATGGGCATCTCTGAATAAATTGGGCTAGTAATAACCAGCCCTCATGATTTTAACAAACTGAATAATGGCCACCAACAAGCCATCTTGAAATTCTTCTAGCACCCTTGAAGTCTGATCTTGTACAATGCATCTAAGAAGAACTCCATTGATGTCTTTCCTAAAAAAGACACCATCCACAAGAACATAAGGAATGGACTAGAGTCTGAAATACCTTCTTTTTGTCTGACTTAGTTCATTCAAGCATCTACCTGACTATAGAAAGGTGGCCATATCATGGTACCAGTCAGTTGGAGCGTTGGACACATACAACATCATTTCTATCTTCAAAGTCCACAACCATCTACTCACATAAGCCTTTGCCTCACACCAGCTTGGTGATGTTGATGTTAACATCATACTCCATTACTTTCGTGATCCACCCATCCCTTTTTTCATTAACGTCTCTTCTCAAAAGGAATTTTTCATGCTAGGGTGATTCACCATCAACTGTATCTTATTGTTTGAAATCATATGCCTGAACTTTTTGAGTGCTTTCGCCACAACGAACACCTGCTTCTCAACAAAATCATACTTCAACTCATATTCTTTGAGAGGCTAGCTGAAGAAATAAATTGGCTGCTCCAATTTCTCTTCATTCTATTGTGTTAAAACTGCTGATATGTGATGCAGAGCAAGGAGTTCACTTCACTCATATGGAGGCATATTTCATAACAATGGGCTCATACCGGTAAATTCTTCAAGTTTCTTAGGCTTTCCTCTTAGGCAATCTCCCTCTATCAAGGCATAATTAGGGTCTTAAAGCCAAAACAAGTTTCTAGGAGTCTTCTTACACCTCAGGGACTCAAACACAATCATCCCAAACCCTTACTCAAGTCTGCACTTTCAACTCTTTACCATTTCCTTATTGACTGCACCAAATGCTAATAGCCCTCCAATCATTGTTTTCTTGCCATAACTTTCTAAGTCAACATCAGACCCACAAAAGGTATACCTTTTTGGACACCCATTATTGAGTTCTACCACATATCTGAAACTTGCTTAGGGTTTCTTCAGACTAAATTAGCGAACAATTCACTGATGTTGTAAATAGGCCTAATTATGACAACTGAAGTAGTAATTTTGACATAACTTTCTGAAAACGACTCAAACCCACAAAATAAATGGTTTTTCAGATACCCATTTGGCTCTTTCATGACATATCTTAAAATTGGTTGGGGTTGTTTTGGAGTAATAAGGTCAAATAATGACTGTCCCACCTGGACAATAAGCCTAATTAGGTTTCTACACTGACCCAAACTTGGTTACTATACCTTCAAAACATCAAATGAAGTTAGGATCTCCCAAAATAGGGTTGAAGACATCTAAAACACTCTATCTAATGAGGTTTGAAAGATTCTTTGCAATAGTTTAAGGTGGAAAGGATTATAACTGGGATTGCACCAACCTAAATCAATCTTGTCAACTCTGTCAAACAGGATAGTCAAGAAAATAAGGGATCAATCTCTGACTTTGATTGTTGTCTTGGAACCCTAACACCTTACTCAAACACCCCCAAACATGTAGAGGTAAATAGTCACACCCAAATGCCAAAATCTTCCTAAAATAACACTGTTACAATCTAATACATGGGAATATCAGACCATACCTTCTCTTGGCACGTGCAAAACTCCTTCCCTGTACCTCCAAGCATTGGCAAAACAAAATATATACTAATCCTTTCCTTTCCATGAGATTTCATCCAAAATCCATCCATGGAAGGCACTTATTTTACATTTTTCTAACTCACTATTTACCCTAGTCTAGGGTTTAACAATCTGAAATAGTTTTTAGGAAAAAGCTAATAACTTTCGTGAAATTCAATGGATTTGCATGAAACCAAATGCAATGTAAAGTAGATTCACCATACAATCTTCAAAATTTATTTGGACACTTGACAGGATCGAACAGATCCGTACAACAGCAGAGAACAAGGAAAAACGTTGGAAAACAGGGAAAAATCACAGTTTTATTGCCTTTTTGATCACTACAACTTTTTCTGCCTTTCTCCATGACCAAACAAGGTGTTTTAAACATGTATCCTCATGCTCCATCATTGCATGATCAAGACTTCAGTTACATTCATGCTTTTTCTTGATTTTTATATTCTATATTTGGGCAATAACTTGACTCTCCACCTTCCACTAAACTCCACTTTCACTAGAGACTTAAAATAGATTCTCCACATACAAAAGTTGGTCTTAGAAGACCTTAATATGAGAAAAAACTAAAATAAAACCAAAATATTAACTTAAACCCCATGAAGACATAAGGTTTAATGGGTGCCTTTGCACCATACAACTAGCCGGGAAAAAAATGCATGTCCAATGAGGACTGTACTGCACCATTTATTTGTTTGATCATCTCTTCTTCCTTCTCTCCACCTATTCCTCCACCTGGTAGTCCTTTCCACTGAGTTAGATATTGAAACTTGGCATCATTCCTTGTATCCTTGAACTGTTTGCCACCCAAACATGGCTCCATCTTCACAAGCTGACTTGGTGCATGACCTTTAACTGCTCTTTCACCTGAGAAAGGTGTCTTATCTGCCTCTACACCTGCTATCAAACCTCTTCCATTCTGAAATTGAAGTGTCTTCATCTTTACCTTTGGTTTCTTTCTCACTTTGCTAAGGTGTTTCCTCTTGTCATTGTAAACTTGCTTCCCACATGTTATGCTACCTTGTAACTAATTCTTTATGCCCTGATGAACTACATACTCTGCCTCAGCACCTTGCTCCTCATTCTTGTCAATTTGGAAAACATGACATGGGAACTTTGGCTTCTCAACACCACCAACCTGTTTGAACAATGCAAAAGCACAATAGGCTGCAGTCTCATACTCCAATTGCAAATGTGGAGTGTCTTTCATAAGGTTTTGTCTTCCCACTCATGAAAACTAACACCTTGCCTTGTAACATCATCTATTAGTACTTCAACATGTTCTTGCTCCCAATCTTGAATCTCAAATGGTAATGTATGAAGCCTAACTACTATTACAATAGTCATATGTTTACTTACCTCTTTATTACCTGCTTCTTCCTCCTTTCTTGGCTTTTGTTCTTCAATCAAGGACTCCTTAATGTCTGACTTTGCTGCTCCCACTTGTCTTATTTTCTGAGCAATCCTCTTCCTTACCGATAGGTACCAACTAAGTGTTCTTTTGAGCAACTGCTCCATCTCATCTTCCATCCTTTTTCTCATCTCTTCCATAGCTTGACCCAATTTTTGTACCTCCCACTTAAGACTGTCTAGTTCTGCCTTGTCATCTTTTTCCTTCTTCACACTTGTCTCTTTTCTCTTCTCTTGCTTCTTCTTTTGTGAAACTCCACCCTACAGGTATCTTTTCAACAAATCCATCTTTGCTTCAAGCAAGTCTCTCCTTGCTTCTCTTTGCATTTGCCTCACCTAGGTCTCTTCTCTTCTTCTCTACCTAGTCTTTTGGCCACCAGGTTCTCTCTTCAACCTGCACAAACACAACCGCAAAACTCTCTTGCCTAGAACTTCTGAGCTCTGATACCAATTGATGCAGAGCAAGGAGTTCACTTCACTCATATGGAGGCATATTTCATAACAATGGGCTCATACCAACAAATTCTTCAAGTTTCTTAGGCTTTCCTCTTAAGCAATCTCCCTCTATCAAGGCATAATTAGGGTCTTAAAGCCAAGCAAAATTTCTAGGAGTCTTCTTATACCTCAAGGACTCAAACACAATCATCCCAAACCCTTACTCAAGTCTGCACTTTCAACTCTTTACCATTTCCTTATTGGCTGCACCAAATGCTAGTAGCCCTCCAATCATTGTTTTCTTTCCATAACTTTCTAAGACAACATCAGGCCCACAAAAGGTATAACTTTCTAGACACCCATTATTGAGTTCTACCACATGTCTAAAACTTGCCTAGGGTTTCTTCAGACTAAATTAGCGAACAATTCACTGATGTTGTTGTAAATAGGCCTAATTATGACAACTAAAGTAGTAATTTTGACATAACTTTCTAAAAATGACTCAAACCCACAAAAGAAATGGCTTTTTAGATACCCATTTGGCTCTTTCATGACATATCTTGAAATAGGCTAGGGTTGTTTTGGAGAAATAAGGTCAAATAATGATTGTCCCACCTAGACAATAAGCCTAATTAGGTTTCTACACCGACCCAAACTTGGTTACTATACCTTCAAAACATCGAATGAAGTTAGGATCTCCCAAAAAAGGGTTGAAGACATCTAAAACACTCTATCTAATGAGGTTTGAAAGATTCTTTGCAATAGTTTAAGGTGGAAAGGATTATAACTAGGACTGAAACAACCCAAATCAATCTTGTCAACTCTGTCAAATAGGACAGTCAAGAAAATAAGGGCACAAACCCAAAAAAGGGATCAATCTTTAACTTTGATTGTTTTCTTGGAACCCTAAAACCTTACTCAAACACCCCCCAAACATGTAGAGGTAAATAGTCACACCCAAATGCCAAAATCTTCCTAAAACAACACTGTTACAATCTGATACATGGGAATATCATACCATACCCTCTCTTGGCACGTGCTAAACTCCTTCCTTGTACCTGCAAGCATTGGGAAAACAAAATATATACTAATCCTTGCCTTTCCATGAGATTTCATCCAAAATCCATCCATGGAAAGCACTTATTTTACATTTTTCTAACTCACTGTTTACCCTATTCTAGGGTTTAGCAGTCTAAAATAGTTTTTAGGAAAAAGCTAATAACTTTTGTGAAATTAAATGGATTTGCATGAAACCAAATGCAATGCAAAGTAGATTCATCATATAATCCTTCAAAAATTATTTGGATGTTTGACAGGATCATACAGATCCTTACAATAGTAGAGAACAACAAGGAAAAATGTTGAAAAATAGGGAAAAATCACAATTTTATTGCCTTTTTTATCACTACAACTTTTTCTGCCTTTCTCCACGACCAAACAAGGTGTTTTAAACATGTATCCTCATGCTCCATAATTGCATGATCAAGACTTTAGTTACATTCATGCTTTTTCTTGATTTTTATATTCTATATTTGGGCAATAACTTGACTCTCCACCTTCCACTAAACTCCACTTTCACTAGAGACTTAAAATAGATTCTCCACATACATAAGTTGGTCTTAGAAGACCTTAATATGAGAAAAAACTAAAATAAAACCAAAATATTAACTTAAACCCCATGAAGCTATAAGGTTTAATGGGTGCCCCTGCACTAATATGCCCTCTTTTCCTTCAAAGGTGTAAAGGATAAAATCCTTCTCATAGTTAGGGTTTATCAGTGTGAGAGCCTATGCAATGGCTTCCTTTATAGCTTCAAAACTATCCCTACCTTCTTTTGACCATGTGAACGCAACATTCTTCTTAAGAATGGTAGTGAGGGGTTTTTCTATTGAAGCAAAACTAAGTATGAACCGCCTTACAAAGTTGATCTTGCCCAAGAAGCTTTACAGGTCGTTCTTGTGACTGGGAAGAGGGAGAGATAGAATGGCACGGGTTCTTTTAGGTTGAATGGCAAGTCCTTTTAAAACTACATGTCCCAGCAATTTGCCTTCTGGGATATCAAACACACATTTTTTTGGATTCAACGATATGTCATATTCCCTGCATCTCTCAAAGGCTTTTCTTAAGTGACCCAAGTGGTCAGCTGCATGCTTAGAATATATAGTCAAATCATCAAGATATACTAAAATAATTTCATTGATTAGGCCTTTGAAGGCCAAATCCATTACTCTTTGGAAGGTTTCCCCAACATTAGTCAACCCAAATGGCATCTTTTGATAAGCCAAAGTGCCCCATTTAGTGGTAAAGGCTATCTTGTATTGGTTTGATTCTTTTACAAGAATCTGGTTGTACCCTAAGTAGCCATCTAGGAGTGAAAACCTTTTAGCTCCTTCTACTATCTGTAAGATTTTCTCAATGGAAGGGAGTGGATAGTGGTCTTTAAGATAGGCCTTATTCAGGTCTCTAATGTCCACACACAGTCTAATTCCCCTATTCTTTTTTATAACTAGAACAAGGTTAGCTACCTAAGAGGAATGCTTAATAGGATAAATAATTTTAGCCTCTATGAGTTTAGATAGTTGTCTTCTCATTAATGGCTCTATTTTGGGGATGATAGGTCTTTGTTTTTGGCAGACATGTTTTACATTGGAGTCTAAATCAATGGTATGCTGGATTAAACTAGAGTCAAAGCATTTCAGATCCCTATAATCCCAAGCAATTAAATCATCAAATTCATTACAAAGGTCAACAAAACCTTGCCTTTCAGCTTGAACACATACATTGCCATGTTTTAGAAATCTACCTTGTGCAATTTCTAACTCTTCATAGTCCTCTTTCTTGACTATCATGTTTATTTTCTCCTTCTTTAGCTAATCATCATCACCAAATATGCTCTCTAAAGTGATCAATCCTTTGGGTAGTTTGTTGGTCTTTAGCTGAATCACGTCGTCACCATATTGCTCCTACAACTTGGACTGATTATTAGCAATAAATTCTACCTCATCTTGAAAGAAATTTACAATTTGTTGGTTATTCTCAAATACTTGCCAGCTTGTCACATTATTAGGCACAACAGGTTTGACAATAATCTTCACATGTTGATTCAAGTTTTGTTTGACATTCTAGGGAATGTCAAACTTGGCACCAACTATAGCCATCCTATCAACATCTTTCTTTCTCTGTCTGGGCACTGCCTGGATATTGAAGGCATCAAAGTCTTCAATTAGATCCCAGACTTTGTGTTTATATGACTTGAGCAAGTAATTCCTTGAAGCACTTTGTGACTTGATTTGGTGAACAACAAGCTCAATGTCACCAAATGCTTGTAAAATTTTTATTCCTCTCTTCTGTGCCAGTTGTATACCCTAAGTTAAGGCCTCATACTCAGCCACATTGTTGGTACAACTAAATTGTAATCTAAAAGTAGAGAATAACTTTCCTTTTGGGGTGAAATCAGTAGAACCCCAACACCTGCTTCATTTTTGCTTCTGGAGCCATCAAAATATAACTACCATACCCCACTTGGATATGTTGTTGGCTTCTCAAGTTTAGGGATGATGGCATCCTTTTCATGGACACAATAAGTACCCAACCTTGTGTCTTTGATATGTTTAGGGGTATCAAACTAAAAATAGTTTGCCCACTTATCAAGCAATATATTAGGGATTTCTTCTACTGGTGTCATGTCTTCATGCATGCTACTGTCATCCTCCTCTAAGACATGGATTGTGCAATTCATGTGGTAGGATTAGGGGAATAAGGGTCTATGTGGTCATTAATAATAGGTTTAGCCTTGATCATCACCTTAGTGCCATATCTAGTTCTAATTAACATATGGGACCAATCAGAAGATAGGTACTCACCTATTTTGGTAGTGAAATCCCTAGATAGGCATATGCGAAAGTATGAGGGAGGTCAATGACTAAGATGTCTTGTGAAATAGAGCATCCAGGGCATGCATGTAGAGTGAGATTTAAATCCTTAATCACACCTACTGTCTTAACAACAGTACCATCTAATTGCATAACCCCCTTATTCATAGGCTCATATTCAATGCTTAATTTATCAGCTATATTTTTTGGCATAACAGAAGTACCCGTGCCAGAATCTATCATACAATTATGCAACAATTTGTCACCAATGATTAGGGAAACATAGAATGGAGGGGGCTTACTAGTTTTTCTTATGCTTTCATCCTCTTTTGGTTGGCACAGGCTTGCTAGGATGGTGCTGGCAAAAGAAAAGGCCACCATTATCTTCAAAGTGGTGGCACAGTCTCATTCCCAAGTCATCCCAATTATGGATGGAATTAGCTAGCAGACCTCTGTACGACTAAAGGGCTTTCTCTTTAAAGGAAGAATCCATAAGCCTCACAACCACATTGTCTAGAGTGAGATTATGGATATAATAGATGTTGGCAATATCTTGAATATGCTCAACAGGGGTGGTGGATTTTTCACCAGTGAAGAATGGGGTTGCTTTTAGAGCTGAGCTGGGGATATCATCATATTGGGCTAGGTCAAGAGGGCTTCCTCCATTTAAGACAACAAAGGGAAGGTTCCTTGCCATGTTGTGGATATTTAAATTAATTATGGGTACATGCAAGGTTCTTCTTGAATATTGAAACCTAACTGGAGGAGGCATAGACTGGGTTCTTGAAGGAGATGGAGCAACACTCTTATTTTCCCTCACAAGGGACCTAGATAGTCTACTTCTTCTTGAATCAGTGAAAGATAGTTCTATAAATCAAAAATTACCTCTTGAAGAAGATCTGGTCTACACTCCAGGCATGAAATGTTGGATTGATCTGAATACTGGACCAACAAAGTCACCAATTGCTTATCAAATGCTTCCACAGCAGCAAATGAACCAAGATCAACACCAATTCTTCTTAGTTCAACTCTTACTCGGAGAAGAGGGGGCCAAACAGGCATTCCAGAAACTATTGTCACATGAAATTACACCCTGCTTGAAGCATGTTCAAGCATTCCAATGACACAATGGGACTAATCTCAAGGTGTGGGATCTTTCAAATGAGATCACACCTCCAGAGATGGTTGGTTCCTCTTTCTAAACTTAAGGTTTAGAGTAATTGACTAAACCTATGCTAATGATCACCAAGGAAAAGGGGGAGGAGACTAAAATTAAAAGGGAGGTGATACGTCGATATTTAGGGGTGTTAGCTGGGACTGACATAACACAACAATAACCTCAAATAATGATAGAGACTCACACAAACTTATAGCTTTAACAAAGGCTCGAATTAGAAAACTGTAACTAATAGAGGGACCATTTCATCTAGAGAATGAGTTATAAACTTCAAGTAAACACATAGTGAAAGCATAAGAGGCAAAATATCAGTGATCATATTGATCATGAAGGCTAAATATCTATTACAAAAGAAAGATAATTTGTTACAGAGAGGTAGACAGAAAATAACCATCTTCATTTATTGGTGAATCGCCATCAGAGACATCAAAGGCTCAACTTCGAGCACAATGCATCAGATCTGACTAGTTCTTGCAAATATATTACAAGGTCTGTGATAACATAATATTTGACTAGTATAAAAGCCCAGAAGAACAACTAACCAACAACAACTAAAACATCTGTTTACATGCATATATAGCTTTTAGATCAAACTATAGCAGTCATGGGCATGGAAAGAAGAGTCAACAAGGAAAACCATTGCCCATACTACAATAACTCATTCCCATGTCCTTGAAGTGCGCCCACATGGCTCTGCCCATGAAATCCACTGAAATAGGGAGTCTGCCCATGCCTTGAGTACAAAAATTTAATGCAATTGAAGCTATGGTGGCATGGGGAGGTGAGAAATTTATTTTCTACAAGTAATCAGGCTTTGAAGAAACATTAATGGTTACCAGGAAAGTCACTAAGTAGTCCCATCATGTCTAGAATAGTAGAAAATATGCTTGGAAGGAAAAAGGGTCAAGTCCCGACTTATCGAGCTTTAGAAAAGTGGAAGAAACCCTGAACTCTAAAGTCTGAGAGAAAATAAATAGTCAAGCTTTGGTTGTGCATCATTCTTTGAAAAGAGTAAGCGCTCGACCTTCACCTCCAAAACACTTAGCTGATTTGAGAAATTGGCAGAGATCAGACCCTGGGCCTTCAACTTGTCACTTTCAGGAGAGAAGAAGAGGGAAGAGAGAACTCTTGATCCCTGCTTTCTGAAAGACTTAGCCATTTGAAGATGGAATCAATGGAAGTCAGGCTTCAGGCCTTCCGCTTTCCACCTTCCAAAAGGAAAGGAAAAGAAAAGATGAAACCTCTAAAGTTTGACGACTGAAACACTTAGCTGATTCTTGAATTTGTGGACCTAGACACATGTCGGTACCATGCACCAGCACATTTCACATTACAATCAACTTTTCTATCATTGCACGCTATGCCAAGGAAAGATTCCAATACACGTGTCAATATTTTGCATCAGCGCAACCCGCATAGAATTTTACTTTATCAGAGGCCCGCACTTCACAAAGAAGGAGAATCCTAAGACACATGGCATCATTTCACATCATCACACTCCTTTTCTCTTTTTCTTTAATTTTTGTCGCATGATACACTTGCCTTGATCATGAAAAGCTGTCAGAGATTGGTCGCTAGGCCTTCTACCTTCTGTCTTTGCATTTTCTTCACTATCGGCAAATTTCTCTTTACTTACATTTTTCTTTTGTTGTGACCTTCTCTCTGCAAGTGCCATGTGTTTGCATGGTGTAATTCCTCCCAGTGCTAGAGACAAAGATTTCAAAAAGTTGTGCCAGATCACTTAGAGTAATAACTTATCGGGCTTCAACAAGCAGACCTCCAACCTTCCACCTTTGAAAAGGAAGAACACATAAGAGAGAACTCTTGGCCTTTGAAGACCGAAACACTTAGTCGAATACAAGGAACAAGGTGGATTTTGAAGCTAACAAATATGGCATGATGAAGAGGGGAAGCCCGAACTCTGAAACTTCAAAAACACTGAAAACACAAGGAAAACTTAGGATTTTTGGGACTTAGCCAATTTGGGTAGTTTTTCCTTGTATTCTAAAAGGTGAAAACATTGAGGATTTCATGGATCCTTAGGTTATTTGGCCGGAAGGCAAAATAGGATAACAATAAGTATAAAGAGTATGTTGGTCAAAGCTAGAGACATAAGGTATATGAAGTTGGAGATGAAGTAATGATTTATTTGAGGAAGGAAAGATTTCCACAGTGGATATATGATAAACTAAAGATGAAAAAAATTGAACCTTGTAGAATTATCAAGATATTTGATTCCAAAAATACATATGAAGTAGAATTTTCTGAAGATCTTAGTATATCACTAGTAATTAACATGTTGTTGATGTTGATAACTAAGAGGGGGGGTGAATCAGTTATCATAATTATTTTAACTTTTTGTTCTTCTTTATCAACTAGTACAGTATCAAAACACATAAGCTTAAATGAACATGAAAGCAGAAATAAACTCAGTACATAGGACACAATGTTTTTGACATGGAAACCCTGTTAAGGGAGAAAACCATGAGGTGATTAACCCAAGAATGTATTCTCTGTTAGAAGAATAGAAATACAAAATGGCACTTGCCAATTAGGGCTCACTACCCCAGTAGACTGCTCACAAGAGGCTCACTGCCTACAAGAGACTCACTGTCTACAAGTTATAAAGATAGTAACAAGATACTTAACTGATGAGAAGCATCCACATATGCTGGAGTTTAGTTCCAGTTAGGCTCTGTATACTGATCTACTGCACTTCATTCTTCCTCTTCTTTTGTGATGCTGTCCTTTCACATACCAGACTTGTCTTACTGCTTTCACACTATTCTTTTGCTTTTATTCGCACTTCACACTACACACAACTAACTTTCATATCCAAATCCATCTGGTATATATATCCACACAAAGGATTTCATCCTCTTTCTAGTCAGCATCCAGAATAGTCAATATTTCCCAAACTCTAGTCTGTTGGCTGAATCCTTGCTTACCAAGACATGCGAATCAGAGAGATACATATAGAAGTCATCTAACAAGTCAGCCAATCTTGAATGATACCTTAAGAATCTTGATCACCATCAACATCTCATCCAGAATAATGTCTGATGCTCTGCCGGTCAGTTCTTCCTCTGTCTGCTCTGCCAAATAGGACCCCAATACTTACATGCTCATATCTCTTCACTCTTTCATTACCGGAGGCTCAATCCCTGGAATATATCAGTCAAGGTACTCCTCTTAACTTCCCCAAGTCTGCACTTTCCAAAGATACTTTCTTTGAGAGATCTAGACCTGACCGTCAGACCTTACCACATGCTCTGTTCTTGCTTACCGGACCACAACACTCTTCAATCTGACTTCCGGTATAGGCACACCATGTCCTGTGAATGTGTGGGATGAACTTTGTTGCCATCAATGACAACAATCATGAAGCTACAATGTGTCTCTTGCCAACAATCTCCCCCTTTGGCATTGATGGCAACACTTAGTGAAAAATGACTAAGCGTTATACTATACTCCCCCTTGGTTGATGCTCTCTTTTAATGTACACTTTACTGGAGCTCCCTCTTAGCTGGATTCCATATTTTTCACTGTTCATCACTCCTCCTTTGACATCAATGGCAAAGGGTAGGGTCCACACACCAAAATTGCCCAAAAATTCATCTATACTTAGCTACATAAGTATATAAATAGGTTATACTTACATATACTGTAGTATGTCTGCAAAAGTTGTCTTCAACTAGACAAGTTTTGTTGCCCAACTCTGCTTCATCTTGTCCAAAATTGAGATGTGACCACTCAACAGGAATGCAAAGGCTTCTGCCCTCTTGAAATCTGTCGGATCACTGGTTCGGGCCGTGGACTGAGCATCAGTTAGAGCCTCATGCATGGCCTCTAACTTAGGGATAATAATCCCTCTTAGTTCACTTAGCCTGCCTATTTTTATTTTCTTCTCCTTCTCAAGCTTCTTTATTTCATTTATAGTTGCAAGAGTTTGGCACTCTTGATTTACTATGGAAGAGGAGAGAGGGTCAAAACTTTGAGATAAACTTGTCAGTTTATCCTCTTGCTCTTTTACTTTCTTCTTAATTTCCTTGGTTACTTTAGTCCAGGATAAACAAAATTTATATATATCTCTGCCATCTTTTAGAGCATTTTCTAAGCTCTTTATCCCAATATCCATAACTCTCCTATCATTTGAAATTAGACCTTGTACTTCAAAGAATCTCTTACCTAAAAACTCTTTCTAGACCTTCTCCTCAGCTGATTTCTCTAAAGACTTAAAATGAGTGCTGACAGAGCTAACAAGAGGCTTGAGATTACCAGATGAAGAAGCTAAGGAATCCTTCTGAAAGGATGGCATGATCTTTTCAAGCACACCGGATGCAGTTTCTAGCAGCTCACAGTCTTCCATGTGAGACTTTAGAAGTTTCTCTTTATCCTTTGCTTGGGCAAAGGATGCTAGCTTCATGGTTTGCACCGGAGAGAGAGAATCAAAGTTGAATGGAGCTTGAAGCAACTCCGGTTCATCAAATTCCATCATCTCCTTGGTCAAGAAATTTTTGACTGCATCTGCTGTGTCTCTTGCCAATGACAAGGTTTTCTCCGCTTCTGTAGCCTTAGCACTATCATCTGTGGTCTTTTCTGTTTGACCTTCTTCTTTTCCCTTCACTTCTTCTTTCTCCTCTTTTCTTTCTTCTCCTTTAGATTCAGAGACTGCTGGGGAATTCAGATTTACTTCTCCTTGAGGTTCCTCTTCTGGAATAGAGGAATCTAAGTCTTTATCTTTCTCTTTATTTGACTCCTTTTCCTCTTCTACCACTGTCTCAGTAGATTCTTCTTTGTCATCCATGGCAGAGGGTTCATCACTTATGTCCTCTATGATAGGAATGTTGAATCTTTTGTAGGCATTCTGGAGGATTTCTTCAGTTTCTTTAGCTATTTTGTTAGTTTCTCCAAGCATAAGCTGATTCATTCTAGCTTTGCTCCGAAACTCATCCTTGAAATCTTTGAAAATCATATTCATTTGTTTCTAAGTGATTGAGGGATAGAGCTGAATAGCTATTTGTTCCCTGATCTCAAGGTCCTTGGCCTTGGCATTGTTCTTCCTGATTTCTAGTTCTTTCTCTAGGCTCTTTGGAATTAGAGATATAATCTCAATGAATGCTTTATTATAAATGTTAAGGTACCTAATTGTAGCTTCTTGCAAGATCGTCTGATCAGCCTCACTATAGTCATCATAAAATTCAGTCATTGGCTTCAAGTTCCCATCCACAACGACTGATTTGACTACATCATCAATGGACAGAGTGGGCCTTTCAACAAACTCTTCTGTCATCTCTTCCTTGTCTTCACCGGTAGAGGGTTCACCAAATACTTTCTTCTTTTTCCTCATTTTCCTTACCTCCTCATCTGACTCAGTCTCTTCATCATCCTTCTGACTGATGTAAGACCTTGTGGTCTTTGTCTTAGTTCTTTTCTCTGCTTTACCGGATGATTTTGCTTCCGATTTTGATGTCTTTGAGATCTTATCAGTGGTAGGTGCAGTCCTCTTAGAGGATCTGGTCCGGGAGGGTGCTTCTACCAAATCACTTTCCTTTTCTGCTTCTTCCTTCTCTTTCTCTGCCCTTTCCAACTTCTCTCTATTAGCATCAAGTGCTTCTTTTGGCAACATTCTCTACTTCTTTTCTCACTTTTCTCTTTATCTCCAGTTGTCTAAGTTCCACATGAATCTTTACACTCAACTCTTCAAAGGTTCCAAACCTTTCTGCCTTGGGATCCTTGGGTTGACTAAGCATGTGTTGAACATGTAGCTCTACTATTTTCTCATCTACTTCATACCCCATTGGCATGATCCAAACTATTCTTGGCTCCACAGCCTCCATTAGGCATTGATCAGTGTCTACCATGAAACACACTGTATCTTTGTACTTCTCAACCAATGATTTGGGAATTCTTTCTCTGGCTTAAACCATAATTTGGAAGTTCTTGAAGTAACCCCACAGAGCTATATTTCTTGCCTTAGCATCCCCAAGCCCATGCAAGTAATCTCTGATTTGAATTGCAATAGGTCTGTCATTCTGCCATACCCAACCACTGGATCTGGGCAGCTCATTCATAAAGTAGAAAAACAAACATAATATTAGTCCACCATACTTAAAAGAGTTCTTCTTGTCCTTCTTGATCTTCTGTAAGTTTTCCATTAGTTGGCTTAGAAGAAGTTCACAAAGATCATAATCTACATTCTCTTTTATCAATTGATAAGCAGTGTAGATTGTAGTTCCAGGTACTGAATTCTCCCTGCTAGAGTGATATATCTTATAGCCAATTATCATAGATGCAAACTTGATATCCGGATCAGTGATATCTTCTATGGTCATTGCTCTCTTATCAAATTTTGATCCAGTAGCCTCACTCACAGTTTGGTTTTTGACAGATTTGAGAACTAGTATCCCTCTGGAAGAGTACAAACCAGTTACTGCCCTAATTGCATCCTTGGTGATCTTGAATGGTCTATTCAACCACAAGAAGTTATCATGCACTCTGCTCAACACATACCGAACCCACTCATCTTCTTCAAAACAGGGGAAATGGATGTACTGACTGAAATGTTTGTCCCGGATAGCCTTGTACGGGGGTTTTAGTTCAAAAGAGTCATCTATCAATTGTTTGTGATAGATATCCATTAACTTGGATTCCCCAAATTCTTTAATATTCACATGAATGTAAACCATAATATCTTCTACATGCAAAATACCATGCAGAATACTAGAAAATGCACCTGAGGGATCCACTTCTAGAGATTTGTATGGATGCTTCTTAAATTTAGGGCGTGGCCTATCAGAAATCTTCACCACATTAAGAGTAGCCATCTTTCAAAGATTTGTAGAGAGATATTCAAGAACAGAAAATACCTTTTACGCTTCTAGGTTTCACGGAGTGAGCCGGATCAATTGCTGGATGAATCAACTTCTGCAGATGATTTTTGATGGGCTTGATGAAATTTGTTGCAGAGCTCCTTTTTGATTCTTCTTGAATGTAGAATGAACAAATGTTTAATAAGAAAAACCCTTATATTACTCCGCAAACCCTAATATCAAGTTGCAATAAATGCTCAACTTAAGTCATTCCAGTTTGCCTTGTTTTCCTTATTCGGATGACTTGATGAACCGAAACAATCTTGTTCTAAAGATCTTGCGAATCTTCCATATTTTAACCACAGTTCATTTAGATGTTTATCTGAGAACCCTTTAATCCACAACTCTCCTTGTGCCAATCCTAGCACCAATTAATTGGCTGGGGAAAAAATGTTTTTCCTTGTGTCTCCCCCTGGGCCAAAGCTCACTTTTTAATTTTCGGAAGGAATATCAGCACCAGATTTTGGTGCGGATCCATCCCCTACATTTTTTGTACTTCTCTTCACCCAAATCTTGTTCATCTCACTTTGAACTTCATCCGCATTCACTTTTCCTTTTCCCTTGTCTTGATTCTGATTATGATGTACTGGACCTCTTTTGTCCTGATTCTTGCTTCTATAGAATTTGGCAATATGACCAGATCTATTGCAATTGTGGCAAACAACATTTCTTTGCATATTTGATTGATGTCCTCTTGATCTGCATTGATTAGCCATATGACCCATTCTATTGCATGCAAAGCATCTACCATTGAATGAATTGTTCATTTGCATATTTCTGCATTCATGAGATTTGTGACCATACCTCTTGTAGTTAAAACATTGTCTGGAGAAGGATGTATTAGTCTGATTCATTCTCTTTTTGCACTGATTAGCTTTGTGACCAAAGTTATTGTAGTTGTGGCAGTATCCATTGAAGGATGGATATCTTTGAGCATTAGGTTGCCTTACCGGAGGTCTTCTAGGCCTATTCCTTGGATTTTCTGATCCAAACTTCTTCTGACCGGATCCGGAGCTTTCACCTTTCTCATATCCCAAGCCACACTTGTCATCTACCCTCTTTTGTCTTTCAAGAAGAAATTCAATTTGAGAAGAACTTATCTTGAATTTCTTTTTGTATTCATTTGTTGTTTGAAGATCCCTTTTAAGAGAGACAATTTGATCCTCAAGTTTTTCTTCATTATCTTTAGCATCTTCAAGATCAGATTCAAGATGTTTGATTATTCTATCCTTCTTGTGGCAATCTTCTATTTTCTCTTTGAGAGATAGTCTTAGATCATCTTCTGTTTTTCTTTTCTCTTCAATTTCTTGAGTAAATTTTATAACTCCTGATTCCATTTCATGTCTTACCATAATGACCTCTTTTGATAACTTTTCACATAACTTGGTTTTCTCCTTTAGATCTTCATTTGTATCATTGGCTTCACCTTGACTTGCCAATTTCTGAAGTAGATCCTTTATCTCTTACATAGAGATACTCAGTTTCCCTTTTAGTTCATTTATGAAATCATCAACCTGTTTGAGTCTTTCCTTCAAATCATTGATTTCAGAGTTAGATTGCTCAAGATCATCTAGGGTAGTCTGAAGTTGTTCCCTCATACCATACATATCCATTTGAATTCCCAGATCTTCCTCAAGCTGTTAGGCTCTGTTAGGAGGAACTTGACTCTGATACCAATTGTTGATAACTGAGAGGGGGGTGAATCAGTTATCATAATTATTTTAACTTTCTGTTCTTCTTTATCAACTTGTACAGTATCAAAACACATAAGCTTAAATGAACATGAAAGCAGAAATAAACTTAGTACACATGACACAATGTTTTTAACGTGGAAACCTTGTTAAGGGAGAAAACCACGGGGTGATTAAGCCAAGAATGTATTCTCTGTTAGAAGAATAGAAATACAAAAAGGCACTTGCCAATTAGGGCTCACTGCTTGAGCACATTGCTCACAAGAGGCACACTGCCTACAAGAGACTCACTGTCTACAAGTTATAAAGAGAGTAACAAAATACTTGAACTGATGAGAAGCATCCACATATGCTGGAGTTCAGTTCCAGTTAGGCTCTGTATATTGATCTACTACACTTCATTCTTCCTCTTCTTTTGTGCTGCTGTCCTTTCACATACCGGACCTGCCTTACTACTTTCACACTGTTCTTTTTCTTTTATTTGCACTTCACACTACACACAACTAACTTTCATATCCAAATCCATCTGGTATATATATCCGCACAAAGGATTTCATCCTCTTTCTAGTCAGCATCCAGAATAGTTAGTATTTCCCAAACTCTAGTCTGTCGGCTGAATCCTTGCTTACCAAGTCATGCGAATCAGAGAGATACATATAGAAATCATCTAACAAGTCAGCCAATCTTGAATGATACCTTAAGAATCTTGATCACCATCAACATCTCATCTGGAATAATGTCTGATGCTCTGCCGATCAGTTCTTCCTCTATCTGCTCTGCCATATAGGACCCCAATACTTAGATGCTCATATCTCTTCACTCTTTCATCACTGGAGGCTCAATCCCTGGAATATATCAGTTAAGGTACTCCTCTTGACTTCCCCAAGTTTGCACTTTCCAAAGATACTTTCTCTGAGAGATCCGGCCCTGACTGTCAGACCTTGCCACATGCTCTGTTCTTGCTTACCGGACCACAACACTCTTCAATCTGACTTCTGGTATAGGCACACCATGTCCTGTGGATGTGTGGGATGAACTTTGTTGCCATCAATGACAATAATCATGAAGCTACAATGTGTCTCTTGCCAACAGTTGATATATATGAGTAGCATGAAGGTGATTCAGGAGACCATAAACTAGTGATAGACTTGAGGACATATGTACCTACACAAAGAGAAAAATAGATTGAAGAAATACTTGATTGTAGGACTAGAATGAGCACAAGAAACATAAAATATGAGGAATATTTGGTGAAATGGAGATATAATCTGGTTGGAGACTCCACTTGGATGTCCAACACAAGAGTGGATCAACTTGGTTTTCCTTTACCTCAAAATTCTAAAAAAAAAGTGAGAGGCCCACTTCTCAATTACCTAGGTTGTTTGATGTAGGAGCATCTAGGGTGAGAGTAACCTTGCATCAACCAAAAAATATTTTCTATAGAATTTCATTGTTTTTTAGGTATTTTACTAGTTTTCTAGATTTTTTTGCAATAGTGTGAGTCAAGTTTGTAGCATTGCATGTCACTGTACTTATGCTTCACAAAGTTTAGAGCTTCATATTGACAACTACATGCATTGCCAACCCATTAGTGACATTGCAAGGCACTACAGTTGATTATTATTGGTTGTACTTGGGATCCTAGATTCCACCATGTACCTAGAATATTCCATTGTATTTCATGTGTTCTTAATCACTGCATATATGTTTTCCATCTGAAGAGTTAGTTCAAACCTATATCGGGTTATTTACTATATAATGGTAACTTGTCTGAATGATGCAATGAGTATTTAAGACTTGAACCAATACTTAATGTTACCTTCTTCATTATAGGTCCAAAGAGGGGTCATATATGGAACCACATTAAATTTGGAGGCTCCTAGCTTGAAGTGTATTAGAAATGATAATGTTGCACGTTACTAGTGAACTTGCATGCTAGATCTAGATGATGCGCTAACTTCCAAGGTTGGCCAATGGAGAAAACATTTAGTTTTGGGTCCGTGGATCCTTATTACATTAATTTATGGGCACATATCATATTACCACCCGCTACACTTCGTTTCTACACCTGATGTATATAAAAAGGTCTAATAGAAAATAAAAGAAAGAAGAAATATTTTAGAAGGATTAGAGGAAGAAGGAGATGCATAAAGAGAAGTTGACAGAGAAAGTGAATAAGAAAGAAATACATTAAGTGAGATTATAAGATCAAATTTGTAACTGAAGGATGATGCTTGAACATGTAATTTTGCTCTTATATGAATCAAATTAATGATTTTAAGATGTTTCTTAAGTTGTTCCTTGCACATTGTTTCTATAAATTTTTACTACATGTTTAATAAGGTTTAGATATGAAAGTTGTATTGGTTGGATAATCCTTAATTGGACCCTTCGACCTTGACTACATTAATAAATTATTTGGACAACAAATAAATTATCTCCATTTCTTCATTTCCTGCACAATTAAATAAAATTCCTAATCATAAATAGGATATTTCATTTTAGCATCATTCAATTTCTCATTAAATTAAGCAACATGTCTTCCTTCTTGACTCAAAACAAGTTCAATTGTGGTTCCACTTGCATTTTACTTGGAATAACATCAAAATTTGGCAATGCCAAAACTAGTTGTTCTATCACCTTCATCAACTCATAACTTTTTTTAAGTGCAACAATCTATTTAAACTCCCTTTTATCACCTCTCATAGTCTTAGTAATAGACGCACAAATTCCATTGAAATTTCTAATGCACTTCTTATAAAAATTTGATAAACCATGAAAACTTATAACTTCTGAAATACTTACTAGTGTAGGCCACTCTACAATATCTCTAACCATCTCTAGATCCATCTTCAGTCCACTAGAAATGACAAACCCAAATACACTAATTCTTATTTCATAGAATTATAAGTCTTCACATTCATTAGTGAATTTTTTCTCTTAACATTTACAACACTAATCTGATGTGTTTCAAATGTTCTTCTTTAATCCTCAAAATAAAAATGGCATTCAAATATACAACAAAAAACTTACTAATATAAGGTTTCAAAACTTCATTCATCAATCTCATAAAAGTACTAGGTGCATTGTGTTAGGTTTATAGGTGTCATTCACCTTGCAATCCTAAAGTCTTATTTTAATCATAGATGATAATAATGTATGATATCCAAGAAATATGGAGAGGGTGAAAATGGATGCCCCTATGTGTGTGGGGAAAATCATTTATTATTATTTTATTCTCTTAGATGTAACTGTAATGGCATTATCATGAGAGGATACGAAAGAAGTCAAATGACAGTTATGGAGCATCTTCCTCATCATGGGCTATGACAATGTATTAATATGCCCTCATGAGCACCTAGGATTGGGAATGTGGTCTTAATTAGAGAATTTGATCATTATGACAAGATTTATGACATGTAAGTGGTATAAGAGGAGTTACATTCTATTTTGGGATGTTGACCAAGTGGATATGGGTGTTGGAGTTTTGCATGGAGGTTATGAGCACCTAGTTTTGGGTCCATGGTATTTTCTCCTTATTTTTAAAACCATTCATGGTTTCTCATTTTTTATTATTCTATATATTAAAACTTTGGGATAGTAGTTATATATAGGTTTTACAGGTACACAAGTTATGATGGTGGATTTTTTTCTTGAAAAGGTTTCTCCATGTATATACAGTGTTATGTGTTGCACTTTTATGGTTTGTTGATTTTATATTCTTTCTACATTTCCATTACATTGGTTAATACAAGAACACACTAAAATCTATACATTTAGTTTGATGTTATTTCTACAATAGTTCACTTTATATTTTAACACATTAGTGAGCCCAAATGGCATAACCAACCACTCATACAACCCTTCCTTTGTCTTAAAAGTATTATTCTACTCATCTCCCTTTCTAATTCTAATATGGTGATATCCACTATTCAAATCTATCTCATTGAAATACTTTTCTTCACTCAAATAGTCCATAAAGTCATGCATCCTTGGTAATAGAAATATTTACTTTATTGTGATCTTGTTGATAGCTCTAGAATCTATACATATTCTCCATCTTTCTCCTTTCTTTAGTGCTACTATGGTTAGCACCACACATGGATTCAAACTCTCTCAGATCAACCCTTTTGCTCAACAACTCTTCAACTTGCTTGTTTAACTCCTCATTTTTAGTTGGAATTAACCTATAAGAAACTTTATTATGTAAACTTGCTTCAAGGATCAAATCCATGTGATGACATATGCTTTTTATTGGTAGTAACTCTTTTGGTAAATTATTTGATACAATGTCACTGTATTATGCCAACAACTCTATTATCTTAGGTTGCAATAACATATATGATCTATGGATTATGCTACTTGCATTTACCTAGGAAAAATAACACAACAAACCTTTTCCTTCGCAATTCCTTTTAGAAGATGATTACTATTCACTAGTAACAATTTTGTAATACTATTCACCTTTTCACATTAGCTTTTCAAGGGTAAAAGTGCATGCTTTTCTCTACATTTTATCAACCTATAAATATTATCTCTACCATCATATATGGATTTTCTATCAAACTGCCATGATCTTGTTAGAACACGAGGATATACTGAGAGAAGGGTGAATCAATATATATTTATAACTTACCCCAATTTAACTTTGTCAACCAAAACTTCTAACTTCCTTAATTAGAAGATCAACAAATTAAACCAATTAAAGTACAACACATAACCACACAACCACAACACCAGATTTATGTGGAAAACCCAAGAAGGGAAAAAACACGATGAGCAAGCTACTTGGATCTACTATCCAAATCTAACCTCATAAATAAAAAACAAGATTACAATATTATTTTTGGGCTACAACCCAAAGGAATATGAAACTCCCTAAAATACAATACAACATCACTTACAGAATGAGGCTGCAAACTTTGTACTTCACACTTGATAAATTTCATTGATCAACCACCTCTGTAACATCAACCAACTTCACACTAAAACAAATCTTCAATTCCTTTGCACAACAAGTTCTGCTACCTTCAACACACTTCCATGCACATGCTCACTTACTTTCACACTCACATAAATATCCTCGCATACACTCACACACTTTCTTTTCCTCAACAATCAAGATCTTTCATTTATACCTTTCGCAAATTTCAAACTCTTTCTCCCATATTGGCCAAGATGAAACGTGCAAGGCCACACCAAGTCAACATCCAAAAGATGTAGAAAACCAATACGGTTCAAGCCAAGTGACAGCCAAGACCTATTCTTCATTAACACATTCTTCCAAGCAGGAACGCACTTCAAATCATCTAGTGGGAACATCAAAACACATGAAGTTAGCCCAACAAATACTTATTCTTCCACACAATAGCTCTAGACCTAAATTAGTACTAAAGGGATAAATTAACATCATGTGAATCATCAAACAAGCAACATAAGACTTACACAAACCTTCTCAACTAATCCTTCCTCTGAAAGATATGTTTTCTTTCTAGCACAAATAATCAAAAACTGAGTCTGGTATCACAAATAAATCTTAAACACATAGTCTTGATATAGAGCATTGAAAAACCAACATGCGGACCACTTCAACACCTAAAACCTAAACTGAACCATCTAACTAAATATATGAACTCATCCTCCAAACACCAAAGCCAAAAGATGAATTGCAGTGAAATACGGTGGCTTCTACTTTCTCCTCAAGACAACCTTAGCCAGAAGCATGATGTGTCTTTGTTCTTCTGACCCTGAAGAATCTCTGGGATACACCTTAGTAACTAAAAATTTAATATAACTATATTCTCATCTATAACTGGTCATCTTTCAAACCACAAGGCCTCATCTTCAAAAGCAAAGAAATGCAGAGTAGTTATCTAACACATCTTGATTGCAACCATCCTAAACCTCAGTCTTCACTTTGTAATCTCTAGAATCTTCTATGGTAACGTTCAAGATCTAAAATCAAGATCATACCTTCTTCACACCTACCTCTATCTAACTTCCAAATGCAAGGCCATACCTTTAATGCGGAGGAATGCAGAGCATTCTCCCGAGCTTCTTTGGTGTAACTTACAGTGCCTTAGACTTCCTAAGTCTTCCTTTTAAGATTTAAGCAATGATTTTCATTAGGAAATAATGAATACATCATTTATCATACTAGAGACATTATTCACAACAACATGCAACAATAATCACAACTTCTTTTCATCAAAATAGGAGTCTTCATGTTAGCACAACCTTTGTCAATGAACTTCAGAAGAAAGGTTACAAATGTGTATAGATGATACCAATCCAATTAGTAAACATAGTACATGACTTCCATCATCTTACCCTTTACTTCACAACTTCTTTGATCATCACACCTTTGTTTTCTTTTATGTTCATTATAGCATATACTCATCCCTCTACTTCTCTAAACATCACTAATCAACATACCATATCAGGACATCATACCACTACTATCATTACCTTTATTAGCTTCACTTTCAACCTTGTTCACAAAAACACTACTGACAACACTCCTAAACCTCACACTGTTGACATCAATGACAACACAAATACAACAATCTCCCCCTTTGGCATTGATGGAAATACTTGACCTAATATGTAAATTTCTCCCCCTTTGACATCAAGTCCGACAAAGAGCTAGTGGTCTTCTTCTAAACCAATCTTTCTTTAGCTCCCCCTATTTGCATTCTTCTTGATTCTTCTTTTACTACTTTTCACCTGTCATCTCCCCCTAACTGATCAAATATTGATGTCCTTCAAAACCTCTTGCATGCTCGCTCCTTCTAAGAGGTAGCCACCATCAATCTAGAGATAAAATATATCTTGAACTGCTCCCCCTGGATAGATGCACCATCTATGCATCTAGTTAGAAGGAGGGCCAACAATCCCTAATTTCTATCTAAGGTACTCAAAAGTATCCTTAGAAAATGCCTTGGTGAAGATGTCTGTAACTTGATACTTTGTAGGCACATACTCCAATCTGACTTCTTGATCTACAACCTTCTCTCTCAAAAATTGATACTTGATAGATATGTGCTTGGTTCTAGAATGCATCACTAGATTCTTTGAAATACTGATGTCACTTGTATTATCACAAAGAATACGAGTAGGTTCATCATATACAACCTTGATATCCTTGAATGTTTTCTTCATCCACATCACTTGGATGCAAAAAGCAGCAGCATCTATATATTCTATCTCTGTTGTTTATAAGGACACTAAATCTTGCTTCTTGCTAATCCATGAGACCATTCTGTCTCCCAAAAAGAAAGATCCTCTGTTGGTACTTCTTCTACCATCAATACTATCAACCCAATCTACATCAGTATAAGCACTCAGGGAAAATTCATCACCCTTTTGATACCACAATGTATGTTCTGAAGTGCTCTTCAAGTATTTGAATATTCTCTTGACTGCCTTCACATGTGTTTCCTTATGATCAACTTGAAACGTTGCAACCAAACACACAACTTGCATAATGTCAGTCCTTGATGTTGTTAGGTATAGTAGGCCCCCAATCCTAGACCTGTACTGAGTCTGATTAGCTTCAGATGACTCGTCATCTTTACTCAAGTGGCAACCAGTTGCCATAGGAATACTCACAAGTTCACAATCTTCCATTCCAAACTTCTTTAACATTTACTTAACATACTTTTCTTGAGAGATAAAGATGCCATCATTTAATTGGGAACTTTGAAGTCCATGAAAGAATGATAACTCTCCTAACATAGAAATTTCAAATTCTTTCTACATATCTCCTACAAACTTCTTACACATCTCATCATATCCACAAAATATTATATCAACATACACAACAACAATTAGAATTTATTCACCTTTAGTTTTGATGTAAAGGTTGCTATCTGCGGTACCTTTCTTGAAACCTTGATGGAGTAAGTACATATCCAACCTTGCATACCAAGACCTAGGGGCTTGTTTGAGACCATACAGAGCCTTCTTGAGTCTGCACACCATGCTTGGGTCTTCTAATAACTGAAAACCATCCAACTACTCTATGTAGACATCTTCTTCCAAGTCACCATTCAGGAAAGTAGATTTGACATCCATCTGATATACCTTGAATCCCTTATGTAATACAAAAGAAAGAAACATTTTGATTGTTTCCATTCTTGCCACCGGAGTAAATGTCTCCTCATAGTCAACACCTTCAACTTGTGAATATCCTTTGTAAACCAACCTTGCTTTGTTCTTGACCACTTCTCCATCTTCATTCAACTTGTTCCTAAAAACCCATCTTGTTCCTATCACATTCTTGTCTATAGGCCTTGGTACCAACTCCCAAGTCTGGTTCTCTTCTATCTGATTCAATTCTTCTTCCATGGCTTGTATCCATCCTTCATCCTTGCTAGCCTCATTAAAGTTTTTAGGTTCTATACTTGATAGTAAAGCAAAGTTTACTTGTTCATTTGTTCTGGCAAATCTTCTTCTTTTATAAACTCTTTCATTCTTGTCTCCAATGATCTGATCTTCTGAATGATTTTTCTAGAACATACTTGGTTGGAGTCTTAGTAGTCTTCTCTAGAGTTTCTTCCTTTTCTTTAACATCTGCAACTTCCTCTATGTAGGTAGGTTCATCTAGCCAACAGTCTTCTTGCTCAACTAAATTTTGATGTGATTCTTCATCTAGTCTTACATTTGCACTCTCAACTATCTTCCTTAGTGTTTTATTGTAGCATTTGTAGGCTTTGATGGTAGTTAAGTATCCAAGGAAAATAGCTTCATCTACTCTTGAGTCAAACTTTCCTAGACCTTCTTCATCTCTTTTGATGTAGCATTTTCTTCCAAAAACTCTAAAATACTTGACTATTGCAGGTCTTCCATTCCAAATCTCATAAGGTGTCTTGGTGTTGTGCTTTCTTAGTTGTCCTCTGTTAAGAATGTAGACTGTAGTATGAATTGCTTCTTTCCAATATATATCAGGTAGTTTGGCTTCACTCAACACTGTCCTGGCCATTTCCTAAACAATCCTATTCTTTCTTTCTGTAACACCATTTTGTTCAGGGGTTCTAGCAACTATATAGTGTCTTTTCATTCCATATTCTTTACAAAATTCTACAAACTCATTTGATGTGAACTCACCACCTCTATCAGACCTTAAGCACTTGATTCTAGCATTCATTTCATTTTCAACCATAGACTTGAAGATCTTGAATCCACTAAAAGATTTTGATTTTTTTTCAAAAATGTAACCCATGCCATTCTAGAGAAATCATCAATGAGAAACATAAAATACCTCTCAGCTTGTAGTATTTTTGTCCACACAAGTTAGTATGAACCATTTCCAAAGGCCTTGTAGTAGAATATTCCTTGGACTTAAAGGTTATCTGTGTTTGCTTTCCAATCTGACATTCCTTGCATATGGTGCTTGCAGGCTTGGGATCTTTGGCATGTCCCTTACTGCTTGCATGGAACTGATCTTTACAATATTATCAAAGTTGATGTGCCCCATTCTCTTATGCCACAACCAACATTCATTTTTTTGTCCTAACAGATAGTTCCTCTCATTAACCCCATTCAGATTATACAAGTTTCCTTCTATCTTAAATCCTTCTGCCACCAATTTTCTAGATTTTGCTCTTCTAATTTCACACCCTTGATCATGAAATATGAGATTATATACTTTGTTGCACATTTGACTCACACTGAGAAGATTATGCTTGAGACCTTCTACATAAAAAACATCATGTGTCTGAGACTTTCCATCAATGTTTATAGTACCTTTTCCAGTGATCTTTGCATAAGAGTTATCTCCAAACCTAACCAATCCACCATTCCACTTGCCAAGATTGATGAACTTGATCTCATCACCAGTCATATGATTTGTACAGCCATTATCTATCACCCAAAGATTTTTTTGTCCTTGAGCATGAAATGTTGTTTGGACAATCATTGAGTTCTCAACATTGTTGCTTTCATTGTCTTGCTCAGTGACATCAGTCATCTAAGATTATGAATTTACAAGACCATTCCTGCAATACCTTTCTATATGTCCATACTTGTTGCAAATTTGACATACCACGTTGGCATCAACAAGAGAAGAAAGAGAATTTCTACTTACAAGATTTCTTTTAGTCATTACAAACTTGCAATCCATAGCCTTATGACCAAATTTATTGTAGATAAAACAATAACCAAAGAAAACATGATTGAACCTGTTCATGGAGAATTGTCTTACATGAAGAGATATTCCTTGAGGCAAGATGAGATCTGTACATTATGTATCATCCACACCTCCAAGCTTTACATTCTTCAACTCATGTTTGAGTAACTAAATTTCTCTCTCAATTTGTATACATTCTTTTGTCTTAACTTCAATTCGAGCTCTTTTTTCTTGATTCTCCTTCCTTGCACAATCCAAGTCTTCAAGAGCATAAACAAGTTCATCTTCAAAATCAAATTCATATTCTTCTTTGTCTGCAACCTTGTCTGAATCATTTGAGATCGCCATGGCCATGAATAGAGATTCTCCCCTATCCTCATCAGATGAGTAGTGATCTACTTCTTCTCTAGAGTTGTAGTGTTGTTTTGAAAGAAGGTTCCTCTTGAAATTGTTTCTCTTGAACCCTTTTCTGCTACTTTCACTTTCTCTAAAGGGACATTTAGAGGCATAATGACTAATTCTACCACATTTGAAGAATTTGAAAGGTAGCTTACCTTTATATTTGCCTGATCCTCTTTTCAACTTTTTTTTACAAAGTTTACTTCTTCTTCCTCAGGTTCATTGTATATATCAGATGTTCCTTCATTCCTCACAACATTGAAAGAAGCTTCTTTTTGGAATGGACCTATGACTTCATTTCTCATTTCATAGGCATTGAGGGACCCAAACAATTCTACCATGGTGAGTTTCTTCAAATCTTTGGCTTCTTCTATTGTAGAAACTTTTGAATCAAATCTATGAGGGAGAGATCTCAAGACTTTCTTTACAACCAATGATTCAACTAAATCTTCACCCATACTTTTGATTCCATTGATTGCTTCATCTACCTAGTGTAAATAGCCAGCTATGTTTTCTTCTTCTTTCATCCTTAGATTCTCAAATATTATTTTGTAGGATTGCAATTTGGCTTCCTTTATGGTGTCATCTCCTTCATAGAGACCTTTGAGATTTTTCCATATCTCCTTTGCAGTCTTGCACTGCACAACCTTGACTAACTCTAAACTATTCAAACCACTTAAGATTGCATTCTTGGCTTTGGCATTGTTTTCATGGGCCTTCTTCGCATCAGAATCTAAAATGGGATGATTGGGTTCAACATAATCAGTCGTGATCACTCTCCAGACATCATACCCTAGTGAGGTAAGATAGGCTTCGATCCTTACACTCCATAAGTCATAGTTATTTCCATCAAACATCGGATCTTTAGAAGAAGACTCCTTCTAATCCATGTGTTCTATTCCAAGATCTACCTTCAGCTGTTAGGCTGCACCAAGGAACTTAGCTCTGATACCAATTGTTAGAACATAAGGATATACTGATAGGGGGGTGAATTAGTATATATTTATAACTTAGCCCAATTTAACTTTGTCAACCAAAACTTCTAACTACCTTAATTAGAAGATCAAAAAATTAAACCAATTAAAGCACAACACATAACCACACAACCACAACACTAGATTTATGTGGAAAACCCAAGAAGGGAAAAACCACAGTGAGCAAGTTGTTTGGATCTACTGTCCAAATCTAGCCTCACAAATAAAAATAAGATTACAATATTATTTATGGGCTAAAACCCAAAGGAAGCTACAACTCCCTAAAATACAATACACCATCACTTACAGAATGAGGCTACAACCTTTGTACATCACACTTGACAAATTTCATTGATTAGCCACCTCTGCAACATCAACAAACTTCACACTAAAACAAATCTTCAATTCTTCTACACAACAAGTTCTGCTACCTTCAACACACTTCCACACACATGCTCACTTACTTTCACACTCGCATACACTCACACACTTTTTTTCCTCAACAATCAATATATTTCATTTATACCTTCCACAAATTTCAAAATCTTTCTCCCATGTCGGCCAAGATGAAACATGTATTCATGAAACGTGCAAGGCCACACCAATTTGACATCCAAAAGATGTAGAAAACCAATGCAGTTCAAGCCAAGTGATAACCAAGACCTATTCTTCATTAACACATTCTTCCAAGTAGGTGCATGGTTCAAATCATTTGGCAGGAACATCAAAACACATGAAGTTGGCCCAACAAATACCTATTCTTCCACACAATAGCTCCAGACCTAAAGTGATACTAGAGGGATCAATTAACATAATGTGGATCATCACACAAGAAACATAAGACTTACACAAACCTTCTCAACCAATCCTTCCTCTAAAATATATGTTTTTAGTTCTAGCACAAACAATCAAAAATTGAGCCTGGTATCACAAACGAACATTGAGCACACAGTCTTGAGATAGAGCATTGAAAAACCAACATGCAGTGCACTTTAGCACTAAAAACCTGAACCAAACCATCAAACTAAAGATTGGAACTCATCCTCCAAACACCAAAGCCAAAAGATGAACTGTGATGAAATGCAGTGGCATCTACTTTCTCCTCTAGACAACCTTAGTCAGCACGATGATGTGTCTTTGTTCTGCTGACCCCGAAGAATCTTTGTGGTACACCTTAGCAACTAAAAATTTAATACAACTATCTTCTCATCTATAACTAATCATCTTTCAAACTAAAAGACCTCATCTTCAAAAGCAAATAAATGCAGAGCAGTTATCTGACACATCCTGATTGCAACCATCCTGAACCTTTGTCTTCACTATGTGAGCTCTAGAATCTTTTGTGGTAACATTCAAGCTCTAAAATTAGGATCATACCTTCTTCACACCCGCATCTGTCTAACTTCCAAACCGCAAGGCCATACCTTTAAATGCAGAGGAATTCAAAGCATTCTCCCGAGCTTTTTTGGTGCAACTTTCAGTGCCTTAGACTTCCTGAGTCTTCCTTTGAAGATCTAAGTAATTCTTTTCATTAGGAAATAATGAATACAACATTTATCATGCCAGAGACATTATTTACAACAACATGCAATAATAATCACAACTTCTTTTCCTCAAAATAGGAGTCTTCATGTTAGCACAATCTTTGTCAGTGAACTTTAGAAGAAAGGGTACAACTGTGTACAAATGATATTGATCCAATCAGTAAACATAGTACATGACTTCCATCATCTTACCCTTTACTTCACAACTTCTATGATCATCACATATTTGTCTTCTTCTATGTTCATTACAACATATACTCATCCCTTTGCTTCTCTGAACATCATTGATCAACACACCATACCACTGTTGGCATTGCCTCTGTTAACTTCACTTTTAGCCTTCTTCATCATAGCATTGTTGACAACACTCCTGGACCTAACACTATTGACATCAATGACAACACAAATGCAACAAATCTACCCAACAAAATATGACAAACATTGGTAGGCATGATATCACACAAAATTTGATTTTCATAAACTCTAATAATAAGCTTATCAAGATATTGTTCACATCCAAAATCCTTCTAGGTACAAAACAATTGAAACTAAATTACTAGTATTACCATTATCAATATTAACCTTACAATGTTTACCTCCATACTTGCATATGGTTCTGAACAATTTTTTTCTTTGAACTAGTTCATTATGATCTACTATAGTTTTTTACAAAGCCCCTCTCTTTAATAATGACTCACATTTTTCCAATCCACTCGTTCTCCATTGGAAAAAAAATCTTTATCAATATGTGTGTGGCTCTTGTGAGTCTCATGGATCTTTTCTCATAACCTCCTTGTGATTGTGAGCATTCAAATGCTCCATGTCCTTCATCTCTAAACATAAAATAGGTGCAATAGAATAATCCACTTCCTCTACCACATTGATAATCACTAGATCTTTTATTGTGGCAATAGTTTCAATTCTCCTTGGGTTATGGATCATCATAACTTTGTCCTCTGTCTCTATTCCCTTAATTTCTACCATCACATCTTTGTAGTTGGCCTCCTCCATCTCTTTGTTTAATCTATTTGATTTGACTTATCTTTTTCAATTTATCTTTGCCCTTTAGGGAAAATCAATATGCCTCTCTAATAGATTACAATCTATCTATACAATAGATCCTTTCAAACCATTAGCATACCTTGTTATTTTATTTTGATAATCTTCATGATGAATTTATTATAGTTGAGGTTACATAAGAAAATATGTTTTGGTTTGGTGTCGTACACCTTACAAATCTATTTAACACTATAATTATTTAATATTGTAGTGCGTTGTAATATTTGGGTCCTCATGAAAAAAGTACCACACTTGGGAGGAATCTCAAGATCCCTTGAATGACACACTACATGACTTGGCATTTGTATTATGACATTTTTAAGAGAGAATCAATGTCATGTAAGATGTATACAAGTATCTATGACATTTCAAGATACATGAGAGAATCTATGTTGAATGAAAGAGCATGTAAGAACATTGTAAGTGGGGGTTCCATAGTGGACTAGGTGAAGCATCTTTGGCTAGTAATTATGGCATACCTAAGAACGTATTTTAAGAGGTTTGAATGGATCAAATTGGAGCACCCATGTTTGGTGGGTGGAATCTTTGATTTGGAAGTTACATACTATTTTAGGGAGGTGCATTCTAGTGGAAGTGTTGAAATTTGGGAGTCCAATTTGGGTGATTAAATTGGGTGTATTTTTTTGACTCATGGTATTAGAAACAACCAAGTTTCCTAGATTGCATTGACCTATATATTAGATTCTTGGGATATAGTTTGTATGGTGACTTCATAGTGAGGTTATGCTACTAGAGTGAATTCATAAATTAGAGTTGAATATCTCATGTATCTCCTACGGAGAGCACTGTAACTCTACATTGAATTATATTCTTGTTATTGAGATTAATACATTAAGCATGCTTTTGAGATTGGGTTTCCCCAATGTATATATTATGTTGTGTTGTTTCTCTACTAAATATTGCTAGATATGAACCTATTTACACTGATTCTCTCATAGGATTGGTGTAGGGTTTGTCTATTTCCTGTCACAAACAAGGTCAACTCCTAATGTTTTGGGTTGCTAGAGAGATGTGTGGATATACACAATAAATGTGGCATTTATGATCCTAATTCAGGCCACCAAAATATTCCACTATGTAGTACATGTGGTCTAACCTCCATCATGGATCAAATAGAGTGATCAAATAGATTGATAGATCAACATATTCTTCTAAACTATACTTTTTTAGATAACTTCTATTCCCTCTTAGTGGAGTCTTGATCAAATATTATTGTTTTTGATAATTTTTTGTCCCATTTTTAGGTTGAATGTAATTTTAAAAGGCTAAAGGTTGATAGAATGTAATTATTTTTTAACACATCTCTTCTTCAACATGGGCCCATCCTTGCACATATCCAAGATGTTTAGAATTTGGTGCTATGTATACAAGGAAACACTAGTTGGATTTCTTAGTGGTTAGATGCAACCACTTGCACTACTTAGTTATTGCATATATAAGGCCACTAATTGTCTTGTATTCACCAAAAATGATATAAAACCATAAGTTTTAATCCCAATAATTCCTCCACTCAACTCAAAGTTCAATCTTTTCACGAATGACTATAAATTCAAGTGGGAAAGTTGCACCTCCAACTTTAGATCTCAAATACACATAATGATAGGAGAGCTTAAATCAAAGCTAGAACTCATTGGCTAAAGATTGGTGAAAAAGTTTCTAAATAATCATTTCAAAGCCTTAGATGTAGAAATATTTCTCAAAAATTCAAATCCTTCCTAGAGAATGATAAACATTTGACATAATTGCCAAAGGTGTTGCATGCTTTTTTTCTAGAAATATAGAAATTATTTCAAGCTCAAGCACTTTTTTAGGCACAAGCACAAGCTCTACAACAATGGCTTGATGTAATTCCATGTTATTTGTCTAACACTCAATGAGTAGCTTGTGAAAAATTCTATCTCACTAAAAGTGAAAGGAAATATGCAGTAATTTCCTACTTAATCCTATAAGGAGAGAATTACAAGTTATTTGATCTATATAAATTTCAATAACATTTTTAAATGGTTATAGATATTAAGAAATATAACAAGAATAGAAAACAAGAAAAATAAGAATAGAAACAACCACAAAAGATGGTGACACCAATATTCCCTAGAAAACCCTTGTAAGGTAAAAACATAACCTCCAAATGTTCACTAAAACCAAATGTTTTATCAGCAACATGTTACAATATAATATCAAGCTTCAAACTTTAACACTTTGAACCTAGAGGAAGTTTGGAAGCATAACCTTGCATTAAATTGAACATACTATCTCCCTATCAAGATTTATATATATACCCAAGGAACAATCAAGGTGGTTAACATTCAACCCATGTGCCTCACCTTCAAGGGAAGCTTCTCAACAAAGATAATGTAACTCCCAATTAACCTGTTTAATTCCCAAGACCAAGTGAGGTCAAACTAATTACCAATAATTCCATGTAGATGTAGTTATTACCACTTACACACCTATTACTCATGTTACAAGTACTCAACCAAAGATGCTAATCATAGTTCACTAAGTAACCTCTCAACTCAATGAATTTTTGCAATCGTCATGAAACCAATGACACATGGTGGAGAGTGTCATCTATAGAATCTTAGGGTTCCTTCTAAGTAGGATGCCCTTTTCCATGTGGGCACATTATTTACAGTATTACAAATATTAAATATTTATTCCTAGACCTAGGACTTGAAAGGTGTACAACACACTCATTCCATTAGTCCTAATGATCTCTTGCTTATTGTATACATTGCATTGAGTTATAGGAGGTACTCAACATAGTGAAATAAATGCGAGGGGTTGAGCCCCATAGCCATACTACATGATTTGAACCTTTTATGATCACAAACTTCATAAACTCATCTACAAAATTTACCAATGTATCCACTTTCTCAACCATAACCCTCTTGTCCTCCACTATGTCATGAACAAAGTGACATTGCACATCAATGTGCTTCATTTGTGCATAAAAAGTAGGGTTTTTTGCCATGATAAAGGAGATCTAACTATCACATTGGATCACCACATATTTATACAACCTAATGTCTAAACACAATTTGTGAAGTTATACTACCTCCTTACAAGCATGAGCAGTTACCATATACTTTAACTCTATAGTTGAAAGAACAACATAGCCTATCATTTTCTCATTTAACTAATTGCACCATTAAACAACATAAAAGAATACCCATTGGTAGACATCCTTCTATCCACATCACCAATCGAATCAAAATCCATGAATCCTTTGTATATCTAGTGTCCATCTCAAATTTTGTCTTCTTTGGTAGCAAATCAAATATTTTGATGTGTCTCTAATACATCTAAAGACTCTCTTCTCTATAGTCTAATGATCTTTTCCCTGATTGGACATATACCTGCTTAAGATCCTCACTTCTTAGGTAATGTCTACCCTAGTGCAGACCATAACATGCATAAGACTACCATCTACACTTGCATAGGGGATGTGCCTCATGTCCTCCATCTCATTTGGTGTTGAAGGGAACTAATAAAAAATTTGTATTCCCATAGGAATTAAAACACTCACTAGTTTTCAATCTTGCACCTTGTACTACTATACAATAGAATTATCATACTTCCTTTGGCTAATCCAGAGTTCATTTGTTCACTATATCTCTCCTAATCTCCATCCATAAGATGGACATCGCTACCCTTGAAACATTCATAGAAAATAATACTAAAAGATGAGATTTTAGAGCCCTAATAATATCCTTACTATTATTGAATAATTAATGGTTTAATCCTTGAGGGGTTCCATCTAAGGGGGTTTAATTGAAGGGGGTTGGATAAAATCCCCTTAGATCAAACCCCCTTGGAAATAACCCCCCTAGTCTTATATCAAAACCTCGATGAAGTCTCCTTCGCACCTATCAAAATGCTAACAAAAACCAATTTTGCTTCACCTTTTGAGGGATCAATTGAAGTCATTTAGAAATTCTATTTTGTAAGCATGTAGCCCTTAGCATAAGATTTCTATAAAGTATGATTTTGAATATATTTATTTGATTTTTATATTTATTTTCTAGTTCACATAGGTTTTTCACCGAACATCCAGGTCTCTATTCCACACATGTAGAAAAATTAAAAAAATAGAGATTTATTTTTTGAAAAATATCTGCACACTAGGTATTGATGTCCTTGTTTCAACAAAAAAACAACTTAATTTGGGTACATACAAAATAAGTTATGTTGTATGGTATTAACCTATGTCTGAATTATAATAAATTTCACTTCAACAATTAATAAAAAAATATATGCAATAAAAAATTATGAAAAAATATCTGCACACTAGATATTGGTGTTACAAATCTATGTTAAAATTTTATAATTTGATCCTTTCTATATAAAAAGTTATGATCTAAGGTATAAATGTAACTTAAAAAAAAATGTTAACTATAAAAAATAAATTATTAAAAGTTACGTAAAAAAATTCACAAATTATTTCTTAATTTTTTTTTAAATTACATTTAGAATATACACACAAAATCTCAAAAATCACTAGTTCATATCATCTTCAAATTCTTAATGGTTTAGTTGCTATAGGTGTTAGAAAGTGAAATTTTGGTTAAAAACACTGATTTCAATGCTTACTTTGGCCAAAATGTGGGACATAGTATTGTGGGATCACCCTACTTATTTTGGTTAATCCAGAGTTTTCTATTCAGTATATCTCTCCTAATCTCCATTCATAAGATGGACTTTACTACCCTTGAAACATTCATAGAAAACAATACTAAATGATGAGATTTTAGAGCCCTAATAATATCCTTACTATCATTGAAGATTAATGTGTCATCAACATATAAAAAGATAACAATAAAATTATCACTATATTGTTTGAAGTAAACCAAGTGAATTGATTTAGCTCTAACATGCCTTGACTTCATGACATAGGTGTCAAAATTGTGATATCACATCTTGGGGGATTATTTAAGACCATAAATATATTTTTTCAACTTGTAAATAAAACCTTTCTTACCTTTCACCTCAAACTGATCTAGTTATGTTATGTAGATCTTCTCCAAATTTCCATGTAGAAAATTTGTTTTCACATCTATCTATTCAACCTTAAGGTAAAACACAGTAGAAAAAAATAACAAGAATCTCATGGATTTCAACTTCACAATAGGGGAGAATATCACGTCAAAATGAATTCTCTTTATTTAGGAATAGCCATTAGTCTTGATTTGTACTTCTCAATTCTATCCTTTGAACTATATTTCTTCTTGGAAATCCATTTGTAGCCAACATGTTTCCTATCCTTATGAAGCTTCACCAAGTCCTATGTTACCATCTCCTCATCGATGACCACTTTTTAGGACTTTATATCTATATATTCCATTGCCTCCACTATTTTGTGCTCATCCTTATTAGTAGAAAAATAAAAATGCATCTATAATCAGGTGTGTTGTACTTATTAGGTTGCATTATTTGTCGATTGGACCTCCTCATGAGTGAGGTTTGATGTTGTTCTTTTTATTCCTTTCAACACTTTGAACTCTCTAAACTAACACTCTCATCACATTGATGTTGAATCTCATGTTCAACCTCAAGTGTAGTCCCTCATTATTTGGCTTCATCTATACCACTTCTTTCTAAACTTTAGGTTGTGAAGGTGTAGAAGAAGATTTGATATCCATAAAGATCACATTATAACTTTACAATTTCTTTCAATATTTAGTATTCCAAAGATTGTACTCTTTCATGTCATTATTGTAGCCAATAAAAATACTCTTCTTTGTTTTGAAATCCAACTTGGATCTCTTCTCCATAGGCAAATGCACCTATGCCTCACAACCAAAAACATTGATATGTTGCAATGAAGAATTAACTTTTTCAACCAAGCCTCTTTTGGGGTTTTGCCCACAAGAGTTAAATTAGGAGACTTGTTAATTAGGTAACAAGTTATGCTCACAACTTCTACTCAAATTTTTTCTTCCAAACTAGCACTATTGAGCATGCTCCACTCTCTCCATTGGTGTCCTATCCAATCTCCTTCCAACTCCATTTTATTGGGGTGTATGGAGTTGTCTTATGCCTCACAATACCATGTTCTTCTACAAAATCTATCAAACTCTACTAAACAAACTTCTCCACCATTGTCTACCCTCAAAATCTTGATCTCCCTCTCTATCTAGTTCTCAATAAGAGCCTTAAACTCTCTTAAATTTGAGAAGACCTCTAAATTGTGCTTGAGGAAAAACACAAGTGATTTCCTAGAGATTTCATCAATAAAATATACATAATAGAGAGGTTTTCCTAGAGATGGTATATCCACAAGACCAAATACATCAATATGAATCAAATCTAGAACCCCTACAAATCTAGAAGAGCTTGAAGAAAACTTAGCGTAATTTTATTTTCTATATAAAATGTTCACAAAAATAAAAATCTAGGGAACAATTAGTTATCCCCTCTATTACATTTTAAAGATCCTTAAGCCTTTCTCACTAATATGTCCTATAGGCTTGTGCAATAGCATGGTCTTCTTTGTTTGAAGATTATGATTCCTTGAATCGAGAATCTTAGAACTATTACATTCCATGGTGCTAGCATCCAAATAGAAAATTGTTCCAAATTGGGAAAAGACTAGAATATCAGGTGGAAACAATCCTAAAACACACTAGGGGAGTGGACACTAAAATTAGTATAAAAATGTAAGGTTGGTATTGCAAAGTAGGTAATTTATAACTGTATAGTAGCCACAAAAGATCTCTAAGAAGGAATCTTGATCCTTGGGCAAACAAATCCCTTTTAAGTCAGATTTAACCCACTTCTCATCATTGGTGTGTTGGAAGCCATGTTAACATGATTGCTAAGTGATCATTTTTGGAGTGATAGTAGATGGTGTTGGATAATAATTGGTGATTGAAATCACCTACATGTGATATCCTTTTATACATTTCCTAGGCACACATAATTGTTTTTTGGCATGAGAGTCAGCAAGTAATGACTAGTTGGGTTGAGTCAACGTGGGTCCATAATTAATATTGAAATTGAAAAAAGTAGGTGAAGTTTGCACATGCGATCCTAACCTAGGTAGATAAAGTAGTGATTTGAGAGTTGAGATTGACTTGAGTAGAGGTAAATGGTGTTTCTAAGTGTAAGACTAAGAGTTGGGTCAATGAGTATTCCAAATCAATTATATAATATGCTAGGACTATACACTTAGGACACCCATACAAAGTGGTGTAAAATAGGAGGGAAAAGTGTGGAGAGATGCACTTTTCATCTCTACATTCTACTCTTGACCCACTTTGGTCTGCATGTAAATCTACATGAGAAAGTATACCAAAGTAAAAAAGAAAAAAGCATAAGTGGAAGTAGGATAGTGTTACTTTAGAAAATGTCCCCTTGGGGGCTTTTCCCTCTTAAGGTTTAGCTCCTGAGTCCTATTTATGCATTTAGAGTATCTTGCACATTAATCTGACATCCCAATGAGAAAACCCTAAAGTTCCATGGCAATTTGGACTCAGGGGATGCACTTATCGAAAATCCTACCTGAAATAGGGGGTGGACTTGGGCGCCTGCGCCCTAGTCCTGCCCTATTTTAGGTTAGGCCCAATTTCAAAGTGTCAGTTTGTGACTGTTATTTAGGTCCTATGCCGACACGGCAAGTTTCAATTATGAAATTCTTGGAAGGAATATTTGTAGTTGCATATATAAGCATGTTTAGGCATTCATTTGTAAACTAGATGGTTATTGGGAACCAGTGGCTTACGTGAAAGTGATTCAAGGCATTCATTGTGTGTTGTAGAGTAGACTTTGTGTTATTATTGTGTTTGTGTTTGCAGATTTAGGCATTCATCTCCTCATGGCATGAAGAGTTTCTTCCTTCCATGAGATCTTCACTACAATGTGATATAAATTGTGTTTTTAATCATTTATCATTTGGATTTTGCCTCTATCCTGTAGGGATACGCACTCTTTATCTGACAACAGTGTTCAAAAGACTTGAATGTCTCTCTAGGGCTTGACTGAGCCAAGCCTCTAAACACCACAACCCCAACCCATTTTCCCATGATTGTAGGTTACAGGTTGTAGGAGCATAAAAATTAGAGTTGCAAGAGAACAGTGTAGGCTATCAGAATTGTAGATCAAAGAAGAAAATAGGGATCTAGACTCGAGAACCCACTCATTAGTCCTCTGGATCCCACAACTGAAGAATCTCTGGAACAACAAGAATATGTTGCAGATAAGATTCCTAGATCCTGACAAAAAGCATGGCACTAGACTAGGGCACCCGCTCATTAGTCCCTGACTGTTCTACTTTTCTAACTTTGAAATCTAGTATGCATTTAATTATCATTTAGTAGCTCTGTGTGCGAGCATTTTTCGTGATTTGTTCATTTACTTCCGAATTTGCATAATTAGGGTTTTGAGCACAATTAGGCATAATTGAACAATGAATCTACACAATCCTAATTTTCCCTACATTCCAAGTGACTACAGGCCTGATAGTAGATTACCTACTCGACCTAAAGTCCTTGAATGTTTGAGGTGAAAGGAGGATTCACACAAATTAACCCTAAACATAAACAAATCCTCTTATTCCATTTTCACCTTAAACATTTTGGTGAGCCCATGTTTTTAATGAAATTTACACCTTTTTGAGTATTGTGCTTCATATTTACATTCATTTCATTTATTCATTGCATTATTTATCTTATTGCCTTTGAAAAATTACAAAAAAATTGAAAAAATTGCATTCTAGGGTTTGCATTTTCATATAATTTTCATCAATTAATTTGATTTTCATTAAAATTATGATTTTTGCATTAGATCTGAGATAAATTACATAAAATTACAAAATTACAATCACTTGCATGGCATTTTCATTATAAAATTGTTAGGGTTTTGTTGGAAATTTTGAATTTTTCATATAACCTAGTAAATTAAAAAACTAGGGTTTGTAGGTAAAATCTTGTTTCAAATTTTTCTATTGATCTTAGAACACTCATTAAAATTTAAATTTGTCTGTAGTGTTGCATTTTAGTGTAAATTTGTATTTAGATTTCAAAAATTTGCATTCGTACATAGAAAATTTCAACAAAAACTAGCATTTTTCATTAGATTTGCACTTGCATTTTGGCATTGTAGGGTTTGAAAATTATTTTTAGATCTGAGTAGTATTAATTTTCATCATAAATCAGATTACAAAACATTCATGTATCATTTTGCACTCATTTGCACTAATATCTCATGCCTAGGGTTTGAAAACCTTGATTTTTCACTAGATGTGGCCTTATCGACTCTCTAGATTTGCACCATAGGCATATTGTAAAGGATTTTTCTGCACTAATTGGATGTTATCAGGGTTATTATCTGCTACTTCTCATAAAATTATTTACAAAACCTTTTTATTGGACTCTTACAGTGAAAATTGCATATTTTAGCTATATTTGCCCTAGGGTTTGGCCTAGATTTACACTCAAAGCGTGTTGTGAAAGATTTTATGGATTTAGGTGACTGATATTACTTCTATAATCTTCTGTACCTCCTAAAATTATGTACAAAATTCCTTTTGTTGGGTCTTTGCATTGAAAAGTTGTGAAAAATTACACATTTTAGTGCATTTTCACTAGGTTTTGACTTGTCATCATTCTAGGATTGCATCAAAAGTGTGTTGTGAAGGATTTTATGTATTTATTGGACTGATATCAAACATATTATTTTCTATCCCTGATCAATTTCCTTACAACACCTTTTCTTTCACTTATTTGCATTGAAAAAGTTGAAAAAATCAAGCATTTTAGATCATTTTCATACATAGTTTTGCATTTGCCTTTTGCATAATTTTTGAAAAGATTTTGAAATCTGATTTTACATTGATGTTACAATACATTTCACCATGTCATCTTCATCTCATCGCTCTTTGGTATCTTTACATGCATATATCAAAAACTTCAAGAGCTTCTACAAATTTCTTAATATGAATCCTCATGTTCTCACTTACTTACAAGTTGTGTACCACAAGGATATATTTAAATGATCTTGATTTGAAATCCTTGACTATGTATCTGATTTTGACAACTTCACATCTCTCATGAATACATACCCTTGGGTAGTAGAAGATTTGAGGAAACACATTGAGAATTGTGAGAGTGAAAGTTCTCTTAATGTTTTGGATTTAATAGCTAAAACATATGGTGATGATGATGACGATGATTGCATAGATTATCCTACTTCTCCTATAGTTGAATGTTCAAGGACCTTAGATGAGAAGACTATGGATAACTCTATTAATTATGCAACACCTTTCCCTCTTAACAACACAGTACCTTCCTATCATTCCAATGCTCTCCCTGGCCAAGATGTAGCATTAGTGGATGCAAAAAGGTCTCTCACATTAAATCCTTTAAGGATGAATGTTGGGTGAAATCAAGAGGGAAATAGTGTTAATTCAATATTCATTAATATACTTTGTAACAATATTCCTAAGATGATTTTCCAAGGGGCACCTAGTGCACCCTCTTGCTTAAAGCTAGTGATTAGTGTTCAAGGTCGAGCCCCGGATCACATCTACAAATATGCACAACGAATTGGTCAACCAAGTCAAGGTGTTAAAAATGTGTTACAACAACCACACCACAATGTGATTGCTCACATATACAACACCCATAATAACAAGCAAAGTAATCAAGCACCGTATGTGCCTATCTCTCTTCCATGTTCTCAACCTATGCTCCCTCCACCACCTCATCTTACTCATAAAAGTGGTCAAGAATATGATCTTGTCAAATAGCTTCGCGCTACTCTAGCTAAGATATCTCTTTGGGATTTAATACAAACATCACCTGCATACCATGGAATGCTCCAAGAAGCTTTACAAAAGGTGATTGTGCCACCTGCTGTTAAGCCAAATGATGTAGCAGCTCTATTAGATTGTATGCATGCAACAAAAATGGATATTCTCTTTCAACCACATGAATTATCATTAATTGAAGTTCAAAACCAATATGATCCACTTATAATCTTAGTCACAATAAATAAAACATTGGTAAAACGAGTTATGTTTGACAATGGATCAGCTCTTAATGTTTGTGGCATTAACTTATTACATAAGATTAAAGTTGATACATCTTTAATTAAGCCAAAAATGACAAGTATCCATAGCTTTGACAATGTTGGATGACAATCCATAGGCACTATAACTCTACCTGTACAAGTAGGACCTATGATTGTGCCTACCCTATTTCATGTTATGCCTTGTTCTCTATCTTACAACATGATTCTTGGTAGACCCTGGATCCATGCATTGGAGGTAGTTCCTTCTACTTTGCATCATTTAATTAAATTCATATTAAAAGATAAGATGCACACTATTCATGTCGATCCTAAACCAAATAACTGTTTACATATTGAAAGGCAAAAACCAATTTACAATCATATGAGCTTAAACAATTTGTGAGGTGATCCATCAATGTCTCTTGCCACGGATAATGTCGCATACGACTCTAAACCATTGAATGCACTTTTTGGTGATGATTGGGGTTCATTAGATTTTACTCCTTCCTTTAATGGGGAATATAAAATTAATAACTCTGATAAATCCAAAGTTTCGTCGATCTCATCTAAACAATCTTTGGAAATACTAAAAGCCTCCTTGGTAGAAAATAAATATAATACTCTCACTTACACTACAAATTATGATACCTACGAGGCTTCACCTTCTTCTAAAGAAATGGACTCTCTATATGGTCGTGGATTTCAAATTTTATACAAAAATAACAACTATGTAGGTAATGGTTGTGGTGTAAATCAACAAGGAATCAAAGTACCTTTACAAGTTGCTGGAATTCATTACATAGTCGATATAGGATACCACTCTTTGAAGCCCACTCAAGCCTCTTGTCATCCTAAACTTAATACAATATCAACAAGACCAAAACAACATGAGAGATATCCTAGATACTTATGCTCTTAACATTGGGATGGAACAAGTAAGTATTTCTAACCCTTTATCTCTCATGATGTGTTTCCCCTGTGATGTGTTATATGTTGTTTAGGCCTCCTGGGATGACCCTTGATTCTCTTGTAAGGTCTAGGATACCAGGAGATTGCCTCTATTGTGACCCTTCTTCTATTTGTATCATCATTCTTCTATATTGCTTCTCCTCTATTTTCATTGTTGTGTGTTGTGTCTTACGGACATAGCATTGCAGTTGGTGACTTGGGGGCACCCTCGTACATGACTGTCCCTAAGACACTTGTTTCTTCTCTCTTGAATTATTGTTTCCCTTCATCTAGTGTTTCTATCTAGTGGACAGATGACGAAAAAACATTTTATACTGATGCGGACCTAGTGTCTCTTTAGCGAGAAATCAAAAATTGGACTTAGTTCCTATATGACGATGGGGTTGATATATATTATCTGATGCTTGGCTAGTAGAATCACTTCGTGCACTTTGTTGTGTGATCTTGATGATGTCTTATCTCACTTACAAACCTTAACAATACTACTACTCCATGCACTTTGTTTGTCTTTGAATCTCGCCTTGGGTACACTCATTTTTGAGATTTTCACGGTATAGCCCCATGGTTATACCCGATCTCTGAATTTGTAGTATAACCTTGGCTCTTTGTGTGATTGATCATATGCATTGATGTTGTTGTTTATCATGATTATATGGACACTAACACTTTCCTTGCGGGGATGTGCTTGTGGGAACATTTTCCAATCATAAAGTGCATGTCACCTCTGGGGGGCATGGGATTTGTGAGAGCTTGTGTTCCCTTGTGTGTTTTCTTCCTACCTTAACATGCTTGATATCGATACTTGATATCAACCACCTTAAGGTGGGGGAATATATAAGGTAAGTTGTCTATTCTAGATGTTAGCAATGTTCTTGTTCTCAGGTGTAGTCTAAAGACTGGTGGTGATGAGTCCCTCCTGTACTCTGAGATTTGTTTGAAATTTATTACAATCATCTAAGCCCTCATCACGAGGTGGGGATATCACATCCCTTTTCTTTCTTAAGCCCTCTACGGAGGCGGGGATGGTGTATTTATCATGGAGAGTGCACATCCTGTCATTTTTAAAAGTCCTCATTGCGAGGCAGGGAGCGGTTCTGTGACTAACTCAACCCTTAAGCATGTCTTTGGTGATTGTTGTGGTGAAACCCAATCATCATTGTATGCCTATAATGTGCTTGAGATGGCATTGAGCTTAGAAATAGGAACACTCCATCGCTTTTCTATCGTGTTTTCTCCATGTCTTCCAGGTCTGTGTGTATTGCGTGTTTGTTCCCAAGCATAGTTTAAATACCGGTGGTGATGAGTCCCTCCTATGCTTTGGGATTTGTATGGCATGCTTGCTTTGTTTAGCGTGTATTGTGTGTGTGTTGCCCCATATGTAGTTTAAAGACTGGTGGCGATGAGTCCCTCCTACATTATGGGTGGTGTGTTTACTTTCCTGTACTTGCATCTACATTTCATACAAAAATGAAAAAGAAAAAGAAATCATCTATGTCTTCTCTGCATTCACTGTATTCACTATGTTTTGCATGTCTGCAATGCTTTATTCTCTATGTTTTGCATGATTGTAACTATATTCTCCATGTTTTACGTGCCTGTTATTGTCTTCTCTGTGATTGGTGTGTTTTCTCCATGCTTGGCATGTTTTTTGTGTTTGTTGACTATACTTTAATGCATGTATTGGCCTTGCATTTATTACATACATTAAAGTGGGGGCTAAATATTACATCAAAAAATGTCCCCTCAGGGACTTTTCCCTCTTAAGGTTTGGCTCCTAGGTCCTGTTTATGCATTTAGAGTATCTTGCATGTTAATTTGACATCCTGATGAGAAAACCCTAAAGTTCCATGGCAATTTGGACTTAGGGGATGTACTTATGGCAAATTCTACCTGAAATAGGGGGTGGACTTAGGTGCCCGCGCCCTAGTCCTACCCTATTTTAGGTCAAGCCCAATTTCAAAGTGTTGATTTGTGACCATTATTTAGGTCCTATGTCGACATGGTAAAAAATTATGAAATTCTTGGTAGGAATGTTTGTAGTTGCATATATAAGCATGTTTAGGCATTCATTTGTAAAGTAGATGGTTATTATGAACTAGTGGCTTACATGAAAGTGATTCAACGCATTCATTGTGTGTTGTAGAGTAGACTTTGTGTTGTTATTGTGTTTGTGTTTGAAGATTTGGGCATTCATCTCCTCATGGCATGAAGAGCTTCTTCCATCCATGAAATCTTCACTACAAGGTGACATCAATTATGTTTTAATCATTTATCATTTGGATTTTTCCTCTATCCCTCAGGGATATGCACTCTTTATCTGACAATGGTGTTCAGAAGACTTGAATATCTCTCCAAGGCTTAACTGAGGAAAGCTTCTAAACACCACAAACCCCAACCCATTTTCCTGTGATTGTAGGTTACAATTTGCAGGAGCAAAAAAATGGAGTTGCAGGAGAGTAGTGCAGACTGTCAGAATTGTAGATCAAAGAAGAAAATAGGGACCTGGACTCGAGCACTCACTCATTAGTCCTCCAGATCCCGTGACTAAAAAATCTCTAGAACAACATGAATAAGTTGCAGACAGGATTCCCAGATCTCGACAAAAAGCATGGCACCGGACTAGGGCACCCGCTCATTAATCCCTGACTGTTCCACTTTTCAAACTTTGAAATTTGGTACACATTTGATTATCATTTAGTATATCTGTGTGCGAGCATTTTCTATGATTTATCTATTTTCTTCTGAATTTGCATTATTAGGGTTTTGAGCACAATTGGGCATAATTGAACAACAAATGTACACAATTCCAATTTTCCCTACATTCCAAGTGATTGCAGGCCTGATAGTATATTACCTACTTGACCTAAAGTCCTTGAATGTTTGAGGTGAAAGGAGGATTCACACAAATTAACCCTAAACATAAACAAATCCTCTTATTCCATTTTCACCTTAAACAAATAGTTGGAGTAACTATTATAATCAACTTATGAACTACACATAAACTAAGTGTGTGATTAGTAATTATATGCCCTCTTAATTTTATGTCTTCCAAAAAGAGGTACACAAATCAAGGAAAAAAATGGATTAAAAACTTAGCATGATGACATGATAATCTAAGTACATAGAAAATTGAGTATAAGTATGACAAACTAAGTATATGAATGATAATATAAGTATGAAAAATTGAGTATAATGATGATAATGAGTACGAAAAACTGAGTATAAGAATGATAATTTTGACTATAAAAAGTCTGAGTATAAATATGTGATAAGGAAATCAAAGGAAAAATAGAGATGCATATTGAAGATAATTACCTATGTGTGCTCGCTATGGATGTAAGATGAATGTGAAATATGCTTCCACCTTTTACCCCCATTTAGAATAATCATGAATACATGCAACTTACAAAAGGAAAATAACAAACTTTACCCCCTAGGGGAAAAGACAATGGAAAATCATAGAACATAAATAAGACATGTAGTAAGAACTATAAAGAAACTTATGTTAAAGGGAACAACAAGACGTATCATTTAAATTGTTTCTTGTAATGATATCATCCTATTTGATCTCATGATATAGTGACAAGTGAAGTATGATTTGCCAATGTCTCTCGATGAACAAATATGTCACATAGTAATTGTTGCAAGTATGGGCCTAACCGATGTTGTCATTGATGTCAACATACTCTTGTTGCATTGATGTCAAGAATTGGATGAGTTGTGTGCTGAGGATATTGAGAAAATCAGCCCCATCAGAAACAGAGAAGAAAAGTGAAGACAGTGAAGTTATATGAAGCAAAGATCCCATCCAGTTGAAGATCAGAGTATAAGCATCAAAGGGTTTGTAGATATGTGTCAGAAGGTTCTCCGGTCAAGATTTTAGAGGTCCGCATGAAGATTTGAAGAAGCTATGGCCATATGAGTAAAACTAGTTTTGGCAGCTGTTTAGTGGTGATAGAGTGGCACAAATAGGTCCAATGAGATCCAGAAATATGATATCATTCTCTACAGATCTAGTGGCATGTTTGGGAAGCTAATTTGAATTGACAACTCGATTGGCTCGTAGTTTGGAGGTCTGCAAGTGATCCTTCTAGTATGACAGTGATGACCAACTATGTTCTTGAGGTTCCGAATGAAGATGCAAATGATTACAACAAGCAGAAGTGGTGCAGATGTTCTTGGTGATTCAAGAAAGCTTGTGGTGGTCTCCAGATTGTGTCCAGTTCATGTTGTTGGTCTGCATTGAAAATTGAGCTTGCAATTGAAGATTTACCTTTGGGTGATGGTGTTCTTCCCAGTCCTGGCTGAACAGATGATTTGCATATGTTACAGATGATCTTGAAGGTGTTTTGTGAAGCATGGCATGTTCCTTGAAGAATATTGAAGTCCCTGCTACGTGTGACCGATAGTGTAGTAATGCGCATGAAGTTTTTATAATAAGTCAAATTGTACTTTTTTAAATGCTCTGTAATAAAATAAGTGTATGTTGTGCTAACTTTGATGTTCATTCCAAAGTTGATGTCATGTATAAATAAGAGTTGTAAAGTTGTTTCAAAAGGTATCCATGTGGTCATGATGAGAAGGTGGTAAGGAAGAGGAGCGAAAAGTAGAGCAGATGTATTGAGCTTTAATGGAACTGATTCAAGCATAGTAAAGATGCTAACTTCCAGTTCAAGTTTGTAATACTCTTTTCTTTTGTTTACAGTGTGTCTCCTATAGCCAGTGGGCCTCTTGTGAGTAGTGTGCTCAGGCAGTGAGCCCTAATTGGCAAGTGCCATTTTATTCTTCATATTCTTTTAACAGAGAATATATTCTTGGGTTAGTCATCCCTTGGTTTTTCCCTTAACCAGGTTTTCCACGTCAAAATATTGGTGTTATATGTGTTGAATTTATTTCTACTCTTGAATTATTGCATTATGCTTTCATGATTGAATCATTGATATGTTGTTGAAATATAAGAAGGTTTTAAGTGAATAAAAAAATAGAAGTGTTGTGACAAATGATTCACCCCCCTCCTCTTAGTTGTCTGTCCTTAAATCAACAATTGGTATCAGAGCTGAGTTCCTCTAGAAGAAGCTTAACCGCTTGAGGAGATCCAGGATGTCAATCTACAAGAAGGACATGCCAAGGTTTGATGGAACAAACTACACTCTTTGGAAAAGTCACATGGAATGTCACTTGCAATGCATGGGAGATCAGTATTGGTACATGACTACAAATGAGTATATTCCTTCGAAGAATGGTCCAACAACTCTACATGAGATTAGAAATGCTGAAAACAATCTTTGAGCTAAAGAAGCCTTACTAAGTACCTTGTCTAATACAAAACTGACAAATGTTATGGGATTAAAAACTGCTTATGAAATCTGGACAAAGCTAGAGATTCTACATGGAGACAAATATGTTAAATGTGCCAAGTTACAAAGTCTGAAAGGAAAGTTTGAAAACCTGAAGATGAGTGAAGATGAGAATATCACTACATTTATACCAAAGGTAAATGAGCTTGTTTGTGGCATTAGATGTGTTGGTGGAACATTGGATGAAGATGAGATTGTTGCCAAAGTTCTCAGATCCTTACCTCCTACTTACAAACACAAGGTTGCTGCTATTGAGGAATTCAGATCATTATCAAAAATTAAAAGGGATCAATTGGTTGGAAAGTTAGCTACATTTGAGTTGGCTGAGTTTGGAGATGCACTCCCCAAGACTGAATCTGCATTCAAAGCTAGTATCTCTGTAAAAGGCAAACAAAGATATGATCTGGGAGAAAGTTCCTCAAAGAAATCATCATGGTATGATAAAGCAAGAAAGGATCTGGAAGAAGATGAGTCAGAAGCTGCACAAATTGAAGCCCTTATTGCCAAAAGATTGCCAAGAGGATCCAGTAAGTATGAAGGAAAATTGTCTTTCAAATGTTTCAATTGCAACAAGACTGGTCATTTTGCCTCAAGGTGTCCGAAAAGATTTTCAAGGCCTAACCATAACAGATCAAGATTTCAAAAGAAGTGTTACTATGTTTAAGAAGATGATGATGGAGTAACAGATGATGAATTTGAGATAGGAACCAAATCCGGAAGTGACTGGGTGTTTATTGTCATCAAGGAAGAAGATCCAATGCCTATTGAATCTGCCAATCATAAGATAGAAAGGGCTCTGGCTGCTCAGGTTGAAGAAAAGGATGAATGGGTCATTGACAGTGGGTGCTTTCACCATATGACTGGTGATAAGAATAAGTTCATAAACCTAGATAGATATGAAGGTGGAGTTGTAAAATTTAGAGATAATTTTGCTGGTAGAATTAAAGGCAGAGGAACCATTTCTTTTGATGGAAAGAACAAAACTAGTGATGTTCTATATGTTGAAGGTTTAAAGCATAATCTTCTCAGTGTTGGGCAGTTGGTAGACAAAACTTATGATCTCTGGTTCAAAAATAGAAAATGCAAGATCTTTGAAAGCTCTATAATTGAGATTGCATCCGGTACTTAGACAAAAGGTAACATCTTTCACTTGGTTGGTACTGGCAAAAGTTGCTTATTTGTTCAAATTGATCAGAGTTGGTTGTGGCATAGGAGAATGTGTCATGTGAATTTTGATAATATTATTAAGATAAGCAACACCCAAGCTATAAGAGATCTTCCAAGATTGGTAAAACCTACTAATAGCTTGTGCAAGGAATGTCAGTTAGGTAAGAAGAATAGAGTCTCATTCAAAAGTAAGGAACATTCTTCAACCGGATTGTTGGACTTGGTACACACTGATCTATGTGGTCCAGCAAGAATCAGGAGTCTGCAAGGAGATAGATATTTCATGTTGCTGATTGATGACCACTCCCAGATGATGTGGGTGACTTTCTTAAAAGAGAATCTGAAGCACTTAAGAAATTCAAAATATTCCAGGCTATGGTAGAAAATGAAACTGGCATAAACATAAAATGTCTCAGGTCTGATAGAGGTGGTGAATTCACATCCAGAGAGTTCATAGAATTCTATGAGAAACATGGGATAAAGAGATGATTATCTACTTGAAAGGACTCCACAGTAGAATGGAGTAGTGGAGAGAAAGAATTGGACCATCCAGGAAGCTTCTAGGACCATGATGATGGAAGCAAATGTTCCTTAGATCTATTGGAGAGAATCTACAAGCACTGATGTTTAAACTCTTAACTAGGTACAAATCGGAGGCAAGACTAGTAAGACTCCTTATGAACTTTGGTTTGGCATCAGTGAAGTATTTCAGAGTCTTTGGTAGCAAATGCTATATCAAAAGAGATGAAGACCTTGGCAATTTTGATGCTAGAAGTGATGAAGGAATATTTTTGGGTTATTCTACTCAAAGCAAAGCTTACCGATGTTATAACAAGAGGTTAAGAAAGATTGTAGAAAGTACAAATGTGAAGGTTGATGAAGGCATGGAAAATCCCTCAACATTCTATGAGTATGAAGTTGATGATCAAAATGATATCTCAGACCAAGAAGAACGAGTCCAAACTCCAGTCCAAATTCAGACTGATCTAGAGAATCTAGAAACACAAGAAGAAGAGGCAGACTTGAATGAACTTGTCCATGAATTAGAAGTGCAAGAGATTTCCAAAACTCCCAGGTATGTAAGACTGAATCATTGTGAAGATCAGATCATAGGAGATAAAAGCAAAGGTGTTCAAACAAGAAGAAATATTGCTCAAGACTCAGTGAAGTATTGTCTGATTTCAAAAGTTGAACCAAAATCAATAAGTGAAGCATGCAATGATGAAAGTTGGGTCAAATCAATGGAGGAGGAATTGATGTAGATTGAAAAAAATCACACTTGGGATCTTGTTCCTAGACCTAAGGATAAAAATGTGATTGGGACTAAGTGGGTCTTCCGGAATAAACTGAATGAAGATGGTGAGATAATAAGAAATAAAGCTAGACTGGTTTGTAAAGGTTATTCTCAAGTAGAAGGAGTCAACTTTGAAGAGACTTTTGCTCTAGTGGCAAGAATTGAAGTAGTCAGATTATTTCTTGCCTTTGTTGCCTTCAAAGACTTCAAGGTATATCAGATGGATGTCAAGTCTGCCTTCTTAAATGGTGATTTGGAAGAAGAAGTATACATTAAGCAACCGGATGGATTTCAATTGTCTGATAATGGAGATATGGTCTGCAAATTAAAGAAGGCATTATATGGACTCAAATGAGCCCCAAGAGCCTAGTATGAAAGATTGGACAATCATCTTTTGAAGATTGGTTTCAACAAAGGTACTGCTGACAGTAATCTCTATGTTAAGATTGATCATGAAAATACCCTGATTGTTGAAGTATTTGTTGATGATATTATTTTTGGAGGGAAGGATAGTATGTGCAAAACTTTTGCAAATCAAATGAAAAGTGAATTTGAGATGCCTATGTTTGGGGAAATGAATTTCTTCTTGGGTTTGCAAATCACTCAAACAAATAAGGGAATCTTCATATCTCAGACCAAATATGTGAAGGAATTGTTGAAGAAATTTGGAATCAAAGATTCAAAGGCAATGAATACTCCCATGGTAACCAGATGTAAGCTGAGTAAAGATGATGAATCCCCTAAGGCTGATCAGAAAAAGTATAGGTCAAGGATTGGAGGACTACTCTACCTTACTCAAACTAGATCTGATATTATGAAGTTTTGTAGGTCTTGTTACTAGATTCCAAGCTGATCCCAGAGAGTCTCATGTCATGGCAATCAAAAGAATTCTCAGATATTTGAAAGGAACAATTGAGTATGGATTATGGTATCCTAAGGATCATAATTTCTCTCTTCACACTTATACTAATGCTGACTGGGTAGGTGATGTGGATGACCAGAAGAGTACCAGTGGTGGTGCATTCTTTTTAGGGAAAAGATTGGTTTCTTGGCTAAGAAAGAAACAAGAGGCAATATCTCTGTCTACTGCAGAAGTAGAGTATATTGCAGCAGCGAGCAATTGCACTCAAGTATTGTGGATGAAGCAAATGTTAAGAGACATCAGAGTGGAGTATGAAGAACCTATCACAATCTTCTGTGATAACTCAAGTGCAATAAACATATCAAAAAATCCAGTGCTGCATTCAAAGACAAAACACATATCCATTAAGTTCCACTTTTTGAGAGAGTAGGTGAACAAGAATGAAGTCAGATTGGAATTTGTGCCCTCAAAGGATCAGATTGCAGACATTTTTACCAAACCTCTACCTAAGGACACTTTTGAGTATCTCAGGGAGAAGTTAGGGGCTATTACCCCTCTGGTTCTGAATTAAGGTGCACTGATGTGCATCAGTCCGGTGCATTCCACAGTCATATCTTGTGATTCAAATTGATGTTAGGAGGCTGCTACTCAGGGGGAGTAGTCAATATGATTCTAAAGTATGAAGTGGTTGCAAGTATGTGCACTTTGCCATTCATGTCAAAGGCAGAGAGAAGACATGTGAAAAACAAAAGTGGTTATGGATCAAAGGCGGAGCAGTAAAGGAAGAGAAGACATGTCAATGATTGTTGTTGATAGGAGGAGCTATGTCAGTCAGTGAGAAGTTCTTGTCTTGATGGTTAAAATAATTTTTCACATCATATGTTTCCATCAATGATAAAGGGGGAGATTGTTGCAAGTATGGGCCTAAGCGGTGTTGTCATTGATGTCAACATACCCCTATTGCATTGATGTCAAGAATTGGATGAGTTGTGTTGAGGATATTGAGAAAATTAGCCCCATCGAAATAAAGAAGAACAGTGAAGACAGTGAAGTTATATGAAGCAAAGATCCCATCCAGTTGAAGATTAGAGTATGCACATCAAAGGGTTTGTAGACGTGTCTGAAGGTTCTCCAGTCAAGATTTCAGAGGTTCGCATGAAGATTTGAAGAAGCTATGGCCATATGAGTAAAACTAGTTCTGGCAGCTATTCAATGGTGACAGAGTGGTACAAATAGGTCCGGTGAGATCCAGAAATACAATATCATGCTCTACGGATCTGGTGGCATGTTTGGGAAGCTAATTTGAATTGACAACTTGATTGGTTCGTAGTTTGGAGGTCCGCAAGTGATCCTTCTAGTATGACAATGATGACTAGCTGTGTTCTTGAGGTTTCAGATGAAGATGCAAATGATTACAGCAAGCAGAAGTGGTGCAAATATTCTTGGTGATTCAAGAAAGCTTGTGGTGGTCTCCAGATTGTGTCCAGTTCATGTTGTTGCTCTGCATTGAAGATTGAGCTCGTAATTGAAGATTTAACTTTAGGTGATGGTGTTCTTCCCAGTCCTGGCCAACCAGATGATTTGTGCATGTTGCGGATGATCTTGAAGGTGTTTTGTGAAGCATGGCATGTTCCTTGAAGAAGATTCAAGTCCCTACTACATGTGGCCAATAGTGTAGTAATGTGCATGAAGTTTTTATAATAAGTCAAGTTGTATTTTTTTAAATGCTCTGTAATAAAATAAGTGTATGTTGTGCTGACTTTGATGTTCATTCCAAAGTTGATGTCATATATAAATAAGAGTTGCGAAGTTGTTTCAAAAGGTATCCATGTGGTCATGAAGAGAAGTTGGTAAGGAAGAGGAGTAAAAAATAGAGCAGAGGTATTGAGCTTTAATGGATCTGATTCAAGCATAGATGCTAACTTCCAGTTCAAGTTTGTAATACTCTTTTCTTTTGTAGACAGTGTGTCTCCTATAGGTAGTGGGCCTCTTGTGAGCAGTGTGCTTGGGCAGTGAGCCCTAATTGGCAAGTGCCATTTTATTCTTCATATTCTTTTAATAGAGAATATATTCTTGGGTTAGTCACCCCATGGTTTTTCCCTTAACCAGGTTTTCCATGTCAAAATATTGGTGTTATATGTGTTGAATTTGTTTCTACTCTTGAATTATTGCATTATGCTTTCATGATTGAATCATTGATATGCTGTTGAAATATAAGAAGGTTTTAAGTGAATAAAAAAATAGAATTGTTGTGACAACTGATTCACCCCCCCCTCTCAGTTATGTCCTTAAATCAACAGTAATGCCAATTTTGATGTAGGCTTTGGAGAAATGTTTTTCTCTTACTTTTGAGATGTATCTTCTAGAATATTTTCCTCATCATGATTCTCATTATACCCCCTTTGTTTATAATGTAATAATGCCACCATAAACTTCTCCATTGATGTGTACTTATATGTATACCTTGCCTTCTCTTATCTATGTATGCCATATGATGTGCTAGAGGTAGTTGGAATGTCATAAACACAAACAATAGTAAATTCTTGTCAATATCCATAAAGATTATTCCCTATCATAATGGAATACTAAAGATATATGTCCATTACCACCAATCTCCTCAACTTGTATCACCTTATTATTAATAAGATCTTGAATTTTATGCTTGAGTGTAACACATATATTCTTGGTATGTCCATGTATTTAATGATAGTAACAAAATTAATTATAAATATGGTTCTCTGGCACATGTATAGATGTAGAAACAAGTTTTATGAGAGACAATTTGACAAGTTGTTCTTGCAAAAGTTGTTTCAATACCACATATGGTAGATCTTCTATAAGGCCCACATATTTTGTGTCTACTATCACACTCTTTGTACCCATTTATATTATTATGATTCACATGATGATACTCTAATGTTTATGTTAATTTTTGGTTTGATTTTTATACATGATGCTTATAGATATTTTATAATGTTTACAAATCCTGCTATTGATAGATAATTTGTTATGAGTTTATATACAAATTAGTAAATTGATTTAAAATTATTTTGATTAAATATTGGTTCTATTCTAGATTTAGATGGTTTACTATTAGTATTTAAATTCAATGATGTTTAAAATGTTAAATTTAAATGAATTAAAAATAGTAGATGTGATTTTGAATTAAATAATGAATAGTCATATTTATGCAGATTTAACTTATTCAAGTAATGGAATTATGCATGGTCATGATCATGGGATTTAATTATCAATAAGACGTTTCGTACATACTATTGAGTTGAGATGTGGTGCATGTGTGTGTGGATATTCAAGCATGTTATTATAGTTCTTCAGCTATAATTACTATAATAGATTTAATATGTGAATTGAGTGTGGGGAATTGCAAGTTGGCTAATAGGAGCACAAGAGGATTATCAGGGACCACTTACCATATTGCTCCACATTATGGAGAAATAAGGCCTTGACCATGTTCTCCAAGTGACACCAAACTATCTTGGTCTTGTGTCTCCCTTGAATTTTTTCCACATTTAGTTAGCCCTTGAAAAATAGTGCAATATAAAAAATGACATCTAGTTTCAAGTTTGAATTAAAAACTTATGTCTTATAGAAGATGTACTTAAAAACGGTTGAATTGATAGTTCACCATAGTGACCACCATATGCCTCAATGAATGTATAACTAGTAATAGGGAAACTAGACCTATGCATAGTTTGAAAGCTAGAAAATAAAGAGTTTTGGAGTGTTTTTTGGTCTTTCTTGGGCATTATTATTCTATTTGTTTTCATGGAAATCAAGAAAGTTTTGTTATGAGCCTTCTAAAATGTGTGGGAGATGGGAGAACATTCTTGTTGATGGTGTATAGAGACATTGTGGAGAGTGTATTCATTTTTGAGTTTGTTTGTAATTGGGGAGTGTGAAATTGAGTGTTGTAGAGCTCTCTAGTGGTGTTGGAGCTTGTTGAGGGTGAGTTGATCTTTGTAAACTCATTGTACTTCCTCATTACATAGTGGAATGACAAGTAATTTCTTCCTAGAGTAGATTTTTGAATTGGAGTGGGGTTTCTCTAGATAAATGCATGTTTCTATATTTTGAGTTTGTTTGTGTCTAAAATTTCAAATGTGTGAGTGTTTAGATCTTTGTTATGTGTACTCTTCATATCTTTTGTTATTTGCAATCCATGTAGATGGTAAAAGTAGTTGTCAAAGTGTATTAAGAGTTTTTGCATACATGAATATGTTGTTGATGAATTTGTGGGAGGAATATCCTCCTAGTTTGTGGCTTAGATTGGTATCAAAGCAATTATTCATTTGGTATATTTTATTATTTACTTATTTGTAGGTGTATACCATATATAAGATCAAGTGGAAAAGGAACTCTATTCCCATGTGAGCCTGGAATAGAGTCAAGAGAGTGGTTGAGAAGGTTGAGGATAATGAGTATGACAAAAGAAGATGGAGAAGGAAGATTTAGAATGTCAAAAGATCTGGTTAGGATTTCAATGGTTGATGGGAAGATTGATAGGTTGGAAATTATGATTCTTGTGTTGATAGAAAGAATGGATGGTAGCAAGGTGCACCAAGATGAATATGAAGCTAAGAAAATGGGTGTTGAGAAAGAAGATACCCCAAAGTTTGATAAATGCTTTAAATTTGAGGCCAAAATAAACATTCAAGTATATGATGGGGAAATTGATAAATTTGTGAGAGCAATGAGAAAATTGATTATTGAGAGCAGCAAAATATATATACATATGCAAGTGGTTTGAATAACCACTTAGTCGGGCATACTCGACCAACCAACTATAACTATCAAAGATAGTTATAGACTAGTAATGTTAATAATATAAGATATATTATTAACATAATACAATGATGTAATATATAATAAATCTAACACCCCCCTTATTACATTATATACCCAAGAGATGAAAGCATGAAAGTCCAGAGAGCCTCAAACTTCATTGCTGCAAGTGATTTTGTAAATTTGTCGGCACATTGCTCTTGATTTAAATAGAACTGGAATTGAATATTGTGTTGCTAAACATGCTCATGTATATAATGGCATTGAACCTCAATGTGCTTGGTATGCTCATGAAAGACTAGATTGTGAACAAGCTTCAACACACTCTGATTGTCACAGAACAAAATGGTAGGACTTGTATTAGGAACACCTATACCAGTCAAAGTGTGACGTAACCATGTTGCCTCACAGATAGCCCGCCTACAACTTGATATTCTGCCTCTGTGGGAAAGCGAACAATAATGGTTTTCTTTTTGCTCCCCCAAGAAATTAGACTAGATCCCAAAAAGAAAATGAAGCCTGAAGTAGACTTCCTATCATCCATTGAACCTGCATAGTCTACATCTATGTATCCACATAATGAAAAATCTACATCTTGCTTGTATTCTAGGCCATATGCCACTATACCATGGATGTATCTCAAAACCTTCTTTTCTACCTTCCAATGAACAACCTTAGGTTCCTTCATGAACCTAGAAAGATAGCTGACATCGTAGCTAATATCCGTCTTGGTATATGTCAGGTAGATGAGACTCCCAATCAACTATCAATAAAGAGTAGTATTCACCTGATTAGATGGATCGTGGTGGGAAAGTTGCAAACCTGTCCCCATGGGAGTCAACATCAGTTTGCAATCTTCCATGTGGAACCACTCAAGCAATGTCTTGGCATACTTCATCTAAGAAACATAGATCTGATTCTTCTATTTCCATACTTCAAGGCCAAGACAATAACGTAGGAGCCTGAGATCTGTCATGTCAAATGTTTGTTTGAGATCATTCTTTGTTGCATCAATCATATGTGGAGAACTCCCTATGATGACTAGATTGTCAACATAAATAATCAAAATGACAATCTCCCCCCTTGTTCCTTGAGCTAGAGATTGGGATCATATGGATTACTGGTGAATCCATGATTAAGGAGATGCTCATCGATGTTTATGTCCTAGGCTTGAGGAGCCTATTTCAGACTGTAGAGGGATTTAATTAGTCTACATACTTTGTGTTGCTTCCCAAGTGCAGTGTATCCCTCTGGTAGAGTCATGTAGACTTCTTCCATGAGATCCCCATTAAGAAAGGTGCTCTTGAAATCCATCTAGTAAACTTTCCACCCAAACTGCACTACCATAGCCAATACCATACGGATAGTCTTGATCATTGTTGTAGGGGTAAAAGTCTCTTCATAATTAATGCCTTCCTCTTGTGCATAGCCCTTAGCCACAAGTCGAGCCTTATACTTGTCAATGCTACAGTGTGCCTTATATTTGATCGAAAAAACCCATTTGCAACCAATAGCCTTCTTCCTTGGTGGAAGATCAACAAGTTCCCATCTATTATTCCTTAAAAGTGCCTGATATTCAACATCAATAACATTTTTCTAAGTCATGACTCAAGAGTTTGTGTCATGTCTCATTTTTATGGACTATGTTATATTCTAGATTAATGAACATTTACCATTATTGTTTTACTTTGAGTAATTTCCACATGTGTGAAGGTAATTATCATGAAGATATATTTGAGTAAATTGGAAAATTGATTTAAATGTTAAATATTATCGATGTGATTACAATGATTTTCTTTAGCGATGTTTTTGGAGACACTAACCTATTGATATCGAGTTGAGTGCGAATGAATGTAGGTACTCGTCGAAGATGAGAACATGGTTGATGTAGAGGTGTTCTAGAAACTTGGCAAGAACTGATGGGATGGTTAACCCTAATGCAATCACATACTCACGTAGTTTCATATGCATTTTTGAATGACTTATTTTTATGCATCAATGTGTAGTTAATGGCAGTGATTGAGGATTTGATGTTTAGAAAATTATTGTGTTTTTCAATTATTATGAAAATCCTTTTTGAATGCATGACTTGATTATAAGAATTAAATGTCTTTCGAATTATATTTTAAATTGTGTATTGTTAAATAGTGAATATTTATGGTGGTATTTTATATGTCAAATAATAATAGTAAAAATAATAAATGTTTTCTATAGATGTTTGGAAGACAATATGTAAAATAAATTCAATAATTATATTAAATTATAATGGATATATATATCGATATATATATATTATTTTATTATTTCACTTCTTGATTTAATCAAGATAATTATGTCTATTAAAAATAGTATTATAATATTTAGGAAATGAATAAAAGAATTAAAATTTACTTATTGACATTCATGCGACAGTAAGCTAACTAAAATAGTTGTTATTTTATTTTAAAAAGAAATTTTGTGAGCTTTAAATGGTAAAATCTCATGCAAACTAGAGTATGGACCAAGTTATCAAAATCTTCAGTCTTTAAAATTAAAAGGGATCGCCAAAATTAGGGAGAAATCTTTAATAAAAGAAGAGCTCTTGAGCAGAGGAGAACACACATGAATTGAGCAGAGAAGGACGTTTTTTGTAGAAGTAGAGAGAAAGAGGACGTGGTTCTAGTTGGATAGCAACAAGAGATAGAAGGTAGCTGCGACTGGGTTGGCAAGATCGACCTCCTCTCAGGCAAATCTAAATGGGTATTTTCCTTTATATTTATGAAATACTAGATGCTAGTTTGGATGTTTAAATATAGTAAAGAAATCAGCCTGTATGTGCACTCTTTTCTAGCCTACATATGACTACCAAGTGGCTTGCTAAAGCAAACTCATCTTAAACCCTTCTTGGCTATTGAGTTTCAAGACTATGTTGGTTTCTTGTGCTATTTAATTCTTGTCTTCCTGTCGCCAGCCTTTAAACCCCCACGTCTGGCAGAAGAGGCCTACAAAAAGGATGGATGTCTATGTTTTTATCCTGGCCGCCTAAGCTTCTTCATACACTTCCGATCAACCTCCCTTTTAGCCACCTATTTTCCCAGCAGAGACGACTTCCTTTAACAAACTTTAATCGATTGAAAACTGATCTATTTTCCTTTCTTTGGCTACCTAGTTTATTGGGTAAGAATGACTTTTTCTCCAAACCTGAGCTGAATATTCCATGATCTCATGTTTCCATGAGGATCAACCTGATTTAAGTTGGTCACCTATGTTTTTTCTACTTGTGCATGACCCATTTCTGGCTGCTTTGTTTTCCTTTCGTAGCAGATCTTTGTTTCTTTTTTTTGATAAGTGAAATCGCCTCCTTGAAATTATTTATGGTTGGAAACATAGTTATATTTCCTAGATGAAGTCATATTATTTTCTTGTCAGATATAAATTATCTGATTTGTTATCATTATGTATGTTGTTTGGAATCAATTCAAGTTATAAATCGACCTACTTTATTGAGAAAACAATGAGATCATAACCTCTCAAAAATTGATAAAACTATTATATTCATGTAGACATATTTCATTATTGATTTGTTTTTGATAATATAAGGCAGAAAAAACTAGGGGCTAAACCCTTACAACAGAAGCCCAAAAAAGAAAAACAAAGGCTCAAAAACAAAAAGAGCCACCAAACCCAGCTACAGTATAAATAGCATTAGCAGCTGATAAACAATAGATAGTAAAAGTAGCAGTCTAATAGTAGATAAATAGAAAGCAAATAAACAAAGCTAAGGATAAACATCCTCCCAGCCTTTAACCAGAAATTCATAAATCTTGTCAAACTCTTTAACTTTCTCTTCATTAGCTCCATGGGAAAGGGTGTTGTGCTCCTGCATTAGAGACAAATTGAGCATAGTCGATCGGCAGAGCATACTATTGATAAAGCATCTCATAGATTGGACCTTTTGTTCTAGGGATTCCACATAGCCTCTAAGAATAGCAATTTCATCCTCCTGACCATCTCCTTCTTCCTTAGTAGCCTCTTCAGCTTCCTCTATAGTCACCCTCTCCTCCTCTTGAGCATTAGAATCAGGTCCAAAATCCCCTCCATCAGTATTCTCCTTTTCCTCTACCCCTTCAGTCTCCTTTGAAACCTCATGAACCTCAATGTCATCACCTTTAGATTGTTCATCTCCCTGAGTAGAAGACCTAGAGTCACTTTCAGAATAATCAATTAGTTTAGCCTAAGGGTCCAGTTTGCTAGCAATCCTTCCAGACCTTCTTACACCCAAAGAGTAACATTCATTCTTAGCTTTGACTGCAGTTTTAGCTTTAGCTTTTTTCGGAGGTCCCTCACTGTCACTATTTTGATTTTTATGGGCCCCCATTATATCCTTTACTTCGGTGACCTCCACAGTAGAAACCATCTCCTTAAATTTATGTTTCTTCCCCTTCACACTTCCTTTAGAGGTAGAAGTATGAATGTCCTTCTCAGTATTCTCCTCCAAGGTTTCAGAAAAGGAAGCTCCTTTCAGTTTTTGGTTATTGGGGGTAGAACAGGGCTCCTCAGAAGGAATAGAAGCATCAGGGGGAGTATCCATAGGGATTTCAACAATTGTTGGAAGAATTGGTTTCAGTGGGTCCAAGGCAAGATGAAACTTATACAGATGATGGATAAGGCCTTGGTTAAGGGGAACTAGATGCTTAGAGGGTTTTGTATCCAATTTAGCTTTCACACGGTGAACAGAGTGTTCCAAAGAAGACATCAAATAAAAAGGAAAGCTAATAAGAGCATTTCTCCTGAAGTGGTTAAGGAGGGGAAGGTGATAATTATATAACCTAGTAAAACACCCTTCTAGGGTGAAATATTTCTTCAGAAGGTAGCACATCTCATCCCATGGCTCTGGGAGCTTTGCATGATCAAACCCTCCTTGATAACTGACAAGTTCCTCCCCCTCACCCAGAAAATGCTTCTGACTGTGGTGGTCAGAAACCTTAGCCTTTCTCTTCAACTTTGTGCCTTTCATAGAAAGGCTAGTAGCCATCGCGATGACTTCCTCAAAAATTTCAAACCCTATCTTGCCAATTTTAACTTTGCGGTTATCCCACGATAGGGCACACTACACAGAAAGGTTTTCATCATAACCATTGAGGCATTTGAGGAAAGGAATAATACCTCCTTTACAATAATGCCACACAACAACATTATCCTTGAATTCATTGCAAGAGATGGGTTCAGTGCGAATTTTGTCCCCAACCCATGATCGCCTTTCCTTCAAACCCATAGAGCAGAGGGAAATAGCACTTAGGAAAATCACTGCATCTTCTTCTTACTTCAAAGTACCATCGAGTATTAACTCTACAGGCATAAAGAAGCATGAATATGAAATAAATGAGGAAATTATTCAACGTCCTTAAGTCATCATTACTTAGATATGTCACCTCATTCTCCAATCTCTGCGAGTCCTTCCCATGCTCCAAAATCATATATTTAAACTTCATATCAACATCAAACAACCATCTCAACATATCACGGGAGATCATCAATGTTGAATTGCAATCTGTCAGAAAAGTATGCTTCATCATAATTACAATGCCCTTTGGTAGCCATCTCATCTTGCCACAAGGGATTGACTATGCCAAGTTGGCTTTCACATTGTGATGTGGCATCATTGGAAAGTCATATCTTTTTGAATTAATTCCCCTATAGCATGGGGGATATTATTGTGTTGGTGCCAACATCGCCAATTTTCAAACTGCTAACCATGATTAGCAAGTGCATCAGCAACTTCATTCCCCTTTTTGTAGATATGAGAGAAATCCACTTGGGTAATACTTTGAATAAGCATTTGAATATCAGCAGTTATATCCTTAAGCCGCCACCCACAAACCGATACCTTAGTAACAACATCAATAACAAATTTAAAGTCTTCCTCTATATGCAACTTCTGTATACCCAATGTGATTGCCAGTTTGATACCCCATAAAAGTGTTGATGCCTCAGCAAAGTTATTACTTTGAATACCTAATCCTCCAACATAGGCAGCAACAAACTCCCCAATGTCATTCCTGATAACCCCACCACCACTAGCCTTACCATTAGATTTCAAAGCTCCATCAAAATTTAATTTAAGCCAACTAGAGTTCGGGGGGGTCCACCTAGTATTTAATCTTCAGAGTTGCTTAGAATTGTCAAAAGTAGGGATTTGATTTAGAATCCCCCAATTAACAACCATACTTTCCTCTTGTTGAGTGAGAGGTTTGTCAGCAGTTTTGACATGAGAATTGGAAACACTTTCAATAAGGCTCTTAGAGAAAGACTGGTGAACTTGAGAACAATCTTTGACAGAATCTCTAAAAATTCTGGTATTCCTTTCCTTCCACAGTGTCCAACCAATAAAGGGAAACATTATTGATTTGTTATTCAAGCATACTTGTAAACATTATCTGAGAAAGACTAAAATTTGATTAAACTCTGTTCATTATTTATTTCAATTCTACCACAATTCTTGTCACAAAATAATAAGATCTAATAGTAAGATAGAATAATAACTTAGAATGAAACATTATTTGTTATTGATTTGTTGTTCAAGCATACTCGTAAACATTATCTTAGAAAGATTGAAATTTGATTAAACTCTGTTCATTATTTATTTCAATTCTACCACAGTTCCTGTCACATAAGTGACATGAAGGTTACTGAATGTTATACAAAAACTTATTGAATGGACTGATATAGATCCTGTCATATATATGATAGTAAGATGGAATAATAACTTAGAATGACCATTATATAGTGAAATATGACTGAAATATGGATTGGGAGTTATATAAATTTGACAAACTTGTGGATGCAATTGTATGAACAAAAGATAGATTATTGCTTGGAAAGTGTATTTCCTTGAATGATGTTTTGGGAAAGGGATTTTTTATTGATTTATTTGTAACTTGAAATCTTTGATTCTTTATTATTTATTTACTTGCTACTTGGGGAAAGAAGTAGTTTTATCTAGGAATGTATTGGGTTACCTTCTGGGCTAGGATATTGAATGTGGATTATCAGAGATGGCTTTTCCTCTTTTCAAGAATTGAACCAGGTTACTATTTAAAGGATTAGATCTAATCAAGATGACATTGAAATAGATGTTTATTTTGTCTAGCAAACTTATTTATATATATACCTCTGCCACATCTTGTTGTGAGACAATATACTTTTCATTATTTAGAATTGCACATTCAGATATTAGGGTTACATCGGGTGTTCCCTCTTGCCAGTTGATTCTAGGTAGACATTTCATGCAGGGCTGGGTTTCCTTCTTTTCATGAAGGGATCCAGGGAAGTGTAATTCCTTCATGGTTGGGTGGAAAAGTACCTGGGCCATGTTCCCGTCTCTTGGCTTGCAGGTGGTGGATCACTTGGTTCATGCAACTAATGAGTGTATTGATTTATTTATTATTGTTGTACATGATTATTGTAACTTGAAATTGGATGTAATATGGCATGAATGCCTATGGATTTTGTATATTTTTTATAGTGCTTTTACCTAGAATGAGCATGTGATTTTGTAAGATTTAATGACATTTTGATTCATATTTATGAGATTGTTCATTTTACTTGTGATATTGTAATTAAGCGGATTAATTACACCCATTTATCTTTTATATTGTAATTAAGTGGATTAATTACATCTTTTTACTTTGGATATTATGATGTTGTATTTAGGTGGATTATTTACTTCATTTACTTTTATGATGATTTAAAGGGCTTTACATTTTGGTATTAGATCTCTAGGTTGAACAATAGGGCCTTTGTTTTCTTTGTGACTAATGTACTAAGTTATGAATTTGATACAAATTATCCATCATGAATACTAGAAGTACTGATCGAGGTGAAGGATCAGGAATTGGTCAAAATAGAGGAAACCATGGAGGTGCACATGGAGGTGCTTGTGGTGGTTGAAATGTTGCGGATCGTGGAGATGCTAGTAATGATCAAGATGGAAGATTGGACTGTAGTCTTGCTCTCTTGTCCCAACAGGACACGAGGATGAATGCTCTTGAGCAGGAGATCAGAGGAAATCCTAGAGGGAAGAATGTTAATCAAAACCCAAGGGTTAAGGTACAAAATGAGAATCCAAGGATAGAAGTTCAAGTTCATGAATTTGGAGCTAATGCTAATAATCAAGCAAAGATTCTAGAAGAATTGGGGAAAGAGCTCAAGAAATTATCACCACCAAAATTTGATGGAAATACAATGGGAGATGGAGCTGAAGCCTGGGTGATAGAAATGGAGAAATAATTTGGACTCCGAAACCTTTCAGATCACATGAAGGCAATGTGGGGATCATACCATTTAACTGGTGAAGCAACAACATGGTGGGATAATGAGAAGGCAGATAAGAAGTTGTTACCTAGCGAAATAACTTAGGATATTTTCCTACAACTTTTTAGGAAAAGATGGTTACCACAACTATTCTTCGACAAGAAGATGACAGAGTTTCAGAATTTGGTTCAAGGAGGTATGTTCGTAATTGATTATTGGGAGAGGTTCTCGCATCTACTTAAGTATGTTCCATAGTATCAAACAGATGAGACATTTTAGATCAGGAAGTTTATTTTGGGATTAAAGCTTTAGATTGGAGAAGAGGTAGACATTCATAACCCACTTACTATGGATGCAATTTTTGAGAAGGCAATTAAACAAGAGCATAAGTTGCAACAAACAACTAGTTATCGTAAACAAAGAGATGCTAAGTTTACCAATAAGAAACCTCAAAATAATTAGCAGAACTATCAACAAAATAACAACCAAGGTAATAATAGGTAGATCAGGAATCTAAAGAGAGGTAATAATTCTTAGGATGGAAATGGTGGAAACCAACATGGAGGAAACAAAAGAGGTGGCTATAATAACAAAAACAACAATAAGAGAGAAAGAGTTGAAGGACTAAGAGCACCTAAGGGTGGATTCTATAATTTTTGAGGAGAGCATTATGCAAATGCATGTCCACATAAAGGGAAACAAGAATCAACAAGGAGCACCTCAACATCAGATTCATGTCATAGTGGACAATCGGCAAGTAGATTTTCAAGCAGCGCCTATTCAGTTTCAAGGTAAGCTCTATCGACTACCTATTTCTATTTTAATTGATACTGGTGCCACATAATGTTTTGTATATCCTAGAGTAGTATCTACATTATCTATTAGACCTAGACATATGGAAAACTCTTAGATGGTACAATATGGCAATAGAGCAGAAAAGATAATAGACTCATGTTTAGCATGTAGCGAGTTAGAGATTCCTAGTTTCCAGATGCAAGTAAATCTGTATGTAGCACCTTTGGGCTCTTATGATGTAATTTTGGGAATCAACTGGTTATCTAAACATAAGTCTTTAGTAAACTGTGAAGATAAAGTTGTTAGATGTTTAGATGACCTAGGAAATCAAGTGGAAATTAATGGATCTAAGAGACCCTTAGATCTTAGACAAATCTCAGCTATGCAATTGAAGAAAGCCAAGAGGAAAGGGTGTTCCATCTATGTTGTCCAAGAAAAGGACCTTGACAAAGAAGAACCAGTGTTCAATGACTATACCCAATCCTTAGAGATTTTAGAGATATATTTTCTGTAGAGTTGATAGAGTTACCACCAAAGAGAGAATTTGACTTCTCAATTGATTTACTACCAAGGACTGAGCCTCAATCTAAGGCACCATATAGGATGAATACCATAGAATTGTATGAGCTTAAGGCACAATTGTAGGAGTTGCTAAATCAAGGGTTCATTAGACCCAGTGTGTCACCATGGGACACACCGGTCTTTTTTGTAAAGAAGAAGGATGGTACTTTGAGATTAAACATTGATTATAGGATACTTAACAAAGATACTATAAAGAAATGTACCCACTCCCAAGAATAGATGAGCTTTTTTATCATATGAAAGGAGATACAGTGTTCTCGAAGATAGATCTTAGATCCAGTTATCACCGATTGCCGATTAAGGATGAGGACATCTCTAAAACAACTTTTAGGACTCAATATGGTCACTACGAGTTCACAGTGGTACCATTTGGGTTGACTAATGCTCCAACAACTTTCATGAATTTGATGAATAGCATTTTCAGAGATTGTTTAGATGATTTTTTGTTGATCTTCCTTGATGACATATTGATATACTCTAAATTTGTGGAAGAGCATGAAAGGCATTTGAGAATAGTTTTGTAGTGCTTGAGAGAGAAAAAGCTTTATGGTAAATTATCTAAGTGTACATTATTTCAAGATAAAGTGCACTATCTTGGTCATGTGATCTCGGCAGAAGGGATTGTAGTTGATCCTAAGAAGATAAAAGTGATAATGGAATGGCCTGCACCTCAGAGTGTGATAGAAGTCAGAAGTTTTATGGGACTTGTATGTTACTATAGAAAGTTTTTGGAAGGTTTCTCAACTATAGAAACACCGATTACTTCACTTCAAAAGAAGGGTAAGAAGTTTGAATGGACCGAAAGGTGTGAGCAAGATTTCCAAGTGTTAAAGGAAAAGCTCACAATTGCTCCTATCTTGACCATAACAGATCCTAATGGTCATTTTACAGTTATAACTGATGCTTTGGGAGGAGTAGAGGAGTGTTGATGCAGAATGAGAAAGTGGTTTCTTATGAATCAAGAAAGTTAAAGCAACATCCAGGGAATCTTTCAAATGCTTCTTTGGTTTTAAATAACAAGTTTGTGTAGGAGATTTTTTGATTACATGGAGTGCCTGAGACGATCATTTCAGATCGAGACACTTGCATGACATCTAGATTTTGGACAACTCTTAATGCATCTTTGGGCACAAATTTGAATTTCAATTCGGCCTATCATCCTCAAACAGTTGGTCAGATAGAAAGAGTCAATCAAGTTCTAGAAGACCTTCTGAGAATGTATTGTATGGATCAATAGAATAGATGGGAGAAGTATCTTCCATTGGTAGAGTTTTCATACAACAATTCATACCATGCATCTTTGGGAATGACACCATTCGAAGATCTTTATGGGCATAAGTGTCAAACACCTATCAGTTGGGATAAGGTGGAGGATAGGATAGTGATTGGTCTTGATATGTGAAAAAATGGATGATCAAATGAAGTTGATCAAGGAGAAGTTGAAGCGAGCTTCAGATCATTAAAAGAGTTATGTAGATAGGAATAGAATGCCTAGACAGTTCTCAGGGGGTGAGAAAGTCTTTTTTACGGTCAAACCTCAGAAGAGCTTAGCTTCATTTGGCAAAGCGTCCAAACTTGCTCCTCATTTTGTAGGATCGTTCAAAGTTTTGGAAGTGATTAATCATGTAGCTTATATACTTGCTCTACCACTTGCACTTGCCAAAATCCATAATGTTTTTTATGTGTCCTTACTTAAGATTTATCATCCTAATGCATCACATATTCTTGATTGGCGTGCTTTACAGGTTCAGGATCTAGGAGTGGTGCTGGTGGAGGCCACTTGAATTTTGGAGAAGTGCAACATTAAGTTGCATAGAAAATATGTTGTGCAATATAAGGTCCATGTGATCAATATTGATCAATATTCAAAGGACAGTGCCACATGGGAGGATGCGGAGGAGATTGATAGATCTTTTCCTCATTTGAGGATATATCATAGATTTCTTATTCATACATGGATTATGATACTTTGACTTCGGTTATTGTTTTTGATACTTTGAGTTGATGTTATTGCTTTATGATACTTTAATACTTATTGGTGGTTGATTGATACCTTATTGTTTTGATGTGTAATAAGACATCAAGACGATGTCTCTTCCAAGTGGGGAAGAATGTCACGTCTTGTTTTTATGGACTATGTTATTATTCTAGATTAATGAACATTTACCATTATTATTTTACTTTGAGCAAGTTACACATGTGTGAAGGTAATTATCATGAAGATATATTTGAGTAAATTGGAAAATTGATTTAAATGTTAAATATTATCAATGTGATTACAATGATTTGCTTCAGCTATGTTTTTGGAGACACTAACCTACTGACATCGAGTTAAGTGTGAATGAATGTAGGTACTCGTCGAAGACAAGAACATGGTTGAGGTAGAGGTGTTCTAGCCATTTGGCAAGAACTGATGGGATGGTGAACCCTGATGCAATCACACACTCACATAGTTTCATATGCATTTTCAAATGGCTTATTTTCATGCATCAATGTGTGGTTAATGATAGTGATTGATGATTTGATGTTTAGAAAATTATTGTGTTTTTCAATTATTATGAAAATCCTTTTTGAATACATGACTCGATTATAAGAATTAAATGTCTTTTGAATTATATTTTAAATTGTGTATTGTTAAATAGTGAATATTTATGGTGGTATTTTATATATGTCAAATAATAATAGTAAAGATAATAAATATTTTCTATAGATGTTTAGAAGACAATATGTAAAATAAATTGAATAATTATATTAAATTATAATGAATATATATATATATATATATACTATTTCAATTCTTGATTTAATTAAGATAATTATGTCTATTAAAAATAGCTAAATTATATTAAAAATAGTATTATTATATTTAGGAAATGAATAGAAGAATTAAAATTTACTTATTGACATTCATGCGACAGTAAGCTAACTAAAATAGTTGTTATTTTATTTTAAAAAGAAATTTTGTGAGCTTTAAATGGTAAAATCTCATGAAAATTGGAGTAGGGACCAAGTTATCAAAATCTTCAGTCTTTAAACCTAAAAGGGATTGCCAAAATTAGGGAGATATCTTTAATAAAAGAAGAGATCTTGAGCAGAGGAGAATAGCCACGAATTGAGTAGAGAAGGACGTTTTTGTAGTAGTAGAGAGAAAGAGAATGTGGTTCTGGTTGGATAGCGACATGAGATAGAAGGTAGCTATGACTGGGTTGGTAAGATCAACCTCCTCTTAGGCAAATCTATATTTGTATTTTCCTTTATATTTATGCAATACTAGATGTTGGTTTGGATGTTGCTGTGGCTATTGCTGTTGCTCGTGTGTGTGTTGTTTTGCTTGGTGGTAAAGAGAAAAGTGAGTGAAAATTGCAAACCTTGTTAAAAATAGAAAAAAAAAATGCATTTTAGTACTAGTGCATAGTATGGTTGGATTCCTTGTCAAAAATGAGCTAGGGTTTCTTTTTGAACCATGTTAAAATTCACCATATTTTGCAAGTTATGAGCATTTTGGTAAAATGTACAAGGGAAGGGTTTATTGTTTGCACATACAAGTCTCTTTGTATATCGGGTTACATATACAGGGCTCTTTGTATGCGAGTTCACTTGTATACAAAGGCCTTTGTATATCGCTTTCCATATACAAAGTTGTTTGTATATGCAAAAGTCATTTTATACTTGGTCGCATGAGCAGTCGGGTCCATATACAAAGTCGGTTGTATGTCTTGTTTACCTTGTATGCATTTGATAAAGTTATATTTGTACATACAAGGTGGACCCGAAATAGTTAAGAGTTGAAATGAATGAGTGTTTAGGTCCGTAGCATGTATGCTTTTGTTTCTATGTATCTGACATACATTTGATATATACATTTGCAATGTGCAGGCCGTGGACCCAAAAGCATCATGAAAAGGAGTTAAATTGTTGTATGTTTGGTGTTTGTATGTTTTTACATACAAGGCAAATATACAAGCGTCCATATACAAGTCCCGGACCCAAAAAGTTCTTAAACAAGGTTAAGTCCTTGTATATAGGCGGGCTTGTATATTGGCGAGATACAAGTGTCTTATGCATTGTGCCGGACCCGAAAGGTTATCAAAATTAGTTAAATCATTGTATGACTCCGCAATGTATATTATGAAATATACATTGCGTTATATACAAGCAATGGAACCCAAATGTTATAGATTAAAGTAAAATGCTTGTATGTTCTCTGCAATGTATATTTCGTAACATACATTGCATTTTATACATTGCCAACATGCAAGCCACGGATTTGAAAAAGTTATTAAAAGAGAAGTAATGCTTGTATATCCACACTTTGTATATTGTTAAACATACAAGTCAAATGATGCATGCAATGAAGTATACAATGGCAAACATGAAAAGGGTTTTAAATATGGTAAATTCGTTGTATATTCGCGGATTTGAAAAGAGGGTTTTGTAGTATACAAGGCTGGATATACAACGTGGACTTAAAAAGTTTTTGAAACAATGTTAATTCGTTGTATAATTCTAGCTTGTATATTTACATGTACATTGCGATATACAACAGCTTATACAAGGGCCGGAATCTAAATAAAATATGATCCGATTTAATGTTTGTATCACATCTGAATTGTATATCTAAAAGACACAAGTGTTTTGTACATCGGGCGGACCCGAAACATTATGAAATAAAGATAATTGGTTGTATAATTCCGCCTTGTATGCATGTTTTAGATGCAAAGCAAAACATGCGGGGTAATTTATGCATGGCAATGGGTATACAAAGCGGATCTTAGCGAAGGATTAAATATGGTTAAATGGATACTTCACGTCCGAATGTATATCAAGGGATACAAGCACAATATACATCGAAGTATACATTGGGTGGATTTGAAAAGTTATACAATAGAGTTAAGCGCTTGTATATTTTTGCATTTGTATGTTGCGATATACAAACCGAGATGCATTGTTATCTATACAAGTCAGAATTCAAATAGTTTGAAATCTAATTAATCCAATGTATCACTCCCAGCTTGTATATCGGAAGATACAAAGATTTAAGCAAGGAAAAAGGGGTGGAAAGCGAAGCGATTGGATTTTTTAATCCATTTTTGGAGCTCGAATGCATGTTTTTGGTCAACGATGGTTGACCTGACTAGTTTTAACGCTATATATGCATTTTTTATGCGTGTTTTCCATGGTTTTTGAGCCCGATGGCTGTGTTTGTGCATTTGGAACCTATTTTAATATAAATATTTATTTTCCTTGCTAATTTATTGAACAATGATGCTTATTTCCTGCTTGTTTACTGCAGATTGAGGGAGCAGCTTGGAGTAGCTGGAAGATGCAGGATTGCCGACACAGTGGCAGCGTGCAGGTGAGCATAAAGACGTGGCTTTAATGGCAAGGTCACCCCAAGCGGTGGACTGGATCCCGAGAGGCCAAACACACCAGAAGGAGACGAAGCTTTCAACGCGAAGGAGTTTGCGGGTGGAAACATTATTGAGGGAGCGGCACCCTGTCTGGGTATGCTACTCGAATTCTTGGCGGGATTCATTTCTCACCGTCTGATGCTACATTTCAAGATGTAGACCGTTGATCTCCTAGGGTTTTTTTTTTGGGCACCAGATTGGGGAAAAACCAGAGATATATATTGAGCCCATTTTTATTTTAAAGGGGGAGAGGTCAATCATACAAAAATCAGACCTGTAGCAATTTCATGTAAGAGACTGGATTACTGAGACTAGTGAGGACTGGATTGTTGAAATAATCAAGGTCCTTTCCTCAGATCACTATAAATGCACTTGTTCTTAAGTGTACTAAATGAAGATGAAGCTTCAGACTATATCCTGATTGTAAACCTTAAGTAGTCTTCAAGTTGATTTCTGGATATGTACTGGTGAATGTTGTGTTCAATAGAAGCGCTTTCATTTCATTGCATGTTGTTGTCAACTTTTACCCTTAAAGATTTGCACTAAATCATGCGGATTTGTGGACTGTCCTGGTGAAGTATGATTTTAGTTTTCTTCTTTTCATTACATGTATGGGAATATGTATGTGGATCCGTGATCTCAGTCAAGTAATTTTAGGAATCTCACTCTCTAACCCTTTTTCTTATTTTAGTTTCATTGAAATCACTTTCATAACTGCACATCATGATAAATATTAAGCAGAACAGAAAATATATGCTGACATCCCGTAGATAACTGAATATCATTAGCATATTTTGAGCTAAATGCATGTAGTATTGAAAATGTCATGTAGAGAATCACAAGTAGGGGTAGAACTCATGCAAATATCAACTTAGACACATGATTTGGAGATATATGCTATGTAGAGTAACTTCCCTGTATAGCATTGTTGCAGAAGCAGAATCTACTAATCTACGTAAGGCCCCAAAATGGAAAACAACAAATACACATCAACCTCTAAGTAACATCAGCAGATTATGAACTAATCGACGGGGACTTGGGATCATGAATTCTTTGAATTCATTGTATCTTTCAGGATAAACAAGGGTTGTTGTGTAACTTTTGTTTTGTGTGCTTGGTTGTGACTAACATCATCACCAACATAAAACTGGCGCTAGAAGGAGGGCCCATTGACAAAGGGAACTATAGATTCATGCATACACTACTTAGACATCCCGTCAGTTCCAAAATCTTACCATAAACTCACTATTTTGCCTTGAAAACTTGAGAAATCCTGGCTTTCAGGCCAAATACCAAGTCCAGATCTAGTGGACTCCTCGAGGAACTACCTATCAGGGGACTTAGACCTAGAACTATGGACATTCATCACACTCCTGATTCTAGTGTGATAGAAGCCTCACCAGAGCATGCTCCTGTAACCCCTATTGGCTTTCAAATACCCACAGGACCACCTATCACACCTTAGGCCTAGCCTCAACCTGTCATACCCCAGATCCAACCTCCACCAATTGCAATGTCATTTTTCACGGCAGAGTCGCCTTTGACCTTCAATGCATATCATGCTTTACCCAAGAATCCTGATAAAATTTGTCCTAGGTATCATCCATATCAGGATGCTGATGATCATGTCAGGACCTTCAAGGAAGGCTATTGTAGGACTAGAATTGAGTATGAGGATGTGGTATGCAGATTGTTTCCATTTTCCTTAGGAGAGGAGGCCTATAGCTAGTATATCAGTCTAGGTCAAGGTTTAGTCGGTTCATGGGATGCCTTAGAGAAAGCTTTCAAGGATAGGTTCAAGGTGCCCATAGATCCTTCAATGAACTATCATCTATTTTCCACCATCAAGAGATGCGAAGGAGAACCTATTGCAAACTTCAATGCCAGATTCCAAAAGATGTTGTCTAAACTGGTTGCTCCCTACGTTGTAGTAGATGAAGCTGCTAGGAGCATTTATTACTCAGCTTTAGATCCTTTGACTTCCATGTTTATTAGAAGAACACATCCTGGTGTAACAACCTTAGCACAGGCTTTCGAGGAAGCTATCAAAGTCAATCAGCAATTGGCTCCTGCTCCCACACCAAATATTGCCTTCCCTGCACTTCCTGGTTATCCTACATATCCTACCTACCAACAGACCAATGGAGCCATGATGCCTTCAGCTGTGATGCCAGCCCCTTTGCAGATACCACCACTCAGTGTCATGCCACCACTAAGTGGGAATAACAAGATGTTACCATATCAAACATAAATGCCTTAGGCTATAGAACAATCCAACAATAACAGTGGGCCTCCCTTTTTCAAGCCTCAAACAGAGACTGTAGTGGCCAAGGTTCAGGAAGATAAAGAAGAAATCAAAGAAATATCAGCTCAATTAAGGAAACTTACTACTGAGGTCACTCATCTAAGAAACCAGAACTTCTACTCTCAGCCTAATCAAAACAGAGGTTATGCCAACGACAAACCAAATTATCCTAATAGGGGGTACAACAATTACAATAACAATAATGGCAACATCAATCCTCCTAGACAGCCTAGAGTGTGGAACACCAGGCTAAACAATGGTTCCTTGCCATCACCCCTAGACAATCTACCTCCTGGTTAACCTAAACAGACCACCAGAGTAAACCTTGCAGAGGTAGCACTCACGAACTGGTGCAGGATACATAACACCAACGCTCATGCAAAGTTGGACTGTCCTCAATTTAGGGTCGCTGCTAGCATTTTCCAAGCTAAAGTGGCCAGTACCTCAGGTAACCCACCCTATGTAGAGGGGAATGAAATCATCCCCTATGAGTATGATTCTACCCTAGTGCTGGAAAGCTTCATGCATTGTCCTTATCAGTAGACAATATCATCACATCAGGACTACACTTCAACATGCGAGGAATCAACCATGGCTTTTGAGTCTAACTATGTTTTCCCCTTTGAGGATGAGAATGAGCCATCAATTGAGCATGAGGAAGTCAATGCTTATCAATAGCAACCTCAGGGTAGGCATAACTACAACTTAAGGAATAACTCAAATAGATCTGCTGATCCTTTGACCACCTCATTGCCTCTAAACAATTTCAATACTCCACCTGACCCCAAGGCAAGTAATAACCCTGGACTTCCCAAGGTCAGTGCTCAGTATTTGGCACCCCATAACACAACACCAAAAGCTACAAATCCACTTCCTAAATCTGGCAGGTTGGTTTCCTATCTGACTGATGAAATGAAAAAGGTTAAGATCAGCCTGCCAATGTCAGAGTTGCTTAAAACCCCTGCTATCAAGAATGCTTTCATAAAATCATTGGATGGTTCTTCTCAAAAGAAAGATAGCCATACCCCAGGCCAATTTGGAAATAAAGATCATGCTGCCAAGGATGTTAACGCTAAACCTAAAACCTCAGCTACTGTTCAAGTTGCAGATACCTCCCACATGACCCTATACAAAGACAAGTGTGAGTCACCTCCCTTCATCCTTACCACAAGGATGTTTGGTAAAAATTTGCACAACTGCTTGGTAGACTCAGAAGCATCTACCAATGTAATGCCCCTATCCATATGCAACGCTTTAGGGTTACATCCTACTAAATCATTAAAGAAAGTGACACAATTGGACAAAACAGAAGTAGGTGTGGTAGGAGAATTGACCCACATTCACATGCAGCTAGCATCGGATCCCAGAATCCAGCACTACATTGATATTCAGGTAGTTGATATACCTGATACATATGGAATGTTACTCAGCAGAGACTGGTCAAAAACCCTCAATGGATACATGTCAACTGATTTCAGTCATATGTGGCTACCTTGGAAGGGTATACCAAATTAGATAAAGATCAAAGTTGAACCTCGCATGAGACACATGATCACCGAATATAACAAAACCAATGAACTCATGTATGTGGATGTGGAACCTGGAGTTTACTCCATCAGACCGCAAACCGCCAGCATAGAAGAAATCCTGATGCTTGACATACATGATCATAATGGTGACCTTTGGAATGATGAAATAAATTTAGAGCCTGATTGTAATCTTGGAAATAAAATAGAACTGGACCATTTCAAGAAATTTGAGATGCATTTATTTAGACAGGTGTAACGATGTCAGTTATTAAATGTGCCTGTTCATGATATTCTAATTGATGGATGGTGCAGGTTGCATGATGAGGCTCATTCTGAAAAAACTTGTGATGCCTGTTTAGACATGTTGGAGTTGGAACAAGCATACAACGAAGCATCTTCACCCGCGGTGAGTTCCGCAGATAACGATAGTGATACTGATTTTTGTTTGTCTTCTACAGGAACAGGAGGATGCACACAGAAGGCTGAAAGTTCTGTTCATATGACAGAAGAGATGCTAGTATGCAACAGGAGCAATTCTAAGAACAAGATGAAAATCACCCTAGGAGTGATTGTTTAGTGGAGTCAGATTACAAGTTATCTGATGAGGATAGTGGCAGTAATCTGTCCAAGTTTGAAGAGTTTCTATTGAAAGAAATCCAAAAGATGACACATCAGCAAAGGCCTCCCCAGGATGCCTTGATTGAGAAGTGGTGTAGGTTGCATGAGGCACCTCACTCGGAGACATCTTGCTCGTTGTGCCTGCATATCTTGAGAAGGCATACGCTGCCTGGTCCAGAGAATGTTCCTCCAGATGATAAGAGAAAAGAAGAAATATCAGCTCCCCATAAAGCCGATAAGGTGGTGTCTGAGAAAGCTAGGACACCAAAGCTAAAATGGATATCAGGTGGTGCAGCTACTAGAGCGAAAAGAAAGAAAGAAGCCCCAAATAGGCTCTTAGATGAGGATAAGCCATGGATCCTCAGATTTGATGGATCCAAGTCAAAACAAGGAGCTGGAGTACGAATAGACCTCATTGACCCATCTAGAAAATCCTACCTGGCAGTGTACAGGTTGCAATTCCCATGTACAAACAATGCGGTAGAGTATGAAGCTCTAATTCATGGGATACTATTCACTCTTAGAAAGAAGGTGAGAATTTTGCATGTCTATGGAGACTCAGAATTAGTTGTCAGACAGGTAAGGGGTATATACTCCTGTAATTACAGGAGGCTGTCCAATTACAGACACAGGGTGTGGGACTTAATAGAAGATTTTGATGCATTCAATATCACCCATGTACCCAGAGAGCAAAACCACAGAGCAGATGCTTTGGCCCAAGCTTCCAGTACTCTAGAGCCACTGTCCATATCAGGTTTAAAAATATTCTTAGTTGAATTAGTATCAGTGCCTTCAGTACCTGATAATGTAACTAATCTCCAAGTATTTGATGATGATCAGCATATATTGGATTTTATTTCCAATAGAGATGTTTTTGAGGCACAGATCATTGATGAAAAGAATCTAGAAGATCATGTCTAGGAGGAAGAAGAAATCCTAGAGCTGCCAAGTAACAAAATCCCTAGGGGAATGATAGAGCTAGAGAGAGCATTTGATCTGGACAGCATGCTGAAATAGAGAGATCTTCAAAAGGCTGATGAGGGACAGTATTCGCAGGTTGACATTAGGCAAGGTGATAAGAGAAAAAATGTTCTGATTGGGAAGGTCTATACAGAAGAAGAGTTGAAAGGGATAGCTCAGGCCCTCAAAGATTACATCCATGTCATTGCCTGGACATATGATGAGCTAAAAACTTTTGACACATCAGTCATCACTCATACGATCCCTTTGAAGCCAGATGCCAAGCCTTTCTGGCAAAAGCAAAGAGCCGTCAACGCTTTACTGGAGCCAATCATTTTTGAAGAAGTTAAAAGGCTGCTCGATGCCAGGATCATATTTCCAGTGAGACACTCCATTTGGGTGGAAAACCTGGTCCCAGTGAGGAAAAAGAATGGTGATATTAGACTATGCGTGGACTTCAAGAACTTGAATCGAGCTTCTAGAAAGGATAATTATCCTTTGCCTTCTCTAGATGAAGTCCTACAGATTGTGAATGGTGCCAGGATGATGTCCTTCTTGGACAGTTTCTCTGGATACAACCAAGGGATGGTAGACATAATTGATAGATTGGAAACCGCATTTAACATGAAGTGGGGGATCTTCACCTACAGGTGCATGCCGTTTGGGTTGATAAACGCTGGAGCCACATTTCAATGAGCAATGGACATAGCCTTCAGAGGCTTGATTGGTAAGTGCATAGTAATATACATGGATGACCTAATAGTCTTCTCCAAGGATAGAGGAAACCATGTGGAGGACCTGAGAAAGGTGTTGAAGAAGTGCGAGTAGTACGGGATATCGTTGAATCCCAAGAAGTGCATATTTGGGATGACCACGAGAAAATTACTAGGCCACCTAATAACTAAGGACGGGATCATCATTGATCCTGACAGAATAGAATCCATCATGAAGATACAACTTCCTGGAAGCAAGACAGAGCTCAAATCTTACTTTGGTAAGATTAATTTTGTTAGAAAATTTATCACTGGCTTTGCAGAGATTATCAGGCCCTTGAATGCCATGCTCAAGAAGGATGCTAAAATTGAATGGACCCCTGAAGCAAGAGCAGCTTTTGAAGACATTAAGAAGGCCATATCAAATGCTCCATTTCTGATCAGTCCATATTACACCAAGGACTTTTACATCTACTCATTTGCTTCAGAACATACCTCTATAGCAGTGCTGACACAGAAAAATGAAGAAAAGGAAGAAAAGCCTATAGCCTTCATAAGCTGCTGATGCAAAGGCATTCACACTATAACCTTGACATACAGCATGGATGTCCGCAACCCTTCATCATCATCATCATATTTCCCTTAACACTGTCAGCATCATCATATTTACTCTCTGCCGACCGATATCCTCCTGCCAACAAACCTTCGACTCTTCGTCTGTCAGCAGCATCATCATATCCGACTATCGGCAGCATCATCATATTCGGCAAGCGCGAACATCCTCCTGACGTTCACTGTTCACCTTACCGACAACCTCTATCTTCACTATCTTCAGCATCATGATGTTCAACATCATGTTAATCAGCAGGATATAGAACACCCGGTTCCTCCCATATATCCTGATGATGACCCTCAACTCCACACACCGTCCCTTCGATGATGACGTCACATGCAGCTCCTCTAATATCCTACTGCTCCGATATCCTGATGACGAATATCCTGATGACGATGACGTCACATGCAGTTCCTCAATATCCTGCTGTTGGCCAAACTTAACTTTTTCGGCCCGCGATCAACCCGATCTTCTACCTTATGCCGATACGCTCCTCCTCGGCAACACCTGATGATGATCACCCCAACGCACATTCACTTTATGCAATCAACTGCATCATGCTTATCTCCTCTTACTCGGATGACGCCCGAAGTAACTGCAGGATATACACCGAAATATCCTGATGATGCCGTTACGAAGGATTTTTCCAGCCTTAGCAAATTTCGATCCGCCGCACCTCCTGGGATGACCCGATCTACTTCCAGGGTGATCTTCCAAACTCTAACAGCTAACACGACCTAGCACATACCCATGCTAGGGTCTTCAACACCTCTCGATCACGATCCTGTAAACAGACATGCAAACAAACACGAAATGCAAACTAAATCCTACCCTACTGTACATGGCCATTCCACCGATTCGACGAATCAACCGGTGGAATGGATCAGCAAATCCATGAAACCACCAAAATAGCAGATTGATTACATGATGGAGATCAAATAGAAAATGAACACAACAGGATCTCTTATTTGATTTCAAAAGATGCAATACTATGATCAGTCTCTCTCTCTCTGTCTCACTCTGTGCAACCTAGCTCGATGATCTAAAACCAACCGATCCTCATGCATATATAGGACCTCTGGCGAGTACTACTGACCCGACTCCAAGCGGCTGGGAAATCTCTCCAGGCGGCTGGGAGATCCAACCGGACCTACAGCATAACAGCTGTCTTAACAAACTAGCTAAAAATAGCAAAGCATGGTCAACATGACCTTATTACATGCATTGGTCTTATCAGACCTTCTTGGAAATATTAACAAGACTCAAAACAAACTAACTGCCTCATGGAGGCCAACTGTCAGGTAGGTGCTCCTGCACCATACTCCCCAACAAAAAAGAACTCATGTCCCATGAGTTTGGGTTGTGGAAGTCCTCCACCTTTACACTTTGCCTTTGCAATATTCTAATCTGTTCCAGCTTTGTCCTCTGCTGGCTCTTGGCTGCTCCAAGACTTCTGAACTGTAACTTGCTTTCTTGCAAGTAAATCCTCATGCCTGTCAATGTAGGCCTTTCTCACACATACCTTGTGGTTGTCAGGTTGTCTGACCAGAACCTCTGTCTGAACTGCCTCTTGAACTTCTGCCATGTTCAACTCTGTCTTTCTTTCAACCTTTATAGGACAAACAATAGTCCCAACTATGACAACATCCTTGTCATTCCTCTCAACTGGTTGCTGGTTGCAAACCTGTTTCTGCACCTGCTGCTGACCTCTGTCAGTCACAACTAAAACTTTCTTCAACCTGTTGTCCTTAACAACTTCTTTCCCTGTAGTGTCCTCAACTTCCTTTATGCCTGCTCCTAGAGGCATCTGCACAAATTCCTTCTTTCCCCCTAAAATGATTTTGGCTGCCCCCTGTGCTGCAGCTGCTTCCTGTAATGGCATCAACTTAATAGTTTTCCCATCTTTCTTGATGGTGTAGGTATTAGCATACCTATCATACAGTACCCTTCTATCAAATTGCCATGGTCTACCTAACAGTAGGTGACAACATTCCATGGGCAAAATGTCACACAAAACTCTATCATAATATGCTCCAATCTGAAAATCCACATATGCCTGTTCATAGACAAAAAGTGATTGACTATCACTCACCCAAGATGCCTTGTAAGGATGACGGTGTGGAATCCTTTCCAAATTCAGTTTATCCACCATTTCCTAAGATACCATGTTGTCTGTTGAACCAGTATCAATGACAACCTTACACACTTTACCTTTGCTCTTGCATGTGGTCTTGAAGAGAGCTCTTCTTTGCATCATATCCTTTGATGCCTGCAAACTAATTCTCCTTAGCATCAATGCTTCTCCCTCCTCAGGATATGCATAATTGTCAGGAACTCTATCTCCTTGATAAGTGTTTGAACTCTGCACACTTTGCTCTACTTTCTCTTCTTGTACAAGTTGTACTCTCTTGTCATTGGTTCTATCATTTCTGGATGATGAACCCTTGCTTTCTGGACATTTGAAAGATGGATGACCAAACTCACCGCAGGTGTAACATTTTCCTGAAAATGTAGTAGAACCTCTACCACCTCCAAATCTGCCTCTATTACCTTTCCATCCACCTCTGAAATCAGACTGTCCCTGTCCTTTACCAGTGTCTTCTTGACCCTCATTGGTTTGCCTTTGTGTAGGGGCTGATTCTCTTCCCCTCATATTGCTTCCTCTTCCTCTCATGGACTTATCTTGTCCCCTATTCATCTTTTCTTCAATCCTGATTGCCATTTGGTAACAATCCTCCACACTCTTAGGGTTAGCTAAAACTAACTCATCCTGTATGTTCAATCTCAAACCAGCCAAGTACCTAGCCACCTTTTCTACCTCATTCTCATGATGACCAGATCTCATACTCAATTTATAAAACTCCTCAGTATATGCCTTCACATCCATTTCCTTCTGCCTTAAAAATTGTAGCTTCTTAAACATCTGAATTTCATAATCCCTTGGCAAGAATTTACCTTTGATCCTTGCTACCATCTTATCCCATGAAGTGATCTTTGACTTCCCTTGTTTCCTTCTCTTAGATTGTACATAATCCCACCATACCAAAGCATGACCTCCTAACTTGGTCTTTGCAATCTTCACCTTCTGATCCTCAGCAACATCTTCACATTCAAAGTGATTATCAAGTGCAACAATCCAATCTAGTAACTCATCTTCATTCAAACTTCCATTATACTTGGAAACATCAACCTTTACCTTAGGTTTATCATTCTGCACTGCCTTTAACAGTTTTGCAAATTTCTAGTCTTCAGCATCCAGATCTTCAGCTACCTCTTCATACTCTTCAACAGCATCTTCATCTTCTTCAGACTCACTGTCTTCCACTTCCCTCTTTTTGTTCTTTTCCAGGGCTACAAGCCTGGCTTGAAGTGCTTCAGCAAGCTCCTTCATCTTCCTCATCTCTCTGGCATGTTTTTCCTTCATCTCCTGCAATTCCCTTGCAGTACCACTACCTTTCGGAGGCATTTTGTCAACCTCTCACTTCTCTACCTCTGTCCTTTCGGTGACAGAATCAACTCTACCTCTGCCCTTTCGGTGACAGAATCAACACACAACAGCCTAGACCTTTTGCTGAGCTCTGATACCACTATGATGCAGAGGCATTCACACTATAACCTTGACATACAGCATGGATGTCCGCAACCCTTCATCATCATCATCATATTTCCCTTAACACTGTCAGCATCATCATATTTACTCTCTGCCGACCGATATCCTCTTGCCAACAAACCTTCGACTCTTCGTCTGTCAGTAGCATCATCATATCCGACTATCGGCAGCATCATCATATTCGGCAAGCGCGAACATCCTCCTGACGTTCACTGTTCACCTTACCGACAACCTCTATCTTCACTATCTTCAGCATCATGATGTTCAACATAATGTTAATCAGCAGGATATAGAACACCCGGTTCCTCCCATATATCCTGATGATGACCCTCAACTCCACACACCGTCCCTTCGATGATGACGTCACATGTAGCTCCTCTAATATCCTGCTGCTCCGATATCCTGATGACGAATATCCTGATGACGATGACGTCACATGCAGTTCCTCAATATCCTGCTGTTGGCCAAACATAACTTTTTCGGCCCGCGATCAACCCGATCTTCTACCTTATGCCGATACGCTCCTCCTCGGCAACATCTGATGATGATCACCCCAACGCACATTCACTTTATGCAATCAACTGCATCATGCTTATCTCCTCTTACTCGGATGACGCCTGAAGTAACTGCAGGATATACACTGAAATATCCTGATGATGCTGTTACGAAGGATTTTTCTAGCCTTAGCAAATTTCGATCCGCTGCACCTCCTGGGATGACCCGATCTACTTCCAGGGTGATCTTCCAAACTCTAACAGCTAACACGACCTAGCACATACCCATGCTAGGGTCTTCAACACCTCTTGATTGTGATCCTGTAAACAAACATGCAAACAAACACGAAATGCAAACTAAATCCTACCCTATTGTACATGGCCATTCCACCGATTCGACGAATCAACCGGTGGAATGGATCAGCAAATCCATGAAACCACCAAAACAACAGATTGATTACACGATGGAGATCAAACAGAAAATGAACACAGCAGGATCTCTTATTTGATTTCAAAAGATGCAATACAATGATCAGTCTCTCTCTCTCTGTCTCACTCTGTGCAACCTAGCTCGATGATCTAAAACCAACCGATCCTCATGCATATATAGGACCTCTGGCGAGTACTACTGACCTGACTCCAAGCGGCTGGGAAATCTCTCCAGGCAGCTGGGAGATCCAACCGGACCTACAGCATAACAGCTGTCTTAACAAACTAGCTAAAAATAGCAAAGCATGGTCAACATGACCTTATTACATGCATTGGTCTTATCAGACCTTCTTGGAAATATTAACAAGACTCAAAACAAACTAACTACCTCATGGAGGCCAGCTGTCAGGTAGGTGCTCCTGCACCAGCTGCCCTTTTAGAGACGTAGAGCTCAGGTATATAGATATTGAAAGATAGGTGCTTGCTTTGGTCTGAGTAGTCAAGAAGTTCAGGCACTACATCCTGAGAAGTAGGGTGATTGCTGTAGTACCTGATGCAGTAGTGAAAATGTTGTTAACGCAAAGTGAACCAGATGAGAAAAGGGCTAAATGGATCACTGTCCTCCAGGAGTACGATATGGACATAACACCTATGAAGTTGGTAAGAGGATAGGCATTGAGCCAAATGATATCAGAGATCGATCCCAATATCATGAGCCAGCAGTACGTTGTAAATGCAAAAGATGATGGAGAGTGATACTCAGACATCAGGCACATCCTGATCACTGGAAGATGTCCCTCAAAACTGCAGGCCTCATAGAGGAGAGCCCTGAAGATAAGGTCACTGAAATATATGTTGAAAGGAGGAGTCCTTTTCAAGAAAAACTACGAGGGGATATACCTAAGGTGCCTTGAAAGATCAGAAGCGGATAAGGTGCTAGCACAATTGCACGATAAATTTGGGACTGCACATGGGTCGTCCTTAGCCACCACTCATGCTATCCTCAGGGCAAGGTATTATTGGCCCACAATTTTCAAAGATACAGTTGGACACATCAAATGATGTCATATGTGTCAAGTTGCTGCAAATAGAGAGAAATATGCTGCTTAACCTTTGCAGCAAGTGATGGAGATGCGTCCCTTTGCTCAATGGGGAATGGACTTCATAGAACCCATCAATCCTCCATCATCCTCAGGCTACAGGTATGTTTTAACTATTACTGACTACTGTACGAGGTGGACTGAGGCTGTCAGCAGCAAGACATGCAATGCCGAGGATGTCATTGAGTTTTTGGAAAGCAATATAGTAACCAGGTATGGAGTTCCATATGCTTTAGTATGTGATAATGGACCTACTTTTGCTTCAATGAAACTATCAGGTTGGGCTTTTGATCATGGGATCATTTTAAAATTCTCCTCAAATTACTATCCCCAAGGAAATGGATTAGCAGAATCCACAAACAAGAACCTATTGAACATCATAAAAAAGTTGATAGATAAGAACCCAAGGGAATGGAACACTCTATTGAAATATGCCTTGTGGGTAGATAGGACCAGGAATAAAGCTACATTAGGAAATTCACCTTTTTACTTAGTATATGGGGTGGATCCCATCCTCCCTGTCAACTTAAAGATTCCTACACTGTAGTTTGCACAAGAGTACCTAGGCATAGATAATAAACAGGAAGTTAGATTGCTACAACTAATGCACCTAGAGGAGAAAACAAGTGTAGCAATTAACCAATTTGCTAAACATCAGGCTGTTGTCAAGCGCTGGTTTGACAAAAAAGCCAGAATCAAGGCTTTCAGGATCTCAGATCTAGTCCTGATGTGGGACAAAGCACATGAAAGGAAGGGTGATCATGGTAAGTTTGACAAACTCTGGATAGGCCCCTTTCAAATTTCTGAAATTCTAGGAGACAACACCTATAGGCTCAAGTCCTTAACAGGTGAGGATTCTTCCATTACCAGTTAATGGACAGTTCCTCAAACACTATTTTCAGGCCTGAAGTGGCATCATGACAGTCATGTGTATCATAGTGTACTTTCTTTGTAGAGTTGTTTGTACAGTGGCTTTGTTTTGCTTGTTTTGTTTTGGTTGCTTTGTTTCCTCAGCAGGGATCTTTCTTTTGATTTAGAGTATGAAGGAGTAGATTAACAACCACTGAAAATAATGAAAAATTCAGATCATTAAGGTTAATTATTTGAAAGTCATCATAGCTTGTTGTAACTACCATGAATGTAAAAAGTTGTTTAACTTGTGAAATTTTGTATTCAATAAGAATGGGTTGAGTATTCAAGCAATGTTTCTCACAATGACACACCTAAAATCCTTGGGTTTGTTGAACTTACCAGTGTAGATATTAGGTGAAAAATCAGAGGTCATCCTTGCTACCATTACAATTCTTAGCTTAATTTCAGCAAGTGACCACTCCTTGCATCATGAAGTTACAAATGCAATATCTTATGAAATCTCTATCAAAATACAAAAAAAATATAAATAAATAAAATGGATTATACTGAAAATCTAGATTAAGCCATCTAAGTAACTCTACCAGGGCTATGGACGCTCGCTGGTAGTGGGGCTCTACTTAGGAGAATTGTAACGATAACCTTGCCGGGGCTATGGACGCCTGCTGGTAGCAAGGCTCTATCCGGTTGGCTATGAGGGAACATCCTCACCTACGTAGGCTAATATCAGTCACTGGTTTGTTCAACCGATCTTCAAGATGAAGCTTATTAATCACGTGCACCCACTTAAACTGAAATGAAAATTCATGCACCTTATTAAATACATTAAGTCCTAAGTTGAATGATGATTTGCAGAAAAGATAGTTGGAAATTATGAATTCATTTCATTCAATTTTCTTTAATGGGTTGAATTTGATTATTTTGTTTGGTTACTAGTTGTTGTGATGTTCACAACATGCCCCATTTTTACTCCTTAGCAAAATGAGGACCCCTGCTGTGGCTGTTGCTGTTGCTCATGTGTGTGTTGTTTTGCTTGGTGGTAAAGGGAAAAGTGAGTGAAAATTGCAAACCTTGTTAAAAATAGAAAAAAATGCATTTCAGTACCACTGCATAGTATGGTTGGATTCCTTGTCAAAAATGAGCTAGGGTTGCTTTTTGAACCATGTTAAAATTCGCCATATTTTGCAAGTTATGTGCATTTTGGTAAAATGTACAAGGGAAGGGTTTGTTGTTTGCACATACAAGTCTCTTTGTATATCGGGTTGCATATACAAGGCCCTTTGTATGCGAGTTCACTTGTATACAAAGACCTTTGTATATCGCTTTCCATATACAAAGTCACTTGTATATGCAAAAGTCATTTTATACTTGGTCGCATGAGCAGTCGGGTCCATATACAAAGTCGGTTGTATGTCTTGTTTACCTTGTATGCATTTGATAAAGTTATATTTGTACATACAAGGTGGACCCGAAATAGTTAAGAGTTGAAATGAATGAGTGTTTAGGTCTGTAGCATGTATATTTTTGTTTCTATGTATCTGACATACATTTGATATATACATTTGCAATGTACAGGCTACGGACCCAAAAGCATCATGAAAAGGAGTTAAATTGTTGTATGTTTGGCGTTTGTATGTTTTTACATACAAGGCAAATATACAAGCATCCATATACAAGTCCTGGACCCGAAAAGTTCTTAAACAAGGTTAAGTCCTTGTATATAGGCGGGCTTGTATATTGGCGAGATACAAGTGTCTTATGCATTGTGCCGGACCCGAAAGGTTATCAGAATTAGTTAAATCATTGTATGACTCCGCAATGTATACTACGAAATATACATTGCGTTATATACAGCAATGGAACCCAAATGTTATAGATTAAAGTAAAATTCTTGTATGTTCCCCGCAATGTATATTTCGTAACATACATTGCATTTTATACACTGCCAACATGCAAGCCGCGGATTTGAAAAAGTTATTAAAAGAGAAGTAATGCTTGTATATCTGCACTTTGTATATTGTTAAACATACAAGTCAAATGATGCATGCAACAAAGTATACAATGGCAGACATGAAAAGGGTTTTAAATATGGTAAATTTGTTGTATATCTGCGGATTTGAAAAGAGGGTTTCGTAGTATACAAGGCCCGATATACAATGCGGACTTAAAAAGTTTTTGAAACAATGTTAATTCGTTGTATAATTCTGGCTTGTATATTTACATGTACATTGCAATATACAACAGCTTATACAAGGGCCGGAATCCAAATAAAATATGATTCGATTTAATGCTTGTATCACGTCCGAATTGTATATCTAAAAGATACAAGTGTTTTGTACATCGGGCAGACCTGAAACATTATGAAATAAAGCTAATTGGTTGTATAATTCTGCCTTGTATGCATGTTTGAGATGCAAAGCGAAACATGCGGGGTAATTTATGCATGGCGATGGGTATACAAAGCAGATCTCGGAGAAGGATTAAATTTGGTTAAATAGATACATCACGTCCAAATGTATATCGAGGGATACAAGCACAATATACATCGAAGTATACATTGGGTGGATTTGAAAAGTTATACAATAGAGTTAAGCGCTTGTATATTTTTGCGTTTGTAAGTTGTAATATACAAACTGAGATGCATTGTTATATATACAAGCCAGAATTCAAATAGTTTGAAATCTGATTAATCTGATGTATCACGCCTGGCTTGTATATCAGAAGATACAAAGATTTAAGCAAGGAAAAAGGGCAGGAAAGTGAAGCGATTGGATTTTTAATCCATTTTTGGAGCCCGAATGCATGTTTTTGGTCAACAACAGTTGACCTGACTGGTTTTAACATTGTATATGCATTTTTGATGCTTATTTTCCATGGTTTTTGAGCCCGATGGCTGTGTTTGTGCATTTGGAACCTGTTTTAATATAAATATTTATTTTCCCTACTAATTTATTGAACAATGGTGCTTATTTCCTGCTTGTTTACTGTAGATTGAGGGAGCGGCTTGGAGTAGCTGGGAAGATTCAAGATTGTCGACACATTGGCGGTGTGTAGGTGAGCATAAAGATAGGGCTTTAATGGAAAGGTCACCCCAGGCGGAGGACTAGATCTCGAGAGGCCAAACACACCAGAAGGAGACAGAGATTTCAATGCAAAGGAGTTTGCGGGAGGAAACATTATTGAGGGAGCGGCATGTAGTGCCCCTCACCTTGCTTCTATCAGACTGATAGTTTTTCTAGTAGGATTAGATATCATGACATGGGATTCTTTGTTATTACGTTGAGTTGTTTATGGACCTATTTCTTTGATGACGATTGATGATATTGGATTATTGATATTTTATGTTTCATAGTTTGATGGACATATTTGACATAATGGATTAATGTTATTTCTGAGTTAATGTGATATTTAATCAGGGTTATGATGCCTTAGCAGTAATTGTTATACTAGATCTTATTGTTATTGATTGTTCAATTTTCTTGTAGACAACTGAATACTTAATTGTTGATGTATTTATGTGAATAGAACAGTGTCGCATTACTCATGTCCGAGTACCCTGCCACGCTGCGATTTCTGCTCACTGTGTGCATGACTTCATGTTTGTATATATATGTTTAACCTTGAGGTTTGCTACAGGATGCAGGTACCGAGCACCGACTCCACCTGAACTAGCAGGTCTGAGCGTCCCCTAACCGATGGAATTGTTGATGGGAGTTAGCATAAGGTTCCCTAGTCATCCGTCATCCTTGTAGAGGATAAGTCTTCAGTTTTGCGTCTAGTCATTGTTCTTAGTTTCATTTGTCTCTATGGGTTGTCGTCTTGCTTTCTCTGCATGCTTGATGGTCGAGTAATTGCGTGATTATGATTGGTTAATTGTGGTATATAAACAGATAAATTTGATTATTGATTCTTAAATAGATTTATAAATAATTATTAGTTGTTATATAACATATATATATTAAATATTAAATAAATAAAAATAAATAATAAAGGAGATAAATTAGTTATAAAGTGGCATTATAGTTGTGGAATTGTTCTATAATTAATAAAATCAACATGAAAGTGTATATTTGTGGCCCAGTAAATAAATGATTAAATAAAGTAATATATATATTTATGAGTTGTTATTTACCAAATATCTATAAAATACTAAATAAAATAAAATAAAAATTATAAGTTGTAATATATTAAATGTAAGTTATCCTTGAGTAAATAAAAAATAAAGGGGTTATATTGTAATGTTATTAAAAAAAATTAAAAGAATGTAGGCTGTATTTTCATTGACGGTTGGCTTTGGATCGTGTGCATATCCCCTAATAAGGTGGAGTACAAGCAATTAGGGTAGGGGATTCTATATAATAAGCAGAGAGAAGGAGAGAAGGGGGAGGAAGCGGAATTGGAGATCTGGGAAGGAAGACGGAGCTGCGAAGAACAGAGGGAGGTCTTGTAGCGTATACAGGTTCTTTTAATTGTGTTAATGCTATTTTCTCATCTTGCATTAAAGGATTATACTTAGGGTCTTCTTAAGGAAAATTCTAGTTCTGCGCATTCCTCTACCAGAGCATTGTTTTCTTGTTCTTGATCCCTTCAATACCTACTCATTCAAATCATTTTAAAGTATATTCTGTGGTCATTATATTCTAAATTCCGTAAGATCTAATTCATTCCTGCCGAGTGCATTTGCTTTAAAATTTGTAAGGCCAATGATGATAAAAGTTTAGGTTTGTTTCTCAAAACATTTGTAGTGGCCGCCCAAGAGCTTTCGCCCTTGCTTGGGCTTGAGAGTTGATGCTGTCAAATTCTTCTTTGGATGACTGAAGCCTTTGCAATGAATTTATTATATATCCTACGTTTATTACATTCCGTATAATGACATCTAGATCACGGCTGCCTTCATCGTCCCAGCTAATTTCCCCAACTTTGCAAAACTTCTGCGCCCATGGATGTGATATGTCTGCTACATGAAAAGAGCGTACCATTTTACGGCCTGAGAATCCAGTTGCACACGGGATCTTATTAATTCCTTTATCTTTCATCGATTCTCCTTACCTTTGAAACTCGCCACATAGCCCACTTCTACATCGATGTTTGAGAAAAGAACATAAATTGTGCAGTCAACGTAGGGTTGCTGTAAATACTCCTAGGCCAATATTCATATGTGATCTACAGAACGCCATACAGGTTTAATAGGCATCACAATGATAAAGTTTATGGCATCTTCAAGATAGCCGCATGGGCTGGAAGGTCAAACATAATGAATCGTGTACCGAGATGATGCGATCAAGGTTACAAATGTGATTCAAGAGCGCACCTCTCTCAATTATAAACTTGCAAAATCCATTTCTTACCCTGAAGCTCTGTCAGTAGATTCATCCTGTGATTACTTCTCATCTATTTGGTTTTTTTGTTAAATTCAATGGTTACTCTGCAATGATTTCATCTGTAAATGGACCGCCATTTAATTGTTTGTGTATCCTGTATCTATGCCTATTTGATCTGCCACTTGGGGCGATTTTGCCTAAGGTTTCTATTTTAAAATGAATTTAGATAAAATGCTTCCGGTTGGGCGACATGGGGTTTTGATTTTGCATCCTTTTAAACCAAACCCATCAATAGATGATCACCAAATCGATTAATATAAACTGTGCAAATTTCATATTATAAAAAAAGAATTCATTTAGACTCTTTTACCTGAGGCTTTTTTTCTTCACTAAAACCATAGCTATCTCTGCCTTAGCGTTGAAACACTTGCAGCACATTCCTTCTGAAGGCGTCAGAACTGGTTGTTTCGCTCCAGATCATGCTGTTTTGCCTTATCACTAGCCAAAATGCATTAATGGTAATCATTTCATATATCATATTTCATTACAACAGATGGTTTTGCATGATAAGCAATAGCTCTCATATGCTAATTGTGTGCTTCCCATCAAGACTAATAATTGCAATCAAATCTGATCCTAACGTTACTTCTGATTTGTGGAGTTATTGATGAAATTCATTGAGCTAAATTGAATTAAATTAGCAATTTTAAAGATATTCCATCTAGGGATATTGCAAACCATAGTAGCATAAATCACAATTTCTTGCAGCTCAGTCTGCACAGTAATTGTTGCATTGAAAACCTCTGAAAACTTCTTTTGGTTGCCTTCTCTCTGGCTTAAATGCATCAATTGCAATTATATCAATTTCTGTCTGTGACTGAATTAGCAAGAGTCTTTTTAGAATTACAGTTAGGAGAAGTGGAAATGAAGTGATCTTAGAAAGCTTCCATATTAGATTCCACAAATATCTGGCAGTAAACATTTGCATAGGTGATTATAGTAATGTGTTTAAGTAAGTGGATTAAATAATATTTTATAGGGTTTTTCTTATACGATAATTAAATTATGTATTCCTTTTTATTAAATTATATTAGTTTTTCTCGGAAATGAAATATAGAATTATGTTATTTTTAAGATTGAGATTTAAATTACAGGAAGATATTTACCTAATTTACTTTATTTTCTAGTGTTGTTATTATAGTTTTAAAATTATGGATTTTGATATGTAATTGTGTTTATTTTCCCGTAATTTTATTTAAATCTTAAATAATATTTATATTGTGTTTTAACTTTTAGAGTGTAACTAAATATAGAAGTAGTTTGTTCTAAATTAAAAATGAATTGTAAGTCATGTTTAAAAAAAATTGTAAAATAAACGTAAAATTATTTATAAATTGGGTAGTTATGATGAGAGCAATTTGCCTATATATTAAGGTTACAAAACTTGATTTACAAAAGTAAATTAAATATGTCTTCATGGACCCTATGTTATTGCATGTACCTGAGTGGTTAGTTCCAGAGGCATAGGTTGTTTGTGTTTTGATTTCATGAGTCGTGTTGATAAGTGTTTCGAGACCATGAAGTTATAAAAGTATGTTGCCGCTTGTTTGATAATGTGATATGATGAATGTATTCCCTTGGGGATGTATTGTTGTTCATCTAATTATATGCATCTTGTATTGAGTTTTGTGTTAGATTTTGAAATGGGGAGACATCGAGTATTGTAACAGAGTAATGTTAATGTATTGTTATGGGCAATATTTGTGAGTTGCCCCTGTGATTAAGTTGATATGCAAGAGGGATAATGCCTTGCATTATTATATTTACATGTGGATATGAGAATAATTGTTATGCAAGATGGTTAATGCCTTGCATGGTTCATGTATCATCATTGCCATGATGATGTTTGCTATGTTTGTTGAGTAGGGTCTTCTAGATGCAGGTAGGGGAGTGGCTCTCAATGGGGGCCAGAGCCCAAAAGTGGCGTCCAGGACAACCCATGTGGGAGTTTGATAACTTAGTGATAACCTAGATAATGAATTAGGGGGTTGGGTAGTTAAGCACACTAAACAAGATAAGTGGATGCCTCACTCATGGCTCAAGTGCTCATTTAGGCTTGAGATGAGATGAGAAGGCCTGGAATGGCAAGATCAACTACCTTGTCCTCATGAAAGGTATGTTGATTCCGCATGAGCGTTGTATGGGGGCTGGGAGTCGGGAGAGGCTGCCAAGACAACCCAAGATGGGGGTCGGGGCCTAGGAAGGCTTACCAGGACAACCCATGACAAGCCATGTGATGACACTCCTCCCTACTGCAGTCTAGCATTCCCTAGTTGTACTCTCCCCATTCGTTATGTGCTTGCCTCTAGAAGTGTTGTTAAGTTGTTTGTGATATTGACTTGTGTTGTTGGAGTTATGTCTTGTCTTGTTCTTATAGTCTACAATCTACCTGACTGTATGTTGTAGTGGGGACCTTATCTTAACTCCTAGCTCGGGGGGTGGACCTTAGGGTTCCACATGGTCGGGTGGAAGAGCTTTCATTCCATTGGTTTGTTCTCTTGCTATTGTTCATGTGCGAGGATGTTGTATCATGTGTATCAGCCGTCAGATCTTGTATCAGGTATGAAGTAAGTGATTTGTATTTATGTATGTGTCTGTGTATCAGTTGATTTATAATGTATGTGTTCAGAAGGTGTTAAGTAACAATGTAATGCTGTACTCATATGTGAGGAGAAATTGTAACTGTGAACTAGATCCTGATGATTATTTGTTTGATATTATGGAAATGTAAATGTTTATTGATTTTATGCAATAGGTTTAGAATGATCTATTAATGTTAGTTAATGATGTATGTTAGATTATGTTGTTTGATTTGTCAAGTAATGCTCCCATGATATCTTAGAGGACTAGTCGTTAGGTCAAATGGTGTATTTAGATGTGTTAACATTACTTTGTTACCTTATTGATTAAAAAAAAAAAATTATTCCATTTTGCATAGCGTAGATGCGTTGTTCTCTAAGGTGTTCATGCGGGGCATTACATCTGGTATCAGAGCCAAGTTTCTAACACTGGGTAGTCTGGTTTTATATTAGCCCATTAAGCTACACTAGTTGCTTAAACTCTGAAAAATATATTTATCCATAGTCCTTGCCTAGCAACCTAAAGTTGTTCTTGGGTATGTTGTCCACAAATATGCCTAGGGTACGAGGTCGAGGTCGTGGACGAGGTAGGGGTCGTGGGAGAGGTGTTGATAATAGCCCTCCTCCTAGTTCCCCTCATGAGAGTGCACAAGAAGGTGGGGGCGAGAATCAAGAGAATCAAGGTCAGCCAGAGGGTGCTCAACTACGCCAGCTACTTGAGGAGGTTCTTGCTCATCTTGGTCCTAGGCAGGAGATGGATCAACTTGAAGTAAGAGAAAGAGAACGATCTCCCAGAAGGAGAGAAATTTTAGCTGAACAAGAAGCTATTCTTGCAGGCCACATGAGAGACCTTATGAGAGCCCGTCCTCCTACTTTTGACGGTTCTGGTAGTGGTATGGAAGCAGAGACATGGCTAATTGATCTGGAGAGGTGTTTTACCATGCATCCTTATGGCAGCAACACTAAGGCAAGATGTGCCATCATGCATCTCAGAGGTTTCACCTCTACATGGTGGCGACTAGAGGAACAGAAGTTGCATCTAGATATCACCACAATGTCTTGGGAACTATTTCTAGATAGGTTTAGAGCTCGATTCTTATCAGACCACTGGAGGCAACGACGAGCGGACAAGTTCCATGGGTTGAGACAGATGGCCATGACAGTGGAACAGTGCGAGCATAGGTTTTATGAACTCAAGCAGTATGCAGGCATTGGAAACGATGAGGCCATGTTAGTTCAACATTTTATTAGAGGTCTAAATGCATGCATCAGTGGAGGAGTTCGTGTTTTCGAGCCGAAGACCATGGAGGTAGCAGTCGAGAAGGCTCGACTGGTGGAGGAGAATTTGACCATGGCCCTAGGGGGTCATACAGGCATGCAAATTGGGAGTGCACCATCAACAGGCTTAGGTTCTTGAGATGGTCAATCTCAAGCAACAAGTTCATCTAGAGGTCATCATGCACCCACTAAGGGTGAATAGCAGCAGCGGCAGTATTCTCAATCAAAACCAAAGAATACCCAACCTCAGCAAGGAGGTGGTTCTCAGTTGGGGAAAAATCGTAATTGGCTGCGGGCCAAGAGTTATCATCCCAACCAACTAGTTCAGAGTCCATAGCCTGCGTTTAGTAGGGGAAGTTTTTAGTAGTCTAATGCACCAGTAGGTGGTGGAGGTTTTGGCAGGGGAACAGGATGTTTCTCTTGCAGCCAGCAGGGCCATATTGCTAGGCAGTGCCCACAAAAGAACACTGCAGGATTTAGCCAGAGGCCAACAATTTCAGAGCCAACAGTGGGTGATGCAGGGAGGTCTCATAGAGTGTTCACAGCAGTTGATCACCGCCAGACAGAGCATCAGGGGACAGTCTTGGAGACCGCAGGTAGAGGACGAGCAGCGTTCTTTGGAGCTCATGCGCGTTCGGCAGCTTTGGGGGCTAACCCTCATAAGTAGGGGTCCAATGGGATCCTAATGACGTGGCTTTAGTTGCCTTGGAAGATGCAACCTATATGTCAGAATTATACCCAGACTTGTTGCAGGCTTCCAGGAGTAAGCTTGATCCTAGGGGGGGAGGAGGTAGTGCCCCTCACCTTGCTTCTGTCAGACTGATAGTTTTTCTAGTAGGATTAGATATCATGACATGGGATTCTTTGTTATTACGTTGAGTTGTTTATGGACCTATTTCTTTGATGACGATTGATGATATTGGATTATTGATATTTTATGTTTCATAGTTTGATGGACATATTTGACATAATGGATTAATGTTATTTCTAAGTTAATGTGATATTTAATCAGGGTTATGATGCCTTAGTAGTAATTGTTATACTAGATCTTATTGTTATTGATTGTTTAATTTTCTTGTAGACAACTGAATACTTAATTGTTGATGTATTTATGTGAACAGAACAGTGTCGCATTACTCGTGTCTGAGTACCCTGCCACGCTGTGATTTCTGTTCACTATGTGCATGACTTCATGTTTGTATATATATGTTTAACCTTGAGGTTTGCTACAGGATGCAGGTACCGGGCACCGACTCCACCTGAACTAGCAGGTCTGAGTGTGCCCTAACTGATGGAATTGTTGATGGGAGTTAGCATAAGGTTCCCTAGTCATCCGTCATCCTTGTAGAGGATAAGTCTTCAGTTTTGCGTCTAGTCATTGTTCTCAATTTCGTTTGTCTCTATGGGTTGTCGTCTTGCTTTCTCTGCATGCTTGATGGTTGAGTAATTGCATGATTATGATTGGTTAATTGTGGTTTATAAACAGATAAATTTGATTATTGATTATTAAATAGATTTATAAATAATTATTAGTTGTTATATAACATATATATATTAAATATTAAATAAATAAAAATAAATAATAAAGGAGATAAATTAGTTATAAAGTGGCATTATAGTTGTGGAATTGTTCTATAATTAATAAAATCAACATGAAAGTGTATATTTGTGGCCCAATAAATAAATGACTAAATAAAGTAATATATATATTTATGAGTTGTTATTTACCAAATATCTATAAAATACTAAATAAAATAAAATAAAAATTATAAGTTGTAATATATTAAATGTAAGTTATCCTTGAGTAAATAAAAAATAAGGGGGTTATATTGTAATGTTATTAAAAAAAATTAAAAGAATGTAGGCTATATTTTCATTGACGGTTGGCTTTGGATCGTATGCATATCCCCTAATAAGGTGGAGTACAAGCAATTAGGGTAGGGGATTCTATATAATAAGTAGAGAGAAGGAGAGAAGGGGGAGGAAGTAGAATTGGAGATCTGGGAAGGAAGACGAAGCTGCGAAGAACAGAAGGAGGTCTTGCAGCGTATACAGGTTCTTTTAATTGTGTTAATGCTATTTTCTCATCTTGCATTAAAGGATTATACTTAGGGTCTTCTTAAGGAAAATTCTAGTTCTACGCATTCCTCTACCAGAGCATTGTTTTCTTGTTCTTGATCCCTTTCAATACCTACTCATTCAAATCATTTTAAAGTATATTCTGTGGTCATTATATTCTAAATTCCGTAAGATCTAATTCATTCCTACCGAGTGCATTTGCTTTAAAATTTGTAAGGCCAATGATGATAAAAGTTTAGGTTTGTTTCTAAAAAAATTCGTAGTAGCCACCCAAGAGCTTTCGCCCTTGCCTGGGCTTGAGAGTTGGTGCTATCAAATTCTTCTTTGGATGACTGAAGCCTTTGCAATGAATTTATTATATATCCTACGTCTATTACATTCCGTATAATGACATCTAGATCACGGCTGCCTTCATCGTCCCAGCTAATTTCCCCAACTTTACAAAACTCCTGCGCCCATGGATGTGATATGTCTGCTACATGAAAAGAGCGTACCATTTTACAGCCTGAGAATCCAATTGCACATGGGATCTTATTAATTCCTTTATCTTTCATCGATTCTCCTTACCTTTGAAACTCGCCACATAGCCCACTTCTGCATCGATGTTTGAGAAAAGAACATAAATTGTGCAGTCAACGTAGGGTTGCTGTAAATACTCCTAGGCCGATATTCATATGTGATCTACAGAACACCATACAGGTTTAACAGGCATCGCAATGATAAAGTTTATGGTGTCTTCAAGATAGCCGCACGGGCTGGAAGGTCAAACATAATGAATTGTTTACCGGCATGATGCGATCAAGGTTACAAATGTGATTCAAGAGCGCACCTCTCTCAATTATAAACTTGCAAAATCCATTTCTTACCCTGAAGCTCTGTTAGTAGATTCATTCTGTGATTACTTCCCATCTATTTGGTTTTTTTGTTAAATTCAATGGTTACTCTGTAATGATTTCATCTGTAAATGGACCGCCATTTAATTGTTTGTGTATCCTGTATCTATGCCTATTTGATCGGCCACTTGGGGCGATTTTGCCTAAGGTTTCTATTTTAAAACGAATTTAGATAAAATGCTTCCGGTTGGGCAACATGGGGTTTTGATTTTGCATCCTTTTAAACCAAACCCATCGATAGATGATCACCAAATCGATTAATATAAAATGTGCAAATTTCATATTAAAAAAAAAAGAATTCATTTAGACTCTTTTACCTGAGGCTTTTTTCTTCACTAAAACCATAGCTATCTCTGCCTTAGCGTTGAGACACTTGTAGCACATTCCTTCTGAAGGCGTCAGAACTGGTTGTTTCACTCCAAATCATGCTGTTTTGCCTTATCACTGGCCAAAATGCATTAACGGTAATCATTTCATATATCATATTTCATTACAGCAGTTGGTTTTGCATGATAAGCAATAGCTCTCATATGCTAATTGTGTGCTTCCCACCAAGACTAATAATTGCAATCAAATCTGATCCTAATGTTACTTCTGATTTGTGGAGTTATTGATGAAATTCATTGAGCTAAATTGAATTAAATTAGCAATTTTAAAGATATTCCATCTAGGGATATTGCAAACCATAGTAGCATAAATCACAATTTCTTGCAGCTCAGTCTGCACAGTAATTGTTGCATTGAAAACCTCTAAAAACTTCTTTTGGTTGCCTTCTCTCTGGCTTAAATGCATCAATTGCAATTATATCAATTTCTGTCTGTGACTGAATTAGCAAGAGTCTTTTTAGAATTGTAGTTAGGAGAAGTGGAAATGAAGTGATCTTAGAAAGCTTCCATATTAGATTCCATGAATATCTGGCAGTAAACATTTGCATAGGTGATTATAGTAATGTGTTTAAGTGGATTAAATAATATTTTATAGGGTTTTTCTTATACGATAATTAAATTATGTATTCCTTTTTATTAAATTATATTAGTTTTTCTCGGAAATGAAATATAGAATGATGTTATTTTTAAGATTGAGATTTAAATTACAGGAAGATATTTACCTAATTTACTTTATTTTCTAGTGTTGTTATTATAGTTTTAAAATTATGGATTTTGATATGTAATTGTGTTTATTTTCCTGTAATTTTATTTAAATCTTAAATAATATTTATATTGTGTTTTAACTTTTAGAGTGTAACTAAATATAGAAGTAGTTTGTTCTAAATTAAAAATGAATTGTAAGTTATGTTTAAAAAAAATTGTAAAATAAACGTAAAATTATTTATAAATTGGGTAGTTATGATGAGAGCAATTTGCCTATATATTAAGGTTACAAAACTTGATTTACAAAAGTAAATTAAATATGTCTTCATGGACCCTATGTTATTGCATGTACCTGAGTGGTTAGTTCCAGAGGCATAGGTTGTTTGTGTTTTGATTTCATGAGTCGTGTTGATAAGTGTTTCGAGACCATGAAGTTATAAAAGTATGTTGCCGCTTGTTTGATAATGTGATATGATGAATGTATTCCCTTGGGGATGTATTGTTGTTCATCTAATTATATGCATCTTGTATTGAGTTTTGTGTTAGATTTTGAAATGGGGAGACATCGAGTATTGTAACAGAGTAATGTTAATGTATTGTTATGGGTAATATTTATGAGTTGCCCCTGTGATTAAGTTGATATGCAAGAGGGATAATGCCTTGCATTATTATATTTACATGTGGATATGAGAATAATTGTTATGCAAGATGGTTAATGCCTTGCATGGTTCATGTATCATCGTTGCCATGATGATGTTTTCTATGTTTGTTGAGTAGGGTCTTCTAGATGCAGGTAGGGGAGTGGCTCTCAATGGGGGCCAGAGCCCAAAAGTGGCGTCCAGGACAACCCATGTGGGAGTTTGATAACTCAGTGATAACCTAAATAATGAATTAAGGGGTTGGGTAGTTAAGCACACTAAACAAGATAACTGGATGCCTCACTCATGGCTCAAGTGCTCATTTAGGCTTGAGATGAGATGAGAAGGCCTGGAATGGCAAGATCAACTACCTTGTCCTCATGAAAGGTATGTTGATTCCGCATGAGCATTGTATGGGGGCCGGGAGTCGGGAGAGGCTGCCAGGACAACCCAAGATGGGGGCTAGGGCCTAGGAAGGCTTACCAGGACAACCCATGACAAGCCATGTGATGACACTCCTCCCTACTGTAGTCTAGCATTCCCTAGTTGTACTCTCCCCATTTGTTATGTGCTTGCCTCTGGAAGTGTTGTTAAGTTGTTTGTGATATTGACTTGTGTTGTTGGAGTTATGTCTTGTCTTGTTCTTATAGTCTACAATCTACCTGACTGTATGTTGTAGTGGGGACCTTATCTTAACTCCTAGCTCGGGGGGTGGACCTTAGGGTTCCACATGGTCAGGTGGAAGAGCTTTCATTCCATTGGTTTGTCCTCTTGCTATTGTTCGTGTGCGAGGATGTTGTATCGTGTGTATCAGTCGTCAGATCTTGTATCAGGTATGAAGTAAGTGATTTGTATTCATGTACATGTCTGTATATCAGTTGATTTATAATGTATGTGTTCAGAAGGTGTTAAGTAACAATGTAATGATGTACTCATATGTGAGGAGAAATTGTAACTGTGAACTAGATCCTGATGATTATTTGTCTGATATTATGGAAATGTAAATGTTTATTGATTTTATGCAATAGGTTTAGAATGATCTATTAATGTTAGTTAATGATGTATGTCAAATTATGTTGTTTGATTTGTCAAGTAATGCTCCCATGATATCTTAGAGGACTAGTCGTTAGGTCAAATGGTGTATTTAGATGTGTTAACATTACTTTGTTACCTTATTGATTAAAAAAAAAAAATTATTCCATTTTGCATAGTGTAGATGCGTTGTTCTCTAAGGTGTTCATGCGGGGCGTTACACGGCACCCTGTCTAGGTATGCTGCTCGAATTCTTGGTGGGATTCATTTCTCACCGTCTGATGCTGCATTTCAAGATGTCGACTGTTGATCTCCTAGGGTTTTTTTTTGGGCGCTAGATTGGGGAAAAACCAGAGATATATATTGAGCCCCATTTTTATTTTAAAGGGGGAGAGGTCAATCATACAAAAATCAGACCTATAGCAATTTCATGTAAGAGATCGAATTACTGAGACTAGTGAGGACTGGATTGTTGAAATAATCAAGGTCCTTTCCTCATATCGCTATAAATGCACTTGTTCTTAAGCGTACTGAATGAAGATGAAGCTTCAGACTATATCCTGATTGTAAACCTTAAGTAGTCTTCAAGTTGATTTCCGAATATGTACTGGTGAATGTTGTGTTCAATAGAAGCGCTTTCATTTCATTGCATGTTGTTGTCAACTTTTATTCTTGAAGATTTGCACTGAATCATGCGGATTTGTGGACTGTCCTAGTGAAGTATGATTTTAGTTTTCTTCTCTTCATTACACGTATGGGAATATGTATGTGGATCTGTGATCCCAGTCAAGTAATTTTAGGAATCTCACTCTCTAACCCTTTTTCATATTTTAGTTTCATTGAAATCACTTTTATAACTACACATCATGATAAATATTAAGCAGAACAGAAAATATATGCTGACATCCCGTAGATAACTGAATATCATTAGCATATTTTGAACTAAATGCATGTAGTATTGAAAATGTCATGCAAAGAATCACAAGTAGGGGTAGAACTCATGCAAATATCAACTTAGGCACATCATTTGGAGATATATTCTATGTAGAGTAACTTCCATGTATAGCATTGTTACAGAAGAAGAATCTACTAATCTACGTAAGGCCCCAAAATGGAAAACAGCAAATACACATCAACCTCTAAGTAACATCAGCAGTTTATGAACTAATTGACGGGGACTTGGGATCATGAATTCTTTGAATTCATTGTATCTTTCAGGATAAACAAGGGTTGTTGTGTAACTTTTGTTTTGTGTGCTTGGTTGTAACTAACATCATCACCAACAAATACAATGAGAAAGAATGATGAAGTGAAATCTTTTAGGGTTCAAGTGATTCATTTTACCTAACTCGAGTGACTTTCAATCTTTTAAGACTTTTGAGGGAAAGATCATCGTGGATAAAGAAAATCATTGTGACTAAATTCCCTGAGGGTCAATACTTCTCTAAGTGTTAAGTATCAATGACTATGAAGCATCAAGGGGACTGTAAGGGCATTGTAATTATTACCTTTTGATTTTCTTACAAAGGTCAAAACCAAATAATTAATTGATAAGGCTGAGTGCCTTGTATTATTTTTTAGAGGCATGAAACAGGTTGAAAGTCAAACAATGGGTGTTTTGAAGATGATAAATGAGGTAAAGTCAACAAGGCGAAATGATTTTGAACCATGGAGTAATAAGGTAAAGATTACATGGATAATACCTTATCAAAGGTAAGGTGAATGAAAACGAGAGTTTCATCGTGAGTCATGGAGTAATAAGGGACATCTTTTGTGCCTTGATATGTGTTGAAATCTTTTCTCCTTGACAATGTATGGGAGTCATAAGGGTTTGTAATGTAATTCCTTAGTCTTTATGCATTTTGATAATGTAATTGGAGTGATAAGGGTATATCTTTCCTTTAGGGCATATTGGTATGCGAGTGGATGTTTTTTCTCACAAGGAGTGATAAGGAGATTGTATTTTTTCTCTAAGTCCTATTTTTTGCTAAAATCATGCAAATTAGGCATATGTATTTGGAGTGATAAGGAGTTATATTTTTCATGCATGATTTTACAAATAAATCAATTGTAAATAAATAATAAAGTAATATTTTTCAAATTGGTTTATTATTTTTCACAAATTGTAAAGTCAAATAAGTACAAGTTGTAACTGTTAAGGGAAAATCAGATCTAAATGAATAATCAATATAATAATATCAATAATACCCAAAACTCAATGAAATAATGAACAAAGAAGGTCAATCAAACAAAGAACAATACAATGCAAACCTCCTTTAATTCTCATCTTCCATTGATCGCCTATCGCAAATGATCTTGTCTATGAATATGGCCCTCAGAAGGTGCACTTCCTGCTATGATTCCAAGATGTCAAATGGGAATGGCTATGATAATTTCACCATGAAGATGAGCTTCACAACAATGATAATAGTGTTATAACAAGTTGATCGCAAGAAACGAAGGAATTGGTGCCAAAGACGCGCTGTGATTCTTGCAGAGTAAGTTTACTTAAAGCGGGGATTGAATGAAATGGAGGAATAGGGTTGTACTTATAGAATTGTGAGGGAGAAGATCAACGGTATAGAAATAATGAGAAGATCAACTATTTAGAACAATTGAGGAATGTGCATGAATAGAAAGAGGACATGTGTCTTGCTCTATTTTGCATGAGAGGAATTAATAAAATAGAAGAATGAGTTAACTGAAGAGATAAATCAATTAAAAGAATAGATCAATTGGTTAAGAGAATAGAACTAGAGGATGGAAATTGCATGAGGATGAGAAGATATTTTGCTCAATTAAATATTTAGAATATTCAATTGCATGTGCACAGGGATTGAATTATATTTAGAGATAACTCAATTTAGAAGAAATGGACAACTTAAATAAATATTTGATTTATTTAAATTTAGAGAAGATATTATTGGAAAAAACAATTAAATAATTGGTATTATTTAATTTAGAATGATTTTGAAAGAATTAGAAGATAAGAAAGCAAATTAAATAAATAAATTTATTTAATTGTTTGTGCATGATTTGGAAGAATAAATAAAATATTTGATTATATTTTATTTTTAGAGATTGAGAGGATTTAAATAAATTTGGAAGAATGATTTGATTTAATAAAATAATTAAGAATTATTTAATTGTTTGGAAGAATTTAATTAAATAAAGGATTTTATTTAATTTTGACTTTAGAAGAGGTAATTAAATATTTTGATATTTAATTAACTTAGAGGAATAAGAATCAAATAAATAAATTTTGTTTATTTATTTATTAATAGAAGAATTAGAATGAAATAAATATTAAGAATATTTATTTAGATAGAGTCATGTCATTTTTAGGTGTATACATTTTGCCCCTTTGAAGCAATGTGTTTTATCACGTTGTTTCAAAGAATAGATTTCTGATAATGATACATGCCCTAGTTTGCCCCTGGTACAGGTTTAACGATGATAGGATGCCCCCTCGGGAGATTGGATGGGAAGAAGGCAGAAGTTGTGAGACGGACAATCTCACGAAGAAGAAGGATGAAGAAAGAGTTGAATGATACACTATGCAAGATAGAATGATAACACACAAGCAAGTAAGAAAGTATGCACAAATGATACAAGAACAAACAAGGTATTGCCTGTGTCAAGCGGTGAACTAACAATATGCTGATAACGATATACGACAATGCTGTCATGGTGGGGAATGATATATCCCTAGACCAACACGGTAGGCATGTTGTCATGGCGGGGAACGATAGATCCCTAGAGCAAACACGAAGGATAGTGTCTGGTTTAAGGAAATGAAGCATGTCATGTAAGATGCGTGTGTTGGTCTGGTTTTGACAATGTTACATCCTGTATAAGACAATTGATTGATTAACTGATCGAGTTGGTTTACGACCAAATAAGGATCAAGACCACTAATTGTGATTGGATCATTTGACAAGATTGACTTGACTTGATTGATATGGATTAAGGACGGACTTTCATTTGGACCATTGTTCAGATTGACAACTAGAACTGTTGATGAGAGATACAATGATAGATGAAAAGTTGATTTGATAGAAGAATGACTCGACAGAAGGAATCACAAGCTTTTATTTGTAAACATTGATACTCTGCATAGAATTTTTATTGCATGGGACATGGTATGGATTCTTTGTGGATGCAAATGGATGCGAGTGGATGCGAATGGTTTTTCCATCTTGATAGTGCAAGTATTTTGAAGTGCTTATTTCATCATTGGGCTTTTTATTTTTTTGGTGTTTTTGAAATGTTGTAAGATAATACAAGCATCGAGCTATAATTAAACCAAGATGACCTGAGCATCGCTTACATGGATTTTGATTTAGTAAGTTAATACAAGCATCTAGGTATAATTGAACTGAGATGACCTAAGTATTCCTTGCATATCAACAGACAAGGATTGCCCCCATTCATGTTAGACTTTCGATGTCCTCGATGATCATTGTGTTGATCATGTCCTTAGACAAGGTTTCACATTACTAAAGATAAAACCCACAAGCAGCAAACAAAGAAAAGAATCGTGCCCCCATCATAGCATCTCTAGCTTTTGGCATCCTTGAGTAGCATAGGAAACATGATAACAAAAGGTGAAGACTTTAAGACGCAACTAATCGAAATAAAACATTCTTGCATTAGGTGTATCTTTCTTGCCATAATTTTGATAGAATCATTTGGATTGGTTTGCTTTTTTCTATTGCTATGGATAGGTTGATGTCTTGCGTCGAAACTTGTTTTCTTGGAAATGGGCTTTTCTTATGTTGTTCTCAAAATTAGCTACGCTTGTTTTTGTAGACAACCCCTACGAAACTTGTCCGTTTCATAGTCTACACTCTAAGTTTCTCAAATTGAGACAAGTACTCTTGGCCTCGTGCGAAGTTATCTAACATCCTAGAAAAGTTTGTGACATTCCCTTAAGTCAATTCCTTGAAATTCATGCAAATCGATTAGGTTACAAACTGATCAAAATATCAGTTTTGATCATTTTAGGGTGTTAGTAAGTTTTTGAAACTTCATGTGCAAAAGCGGTCAAAACTGCCACTCTTGCATATCCTTGTTACCTCCTATGTGCGATGTTCGTCAAAAAGACCGCTCATACATACTTACCTTGTTTCTTTGTTAACATGCAAAGGCACTTAAATCTACCACCTATACATGTTTTCCCCTTGTCAAAATTCACATATGCAAGAGAGGTCTTATTCACCGCTCATACATATTGTATTCACATGAGTAAAAGTGGTCTTTCTGACCAACAAAACATGATCTAGAAAATCTTAAACTTGGGTGTCAATTAATGGCACTCGTGTCGCCATTAATACTTTGTTTTAAACCTTTTAAAACATTTTACTCATTGTTCCTTTTAGTTTTATATACTCAAACTCATCGAACAAGTTATCCAAACCTCTGAGAAGTCGATTGAACCGTGGGACTTGCGGATTGTGAAGATTTTTGCGCCTAGGGTTTCTGTCTTTATTTCCAGGTAGGGTAACATTTTCTTTCTTGTTTTCATTTTTGTTTTTCTTCCTTCTATTAACATTTGTTGATAATAGAAATGTTTGGGATTTATGTATCTATTTATGTTTAAATTGAGTCATCATTTTTGCATTATTATGAAAAACCCTAGTCGCGTTTCGTGTGTTTTCCTTCGTCGTGTTTTGTTCATTATTGGTGGATCTCATCATGTTCTAGTTTTGGCGCAATCGACGGATTTGTCATGATGATTGTAAAATTTAGGTTATACCAGTGTTTACCCATATGTGTTGATAGACTTTTTCGCCGCCGATGTGTATTTTTCAGTTTGTCTTCCTACATGAAACGGCTCTCTATTTTGACCGACTCTACATAAAGCTTTTCCTCTATATACATCAGTAGGCATTTTTGCCACTTTCGCACATGCCTTATCAAGTTTGCCTATCCCTCATGTAAGGGCAGTTAAAACCACTACCCATACACAAAAGTGTATTATCCCATATGCAATGGCAGTAGAAAGTTCTGCTTTCACAGAACTTGGAGTTTCGACAGCATATTCCTTGGCGGTTATTTTGATCGACTTTGCATAAAAATTGTCTTGTTCCCCCATATGTAAGGGCAGAAAATTTTGCCGTCCCTACATCAAACACATTTTCCTAGAACATATCCAATGGTGGCAAATTTTGCCGACCTTGTACCTACATCAAAGTTTTTCCAACATGCAGGGTCGGCAAAATTTGCTGCCCTGACACTTGCAATACATCCCTTTGATGTAAGGGCGGCAAAGTTTGCCGCCTGTGCATTCACTCTCTCAATTTTTTCTAACTCTGAGAGATTTTAAATTTTTCTTTCCTGAGCCCACTTTCCTCCATTTTTCGACCTGCTTGCACTCTACTCCTTTCAAGCGTATCCCCATAGTCGTGATCATCTACATGCAATTTTCCCAGATTACTAGTATTTCCCCTAATTGCATGATCATGGCTTTTTGTTGCAATTTCTTCTACAGATTTTCTCTCTTCACCGACATCCTTCTGGTATTATCTTTTTCAGATGACTGAGTTGTCTCCAAAGAAGTCGAAAGTAATGAAGTATAAGTATCAGGGTGTTTTTCTAATCACCTCGGTTACTTCCAATGTTGATGACATTCGGGATACAGAGATTGGCCATGTGGACATGGCTAAGTTTGTGGAAAGAACCAAGTCTGATAACCTTAGTTCTGCAATGAAGAAGATTGTCGATAGCAACATTCATTTGGTGTCATCTTTTCGGGTTGTAGCTCATAATACAGAGTTTGTTCTTCAATGCGCTTAGTTCTACAACAGAGACACTAGGGCAGTGGTGGATACAAATGGCAATGTGATAATTAGATTGGATCTAGAATTCATTGATAAAGTTTTCATGTGTCCTGTTGTTATAGAAGTTATAAAATTAGATTTTGCTGAAGCTCAAAAAGAATACGACAAAAAATTTGAGAAGGCTAAGAAGATAATTAACGCTAAATGGTTTAAGACTTCAAGGTCAAACTCATCTAGGTGGCCAAGGAGTTTTCCCAGAAGTGATTTTATAGAAGAAGTTGGTGATCTCATAACTATTCTTAGTAGGATAAGGGGGCTGGTCTCTTCCTCACTTTTTCATGAGTGGATGTACCCTTTTATCAAGGTTATACTTCAAGGCAAACAAGCCATCTTTTGGGGTGATCAAATCAGCAATGCTCTTCATGAGCAATTGAGTAGGTATCCACTACTTTTAAATTCTGTGACTTCTTACCTTGTGTATATAGCAGCCTCCATGAGGATCTTTCTAGGTTTGACATCAGAAGGAGAAAGGAGAGTGGTTCATGTATATCAGTACTATTCTCAACTGACATTGAAAGGTTCTATCCACCACTTTAGGAGGGTAAATGATGCTTTCTTCATAGTGTTCTTGTGTCTTTTTGACCCTTAACTAGAGCAAAGAAGAGTTTCAGACGAAGCTTGGTCAGTGGTGAATGATTATGGATGCATGTTCTTACAATTTCCTACTTTCTCATATTTAAGGGTTGGCTTTCTTCAAGGTTATCCTTATATGTTGCCAAGGTTTCCTTCAAACAAACTTGTTCTAATGGAATTATGTAGACAAATGATTGTCATACATAATAAGCAAATGGAGCTCAAGAATCCAGGTTTTAGATTTCTAGTTGAAATTGGCAGGTTTTTAGTATCAACTACTGCAAAGGCTAGAGCCATGGAAACTGAAATGCAAGTAGTAACCATGAAAAAATTCAAATGAAGACAAAGGTTTGATTATAGGGGTGTAAAAGACAAGATCAAGAGGAAGACCCAGTTTCATGAACCAATGGTTGAAGATGTCTGGGTGGACTTGAGGACAGAAGAAGATATCAGAAAATTAGACTATAGCAGGTTATCTCTGGAACAAATTGAATATCTGGGATTGGCTGATATTCCTGAAGACCTAGTGGATGATAAAGAGCTGATTGATTCTAGATATAACACTGAATAGGTTGTTGGTTCTCCTCTTCTTCCTATCCAATGGTCTTAGAAAGAATTGACTTCTCTAAGGAAAAGGTTTGAACCTATATTGGCTAATGCCAACAAGTGGTTAGCAGATAAGGGAATTGCTTTGAAAGAATTCCTTATAGGATTAAAGACTGAAATCCAAGAACAAACAGGTAAGAAGGTGGAGAATAGGACAAAGAATAAGAGTGACATTCCCTCTTCTTCCAAACCACATAAAACCAGGATTAAATTTTTGACAAAGAAGTCAAAGCCTGTAGAGAAAGAGTTTGAGGTAGAAGATATGGAAATTGAAAAATAGAATATTGATGAGCCAGCTACTGAAGAAATGGAGGTTAAAAATAGATTGACAGAAGGACAAGGAGATGAAGTTTTGTCTCCACAGGAGAATGTACAATAGGAAATGGGAGTCTCTTCTCCTTTGTCTGACATACCTGTTTCAGTTCCTCTGTCTGTTTCACCCATTGACATCCCCTCTTCTGACTCTCCATCACCTTCAAAAACAAGTTTTGATAATCCTCAAACTGCTTTTGATGATGTTCTTCATTCCTCTAGGTCTATACCTAGTCTGTCCTCCTCATCTTTTGATATTGGAGATTCTTTGATATTTGATCACTTTGTAATGGGTTCTGAACAAGTTTCTAATGTGAATGTGTCAAGTGCAGTTTTTACTAATACTCCACCTATTGTTTCTACTTCTAGTGCTAGTGTAGTTCCAGTAACACCAACAATGGAAACATACCCTAATGTGAGTACTTATGTGCTTCCTCCATGGTTATCAACAAATACACCTAAAAGAAAGAAACAAGCCATCTCTCCAAATGACTTTGATTTTAGTAAGCTGGTGCCTGCTAAGGCTAAGACCCCAAAGAAGCCAAAAATTCTTTCAAGAATGCTGGGAGACAAAGGGCACAAATTTCTGGAGATTGCAAGGCCCCCACAGGATGTCACCATAGAAAATTTTAATATGAATGATTATAAAGAAAAAGGTAGTCAGCAATGGATATTCTGATTTAGAAGTTCGACAAAGAAAAAGAGATGAAGGATCATTATAAAGCAATGGTAGAACAATTGACTGCAATGGTAAGGAAGATTACTTTGAATTCAGAATCAGTGACTCCTAAGGTCATTTCTGTAGAAGATCATATCATCCAGAAAGCTGAAAAGACTCATCTTAAGGGAAGAGTGCTTGAAGAATATTTGGAAAGGATGCACACACAAGGAATCTCTCTTCTTATAGAGCTAGCTAAGAAAACAAGCAAAATGGAGAAAATAAGGGCAGAACTTGATGATTTGATTAATGTTATTTCTTAGGATATTGAGCGTTTAGAACAGAATCATGATAAGTGGGTAGAGATGAGGAAGCTAAAAATAAGTGCTCTGATATCAATTGGTTTCATTCCAAATAGGGATTCATATACTGAGACTAAAGAGGCATTGACATATCGGAGTCGTGTGCTGAAAGATCTGATCAATGACCTAGAAACTGCAAGGAAACTAAGTGACCAAAGTGATGTTAGTCTCTTGCACAAGTTGGAGGAGCTACCATGCAATTTGGTGTCATAGGATAATCAATTTCTTTCTGCAGAAGAGATGATCTAGGAATTTGAAAATATGTTTCAGAAGGAGTTTGAGGACAAAACATTTTTAGTAGCCTGCGTGGATAATATTCTTGATAATCAGTTAACTTTGGATAATCTGAAGGCCAAGTTAACTAGTCATGCAAAATCAATTACCACAGTCATAGATGCAATAGTTAGAGCCTGGATGATTTTCAAGACTACAGTTAGTCCAGACAGCCTTGGGATGCAAGCAGCGTTTACCATGTATGATTACCACATGAAGAAAGAAGGCAATGCAAGTTGAAGCAGCTTTTACATTACTTAGTTTATTTTCTACTTTTCAGATGTACTTTTGAAATAATTTTGGACATATTTACATGTACTTTTCTCATATGTAACTACATGTAAAAACATAGGAAGTCTCAAATCAAAAAGGGCTCCTTTGTTGAATAAGTCATAGTTAGTTTTTCTTTTCCTATTTTTGCTCTCGGTTTCTCTTATAAATAAAGAGGACCTCCATTGTAATTATCATCTTTTAGTTATTGAAGTGAAACTCTGCCAAATTGAAGAGCATTTTGAGACTTTGTGTTCAAATTGTAAATCATATTTTATCAATTGAATAGAAAAGCAAGTGATCGTTCAATCTTTGTATTGGAATAACTTGTAGTATATTGGAAAGTGTTCTTATGTCCTTTTCCTTATGTTGACTTATCTACTTGATCAAATTGTAGTGTGAGTGTGAATAATCTAGGAGATGTTCTAAAGTTGATTGTGGAGACTTTGTGCTACAACAATTATCTTTAGCTTGTGATTTTATGTTTTGAAGTAAAGGTTATTGGAAAGGCTTTGAACTACTATTATCTTTTGTGATTGTATGCTTTGTTGTAGTATTCGGTGAAGACTTTGAGCTGCACCTTATCCTACTGGGTTCTAAATTGTAAATTAGTGAAAAGGACAATGATAGACTTTGTGTTCTCGTGAGTTTCTTGGTTGGTTTGATTTGTATTGTGAAAGTGATATTTCATATTGTAAACATCATTTTTGAAAAAAGAGAAATGGATGACATGGTTTCACCCCAAAATTAGTTTTTAGTATAAATAAGTTTGTAATAGTTAATAGGGAACCTCCCCTTGCTGAGAGGAGAGATTTATCTCATTACACTGTGGTTGATATAACCATTTTGCCGTCAGTGAGTTGACGACAAAATATTCACCCAATAATTTTTGGTGACTCTGCTGGGGAAGGAACGTGCAACTTAAAGCCTCACGCTCTGAGTTGAAACATTATAGTTCTTTTCCATAGTGTCAAGATTTTTCAAAATTTTGTTGAGTACATTGCATTCTGGCAGACTCACGGTATACAAGAAGTAAGAGAGCTCAACGTATTATTGATCCTGTATTTGAGTTGATGCAGCAAAATAACTTTGGTCTTTTGCCTTCACGACCTTGACTTCAGCGAACTAGGAGTTTTCCTCCTAGTAACGCTAGGTCTCCAATACCAGGTGATGCTTCTAGTTCTAGTACTAACAGAGTTTTGTTTGTTCCTATTTCACAGAGGTTTGTTATCCCGCCCTTTAATCAGTGCACCATGGCAGATCAAGGCCCTTGGGGTAACACTTTTGGTCCTTTGAATTTAACTCCACCATTGCATGAACTACCTCGTAGTTCAAGGAAGAATTTTCCTAAGTTCTATGGTCCACCCAGATGAACACATTGTAGCTTTCTACATAGCTTGTGATGTAATAGGTGTGGAACATGAAGATGTAGCAGTAACACTTTTTGTGGAAACATTACAAGGTGCTGCTGCAGATTGGTTCTACCATCTCCAGGGCCAAACTATAACTGATTGGAACTCCCTCAAGACCAAGTTTGAGGCTAGGTTCAAACTTGCAGAAGATGCACATGCCTTATTGGCTCAGCTCACACAAATGAAGAAAGAGCCTAATGAACCCATGCGAGACTTCATCGCAAAGTTCAATAAGTTAAGAAATAGGATTCTGACATCCGCTCAACCAACGGCGGAGAATCTCAAATGCTTTTTCATCAATACTCAGCTTCCTGAGGTAAGCTTTTTGCTAAGATGGGCTGGTCCTACCAATCTTCCCGCAGCCCAAATTTTGGCTATGGAAGTGGAAGATGGTCTTATCCTTGCGAGTAAGATCAGAAGAATTTCTAATAGAAAAAGAGGTCCTTCTTCTGTTGATAGTTCTTTCAAGAGCACCATGGATCCTATGGTGCAAAAGCTAGTGAATGAACTGCTAGCTCTGAAGAAACAAATGTCTCAAGGTATGTCTGCTCCTTCCTATAGGGATATACCAAGGAGAACATTTCCTAATCATTCACACCAAAACAATGTTGCCAGAAATCAAGGGCAACCAAATCATCTTCTTCCTTCTCAGGGGAAGCTCGCCATTGAAGCATCACCGGTCAACTCAGCAGTTGGCTATGATGAAGTGAAAAATGATAATTCCTACCAACCTGATTTGGATTAGAAGAATAATGCTAACCTCTTTACAGAAGGAGAAGAAGAGTTAGCTGGCAACTCTACTATTGGTTTTCTAAATTACCAAGATGAAGCGGAAAGAGAAGGGGAAGTGTATGATGGAGCATATGTTGTTTTTACCATGTCCCAAAATCAGCCAAATCAGCAAGTTGATAAAGGAAAGGCAAGAGAAGAACCTCAGCTAGTGGGAAACTCCATTGCCTTTTCAATCAAAGGACCATGTTGCTAATAAACAAGTAAGTACATCTAACAATCTTGTGTCTTCTACTTCTGTTCCTCAGACTAGTACTACCCCTAATAAAACTTAGAATGATGGATTTCCTTTATTTGTATCTAGTTCATTTCATCTATTTGACATAATAGATCATGCTAGGAAGATCAAAATTCAAATGTATGAGGTTGAGTATTTACAAGCTAATCCTGAACAGTTTGATAGGTTAGCTAAATATGTCAAAAACAAGACTATTCCTACAGGACAAGATTTTCCCAAAGTTGCCCATGATTCCTCAAAGAACAAATCCACCCAAAATAACCTTGTCACTACTCCCCTTGTTGCCTCTAGAAAAATAGAACCTTTCTATGTTTCTCTATTAGTTAATGGTCATAAGTTGAGCAATTACATAATAGATTCTGGGTCCTCTGATAATGTTATGCCTACCAAAGTGGCAGACGCCCTTGGTCTCACTCTAACCAAGACCTTTGGGAGATGTTTCTCCATGGAAAATAAGCAAGTGCCATTTTTGGGCCAAATCAAAGATGCCCAATTTGCATTTGTAACCTTTCCAGACAAGAGGATTAAGATGACCGTCCTAGTGGTTGATGTTCCAGCCTCTTATGGCATCCTGCTCGGGCATAATTTTTGTAAAGATGTGGGTGGGGAACTGAACATGGACCTATCCGAAGCAAGGATACCTATTAAAGGTGTCATACAAAAGTTACTTCCTGAGAAAGAAGCAAAATATATTGTTACCCAAACGGTGAATCCCAAAGCCCAAATTTTGTTTGAGTCCTCAGGAATGGGTAATTATTTCTTGTCTACTAAAGATACTTCTAGTTCATTAGATGAGAGCTTAGACAATTCAGATGGAGGATCAGAAGAGTATTTAGATGAAAGTGCAGATGAAGGTATAGTGATGCCAGATTCTTCCTTCACTGATGAAGAAGAATTTTTTGGTCAAAGAAATTCCAAAAAATCAAATTCCAATGAGATTTGGGTTTTAGAATTTGATGGCAGTTGTTCTTCTACCAGTTCTGGAGCTGGAATTGTTATGATATCTCCACAAGGTGATATCTTCCCTTTCTCATACAAGCTACAATTCAACAATACCAATAACACCGCTGAATACGAGTCATTGTTACTCAGATTGGAGGTCGCTCATGCTAAAGGTGTTAAAAATCTTCATGCTCAAGGAGATGCCGAATTAGTTGTTTGCCAAGTGAGAAATTTATATCAGACCAAAAATGAAAGGTTGAGACATTATCACAATCGTGTATGGGATTGCATTGAAGGTTTTGACGCTTTTGATATTTCTGTGGTGCCTAGAGAGTTTAATGATCGTGCATATTCACTAGCTGTCTCTGCCACCCTCATGGTTCCTCATAAAGACTTCAAAGGTAACAAGTACACAATTGAGTTGGTCTTCTGACCAAGTGTACCAGATAATGTTGACCATTGGTAGATGTTCAATGGTGATAATCAAATCATAGCTTTCTTGGAAAAGACAGATAGCTTTGATGAGCTCTATTTTGAAGGTAGTGAATCTCCACCACGGGAATACGTTTCCGAAATAGATTCACAAACTAGTGAAGAGTTTCTTCAACTAAAAGGGAATAAGATTCCAAAAGGTTTGGTTTCCCTAGAAAAGCAATTTGATAAGCATGACAGATACATTAAATAGCAGCGATAGCTTGATTCAAGTTCCTTTATGGAATTTGAGTAGGTAAATTTAAGTTCTGAGGCAGATCCCAAAATGGTCAACATTGGGAAGTGTTGCACTGCCAACAAGAAATTCAAATTCACTACACTCCTTCTCCATTACATTGATGTTTTGGCATATTCTTATGATGATCTGAAGTCCTTCGGGCCTAAGGAGATTCAGCATGAAATTCCTCTCAAGGTTGGGTCATTGCCTCACAAGCAAAAACAGAGACAATATAATCCCAAAATATCAGGTACTATTCTTTCTGAGATTTAGAAAATGTTGAATGCAAGAATAATCTTTCCTATTCATCATTCTACCTAGATCGCAAATATAGTTCCTGTAAGAAAGAAGAATGGAGAAATCCGTATCTGCATTGATTTCAGGAATCTCAACCAATCTTCTCTAAAGGATAACTACCCCCTACCCATTATGGACCAAGTGTTGCAAACTGTGACTGGTTCAGAAATGTTGTCTATGCTGGATGGTTTTTTGGGATATAATCAAGTAGAGGTCAACAAAGCAGATCATTACAAGACTGCTTTCACAACACCTTGGGGCACGTTTGCATATTGTAGGATGCCGTTTGGTTTAATCAATGCTGGCGTTACTTTCCAGAGAGCAATGGACCTCACTTTCAGAGATGAGATGGGGAAATTCATTGTGGTATATCTTGATGACTTAACTATTTTCTCCAAACAATGTCATGATCATGTGTATCATTTCCGACAGGTGCTGGAAAGATGTCGACAAAATGGTATCTCTCTCAACCCTAAGAAATTAGTTTTCGGGGTTACAGAAGGTAAACTTCTCGGTCACATTATGTCCTGAGAAGGCACTAAAATTGACTTAGAAAGAGTCAAGTCTATCCAAATTCTTACTCTGCCTACTAGTAAGACTACAGTTCACTCTTTCTTCAGAAAGGTGAATTTTCTGCAAAGATTCATTCCAGAATTCACAGAGAAAACCCATCACATTGTCAACATGATGAAGGGTATGACTACTTTCCATTGGAGTGCGGAGGGTAAAGCAGCATTTGAGGACATCAAGAGGGCCATAGCTCATGCTCCAGTTCTAGTTTGTCCTGATTATACCAAGGATTTTGTAGTATACAATTATGCTTCCAAGCATACACTTTCAACCATTCTTGTTCAATAGAATGAAGAAGGTGTGGAATCTCCCATTTCATTCATGAGTTGTCCTTTGAAGGCTCGTGAATTGAAATATTCAAATATGGAGAAACATGCTTATGCCGTGGTCAAGGCAGTAAAGCATTTCTGATTTTATATTTTGAATTCACATATTGTTGTTTTAGTGCCTGACACAACAATAAAGTCAATTCTGACTCAATAGGATTTCAGAACCAAAAGAGGCAATTGGATTGCTAAGATCCAAGATTTTGATCTTGGTATCAAACCTACCAAGCTTGTACGTGGTAGAGGTTTGTGTCAATTGATTGCTGATAATGTACCAAAAGAGACAGGGGATGAAGAAGAAGAAGTTGAGGATATGCCAACTGTTCTTTTTGTCACTACTATAGATGAGTGGTATTCAAATATTGCTCATTTTCTTACCTATGGTGAGTGTCCTTCTCATCTATCCTATAAGGAAAAGAGAATGATCAAATTGAAAGCTGCGAACTATGTTCTATGGGATAATGGTTTGTATAAAAGAAGCCTTGATGGAGTCTTTCTCCGTTGTGTGGATAAAGCACAACAAAACCGACTTCTAGAGTCTTTTCACAATTTAGCTTGTGGAGGACATTTTTATGTGCCTGTGACGGCTCATAAGATTCTGCGAGCTAGATACTATTGGTCCACACTATTTTAGGATGCATACAATTGGGTACGTAGGTGTGAGTTATGTCAACAGTTTGTTGGAAAGCCGAAGTTGGCTGCATTACCTCTCAAGCCAGTTGTAATTGAAGAACCTTTTCAGCAATGGGGCATTGACTTCATTGGTACTATGAACCCACCATCAAGTGTGGGACACAACTTTGTTCTCACTGCAATTGATTACTTTACCAAGTGGGTGGAAGCCATCCCAGTAAAGCACGCTACTTCTGAAGTGGTATGTAATTTTCTTAAGGAAAATATTATTTCTCGATTTGGAGTTCCAAAGAAGGTTGCAGTAGATAATGCTACTTGTTTCTCTTCCAATGAGATTACTGGTTTTTTTATGAACATGGGATCATTCTTTCTCACTCTTCAGACTATTATCCACAAGGAAATGGTCAAGCAGAATCTAGTAACAAAAATCTGGTTACTATTATCAGGAAACTGGTGGAAGATAATCATAGAACTTGGCATAAAGTGGTGTTTGATGCTTTATGGGAAGATAGGATTACCCCCAAAAGGGTGATAGGTAGGTCATTGTTTCATCTTCTGTATGGTCTAAATGCAGAGATACCTATTACTTTGGAGTTGCCGACACTGAAGTTGGCAAAGCAGTAGAAGATAGAACTTTTGAAAGTTCTATTGACAAAAGAATCATGTACCTCACTGAACTTGAAGAACAACGAGCAATAGTAGTAGACCGTATTGTTGAACATCAAAGTCAATTGAAGAAGATTTTTGACAAGAAAGCAAGGGCTCATGATTTTCAAATTGGAGATCAAGTCTTGTTATGGGACAAGAGGAGAGAACCGAAAGGAATGCATGGGAAGTTTGATTCCCTATGGAGAGGCCCGTTCATCATTCATCAACTTTGTGGTGAAAATAGCTTCTTGTTGGAGTATCTTGATGGAACACCACTCTTGCTGCCTCACAGTGGACAACATCTGAAGCACTTCAATCCTTGAAGTATCAGATAAGTTCATTTGTACATTTGTATAGTTTTGTGTTTTTATTTTTTGTGTTTTTGTTTAGTCTTTTGTGTCTTTTTCTTTTTGGTAGCTTTACTCTATGGCCCAATGGCATGGATGAAGGCACTTAGAGACTAGATTCTTCTCCCTTTGATCGTTTCAAATTTTGATCAAAGGAAGTTCCCCAGTTAGAGCCAGCTGTTGTTCTCAAAATTAGCTACGCTCATTTTTGTAGACAACCCCTACAAAACTTGTCTGTTTCATACTCTACACTCTAAGTTCGCAAATTGAGATAGGTACTCTTGGCCTCGTACGAAGTCATCTAACATCCTAGAAAAGTTTGCGACATTCCCTTAAGTTGATTCCTCGAAATTCGTGCAAATCGATTAGGTTACAAACTGATCAAAATATCAGTTTTGATCATTTTAGGGTGTTAGTAAGTTTTTGAAACTTCATGTGCAAAAGTGGTCAAAACTGCTGCTCTTGCATATCCTTGTTACCTCCTATATGCGATGTCGGTCAAAAAGACCGCTCATACATACTTACCTTGTTTCTTTGTTAACATGCAAAGATGGTTAAATCCGCCGCCTATACATGTTTTCCCCTTGTCAAAATTTGCATATGCAAGAGTGGTCTTATTCACCGCTCATGCATATTGTATTCGCATGAGTAAAAGTGGTCTTTTTGACTGACAAAACATGATCTCGCAAATCTTGAACTCAGGTGTCATTAATGGTGCTCGTGTCACCATTAATACTTTGTTTTAAACCTTTTAAAGCATTTTACTCATTGTTGTTTTTAGTTTTATATTCTCAAACTCATCGAACAAGTTATCCAAACCTCTGAGAAGTCAATTCAACCGCGGGACTTGTGAATTGCGAAGATTTTTGCGCCTAGGGTTTCCGTCTTTATTTCTAGGTAGGGTAACATTTTCTTTCTTGTATTCATTTTTGTTTTTCTTCCTTCTATTAACGTTTGTTGATAATAGAAATGTTTGGGATTTATGTATCTATTTATGTTTAAATTGAGTCATTGTTTTTGCATTATTATGAAAAATCCTAGTCGCCTTTCGTGTGTTTTCTTTTGCCATGTTTTGTTCATTATTGGCGGATCTCGTCATGTTCTAGTTTTGGCACAATCGACGGATTTGTCATGAAGATTGTAAAATTTAGGTTATACCAGTGTTTACCCATATGTGTTGACGAACTTTTTTACCGCCAATTTATATTTTTTGGTTTGTCTTCCTACATGAAATGGCTGTCTATTTTGACCGACTCTACATAAAGCTTTTCCTCTATATACATTAGTGGGCATTTTTGCCACTTTCGCACATGCCTTATCCAGTTTGCCTATCCCTCATGTAAGGGTGGTTAAAACTGCTACCCTTACACAAAAGTGTATTATCCCATATGCAATGGCGGTAGAAAGTTTCGCTTTCACAGAACTTGGAGTTTCGACAGCATATGCCTTAGCGGTTATTTTGACTGACTTCACAAAAAAACTAGCTTGTTCCCTCATATGTAAGGGCAGCAAATTTTGTTGCCCCTACATCAAACACATTTTCTTGGAACATATGCAATGGCAGCAAATTTTGCCGACCTTGCACCTACATCAAAGTTTTTCAAACATGCAGGGTCAACGAAATTTGCCACCCTGACACTTGCAATACATCCCTCTGATGTAAGGGCGGCAAATTTTGCCACCTGTGCATTCACTCTCTCAATTTTTTCTAACTCTGAGAGATTTTCAATTTTGCTTTCCTGAGACCATTTTCCTCTATTTTTTGACCTACTTGCGCTCTAGTCCTTTCAAGCGTATCCCCATAGTCATGATCATCAACATGCAATTTTCCCAGATTACTAGTATTTCCCATAATTGCATGATCATGGATTTTTGTTGCAGTTTCTTCTATCAATTTTCTCTCTTCACCAACATCCTTCTGGTGTTAGCTTTTTTAAATGACTGAGTTGTCTCCAAAGAATTCGAAAGCAATGAAGTATAAGTATCAGAGTGTTTTTCCAATCACCTCGGTTACTTCCAATGTTGACGATATTCAGGATACAGAGATTGGCCATGTGGACACGGCTAAGTTTGTGGAAAGAACCAAGTCTAATAACCCTAGTTCTATAATGAAGAAGATTGTCGATAGCAACATTTATTTGGTGTCATCTTTCCCGGTGGCTGCTCATAATACAGAGTTTGTTCTTCAATGCACCCAGTTCTACAAAAGAGACACTAGGGTAGGGGTGGATACAAATGGCAATGTGATAATTAGATTGGATCTGAAATTCATTGATAAAGTTTTCATGTGTCCTGCTATTACAGAAGTTATAAAACTAGATTTTGTTGAAGCTCAAAAAGAATACGACAAAAATTCTGAGAAGGCTAAGAAGATAATTAACACTAAATGGATTAAGACTTCAAGGTCAAACTTATCCAAGTGGCTGAGGAGTTTTCCCAGAACTGATTTTATAGAAGAAGTTGGTGATCTCATAACTCTTCTTAGTAGGATAAGGGGGTTGGCCTCTTCCTCACTTTTTCATGAGTGGATGTACCCTTTTATCAAGGTTATACTTCAAGGCAAACAAGCCATCTTTTGGGGTGAGCAAATCAGCAATGCTCTTCACAAGAAATTGACTAAGGTATCCACTACTTTTAAATTCTATATGACTTCTTACCTTGTGTATATAGCAGCCTCCATGATGATCTTTCTAGGTTTGACATCAGAAGGAGATAGGAGAGTGGTTCCTGTATATCAGTACTATTCTCAACTGACATTGAAAGGTTCTATCCACCACTTTAGGAGGGTAAATGATGCTTTCTTTGTAGTGTTCTTGTGTCTTTTTGACCCTCAACTAGAGAAAAGAAGAGTTTCAGATGAAGCTTGGTTAGTGGTGAATGATTATGGATGCATGTTCTTACAATTTCCTACTTTCTCATAGTTAAGGGTTGGCTTTTTCCAAGGTTATCCTTATATGTCACCAAGGTTTCCTTTAGACAAACTTGTTCTAATGGAATTATGTAGAAAAATGATTGTCGTACATAATAAGAAAATGGAGCTCAAGAAACAAGGATTCAAATTTCTAGTTGAAATTGACAGGTTTTTAGTATCAACTGTAGCAAAGGCTAGAGCCATGGAAATTGAAATGCAACTAATAGCCATGAAACAGCTCAAACAAAGACCAAGGTTTGATTACAGGGGTGTAAAAGATAAGATCAAGAGGAAGACCTAGTTTCATGAACCAATGGTTGAAGACGTCTGGGTGGACTTGAGGACAGAAGAAGATATCAGAAAATTAGACTATAGTAGGTTATCTCTGGAATAGATTCAATATCTGGGATTGGTTGATATTCCTAAAGACCTGGTGGATGATGAAGAGCTGATTGATTCTAGATATAACAATGAACAGGTTGTTGGTTCTCCTCCTCTTCCTATCCAATGGTCTCAGAAAGAATTGACTTCTCTAAGGAAAAGGTTTGAACCTATATTGGCTAATGCCAACAAGTGGTTAGCAGATAAGGGAATCGCTTTGAAAGAATTCCTTATGGGATCAGAGACTGAAATCCAAGAACAAACAGGTAACAAGGTGGAGAATAGGACAAATAATAAGAGTGACATTACCTCTTCTTCCAAACCACATAAAACTAGGATTAAATTTGTGACAAGGAAGTCAAAGGCTGCAGAGAAAGAGTCTGAGGTAGAAGATATAGAAATTGAAAAAAAAAATATTGATGAGCTAGCTACCGAGGAAATGGAGGTTCAAAATAGATCGACAGAAGGACAAGGAGATGATGTTTTGTCTCCATAGGAGAATGTACAATAGGAAATGGGAGCCTCTTCTCCTTTGTCTGACATACCTGTTTCAATTCCTCTATCTATTTCACCCATTGACATCCCCTCTTCTGACTCTCCATCACCTTCAAAAACAATTTTTGATAATCCTCAAACTACTTTTGATGATGTTCTTCATTCCTCTGGGTCTATTCCTAGTCTGTCCTCCTCATCTTTTGATATTGGAGATTCTTCGATATTTGATCACTTTGTAATGGGTTCTGAACAAGTTTCTAATGTGAATGTGTCAGGTGCAGTTTTTACTAATACTCCACCTATTGTTTCTACTTCCAGTGCCAGTGTAGTTCTAGTAACACCAACAATGGAAACAGACCCTAATGTGAGTACTTTTGTGCTTCCTCCATGGTTGTCAGCATATACACCTAAAAGAAAGAAACAAGCCATCTCTCCATATGACTTTAATTTTAGTAAGTTGGTGCCTGCTAAGGCTAAGACCCTAAAAAATCCAAAAATTCTTTCAAGAATGTTGGGAGACAAAGGGTACAAATTTATGGAGATTGCAAGGCCCCCATAGGATGCCACCATAGAAAATTTCAATATGAATGATTACTCTATTTCTAGGGTTGAGCTGGGCAAAATAACACATGAAAGTGCAAAGACTGACATGCAGTCAGCAATGGATATTCTGATTCAGAAGTTTGACAAAGAAAAAGAGATCAAGGATCATTATAAAGCAATGGTAAAATAATTGACTACAGTGGTAAGGAAGATTACTTTGAATTCAAAATCAATGACTCCTGAGGCCATTTCTGTAGAAGATCCTATCATCCAAAAAGTTGAAAAGACTCATCTTAAAGGAAGAGTGCTTGAAGAATATTTGGAAAGTATGCACACACAAGGAATCTCTCTTCTTACAGAGCTAGCTGAGAAAATAGGCAAAATGGAGAAAATAAGGGCAGAACTTGATGATTTGATTGATGTTATTTCTCAGGATATTAAGCATTTAGAACAGAATCATGATAAGTGGGTAGAGATGAGGAAGCTGAAAATAAGTGCTCTGATATCAATTGGTGTCATTCCAAATAGGGATTCATATACTGAGACTAAAGAGGCATTGACATATCGAAGCTGTGTACTGAAAGATCTGATCAATGACCTAGAAACTGCAAGGAAACTAAGTGACCAAAGTGATGTTAGTCTCTTGCACAAGTTGGAGGAGCTGCCATGCAATTTGGTGTCATAGGATAATCAATTTCTTTCTATAGAAGAGATGATCCAGGAATTTGAGGACAAAACATTTTTAGTAGCCTGCGTGGATAATATTCTTGATAATCAGTTAACTTTGGATAATCTGAAGGCCAAGTTAACTAGCCATGCAAAATCAATTACCACGGTCAGAGATGCAATAGTTAGAGCCTAGATGATTTTCAAGAATATAGTTAGTCTAGACAGTCTTGGGATGCAAGCAGCGTTCACCATGTATGATTGCCACATGAAAGAAGGCAATGCAAGTTGAAGCAGCTTTTTCATTACTTAGTTTATTTTCTACTTTTCAGATGTACTTTTGAAATAATTTTGGACATATTTACATGTACTTTTCTCATATGTAATTACATGTAAAAACATAGGAAGTCCCAAACCAAAAAGGGCTCCTTTGTTGAATAAGTCATAGTTAGTTTTTCTTTTCCTATTTTTGCTCTCGATTTCTCTTATAAATAAAGAGGACCTCCATTGTAATTATCATCTTTTAGTTATTGAAGCGAAACTCTACCAAATTGAAGAGCATTTTGAGACTTTGTGTTCAAATTGTAAATCATATTTAATCAAGTGAATAGAAAAGCAAGTGATCATTCAATCTTTGTATTGGAATAACTTGTAGTATATTGGAAAGTGTTCTTATGTCCTTTTCCTTATGCTGTCTTATCTACTTGATCAAAATGCAGTGTGAGTGTGAATAATCTGGAAGATGTTCTAAAGCTAATTGTGGAGACTTTGTGCTACAACAATTATCTTTAGCTTGTGATTTTATGTTTTGAATTAAAGGATATTGGAAAGGCTTTAAACTACTATTATCTTTTGTGATCGTATGCTTTGTTGTAGTATTCGGTGAAGACTTTGAGCTGCACCTTATCCTACTGGGTTCTAAATTGTAAATCAATGAAAAGGACAACGATAGACTTTGTGCTCTCGTGAGTTTCTTGGTTAGTTTGATTTGTATTGTGAAAGTGATATTTCATATTGTAAACATCATTTCTGAAAAAAGAGAAATGGATGACATGGTTTCACCCCGAAATTAGTTTTTAGTATAAATAAGTTTGTAATAGTTAATAGGGAACCTCCCCTTGCTGAGAGGAGAGATTTATCTCATTACACTGTGGTTGTATAACCATTTTGCCATCAGTGAGTTGACAATAAAATATTCACCCAATAGCTTATGCGTGCTTGTGTCTGGTGAAAGGTTCCACAAACCTTATTGGGGGAAAATGGACCCTAAGGGACTGACCTAGTTTTTTGGGGTTGCATTGCATAACAGTATATAATATTACATTGTTAGTTTATGCATATTAAATAAATGTTAGTTTATAAGTTAGGTTTTGGGAAGTTACTTTCCTGTAAGAAGTTATATATGGGAATAACAAGGCTTTTAAAAGCCAATGTACTGCATTGTAAAATCATCTGAAAACAATACTATATTATTCTATAATGGTTTAATTTTGTGTATGTTTTCTCACCATTTCTTAATATGGTATCAGAGCATTGATTATATCTCTGTGCCTATGATTGAAAAATGGTCTTGAAGAAGACAATTATGTCTGCAACATAGAGAGATGTTTGTTGCGGATGATGTGTCTACTAGGAGAACTATTGAAGTGAAGGCTACTTATGGGGAGACTATTATCCTCTTTGTTTGCTATTTTATTTTGGTGTTGAACTTCTAAGTGCTGCACACTATTAAAGTATTGGAATCTTTGAAAGGATGTGCAATGTTTGGAAGAGTAAATTTGACTGAGTTGTGCCATTATTTTTAAATTATGGAGTATTGAATTTTGATGCTGGCCACTACAATTTTCAGATTTAAGCATATTTTTTTTAATTGCTGCATTAACTGTTGTCAAGCATTGAACATTCCTCTAAAGCCTTGAAGATTTGATGAGGCATTTGTCAAAGGCATCTGGCATTCATTATGAGGCATTTTGAAAGACTACATAGGGAGTTAAAACAAGTTTATTTACATGAATGCCAAGCACAGAAGTTTGGTGAAAGCAGTTAAAGTGTTTGCCCATATGAAAGAATGAAACATCTTGTGAATATATTATTGCAGCATATAGAAGACATTCCTCAGGTGAGTTTAAAAATTGACTAAAATTTATTAATGTTATGCTTTATAAAATGTGAGCTAATGTGAAAAGAAAAAAAGATGTGTTGATGGGTAAAAGACATACGTGAGAAGTAAAATAAGTTTATGTTTCATGAAGTTTAAAACAAATATTGAAAAGTTTTTACCTTACGTGAGAAGTAAAAAAAGTTTATGTTTTATGAAGTTTAAAACAAACATTGAAAAGTTTTTACCTTTCTTGGGAGAAAGTTAAAAAGAAAAGTTTTTAAAAAGGGAGAGATTTTTCATCTTTTAAAGAGTATTATTTTAAAAGAAAGAAAAGTGGGGAGACATAAGTAGTAGAATTTTTATGAAGATATTTAATTTTATGAAAGGGAGACATAAGTAGTTTCCTTTTTTTAAGGGCATTTAAAATATTTAAAGAATTTATTTTTCGTCTTTGGAGTAATATGGTGGAAAACATTGGAGTTATTTTATCATGGCTACATCAAACATTGCTTGTACTCTTGGGGCCATTTATACTACACCTGATAGAGTTTTCAAAGGCTCATATGTAACATCAGTTGGCTAAAGTGTAACCACATCAAATTGGAGGCAGGTGGCATCAGAGGATGGAGGATTTTCCATATCTCAAGTTAGCTTCTCACTTTGAGATGATGCTTTGCATGAGAGGCGTTTTTGGTTTTGGTTGTTTTGTTTTTCTTTGTTGATGCTGACGGAGTTGACAGATTTGAAGAATGTATGTTTTGTGAAGATTTTGTTTTGGAGATAGGTTTGGGGTTTGGTGTTGAGCTCAATATGGATTGTTGTCCAGCGAGCTTCAAAGAGTATATGATCTTGAATTATACCCTTTCGCGGTCACTAGACAATATGGCAGAGATCTGTCGTATCTCTTAGGGTCCATTGTCAAATAATTCAAGACTCTGTGATTTGAGAGGTTGGGACTAAAGAGCTCAAGAACATAGCTCAAAGCTATGCCTCTCTGAGGGTAGATGAGACAGCATGATGGAGCCTCGCTTGGTTCAGGATTTGTTCTTTGGGAGAAGATCTTCTATAAAATATGTATTCATATTATGTAATCAGCTTTGTTGAGTATGTTAGCATTCAGTGGGGTCCCCTGGTACTTTTGCGGGAACAATGTAATGAGGGGGGGAATGTTGGCATAATAGTATATAATATTACATTGTTAGTTTATGCATATTAAATAAATGTTAGTTTATAAGTTAGGTTTTGGGAAGTTACTTTCCCGTAAGAAGTTATATATGGGAATAACAAGGCTTTTAAAAGCCAATGTACTGCATTGTAAAATCATCTAAAAACAATACTATATTATTCTATAATGGTTTAATTTTGTTTATGTTTTCTCACCATTTCTTAATATTTTCTACGTGACGACGTAGAGGCAATGTAGTTTAGGACTTGGACCATGGATGGACTAGAGGATAGATGAAAAGATGTGGGATGGATGGGGAAGTGGAGCCTCGGGGGTGCATTGATAATGGCCTTGCCTATGTGACGACATAGAGGTAGCATAGTTCGGGGCTTGGACCATGGATGGAATAGAGGATAGACAATAAGATGCGGGATGGATGGGGAAGCGGAGCCTCAGGGGCACATTGATAATGGCCTTGCTTACGTGATGACATAGAGGTAGCATAGTTCAGGACTTGGACCATTGATGGATTAGAGGAAAGACGACAAGATATGGGATGGAAGGGAAAGCGGAGCCTTGGGGGCGCATTGATAATGGCCTTGCCTATGTGACGACACAGAGGCAGCATAGTTCGGGGCTGATGCTATGATACTGATGATAGACGCTATGCTAGGTTGACACTATGAATAGGATACTAGATAAGACCTTGGTTGACAAGGTGACAAAAGAGATAGAGTGTCAAGAAATGATAGGTTAAGATGGCATAATTGATAGTCTTAATGTTGGATATTGATGACAAGGAAATACCATGGATAGGCAGATGGATGAGTGATAGTGGATACAAATGGTTAGGTAGAAGGAAGCAAGGATGCAATCTCCAAGGACTATGTCGCATCGGAATAACGTGCCCCATTGTAGATAGAATACTTAGGATTTTTCATGGAAACACTTATGATGGTAGGAGGATGAGAGGGTAATGAAGGATTCACATGGTTTGGAGGGATAAGGTATGTCAAGAGACACCTAAAACATTTGTCAACATTGTGCCCCCAATCTTTATCAAGATCAAAAATAAAGGAAAGGAAGATTAGGATGAATAGATTTCGACAATAAAGGTAGGTAACGGATAGAAGGATAGGATAGGGAATTGTATGAAAAGGAAACTAATAGGAGAAAAAGTGATATGCTGATGAGTCAAGGTACCCTCAAGTGTAGGTGACGTAGAAGATCAACTTACACATGATGCCTGTTTGCCAGGTTTTCATCATGGTACTTATCCAAGGCGCCTGCTTGCCAAATTTTCACCGTTGGACGAAGGGATTTTTCTTTACTCTTTTGATTTTTTCTCTTTTTTTTCTTTTTTTTATGAAATAGTTGGATGGGGGAAGGTGGATACGGAAGGGAGAGACTCAAGTATCTAGTTCCTTGAAAGGTGATAGTCTTGCTAGATGGATGCTATCGCATGGACCATGTCAAGTGTTGCTCATAGATGTTTGTAGGGGATTTGCATGAAAGTGAGGTGAAGAATGGTAGATATTGGATTATGGAAGGTACGATAGTGGATGATAATGTAGAATACAACTGGAAAGCTTATGCAAAAGCATGGACCACGGGAGTAGGATGGGGAAGATATGTAGGATAATAGTGGAAGGAAGGGGAGATGGAGGTATATGAAAATATTGTGAGATGGAAGGGAGTCATGACCAATAGTTGCACATACCATGATAAACATTGAAGCTGGTGATGGGAAAGTAGTGTAGGAAGCAACGTAGACTTTTGCCTGTGGATGAATGATTTAGGCATGTAGGGATCCACATAGACTGAGTATTTTTCTAAGCTTTGCTTGTCATTTGGGATGGAGGAATTTGAGACTTTTGGATGGATTGGGAGAAACTAGATGGTTGGGATTCTTGAGAGGTAGATGTCTCATGTAACTTGAGGGCTTTTTGCTTAGGTGCCCAAGCCATTTTGTTTTTAGATAGTACCTATGAAGGTATGGGCTTGGGTGTATGCAGCTTTTGTGCAGCTTCAGAGGTAATCATTTGTTGGATGCAGACCCACACCTTTTTTAGTTTGGCATATAGGTGTGTGGGTGTATGCAACTCTTGAGAAGGATGTTTCTTTGATTCTTGGATTTTTTATCCTAGGTCATGAGGACTCTTAGGATTTTTGACATTATAAGTAGAGGCATCTAGATTTTTGCTGTGAATTTCCCTTGGGATGGTGGAAGTGAGGTTTGTGGAGGCTCTTTGTTTGGACAACACATGCATCAGTTGGTCATGATTGGGATTGTTAGAAGATTCATAGATGGATGGATAAGGTGTTGGGAGAAGTGGTGGTAAAATGCATGGATGTATATTAGGAGTTGGAAGTAGCGGAGGTAGATTGGATGGTGGAAGGTGTATGGTCGCATGATTTTGGGATGTGTACGATAAGGGAGGTGGAATGGTGACATATGTTTTGGGGATATGATAGGATTTGTGGTGGAAAGTGGTGGATTTAGAAGGATTGGAGGAAGTACCAACATCTTGAGTTTGTTCACCTTGGGGTATGTATCCAAGGCCGCACAAATGAGGAGGAACATTGACATGGACGGGCTCCAAAATACCTTGTTCATGAAGGACTAAGCCTTTACCTTGATAGGTCATATGTTGGAGTATGCGGTGGACAATGGGATTATGTATAGGTGGAACACTAGACACAAGTTCTTTATTGGATGGAGGGGGCGAGATAGAGGATAATGGTTGATGGTGTTCTAAGGAGGAACACTCATGAATGAAGGCGGTAAGACCAAGGATATATGGTAGGGGATTGGCAGCATGGTTGATAATGGATGGTAGAGGATTATTACTTGTTTGATCTTCTATGCTTGCTTGGGAGGCAAGTGTCTCATCAAGGGAAGCAGAAGTTGTTGGATCTTGGATAGGACTAGATGGGGTTATAAGCTCAGGACCATGGAACACATAAAGTGGGCTAAGAGGATTGTCATGGTCTGCTTGATCATAGATAGGCTCTTGATCGTAGATGGGATCTTGATCATAGATAGGATTTTGCATGATGGGATTAATGTGCTCTTGTATAGGTTCTTAATCAATGATAATGTCCTGATCAAAGAAAGGATAGAAATTATGGAGAGGCTGAAAGTGCCTCTCTTTCTCATGTATGGGATCAAGTTGCTCAGGGATAGCTTCTTTAGAGGTGGTATCTTGATCGTGAAAAAGATACAGGTTATGCATAGTCTAAAATTGGATTTCTTGCTTAGGTATAGGTATAGGATCGTCGAAAAGATAAAGGTTATGGATAGGTTGGATGGGGGTGCTTTGATCTTGATTTAGACAAAGGTCTAATGTTTCCACATGTTTGAAAGTGTGCTCTTGACATGATGCTTGGTGTTCTTGAATTGAAGTGGAGGCAGAGGTTTCTTGGATAGGATCTTGGTCAACAATATGAAGGTATGATGGACCTTGACTTTGGTTCCTGGTAGGAGGTTTTTCAACTAGCTCAAGGGGTCATAGACTACATGAAGGGGTTATAGGATTTGACATTCTTGAAGGTTCTTAGATAAGGTCAAGGACTAGAATTTAGGGACATGTTTGACTCTCTTCTTGTACCCCTTGGATCACATCAATGGTAGGTGTATGGATAGAGGAGTGAGGCAATAGAGGATTGGATTTTGATTTCTCCCGAGCTTTTCTTTTGTTGTGTAAATCTAGAAAATATCTTTCCCAAAAATCATCTGAGGCTCTTTTGGTTGTCCATTTAGAGTTTGGGGAACTTGATGGTGTTGGTGTAGAACCAGTATGCTTTGGGATAGGTGTCTTAGCAGATGGCGAAGGAGGACTAGTAGACGAAGTGGTATATGATATCCAACTTGAGGTGGTGCTTCCCTTGTCATGAGTATCATTAAGACATGAAAAGGATGTACAATTTTGGGGCAGGCCGTAGCTAGTACTGACATGTTCATCTTGTAAGATTGCCATTTCTTGTTGTATGACTTGGAGTTCTTGAGCAATTGCTATACAATCTTGGGGCAAGGCACCTAGGTTTATTTGTGATTGCAGGTGTTAGAGTGCTTCACCTATTTCTTCTAATTGGTTTGTCATATCCACATAAATTGACACAAGACCGAAATGGGTATCCATAAATGTTGAAATTTTTCTCCCAAAAGAAGTGGAAATGCTCACTATCACGGATGCGCAGAAATGAAATTACAGAAATAGAGGGTATAAGCATAGCAAGTCATTATGAATGTGTAGCACTGGTAAAAGCAATAGGTGATATATGCGCAGGAAGTCGCAGCAAATGCGCAGCAGCTTGAAACAAAAGCATAGCTTCATAAGATAAATGTGCAGCTCTGGTTTTTTTAATGTTTTTGTAAAGTTTTTGACATGTTTTTCAGTGCTTTTTGGTTTCTTGGTTGCAAGGTTATCTTTTTGGTCTGATTTGATCAATTATGGCACGAAGACACAGCAAACACAAAGAATATTTTCATGGTTTTTTAGATTTTTTGTGATTTTTTGACTCTTTTTGACAAGAAAGCAAGTACAAATCCTAGGCTGGTTGTGACAATATAAACTGAATTCTCCTTATTTCTAGGTGAGGCATCTGAGGTAATAATTGCCTTCCCTACACCAGCTTATAGGGGTTTTTGGCTACTAAAAATAATGGTGTTTAATAAGTGCAACCGTTCGAGTGGTTATACATGTTGCAACACTACTCTCCGTTATGGAGTCTCCCAGCCTGCAAGGGTTGCACCTTGGAGGATTTTGGGGGAGGTTGGCTATCGGTATAACACAACTTCACTCGTTTTTTGAAGCTTTCACTCCAAACACAATTTATTTATAGTGGCTTGGCAGAGCTTGGCTTTAGCTTGTTACCACTTAAGGTCATTCCCCAAGGACGGAAGGATATCCAAGGGCAAGCCTCTCTAAAGGAAAAACACATGCAAAAATGATATGTCTGGCATTTTGGTCACCCAAGATAGGTGAGAGCATAGGCCTAGTATCATTCCAAAAATATGAAAGACAGTGGTTCTTTTCCCCTAGTTTAAAAGAAAAAGACTATATGAGCTATCTACTTGCGCACACATGTGATTGTAGTTGTTAATTGTCCCTTATGAAATTGAAGTGTTTGGCATTCATGTCCATTGTCCCTTAAGAAAGCAATATGTTCCTAAGACTTAGATTGTAAAAAAATGTTTTGTCCCTTAAGAAAGCAATATGTTCTAAAGACTTAGATTGCAAATATGATTTGTTCAATTGTCCCTTAAGAAAGCAATATGTTCCTAAGACTTAGTGTGATAAGTTTTTAATTCTTCAATGCTCACCCTACATGAACATGTTAGGAAAACCCATTTTCTCTATTTGAGTAATAAGAGGCTGCAAAAAAGTTGATTAGTTCCGCCAAAAACTCAATAGTTAGCATAAAATCAATTGAACCAAAAGCGCTTAACTTGTTAGGTGAAAAATGAAAAATCTAGAAAAAAAATAATAATACTGATTAGGTACACTAGATTGGACATTATGATCAGATTCTACATAAAATTCTATGCAATTTCAAAAAATAAATCATGAAAATTGAATAAATTTTGTACAAGTTATGACCATTTGAAGTTTTGTAAAGAAGGGTTGACTTTGACTGAGTGTACTTGACAAATCTGATAAAATTACCTTAAAATTATTTCACCATAAAAAATTTGGGAGAACCATCTTTCCAACGCCACTGGTTTCGTGAAAATCTGACTCATTATGCAAAAGATATGCCCGATTTCATGAAACTACTAAAAATAGGCTAAAAAAAAGCAAGCATGGGCTAAAAATAGGGACACATATTGGGATCTATTATTCTCAAAATGTGTGCACTTCTGAAAAAAAATAAGAGATAGTTAGAATTTTGATGTTTTCGACAAAACCTAGAAATCTTTTGAGCTAAAGTTACACAGATATACCTGATTTCATGAAATTGCTAAAAATAGGCCAAAAAAAGAAAAAAAAAAGGCTAAAAATAGGGACACGGATTGGAATCTATTTTTCTCAAAATCTGTGCACTTCCTACAACAAATAAGAGATACCCAGAAAGAATTTTTATGTTTTCGACAAAACTCAGAAACCTTTTAAGCTAAGGTTACACCATTTGAATGCTCAACACCTATTCTCTAAATCCTCCTGTGTACGGAACCTTAGCACCAAAAACTCAGTTTTTGGATTAAATCAGGGCAGGGCCCCAGGGTGGGTGCCAAAAATGTTAAGGGAAAATTGGATCTAAATGAATAATCAATATAATAATATCAATAATACCCAAAACTCAATGAAATAATAAACAAAGAAGGTCAATCAAACAAAGAACAATACAATGCAAACCTCCTATAATTCTCAGCTTTCATTGATTGCCTATCACAAATGATCTTGTCTATGAATATGGCCCTTAGAAGGTGCACTTCCTTGCTATGATTCCAAGATGTCAAATGGGAATGGCTATGATAATTTTTCCATGAAGATGAGCTTCACAACAATGATAATAGTGTGATAACAAGTTGATCGCAAGCAATTAAGGAATTAGTGCCAAAGGCGCGCTGTGATTCCTGTAGAGTAAGTTTACTTAAAGCCCGGATTGAATGAAATAGAGGAATAAGGTTGTACTTATAGACTTGTGAAGGAGAAGATCAACAGTATAGAAATAATGAGAAGATCAACAGTTTAGAACGGTTGAGGAATGTGCGCGAATAGAAAGAGGACATGTGTCTTGCTCTATTTTGCATGAGAGGAATTAATAAAATAGAAGAATGAGTTAACTGAAGAGATAAATCAATTAAAAGAATAGATCAATTAGTTAAGAGAATAGAACTAGAGGATGGAAATTGCATGAGGATGAGAAGATATTTTGCTCAATTAAATATTTAGAATATTCAATTGCATGTGCACAAGGATTGAATTATATTTAGAGATAACTCAATTTAGAAGAAATGGACAACTTAAATAAATATTTGATTTATTTAAATTTAAAGAAGATACTACTGGAAGAAACAATTAAATAATTGGTATTATTTAATTTAGAATAATTTTAGAAGAATTAGAAGATAAGAAAGCAAATTAAATAAATAAATTTATTTAATTGTTTGTGCATGATTTGGAAGAATAAATAAAATATTTGATTATATTTTATTTTTAGAGATTGAGAGGATTTAAATAAATTTGGAAGAATGACTTGATTTAATAAAATAATTAAGAATTATTTAATTGTTTGGAAGAATTTAATTAAATAAAGGATTTTATTTAATTTTGACTTTAGAAGAGGTAATTAAATATTTTGATATTTAATTAACTTAGAGGAATAAGAATCAAATAAATAAATTTTATTTATTTATTTATTGATAAAAGAATTAGAATGAAATAAATATTAAGAATATTTATTTAGACAGAGTCGTGTCAGTTTTAGGTGTATACAGTAACCAATAATAGAGTGATTATTTTAATTACTTTATTATTTACTCACAATCAATTTTGCTAAAGCAAAATCATGCAAATTGATTAGTTGAGTTAACTAGGCCATCCAGGGGCTTCTTGCATGATTTAAGGAGCAATTTAAGGGATCTTGGTCAACTTCTTGTCAAGCATGTGGAGAGGACCAAATTGGAGCTATTTTTGCTCAATTTGTGGCAGTTTGAGCCCTTATTTTTAGGGATTTTTTAGGTTGCTCATGGATCACTTTAGAGATTATTTTTAGAGGCAGTTAGCTACGTTCCATTTTTTGCATGCCTCTTAGTGAGAGAAAATCTATATATTGTAAAGCAAAAGCTTGTTTTTGCTAGTTCTTGCCTTTTTGCTCTTATACACTTTGAGAGAAGAAGGTTTTGTAGCTCAATTTTACAGTTTTATAGAGAGATTAGTATGTTACGGGTTCCATTTTTGTCTATTTTACAATTTTTCCTTTGTTCTTTCGAAATCAAATAGTTACCTTTCCATTTAGTGTTAATTGTTTGAAGTGATTTGATGAAGTTTTACTGTGTTTAATCATTAAAACTTTAAAATTATTGTCTCACTTTTACTTGCAGTATTAAGCATAGTGTTATTGCAGGTCTTAGGTTGTGTTAATGAAAATAATCCTTTTATGTTGTGAGAAATATGTTTCCTTCATAGAAAGTCTATTTTCAAACCTTCCTTAGAAATACTTTTGTGATATTTATACCAAGATTGGATTGTGTGAAGTAAGATTTCTGAGTTATATTGTAAACCAGATTGCATATTTTTATCCATATTAGGTTCATCACCAAAATTTACAAGTTTCATTTCCATATAATTATCTTCTTCCCCTTTTCTAAAATAGAAAATTATACATTCCAATAGAATATTTTAAGGGAATCAGCCCACAATCTGGAGGTCTAATTTCATTATAGGGCACCCACAACCTGAAATTAGTCCCATGTTACACGGAATTGCAAAGCTTTTCTAGCCTTGCATACGGGTGCAATTCCTAGTGATAACAGTTTTTGGCATGCTCGGTGGGACTTTGAACTAATTTTCAATTCAATAAAGAACTTATTTTTTCTGTTGTTTTGGTATGATCAACAGATTTTACAGCCTTTCAGAGGTTTATTTTTCAAGTACCTAGCGACTCTATCTTTCTAGTTTGACATATCAAACTTTTTGAATGAGTAAACATGTCTATTTTTCATGGAAACATGCCATATCATCCATCATATCATGAAAGTACTGCTAATCCTTTAGCTTATCAGCCATATCAGGTTAGCCATACTGCTAATTTCATTCCTAATTCCTTTGGTTTACAAAAAAATCAGCATGCTCAACATGTTTACCTCCCACCCACCCCTGCTCTTCCTTCATATCAACATTTACATGTTCAAAATCAGCTCCAAGAGATTAGGGATATGAAATATGGCATGTGTGAAACAAAAAACACATTGCTAGAAATCACAAAGTACATAGAGGAGTTCAAGAGGCAACAAGAGTATCAGCAGCAGCAAGAAGAGATGGATTATCAGGCCTATCTTCATGAGAAAGAATTGGAGGCACAAAGGATACAATTCCAAGAAGATCTTGCAAGGCAGATTGCAGCAAAAGAGGCACGGATGAAGTATTTACTTGCACAAATATAAAAGCAGAACATCCAGACAGCTGCATTCATTCCAGATCAGCATTCTCAAAATAAGGTTAGTAGATGTCAAGTTTCAAGTTTCAAGAATTCTGATTGTAATTAGGAACCTATTTTCATTCAAGATTAGTCTATTAGTCCTCAATATCAATCATATCAAGTACCTGAATCAAATCATCATGCTTTTGAACAAGTATGGTAGCCTTCTTGTACCAAGTACCCTGAGTATAAAATGCCAAGTTTTTATCAAAACTACCTCTTCCATACCAATCCAAAATCAGGAAAGGGAAGAAGTAGTGATAAAACTTGAACCAATCAAAATTCTAAGTTTTAACCAACAAAAATCAGTAGTGGTGCAAGATGTTTCTACTGTTTTTATTGTATCTCCAACTGAAAATAAGCTTAATGTATATGAAAAGGATGATAGTTCAAGTTTGATGCCAAATCCTTTGCATTTTGATTCATTTGAGAACTTTTCTAATGTTGTTTACAAGATAAACGAAATTAGGTCACATATTTTGGAAGGGTAAAACCTCTAATTGCAAAGACAAACTGCCCAATATCCAAGTGAGAATAAATTAGACAAAGCAGAAGACTCGGTCTTTTTATTTGATCAACTACCTTCTTTTATTGAGCCAGATGAAGGGCTCATAACACAGGTAGAAGTAACTGAACATCTAGAAGATGCAAGTAATTGTGTCAGTTTGCTGATTTACCAAGAACAGAATGAAGACAATCATGAAAACACTAAGAGTTTGGAGCTGGAATCAGATATTCTATCACCTGTTCCTAGTATCTTTCAAGAGCCTAATAATTTTGAGGAGTTATTAGCTATTCTAACAGAAGAAGGTGATTCATTAACCATTGAGGAAGAGTTGATATGGCAGCACATCATGCACGATGAAACTTCTAAATAGCAGATTGAAGAAACTCAAATAATTTTAGTACAGGAATGTCAGTTGGATGTGTTGGGATAGGAAAATTTAAAATTTTCTTGTATTCTTACTCATCCGTATCCAACCAAATCATAAAATATTAGGCCCAAAATCATAAAAATAAGAAGGTTCAAATTTCCTAATATTGGCAAGACCTCATTATTGTCATACCGATCCATGAGAAACTAGCTAAAATAGCTATCGGCATGAGAATAAGGATCGGCAAGAAGATTTCAAGAATCACCGATGGAGAAAATCATACCGATGGCCTTTAGTCGAAGAGAAAATTATCAGTCACACCAATCGGTATAAGATATTGCTATTAGCAAATACTCTACAAGACGATACAGACCCGAGAACGTTTTGATGATGTGTTTTATAATGGTTGAAATCCACATTTGTATATGTATATTGCAACACATGTATATCATATACAAATCCAATATACATTGGCGAATGTCAAAAGGAATTCAAAACTAGTGTATAATTCTGCAAACCTACCACTTGTATACATTACATACTCATGAGCAGACCCGAAAAGAAGATTCAATTGAATATAGAAGGAAAAAAGTGAATAGTTATATTTGTATCTTGTATACATGAATGAATGTATTTAATATACATATGCAAGTTCGGACCAGATTGAAAAATTAAATTTGAATAACTTTACTTTATGTCTGTGGTTGTATATCGAATCTATGTATATAAGATACGGAAGAAAGAAGACACAAATGCATAAAGCATTCGAAATACAAAATAGGCAAATACATTTATGGGCCCCACCACAAATGGATATACAAATGCATTTGTATAAGACATACAGATATATTAAACACATGAATACCAATTTGGAACCAATGATTTTCATAGGTATACTTCATGATGTTTGAAACCTGTGACTGTATATCACAATGCATGTATTCAATATACAAATCCTAAATATACAAGCGCGGACCTAAAACAATAATTCAATGGAGCTTAGAAGACGGAAGCAAAAAATTGTGTATGTATCGGTGTACACATAATTGCATGTATCTGATATACAAAACCAGACATGATTGGAAAGTTAAGGCTTTATGAACTTTAGGTGAGGTTTGAGTTTGTACATTTATATGTATGTATCCAATATACAAAAAGGAAAATGCAGCTGCGGGATATATGTATACAATATGCAAAGAGTAAAACAAACATAAATGCATACAAAGGTGGATCCGAAGATAATTTCAATTTGTTTCATAAACCCAATAAAATCCGCACTTGTATAAGAAAGTGTATGGATACAATTTACAAAAGGTGATACAAATGAATACATAAAAGTCCAGACCCGATTAGAAAGTTTAAATTCTGACAACTTTATGTGAGATCTGGGGCTATATATTAAGAGGCATGAATTCAATATACAAGGCAAGAGTATACATGACTAGATATATAATTAATTCTAGTTTGTTTTATAGACCCGATGGAGTCCGCATTTGTATGTATGTCCCGAATGTATATACAAAAGTTGATACGAAGGAATTTCTGATACAGATATATTTATCGTATCTCTGAGATGAATTTGTTCTTTGCCAGAGCAATATGAAGAGGGTCGGGGAAAGCAAGAATGAAATTTTCTTGATATTTTGCAATATATAGATCGATGTATTGCTTTCAGCAATGAGAATAGGGAAAGCACATTTTATTAGTTATTGCAATATTGGAGGAAAGATCTTGCCAGGCCAGTAGTCACGGGCCCCTCTACGAAGATTAACAGAGCCCAGAACATGAGCATTGCATTTGCCTTTGTCTATCGCTTGTTTCTTAATTATTATGCATTAGTTACCTGAAAGGGTGTAATTATGAATGGACACACTGTTTAAGGCCTGAAGTTTGTCTCCTTCACACATATATAAGGGAACCAAGGTAGAAAAGGAAAGGATCATTCATAGAATCATTAGCAGTAGAATATAATAGAGTTTACAGTGTTTCTCAAGGACTATGTTGCAAGTTTATTATTGAAGAAGTAAATTGAAGTTCTCTGATTCTGTGGTTCTATTCTGGCATCAATTGTTTGTTAAGATTATTCAATTGTGTGTTTGTCTCCATTTCAATATTTCCTTGTTATTCAAATTAATATATCAAGTATATAGTTAATTTGTCAATGCACATTTGTTGTATCTGTGTGATTGAATAAATTGGTTTCCATTAGAGGAATTGAAATCCTTCTAATCAATCATAGTAACCTGGAAGTGTTAGTTTGGATTACTAAGAAGAACCATGTAATTAGGATTACCATTCTGTCTCCAAGTTAATATTATCTCTTATTCTTGCATATTTCATTCAATTGGTTCCTTCAAGAAAGGATTAAATTACCTTCTGGTGAATTACAAGATATCTAATTATATTGGTTGGATTATTAAGAAGAGTTTGTCAGTCATTTCCTCGCATGTTTATACAAGTTATAAACTAAAATATTATGCCAAACAGTTAGAATTGCTGCCCAATATAAGCCACTAGTCTTAGTCCTTCATTTGACTCTGTTTACCCAACAAGGCACTGGTCTTATTTCAAATCATCACTTAAAAACCCCTTTATTAAGTTAAGCATAGTCATAAAATTCACCTTGATATTTCTTATACAATTTCTACCAACCATTCATCAGATATTAAATATAGAATTAGTTAGCAAGCTCTCATCTATCCTACACCATTTGCCAGTGTAGGAAGACTCATTTACTTATTCAAGACATTTACATTTAGTCTACTTTAATTCCCAAGGTTCACCCACCTAGGTGTAGTAGGACCTAAAGTGCAGGGAATCATCAAACCCTAAAGGTTGATTCCGTCATGTTAGTTCAAAAACGTTGTGAATCTAAGCATAGAGCCTGGCATTCTCTTAGAATTAGCAACCTACATTTTTGAGACCTAACAAATTGGCGACTCTACTGGGGATAAAAATAAAAGACCTTAGTAACAAACCATTCCTTTTATAGAGTCATTTCAGAAAATTTTAATTGGGTAACTCTGCTGGCAAAAAGAATCCAGAAAGATAAATTATAAACTTTTCCTATTTACAAAATAGGTGGCGACTCTAGAAACTGTTATAACAGAAATTTGATACCAAATGGATGGTAGGAGATCTAAAATGGAAGGCAAGAAATTACAATCATCTCCACCAATTAGAAATAGCTCCAAGAGAAATGGAACATCAAACTATTCTCACCAGAATAATAACCACGAGGCTCAAGAAGATAATACTGAGCAAACTATTGCAATTCACAATAAATTTACACCTTTGCATGAATCAAATGAAAACCTCAATGGAGTAACTGATGATATATTGGCAAAATATAGACCAGATTCTCAAAAATAGCTTGAGTATGAAGCACAGGCCATGAGGGAAATTGATCAAAGGCAAGCTGAATATGATTTTAAAATGTCACTACATCAGGGAGAAGGGATAAAACATGGACTCTCAATTGAAGAAATAAATGAAAGTCCAAAGAATCCAGGAGGTGTGAATCAAGCACAGCAGGATCTTCTTAGGCTCCAGGAAGAACTTTAAATGATTAAAATAGAGGAAACTAAGAGGTTGTTGCAACAAGAGATTCAACAAATAAAGAGTAGAGCTAAAATAGCCCCCCAAAAATATGTGCCTCCACATAGGGGAGACACTTCAAGGAATCCACAGTAAAATCTATATCAAAATACAAGTGGTGCTTCAAATTCACAAGCATCCGGAAGTCATCAGAATACTATTCCTAAAGTTCCTAGACCACCTCCCATGCACAATACCTCTCAACATATGGTTAATCCTTACCCACCCCCTGGCCAACAATATTATAGACCACCAAATCCTTACATAAATACCCACATAAACCGATAGCAGCAATATGCCTATCATTAGCCTCCAGGTGGATATAATTACTATCCTAATCCACCACCCATGAATTTTCCACCTCAAAACCTCACAAACATATGTAGCCAATTTGATTTGACTGGGTATCAGTTGTATCCATATCCTATGGATAGTATTGGAGAAATATAGTTCCCAAGTTTACTAGGAATAGTGCAATATCAGCTAAAGATCACATCAGAAGCTTCAATTGTAATGTCCCTTTCTAGCAAGCCAAAACTTTCGCACCCTTGCAAACAATTTCAACTTACCAAAAGAGAACATTAGTGTTCCATTTTTCATTTCCTTTTAATCTTGATGATAATCATAAACATAACCATATACTATTTGTCATTTCTTAAATTCATTTTTCCATACATCATGATTCTCCTCGGGTGTGATAATCCTTAGGCCTCTTATTAACCTCACCTTCCACCTTGTGAGAGAAGATTCGTTAGGTAGGTGATGTCATCTCAATCCTATGGGTCCATTAATACTATTCCTTAGTTTTTTCAACCAATGCCCATAATTCCTTAGTTCGTCAACTAAGGCCTATAATTCCTTAGTTCGTCAACTAAGGCCCATTCCTTCAGTACTTAAATCGAAGGTCCAATAGTAATACCCTTGATTCATCAATCAAGGCCCATAGTATCCTTGATTCGTCAATCAAGGCCCATTCCATGGAATGATCAATACCTACCATAACTATCTACCCCACCTTCTTAGTGTTAGGGGTTAATTAGGAAGTCTCGTATCTACCTTTAGGAATTCATGCCTTTATTAATCTTTAGGTTTTACCCTAAAGCCTTCATTAATCTTTAGGTTTTATCCTAGAGCCTTCTCCCTAGGTTTTACCCTAAGGCCTTAATTAATCTTCATCTATACATATACATACTTGTTATCTCTCATATGTCATTTAATCCATACCTTATTATCTTAGGCTATGATAATTTGCATTATTATTCATCATGTATTCTATTTACTTAATCAATAAGCTTCTAATCATTTCCAAAGTTCATATGACTCTATCATGACATATCATGTCATAATGCCTATTGTTAAAATCATACATGTACACATATATTTCATCATTTAATTTCATTTTCATACATAAACACATATAATTAGTTCCTACTTAATAATCTTATCATTTATACTTTACAAGTCATAAATTGAACAAGTAATTATAAATTCTTACAAATCATAAATTGAATAAGTAAATATAAATACTTACTTACCTGCTTTACTTGGGATTCCTTACCTATGCTGTAGTAATATAGTCTTTATTGCATTGCTGTTATAAAATGCAGATCTAAATATATGTATTTATCCCATACTCTTTTTATATTTTCTCCCCATGATCCTTTTCCTTGGCTGCCCTCGTGTCTTCCTTGTGATATTTTCTTGCTATGTCTTTGATGAATTCAAATGATGTTCCTTCTTTATTACATTTATTGAATTCACAGCTGTTTATTTATTTATTTTTATTACTTCATTCTTTCGATGATCATTTCTTTCTATCTCACAACCTTTATTTATTTCCCTTTCAAGGGATGTGTTTGAAGAGGTATGTCTCTTATTATTTTTATTACTTTATATTAATTCCCTTTTGTGGTAAAACTAGTTCTAACCATATGTAACTCCCTTATCATAAGAGGATATTTTAAAAGATGTTTATTATTATTTATTTACCTTATTTGTATTTATATTATATCATTATAATAAATGATATATTATTTATATTTATATTACAATATAAGATAATAATAATAATAATATTTGTATTTATATTATAAGATATATTTATAATATATTATTTATTAATGTGCTGCACTTATAAATATCTTCCTTCAACCTCCCCTTAATCTTTTTAAAGTACATTATTTATATAATATATAGTATAAATAAATACTTTTGTTATTAAGTACAGGAGCTCTTTTATTTTATTTTATTTCCAAGCATATAATATGGTGGGATAATGTTTGTCTTATTAGACTTTTATTTTTATATGATTTTATTTTGAATTTAACTTTTTGTTTAACTGTATTACTTTGTCTTATTCCAAATTACTTTACTTTCTAAATTACTTTACTTTCTAACTTTAATAGATAAGACTCTTCATAATATTTATTTTTATATCTAATAATATATCTTATTAATTACTCACATAAATATTATATTAAAATATTTATATTTATAATATAATCTAGTTAATTAAAATATAAATATATATATTTCATATATTTTATAATATTTAAATTATATTAAATTAGTAATATTATTTATTAAATAATACATATTAATAATATATTTTAAATAAATATATTATATATTTAGTTTATATAAGGCTAACTTATTATTTAGATAAACAATTCAATTATAAATCATTATAGGGACATGACAACCCTCCCCACTCAAGATTGCTTGTCCTCAAGCAATTATAATTAGGTATCCTAAAGTAATATTTAATAACATTATATTTTATTAGGTTTCCTTATATAAAATAAGGTTTCACTCACCAATAATATAAAATAACCTCTAGAAAATGTAACAAATTAATATAGCTAATAAACTATAGTGCTATAAATAATATAGGGGCCTAAAATAATAATTTATAAATTTGGGTTTACCCTTTTAAATTTTCAGCACTAAATTTGCATAAAGGCATTTCTATTTATTTAATTATCAAAAATGTTTTAATGACTACTAATATTATTTTAATGCCATGATTAACCAATAGCATCAAATGAACAATCCAAACCAAATAACCAAATGTCAAACATACCTGACACAACCAAAGTGAAAACGGAGGGGCACTACATCAATGCTTTTGTACAAGATATTGGTATGGACTAGGAAGATATTAGAATGAGGTTATTCATGATGTCCCTGATTGAAGATGCAAGAGGCTGGTTCAACAGCTTACCTAATGCCTCAATCAGTTCAATAGATGATTTCCATATTCAATTCAAGGAGCAATATGGTAATCAGTATGCCCCTAAGTTTGCATTACATGAATTGATAGTATCCAGAAATACCAAAATGAATCAGTGTATGATTTCAATCTGAAATTTTCCAAATTACACGACAAAATACCACATGGATCCAAGTTGTCTGATCCAACAGCATTAAGCATTTATATGAAAGCATTTGATCCCAAGATAGGGTACGAACTTAGAAAATGGTGCCCTGCGACCCTGGCTAAAGCACAAAAAGTGGCTTTAACTATTGAAAACAATAGGAAAGTTACAGGTATGGTTAGCAAGAGGGATAACCTTAGAAATCCTCAGAACCCAAACGTTCAGCAGACTAAACAAGAAGGTCAACATAGGCATGAAAGGCCCAGGTTGCATGATATGCTGTATAATACAAATTGGAAAGATGGGAGACCCATTGATAACAGCAGAAAAACAACATTATGGCAAGGATATCGCTGACCCTCTAAAAAGAAATATGGCACATATGGTAGAAGATAAACCTTGGTGTCTGGTATGCAATTTACCACATTCACCTAAGTATTGTGAAGTGGCTAAAACAGTACAACAAGAAGAAATGTTATACAATTATAACAAAGACAATCACACTATAAACATGATGCAAGATATACCATATTTGCTGACTAAAGACTATTCTTCTACAGAGGAAGAGGGATATGAATATGATGTGGGAAACTAGAGACATCATATCAATATGGGAGAACAAGAAGTGTTCTCAGATCAGGAGGATGGTTATGAGGAACCTACCTATTATAACAATCAGCCATATGATCAATGAAGAAAGCCCACTGAAAATGAAAGAGAGGCTCTTATAATAGCTGCAATAGCTCAAGCTAAAAATGCCTATAACTTAAGGAACCAAACAGTGAATGTTGAATAAGGAACACCTGGGAGTGTCTTTATAAAAGGTTAGAATTACAAAAAGAATAATGTAAAGTCATCATTCAAAGAACTAGAAAAGGCTGATAAAAATAAAACAAAAGAAAAATCACAAAATCAAGAAAAAGAAAATATGAAGACAGAAAAGAATGATCAGACTATGGCCCATTCTTTTGACATTGCTCATGCAATATCTCAGGTCAAAATATCAGTTCTACTTTTAGAAATGATGAAGATAGACAAATACAGGAATACAGTAGTTAAACTAATTTCAAATATACCAAGTCAAAAACATAAAGGATCTAAAAACATAACAAACAATGTTCATCAAGAAACATTCCAAATGCCTGAGGTATACCTAGGTGATACATTGACAAAGAATCCTCACAGGTGGACCCTTTCTACACTACATTATTGATCAAAAATAGGATAGTGAGGAATTGCATGATTGATTCAAGTGTTGCCATGAACATCATGCCAATAGCAGTTATGAAAGAACTGGGAATGTGGGTTGATACTACATTTGGTAGGTGTTATGCAATGGATAATAGATCCATCCCAATCGTTGGTATTATGAGGGATGTGGAGATAAAACTTGCCTCGTACCCTGAAGCAAACTTATAACATTGATATTACTGTGGTTGACATCCCACCATATTATGGAATGCTTCTATCAAGACAATGGGCTACAATGGCAGGAGGGAATATCCAATTGGACTTATCATATGCCACAATACCAGTTGGAGGTAAAGAAATCAAGCTATGCAGGGAGCCAAGGTATGAAAATATTATAGAACATTTGGATCAACATCAAATAAATTTCTTTTGTGATATAGATTTGGGAGCCTTCAAGGTTGGAAAAAATCAGCCAGAATTGCAAAATACTGATCCAATACATATTGAATCTAAGAAAGAAGAAAATGATGTATGGAAGATGTATTTTGATGGTGCATGCAGCAAAATAGGAAATGGGGCTGGAGTAGTGTTTATTTCACTAGAAGGCAAAACTTTTAAATACTCCTTTCTATTAACATTTGAGTGCACAAACAATGTAGCAGAGTACGAGGCTTTGCTCATTGGTTTAAATATAGCCTCCAACCATAAGATAAAAAAGTTAGTTGTATATGGTGATTCTAAACTGGTTACTTCTCAAGTGAGAGAGAAATATCTGTCAAAAAACAAGAGGTTGAGATAGTACAGAAACACAGTCTGGGATGATATTGAGTTATTTGATGCCTTTTCAATCAACTGGATTGATAGGTCAAAAAACATTACGGCAGATTTTATAGCGAATATCATATTGAAAAGAGATGATATCACATTAGCACGTATTATAGAAGTTGAATTCAAAACCAGACCTACTATTCCAGATAATGTACATAACTAGCAAGTGTTTGATAATGATGCTGATATAATTAACTTCCTACATTGTGCTGAAAATTATGAAAATCAAGAGATTGATTTCAACGTATTTGTAGAAGAACATGATGGGAAGGAAACCCTTTTTGGTCAAGAGATAGTTTAGTTGAAAACAAATAAAATACCTAAGGGACTTATAGCCTTGGAAAAGGCATTCGATGGACATGATAGATTTAAAATGTAAGACACACCAGTGGTGCAAAATGACCTTGAAGAGATTAATTTGGGGACACAAGCAGCCCCAAAGAATGTGTATATTGGAAAAAATCTTTACCCAAAAATCAGGAGCAGAATCATCAACTTACTTAGGAAGTATAGACACATGTTTGCCTGGTCATATGATGATTTAAAAGCATATAGAGAAGATCTGTTTCAGCATGAAATACCACTAAAACCATATGCTAAACTGTTCAGGCAAAAATAGAGGCCTATCAATCCTACATTAGCTCCTAAGATGCTTGAAGAGCTTACAAAATTAAGAGATGGAGCTATCATTAAACCCATTAGGCATTCTTCTTGGGTTTCTAATTTGGTGCCTTTTAGGAAAAAGAACGGTGATATTAGATTATGTGTGGACTTTAGGAACTTAAACAAATCTTCCCTAAAAGACAACTATCCCCTCCCTAATATGGAAGCAATATTACAAAAGGTTACCAGATGTGAACTGTTATCAATGATGGATGGCTTCTCAAGATATAATCAGGTGAAGGTCAAAGAGTCAGAACAATTTAAAACTGCATTCACCACCCCATGGGTAACATATGTGTATTTAAGGATGCCATTTGGACTCACCAATGCCGGAGCAACATTCCAAAGAGCAATGGATGTGGCATTTGCTGAATTGATTAACAAAATCATGATAGTATATCAGGATGATATGACAGCATATTTAAAAAGGGATAAAGATCATTGTGCACATTTGGAACAAATATTTATAAAAGCCCTAGAATATGGGATTTCATATGAACAATAGGCATTATGACATGATATGTCATGATAGAGTCATATGAACTTTGGAAATGATTAGAAGCTTATTGATTAAGTAAATAGAATACATGATGAATAATAATGCAAATTATCATAGCCTAAGATAATAAGGTATGGATTAAATGACATATGAGAGATAACAAGTATGTATATGTATAGATGAAGATTAATTAAGGCCTTAGGGTAAAACCTAGGGAGAAGGCTCTAGGATAAAACCTAAAGATTAATGAAGGCTTTAGGGTAAAACCTAAAGATTAATAAAGGCATGAATTCCTAAAGGTAGATACGAGACTTCCTAATTAACCCCTAACACTAAGAAGGTGGGGTAGATAGTTATGGTAGGTATTGATCATTCCATGGAATGGGCCTTGATTGACGAATCAAGGATACTATGGGCCTTGATTGATGAATCAAGGGTATTACTATGGACCTTCGATTTAAGTACTGAAGGAATGGGCCTTAGTTGACGAACTAAGGAATTATAGGCCTTAGTTGACGAACTAAGGAATTATGGGCATTGGTTGAAAAAACTAAGGAATAGTATTAATGGACCCATAGGATTGAGATGACATCACCTACCTAACGAATCTTCTCTCACAAGGTGGAAGGTGAGGTTAATAAGAGGCCTAAGGATTATCACACCCGAGGAGAATCATGATGTATGGAAAAATGAATTTAAGAAATGACAAATAGTATATGGTTATGTTTATGATTATCATCAAGATTAAAAGGAAATGAAAAATGGAACACTAATGTTCTCTTTTGGTAAGTTGAAATTGTTTGCAAGGGTGCGAAAGTTTTGGCTTGCTAGAAAGGGACATTACAATTGAAGCTTCTGATGTGATCTTTAGCTGATATTGCACTATTCCTAGTAAACTTGGGAACTATATTTCTCCAATACTATCCATAGGATATGGATACAAATGATACCCAGTCAAATCAAATTGGCTACATATGTTTGTGAGGTTTTGAGGTGGAAAATTCATGGGTGGTGGATTAGGATAGTAATTAAATCCACCTGGAGGCTAATGATAGGCATATTGCTGCTATCAGTTTATGTGGGTATTTATGTAAGGATTTGGTGGTCTATAATATTGTTGGCCAGGGGGTGGGTAAGGATTAACCATATGTTGAGAGGTATTGTGCATGGGAGGTGGTCTAGGAACTTTAGGAATAGTATTCTGATGACTTCCGGATGCTTGTGAATTTGAAGCACCACTTGTATTTTGATATAGATTTTACTGTGGATTCCTTGAAGTGTCTCCCCTATGTGGAGGCACATATTTTGGGGGGGCTATTTTAGCTCTACTCTTTATTTGTTGAATCTCTTGTTGCAACAACCTCTTAGTTTCCTCTATTTTAATCATTTAAAGTTCTTCCTGGAGCCTAAGAAGATCCTGCTGTGCTTGATTCACACCTCCTGGATTCTTTGGACTTTCATTTATTTCTTCAATTGAGAGTCCATGTTTTATCCCTTCTCCCTGATGTAGTGACATTTTAAAATCATATTCAGCTTGCCTTTGATCAATTTCCCTCATGGCCTGTGCTTCATACTCAAGCTATTTTTGAGAATCTGGTCTATATTTTGCCAATATATCATCAGTTACTCCATTGAGGTTTTCATTTGATTCATGCAAAGGTGTAAATTTATTGTGAATTGCAATAGTTTGCTCAGTATTATCTTCTTGAGCCTCGTGGTTATTATTCTGGTGAGAATAGTTTGATGTTCCATTTCTCTTGGAGCTATTTCTAATTGGTGGAGATGATTGTAATTTCTTGCCTTCCATTTTAGATCTCCTACCATCCATTTGGTATCAAATTTCTGTTATAACAGTTTCTAGAGTCGCCACCTATTTTGTAAATAGGAAAAGTTTATAATTTATCTTTCTAGATTCTTTTTGCCAGCAGAGTTACCCAATTAAAATTTTCTGAAATGACTCTATAAAAGGAATGGTTTGTTACTAAGGTCTTTTATTTTTATCCCCAGTAGAGTCGCCAATTTGTTAGGTCTCAAAAATGTAGGTTGCTAATTCTAAGAGAATGCCAGGCTCTATGCTTAGATTCACAACGTTTTTGAACTAACATGACGGAATCAACCTTTAGGGTTTGATGATTCCCTGCACTTTAGGTCCTGCTACACCTAGGCGGGTGAACCTTGGGAATTAAAGCAGACTAAATGTAAATGTCTTGAATAAGTAAATGAGTCTTCCTACACTGGCAAATGGTGTAGGATAGATGAGAGCTTGCTAACTAATTCTATATTTAATATCTGATGAATGGTTGGTAGAAATTGTATAAGAAATATCAAGGTGAATTTTATGACTATGCTTAACTTAATAAAGGGGTTTTTAAGTGATGATTTGAAATAAGACCAGTGCCTTGTTGGGTAAACAGAGTCAAATGAAGGACTAAGACTAGTGGCTTATATTGGGCAGCAATTCTAACTGTTTGGCATAATATTTTAGTTTATAACTTGTATAAACATGCGAGGAAATGACTGACAAACTCTTCTTAATAATCCAACCAATATAATTAGATATCTTGTAATTCACCAGAAGGTAATTTAATCCTTTCTTGAAGGAACCAATTGAATGAAATATGCAAGAATAAGAGATAATATTAACTTGGAGACAGAATGGTAATCCTAATTACATGGTTCTTCTTAGTAATCCAAACTAACACTTCCAGGTTACTATGATTGATTAGAAGGATTTCAATTCCTCTAATGGAAACCAATTTATTCAATCACACAGATACAACAAATGTGCATTGACAAATTAACTATATACTTGATATATTAATTTGAATAACAAGGAAATATTGAAATGGAGACAAACACACAATTGAATAATCTTAACAAACAATTGATGCCAGAATAGAACCACAGAATCAGAGAACTTCAATTTACTTCTTCAATAATAAACTTGCAACATAGTCCTTGAGAAACACTGTAAACTCTATTATATTCTACTGCTAATGATTCTATGAATGATCCTTTCCTTTTCTACCTTGGTTCCCTTATATATGTGTGAAGGAGACAAACTTCAGGCCTTAAACAGTGTGTCCATTCATAATTACACCCTTTCAGGTAACTAATGCATAATAATTAAGAAACAAGCGATAGACAAAGGCAAATGCAATGCTCATGTTCTGGGCTCTGTTAATCTTCGTAGAGGGGCCCGTGACTACTGGCCTGGCAAGATCTTTCCTCCAATATTGCAGTAACTAATAAAATGTGCTTTCCCTATTCTCATTGCTGAAAGCAATACATCGATCTATATATTGCAAAATATCAAGAAAATTTCATTCTTGCTTTCCCCGACCCTCTTCATATTGCTCTGGCAAAGAACAAATTCATCTCAGAGATACGATAAATATATCTGTATCAGAAATTCCTTCGTATCAACTTTTGTATATACATTCGGGACATACATACAAATGCGGACTCCATCGGGTCTATAAAACAAACTAGAATTAATTATATATCCAGTCATGTATACTCTTGCCTTGTATATTGAATTCATGCCTCTTAATATATAGCCCCAGATCTCACATAAAGTTGTCAGAATTTAAACTTTCTAATCGGGTCTAGACTTTTATGTATTCATTTGTATCACCTTTTGTAAATTGTATCCATACACTTTCTTATACAAGTGCGGATTTTATTGGGTTTATGAAACAAATTGAAATCATCTTCGGATCCACCTTTGTATGCATTTATGTTTGTTTTACTCTTTGCATATTGTATACATATATCCTGCAGCTGCATTTTCCTTTTTGTATATTGGATACATACATATAAATGTACAAACTCAAACCTCACCTCAAGTTCATAAAGCCTTAACTTTCCAATCATGTCTGGTTTTGTATATCAGATACATGCAATTATGTGTACACCGATACATACACAATTTTTTGCTTCCGTCTTCATTCTTTCGATGATCATTTCCTTCTATCTCACAACCTTTATTTATTTCCCTTTCAAGGGATGTGTTCGAAGAGGTATGTCTCTTATTATTTTTATTACTTTATATTAATTCCCTTTTGTGGTAAAACTAGTTCTAACCATATGTAACTCCCTTATCATAAGAGGATATTTTAAAAGATGTTTATTATTATTTATTTACCTTATTTGTATTTATATTATAAGATATATTTATAATATATTATTTATTAATGTGCTGTATTTATAAATATCTTCCTTCGACCTCCCCTTAATCTTTTTAAAGTACATTATTTATATAATATATAGTATAAATAAATACTTTTGTTATTAAGTACAGGAGCTCTTTTATTTTATTTTATTTCCAAGCATATAATATGGTGGGATAATGTTTGTCTTATTAGACTTTTATTTTTATATGATTTTATTTTGAATTTAACTTTTTGTTTAACTGTATTACTTTGTCTTATTCCAAATTACTTTACTTTCTAAATTACTTTACTTTCTAACTTTAATAGATAAGACTCTTCATAATATTTATTTTTATATATAATAATATATCTTATTAATTACTCACATAAATATTATATTAAAATATTTATATTTATAATATATCTAGTTAATTAAAATATAAATATATATATTTCATATATTTTATAATATTTAAATTATATTAAATTAATAATATTATTTATTAAATAATACATATTAATAATATATTTTAAATAAATATATTATATATTTAGTTTATATAAGGCTAACTTATTATTTAGATAAACAATTCAATTATAAATCATTATAGGGACATGACAACCCTCCCCACTCAAGATTGCTTGTCCTCAAGCAATTATAATTAGGTATCCTAAAGTAATATTTAATAACATTATATTTTATTAGGTTTCCTTATATAAAATAAGGTTTCACTCACCAATAATATAAAATAACCTCTAGAAAATGTAACAAATTAATATAGCTAATAAACTATAGTGCTATAAATAATATAGGGGCCTAAAATAATAATTTATAAATTTGGGTTTACCCTTTTAAATTTTCAGCACTAAATTTGCATAAAGGCATTTCTATTTATTTAATTATCAAAAATGTTTTAATGACTACTAATATTATTTTAATGCCATGATTAACCAATAGCATCAAATGAACAATCCAAACCAAATAACCAAATGTCAAACATACCTGACACAACCAAAGTGAAAACGGAGGGGCACTACATCAATGCTTTTGTACAAGATATTGGTATGGACTAGGAAGATATTAGAATGAGGTTATTCATGATGTCCCTGATTGAAGATGCAAGAGACTGGTTCAACAACTTACCTAATGCCTCAATCAGTTCAATAGATGATTTCCATATTCAATTCAAGGAGCAATATGGTAATCAGTATGCCCCTAAGTTTGCATTACATGAATTGATAGTATCCAGAAATACCAAAATGAATCAGTGTATGATTTCAATCTGAAATTTTCCAAATTACACGACAAAATACCACATGGATCCAAGTTGTCTGATCCAACAGCATTAAGCATTTATATGAAAGCATTTGATCCCAAGATAGGGTACGAACTTAGAAAATGGTGCCCTGCGACCCTGGCTAAAGCACAAAAAGTGGCTTTAACTATTGAAAACAATAGGAAAGTTACAGGTATGGTTAGCAAGAGGGATAACCTTAGAAATCCTCAGAACCCAAACGTTCAGCAGACTAAACAAGAAGGTCAACATAGGCATGAAAGGCCCAGGTTGCATGATATGCTGTATAATACAAATTGGAAAGATGGGAGACCCATTGATAATAGCAGAAAACAACATTATGGCAAGGATATCGCTGACCCTCTAAAAAGAAATATGGCACATATGGTAGAAGATAAACCTTGGTGTCTGGTATGCAATTTACCACATTCACCTAAGTATTGTGAAGTGGCTAAAACAGTACAACAAGAAGAAATGTTATACAATTATAACAAAGACAATCACACTATAAACATGATGCAAGATATACCATATTTGCTGACTAAAGACTATTCTTCTACAGAGGAAGAGGGATATGAATATGATGTGGGAAACTAGAGACATCATATCAATATGGGAGAACAAGAAGTGTTCTCAGATCAGGAGGATGGTTATGAGGAACCTACCTATTATAACAATCAGCCATATGATCAATGAAGAAAGCCCACTGAAAATGAAAGAGAGGCTCTTATAATAGCTACAATAGCTCAAGCTAAAAATGCCTATAACTTAAGGAACCAAACAGTGAATGTTGAATAAGGAACACCTGGGAGTGTCTTTATAAAAGGTTAGAATTACAAAAAGAATAATGTAAAGTCATCATTCAAAGAACTAGAAAAGGCTGATAAAAATAAAACAAAAGAAAAATCACAAAATCAAGAAAAAGAAAATATGAAGACAGAAAAGAATGATCAGACTATGGCCCATTCTTTTGACATTGCTCATGCAATATCTCAGGTCAAAATATCAGTTCTACTTTTAGAAATGATGAAGATAGACAAATACAGGAATACAGTAGTTAAACTAATTTCAAATATACCAAGTCAAAAACATAAAGGATCTAAAAACATAACAAACAATGTTCATCAAGAAACATTCCAAATGCCTGAGGTATACCTAGGTGATACATTGACAAAGAATCCCTCACAGGTGGACCCTTTCTACACTACATTATTGATCAAAAATAGGATAGTGAGGAATTGCATGATTGATTCAAGTGCTGCCATGAACATCATGCCAATAGCAGTTATGAAAGAATTGGGAATGTGGGTTGATACTACATTTGGTAGGTGTTATGCAATGGATAATAGATCCATCCCAATCGTTGGTATTATGAGGGATGTGGAGATAAAACTTGCCTCGTACCCTGAAGCAACTTATAACATTGATATTACTGTGGTTGACATCCCACCATATTCTGGAATGCTTCTATCAAGACAATGGGCTACAATGGCAGGAGGGAATGTCCAATTGGACTTATCATATGCCACAATACGAGTTGGAGGTAAAGAAATCAAGCTATGCAGGGAGCCAAGGTATGAAAATATTATAGAACATTTGGATCAACATCAAATAAATTTCTTTTGTGATATAGATTTGGGAGCCTTCAAGGTTGGAAAAAATCAGCCAGAATTGCAGAATACTGATCCAATACATATTGAATCTAAGAAAGAAGAAAATGATGTATGGAAGATGTATTTTGATGGTGCATGCAGCAAAATAGGAAATGGGGCCGGAGTAGTGTTTATTTCACTAGAAGGCAAAACTTTTAAATACTCCTTTCTATTAACATTTGAGTGCACAAACAATGTAGCAGAGTACGAGGCTTTGCTCATTGGTTTAAATATAGCCTCCAACCATAAGATAAAAAAGTTAGTTGTATATGGTGATTCTAAACTGGTTACTTCTCAAGTGAGAGAGAAATATCTGTCAAAAAACAAGAGGTTGAGATAGTACAGAAACACAGTCTGGGATGATATTGAGTTATTTGATGCCTTTTCAATCAACTGGATTGATAGGTCAAAAAACATTATGGCATATTTTATAGCGAATATCATATTGAAAAGAGATGATATCACATTAGCACGTATTATAGAAGTTGAATTCAAAACTAGACCTACTATTCCAGATAATGTACATAACTAGAAAGTGTTTGATAATGATGCTGATATAATTAACTTCCTACATTGTGCTGAAAATTATGAAAATCAAGAGATTGATTTCAACGCATTTGTAGAAGAACATGATGGGAAGGAAACCCTTTTTGGTCAAGAGATAGTTTAGTTGAAAACAAATAAAATACCTAAGGGACTTATAGCCTTGGAAAAGGCATTCGATGGACATGATAGATTTAAAATGTAAGACACACCAGTGGTGCAAAATGACCTTGAAGAGATTAATTTGGGGACACAAGTAGCCCCAAAGAATGTGTATATTGGAAAAAATCTTTACCCAAAAATCAGGAGCAGAATCATCAACTTACTTAGGAAGTATAGACACATGTTTGCCTGGTCATATGATGATTTAAAAGCATATAGAGAAGATCTGTTTCAGCATGAAATACCACTAAAACCATATGCTAAACCATTCAGGCAAAAATAGAGGCCTATCAATCCTACATTAGCTCCTAAGATGCTTGAAGAGCTTACAAAATTAAGAGATGGAGCTATCATTAAACCCATTAGGCATTCTTCTTGGGTTTCTAATTTGGTGCCTTTTAGGAAAAAGAACGGTGATATTAGATTATGTGTGGACTTTAGGAACTTAAACAAATCTTCTCTAAAAGACAACTATCCCCTCCCTAATATGGAAGCAATATTACAAAAGGTTACCAGATGTGAACTGTTATCAATGATGGATGGCTTCTCAAGATATAATCAGGTGAAGGTCAAAGAGTCAGAACAATTTAAAACTGCATTCACCACCCCATGGGTAATATATGTGTATTTAAGGATGCCATTTGGACTCACCAATGCCGGAGCAACATTCCAAAGAGCAATGGATGTGGCATTTGCTGAATTGATTAACAAAATCATGATAGTATATCAGGATGATATGACAGCATATTTAAAAAGGGATAAAGATCATTGTGCACATTTGGAACAAATATTTATAAAAGCCCTAGAATATGGGATTTCATTGAATCCTAAGAAATGTCATTTTGCAGTGATAGAGGGGAAGTTGCTTGGCCACATAGTCTCAAAAGATGGAGTGAAAATAGATCCTGAGAGAGTAAAAGCAATTGACCAAGTTCCTATTCCTAAAAATGTGAAAGCCATATAGTCATTTTTTGGCCAAATTAACTTTGTCAGGAGATTTATATCAAATTTTACAGAAATAGTTAGTCCCATATCAAGGATGTTGAAGAAAAACTCAAAAGTAAAGTGGACAGGAAATAATAGAAGCATTCACCACTATTAAGAAAGCAATCAAAGAAGCTCATGTCTTGATATCCCCTGAGTTCAGTAAACCATTCCAACTATTTTCATTTGCCTCTTATCATATTGTTGCAGCAGTATTATTGTAACAAAATAATGAGGGACATGAACAACCCATCTCATTTTTCTGCAAATCTCTTCAAAATGTAGAGTTGAAATATGACATTATTGAGAAACAGGCATATGCATTAGTGAAGGCGGTTAAAACTTTTAGGCCATACTTGGTGGGAGCTGAAATCATAGCATATGTGCCTAATGCTGTAGTAAAAGATGTATTGGTCCAAACCAAAGTCAAAGGTAGAAGATGCAAATGGATCAATAGAATTTAGGAGTTCAATATTGAAATCCAGATCATTAAATTAGTGAGAGGACAAGGTCTTGCTAAATTAATGGCTGAAAGTAATCTCAAGGCTTCTCAAATATGTAGTGCTAATGATGTTGATAATACAAGTTCTAGCATTGAGCATACCCCATGGTATACTGACATCATATATTATCTAAAGCACATGAAATGTCTTGAGGGGTATAATGATAACAAAAGAAGGACACTTAAATTAAAAGCCTCAAAATATGTATTTATTGACGAAGATCTTTACTGGAAGAATAGGGATGGAATTCTACTATTATGCCTAGATGAGCATCAATCAAAACATATTATGAAAGAGCTACATGAAGGCATGTGTGGAGGTCATTTTTTAGCAAAGACAACAGCCCACAAGATCCTGAGGGCTGGATACTATTGGCCTAAAATTTTTAATGATTCATATCATTACACTAGGAAATGTGAAGCATGTCAGAAGTTCTCAGGAAAGTTGAAATATCAAGGAGCATTGCCCTTGAAACCCATGCAGGTAGAGGCTCCATTCTATCATTGGGGTATTGACTTCATAGGAGAAATTGTAGAGAAGTCAAGTGGTGGACACAAATGGATTTTAGTGACGACAGATTACTTCACAAAGTGGGTGGAAGCAATCCCAACCAAGCAAGCAACAAGTAGGGTGGTGATTAATTTTCTGATGGAAAATATTATATTCAGATTTGGCACTCCAGTAAGGTTAATCACGGACAATGGAATGTGTTTCAGGTCTGATGAATTCAAAAAAAATTGTAGTACACATGGCATCACTATGTCCTATGTTGCCCCATATCATCCACAAGCAAACAGACAAGCATAATCTAGCAACAAAAGCCTTCTGAAAATCATAAAAAGAATGTTGGAGGGAAACAAGAAAGCATGGGATTCAAAGTTAAGAATGGCTATATGGGCTGATAGGATTACTATAAAAAGAGCAATTGGGAGATCTCCTTTTGAACTAGTATATGGAACACAAGCGAGAATACCATTAGAAAATCTCATGCCAGTTTACAAATTTATTCTTCAGGAAGATTTAAACATTCATGAACCAATGGAGGAAAGATTAGAACATCTTGCAGAACTTGATGAAACAAGGAGACTAGCCCAAAGGTAGAATATTAAGTTGCAATCACAAGTGAAATACCTATTTGACAAAAAGGCCAAAGATAGGAAATTTGAGATGAATGACTTAGTGCTGATGTGGAATGCTAGGTGCCAAGACAAAGGGAAGCATGGAAAGTTTGAAGCTTTATGGTTAGGTCCTTTTGTTATAACTGGAAAAGGAGGTGATGATTCTTACTATTTGCAAAACATGACCAGGAATTGCTTGTGCATGGGCAACATTTGAAGCCTTTCTTTTCATAGAAAATCATGCACAAAGAGAATTAAGTGTTGCCAGTGTATGGACAACCCTTAAAATTCTCAAAATATTTTTATTTTGTGCACAGTAGTTTAGGGAAATCAAAAGAGATTAGGATCTTCCAATACATGGGCAGTCGTATGAATCTCTATATTAAAAAAAAAAAAATTCCATGTACAGTAGTATAGGATCATTCCCATTCCCCATCGTCATCACTCCCATCCCCATTTCTCATACAATTCTATGAAACTGCAATCTCGAATAAATGAAACATATGGTCTACTTCCCCAAGAGATCTGAATTCTTGTTATACTCACAAGGAGTATACATCCCAAATAGAGCCACTATTGGGACAGGAAAATTTAAAATTTTCTTGTATTCTTACTCATCTATATCCAACCAAATCATAAAATATTAGGCCCAAAATCATAAAAATAAGAAGGTTCAAATTTCCTAATATCGGCAAGACCTCATTATTGTCATACCGATCCATGAGAAACTAGCTAAAATAGCTATCAACATGAGAATAAGGATCGGCGAGAAGATTTCAAGAATCACCGATGGAGAAAATCATACCGATGGCCTTTAGTCAGAGAGAAAGTTATCAGTCACGTCGATCGGTATAAGATATTACTATCGGCAAATACTCTACAAGACGATACGGACCTGAGAACCTTTTGATGATGTGTTTTATAATGGTTGAAATCCATGTTTGTATATGTATATCGCAACACATGTATATCATATACAAATCCAATATACATTGGCGGATGTCAAAAAGAATTCAAAACTGGTGTATAATTCTGCAAACCTACCATTTGTATACATTGCATACTCATGAGCAAACCCGAAAAGAAGATTCAATTGAATATAGAAGGCGAAAAGTGAACAGTTATATTTGTATCTTGTATACATGAATGAATGTATCTAATATACATATGCAAGTTCTGACCAGATTGAAAAATTAAATTTGAAAAACTTTACTTGATTTCTATGGTTGTATATCGAATGTATGTATATAAGATACGGAAGAAAGAAGACACAAATGCATAAAGCATTCAAAATACAAAACAAGCAAATGCATGTATGGGCCCCACCACAAATGGATATACAAATGCATTTGTATAAGACATACAAATATATTAAACACACAAATACCAATTCGGAACCAATGATTTTCATACGTATACTTCATGATGTTTGAAACCCGCAATTGTATATCGCGATGCATGTATTCAATATACAAATCCTAAATATACAAGCGCGGACCTGAAACAATAATTCAATGGAGCTTAGAAGATGGAAGAAAAAAATTATGTGTATGTATCGGTGTACACATAATTGCATGTATCTGATATACAAAACCAGACATGATTGGAAAGTTAAGGCTTTATGAACTTTAGGTGAGGTTCAAGTTTGTACATTGATATGTATGTATCCAATATACAAAAAGGAAAATGCAGCTGCAGGATATATGTATACAATATGCAAAGAGTAAAACAAACATAAATGCATACAAAGGTGGATCCGAAGATAATTTCAATTTGTTTCATAAACCCAATAAAATTTGTGCTTGTATAAGAAAGTGTATGGATACAATATACAAAAGGTGATACAAACGAATACATACAAGTCTAGACCCGATTAGAAAGTTTAAATTCTGAGAACTTTATGTGAGATCTGGGGATGTATATTAAGAGGCATGAATTCGATATACAAGGCAAGAGTATACATGACTGGATATATAATTAATTCCAGTTTATTTTATAGACCCGATGGAGTCCGCATTTGTATGTATGTCCCGAATGTATATACAAAAGTTGATATGAAGGAATTTCTGATACATATATATTTATCATATCTTTGAGATGAATTTGTTCTTTGCCAGAGCAATATGAAGAGGGTCAGGGAAAGCAAGAATGAAATTTTCTTGATATTTTGCAATATATAGATCGATGTATTGCTTTCAGCAATGAGAATTGGGAAAGCACATTTTATTAATTACTACGATATTGGAGGAAAGATCTTGCCAGGCCAGTAGTCATGGGCCCCCTCTACAAAGATTAACAGAGCCCAGAACATGAGCATTGCATTTGCCCTTGTCTATCGCTTGTTTCTTAATTATTATGCATTAGTTACCTGAAAGGGTGTAATTATGAATGGACACACTATTTAAGGCCTGAAGTTTGTCTCCTTCACACATATATAAAGGAACCAAGGTAGAAAAGAAAAGGATCATCCACAGAATCATCAGCAGTAGAATATAATAGATAGAGTTTACAATGTTTCTCAAAGACCATGTTGCAAGTTTATTATTGAAGAAGTAAATTGAAGTTCTCTGATTCTGTGGTTCTATTCTGGCATCAATTGTTTGTTAAGATTATTCAATTGTGTGGTTGTCTAAATTTTAGTATTTCCTTGTTATTCAAATTAATATATCAAGTATATAGTTAATTTGTCAATGCACATTTGTTGTATCTATGTGATTGAATAAATTGGTTTCCATTAGAGGAATTAAAATCCTTCTGATCAATCACAGTAACCTGGAAGTGTTAGTTTGGATTACTAAGAAGAACCATATAATTTGGATTGCCATTCTGTCTCTAAGTTAATATTATCTCTTATTCTTGCATATTTCATTCAATTGGTTCCTTCAAGAAAGGATTAAATTACTTTTGGTGAATTACAAGATATCTGATTATTTTGGTTGGATTATTAAGAATAGTTTGTCAGTCATTTCCTCGCATGTTTATACAAGTTATAAACTAAAATATTGTGCCAAACAGTTAGAATTACTGCCCAATATAAGCCACTAGTCTTAGTCCTTCATTTGACTCTGTTTACCCAACAAGGCACTGGTCTTATTTCAAATCATCACTTAAAAACCCCTTTATTAAGTTAAGCATAGTCATAAAATTCACCTTGATATTGCTTATACAATTTCTACCAACCATTCATCAGATATTAAATATAGAATTAGTTAGCAAGCTCTCATCTATCCTACACCATTTGCCACTATAGGAAGACTCATTTACTTAGTCAAGACATTTACATTTAGTCTGCTTTAATTCTAAAGGTTCACCCGCCTAGGTGTAGTAGGACCTAAAGTGCAGGGAATCATCAAACCCTAAAGGTTGATTCTATCGTGTTAATTCAAAAACGTTGCAAATCTAAGCATAGAGCCTAGCATTCTCTTAGGATTAGCAACCTGCATTTTTGAGACCTAACAGGATGAAAGCATGTTTTCAGATATTATAGAAGTTTTTGTTCTAACATTGATGATCAACTAGTGTCAAATGCGCTGATAGTATGTAATCAACCTATTCAGATCAAGGAGGCAGACATTACTTCATTTCACTCATCTCAGCTAACTTCTTCAAATCAGATTGACATTGCAAGTGAAAATAGGACAGTAGATATAAATCAAAACATCAGAAGCATCAGCCAAGGATACATCATTGCAAGAGGCTGTCCAATCAGGTATCTAGCTGACAAATAGCTAAATGAGAAGGTACAGATTACTATTGTACCAACTAAACAGAGTTTAGCCTCAAAATAGCAAAATCAGATCATCTTTTTACCCCATGATAGAGGTTTACATGATCAGGTTCAGCTGGTGAGTGAAATTATCTACATTTTTTTATGAAGGATTGCAGTGATTTATTTAGTACTTTCTTGTACTTTATCAAATTTTAGCTACTCATAAGCATGTGAATTAGTGTCTCCTATTGAGAAAGGGAAATTATTTTAACCAAACAGTTAACAGATTTGTTTGACCAACACATTTGGCTGGTTAGAGTAGGGTAGGTAGAATTTTAGTTTAGTATTTCAATTCCTAGAAGTTCTTCTGCACATGTTTCTAGCTTTGTTTTAAGCAAGTCAGTTTAGTTTCAGTTTTCAATTTTGTTGTTGTTGTAGTGTTTTAGTTAGTTTCCAGTTATAGAATTTTTCAAGGTTTAGGGTAGAAAAGACTCTATGCCCAATGGAGTTGCAAAGGCTATTGATTCTAAGTTGTTTAGCAGGAAAGCACCCTTGAGAGGTCGCCAGAAATGTTACTAATTTTTTGTTCACACTAAAATTAGCTTGACCTAAGTGTAGTTGTTCAAAAGGAATAAAAGAACACTTTGAAGTTATGCATTTAATGAACAATTGATATCTTGATAGTGCAGAAATGGGTTTCAGTTGACAGGATAACCCATCAGTCTAATCAAGACGGATGAGTCATAATGACAAGAGAATAAGGTTGCCAAGGTATCAATTATTCAAGAAATACAGTTGTTTTAACATGGTGTTATCTTTCAGGAGTTATAAGTTAGATTGATTATTCAGTTGGTCAGTTTTGAAAGAAAGAAAGAAAGATATTTTGTATTGAACTGTTATTTCATGTCATGTTTTGAACATACATTCAATATCTATTACTTTATTCTATGCATTGATTGAAAGAGAAATACACATAAATCAAGTGCATAAGATAAATTAACTGATCATGTTTAAAAGAAGTGTTCAAATGTGTCCCACACAAGCCGTGGGAGTAACTAGGCTAAGCAATTGCAGACATGCAAGCTATATATCTAAATGATAAAAGAAATAATATGAACACATGATAAAAGAAAACATCCATCATTGCCTGAGAAAGAAGGTTGTCTTGTTGGTGTTGGTCTTCAATCTTCATCTTCAGCTCCTATCATCAGTTGAACCTGCAAAAAAATTAGGGACAGTCCTATTAGAGCTCTAGATGTTTAAAGTTATCATATGCTTTTATCTAGCAAATACATCAACTTGTCACATCATGCAATTCATATGAAGGATCAGATCAAACATGTGCTACAAGTCAAATATCATAAAGAAGATCAATCTATACCACCAGCTACATCTTTTATGCTAACTTGTTGTTCACTATGCAGGTATAGGAAAAGTAATGTTGTTGATTTGAAGACATTTAAAGCATGTGGAGAAAATGTGGCTCCCACAAGGGTCGAGCCCAGCATGCTCAAAGTGATACCATTACATGTTATGCTATATCCAATAGCTCATCAGTGATCAAAATTCCAAATGATATGCAAGAAACAAGGTACTGTTCTACTTTCTTTATCATTTATGATGTGTGATCTTTCATAATAGTCCTATGCCATCAAGGTACCTAAGGTACAGTCATAAATGATGATAATGAGAAGCTATACCACAAGAGTAAGTAATCAAGTCTAGAGGACCAAGGTACATCCTATAAAGGCTACTATTATGAAGTACATGAAGGTACAGTGACCAAAGGAGAAAGGTACTTTCATCTTTTTGATATAAATAAGATATATTCTTTTGCTATTCAGATATGTCATTCAAGTATGCAATAGTAGAATGAATTAAAATAGAAAGGTACAGTACAGTGTGTAATGAATAGTTAATAAATGCATAACAAAATAGCATAAATGATACAGTATAGCCTCACTAAATGGAGCAGCAGTACAATAGCATATACCAGCTAATAAGGAGATCAACATGATAGTCAAGTGTTGTAGTTAATAAGGTAGGAGCAGTCCTTCTAAATGATCAAGGAGGAAAAGTGAAATAACATACATATATGGAAACCAATGAAGAACAACGAGACAATCAAATCTATTCAACATTGCTAAAGTTGAGATTAAAAGTAGCTAGCAGAGACAATCATGACAGCTTCCAATCAATAGAGATAGAATAGCATTGCAAAATGGACAGTCATTTGCATCATTTTGAGTTTCAATAAGGAGCACTGGCATCAAAAACATGTACAAGGTAGGAGCAGTCATGGATGACTAATAGATGTTTGTCCCAGTCAAAGCTATACAAGGAACAACATTCATGAAGTATATATGCCATGTAAAGATCAAAAGATATATCCATGACAGGTACATGTACATAAGGAATGATGAGACAAATTATACAAGTACATGTTCATGTATGAATATATGCATTTCTAAGCTACAAGAGTAGATATAGTACTTCTGTCTATACTGAATGAAAAGTATCAGTCAAGTATGTGTCAAATATACACCAAAGTTTTTTATCTATGAACAGATGTATACACAGAGTCATGAAGTGCAAATGTATACATTCATAGTCTTCCACAAACAGGTACAAGGCGCCAACTGTTACAACTAAAAGAGCAGTCATGCAATATTCATATGAATCCTGAAACAACTGAGGACAGTAGCTCAAAGAGAGTACAAAAAAGATAGTTAATTGAAATGACTGAAATGAGTTAAGATGAATGTAACATGCAGAGAGTGACCTTCCAAACAACTCCTGACAAAGTAGCCAAGATGATAAATACCAGAGTATAGAAGATACATGGGTGACAAACAATGTATTACCATATTACCCTGACACAATGATCACTTATGTAGAAGCAGAGGTTACTGAGAGCATCATTAATATTTCATCCCTCATTGTCCCAGCCATGAAAAATATACAGACAACATTTAAGGAAGCTGGACTTGACACAAAAAAATTAAGGTATCTAGCACTCGTGCACTTAACAAGGGGAGATGGTAACTGCTCATACAAGTGACTGTTCACAGAGTTAGAGCATGGTACAATCTGTATAACTACCAGAAGGTGCTTGCCAGTGAATAATGGAGCAGTCAGTCATAGGACAGAAAATTGAACAAATAGCTACCATTTTGTTGTGAATGAGGTGTAAAATTGCTATTGAATGTTTGAACATTGAGATGGATGACATTTAAATAGAATATTTTCATGTTGCTATGATAATCATACACTGCATAGGGATAGGCACTCCAAAGTGACAGTAGGCAACAACATGGATATGCATAATAACAGTGGACAAGGAGTTCATGTAGAAAGAATGTCAACATCCATCAACACAAGTAAACAGAAAACAACACCAAGAAGAGATCATGCAAAGAATAGCATCACAAGTAAAGAAACAGTTATACATCAAGGCATAGAGACCTATCAAGCTTAATCAAGTTTTTTCTGAACAATAAACAAGATGTTTTGTCAGAGCAGAAACTTCAAAAGGATAGTCATGGTGAAGACCATTCCAAGGAACAGTTATATCATCTTAAAAGAAGCATTTCATTTCTTCATCAGAAGCAAAGATTACTATCATAGTCTCTTGGGACAGTCAAGAAGCAAAGGAGGTAGAGATGTGAAGAGTATTCAATGGTGACTACCAAAGATGGAGGGAACAGTCATTAAATACTAATGAAGGAACAACCTACTTTGCAAAGTGTAAAAGATAGGTGCACCATTTCATATACTGAGTGATGGTGTGGTATTCAGTAAAAGAAACAGAAATCAAACCTTTTCTTGTTTCTTAAAACCCTAGGTACTTATTTTGCATCTACAGAGATAAAGAAGAAAATGTAGTGAATAGTGCCAGAGGAAGGAAATGTGGAGCAGGCCGTGATAGGTGAAAATATATACAGAAACAAGAAAATTCAATTCCTTTGAAGAAATACAAAGCCCATTTTAATTTTCTTAAAACCCTTGATTCATTGCATACAATCAAAGGCAGATACAGATGTCTTCAACCAGGTCGTAGCCAGTAGGGAATATTTTTCTGCAAATATTCAAAACCATCAATCTTGCTTTCACACACCTTATCTTTTGAAACCTCATTTATGCATGAAAGGAAGCACAAAATATAGAGAAACAAAAGACATCCATGTTTGAGAAACAAACACAAACGTCTACACTGGAATTGCCCTGCCATAAACATATAGACACAGTAAAGAAGGAAGCAACTTTATCATTTTTCTCATGGAAACACATAGAGTTTCATGGCACAAGAAGATCTTACCAGTGGAAACAAAGGGAGGCCTTCAAATGCCTTCAACAAAAGCTTCAAAACCCTACCCTTCATGTCAGCAGTGCAACAAAGTCTCTCAATACAATGAGAAAGAATGATGAAGTGAAATCTTTAAGGGTTCAGATGATTCATTTTACCTAACTCGAGCGACTTTCAGTCTTTTAAGACTTTTGAAGGAAAGATCATTGTGGATAAAGAAAATCATTGCGATTAAATTCCCCGAGGGTCAACACTTCTCTAAGTGTTAAGTATCAGTGACTAGGAAGCATCAAGGGGACTGTAAGGGCATTGTAATTATTACCTTTTGATTTTCTTACAAAGGTCAAAACCAAATAATGAATTGATAAGGTCGAGTGCCTTGTATTGTTTTTCAAAGGCATGAAATAGGTTGAAAGTCAAACAATGGGTGTTTTGAAGATGATAAATAAGGTAAACTCAACAAGGTGAAATGATTTTGAACCATGGAGTAATAAGGTAAAGATTACATGGATAATACCTTATCAAAGGTAAGGTGAATGAATAGGAGAGTTTCATCATAAGTCATGGAGTAATAAGGGACATCTTTTGTGCCTTGATATGTGTTGAAATCTTTTCTCCTTGACAATGTATGGGAGTCATAAGGGTTTGTAATGTAATGCCTTAGTCTTTATGAATTTTGATAATGCAATTGGAGTGATAAGGGTATATCTTTCCTTTAGGGCATATTGGTATGCGAGTGGACATTTTTTCTCACAAGGAGTGATAAGGAGATTGTATTTTTTCTCTAAGTCCTATTTTTTGCTAAAATCATGCAAATTAGGCATATGTATTTGGAGTGATAAGGAGTTATATTTTTCATGCATGATTTTACAAATAAATCAATTGTAAATAAATAATAAAGTAATATTTTTCAAATTAATTTATTATTTTTCACAAATTGTAAAGTCAAATAAGTACAAGTTGTAACCAATAATAGAGTAATTATTTTAATTACTTTATTATTTACTCACAATCAATTTTTCTAAAGCAAAATCATGCAAATTGATTAGTTGAGTTAACTAGGCCATCTAAGGGCTTCTTGCATGATTTAAGGAGCAATTTAAAGGATCTTGGTCAACTTCTTGGTCAAGCATGTGGAGAGGACCAAATTAGAGCATTTTTGCTCAATTTGTGGCAGTTTGAGCCCTTATTTTTAGGGATTTTTGAGGTTGCTCGTGGATCACATTGGAAATTTTTTTTAGAGGCAGTTAGCTACAGTTTCATTTTTTGCATGCCTCTTAGTGATAGCAAATCTATATATTGTAAAGCAAAAGCTTTTTTTGCTAGTTCTTGCCTTTTTGCTCTTATACACTTTGAGAGAAGAAGGTTTTGTAGCTCAATTTTTACAGTTTTATAGAGAGATCAGCAGGTTGCAGGTTCCATTTTTGTCTCTTCTGCAATTTTTCCTTTGTTCTTTTGAAATCAAATAGTTACCTTTCCATTTAGTTCTAATTGTTTGAAGTGATTTGATGAAGTTTTACTGTGTTTAATCATTAAACCTTTAAAATTATTGTCTCACTTTTACTTGCAGTATTAAGCATAGTGTTATTGCAGGTCTTAGGTTGTGTTAATGAAAATAATCCTTTTGTATTGTGAGAAATCCATTTCCTTCATAGAAAGCCTATTTTCAAACCTTCCTTAGAAATACTTTTGTGATATTTATGCCAAGATTGGATTGTGTGAAGTTAGATTTCTGAGTTATATTGTGAACCAGATTGCATATTTTTATCCATATTAGGTGCATCACTAAAATTTATAAGTTTCATTTCCATATAATTTCCTTCTTCCCCTTTTCCAAAACAAAAAATTATACATTGCAATAGAATACTTTAAGGGAACCAGTCCACAATCTGGAGGTCTAATTTCATTATAGGGCACCCACAACCTGAAATTAGTCCCATGTTACACAAAATTGCAGAGCTTTTCTAGCCTTGCATACAGATGCAATTCCGAGTGATAACAATATCTATCTTATAGATTTTATTTCACATTACATATTTATGAAGGGATTAATCTCCTACTAGCTTCTCAATAATCAACAAATTATCTCATCTAGCATTTAGTCTAACTAAAGTTTTATTTTTTGATCAATCCAATTCATATATATTCCATACTTAAAATGAACATGAGGATTCATACATTTCAATAGTAATGATCCTAGGCAAGATGTTTTTTTAACACTTTCATCTCAGTCTACTCATTTGTCTAAGTTCATATTCTCTATTTGCAATAGGTATAAAAACTATCACCTTACAAGGTTATGAGAGCTCCTCTTCATATGACAAGGTGGATTTAGGAGGTTTGGTTTTCAAAGGATGATTTGATTATTAATTTGAGTAAAGACAATGTTAAATTTAACCTAACTAGGATAAACAACCATCAACCCTATATAGTAACATATCGCTAGCTAATGCATTAAGAAATAAGGGAATTGTAAAGACATTTTACCTTCAAAGCACATTATCATATAACAAATAATACTACTTTCTAGAATAAATGAGACACACTTCCAGGCCCATTAATCAAATGAAAGCATGATTCTAATACTTAACCAATTTCCTTGTATTCCAAATGAATCAAATGATTAATAAATAAAAACGTTATCACAAATCAACTTGATAGAGCTACAATTTGTGATCTACTCAAGGTATCATGCCATACAACATATAACTATATATATATATATATATATATATATATATATATATATATATATATATATATAAGGAGGTGAAATCATCTTCAAATTAAGATAATTTTTGACAGGATAGAAAATATCATTAAAAATTCTAATCCACCTACAAATTTATTTCTAAAAAATAAACCATGAAATATTTTAACTATAAAATATATATTACTTAAAGATTATTTAATAAATCCTTATTCCAACACATACATTATAATACATTATAAATACAATAATAATAATATATATTGCTACCAAACCATAAAGCACTCGACCCATTACAATCGCCATAGACCTTATAGCTATTTATGCTCTAGCAAGTGTACATGCAAACACAGTTGCATAGACTAGATCCCAAAAAGAAATCAGATTAGATCCCAAGAAGAAAATGAAGCCTAAAGTAAACTGCCTGTCATCCACTAAACCTGCATAGTCCACATCTGTGTATCCACATAATAAAAAATCTACATCTTGCTTGTATTCTAGGCCATATGCCACTATACCATGGATGTATCTCAAACACTCTTTTCTACCTTCCAATGAACAACCTTAGGTTCCTACATGAACCTAGAAAGATAGATGGCATCTGGCTTGGTATATGTCAGGTAGATGAGACTCCCAATCAACTATCAATAAAGAGTAGCATTTACCTGATTAGATGGATCGTGGTGGGAAAGTTGCAAACCTATCTCCATGGGAGTCAACATCAGTTTGCAATCTTCCATCTGGAACCTCTCAAGTAGTATCTTGGCATACTTCATTTGAGAAACATAGATCTGATTCTTCTATTTCCATACTTCAAGGCCAAGACAATAATGTAGGAGCTTGAGATCTGTCATGTCAAACGATTGTTTGAGATCATTCTTTGTTGCATCAATCATATGTGGAGAACTCCCTGTGATGACTAGATTGTCAACATAAACAATCAAAATGACAATCTCCCCCCTTGTTCCTTGAGATAGAGATTGGGATCATATGGATTCTTGGTGAATCCATGATTAAGGAGACGCTCATTGATGTTTATGTACTAGGCTTGAGGAGCCTATTTCAGACTATAGAGGGATTTAATGAGTCTGCATACTTTGTACTGCTGCCCAAGTGCAGTGTATCCCTCTAGTTGAGTCATGTAGACTTCTTCCATGATATCCCCATTAAGGAAGGTGCTCTTGAAATCCATCTAGTAAACTTTCCACCCAAACTGCGCTGCCATAGCCAATACTATAAGCATAGTCTTGATCATTGTTGTAGGGGCAAAAGTCTCTTCATAATTAATGCCTTACTCTTGTGCATAGCCTTTAGCCACAAGTCGAGCCTTATACTTGTCAATGCTACAGTCTACCTTATATTTGATCCGAAAAACCCATTTTCAACCAATAGCCTTCTTCCCTGGTGGAAGATCAACAAGTTCCCATGTATTATTCCTTAAAAGAGCCTGATATTCAACATCCATAACATTTTTCTAAGTCATGACTCAAGAGTTTGTGTCATGTCTCATTTTTATGGACTATGTTATATTCTAGATTAATGAACATTTACCATTATTGTTTTACTTTAAGTAAGTTCCACATGTGTGAAGGTAATTATCATGAAGATATATTTGAGTAAATTGGAAAATTGATTTAAATGTTAAATATTATCAATGTGATTACAATGATTTGCTTCGGCTATGTTTTTACCTATTGATGTCAAGTTGAGTGTGAATGAATGCAGGTACTCGTCGAAGACGAGAACATGGTTGAGGTAGAGGTGTTCTAGAAACTTGGCAAGAATTGATGGGATGGTTAACCCTGATGCAATCACACACTCGCATAGTTTCACATGCATTTTTGAATGACTTATTTTTATGCATCAATGTGTGGTTAATGATAGTGATTGACGATTTGATGTTTAGATAATTATTATGTTTTTCAATTATTATGAAAATCCTTTTCAAATGCATGACTCAATTATAAGAATTAAGTGTCTTTCGAATTATATTTGAAATTGTGCATTGTTAAATAGTGAATATTTATGGTGGTATTTCATAAATGTCAAATAATAATAGTAAAAATAATAAATGTTTTTTATAGATGTTCGGAAGACAATATGTAAAATAAATTGAATAATTATATTAAATTATAATGGATGTATATGGATATATATTATTTTATTATTTCACTTCTTGATTTAATCAAGATAATTATGTTTATTAAAAATAGCTAAATTATATTAAAAATAGTATTATTATATTTAGGAAATGAATAAAAGAATTAAAATTTACTTACTGACATTCATGCAACAGTAAGCTAACTAAAATAGTTGTTATTTTATTTTAAAAAGAAATTTTGTGAGCTTTAAATGGTAAAATCTCATGCAAACTAGAGTATGGACCAAGTTATCAAAAGCTTCAGTCTTTAAACCTAAAAGGGATCGCCAAAATTAGGGAGATATCTTTAATAAAGGAAGAGATCTTGAGTAGAGGAGAACACCCACGAATTGAGCAGAGAAGGACATTTTTGTAGCAGCAGAGAGAAAGAGGACGTGGTTCTAGTTGGATAGCGATAGGAGATAGAAGGTAGCTGTGACTAGGTTGGCAAGATCGACCTCCTCTCAGGTAAATCTATATGGGTATTTTTCTTTATATTTATTGTAGTGCCCCTCAACTTATCGTCTTTTGGACTGATGTTTGCTTAGTAGTACTGGACATTTTGACAGTATTTTTAGATCGTTGATGATGGATTTCTAGTTATTTTGCTATTTCAGTATGAACTTAATTATTATGATAACAGATGTTGATGATGGATTATGTCATTCTATGCTTTACAATTTGATAAATGAACTAATGTTTTAGATGCTTTGATGTCATTCATTATATGGGATTAGAAGTTAGTTGATCGTTTATGTCGTAGATTAGTAATCTGATACCTTGTTCAATATAGTTGATTGTTATTTATAAACGTGAATGGAACAGTGTTGTATTACTCGTTCTCGAGTACCCTACCTCACTGTGATTTCCATTCACGATAGGACTGCATGTGATGTATATGTATATCTTGTTATGGTTAACTGTGCGTTGCTGCAGGATGCAGGTACTAGGCATTGACTCCACCTGATTATAGGTCTGAGCGTGCCTTCGCCAATGGATTAGTTGGTTGGAGTTAACGTGAGGTCCCTAGTCAGTGTTCCTTCATCGTCAGTTTACCCTTGTGGTTATTAGTTGTCATTCGCCCATGTCTTACTGTCAAGTAATATTGTATCTTGGAGTCAAATCAAGTTCGAAGGTGTCTAAGTATGTGTGGGAATGTTGTGCTTTAATTAGAATTATTCTACGGAAGAGTATAAGTGTTGTTATATAGGCATAAAGTCGTTGTTGTCAATTTTAGCTATAAACAAATTATTATTTTAATAAAAGTGTTGTTGATAAATAAAGTTGTAAGAAGTTTGTATTATTCGATATAATATTATTTATAATAAATAGTTAAATAAATAAATAGATATAATCACGCTTGTAAATTGTGATTCACAACTTGATTAATAAGATAAATTAAAGTATAGTACAAAATTATATAATTATCGATATAGTGCTATTCTATTTATAACAATATTTTGGGGTCGGCTATAAAGAGATATAATAATAAAATAAAATAAATAATATGTAGGGATCTTTTAATTAAATAAAAAAAAAATACATATTCTTTAAAGGAGTTATGCACGGAATCACGTGCCAAGCCCTGGGAGAGGAGAGAGGCTGAGTTATAAAAGAGCGGTAGGGGCATCAAGGACAGGATCACAGGTGAAAGGAAAGAAGCAGCTTGGAACTGCAACGATTGGAGCAGAGTCGTCGAGTCGATTGCGAAACCAGGTTCCGTCGAATGTCTTATCTCTGAACTTCATTTCGAATCTGCAAATGTTGTTATAGTTTATTGGATTCCAAATAGTTCTGCAGACTATCTTCTCTGTGTGTAATCAGCATCTTCTCTTAGGGTTTAGTTACATCATTTCTGCTCAAGGATTCTGTAAGTCAAATGTTTTCCTTCCACTGGTTGCTGAATCATTCTGTATGCATTCTCAGACTGGCGTGATCTTGGTAGGGTTTGTAGGACACCTTGATAGAATTGCCGTAAATCGTTGTTGGCTACAGCTAGTTGTTCCTGTAAGATCAGCTTAATGTTGTTATTGTTTTTTTCTCTGTAAGTCGCTTTGTATTCATTCGACTTTCCTGGTTGTGTACCTTTTTAACCTGCCCTCCCACATCCGTCATTGGAAATTCTATCTGTCCAGAGACCTGTATAGCAATCGTTACTTGAAGATTTAATTTATTTCCGTGCTATCCCTTAGTATTATTTACAAATGGTTCGATGTTGATAGAAAGCGCTGCATATTGCAATGCTAGGCATGATAGGCAGTTCGTTGCTATTGTCCTGTTGTTCGATCTGGTTGAAATCCTCAGAAGCCTTGTTGTTTCATTGTTCCATATACATTGTATGTTTGGTGTTATCTCTTCATAGACCAGGAATAATAGGTAGACCACTGTTCTTTTTATCACCCGTTCGGATGGAGAATGCCGGATCCCTTGCTTAAGCCAGGTTACCGAGTATTACTCGATGCCCGTTGCCTTGTTATCCTTCATTGTGAATGGGAGTTCCAAAGCCTTGAAATGATATCCTATGTGTGCTTGGCATTGTTCCGGTTGTGGACCGATCATAATAGGAAGATCGCTGCCTGGAAATTCCCTGTTTTGAATGAAAGACCGGATTCTTTTTATTCACCATTTTTCTGAGTATTATACTGTCTAGGTTTACTCCACAGCTGGAGACTAGTTATACATTAAATCTAAATTATATGGGAAGTGCCACAATGTGATGCAAGCAACTTTAACTTGTTGCTTCGTGGATAATTGGCAGTTCGCTGCTATGGTCCTGTTGTTCGATCTGGTTGAAACCCTCAGAAGCCTTGTTGTTTCGTTGTTCCATATATATTGTATGTTGTGTTTTATCTCCTTTGTGGACCGGGCATAATAGGTGGACCACTACATTCTTATCATGCGTCTTGAATGAAAGAAAATTCTGAATTCTCTGCTTAAACCGTTAACCTAACATTACTCATGTCCGTTGCCTAACTATCATTCGCTGTGAATGAGAGCTTCGTAGCCTTTCTTTCAACATTTGCTAGGTATTATGCTTATACCAATGACTACCTATGCATTAGCTGGAGTCGTTGAAACCTACTCAGTTTCGATGATTGAAAGTTGTCTGTTGGATAAAAAAAAAATACTGCACTCGTCCCTTGTTCCCTAGCCGCATGGCTGGGCGCATATCTGCTAGAGGGAGAATGGCCTGCAGACGGCTGGAATATTGTCTTCTAAGGGCGAAAGGATGAGCCAGTATGAAACCCTAAGCTGCTCCCCTTTACAGAAGAATATATTAGAGTTATATTTGGCGCTTGTCTATATCTTTTTCCACTGCCAATTGATGGTCGTCATGCCCAGGGAGGCTGCAGACTTGACTGTCAGTTGGAGATCTTTCAAATAGGTTTGTAGGAGGGTTGTTATGGATTAGTGTGAATACAATGCATAGGATAGCATGTAGACAACCACTGTCGGAAGGTGTTCTGAGTTATGAGCTGGACGTGTAAAGAATTCTAATGCTTATCTTACTCAAAACCTGAGTAGTAGTGCGTTGCCTTCTGATAACTATCACTGATAGTGTGCAAATTCTTGTAGACAGTCGACTGGCGCATTACATTTGGCTCTATATATGTATATATTCAGTTTATGAAACATTCACCCTTGTTCTGTAGCAATGTACAAAGATCTATCGAAACCATTGCTGTAACATAGCATTTTTTTTCCAGATTGAGTCAGTGGAACAGGGTTTGTAGCATTCTGTATCGTGTCCAGAGCAGTAAGGAGATCAATTCAGTAAAAACAGCGATTTTGGTTAGCTTTCTGAGATTCTAGTTGCAAGTAAAGACATGTAACCTTCTGTCCGATCATTAAAATGTGAAATGTTAATCTTACTGTAATGTTGGAAATCTGCACAACTGTAGAAAGAATCATGTTGGTTTGGAAATTGTTAGAAGCCAACTCCAGTTTGTCTTTTCTAGATTGTCACCGTCCTTTGTGATCATTACTTTCGTTAGAAAATGAGCAAAAGATATCGTCAACGTAGTAAGTTTGCAAGTTTAGTAATCATAGCCGGAAGTCGTCAGACCAAATGCATATCAGTGGTAAAACAGTCAATACCAATTTTACATCTCAGTAGTAAGTTATCCCAGGCTGTTCGCATAGGGCGCATTTACGATCGTTCTCTTGAGAAATTATATCACCACGGATAAGATCAACTTCAGAAACATCTTCAAATCATCATAAAAGAATCCATTTGGTTGAGCTCATTAGAATGTCTGATAGACCATATGAAGGATAACAAACTTTTTGTGATTGAACCCTCCCCTTGTAATTACCGTTCAGCCGTAAGATATCGTTGTGGAAGTGTCGAACGGTAAACGGAAATTAAGTGGTTCTTTTATCTATTATTGTAATGATTTAGTTAATCAATTTATTTATCTTTTGAAACAATATAAGGTTAGTTAGAGATTTGGTTGCAAGGTATTAATTTAATTGTTGTAATATAATGTTGATTTTATTTCAGAAGCTGTTTTGCATTAAACTGAGAATGAATTGTAGTATTTCATCTCTTGAATCTGAATTGAATTGAATTGAATGAAGTGTCGTAATGAGTCGGATTGAGGTTGTTCAAACTTGTATTCCAGAGGCTAAGTTGTCGTTGTTAAGTATTGGCAACTTGTGTATTGCTGTTTTGTAATTGTGATGTAATAGCGTTTATATGTATCAAACAAAGTATGAAGTATAATGAGGTTCTGTCAAGTTGAATGTTGTGTCTTGTAAAGTAATAATCTCAGGATGAAATATCAAACCTCTTGTGCTCTTATTGTACCATTTTGTCGTAAGGAGAGATCTGAAATCTGTAAGAGGATAAAGTATTGCAATGATAATAGTGTTGGATAACAATTGATGTTATGATTATATTTTGATGCAAGAGGGTTTATGCCTTGCAGTGTATATATTCATGTTTTGTTATAAGTCTTGTATGATGTCAAGGTTACTAGGTGTTAGGAAGGAGAGTGGCTTTCAACGTGGGGCCGGCGCCCAAAGTGGTAGTCAGGATAACCCGTTGGAAGTAGATTAATCAAGTGATAACTTAAAATTAACTAGGGGGTTAAGGGTAGATTTCACATTAATAAGATTAATGGATTCCTCTCCCATGGCCTGTAGTGCTCGTTTAGACTAAGGATGGGTAGAGAAGGCCTGGTCGGCATGATTGACTTCCTTGTCCTCATGAAAGGAAGGTCAATTCCGCATGTGTCACCCTATGGGGCCGGCGCCTAGTGAGAGGCTGTTAGGATAACCATAGATGGGGGTCGGCGCCTAGTGAGAGGCTGTCAGGATAACCCATGTTAGGACCATGCGATGACACTCTCCCTACTACAACCTAGCATCCCTTGTTCGGTCTCTCCTCAATTGTTTTGTGTCGCCTCTGGAAGTGAAAGTGAAAGTTAAGTTAAGTTATGTTGTGTTGTATTGTTATTGCCATGTGTTGTACTGGCGTTTGGTCGTCCTTTGTTCTTGTTTGTCTTTCGTCTACCTGACAGTCAGTGTTTGGGACCTCATGTTAACTCCTAGCTCGGGGGGTGGACCTTAGGGTTCCACATGGCCGGGTGGAAGAGCTATTTTATCCATTGGTTACTCTTGACAAGATCATATGCAGAAAAAGGATTTGTTCTAGTTGTACTTGTTCCAGTGATGATGATGTAAGTGCACAACCTTGTACCAGATTTATGTAATAGAATATTCTTTATGTATGTAACTTTGATGTAGACTAAAAGTGGCAATGTAATGATGTCTTGATGTACTTATATGAAAACATTTCAGTTATGTATTTTATCGTGTAGATTCCGTTATTTGATGATTTACAATGAATGTGAATAAGTTATTTATTTGAGCATGGATTTGGATCAGTTACTGATGTATGTTAATTTATGTTAGTTGATTTGTTAAGTGATGCAGCCTTGGACCCTTAGAGAATATGTCATAATGGATTATGTTATCATTACTTAATCTTTTAAAAAAAAAATTCCCTACTTCTTATAGCATAAGTGTGTATTCTTTAAGGTGTTCAAGGCAGGCGTTACATCTGGTATCATAAGTGTGGTGGGCCCATAACCCACAGGTCCCAAGTTACTAACACTGGGTACTCTGGTTTTATAATTAGCCCATTGAGCTATGCTAGTTGCTTAAACTCTGAAGAGTAAATCCATTCATAGTCCTTGCCTAACAACCTGAAGTGGTTCTTGGATGTGTTGTCTAGGAAGATGCCTAGGGTATGAGGCCGAGGACGTGGACGAGGTAGGGGTCGTGGGAGAGGTGTTGATATCAGCCCTCCTCCTAGTTCCCCTCATGGAAGTACACAAGAAGGTGGAAGTGAGAATCAAGAGAATCAGGATCAGCCCGAGGGTGCTCAACTACGCCAGCTTCTAGAGGAGGTGCTTGCTCACCTTGGTCCAAGGCAAGAGGTGGTACAACCAGAAGAGAGAGAAAGAGAATGATCTCCTAGAAGGAGAGAAATCACAGCTGATCAAGAAGCCATTCTTGTGGGCCACATGAGAGACTTGATGAGAGCCCGTCCTCCTACATTCGATGGCTCCGGTAGCGGTTTGGAAGCAGAAACATGGCTAATTGATTTAGAGAGGTGCTTTGCTATGCATCCATATGGCAGCAACACTAAGGCAAGATGCGCCATCATGCATCTAAGAGGATTCGCCTCTACATGGTGGCGTCTCGAGGAACAAAAGTTGCATTTGGATATTGCGACAATTTCATGGGAACTATTTCTGGAAAGGTTCAGAGCTTGATTTTTATCTGATCATTGGAGGCAACAACGAGCGGACGAATTCCATGGGTTGAGACAGATGGCCATGACAGTGGAACAGTATGAGCGTAGGTTTTATGAACTCAAGCAGTATGCAGGCATTGGAAACGACGAGGCCATGTTAGTTCAGCATTTTATTAGAGGTCTGAATGCACGCATCAGCGGAGGAGTTCGTGTGTTCGAGCCGAAGACCATGGAGGTAGCAGTTGAGAAGGCTCGATTGGTGGAAGAGAACTTGACCATGGCCCTAGGAGGTCATACAGGTGTACAGATTGGTAGCTCATCTCGGGCAGGTTCGGGTTTCCGAGGTGGTCAGTCTCATGCAGCAGGTAACTCGCGGAGTCATCAGGTGCCTTCTAAGAGTGGACAGCAGCAACAACAGTTTTCTCAGATGAAAACAAGAAACTCTCAGTATCAACTAGGTAGCAGATTTCATTCCAGGAAGGATCGAGGTTGGTAGAGAGTTAAACGTGATCGGGCCAGTCAACCAGCGCAAAGTACACAATCTGCAGGAAGTAGAGGTAGTTTTTAGCAGTCAAATGCTCCTGTAGGCAGTGGAGGTTTTGGCAGGGGAACAAGATGTTTTTCTTGCGGCCAGCAGGGCCACATTGCTAGACAGTGCCCGCGTAAGAATACTTCAGGATTTGGATAAAGGCCCGCTGTTTCAGAGCCCACTGTTGGTGATGCAGGCAGGTCACATAGAGTGTTTGCAGCGGTGGATAATCTCCAAGCGGAGCACCAAGGTACCATTGTGGAGGCTACAGGTGTTGTGCGAGGTATTACCATTTCTGTTCTTTTTGACTCTGGTGCTTCAGATTCTTTTATTTCCCCTTCTATAGTGGAACGTTGCAAATTAGTGGCAGCAAAGCAAGATGTTAAGTGGCAGGTGGAATTGGCCTCTGGGTCTAGGGTATCAGTAGACTCTCTTGTGTATGGTTGCGAGTTAAGGATAGGACCTTTATCCACCACAGCGGATCTTCGCATTATACCTTTAGGATCCTATGACATAGTGCTGGGAATGGATTGGTTGGATGCTCATCGAGCGGTGATAGACTGTCGCCATAAATTAGTGAAGTGTGTTGATGATTCGGGCAAAGAAGTAGAAGTGGTTGGGATTTAGAGACCCATCTCCTTGCACATGATTTCTGCTATGCAATTGAAGAGATGTTTGCGTCAAGGATGCAAGTTGTTTGCTGTAACAGTTAATGACTTAGACTTTGGAGAAAATAGGGAGACATCCCTTGACGATTATCCTATTCTCAAGGAGTATGAAGATGTCTTTCCTAGCGAGATTCCAGGTATGCCACCGAAGTGGGATATTGATTTCAAGATAGACCTTGTTCTTGGAGCAGAGCCTATTTCACGAGCTCCATATCGGATGACTACTCAGGAGCTTAAGGAGCTTTGCTTGCAGCTAGAAGAGTTATTAGCGAAGGGATTCATTCATCCAAGTGTCTCTCCATGGGGAGCACCTGTGCTTTTTGTGAAGAAAAAGGATGGATCTCTGCGTTTGTGCATCGACTATCGACAGCTTAATAAGGTGACTGTGAAGAATAGGTACCCATTGCCTCGAATTGATGACCTCTTTGACCAGATCAAGGGAGCTAAGGTGTTCTCCAAGATAGACCTAAAATCAGGATATCATCAGTTGCGCATTTTTGAGGCTGACATCCACAAGACAGCTTTTCGCACTCGCTATGGGCATTATGAGTTCACTGTTGTACCTTTTGGATTGACAAATGCGCCATCAGTATTTATGAGCCTGATGAATGGTGTGTTTCATACCTATCTGGATAGATTTGTTCTTGTCTTCTTAGATGATATATTGATTTATTCAAGGTCTATGGAGGAGCATGAAGAACATTTGCGTCAGGTTCTGCAGTGTTTAAGAGAAAATCAGTTGTATGCCTATCTGGCTAAATGTGATTTCTTTCAAACTGAAGTAAAATATTTGGGACATGTTATTTCGGACAAGGGTATTGTAGTGGACCCTTCAAAGATTCAAGCCATCATGGATTGGCCGGCTCCTACCAATGTTTCAGAGGTTCGTAGTTTCATGGGTTTAGCAGGCTATTATCGGCAATTTGTGGAAGGATTTTCAAAGTTAGCTCACCCTATAACTTCTCTTCAGAGAAAAGGAAAGAAGTTCATTTGGTCTGAACAGTGTCAAGCAGCCTTTCAGAGTCTTAAGGAGCGGTTAACTAGTGCACCTATTCTAGCAGTGCCTGATCCTGCTGGAGATTTTGTGGTTTGTACTGATGCATCGTTGGAAGGTTTAGGAGCAGTTTTAATGCAGGAGGGTCGTGTGATAGCTTACGAGTCCCGTAAACTCAAAGATCATGAGTTGAACTATCCTACACATGACCTAGAGTTGGTTGCAGTCGTTCATGATTGGTAAGATGGAGACACTTCTTACTGGGGCATCGGTTTGAGCTGCACAGTGATCACCAAAGTTTACAGTATATTTTTACTCAGCCAAACCTGAATGCGAGGCAGAGGCGATGGATGGAGTTTCTATGTGAGTATGATTTTGAGGTAAAATATATCCAAGGTAAGGAGAATGTGGTGGCGGATGCTCTTAGTCGGTGAAGACATGAACTTTCGTCAATCACTCTCGGAGTGGATTTGAGAGGGCAGATTCTTGCAGCACTCCCTGCAGATAGATGGTATCAGGAAGTGAAAGCTGAAGTGGAGTCGGGTAGAGCCTTGGAGGGTAGATATGCTGGGTATTCTATCGAGTCGGATGGTCTCTTGCGACATTTAGGTCGCATTTATGTGCCTTCTACAGAGGGTCTTCGTACCCTAATCATGTCTGAGGCTCATCGGGCACCTTACTCTGCGCATCCAGGTGTCAAGAAGATGTATGCAGACCTTCGTCAGATATATTTTTGGGCTGGAATGAAGAGGGATATTGCTGATTTTGTTTCGAGATGCTTAGAATGTCAGAGGGTTAAGGCGGAACATCAGCATCCCGCAGGTCTTCTTCAGCCACATCTTATTCCGGAATGGAAGTGGGACATCATTTCAATAGATTTTATAGTTGGTTTACCCATGTCTTCTCGTCGCCATGATGCGATAATGGTCACTGTAGACAAGCTTACGAAAGTAGCACACTTTTCTCCTGTCCAATCTTCATATAATGCCTCATCTGTGGCCAAAATTTTCATGGAGGATATAGTCCGATTGCACGGGATTCCTCGCAAGATTATCTCCGATCGTGATCCAGTTTTTACTTCAGCTCTTTGGACATCTCTTCAGCATGCATTAGGGACTCAATTGAACTTCAGTTCAGTTTATCATCCAGAGACTGATGGGCAAACTGAGAGGGTCAATCAGATCCTTGAGGACATGCTTAGAATGTATGTTATGGATCAGCAAAACCGATGGGAAGATTATTTGTATTTGGTGGAGTTTGCATACAATAATGGGTACCACAGTTCCATTGGCATGTCTCCTTTTCAGGCCCTTTATGGTCGTCCTTGTCATACCCCATTGAGTTGGGATCGCCTTGAGGATAGAGTCCTCCTAGGTCCTCAGATGCTCCAAGAGATGGAACAGCAAGTCGATCGCATCAGAGAGCATCTGATAGCAGCTCAGGATAGACAAAAGAAATATGCAGATGCTCACAGACTTGATCGTCAGTTTTCAGTTGGTGATCGGGTGTTCTTGCGGGTGCGTCCGCGAAAGAGTCCGATCCGTTACGGAAAAGGCTCTAAGCTCGCGCCACGCTTTGTAGGGCCATTCGAGGTTTTGGAAAGAATCGGTCCTGTTGCATACCATCTTGCTTTGCTGCCTAGCTTGTCACGCGTCCATGATGTATTTCATGTTTATGTTCTTAGACCTTATCATCCAGATATTTCTCATGTTCTTGATTGGAATGCCTTACAGGTAGAGGACAGGCAGCTAGCTTTGGAGCCCGTAGGCATTTTAGAGCACAGGCAACTCGCTCTCAGGGGCAGAGTCATAGAGCAGGTAAGGGTCCAATGGGATCCTAATGATGAGACTTCAGCGACCTGGGAAGATACTTCCCGTATGCGAGAGCTATATCCATATTTGTTCGCAGGCTTCCAGGAGTAAGCCTAATCCTAGGGGGGGAGGATGTAGTGCCCCTCAACTTATCATCATTTGGACTGATGTTTGCTTAGTAGTACTGGACATTTTGACAGTATTTTTAGATCGTTGATGATGGATTTCTAGTTATTTTGCTATTTCAGTATGAACTTAATTATTATGATAACAGATGTTGATGATGGATTATGTCATTCTATGCTTTACAATTTGATAAATGAACTGATGTTTTAGATGCTTTGATGTCATTCATTATATGGGATTGGAAGTTAGTTGATCATTTATGTCGTAGATTAGTAATCTGATACCTTGTTCAATATAGTTGATTGTTATTTATAAACGTGAATGGAACAGTGTTGTATTACTCGTTCTTGAGTACCCTACCTCACTGCGATTTCCATTCACGATAGGACTGCATGTGATGTATATGTATATCTTGTTATGGTTAACTGTGCGTTGCTGCAGGATGCAGGTACTAGGCATCGACTCCACCTGATTACAGGTCTGAGCGTGCCTTCGCCAATGGATTAGTTGGTTGGAGTTAACGTGAGGTCCCTAGTCAGTGTTCCTTCATCGTCAGTTTACCCTTGTTATTGGTTGTCATTCACCCATGTCTTACTGTCAGGTAATATTGTATCTTGGAGTCAAATCAAGTTCGAAGGTGTCTAAGTATGTGTGGGAATGTTGTGCTTTAATTAGAATTATTCTACGGAAGAGTATAAGTGTTGTTATATAGGCATAAAGTCGTTGTTGTCGATTTTAGCTATAAACAAATTATTATTTTAATAAAAGTGTTGTTGATAAATAAAGTTGTAAGAAGTTTGTATTATTCGATATAATATTATTTATAATAAATAATTAAATAAATAAATAGATATAATCACGCTTGTAAATTGTGATTCACAACTTGATTAATAAGATAAATTAAAGTATAGTACAAAATTATATAATTGTCGATATAGTACTATTCTATTTATAACAATATTTTGGGGTCGGCTATAAAGAGATATAATAATAAAATAAAATAAATAATATGTAGGGATCTTTTAATTAAATTAAAAAAAAAATACATATTCTTTAAAGGAGTTATGCACGGAATCACGTGCCAAGCCCTGGGAGAGGAGAGAGGCTGAGTTATAAAAGAGCGGTAGGGGCATCAAGGACAGGATCACAGGTGAAAGGAAAGAAGCAGCTTGGAACTGCAACGATTGGAGCAGAGTCGTCGAGTCGATTGCAAAACCAGGTTCCGTCGAATGTCTTATCTCTGAACTTCATTTCAAATCTGCAAATGTTGTTATAGTTTATTGGATTCCAAATAGTTCTGCAGACTGTCTTCTCTGTGTGTAATCAGCATCTTCTCTTAGGGTTTAGATACATCGTTTCTGCTCAAGGATTCTGTAAGTCAAATGTTTTCCTTCCACTGGTTGCCGAATCATTCTGTATGCATTCTCAGACCGGCGTGATCTTGGTAGGGTTTGTAGGACACCTTGATAGAATTGTCGTAAATCGTTGTTGGCTACAGCTAGTTGTTCCTGTAAGATCAGCTTAATGTTGTTATTATTGTTTTCTCTGTAAGTCGCTTTGTATTCATTCGACTTTCCCAGTTGCGTACCTTTTTAACCTGCCCTCCCACATCCGTCATTGGAAATTCTATCTGTCCAGAGACCTGTATAGCAATCGTTACTTGAAGATTTAATTTATTTCCCTGCTATCCCTTAGTATTATTTACAAATGGTTCGATGTTGATAGAAAGCGCTGCATATTGCAATGCTAGGCATGATAGGCAGTTCGCTGCTATTGTCCTGTTGTTCGATCTGGTTGAAATGCTCAGAAACCTTGTTGTTTCGCTGTTCCATATACATTGTATGTTTGGTGTTATCTCTTCGTAGACCGGGAATAATAGGTAGACTGCTGTTCTTTTTATCACCCGTTCGGATGGAGAATGCCGGATCCCTTGCTTAAGCCAGGTTACCGAGTATTACTTGATGCCCGTTGCCTTGTTATCCTTCATTGTGAATGGGAGTTCCAAAGCCTTGAAACGATATCCTATGTGTGCTTGGCATTGTTCCGGTTGTGGACCGATCATAATAGGAAGATCGCTGCCTGGAAATTCCCCGTTTTGAATGAAAGACCGGATTCTTTTTATTCACCATTTTTCTGAGTATTATACTGTCTAGGTTTACTCCACAGCTGGAGACTAGTTATACATTAAATCTAAATTATATGGGAAGTGCCACAATGTGATGCAAGCGACTTTAACTTGTTGCTTCGTGGATAATTGGCAGTTCGCTGCTATGGTCCTGTTGTTCGATCTAGTTGAAACCCTCAGAAGCCTTGTTGTTCCGTTGTTCCATATATATTGTATGTTGTGTTTTATCTCCTTTGTGGACCGGGCATAATAGGTGGACCACTGCATTCTTATCATGCGTCTTGAATGAAAGAAAATTCCAAATTCTCTGCTTAAACCGTTAACCTAACATTACTCATGTCCGTTGCCTAACTATCATTCGCTGTGAATGAGAGCTTCGTAGCCTTTCTTTCGCCATTTGCTAGGTATTATGCTTATACCAATGACTACCTATGCATTAGCTGGAGTCGTTGAAACCTACTCAGTTTCGATGATTGAAAGTTGTCTGTTGGATAAAAAAAAAATACTGCACTCGTCCCTTGTTCCCTAGCCGCATGGCTGGGCGCATATCTGCTAGAGGGAGAATGGCCTGCAGATGGCTGGAATATTGTCTTCTAAGGGCGAAAGGATGAGCCAGTATGAAACCCTAAGCTGCTCCCCTTTACAGAAGAATATATTAGAGTTATATTTGGCGCTTGTCTATATCTTTTTCCACTGCCAATTGATGGTCGTCATGCCCAGGGAGGCCGCAGACTTGACTATCAGTTGGAGATCTTTCAAATAGGTTTGCAGGAGGGTTGTTATGGATTAGTGCGAATACAATGCATAGGATAGCATGTAGACAACCACTGTCGGAAGGTGTTCTGAGTTATGAGCTAGACGTGTAAAGAATTCTAATGCTTATCTTACTCAAAACCTGAGTAGTAGTGCGTTGCCTTCTGATAACTATCACTGACAGTGTGCAAATTCCCGTAGACAGTCGACTGGCGCATTACATTTGGCTCTATATATGTATATATTCAGTTTATGAAACATTCACCCTTGTTCTGTAGCAATGTACAAAGATCTATCGAAACCATTGCTGTAACATAGCGTTTCTTTTCCTGATTGAGTCAGTGGAACGGGGTTTGTAGCATTCTGTATCGTGTCCAGAGCAGTAAGGAGATCAACTCAGTAAAAACAGCAATTTTGGTTAGCTTTCTGAGATTCTAGTTGCAAGTAAAGACATGTAACCTTCTATCCGATCATTAAAATGTGAAATGTTATTCTTACTGTTATGTTGGAAATCTGCACAACTGTAGAAAGAATCATGTTGGTTTGGAAATTGTTAGAAGCCAACTCCAGTTTGTCTTTTCCAGATTGTCACCGTCCTTTGTGATCATTACTTTCGTTAGAAAATGAGCAAAAGATACCGTCAACGCAGTAAGTTTGCAAGTTTAGTAATCATAGCCGGAAGTCGTCAGACCAAATGCATATCAATGGTAAAATAGTCAATAGCAATTTTACATCTCAGTAGTAAGTTATCCCAGGCTGTTCGCATAGGGCGCATTTACGATCGTTCTCTTGAGAAATTATATCACCACGGATAAGATCAACTTCAGAAATATCTTCAAATCATCATAAAAGAATCCATTTGGTTGAGCTCATTAGAATGTCTGATAGACCGTATGAAGGATAACAAACTTTTCGTGATTGAACCCTCCCCTTGTAATTACCATTCAGCCGTAAGATATCGTTGTGGAAGTGTCGAACGGTAAACGGAAATTAAGTGGTTCTTTTATCTATTATTGTAATGATTTAGTTAATCAATTTATTTATCTTTTGAAACAATATAAGGTTAGTTAGAGATTTGGTTGCAAGGTATTAATTTAATTGTTGTAATATAATGTTGATTTTATTTCAGAAGCTGTTTTGCATTAAACTGAGAATGAATTGTAGTATTTCATCTCTTGATTCTGAATTGAATTGAATTGAATGAAGTGTCGTAATGAGTCGGATTGAGGTTGTTCAAACTTGTATTCCAGAGGCTAAGTTGTCGTTGTTAAGTATTGGCAACTTGTGTATTGCTGTTTTGTAATTGTGATGTAATAGCGTTTATATGTATCAAACAAAGTATGAAGTATAATGAGGTTCTGTCAAGTTGAATGTTGTGTCTTGTAAAGTAATAATCTCAGGATGAAATATCAAACCTCTTGTGCTCTTATTGTACCGTTTTGTCGTAAGGAGAGATCTTAAATCTGTAAGAGGATAAAGTATTGCAATGATAATAGTGTTGGATAACAATTGATGTTATGATTCTATTTTGATGCAAGAGGGTTTATGCCTTGCAGTGTATATATTCATGTTTTGTTATAAGTCTTGTATGATGTCAAGGTTACTAGGTGTTAGGAACGAGAGTGGCTTTCAACGTGGGGCCGGCGCCCAAAGTGGCAGTCAGGATAACCTGTTGGAAGTAGATTAATCAAGTGATAACCTAAAATTAACTAGGGGGTTAAGGGTAGATTTCACATTAATAAGATTAATGGATTCCTCTCCCATGGCCTGTAGTGCTCGTTTAGACTAAGGATGGGTAGAGAAGGCCTGGTCAGTATGATTGACTTCCTTGTCCTCATGAAAGGAAGGTCAATTCCGCATGTGTCACCCTATGGGGCCGGCGCCTAGTGAGAGGCTGTTAGGATAACCATAGATGGGGGCCGGCACCTAGTGAGAGGCTGTCAGGATAACCCATGTTAGGACCATGCGATGACACTCTCCCTACTACAACCTAGCATCCCTTGTTCGGTCTCTCCTCATTTGTTTTGTGTCGCCTCTGGAAGTGAAAGTGAAAGTTAAGTTAAGTTATGTTGTGTTGTATTGTTATTGCCATGTGTTGTACTGGCGTTTGGTCGTCCTTTGTTCTTGTTTGTCTTTCCTCTACCTGACTGTCAGTGTTTGGGACCTCATGTTAACTCCTAGCTCGGGTGGTGGACCTTAGGGTTCCACATGGTCAGGTGGAAGAGCTATTTTATCCATTGGTTACTCTTGACAAGATCATATGCAGAAAAAGGATTTGTTCTAGTTGTACTTGTTCCAGTGATGATGATGTAAGTGCACAACCTTGTACCAGATTTGTGTAACAGAATATTCTTTATGTATGTAACTTTGATGTAGACTAAAAGTGGCAATGTAATGATGTCTTGATGTACTTATATGAAAACATTTCAGTTATGTATTTTATCGTGCAGATTCCGTTATTTGATGATTTGCAACGAATGTGAATAAGTTATTTATTTGAGCATGGATTTGGATCAGTTACTGATGTATGTTAATTTATGTTAGTTGATTTGTTAAGTGATGCAACCTTGGACCCTTAGAGAATATGTCGTAATGGATTATGTTATCATTACTTAATCTTTTAAAAAAAAAATTCCCTGCTTCTTATAGCATAAGTGTGTATTCTTTAAGGTGTTCAAGGTGGGCGTTACATTTATGCAATACTAGATGCTAGTTTGGATGTTTAAACATAGTAAAGAAAGCAGCCTGTATGTGCATTCTTTTCTGGCCTACATATGACTACCAAATAGCTTGCTAAAGCAAACTCATCTTAAACCCTTCTTGGCTATTGAGTTCCAGGACTGCATTGGTTTCTTGTGATGTTTAATTCTTGTCTTCCTGTCGCCAGCCTTTAAATCCCCACGTCTAGCAGAAGAGGCCTACAAAAAGGATGGATGCCTATGTTTTTATCCTGGCCGCCTGAGCTTCTTCATACACTTCAGATCAACCTCCCTTTTAGCTGCCTATTTTCTCAACAGAGATGACTTCCTTTACCAAACTTTAATCGATTGAAAACTAATCTATTTTCCTTTCTTTGGCTACCTAGTTGATTGGGTAAGAATGACTTTTTCTCCAAACCTGAGCTGAATATTCCATGATCTCATGTTTCCATGAGGATCAACCTGATTTAAGTTGGTCACCTATGTTTTTGTTGCCTATGCATCACTCATTTCTGGTTGCTTTGTTTTCCTTTCCTAGCAGATCTTTGTTTCTTTTTTTTGATAAGTGAAATTGCCTCCTTCTTGAAATTATTTATGGTTGGAAACATAGTTATATTTCCTAGATGAAGTCATATTATTTTCTTGTCATATATAGATTATCTCAGTTGTTATCATTCTGTATTTTGTTTGGAATCAGTTCAAGTTATAAATCAACCTACTTTATTGAGCAAACAATGTGATCATAACCTCTCAAAATTTGATAAAACTTTTATATTCCTGTAGACATATTTCATTATTGATTTGTTGTTCAAGCATACTCGTAAACATTATCTTAGAAAGACTGAAATTTGATTAAACTCTGTTCATTATTTATTTCAATTCTACCACAGTTCCTATCACAGAAGTGACATGAAGGTTACTGAATGTTATACAAAAACTTATTGAATGGACTGAGATAGATCTTCTCATATATATGATAGTAAGATGGAATAATAACTTAGAATGACCATTATATGGTGAAATATGACTGAAATATGGATTGGAAGTTATATAAATTTGACAAACTTGTGGATGCAATTGTATGAACAAAAGATAGATTATTGCTTGGAAAGTGTATTTCCCTGAATGATGTTTTGGGAAAGGGATTTTTTATTGATTTATTTGTAACTTGAAATCTTTGATTCTTTATTATTTATTTACTTGCTACTTGGGGAAACAAGTAGTTTTATCTAGGAATGTATTGGGTTATCTTTTGGGCTAGGATGTTGAATGTGGATTATCAGAGATGGCTTTTCCTCTTTTCAGGAATTGAACTAGGTTACTAATTAAAGGATTAGATCTAATCAAGATGACATTGAAATAGATGTTTATTTTGTCTAGAAAACTTATATATATATATGCCACATCCTATTGTGAGACAGTATACTTTTCATTATTTAGAATTGCACATTCAGACATCAGGGTTACATCAGGTGATCTCTCCTGCCAGTTGTTTCTAGGTAGCTAGACATTTCATGCAGGGCTCGGTTTCCTTGTTTTCATGAAGGGATCTAGGGAAGTATAATTCCTTAATGGTTGGGTGGAAAAGCACCTGGGCCATGTTCCCATCTCTTGGCTCATAGGTGGTGGACAACTTGGTTCATGCGACTGATGAGCGTATTGATTTAGTTATTATTGTTGTACATGATTATTGTAACTTGAAATTGGATGTAATATGGCATGAATGCCTATGGATTTTGTATTTTTTTTATAGTGTTTTACTTGGAATGAGCACGTGATTTTGTAAGATTTAATGACATTTTGATTCATATAAGTTTATGAGATTATTCATTTTACTTGTGATATTGTAATTAAGCGGATTAATTACACCCATTTTATCTTTTATATTGTAATTAAGTGGATTAATTACATCTTATTACTTTGGATATTGTGATGTAGTATTTAAGTGGATTATTTACTTCATTTACTTTTATGATTATTTTGAGGGTTTTACATTTTGGTATCAAAGCTCTAGGTTGAACAATAGGGCCTTTGTTTTCTTTGAGACTAATGTGCTAAGTTATGAATTTGATACTGATTATTCATCATGAATACTAGAAGCACTGATCGAGGTGGAGGATTAGGAATTGGTCAAAATAGAGGAAACCATGGAGGTGCACATGGAGATGCTTGTGGTGGTTGAAATGCTATAGATCATGGAGATTCTAGTAATGATCAAGATGGAAGATTGGACCATAGTCTTTCTCTCTTGACCCAATAGGACACGAGGATGAATGCTCTTGAGTAGGAGATCAGAGGAAATCCTAGAGGGTAGAATGCTAATCAAAACCGAAGGGTTGAGGTACAAAATGAGAATCCAAGGATAGAAGTTCAAGTTCATGAAGTTGGAGCTAATGCTAATAATCAAGAAAAGATTACAGAAGAATTGGGGAAAGAGCTCAAGAAAGCATCACCACCAAAATTTGATGGAAAGACAATTGGAGATGGAGCTGAAGCCTAGGTGATAGAAATGGAGAAATAATTTGGACTCCAAAACCTTTCAAATCACACGAAGGCAATGTGGGGATCATACCAGTTGACTGGTGAAGCAACAACATGGTGGGATAATGAGAAGGCAAATAAGAATCTGTTACCTAGCGAAATAACTTAGGATATTTTCCTGTAACTTTTTAGGAAAAGATGGTTACCACAACTATTCTTCAACAAGAAGATGACAGAGCTTTAGAATTTGGTTCAAGGAGGTATGTCCGTAACTGGTTATTCGGAGAGGTTGTCGCATCTACTTAAGTATGTTCCATAGTATCAAACGAATGAGACATTTCAGATCAAGAAGTTTATTTTGGGATTAAAGATTCAAATTGGAGCATAGGTAGACATTCATAACCCACTTACTATGGATGCAATTTTTGAGAAGGCAATTAAACAAGAGCAAAAGTTGCAACAAACAACTAGTTACCATAAACAAAGAGATGCTAAGTTTTCCAATAAGGAACCTCAGAATAATCAACAGAACTATCAATAGAATAACAACCAAGGTAATAATAGGTAGATCAAGAATCTAAAGAGAGGTAATAATTCTCAGGATGGAAATGTTGGAAACCAACATGGAGAAAACAAAAGAGGTGGCTATAACAATAAAAACAACAATCAGAGAGAAAGAGCTGAAGGACTGAGAGCACCTAAGGGTGGATTCTATAATTGTGGTGGAGAGCATTCTGCAAATGCATGTCCACATAAAAGGGGAAACAAGAATCAACAAGGAGCACCTCAATATCAAATTCATGTCATAGTGGACAATTGGCAAGCAGATTTTCAAGCATCGCCTATTCAGTTTCAAGGTAAGCTCTATCGACTACCTATTTCTATTTAATTGATACTGGTGCCATAGAATTTTTTGTAGATCCTAGAGTAGTATCTAAATTATCTATTAGACCTAGACATATGGAAAACTCTTGGATGGTACAATATGGCAATAGAGTAGAAAAGAGAGTAGACTCATGTTTACCATGTAGTGAGTTAGAGATTCCTAGTTTTCAGACTCAAGTAAATCTGTATGTAGCACCTTTGGGCTCTTATGATGTAATTTTGGGAATCAACTAGTTATTTGAACATAAGTCTTTAGTAAACTGTGAAGACAAAGTTGTTAGATGTTTGGATAACCTAGGAAATCAAGTGGAAATTAATGGATCTAAGAGACCTTTAGAGCTTAGACAAATCTCAGCTATGCAATTGAAGAAAGCCAAGAGGAAGGGTGTGCCATCTATGTTGTCCAAGTAAAGGACCTTGATAAAGAAGAACCAGTATTCAATGACTGTACCCAATCCTTAGATATTTTAGAGATGTATTTCATGTAGAGTTGTTAGAGTTACCACCGAAGAGAGAATTTGACTTCTCAATTGATTTGCTACCAGGGACTGAGCCTCAATCTAAGGTACCCTATAGGATGACTACCATAAAATTGTATGAGCTTAAGGCACAATTGCAGGAGTTGCTAAATCAAGGGTTCATTAGACCTAGTGTGTCACCATGGGGCACATCAGTCTTTTTTGTAAAGAAGAAGGATGGTACTTTGAGATTAAGCATTGATTATAGGATGCTTAACAAAGCTACTATAAAGAATACGTACCCACTCCCAAGAATAGATGAGCTCTTTCATCAGATGAAAGGAGCTCCAATGTTCTTGAAGATAGACCTTAGATCTAGTTATCACCAATTGTGGATTAAGGATGAGGACATCTCTAAAACAATTTTTAGGACTCACTACGAGTTCACAATGGTACCATTTGGGTTGACTAATGCTCCAACAGCTTTCATGAATTTGATGAATAGCATTTTCAAAGATTTTTTAGATAATTTTGTGTTGATATTCCTTAATGACATATTGATATACTCTAAATCAGTGGAAGAGCATGAAAGGCATTTGAGAATAGTTTTGCAATGCTTGAGAGAGCAAAAGCTTTATGGTAAATTATCTAAGTGTACATTCTTTCAAGATAAAGTGTACTATCTTGATCATGTGATCTCGGTAGAAGGGATTGTAGTTGATCCTGAGAAGATAAAAGTGATAAAGGAATGGCCTGCACCTCAGAGTGTGGCAAAAGTTAGAAGTTTTATGGGACTTGCAAGTTACTATAGAAAGTTTGTGGAAGGTTTCTCAACTATAGCAGCACTGATTAGTTCACTTCAAAAGAAGGGTAAGAAGTTTGAATGGATCGAAAGGTGTGAGAAAGATTTCCAAGCGTTAAAGGAAAATCTCACAACTGCTCCTATCTTGACCATACCAGATCCTAATGGTCACTTTACAGTTATAACTAATGCTTTGGGAGAAGGAGTAGGAGTGTTGATTTAGAATGAGCAAGTGGTTACTCAAGTTAAAGCAACATCTAGGGAATCTTTCAGATGCTTCTATGGTTTTAGCTAAGAAGTTTGTGTAGGAGATTTTTTGATTACATGGAGTGCCTGAGATGATAATTTTAGATCGAGACACTCCCATGACATCTAGATTTTGGACAACTCTTAATGCATCTTTGGGCACAAAATTGAATTTCAGTTCGGCCTATCATCCTAAAACAGATGGTCAGATAGAAAGAGTCAATCAAGTTGTAGAAGACCTTCCGAGAATGTATTGTATGGATCAATAGTATAGATGGGAGGAGTATCTTCCATTGGTAGAGTTTGCATACAACAATTCATACCATGCATCTTTGGGAATGACACCATTCGAATCTCTTTATGAGCATAAATTTCCAACACCTATCTGTTGCGATAAGGTGGAGGATAGGATAGTGATTGGTCCTGATATGTGAAAAAATGGATGATCAAATGAAGTTGATCAAGGAGAAGTTGAAGCAAGCTTCAAATCATCAAAAGAGTTATGCAGATAGGAGTAGAATGCCTAGACAGTTCTCAGTGGGTGACAAAGTCTTTTTTAGGGTCAAACCTTAGAAGAGCTCAGCTTCATTTGGCAAAGTGTCCAAACTTGCTCCTCATTTTGTAGGACTGTTCGAAGTTCTGGAAGTGATAAATCATGTAGCTTATATACTTGCTCTACCACCTGCACTTGCTAGAGTCCATAATGTTTTTTATGTGTCCTTACTTAAGCTTTATCATCCTAATGCATCACATATTTTTGATTGGCGTGCTTTATAGGTTCAGGATCCATGAGTGGTGCTAGTGGAGGCCACTTGAATTTTGGAGAAGTGCAACATTAAGTTATGTAGCAAAGATGTGGTGCAATATAAGGTCCAATGGGATAAATATTTAGAGGACAGTGCCACATTGGAGGATGCGGAGGAGCTTGATAGATCTTTTCCTCATTTGAGGATATAGCATAGATTTCTTATTCATGCATGGATTATGATACTTTGAGTTCATTTATTATTTTTGATACTTTGAGTTGTTATTGTACTTTGAGTTGATGTTATTTCTTTATGACACTTTGATACTTATTGGTGGTTGATTGATACCTTATTGTTTTGATGTGTAATAAGACATCAGGATGATGTCTCTTCCAAGTGGGGAAGGATGTCACGTCTCATTTTTATGGACTATGTTATTATTCTAGATTAATGAACATTTACCATTATTGTTTTACTTTGAGTAACTTCCACATGTGTGAAGGTAATTATCATGAAGATATATTTGAGTAAATTAGAAAATTGATTTAAATGTTAAATATTATTGATGTGATTACAATTATTTGCTTCAACTATATTTTTGGAGACACTAACCTATTGACATCGAGTTGAGTGCGAATGAATGCAGGTACTCGTCAAAGAGGAGAACATGGTTGAGGCAGAGATGTTCTAGCCACTTGGCAAGAACTGATGGGATGGTTAACCTTGATGCAATCACACACTCACATAGTTTCATATGCATTTTCAAATGGCTTATTTTTATGCATCAATGTGTGGTTAATGATAGTGATTGAGGATTTGATGATTAGAAAATTATTGTGTTTTTCAATTATTATGAAAATCCTTTTCGAATACATGACTTGATTATAAGAATTAAATGTCTTTCGAATTATATTTTAAATTGTACATTGTTAAATAGTGAATATTTATGGTGGTATTTTATATATGTCAAATAATAATAGTAAAAATAATAAACATTTTCTATAGATGTTTGGAAGACAATATGTAAAATAAATTGAATAATTATATTAAATTATAATGGATATATATATATATATATAATTTTATTATTTTACTTTTTGATTTAATTAAAATAATTGTGTTTATTAAAAATAGCTAAATTATATTAAAAATAGTATTATTATATTTAGGAAATGAATAGAAGAATTAAAATTTGCTTATTAACATTCATGCGATAGTAAGCTAACTAAAATAGTTGTTATTTTATTTTAAAAAGAAATTTTGTGAGCTTTAAATGGTAAAATCTCATGCAAATTGGAGTATGGACCAAGTTATCAAAATCTTCAGTCTTTAAACCTAAAAGGGATCACCAAAATTAGGGAGGTATCTTTAATAAAAGAAGAGATCTTGAGTAGAGGAGAACACCCACGAATTGAGCAGAGAAGGATGTTTTTGTAGTAGCAGAGAGAAAGAGAACGTGATTTTGGTTGGATAGCGACAGGAGATAGAAGGTAGCTACGACTGGGTTGGTAAGATTGACCTCCTCTTAGGAAAATCTATATGGGTATTTTCCTTTATATTTATGCAATACTAGATGTTGGTTTGGATGTTTAAGCATAGTAAAGAAATTAGCTTGTATGTAATGCCCTCGCCAAGGAACCCCAGAGGACAACATTAAACTATGTCAAATTAATGGAATAATTTTTTTTAAAACAAATAACAATAGAATGCATAACATAACATAATAATCTAAACTTAGGTCATCTAATCTAAACTTAGGTCATCTAAGGTTCCTCGACTGCACTACTCACAAATCAAGACTATAAGAAGCAAAGGTTACAGAATTGGTCTTAACAAACAAGATTCACTCTAAGGCACCAAATTAAATGATCATGTATCACTTATTTCCATCATTAATGAACATTCATTACAAATACACTCATTTGGAAGACAAGTCTTTAACAGACAAAAAGTTAATCTTATCTCGCCACATAATTTTAAGATCTTTCAAAGCAACCATTCTTCACATTTCATGTTTCCTTATCAATCTAGATGAAGACTTCATTTATGATCTACTTGTTGGAATCGTTTGCTATTGTGCCAAAAGCTTGAGCTATCAACACTCGCTACAAACTCCAGACTTAACCCAGATCCACAAGAGGCTCACTGCCATGTCACAAATCCTGAGGTCAGCGTTGAATGCCTCACTAACAATGGGGTAGCTCACTGCCAACAATCTCCCCCTCAACGCAACCTGAGGGATTTGAACCTGTGACCCATGGCTTTGATACCAATTGTTGGAATCGTTTGTTGTTGTGCCAAAAGCTCGAGCTACCAATGCTCGCTACAAATGCCAAACTTAACCCAGATCCACGGGAGGCTCACTATCATGTCATGAATCCTGAGGTCAGTGTTGAACACCTCACTGACAAGGGGCCAGCTCACTGCCAACACTACTAATTCTCATATCATCTTTTTTTAAAAATCTAAGCAATAGATAATTCCTTAACCCAAGGATCTATCTTTTCAACAAATCATCATAGATAATATGCTAAGTAAGAATTTCATTGAAGCTTAAGAGGTTCTCATAGATAGTTTAAGTTTCATAAAATAACTCCCTACTAAGAGAAGACATGGAATTGAGGTATAATCACCACATAATATTCGTAACATTCACCAAACTCCACTAATCATAATTTTGATCTAAGATATATCTATCTTATAGATTTTATTTCACATTACATATTTTTGAAGGGATTAATCTCCTACTAGCTTCTCAATAATTGACAAATTATCTCATCTAGCATTTAGTCTAACTAAAGTTCTATTTTTCGATCAAGCCAATTCATATATATTCCATACTTAAAATGAACATGAGGAGTCATATATTTCAATAGTAATGATCCTAGGCAAGATGTTTTTATTTTACACTTTCATCTCAGTCTACTCATTTGTCTAAGTTCATATTCTCTATTTGCAATAGGTTTAAAAACTATCACCTTACAAGGTTATGAGAGCTCCTCTTCATATGACAAGGTGGATTTAGGAGGTTTGGTTTTCAAAGGATGATTTGATTATTAATTTGACTAAAGACAATGTTAAAGTTAACCTAACTAGGATAAACAACCATCAACCCTATATAGTAACATATCGCTAGATAATGCATTAAGAAATAAGGCAATGGTAAAGACAATTTACCTTCAAAGCACATTATCGTACAACAAATAATATTACTTTCTGGAATAAATGAGACACACTTCCAGGTCCATTAATCAAATGAAAGCATGATTCTAATACTTAACCAATTTCCTTGTATTCCAAATGAATCAAATGATTAATAAATAAAAATGTTATCACAAATCAACTTGATAGAGCTACAATTTGTGATCTACTCAAGGTACCATGCCATACAACATATAACAATATATATATAAGGAGATGAAATCATCTTCAAATTAAGATAATTTTTGAAAGGATAGAAAATATCATTAAAAATTCTAATCCACCTACAAATTTATTTTTGAACAATAAACCATGATATATTTTAACTATAAAATATATATTACTTAAAGATTATTTAATAAATCCTTATTCCAACACATACATTATAATACATTATAAATATAATAATAATAATAATATATTGCTACCAAACCATAAAGTACTCAACCCATCACAGTCGCCATAGACCTTATAGCTATTTATGCTCTAGCAAGTGTACATTTAAACATGGTTGCATAGACAAGGAACATAACTATTTATGGTCTTCACAATGGATTGTTGAAAAGGCTTAAGAAATCATCATTCAATGTAGAGTGGAAAGATATAGACAAGTCTAATAAACTGTTAACAAAATGCCTCACCAAGAGGTTATCTCATGCAATGCATAAGTTGCAAGTTAATGCACAAAATAGATTATCAAAAAGGCTTATAAATCTGTAAGTAAAATCAACTAGTGATACAAGCCAGACTCCTCAAATTTTGCCAGTATCATCTCTACTGAATGCAGCGAGTTATGACATTTATCAAAACAAGGATAGAAGAAATTTGCAGCCTATTCAATTGTATTGTTTTAGAAATTGAATATACATAACTTGGTATAAGTAAGGCATGCAGACAAGTTAAATATGTCTCAAGTAGTCTTATGGCTATTCTTAAACATCATTCACTTCAATAGTCAAATCTGAATTTTGACTAATAAAAATAAGACAAATATTTACCACTTTTTGATATGGATTAGGTGTAAAATTACTATTGATTGTTTGACCATTGAAATGGATGACTTTTAAGTAGAGTGTAATTGGTGGTAGCCAATCACAAAATTTGTTGAACTAGAATTAGGTGGTGACAACACTTTATTAGTATGTATTTCTTTACCATTTGTGTGATTCATTTGGTTTCAAAAATTTGTGAGTTGCATTTTGCTAAGTTTTATCCATGGTAATTTATGGGTATTATATCCCCCAATATAGTAATCTTCCTTTTGTTCCTTTCTCATGTTCAAATGATGTTCTCATGATAAATGGAATTAAATTCATGCTCATGTGGTTTCTCATGTTATATTATAGGATAAGAATATGGAACCACATGATACCGAAATATTAGTATTACCCTATAAACACTCATTAGGACTAAAAGTAAAATGTTCCATGAAAGCATATACAAGATCCATGAATGGAGTGTAATAAGCATGATGTAAATGAGACTATATTAATAAAGCTTCATCAACTAAATTTTCTTTAAATGATTGCACTAAAAACATATCATGAATATGTGTATGATATATGAAAAAAAAGTCTTTAACATGTAAATATGTGCCTTTGTGTGAAAGGAAATATAAAGATAACCTAAACAAGAGAAGTTATGATAAATAGATTTATGAATCCACAATGCAATATAACAAATCAAAGAAATAACAATGTGACACAAGATATACCTTGGAAAATCCTTTCACAAAAATATCAAACAAGGAAATAACACCATTAAATATATTGACAATAAGAATGTTGTTTACTATACAAAGAGATTTCAATTGTGTTGATTCAATGTCTTCAATCTTATGCTTGATCTAATTTGAGCAACATGTACTTGTCCCCACATTATTTTTCACACAATGTCATATGCACTTGCTTTATATGCACAAGGGAAACAAGAAGCAAACAAGTGTTTGTAAAACCATGGAACCAAATCCAAGTTCCCTAGTCCATGCATACAAATTCCAACACCCCATTTGCAAGCATGTTTAATATTCCTTACACCTAGCTATTTTTAGTTATCAAAGATGCCTTCTTTCAATGCCAGTTTGTAATCCCCATCATAAGTACCCTTCCAATGTAACTCTTGTGTCATAGATGTCATTCCACATGGTTAAACCATTATTACAAGGAGAATCTCAAGATCTGTCTCCAAGTACAACACCTAATTTCACGAGGGGCCATAATTACAATACAATTAAATATTATGCAAGGTGTAAAACATACTTTATAAACAAACTCCCACTTATATATATTGCATATGGGGAGAAACAAACAAACATATATGAGCATCTAGGGGCAAAAGTTTCCATAGCTATCCTACACCAAGATAATTTCTTAGTGACCACCAACTTCATTAGAGAATTTGTAACATTGTCCAATGTATCAAATTTCTCCATAAAAACCTTCTTATATTCCATAATGTCTGGAAAAAAATTTCTAAGCATGATAAGTAGGATTATTAGCCAAATTGATTGTACTATAACTATCACAACCTTTCCTTGTAACCTTTTGTATGAGACCAATATTTGAACATAGTCTTTGAAACCACATTGCTTCTTTACAAGAATGAGTAGTTTCTATATATTCTATTTCTCTAGTTGATAGGGCATTAATTGCTTGCCTCTTTCTCATCCAGCTAATAGCTCCTCCAAACATGAACACAACCATTCATAGATCTCCTATTGTCATTGTCTCCATGTCAATTTGTATCAACAAAGCCCTATATATTCACCATCTTACCTATATCATGTATTCCATGGTAGGAAATAACATAGTTTGAAGTGACACATAGGTATCTAAAGACCCTCTTAAATGTAGTCCAATGTTCTTTGCTTGGATTAGACATATATTTGAGCTCAATAATCTCATTGCATCACAAATATTTAGTCTAGTAATACTATATGAGCATACACAAAGATTCCAATTGCACTATATAGGAGACATGGCTCATGACTTCAATGTCCTGTTATGTCTTAGGACATTATTCCACTAAAAAATTGCACCAATAGGAATAAGAACATTAACATGTTTACAATCCTACATTTTGAACCTATATAAGATAGAATCAACATGCTTCCTTTGACTTAGCCAAAGTTTTTTTGTTTGTATGATCTCTTCAAATTTGCCCACCTAAAACAAACTTTGGCACACCTAAACCCTTCTTATCAAATAATGATGAAAGTGTGATGTAGGAAAAACTAATTCTCAACTAAACATATCAATCAAGGGAGCTTTTCACTAAAATTACACTAGGGTTATATTAACTAATGTTTCAGACAAAATCTATGTCTAAAGAACCACTTTATGTTTTAACAGAAATGAATCAAACTAAACTAAATGTTTAAAGGAAGGAAATAAATTGATTATAATGTTGTAAAATGAATAACACTAAATAGAATTTTGAGAAATGAAGTATAGAAACAAAATGACAAAAACACAAGGAACCTGGAACTGGGCGGACAACCTCACTATCCAGGATGACAGTGCACCACGTGGACATCTAAGTGCCACATTATAGTTTGTATGGCACGGGTGTTGTACAGATTCACAATCTTAGCACTTGTGCTAGTATTTTTAGTCCTTCCTCCTACCATTGAGCTTCCTAACGTAACCTGCAAATGCATAAATGAGAGAGAGGGTTGGGTTGTATAGGAGTTTACCTTAGGCAAACCCAATTTTTGATGTTCGCACTTCTAAGACAACTAGAGATATAGATTGATAGATTGATATAAAAAGTATGTGCTCTAATTCTAAGTGTGTCTAGAATTGTTTGAGCAGTGATAAGAAAGATTTGATAAGATATATATGAAATACAATTTAATCAATTCAATGGAATGACATGCAATGATTACAATCAAACAAATGAGTACTAGAGAACAAAGGAGTTATCAACAATGAGAGTATGAGTGATGATTTTGACACAATTTCACTAGTATGTGAGTTTGATCTTTATTTTGGCAGATCTTTGCTATGAAAATAAAATCCATCATTTGCAATGGAAAATCTACTTGCTTAAATAGAGAGAGAAAAGGTGAAAAATTAGGGAAAGGAGTTGTTTGGGCACGAATAAGCATCAAGAAAATCTCGGTGAATCGCGCAAGTAAAAAGACAACTTCTAAAACTATCACAAGGTTGATAGAGGATTTTGGGACATCTACATGTGGCGCACATGTCCATGCTAAGCACTAGAGTCTTGGCAATTTCAGTGCTTGAACCTTGGTCTAGTTAACTTGGGACAGAGCTAGAATTTAGGCACATTTATGGTTTTTGGATATGATAAGTAGGAAGGGTCAAAGAAGCATTTAGAAAGAATACTAGGGGAGTGGACACTAAAGTGATTTCCAAATAAAGCATGAAATTATGGGTGAGCACAATTTATGATGCTATAGAAAGTTGTGATTTATGATCTTGAATCATTTCCTTATTGTTATCAATAAGCAACATATCATCAAAACATAAAATAATGATAACAAATTGATCACTAATCTACTTAAAATACACAAAATGACTTGATTTACTATGAACAAATCCAAGATTCAAAACTTAAGTATCAAACTTCTGCTACCACATTCTAATGATTGGTTTCGATGCCAAATCACCTCCTTATATGCATGAATAATTACCATGTACTCTACCTTTATATTTGAAAGAATGATCACAACCTATTTCTTGATCATCCAACTCACCAAATCACTAAAAAACTTAAACACATAACCACTGGTAGACCTCCTATTATCCACATAACTTTCTTAGTCTATATCCATAAACTTTGCAGGACTACTGCATGTCCAATGAGGGACCCTTGTGAGAATATTGTAGGGCCAATGAGGGAACCCTAGAAGGATACTAAATAACCTTCTTGATACTAAGTAGAATATTATAAAGTGCCACAAATATATTTAAAGATCCACTTCACTATAATTGAATTCTCCTTTCCTAGATAGTACACATATTTTCTCAAGATTCCTACTACTAGGGCAATGTTTTGTCTTGTGAAAACCATAACATGGAAAGATATAACTACACTCACATAAGGGAAATAGATCATTCCATCAATCTCATTGAGTGTCAAAGGACATTTCTTAGCTAAAATATTTATCACTACAAAAATAGGAATACTTACTGGTTTGCAATCTAACATCATAAGCATTTGTAAAACAAAGTGAGCGTACATCCTCTGACTAATAATTTTTTTATGTGAGATCTATACCTCATGATCTCCATACCTAATATAAAGTTAGAAACCTTGAAATTATTTATATATCAAACTATAATGAAAGTTGAGATTTCAAAAACTTAATCATTTACTTATTGTTACAAATCAACAACATTACATCAACATAAACAACAATAACAATATTGTTTTAATTGCCATGTATTGTTTTTTATTAAAGTGATCAAACAAATATTAAGAGGGGACCCTGAAACCCTTCACAAAAAGAAGCATACAAAAAGATGTAAGCCAACCATCAGCTAACAAGAAGCTACAATAAAAACATAAGCATAATAAGAGTAGCTACATAGAGTCCAGAATAACAAAACAAGAAATTAGTTCATCTTCTTTAGAGTCTCTATTGCTTCTAATTCTTGTTTGTAAAAGGCCTCATGCATCTTGGCAAACTCTAAGAGCTCTTTTCTCTTAGCTTCGAACTGCTTCTTGTTTCTGCCTTTGGTTCAGGTTGAAGCTCCACCTGTATCTTCACCAATGACCTATTTACCTGTGTTCTTAGTGTCATCTCTGTTATCCTAATTTTCCTAATCCACAGTAGTCATAATGTCCTCGACATTGAATTCCTTGAACTGGTCCTTTCTTATCTCTTTAAGCTTCTCTATCAGCACATGCATCCCTTTGAGATTGATCTAAATGGTGAGTTTGCTGATATTGCATATTTTATCCAAGTTATTGTTCACCTCAATGATCTTTTCCTCAAGATACTGAATCCCGGTATTGAACTCTTCTATCATCCTACTTATTTCCCAATCCATTACCTCCATATTCGAGATGGCATCCCAATTTCTAAAGATGAGGGAGTCCTAATTGGAAGTAGAATGGATCCTAGTTCCCAAACTTTCTTGAAGCACCTAGAATTTGATATTAATTCTGCTAATCTCCAAGAAGAACCACTTAGTCATTTTGTGCTAAGAATTCACTGCATTCTTCACAAGCTCAAAGACCTCCTCAACCTGATCATGATTTCTCGCCTATGCCAACAGATCATCGAAATCCTCAAGAAGGTTATTGGAAGGGTCATTGATCTCAGGGAACTTGACACCCACACATGGATTAGGGATAGGCTTGGTCTTGCCAGGAGAGTCTTCCACCCTGACATTGTCCTTCTCAGACTATAACTCCTTAACCCCCAGCTTCTGATTGGTACCCTATTTATGGGCCGCACTACAAGCAAGCCGAATATCTTCCTCTTCCCGGTTCTTCTCGGTAGGCTTAGATTTCTTTCCTTGTTTAGTCTTAGGCCCCTGTTTCTGAGAAGAGCTATCGACTTCCTACACAAAATCCTCATCTTCCTCCATGGAATTTTTACCTTTCTTCCCTGAAGCAAGGGTTTTCCTCTTCTGAGGCTTCAAATTCTTGTCAAAAATCTCCTTTACTAAAGTGTCCATGTCATTTCCAGTATCAAACCCATCCAACCAGGAAATGGAAACTTCCCTCTTCTAAGTTTTTATTTTCTTTTTAGAGGATTCCTCCTCAATCTCTTCTTCTTCCTCTTCCATTTCCCAGTCCTCATCCTCAAAATCTAACTCCTCTTTGCTAGACACCACCCTACCCTTCTTCTTGGCAATGGGTTTATGTTTTAAAGACTTTTTAGGGATGTTAATTTTCATGTGCTCCATTATGAGAAGAATAAGGCTCTCATGCAAAACTAGAATTGTAGGGTTTCTACTATGTTCTTTCAGACCAAACTCTAATGAAGAAAACAAGTAGAAGGGAAAGGAAACTGATAAACCATGTCTAAAATGATTTAGCAAATTGAAGTGATAGGAGTAAATGGCCACATACCTTCCATCTAGGGTAACATATCGCATGATAATTTCTGCAATCTCTGCCTAGATAGGCTTAATGGATAGGCGATTGTACCCACTAGTCCAAAATTTAACCAGCTTCTCCCTTTCATTCCCTTTGAAAAAGTTATTAAGGGCTTCCTCGCTCTTCTTCCTTTCCCAGAATAATTTCTTACCAGTGGTAGTAAGCCACATCACCATGGCAATTAAATCTTCAGTAATAGCCATATCCCACCCATAAGTTGTGATCCTCCTGTTCTTATAACCCTTCACAAACATGGTAGTGATACTCAGATCTACACCATGAAGCTTTTCCATAAAAGGCATAAGCCCTCCTGCTTCAAGGATGTTCTACACCTTCTTCTTTTGCTTAATTACCTCATAGGAAGATGGTTCTACCATGCTTCTGTCACCCCCCATTCTGAAATTGATACAATGGATGCAATCTTTCTCTCTACAAACTAAAAAGAAGATAAAATGGACAAGCAGAGCATACTTGATAGTATTTGCACCCATAATCCATGTGGGAAGAATAGTCTGGAAGGGATGGTTCTGCAAACCATTAGAGATCATGATGATCTCTTTAGAGTTTCTCGATAGTCATACCATGGAGGCTATCATTAATAAGTAGGTCTTTAACATTGCTTAGGGTCAAAATTAATTCGTCCCATATGAACTTAGCTTCAATTAACATCCCTAGGTTGGCAAATACATCCGCCACCTTGTTTCCCTCACGATAGATGTGAGAGATATGGGTTGCCTTAAAGGTATTGAAAAACATTATAGCATCTTCTATCAATGTCTCAATGGACCAGCTAGGCTTAGAGGTGCCATTGAGATAATTGATGATGTTCATGGAGTCACCTTCGATCTAGACTTTTCTATGACCCTTAGCATGAGCTAGAGCAATAGAATGATAGGCAGCTGTAACTTTGGCATAGTGGTTTGTCTGTGTACCCAGAGGGAGTGCCACTGCCACTATGAACCTACCATGATTATCTCTAATCACTCCCCCACTACCAGCAACTCCAAGATTACCTTTAGCTGCCCCATCAAAGTTAATTTTGATCCATCCTTCAGGAGGTAAAAGCCACCTTACTTCCCCTCTAGAGTGTTTCATTCTTTTGAAGGAAATAGATATGTCTTCAGAGATATTCCAGTTGTTAGAAATGTTGCTTTCCATAGGGATTACCTTGACTCTTTTGTCATGTGAGAGTTGTTCTTGAATCCTAGCTTTGAAATTCTCTTTGATGCTTCTGATCACTTTGAAAAATAGATTGTCTGAAGATAAACAAGTGTCTCTGAAGATACGATTATTCCTTTCCTTCCATAGGCTCCAAGCAATATGAGGTGTTGACAAGGACCAAAGGAATATAAGAGAGGGGTTAGAAACAAGGCACTTCCATTGAGAGACTAGATCTTTAGTGGAGTTGGGGAAGGTCCAACTAAGATTCCATAAGGAAAGAATCTTGTTCCACAATTCAAGAGAAAAGGGGCAAGATAGGAGCAAATGGAAGGAGTCTTTAGAATTACATAGGCATAAGGGGCATATGTTGAAAAGCGTGAAGCCACTTTTACAAAGGTTGTCAAAACTTAGCACTCTATCCTGAGCAAGCAACCAGAAAAAAATATTGATCTTAGGGATAAGTTTATCATCCCATAATTTAGCCCAAAAAGGGGGGTCCTCCACCTTTGATAAAAGTTGTCTAAACCCTGAATCCACTGAGTAATGCCTAGAGGAGGTAGCCTGCCAAATAAGATGATCTTCATTCCTACCAAAGGATATATGAAAAGCATTGAGCCTATTCTAGAAATCTATCAAGTAGTTGTTAGTCGAGAAGTTCTTCCATCCTCCTTCAGAAATGAAATCCCTCACCTTCGGCCCACAAGAGGAGGAGCAAATACCTTCAAAGGGGCTCTCCCAATCGAGTTTGTTAAGAGGGAGGTCCCTGTACCACCGGTCGTTTCAAAAATCCACTTTGCTGTCATCTCCAATCTTCCATAGAGAGCCTTTTATGATAATTTCCTTAGATTGGGAAATATTTTTCCAAATTTCTGATACTTCAGGTAAAGTAGGACAGTCCAGAACTTCACTAAAGTTATTGAGACCCCTTAGGTATTTTTTATTCACAATTTTTGTCCACTCTTTCTTCTCTGTTATTAGGCACCAAGCATTGGCCACTAGGAGAGCAGAGTTGAATTCCTTGAGTTTTCTTAGTCCAAGACCACCAGAGCTTTTGGGTCTGCAGACTGAGTCCAACACCACCAACGGGATTCACTTTTTCTCCTCCGTACTAGACCAAAGAAATATTTTTCTAGATTTGCTCAATCCTATCTCTGATTTTGGCTAGAATTTTGAATAGAGACATAGAGTAAACAGGGAGATTTTGGAGAGAAGCTTTAATTAACTGAATTTTACCCGCCTGGATCAAGGTAGCGCCTTTCCAACCTACCAACTTAGAATGAAACTTATCAACCATGCTCTACCAGAAAGAATCAGGGACTCTTTTCTCATAAAGAGGTAACCCAAGATAAATAGAAGGAAGGGATTCAAATTTGCATTGCAATATACGAGCTCTCTTTTGCTACCTGGGATCCGGTGTGTTGAAGAAAAAAATTGAACTCTTGGGCAAGCTAATTTTCTGACCCGAGGCCTTTTCATAATTTAGTAGAATACTTCTCACCATGAGAGATTCCTTGACAGTAGCTTCACCCATTATAATATTATCATCCACGAACTGTTGATGAGAACAGGAGGGTCCAAGAGAAGATGGATAGAGACCTTTGAAACTCCCTTGAAGAACCTCCTTTTTTATATTTCTACCCAGGACTTCCACCATGATGACAACCAAGAAGGGCAAGATAGGGTCTCCTTGTCTCAAACCTCTCGAGTTGACAAAAATACCGGACAAAGTACCATTAACCAGGACTAAGAATTTAGGAGCCTAGAAAAGCTGCTGGAGAAGTTGAAGGGATTTCGCATTGAAACCAAACTTGCATAGAACATTAGAAAGAAAATTCCAGTCTACTCTATCATAAGCTTTCATGAGATCTAGTTTGAGAAGGAAGCCCTCCTTCTTATTCAACCCCAGAGAGTGAATGTTTTCCTGGACCAAGATGATAAAATCAAGGATTTGTCTTCCTGAAACAAACCTGCTCTGCTGCACTGAAATAAGACGTAGGAGAAGGAGTTGGAGTCTGCAAGCAACAACTTTAGATATAATCTTGAAAATTGAGTTACAAAGACTAATAGGAAAAAAATTAGCAAAGGAGTTAGCTCCATTCTTCTTCAGAATGAGCACAAGGAACATGGAGTTAAGTTCTTTCAGCAACCTTTTACTACCAAAAAATTCTTTAGTAGCATCACAAGTATCTTTGGCTACTATATCCCAGAAAGTTTGGAAGAAGAAATGAGGGAAACCATCAGGCCCAAGAGCCTTGTTACCTTCAAAGGAAAAGATAGCTCCCTTAACTTCATCTTCCATGGGAATTTTGGTTGTCATCTTATTGTCTATGTCATCCAAAACATTGGGGATAACCTACAACAAAGTGTTTTCCATATCCTGATCTAGGGGACCTTCAGCATTAAGAAGAGAAGAAAAGAAAAACTTAGCTTCCTTCTGAATTTCAACTTCATCCAAGATAATCTTGTCCTTCAAAGAGATGTTCTTGATTCTATTAGCAAATCTATTCTTCAAAGTAGTTAAGTGGAAAAATTTAGTGTTTCGATCTCCACTTTTCAGCCATATAGCTCTAGATCTCTGTTTCCAAAAGTCTTCCTCTCTGGAAACAATCTTATGGAGGGAGTTGATGAGGTCAATCTCTTCCTCCCTAGTTTTGAGATTCATACCACCAGTTTGGATTTCATTCCTGAATTTTGTCTAGCTCACCTTTCACCAACACTTTCTCCTTGAAAATTTGACCAAAAGAAGATTTGTTCCACTTTTGCACATTACTCTTAACATTCTACAATTTCTTAGCCAACCTATACATAGCAATTCCCTCAACCTCTATATCCCACCAAACTCTAATCTTGTCCTTTAACTCCAGGTGACACAGCCACATCTTTTCAAATCTAAAGGGGAATCTCTTCCTCTTACCCTTTTTATCAGCTGAGAGAACAATCAGAAAGTGATCAAACCCCAGCCTGGTGAGAGCTGATAAATTGCAATCATAAGAGTCAAGCCAATCCATCGAAACAAGAGCTCTATCTAATCTGACTTGAATGATGTTCTCCCAAGTTCTTTGATTGGACCAGGTGAACCTGGCACCCTTGAGATCAATATCTAACAGAGCTTCCTTATCAACAAAGTCCATAAGATCCATTCTGGAGTCTAGAGGAGCTGGGGCTCCACCCTTTTTCTTGTTATCTTTGAGCACAGAATTAAAATCTCCCATTACAAGCCATTTAGAGTCTAGGCTCAAGCTTCTAAAAACACCAAGTCTATGCCAATGATTTTTTCTGGCATTTTTATTGTTAGAGGCATAGATGTTAGAGATAACCCAGGCTGTTTCATCTTTTTTATGAACAAACTTGGTGACGACCTGGTTAGAATCTGCAAGAACAGGGAAACCAAAGACACTTTTAGGATTCCATAGAGTATCTACCCCACCAGAAGATCCCTCAGAGTTACTACCATGCAGGCCACACTCAGCAAAAAATCTGTTCTTAATAAGTTTTAGTTTTTCAATCTGCATATTTGTTTCTTGGATCAACAAAATATATGGCTTGAGATCCTAGATTAGGTTAGATAGGAGGTCATGTTTATGACTGTCATTTAACCCCCTGATGTTCCAGGATAGGATCTTCATGATAACCCATATTTTGTGCTCTTCGAGCACAGATCCATGAGGGTTTTTTGCATCCCTCCTGCTATCTCCTACATGCTGTCTCTTTCCCTAACAACACTTGCTGAAGGTCTCCCAGGTCTCCTATTTTCTGTTCCTACATCTGCCTTGGAAGAGCTCCTAGTTGCTACCCCATTGAGGGGTGGGGTAGCTCCTTTTTTCTTCTTTCTTCCCTTGACCTCCACAAAGGGTAATTCTACCATAGAACTATCCTCGGCATATGCCCTGATCTACTTGGGGGAGCATGGTGCCTCTTCTTCACCCTTAGGATTAAGGGGGAACTCATCACAAGAACTAAACCTAGCTCCCTCCGAGGATCTCGGTGCTGAAATTGTGTCCTCACTACCTGGTTCTTCTGGAGCTATAGCAATGGTCATAGCTCCCTTCAGAGATTCCAGTTCTGGACCTAAAGCATCTTCCCTCCTTGGGACAAATGGGATAATCTCTATCTCTGCCTCTTCAGCTTAAGGTTCCTTCTGAGAGACCTCCTCTTTCTAGAGATGAGATTCCTCTTTCTAGCTATCTTGCTTCTTTTTCCATACCTTATGGTTAGGTCTACTTTTATTTAAGGGGCAATGTTTCACCCAATGTCTAGTCTTTTTGCAAAGAAAACATGCAAAAGGGATAGATTCGTACTCAATAGCTTGCTCCCAAACATAAATTTTAGAGTTAATCTTAATGGAAGAGGGTAGGTTCATTGTTTTGTTTATCAAAACACAAACCCTGGCATACACCAGTCTCTTCCTGGAGATAGTAACCGGATCAACCATTAGCAAGCTACCAAAGGCACTAGCTAGGCCCTTGAAGACTTCTTCATCCCAGAACTCCATTGGCAGGCCAGGGAATCTAACCCAAACTGGGACTACATTGAAGGTGGTTTTCGCTGCATCAAAATTGGGCTCCCATCTACGTAAAGCCAATGTGGAGTTCCTGATAACCCATGGACCTCCAGCCAAGGTGCACAGTAAATCTTCTTCATAGGAGAAAGAAAAAGAAAATAACCCCTTTTGAAAGGCTGCATGTCGACTTGCCCCTTCAGGGCCCATTTCCAGCGAGCCCAAGTCCTCACAATTTCTATATTTGGTCTGGGACCTAAGAATTTACCCACCAAAGAATCTGTTGACATTTCTTTGAATCAGCATTAGGGATTGCCAGTTCTAATGCACAGGCAGATTCAGCCAACTGAATACAGGAGGTTGCGTGAGCTCCTCCCCTTCACTTCTGGTTCTGCCGCACCAAGGGGGGTATCCCTATAACTCAAGATGTAACCTTGACTAGCTCAAAGATAGAAAGATCTAACTTGACAACAACAGGCAGAATACTCTCATGTATGGACCAAGATCTGCATGATAGATCACAAGGCTGGCAACATTCTTGGACATGATGTCTGGTTGGGTATGAGAGCATGCAGGGGGCTCCTAGTCCTACTCCTACAACTAACAGGTGGAAGTATGAAATGGTTTGATATGAATTTGGATGCAAAGCTGGACATGGTGTATAACACAAGAACACAGCATGATTGGTGCCTATCCAGGGCTTGGAGTCGGTAGACATACACCTGTGAATGATCAGCATGAATAGCTAAAACTGGATTTCAGGGGGATACACATGATATCTGCCTTACAGATATCTCCCAATGAAGAGTGTTAAGTTATCTCTACTTATGGCATCCCTACTGCAGTATACCCTTCCCAATGTTCAACCTGAAAATAGTTTAATCTGCCCCTTGAGCAGAGGTTAAAAGATCAGACATTCAACATAGGAATTCTATGCTCTAGAATCTAAACATTAAGCACATATCCAGATCCAGAAGAAGAATACATGCAATACTGGAGACAGAATTAACACAACACATGCTAAGATAGCATTACTCATATAAGATCAACCATGAAATCAGTGGATTCATGCCAAGTCGTACAACAGGAGATACATAAACTCACAAGCTAGACTGTACAGAGCAACCAGATCAGCTGGTTTTGGATTACAGAGCCAAAAATCCTCAACTTTCAACAACCTTGAATGAATAACACCGTCTGCATTATATAGCAGGAGGGTGTATTCAGTATTAACTACCAGGTTGACCAAAAATCCCGCCAGATATACAGTATCATAGAAATGGCGCTCAAACATTAATGCAGCAGGTAGGGGAGGAGACAGGAAGATTTTTCGAGCCCTGCGCCACCGCCTAGGGATCCAGATCTTCAACCGAGTACTAGATCAGCCCACGCCATCGCCCATACCTCTGCAACAATCGCCATTGATGGCGCACCAACCCGCGGCCTTGGGAAGAACATCAAACAGTTAATCGCAAACATTTCCCGCCGAGATTCATCATCATGATATTTCAAATATGCAGGATAACATTATCCCACATGCACCCCGCAGCAACCTCCCTAACACTTTATATACTAGGTCATGAGCATATATCATGTCGGTGCTTTTGCTCCTGACGACACTAGTATAAGACTTCATCATCATCATCCTCCAGCAGCATGATATCCTGTTGCCCGAAATATCACCCTGACGTCAGCATCATATTGCAATACAACTGCATGATAATCGCCTTCATCCGCACAACCTGATCCATCGGAGGAACATCCTCCTGCTGAGCTTATACCAAAAGTCTGGCCGATGAACATCCTGATGACGTCATCATCATATTTGCAAATATCGGGAGATCTCCTCAAGATGATCAGTGTTAGAAATATGACCCCCCCGGGACCTTGATGATGTCATCATCATATTAACATCAGGATGATATTCGGAAGACAACCGGATATTTGGAAATATCATCCTGATGTGCGAATATCAGGTTGCACTGTAGCTCCTCTGTAAGATTGGGGCGATAGATGAATATGATGATGCTCGAAAAGATCACCCCCACTAGATAGCGCACGAAGCCGGCAGGCGGATATCTCCTTGATATCAGCATCATCATGATGCTGGAACAAACACACTCGAGTGATATGAAAATATCACCCCCTCCTTCAGAAATATCATGATGCAGATAGGCAGAAAGAAAGATATCACCCTGATATAAGGATGACGTCAGCATCATCAGGATGACAAAACAACGAACAAGAAGTGATACAACATCATCAGGATGATATTGACTAAGATCATCCTGACGTTCAAAATATGATGACCCCAGTGAATATCGGGTCGCACTTAGAACTCTTCAACAACGTCATCAGGATGATCATAACCAAGATCACCCGATGATAAAGATATCACCCCGGCGAAATCTCATGAAGGCAGAAAATATGATGACCCTCGCAAGCAACACGGTGATAACTGAAAATATGATGATGATGATGACGACCCGTAAGAAAAAGCAAGTAAGGTCGAACAACTTAGAGAATAACCCCTTCAGAATATCGGGGCAACATCATCATCATGTCTGGGCAAGGTGATAATTGGAAGATCACCGGAGACTTTGAAAAATCACCCTCGCAAGCAGATCAGGGCGCACTGTAGCTCGTCAGCATGATCAGGATAAAAACCAAACATCACCCGATACTTCAATATGATGATGACGATGAGAAACCGGTCGACGGAGAACATGATGATGCTGACCTTCATCGAAGCAAACATGATGATGATGACCTCCTCCTCAAGAAAATATGATGATGCAGCTGAAAAATACTGAGGAGGTCCATTACTTAGAACATTTTTTGGATACTTAGGGAAAGCGCCTGCATGAAAATTGCTCAAAAAATTGCCAGTCAATTCAGGCGCTAACAGAATCCATATGGGAAATGTTGTTATCCACCACACTATAATTGCCATGTATTGTTGGTTTGGTATATTTGGCAAGTTTTATTTACTTTGAATATTTTTCAATTGTCATATGTTCTTAGCTTTCATAATAAGATATATTTTGTTCATTGTTATCAATTGATCATTTGGTGTAATTTCTAAATTTAAAATTAAAATGTTATCATGTTTTCTTGTTTTAACAAATGATTTAGGATTTGTTTCTACATTTAAATCAATTGGTAATAATGGCATACCTTCACCTCCAAATTTTCTCATTTGATGAAGCCTTTTCATGCACTTCCTTAATTTTTCTTTATTTGCTTGGATTTGCTCAGGCATTCCCCACTTGTTATTTCCTATGGTGACTATCAATTTTATCTTATTACACAAAATTGTCAATTCTATCTTAATTGAAGTTGAATTACATAAAAGGACTATAATGATCACATGTTTACTCTTAAACTATTAAAAAGTGATTACTAGTCACATAAACAACAAATTAAAAATTCTATGTTAATATTTAACAAAATTGACAACTAAAATTTGTAATCAAACAAAAAGAATGTAATAATTGAATAATTATAGCTTTCTAGTACAAAATAATCATTTGTAGTCACACAAAACAAAAAAGTCTCATGGGATTTCACAAAAATGCATAAAAATATGTGCATAACTATTATATGTGACCAAAACTTGGGATACTTTATTTTTTTCCTATTTGTGTGACTTTTTACTATTGAACATAATGTGAGTGCATTATAACGTGCTCATATTATATAGTGAGCATGTTATATTTTAAAATTTCCACTCCTACCTATTAGGCTTGGTTATCCAAACTTAAGTGTTGGACCTCATTCTTTTTAGTGGTGATTGGCTCAAAATAAATTTTGATGGGAATTCAAGGGGAAGTCCTAGTAGTTTAGGGGTAGGGTGTGCAATTAGAAATTTTAAAAAAGAAATTTAATGGTATCATCTATGAAATTGTAGGATGTCACCAATAATGAAGCAAAGGCTCGGGCTTTTGTTATGGGACTTAATCTTTGTAAGGTCTTAACTTTCTTTAAAAAAATTGATTAAAGGAGATTCTATGATTCTAATCAATATGATTTAGTCCTAAAAAGTTTACAATTGGAAACTCAATAATATCCTTCTATTAGCTTGAGGGATTTTAGATCTTTTTGAATTTGAATGTGGACATTGCTATCAAGAGGTAAATTTCTTAGTTGACAAATTGGTAAATTTGGCAAAAGATGGAGATAGGTATTTGTTCAAAGTCATGATCTTAATGTATGGGGTGATGATACACTAAGAAATATTTATTTAAGAGAATTGAAGTCTAATTAAAGATGAGGTGGATTTTTTGTCACATGGTGGGGTTTTATGGGTGGTGGTTGTGGTGTTCCCAAGGACTGGCTTTTACTCTCCCTCCAATCATCTAGGTGACATGGACCTGTTGAAATGCACTAGACAACTGAGAGGGGGGGTGAATCAGTTGTCCCTAAAACTTTGAACACTTATGAACATCAACACATCAAACACTTATTTACTATTATTCAAATTTAACCATGAAAGCATGAAATAAGAAGCTCAGGACAATAACACATAAGACACCAGATTTTTACGTGGAAAACTCTATAAGGGAAAAACCATAGTGGGTGTTAGCCCACAAAGATATATATGTTATAGCAATACCGAAAAATAGAGGCTCACTGCCTTAGGGATCACTTCCCAAAATGTTCATTACAAAAGTTGAGGCTAACTACCAAGAATGGTTCACTGCCAAGGGGTGGCTTACTGCCAAAGGATGGTGATCTAATTTGGTAGCATCTACACCATGCCAAAGTTCGGTTCCATTGAAGCACAGTATAATTCCTCTGCTCTACTCTTCTCACACCTTCACGCTTATCTTTTCATTTTCACACAAGGACACCTTTTTCACAACTACATTGCATGCTTTTATACAATTCATCAACCTTAGAATGTACATCAAGGTCGGCATTACATTCATCAACCATTGGAACAATCTCCAAGGTCAGCATTACAAAATACATAAAATAAGTCTGGAACTAATACAAATTTAGCTAAGGAAATGATGTAAAGATGTATGTGGATCATGCCACTCCTTAGCTGGGACTCAAATGCAATCTTCCATGCCACGACACACTTCTACAATCTTCAATGCATCTTCACAATTAGTGAAAACAACCAGGTCAGCTAAGAAAGGTGTTAACACTAAGACTTCCATGAATAGTCTTCATTCACAATTCAATTTATTTTCGCAGACCAATCCAAAGGTAGGACACAATTAGGAGACATCCACAAGCACATTTTAATCTCCAGGAACATCCGTACAACATCTAACCATTCTATCAAGAAGATTCTTCAAATTAGAGCACTTAACCCATACTGTTAGCCACTATCATAAAGAAAAGATCGCTTGCGGACCACCAAATCATGAACCATTGGAGTTGAAGGCACTTAACATCATTACCAACTTGATTCCAAAACCACAAACTATGAAGCTTCAATGCAGAGGAATGCGGAACAGAATACAATCTCTCTATCACTAGTAAATACCCAAAAAAATAGCTTTTACTTTGGTGAACATAACTTACTCAAATATTTATACCGGAGGCTCAAACTTGGAACATAGCATCTTCAGACATGTCTTTAAATGACTTCCAATCTGTAGACAAAGATATTCATTCTACAAGAAATGTAGAGCAAACTGTTGGACTGTTCTTCTGTAAACAATGATACTCTACAATACACTATTTCCAATGAAACTCACTGTTTCCATCGGAGGAGCTAATTTTCTCAATGTCCTCAACATCAGGATCACTTACTCATTATATCCAACACTAACAAACATCAAAATCAAGAGCACAGTTGGCACCAATGATAACATTGATATGTTGACATCAATGAAACACTGGTTAGGCACATACTTGCAACAATCTCCCCCTTTGTCATTGATGGCAACATATGATGTGAAAAACTTAATGACCATCAAGACAAAATACTCCCCCTTTCTTTTTACACATTTCCATTCTTTCTCCCCTTGAGTTTTTCACATGATCTCTCTCCCCCTTTGATATCAATGGCAAAGGGCACATACTTGCACTTTTGTTGCTCTAATCAAACTGAACTTTCTCTGTACTCAACACTTTCTTTATTGGCAACATCTAGCTACTCCTCCTAATAAAGATACTCCACATACTTGTATTGTTCTTAACTACTCTAAACACTCCCCCTTAGGGGTGCACTTTAATCTATATCAACTCTTGTTCACATTTTAGAGAACCTTAGGATTTTCACTAACACTTCCAGAGTAACATATCTTGTCTTTTCAATGCTTCAGATTGGATTATGCACAAATCATGGTATGACATCCAAACACATCTTTTATCAACCTTCATGTCAATTTATGAAAACATTTCATAATTTGATAGTATAACAATGACAACACATAGAGCTGATAGTTTCCTTGAAATAGGCTCTCCTTATCAATAGTTGCTGCTATCAGCACTCCTGAGAAAACAATGTCTTCTTCTTCAATCATTTCTCATTTCTGAAAACCTACTTTGTTTCAAGCACATTCTTCTAGGAATAATTTTTAGGTCTGATTTCTCTCAATTTGTTATTTCTGCAACTCTTATTTTATCATTGACTTTGACCTTGTCTTTTCATGCTGAGGTATCAGCATCAATCCTTTGGCAGGGGAAAAAGATTTTCAATGATACTCCCTCTGAGCCAAGGCTCTAGTCTCAGTTTCCAAAATGAACATCTACACTAGATGCCTGTGCAAATACATCTTTGATCTCTATCACACTCTTCTTTACCCAAATTTCATTCATCTACTTCTTGATGTCTGCCAAATTAATCTTTTCCACTATCTTCTTTAACTCTGCTTAATTATCCTTCTTTATGTTCATGCTTCTACAAAATTTAACATGTCCAGGTCTGTTGCAATTAAAGCACACAACATTCCTCTGTCCATCAATCCTTCATTTTCTCTGGATCTGCATTGGTTAGCTTTTTGTCCAAATCCATTACATATATGACAATATCCATTGAAGGAATTTGCCATTTTGTTCCTGCACTCATTAGTTCTATGACCAATTTTTTTTGCATGCAAAGCACTTCTCATTGAAGGATTGAGTGTTCCTTATATTTCTATTCCTTGTCACATTCCTACATTCACTTGCTATGTGACCAAATCTTTTATAATTGAAGCATTGATAAGAGAATGATGAAACATTTTGATTCATTCTACTCCTACACTGAGTAGCCCTATGACCACACTTATTACATTTGAAACAATAGCCATTGAAAGAAGGATACCTTTGTGCATTTGGTTGTCTAATTGGTCTTCTTGATCTATTCCTTTGAATCCGAGTCTATTTTCCTTTGTCCATCTTAGCTTCAACATTCTCTTCTTGACTTTCTCTAGAACTTTCACTTACCTCAGATATCACATCCTATTTTCCCTGACTTGCCATAGCCATTTGCCTATTTAATATGGCAGCATTCCCACTGAGTTTGTCTCGTTCAACCCATGAATGTTTCAGATTAGTTTTCAAATCCACAACTTCTTCTTCAAGATTTATGCAATCTTTTGTTTTATTTTTCAGACATTCCTCAACTTTTGCTTTCTCTTCATTTGCTGACCTTAATTCTTCATGTTTCTCTTTGTTTTTTCTTGAGCTCTTTGATTTGTTTTCGTAGCTCTTTGATTTGTTTTCTTAGCTCTTTGATGTGTTCATTTTCTTCTGTTAGGTTTTCTTTCAAGTCCATACTTTCATCTTCAGATCTCTCAAGGTTTTCAAGAATATTCTTGGATCCTTCTCCTTTAGTGGACAAACATTTATTTTTAGAATTTTTCATTGTGTTGTAGGCATCAGTTACTGATTTGGATTCAATATTGGCAATTAGGCACCAGTTTGTTTGTTTCTCAGTAGATTTGTGTCCTTTTGTTTGCATTCCCTTTAGTTCAGTCTCCTCTTCTTCAACCTTAACATTTACACTTTCAATGATCTTTTTCAATTTCTTATTGTAACACTGGTAGGCTTTACTTTTAGTAGAGTATCCAAGAAAAATCCCTTCATCATATTCAACATCACTTTTTCCAAGCACTTCTTCTCTTTTAATATAGCATTTGCTTCCAAAGACTTTGAAATACTTCACTGAAGGACTCTTACCATACGACAATTCATAAGGAGTTTTTGTATCATTACCTTTGACTTGAGTTCTATTTAGAGTGTAGACAACAATATGCATGGCTTCTTTCCAATAATCTTCTGGTAGGTCAACTTCCTTAATCATTGTCTTAGTATCTTCTTGAACAGTTCTACTCATTATTTCCATCACTCTATTTTCTTTATATAGCTATCTTTTTATCCCATTAGTCTCATAGAACATATTGAATTTATCAAAGGTAAATTCTTCTCCTTTGTCAATCTTCAAGCATTTGATTTTCACATTCAACTCATCTTCAACTATTATTTTGAAGGCTTTAAATGCATCTAGAGCTTCTAATTTTTCTTTGAGGAAACTTACCCAAATCATTTTAGAATAGTCATTAATAAACAACATAAAGTGCCTATCATCATGGAGACTTTTCACTTTTGTGACACCACAAAAATTTGTATGAATGAGTTCGAGCAATTCATTTGAGGATTTTTCTTCAACCTGTAAGCTTCCTTTAGTGTGCTTTTCAACTTGACACACCTTGCAAATGATATTGTTTGAGAATATATTTTCTGGTAGATCTTTCACAACTTGGGCTGAGCTTATTCTTGCTAGATCCTCAAGATTGACATGACACAATCTCTTATGCTAGAGCCAACTTTCACCATTCTAAGTTATAGAGCAGATAATATCACCTTCTCTGAGATTGTAAAGATTTCCTTCGGTCCCTTTTCCCCCAGCTATCACAATTCTGGATCTCTCTCTAATTTCAAAAGCATAATTGTGAAATATAAGACTGTAACCTTCTCTACATATCTATCCAACACTCAAGAGATTTTGCTTTCATTTTTCAACATAAAGGACATCATTAGTACGTTGTTTTCCATCAAAACTAATTGATCCTTTTCCACATATCTTAGCAATGCAATCATCTCCAAATCTAACTAATCCTTCATTATACTTCTTAAAATGAGTAAATTTTCTTTTGTCACTAGTCATATTATTTGAACAGCTACTATCAATAACCCAATAGTTTTTATCTTGAGACATATCTTTACCATTGGTACTCACCTCTGTATCTAGAAATTTTCCAGTATTGCATTTGACATCCTTTGATAAATAATCATCTTCATCTTTTTCAACAACATAAAATGATCTCTTGGATAATTTGGTCGTACCCTTTTCATCATTGTTCCTTTTTCTTTTTGGACATCTGGATGCATAGTGACCAATTTCATTGCATATGCAACAATTTGAAGATGATTCATTCGTGTGTGCCATCCTAGATCTACCTCAAGCTATTAGACTTATTTCTGAGGAACTTGGCTTTAATACCAATTGCTGAAATGCACTGGACAATTGAGAGGGGGGGATGAATCAGTTGTCCCTAAAACTTTGAACACTTATGAACATCAACACATCAAATACTTATTTATTGTTAATCATATTTAACCATGTTTAAGCATGAAATAAGAAGTTCAACACAATAACACATAAGACACTAGATTTTTACATGGAAAACCCTATAAGGGAAAAACCATGGTGGGTGTTAGCCCACAAAGATATATATGTTATAGCAATACCAAAAAATAGAGGCTCACTGCCTTAGGATTCACTGCAAAAGTTGAGGCTCACTGCCAAGAATGGCTCACTGCCAAGAATGACTCACTGCCAAGGGGTGGCTCACTACCAAAGGATGGTGAACTAATTTGGTAGCATCTACTCCATGCCTGAGTTCAGTTCCATTGAAGCACATTATAATTCCTCTGCTCTGCTCTTCTCACACCTTTGCACTTATCTTTTCATTTTCACATAAGGACACCTTTTTTGCAACTACATTGCATTCTTTTATACAATTCATCAACCATTGGAACAATCTCCAAGGTCAGCATTATAAACATACATAGAATAGGTCTGGACCTAATACAAATTTAGCTAAGGAAAAGATGTAAAGATGTATGTAGATCAAGCCACACCTTAGCTGGGACTCAAATGCAATCTTCCACGCCACGACATGCTTCTACAATCTTCAATGCATCTCTGCAATTAATGAAAATAACCAGGTCGACTAAGACAAGTGTTAACACTAAGACTTCCACGAACAATCTTCATCTACGGTCCAATTTCTCTTCATGGACCAATCCAAAGGTAGCAACATGATCAAGAGACATCCACAAGCACATTGTAATCACTAGGAACATCCACACTGTTGACTTTTTCCCAGACTGGATGCTTATTCCCAGATTTCCCTACAAGGTAGCCATCAGTGATCAACAGGATCTCTGGGCCAGGGGGTCAACAGTGTAGGAGATAGACTCTATATTTTATCTCCTCTTCTTCTTCAGGCTCTGCAAGACCTAGGGGGGTATTCCCTACTCAACATCCATGAGGATATGCATGCAAGGCTGGGATGTTGGCAGAAAGCAGATGAGTCCTCCTGTAAGTAGACCAAAACTGAAAGATAAGAGAAAAGGGGCTAGCTTTGGGCCTATTAGCAGTTGTAGACAGAGGACTGAGGATCCTAAACTAACTCTAAAGTCCTAATGGTTGTTTTAGATTTTGATTTGGAGTTTAAGCTTGGATGCAAAGCTGGATATGGTTATAACACAAAACAAAGCATGATTGGTGCCTATCCAGGGCCTGGAGTCAGTAGACATACACTTGTGAATGATCAGCATGAACAGCTGAAACTGGATTTCAAGGGGATATATGTGATACCTGCCTTACAGGTATCTCCCAATACAAAGTGTTAGGTTATCTCTACTTATGGTATCCCTACTGCAGTATATCCCTCCCAATGTTCAACCTGAAAACAGTTTAATCTACCCCTTGAGTAGAAGTTAAAAGATCAGACAGTCAACATAGGAATTCTATGCTCTAGAATCTAAACATTACCAAACATCCAGATTCAGAAGAAGAATACATGCAATACTGGAGACAGAATTAACACAACACATGCCAAGATAGCATTTCTCATATAAGTTTAATCATGAAATCAGTGGGTTCATGCCAGAAACAAACAACAAGAGATACATAAACTCACAGGTAAGCTGTACAGAGCAACCAGATCAGCTTGTCATGCATTACAGAGCCAAAAATCTTCAACTTTCAACAACCTTTCAAATGAGCAACACCACCTGCTTATAACAGCCAGGTAGGTGCTCAGCAATTAATTACATGGTTGACCAAAATTTCGCCAGATACACAGTATCAGGAAAATGGCGCACAAACACAACCAGATTGGCGCCCAAACTTGAATGCAGCAGGTAGGGGAGGAGACGGGAAGATTTCTCGAGCCCTGCGCCCCTGTCCGCTGATGTACACCCTCAGTCGGGTACAGGATCCATCCACGCCATCGCCCATACCTCTGCAACAACCGCCATTGATGGCGCACCAACCCGCGGCCTTGGGAAGATCATCAAATCTGCAATCGCAACCATTTCCCGCCGAGATTCATCATCATGATATTTGAAAATGCAGGATATCAATATCCCACATGCACCCCGCGATGACCTCAATAACACTTTATATACTAGGTCATGAGCATATATCATGTCGGTGCTTTTGCTCCTGACGACACTAGTATAGACTTCATCATCATCATCCTCCAGCAGCATGATATCCTGTTGTTCGAAATATCACCCTGACGTCATCATGATATTTGAAATATAACCTTCATGATAATCGGCACAACCTGATCCTTCGGAGGAACATCCTCCTGCTGAGCTTATAACAAAAGTCTGGCCGATGAACATCCTGATGACGTCATCATCATATCTGCCTACTGTGCACCTCCTCATATCCGGATGACGTCATCATCATGTTTGCAAATATCAGGAGGTCTCTTTAAGATGATCAGTGTTAGAAATATGACCCCCCGGATCTTGATGACGTCATCATCATATTAACATCATCATGATATTCGGAAGACAACCGGATATTTGGAAATATCCTCCTGATGTTCAAATATCAGGATGCACTGTAGCTCCACTATAAGATCGGGGCGATAACTGAATATGATGATGCTGCTTGAAAAGATCACCCCCAGTAGATAATGCGCGAAGCCGGCAGGCGGATATCTCCTTGATATCAGCATCATCATGATGCTCGAACAAACATATATCCGGGTGATATGAAAATATCACCCCCTCCTTCGGAAATATCATGATGCAGATAGGCAGAAAAACAAATATCACCCTGATATAAGGATGACGTCAGCATCATCAGGATGACAAAACAATCGAACAAGAAGTGATACAATCATCATCAGGATGATATTGACTAAGATCATCCTGTCGTTCAAAATATGATGACCCTAGTGAATATCGGGTCGCACTTAGAACTCTTCAACAACATCATCAGGATGATCATAACCAAGATCACCCGATGATAAAAATATCAACCCGGCGAAATATCATGAAGGCAGAAAATATGATGACCTCCGTAAGCAGCAGGATGATAACTGAAAATATGATGATGATGACGACGACCCTTATGAAAAAACAAGTCAGGTCGAATCACATAGAGAATAACCCCTTCAGGATAACGGGGCAACGTCATCATCATGTTTGGGCAAGGTGATAAATGAAAGATCACCGGATACTTGCAAAATCACCCCCGCAAGCAACTGAGGGCGCACTGTAGCTCACCAGTATCATCAGGATGATATCCAAACATCACCCGATAGCGAAATATGATGATGACGATGAGAAACCGGTCGACGAAGAACATGATGATGCAGACCATCATCGAAGACAAGATGATGATGATGACCTCCTCCTCAGGAAAATATGATGCTGCAGTTGAAAAATGCTGAGGAGGTCCAACACTTAGAAAAAATGGGCAAGAAGATAAAGGCTTCAAATGAAGAAACCTCCTGATCATGACAAATCAACCCCAGGTCAAAATGAGTGCTAACAGTGGCTCCGAATGGGGACGTGCAGGTGAAAACCTGCAGCGAGAACCAGATCTCCGGGCAGACCAGACAAAAAGCCAAAAAACACGAGCTGTACAAGGCATTTACACTACATACATATTTTTACAAATGTGCACAGCAACCAGTTATTCATGCAAAATAGAATTTAAGGAATTGGCCATGCACAGGCAATTCCAGAATTTCACCATCTAGGGCCTGGAGGAAATAAGAATCCTCCCCATGAGTATTGCAAACCTGATATGGGCCCATCCATAAGGGTTGAAATTTACCATGTTTACCCTTTTCCTGATCTTTAGCATTCCAGATGAGTACCAGATCATTGACTTGAAACTTCCTTTTTGTAGTTCTCCTGTCAAACTGATATTTCATATCTTGTTGTCTTTTGAGATTGATCTGGTGGGCTCTCCTTCTGTCTTCATCCAATGCAACCAGCTGATTCACTCTTTCTGTCATGGGATCTTCAATCTCATCATCATATTCCTGAATGAATCTGTAAACTGGTAGGAGATTGTTTATGGGCAGTCTAGCTGATGCACCATATACTAGCTCAAAAGGTGACTTCCCAATAGCCCTTTTCACAGTCACTCTGTCAGCCCATACTGCTAAGTTCAACTTTGAGTCCCAAGCTCTCTTGTTCTTGTCCAGTATCCTCTTGACAATTTTCATGATGCTCTTATTGCTTGATTCTGCTTGACCATTTCCTTGTGGGTGATATGGTGATGTATATGACAGATTTATCCCATACCTGTTGCAAAAATCAACAAATTCACCTGATCTGAAGCACATAGCATTATCAGTGATTATCTTAAATGGTACTCCAAACCTGATGATGATGTTCTCTAGTATGAAATCTGTCACCACCTTACTTGTAGCTCTCTTAGTTGGAATGGCCTCAATCCATTTGGTAAAGTAATCAGTTGCCACCAAAATCCAACTGTGTCCCCCACTTGATTTGTCTGCAATCTCCCCTATGAAGTCAATTCCCCATTGCTGGAATGGAGCATCCACAGGTATAGCTCTGAGGGGTAAAGCACCATCATATTTCAGCTTTCCTGAGAATCTCTGGCAAGGGTCACACTTCCTTACTAACTTTTGTGCATCTGAAAAGAGAGTGGGCCACCAATATCCTGCCCTAAGAATTTTATGAGCTGTTGTTTGGGCAGTATAATGTCCACCACACAATCCTTTATGCATGTCAATCAAAACATTGTTAGCCATGTCTTCATCCACACATTTCAGCAGCACACCATCAGGGTTTTTCCAGTACAGCTCACCTTGAACAATAACATACCTGATTGCATGTAGCTTCAGAGTCCTCTTTTGATTGTCACTGAAATGGGAAGGACAATTCAGATTTTGCAAATAATAGACAATATCCTTGTACCATTCAGATCCTGATACACTTACATTCTCATCTTGGACTGCATTAACTTGGCATGCTTCCAAGTTTGACTGTGCCATCATCTTGGCTAATCCTTGTCCTCTTATCAACTTAGTAACTTGTATGTCTATGTTGAATTCCTGCAGTTTGTTTATCCATCTGCACCTTCTTCCAGTCACCTCCTGCTGAGTGAATATGTCTTTGACTGCTGCATGAGGCACATATGCAACTATATATGACCCTACCAAGTATGGTCTGAAGCTTTTGATGGCTCTAACTAGTGCATATGCCTGCTTTTCCATAATGTCATACTTTAACTCAGAGGCCTGCAGGGACATACTGAAGAAAGCGATGGGCTGTTCAAAACCATCTTCATTTTTCTGTAACAAACATGCAGCAACAGTATGAAAGGAAGCAAATGAGAACACTTGGAATGGCCTAGAAAAATCAGGAGATTTAAGAATAGGGGCCATCTTTATTGCCTCTTTGATATTCTGAAATGATTCTGTTGCTTCCCTTTCCCAGTTGACAGTTGCATCCTTCTTCATCATCTTGGAAATGTTCCTTGTAGTTTCTGCAAAGTTAGGAACAAATCTTCTAACAAAATTTATTTGTCCAAAGAAGGACTGAACTCCTTTCACAGTTTTTGGCATTTGAATCCTATCAATAGCTGCCACTCTCTCTGGATCTATCCTGACTCCATCCTTGGAAACAATATGTCCCAGAAGCTTTCCTTCAACTACTCCAAAGGCACACTTCTTTGGGTTTAAAGAAATACCATATTCTAGTGCTCTTATGAAGATCTACTCCAGATGCATACAATGCTGCTCCTCTTTCTTTGAGTAAGTAGTCAGGTCATCCTGATATACAGCCAGGATTGAATCGATCAGCCCTGCAAAAGCAACATCCATTGCTCTTTGAAATGTAGCACCGGCATTTGTTAGTCCAAATGGCATTCTAACATACACATACGTTCCCCATGGAGTGGTAAAGGCAGTCTTATATTGTTCTGATTCCTTTACCTTTACCTGATTATATCCTGAAAATCCATCCATCATGGATAGGAGTTCACAACCAGTCACTTTCTGCAACATAGCTTCCATATTAGGCAATGGATAGTTATCCTTCAAAGAGGATACATTCAAGTTCCTGAAATCCACACAAAGCCTAATATCACCATTCTTTTTTCTGACTGGGACAAGGTTAGACACCCAAGTTGAATGTCTGATTGGCACAATTATTCCAGCCTCCCTGAGCCTTTTGAGTTCTTCTTGCATCTTGGGAGCTAAGGTTGGATTAATAGGTCTTTGCCTTTGTCTAAATGGCTTAGCTTCAGGCTTCAATGGGATCTCATGCTGGAATAAGTCTTCTCTATAAGCTTTTAGGTCCTCATATGACCAAGCAAAAACATGTTTATACTTTTTTAGCAACGCAATCAGCATACTTCTAATGTGTGGTTTTAGCTGTTTACCAATATATACTTTCTGAGGGGCCTGAGATGTCCCCAAATTTATTTCTTCTAAATCCTCCTTATTTGTGGGGGATGTCCTTGTGACCATTTTGTCTCTACTGTCAAAGGCTCTTTCCAAAGCCACTAACCCTCTAGGGATCTTGTTAGTCTTCAATTGAATGATCTCTTTTCCCACAAGGGTCTCTTTTCCATTTACAGTCTCTACAAAAGCTTGGAAATCAATCTGTTGGTTCTCATACTCATCTATGCAGTGCAAAAATTTCAGCAAATCCCTATCATCATTAAAAACTTGCCAACTGCATATATTTTCTGGTATGGCAGGCCTAATTTTAACTTCTACATCTATGACACCTGACAGAGTGATGTCATCTGGCCTTATTGCAACATTGGCTAAGAAATCAGCCATAACATTTTTTGACCTTTCTACCCAGCCAATTGAAAATGCATCAAAAAGTTCAATAGTATCCCAAACAGCATGCTTGTATTGTTTCAATCTCTTATTTTTTACAGCATACTTATTTCTGATTTGGGATACAATCAGCTCAGAATCCCCAAATACTCTTAACATCTTAATTCCATGTTTGAGAGCAATATTTAGGCCTAAGAGTAAAGCCTCATATTCTGCAATATTGTTTGTGCAATCAAACTTCAGCAAGAAAGAGAATTTGAGGAGCTTACCAGTTGGAGACAGGAAAACAACTCCAGCTCCAGAGCCTTCTTTTGCACAAGCTCCATCAAAAAACATGGTCCATAAGCCTTGCTGATCCAGCTCATCAATACAGGCATTTTTCTTTTTATCTTCTGCATCATCTGAGACAACCTTGAAGTTATCACAGTCAGTGTCTACAAAGCATACCTGTTCATTTGCTTCTTGGTCTTCCACTGTCTCTGATGATCTTTGCTCTCTGCTTAGCTTGACATCCCTGCCATTCATTGGAATCATGGCATATGACAGGTCCAGCTGCATACTTCCACCAATTAGTGCTGCCCATCTTCTTGACAACAGCATACCATACTGTGGCTTGATGTCAACCACTGTTATGTTCATTTTATATTTCTTTTCAGGAAATGCTGCCAGTTTGAAATCTACATCTTTCATGATTCCAATAACTGGTACCTCTCTGGCATCCATAGCATAACACTTTCCACATGCCTTGTCAATTTTTAATCCAGTTTGTTGCATGATGGCCAAAGGCATGACATTTGTAGATGCTCCAGAGTCAAGCATACAATTTCTAATTATTTTTCCATTTATGACCAGGGAAACATAAAATGGTTCCACCTGTGAAGGACATTTTGTCATGGTCATTCCTAAATAGACTTCAGGAGTCTCATCTTCTTCATTACACATGACATGTTTCTCACCCTGGGTCTGATCATTTTGTCTAGCTTGAAAAGGTACCCCTGAGATTAGGGATATTGTCCTATTCTTGATCTCTTCCACTTTCATGAGTTCCATAAGTGGAACAGAGACCTTTACCTGAGAGAGGATCTGGGCTATATCAAATGGAGCATAGTTTTGTACAACAGTTGTAGCTTGCTCCACAATCTTGCTTTTATCCTGAGCTGATTTAGTTTTCATTTTCATGGTTCCCTGATCATCATTCTTGTCTTGGGAACCTCTACTTTGATCTTCAGCCTGAGGGGTTTTGTTTTCTGGTCCTTGAAAATCATGACCTGTTCTGTGTCTAAAGTTCTGTTTATTATTTACCCACTGCCTTTTTTGTGGTTCAGTTCCTTTATGACCATGCACCAGCTGACCTGCAGAAATGTCTTCTGGCTGATGTGGGCTGCCTACTTGATTTTTACCTCTGAGATTGTAGTTGCTTTTGACTTGAGCAACTGCTGCAGCTGTGAAGGCTCTAATTTCCTCATCAGAAGGTCGTTGCAAGTTACTTAGAAAATTGTGTGAGTTCTGAGCATATACATAGTTATCTTCATTATCTTCATCATATGGGGACTCTTGGCAGGCCTGAACCTGATGATCTGTATTACCATCAGCATCATACAGAGTGTATCCATTGCCTACGGACATCATGTTAACATCATCATCCTGCACATGATGTGGCTCATTGCATTCATTACAGGATGTAGCATTATCATATAAGGATTGAGCAATCATGCACTGTGACTGTGAATGTGGCATCTGACAGATTATACACCACGGAGCATCATCAGCAATATTTACAGTTTTCTTCAGGGGATCAGGAGTTTCCTTGACATGTTGAGCCCTCTGATTTGTGTTGTTACGTGGAAATATAGGCTTACCATCATGCCAATTGGTGTTATAAGGCATATCATGTAGTCATGGCCTCTTTTCCTGCCTTTGATAGACTTGCCTATCAGGACCCATCCCTTTTTCATTTCTAGCTAATCTATAGCTTAGGTCCTTAACAACATTTGCCAGTTTGTCTATCTTATCTTCAGGAGCAGATGTACTACCTTGAGTGTTCTGAGGCTTGTTTGGATTCTGCAGAATTTTTACATCATCCCTTCTATTTGTCTTGCCTGATGCTTTCCTATTGTTTTCAATATTCACTGCAATTCTGAAAGCATCCCTGAGAGTGGCAGGACCTTTATCTCTTAGTCCATATGCAGTCTTTGCATCAAAGGCATTGATATACAAAATTATGCACATTGGTTCATTCGGCCTCATATGATGTGGCAATTTGTTCAACACTTTAGTAAATCTTGCATTAAAGTCAGCAACCTGCTCATTTGACCCTTTGGTGATACTGGTGAACTCATTTACAAAAAAGCTAGGGTCAGTTTTATCACCATATTGCTCCTTGAATATCCTTTTAAAATCATCCCATGATGAAATACTCCGGTCAGGCAGATTCCTGTACCATTCTCTTGCCTCATCTATTAAGGATTGCATGAATGACTTCATGAAAACATCCTCATGCTCAACCTCAAAATTATCCATGACATTTTGAAAGGCCTTTAGATGATCTTCTCCTGACACTATGTTGTTTCCTGAAAATTTAGGCACTTGCAGCCTCAGATGCTTGTCAATGGGGTTAGGATACCCAGGAATACCATCAAACACCAGCTGCCTAAATCTATCTAGCTGCATGGGCTGTCTGTTTGGCTGATTAACATTAACATTTCTGTTTGCATTCTGGTTTCCTGCATGGTTCAGTGGTATCCTAGCATCATTCACATTTTGTCTCTCATCATGATGCTGATGTTGCATTTCATATCTTTGCTGATGTCTTTGCATATTTGCATTCTCTAGGGTAGGAACTGAATCATTTTGGGCAGTTCTCAAGGCTTGCACTTTCTGCCTTATATCATCTCTGATTTTCATGGCTTGTAGGTATTTTAGTTCTGCTCTTAGACTTTTGATTTCTTCAGCCAATTGTTCATCCTTAGGTCTGGAGGTAGATGGTCTCATACCATTCTGGTCATCATCTTCATCATCCCTCAGAGACTCTGCCTCTTCAAACCTTTCACTTGGGTCTAGAAAAGGGCGTTCTTGGAACACCTCTGACCTCATTCTCATGCTACCACCCTGTTGCCTCTCATATGCACCTTGAATATCAGCTTCTGCATTTGAAAAATAAGGCGCATGCTGTCCTGATGGCCTAGGGTTATCTTGTGTATCATCACTTTTTCTGGGGGAACCCTCATGACTAACTGAGACAGTTCCCTTTCTTCTATACATCATTCTTTTTGTTAATGGTAACTCTTCAAATAAAGGATTTTGTTGGGATCTTCTCCCCTGCATATAAATTTACCTTGACCGGTTGGGAGATTACTTCGGAGTCACCACCTATTACTAGGAACTGTTTTCTTCTGAAAACCAGGGTTCTTTCACAAGGTTCCCCAGCGGAGTCGCCAATTTCTGTTGACTTTTTCCCAGACTGGATGCTTATTCCCAGATTTCCCTACAAGGTAGCCATCAGTGATCAACAGGATCTCTGGGCCAGGGGGTCAACAGTGTAGGAGATAGACTCTATATTTTATCTCCTCTTCTTCTTCAGGCTCTGCAAGACCTAGGGGGGTATTCCCTACTCAACATCCATGAGGATATGCATGCAAGGCTGGGATGTTGGCAGAAAGCAGATGAGTCCTCCTGTAAGTAGACCAAAACTGAAAGATAAGAGCAAAGGGGCTAGCTTTGGGCCTATTAGCAGTTGTAGACAGAGGACTGAGGATCCTAAACTAACTCTAAAGTCCTAATGGTTGTTTTAGATTTTGATTTGGAGTTTAAGCTTGGATGCAAAGCTGGATATGGTTATAACACAAAACAAAGCATGATTGGTGCCTATCCAGGGCCTAGAGTCAGTAGACATACACTTGTGAATGATCAGCATGAACAGCTAAAACTGGATTTCAAGGGGATATATGTGATACCTGCCTTACAGGTATCTCCCAATACAAAGTGTTAGGTTATCTCTACTTATCGTATCCCTACTGCAGTATATCCCTCCCAATGTTCAACCTGAAAACAGTTTAATCTACCCCTTGAGTAGAAGTTAAAAGATCAGACAGTCAACATAGGAATTCTATGCTCTAGAATCTAAACATTACCAAACATCCAGATTCAGAAGAAGAATACATGCAATACTGGAGATAGAATTAACACAACACATGCCAAGATAGCATTTCTCATATAAGTTTAATCATGAAATCAGTGGGTTCATGCCAGAAACAAACAACAAGAGATACATAAACTCACAGGTAAGCTGTACAGAGCAACCAGATCAGCTTGTCATGCATTACAGAGCCAAAAATCTTCAACTTTCAACAACCTTTCAAATGAGCAACACCACCTGCTTATAACAGCCAGGTAGGTGCTCAGCAATTAATTACATGGTTGACCAAAATTTCGCCAGATACACAGTATCAGGAAAATGGCGCACAAACACAACCAGATTGGCGCCCAAACTTGAATGCAGCAGGTAGGGGAGGAGACAGGAAGATTTCTCGAGCCCTGCGCCCCTGTCCGCTGATGTACACCCTCAGTCGGGTACAGGATCCATCCACGCCATCGCCCATACCTCTGCAACAACCGCCATTGATGGCGCACCAACCCGCGGCCTTGGGAAGATCATCAAATCTGCAATCGCAACCATTTCCCGCCGAGATTCATCATCATGATATTTGAAAATGCAGGATATCAATATCCCACATGCACCCCGCGATGACCTCAATAACACTTTATATACTAGGTCATGAGCATATATCATGTCGGTGCTTTTGCTCCTGACGACACTAGTATAGACTTCATCATCATCATCCTCCAGCAGCATGATATCCTGTTGTTCGAAATATCACCCTGACGTCATCATGATATTTGAAATATAACCTTCATGATAATCGGCACAACCTGATCCTTCGGAGGAACATCCTCCTGCTGAGCTTATAACAAAAGTCTGGCCGATGAACATCCTGATGACGTCATCATCATATCTGCCTACTGCGCACCTCCTCATATCCGGATGACGTCATCATCATGTTTGCAAATATCAGGAGGTCTCTTTAAGATGATCAGTGTTAGAAATATGACCCCCCGGATCTTGATGACGTCATCATCATATTAACATCATCATGATATTCGGAAGACAACCGGATATTTGGAAATATCCTCCTGATGTTCAAATATCAGGATGCACTGTAGCTCCACTATAAGATCAGGGCGATAACTGAATATGATGATGCTGCTTGAAAAGATCACCCCCAGTAGATAATGCGCGAAGCCGGCAGGCGGATATCTCCTTGATATCAGCATCATCATGATGCTCGAACAAACATATATCCGGGTGATATGAAAATATCACCCCCTCCTTCAGAAATATCATGATGCAGATAGGCAGAAAAACAAATATCACCCTGATATAAGGATGACGTCAGCATCATCAGGATGACAAAACAATCGAACAAGAAGTGATACAATCATCATCAGGATGATATTGACTAAGATCATCCTGTCGTTCAAAATATGATGACCTTAGTGAATATCGGGTCGCACTTAGAACTCTTCAACAACATCATCAGGATGATCATAACCAAGATCACCCGATGATAAAAATATCACCCCGGCGAAATATCATGAAGGCAAAAAATATGATGACCTCCGTAAGCAGCAGGATGATAACTAAAAATATGATGATGATGACGACGACCCTTATGAAAAAACAAGTCAAGTCGAATCACATAGAGAATAACCCCTTCAGGATAACAGGGCAACGTCATCATCATGTTTGGGCAAGGTGATAAATGAAAGATCACCAGATACTTGCAAAATCACCCCCGCAAGCAACTGAGGGCGCACTGTAGCTCACCAGTATCATCAGGATGATATCCAAACATCACCCGATAGCGAAATATGATGATGACGATGAGAAACCGGTCGACGAAGAACATGATGATGCAGACCATCATCGAAGACAAGATGATGATGATGACCTCCTCCTCAGGAAAATATGATGCTGCAGTTGAAAAATGCTGAGGAGGTCCAACACTTAGAAAAAATGGGCAAGAAGATAAAGGCTTCAAATGAAGAAACCTCCTGATCATGACAAATCAACCCCAAGTCAAAATGAGTGCTAACACACACAACCTCTAACCATTCTGTCAAGAAGATTCTTCAAATAAGAGAACTCAACCAATACTATCAGCGACTGTCATAAAGAAAAGATCGCTTGTAGACCACCAAATCATGAACCATTGGAGTTGAAGGTGCTTAACATCATTACCAACTTGATTCCAGAACCACAGACTATGAAGCTTCAATGCAGAGGAAGGCAGAGCAGAATACAATCTCTCTGTCACTAGTGAATACCCAGAAAAAGCAGCTTTTACTCTGGTGAACATAACTTACTCAAATCTTTATAACGGAGGCTCAAACTTGGAACATAGCATCTTTAGACATGTCTCTAAATGACTTCCAATCTGCAAACAAAGCTATTCATTCTATAGGAAATGCGGAGCAAACTGTTGGACTATTCTTCTGTAAACAAAGATACTATGCAATACACTATTTCTAATGCAACTCACTATTTCCAATGGAGGAGCTAATTTTCTCAATATCCTTAGCACCAAGATAACTTACTCATTATCTCCAACACTAACAAACATGAAAATCAAGAGCACAGTTGGCACCAATGACAACACTGATATGTTGACATCAATGACAACACCGGTTAGGCACATACTTGCAACAGGACCTTTTTTTTTACTAACTTTATGTGGCTGGAAGGTATTTATTTTTTATGCTAACATAAACTCTTTTGGTAGCTATCACTTGTGCGAGAATGAGCTCTTTGTATCTTTCTCTAGATAAATATTGATTACTTAGTCATTTTTTACCTACGAGATCCTCCTTGGAGTGATTTTTTTAGTAACTAAGTGAATATTTTCTTGTTCCACATGTGGGCTCATTTATTGCAAATTAATTGATTGTTCTTTGGTGGATTGGTTACAACCTATTTTAAGCAAGTTTCCAATTTTAATGACACTATAGTTTCATTGTTTTTACTTTTGTCATGGAGTGTCAACTAAATAGGCATGTTTGGCTCTTACTGAATTAGTGGGAATTATAGGATGCTAGAAAATATGACCAAGAGAATCTAAACAAGATTTTTGTGATAGGATCTCCAATAGTGGAAACTTCTATCAGAAGGATCATTTGGAAATGGAATTCTCAATCAATTTCCTTAATAGACATTGTTTCAATCTTCTTATCTAAAATAATGGATTTCATGTTTGATGAAGCTCTGACTAAATTATTAGCATGGACATTCATTTATCAAGCTTTTTTTCCTAAAGATAAGTTGGATTTGGTACTAAGTGGATACAACAATTATTTTAGGTCATGAGGCATCAATGGTGTTTTCTTCCTTAGATGTTTTAGCTGAATCTCTAGCTACAAATTCCATTCTGGTCCAAGCATGTGAGGGACTAGTAAATGAACCACTTGATGAATTTTATTATACTCTACTTTGCCATGAGAAACAAGTGTATAGAATAATTCTATGTAGGGTAACATCCATTGCTCATGCAATAATTTTTCTCATCAAGGTGGCCATCCTTAAGGATTAGGTTTAGGATTTCTTACTAAAGGATGATGTCAAATCAAGCAATAGTAATTAAATGTGGTCGGTTTAATCTAAGTGGTGTTTTTGTTTTTTATTATATCTAATTTATGAGATCATTTTTTTTATTTTTTGTTATCTCTACCCCATGATTCATGTTTAGGGCATATGGGGCTTGTACTAATTCTCTTTTTGTATCAATATAATATGGGTGTCATTCCCCATATAATAGGATCACTTTTATTAATCATATATATATATATACAACTTGTAGTACTATCTCTTAGATATCTTTCTACCAATTGGTTTTGAAAAATACTTAACATAATAAAAAAAGGAGATGCACACTAGATGTTATGTTATATTTTAGTGATAAAAATAAGAATGGTTTTGTGTGTGTTCAATGCTTGACCCTCTTGATCTTAACCATGTTTGAAAATCCTTAGTAGTTTAGAAGATAGACTAAAAAGAACTACAATTCTTGTTCTAATCACATCTGTAAGTTTTGAGTGTAAGTAATTTTGCATCCAAGTTCTAGTTTAGTTGATTTCAAGAAAAAAACGTGGTCACTTTTGGTCCCACTTTTTCCTCTATTTTTCATGCACTTACTCAAATGCCAAAACCCTGATTCTTGTGCTAAGTTTATTACTCTAGCATTCATTATATACTCTTTTTCATCATTGTCTCAAGCACTTAGCATCATTATATTACATCATCACTAGCTATTTATGCATACATTGCATACATTGCTTGGTGTGTCTTAAAACTTTTACAAAAGATCATTGAATCGACTAGCGGGGATTGACTAAGGTGTAATGAGGGAAGCTAGTCAATTTCTCATCCCTATCATAGCAAGTTATGATGGTGCTTCTCAGCAACACCATTTTTTCTATTTGCAAGTGCAAGTAAAAGTGAGCAATTTTTGTAGGTAGTAAAACCCCTAAACAATCAAAGTTGAAGGCCACAAAAAAGGTTCAAGGCATCAATTTTAAGGCTAGTCAACATTGTACTTGGGGGTTTAAGTTCAGACCTATAGGCTTGATCCAAGTCTTTACATAGTTCTAGATTCACAGTGCACTTTTGTCTCAATTGTCTATTTCTAGATCTAGACTTAGATTTTAGATATGATCTTTGTCATAGTTATAGATTAGTCTCATTTCCTCCAACATAAAAATATGCATTTATTTTAATTATTTTATTTTTGTTTCATTTCCATAATCAAGTACTCTAGACTCAACTCATTTATCTAGGTTGATTGTTATATTAAATTCTTAAGCAAATAGTTTAGATATTCAAAGAGGTTGTTATTTCTCCTCTTCAATATCAAAAGTACTAACTTCTATAAGGTGTAATTTATGTAGTAGACTACACAATTTAATATGAAATAAAACTTAATTAAGAGAAATAAAATAAATACTCAAAACTATATTAATTTATACTAATATTAAAAATGCAAAGATAGCTTTAAACATTTGGCACTAATGCAAAGATAGCTTTAGACATTTGGCACTTCACCGAACTTTAATAAGGAAAAAATTACATCAATCTTATTATTAAAAAATATAAAGAAACAATTTTAAAATTAAAAGATGTTCATAAGATTTTTGTAAATTTAAAGGTTTTTTAAATTTTTGTTAAATCTAAAAATATCTAAATTAACAAATACTTCTAATTTTTTCAAATGTAACAAAAATATTTTTTAATTTTTTTTTTTGCAAACAATAATAGAAATCAATTCATGTAAAAAATTATATTAATTTATAATAACTTTAAAAAGTAAAGATAACCCTATTTCTAACTACAATTCCAAACCCAAATATAATTATAACCCTAATTAACCCTAATTATAGTCTAACCCTAATTCTAACCCTAACCTAATCCCCAACCCTAATTATAATCATAACCCTAACCCTAATCCTAACTCTAATCTGAACCCTAATCCAATCCGTAACTCTAATTCTTACACTAGTTCTAATAGTAACCCACCTTAATTCAAGCTCTAATTCTAGTATGAACCCTAATCCTAACTCTAACCCTAACCCTAATCGTAATTCTAATCATAACCCTGAATCTACGCTAACTATAACCCTAATTTTAAATCTAATAATAACCCTAATTTTAACCCTTACCTTAATCCTAATTCTAACTATGATTTTAACATTAACCCTAATCTGAATTCTAACCCTAACTTTCACCCTAACCCTAACCCTAATAGTAACTTTAATTCTTACCCTAATTATATTTCTAACCCTAACCCCAACAATAATTATAACCCTAATCAAGTCTAGCCCTAACCCTAACCCTAACCATAGTTCTAATTGTAACCCTAAATCTCATCCTAACCCTAACCCTTATTATAACTCTAACCCTAGTTTTAACCCTAATTCTCATTCTTATTGTCACCCATCTTTAAACTATAACCCAAACTCTAATTATAATTCTAACCCTAATCCTAACCCTAATTCTATCTACAATTCCAACCCTAACCCTAATTATAACCCTAACCTTAACTCTAATTGTAACCCTAACTCTAGCCCTTACCCTAACCTAACCTATTTCTAACTATAACTCTAACCCTAATTGTGGCCATAACTCTAATACTAACTCGTAACCCTAATTCTAACTTGAACCCTAACCTTAACCCTAATTCTAACTTGAACCCTAATGGTACAGGAGCACCCCTTCAATAGGATCAACATACGCAAGAGGGAGAAGAATAAGACTAATATAGTTTTGACATTTCATGTTACCTTATAGCATCTTCAAAATGTAACATTTTATATTGGCATTTCCTATTTGTAAACTCCAAACTTGACATTCTAGACAAGTTGGATTAAGGGAAGGGTTAATCAAGGTGTCTTAACATTAGGAGTTTTGCTGTCTTATGCAAAACATATGTCATAATGTAAATTAGGAGTTTTTACCACTAATCTTGGTAAAATCAAAATCCCAGAAATAGAGAGGAATGTCGGTCTCTCACCATTGGGAAAGATAAATAGGAAAATCCTCTGGAATAGAGCAGGGGTGGTGTGTGTTTTGGTTTTTGTCAAATAGTTGAATGTGGTTTTGGAACACTAAGAAGGAGAAATAGAAATTCTACAAATTGGGTTTTCTCTCCAAATTCTAAATTCTGTGTAGATACTCTATGTAGAAATTCATTCTGTATAGAATTTGTGTATAATCTGAATCTAGTGCCTCTGTGGTCGAAATGACTAGATAAATCCATTCCACTGGTGGATTTCTATGAAATCAGTGGAATGGACTTGTAAATTAGTTCCCCATTTTTGTTTATTCATTTATCTGTTAGGTATGGTAGGATAGGAATTACAGAATCACTCCAAGTATCTCATCAGTGTATACCGTTGCTACAGGATTGACCTCCATGTTCTTAAGTTTGTTTTCTATTTTGTAGGAATCAATTGCGTCTGTGTGTTGTTCGGTTACAACGGTTGTAGAGGAGGAATTGTGTATTTTGTGTATATATTGCATTTGTAGGGGGGGCATTTTGTGTATATCCGTCAGTTATATCTGTATGTGTATCGCTAACCAGTTTAGGTGTCAAAATAGATCAATAATGTATGTTTTGAAAGCATCGGCAGAAGTTCCATTTGTGTCACCGACGAAGGAAGCATCGGCATGAGATTCTGCATCGGTGTGTCAGAGTTACGTTTAACTGACAATGAAAGTCTCACCGAAGGAGTAGATCGGGGTGACCGTTGGCAAGTCTCACCGATGACAGCATTGGCCTAAGGCATCGGTGTGACCAGGAATATCGGCAGAGGATGCAAGGTTTTCTCTGATAGTTCTAGGTCTTGGCGATGAGGAATTTGTGCTTCGGGATGGGCATAATGATCAGCTGAAGGAGAAATTGTCATACTGAAGGGGGAAGTCTTGGCGACAAGGGTTTGACATCGGCGGGACAGTGTGTATCAGAGAGACAAAACTCTCGAGGGTCGATGGTATAAGTGTTGCCAATAGGCAACCAAAGGCAGGAATAAGTCTTCGGTAAGAGAGTGCCCATTGGGTAAGGTCCAGGAAGTCATAGCGATGTTGTATATCACCTCGACGAAAGAGGTATCGGCGTGAGTCATGGTATCAGCCAAGCGAAGTTGAGTTTCACCGATGTGAAGAGTCTGACCGATAGGCGTAAGGTGTGGATAGTCTATCGAGGAGAGGAGAGTCATCGGCGAAGGGTTTCTGGTCTCTCCCAATCGGTTAAGTCATACCGATGGTAGGGGATATCTAGTACATCGAGGTAAGTAAGTATATCAGTGGAGGAGTTTGAAGTTAGCCTGATAGACGATATCCTGCCGATAGGCAATATAATCGAATACCCATCGGCGTAAGGGGAAACTTCGGCATGACAATTTCCTTGGATGCCGATAGTTATTTTCAGACCGATAAGTGTATATCGGGGAAACATGATGTTGGGTCTTGCCGATGGAATGAGGATAGTTAAATCCTGCCAAGTTTGAACATTTTTGCTAGATGCTCTGCGTCACCTAACCTTAACCCTAATTTTAACCCCAAACACTAATCCTAATTGTAACCCAAACTATAATTCTAAACATAACCCTAATCCTAATTATATCCCTAACCATATTTCTAACCCTAATTCTAATTTTAATTTGAACCCTAACCCTAATCCTAATTATAACTTGAATCTTATGCCTAATCCTAACCCTAATTATATCTCTAACCTTAAATCTAAACAAAACCCAAATTTTATCTTTAACCCTAACCCTCACCCCAATAGTAATGCTAACCCTAGCCATGTTTTTAACCATAATTCTAACTTCAACCTGAACCCTAACCCTAATTGTAGCCCTAACTTATAATTTGAACCCAAATTTTAACTATAATGTTAACCCTAACCTTAATCCTAAAAATAATGCTAACCCTAATGCTAACCCTAATGCTAACCCTAATTCTATCACTAACCCTAATTCTAATCATAATTCTAACCCTAGGTCTTGCCCAAACTCTAATACTAATCCTATCCCTAATCCAAACCCTATTCAAACCCTAATTGTATTTGTAACCATAGCCCTAACCTTAATTTGAACACTAACGCTAACCCTAACTCTAATTCTAACCCTAACCTAACCCTATTTCTAACTACAATCTAACCCTAATTGTGGCCCTAACTCTAATACTAACCCTAACCCTAATTGTAACCTGAAACCTAACCCTAACCCTAATTTTAACCCCTAACCCTAATTGTAACCTAAACCCTAACCTTAACCCTAATTTTAACCCCTAACTCTAATTCTAAATGTAATCATAACCCTAATTCTAACCCTAACCCTAACCCTACCTTGATTTGCAACATCTAAAAAACATTATTTTAACCCTAAGCTTAACCTTTGTCTTATAATGAAGAGTTATAGATTTGGTCTTTCTCACATATGATGATTGGTAAGGATACAAGAATTTAGAGTTGTCTCATGTTTCTCTTATGGAGAGTTTTGTAAAATAAGTTAAGTTGAATGTTGTGGAAAAGCTACATATATTGTATTAAATTATTTAAGATTCTCGTTTAGGGTACTTAGATGATCAAGATTCAAGTAATACTTTTCCATTAATATTATATATTGCATTTAAATATTTATGTTTTAAATGATTTAAATGATTATCTCATAAGAATAGTTAGTCTAAGCCCTCACCTATAAAAAAATAAATAAATACATGCTATAGAAGATCATAGGATTCATTCATCTATTCAATCATTGAATATTTATATAGTTAAAGATATGTAATTTTCCTTATCTTATTAAAAAAATATTGAATATTTTATATTTTTTCTTGTGTTTTAAAGATTTTTAAGGATATTTTATTTTCTTTTTTTTTTTTAATTTTTAAAAAAATACAAATATTGATGTTTCCCTTTTTATTTTGTAGTTTTCCTAACTTTTAAAAGATTTGTAATGGAATTTTTTTTTTTTAGGATTATGACTCTCTTTTTTCTTTTTTCTTTTTTCTTTTTTGTCTTACTAAAAAAATTGTTTGTTTCCCTTTTTATTTTAAAACTTCACCTTTCTTTTTTAAAAAACAATTATATTATTCTTTTTTCATCTTTTTTATTTTTAAAAAATTATGAATTTTTATTTCATCATTACTATTGTATAGAGAAACACTTCTTTCAATTTAGAAAATAAAAATCATTGCTTTCTATTGCCTTTCTCAATTTTTTTCCATTTTATGTTGTCTTCACTTTCTAATCTTGTATTACATTATTTGTTGTTGCTATTTGGATATTTCTAATACCATAATCCTTCTATTCTGGAAGTTTCATTCCAAAATAAAAACAACAGATCATAACTTCTATACATTGCTATAATCTCATAGATCTTACAATGCATGTTATATGACAACATAAAACCGCTATGTATGGAGTGTTCGCTATTTTAAAATAAGATGCATTAAATAAAAGATGCCTTAAAAATTATCGAGATATTAAAAATTAGCAGCCAACCTTTCAAAAAATAAAAGACAATATTCAAGCCACTCTTATTTGTAGCAAAAGACACAAAGGCTATCCCTGGGTATATGCAATTTAAACCAACAACAATAAAACCATTATCTGCACTGGGTTCCAAAGAGGAAGAATGATTATTGAAAAAGAATACAATTTATATATTTACGCCTGGATAATAATAAAGTAATAACAACAATTTCAATCAAAGGCATAGCCATATGGTTGCATTTTGGAGTTGGAGTCTGTTACTTAATGTACATTGGTTTAGAAAGAATGATTCATTGTAGAAGAATACACTATGGTATGTGAGAAAGAAAGTTGATTGCTAAAGGGACGTCATTAATTACTCTTTAATAACATTATTAATAAAACAATATCAATAACATTACAAAGAATAAGCCCATTTTGCAGGCCAAGGTGAAACTCCTCCATAGATGGTTGGTTAGGCAAATCCTTCGATCCAACCACTCCAACCATCTTTGGCAGCCATTTTGCCACCTGATATCTCCAGGAAGCTGCACATGAAATCACATATACACAAAAATAAGTATAAAATCTTCTTCAACACAACCCAAATCAACCATCAATGATCACATACACACACAAAAATTAAAAAAAACACTCATCCAACAAACAAATGTATACTTAAAACTTCACAAATAAAGACTTCTCATCTCCGCAATATTCAAGCTAGTCTTATCTATAGCAAACGAAACAAAGGCCACAATTTAAGACAGAAAATGAATTTATGAAGGCATCGTAATGGTGAACCCGCTTCCTCGGCTCTTCTGGAGGCCAAATCCCCAAGAAGAGTTATTGTAATTATTATTATTGCCTGATGAAATCAAATTCAATGGCAGTAAAGACCAAGAAAACTCTCCAACGCCATTGCAGAATCGATCCCTCCACCTGCTGCACTGATTTCTTTTAAAAGAAATTAGAGACTTAAATAAATCCGAGATGCCTTATATTAATAAGGCCTTATTCTTTGTAATATTTACACCGAAGGCATTCCCTTTGTGAGTAGGCCAACTGACTTGGTAGATCAATGACTGTGAGTCTTCCAAAACAGATGCAAGATTATCAAAATGATCTTGACTGTTTGTCATCGTCAGTCTCCTTTGTAGGACACGTAGCATACCTCTCCTCACAGTTGACGGCCTTTGCTTGCCGTTTCTTGCCTTCGTTAACTTCTCCCATTGACGGTCTTTTTCTATTCACATTTTCGTTTGTTATTTTCGTCCGTTCGTTTCCTTTTCGTGCTCCGCAGGGGCATTTGTATTTAAATTTATATGTGTGTAAAAGGAAAAAAATCAACCTCACCTCGTATCTATGCAACTTGTATTTAAAGGTGCAAAGTTTGTTGAAATGGTTTGAATCCATCGCCTTACTTTGTATTGTTTGCATAAAATATCACTGGTCTTCCCATTTTTTTTATTATGCTCAACTCATTAGGTATATATTTTTATATTATTCATTTCTACAAATTGATTTATATTTTTAATTGTTGATGTTGGTAAAATAGGTTTTATTTATTGACATTTAAATTATATATATATATATATATATATATATATATATATATATATATATATATATATATATATATATATATATATATATATATATATATATATATATATATATATATATATATATTCAATTAGGAAGTATTTGCAACATTATAAATAAAAAATATATTGTGTTTAATTTTTGTTGTGGTTAATTTGTGTGTTGAGTAGAGATAAATATTGTAAAATTAAAATACTTTTTATGGTACTTGAATTTATTGTCCAAATTGTTATTGTCTTACTTTGCAATCTAAACTATTTATATTTCTTGGGAGTCAAGTGTTATTATTTGTCTTCGTCCATTTGTTCAATCCTCAGATGGCATGCTTAGAAAGTAAATTTGGATAAGATTATAATGGAAACGAAGAGGTACAACATTGGTAAATTTAGTAATTGTCCATGTTTCTTTGTATTGTTTTATCAAATTACCTTATCAATCCTTGACATTTTTTTTACTATATATTACTTCTCGTTGTGCAATGAAGGCTTCAATCTTTATTTGTTTGCCAGTACAAAATACGACAGGACATGTCACCCCATTTTTAGTAACAGTACAAGTTAACGAAGGTGTAAGGATTAAACAAGCCCACCGTCTCTGCCACATGATGTTAAAATGCATTGGGCAAGGCTGCGAGCTTATAACTATGTCATTTCATTATCGCCAATCATAATAGAGCATGTAGCCCGCTCCATTGCCTCAATACAAAAATCGACAACAATATACTTTGACGAACCAAACATAAACCACTTAGCCACATGGGAAACTGTGATTGGCTTCTCAATGAGTAAAAATATTAAATATATAAATATAAAAATTAAATATTATATTAAATTAAATAACAAATATTATATGTAAAATATTAAATTAACTATAATATTAATAAGACATTTATGTTGTGACGTGTTAAATACTACCGGGTGAGAACAAACAATCCATTCATTAGCTTAAAATATAAGCCCACATTTAATAGGATTATTTAAGCACCAAGTAATTATTATCCTCATTTATAATTGAGTCAAAATGAAGATACGATTGTCTACATTCAAATATTCAAATGTCTTTAAAACCACAAAATAGTTGGAGCTATATCCCTATTTAATAGGAAAGAAAGGATTTTGATGAAGGTTGTATACTAATGATCAATCTTCTTAATATTGTTAATAGGGGAGAGGATATATCTATAATATAGTTTTACAATGTACAATAAATATCTATTTAATATAATATATAATAATACATATATCTATATTATTTAAAATATTAAATAAATATCTATTTTATATAACTATATATTTATTTTATATTTTAAATCTATATCGCCATCAAAATGATTCCATTTGGTGGGCAGGAAAGACAAAGCATTGTTATTACAACCATTCAAATCATTTAACATATGCATTTACCTCTCACTATATAGACTCATATATCCATTTGTATACCTCTGTTTATGTATACAAATATATTAAATAATAAAATATCTTAATTATATAGAGATTGAATTATAAATATCAAATATGAAAACATAAAACAAAGGGATATTTAATGTGGAGATGCACTTTTATTAATTTGTAATGTTGTGAAAGTTTCTTTTTCATCATCACTCTAAGCATTGATGAGGGGTTGCTTTTCATAATTTATTAATATAGTATCTAACATATATATCTCGAACAGAATCTTTGTAAATCCTTGTCAAATCTTAAGTCATTCCATTCGCTTTCTACCAATCTCTTCACATATATATTCAGAATGCTTGGCCATAGGCCCAAATCTATCAAACAATGGAACACTTTTTGCCATTATGTTTATGCAACTAAGCATAGTTTTGTAATCCCATGATGGACAATGACTTTGTGTTTTAGGAAATGTCTCTTCAATTGTCATGGGTGGTAAAGGTAAAATCTTAGAGTGATGATGAAAAGTTCAAACAATACACATTTTCAAAGTAAAAGTATGGTGGACCTTGGTAAATTGTTTAAGCTTCCACTATTGACCCATAAGGTGACCTGAAACTCCAAAACCAACTAATCCTTTAATGAGGAAAAATCTGTGTTTTGCTTTATTTTAGATGCCTCGAAGAGAGCAACAAACCCAGATGAAAAAATGACAAAAGCAAACGAAAAATGATGAAAAAATGACAAAAGCAAATGAAAAATGATGAAAAAATTTGGAAATAAACGAATGGCAACAATGGATTTCATCATCTTGCACTCCTGCTCGATGAGTCTAAATTGTTGGTATACTAGCCATTTAGAAAAAATCACAATGGTATTGGTTCATTAGAGAAAGATATTACAACACATTGGGAAACAATTTTAAACAACTACCACCCATGGAATTTGCACTGTACATCTCTAGATCCATTGATAAACACTAATGATGAAACTTCTTCTGACTGGGGATATGCAATGCTACAAGAAAATAGTCTTGATGAATGGCAAGTCTTGTCAAGTCTGTACTCAGGCCTGTCACTTCAACTGGATGGACTTGACATGCTTGGGAAAGAAGAAGAGGACTAGTAAAGGACACTATCACTTGCAAATAATTGACTGAAACAAAAAAAAAACTTTACTTGCATACTTGCTTTTACCCATTACTATTCAAAAACAACTTTACTTGCATGGATGACAACTGCAAGAGAGAGAGGTAAAGAGAAAGATAGATAAAGAGGGCGAGGCAATGAGAGGGAAAGAGATCTAGAAGGGGGATAGAGATATAAAGAGAGGTAGAGAGATAAAGAGGGGGAGAGACAAAGGGAGAGATACATGTATAGAGATAATAGATTGTTAACCTCAAATTAACATATATATAAAGATATGTTGTGTTTTTTTGGCATTCCCTTTATGAACAAGAGGGGCTAACTTTGCAAATCGACGGTCTCTGTTGTTCGCGAGGCGTGCAAGACAATTGCACTGTCTTCAGCCATTCGATTTCATGTTGTCATTTTCTGGTTCAAGTTTAATATTTTTCACTTTCCGTTATGTTTTCCAATAGTGTATACATTTATAATGTAAACAACTCTTTGCACATTGACCACTTAATTAGAATTTAATAAATACAAATTCAATCCGTGTAATTATGCATTCACTATCTAAAGTTGTGTAAATTTGCAAACATGACAGCTCTTCAAAATGGTTTTTTATGAACTAATTCAATGAATATAACATGCTGGCCATATTAAATTATTTATTTACTAAATAAATGCTTTGTCAAAACATATTAGCTTTAGTTTAGGATATCGAAAACAAATATAAAAACATATAATATTCATTTACAAATAGTTGGATATCTTCATTTTTCATGCTTCAAATTCTTGTATATATATTTACATGCTCACCATAGATACATTGCATTTCTTTAATCTTCAACATAACTATTTTAATTGTGAGGTGACATTTTCAGTCCCTGCACTAATAACAAACTAGAGATCAAATTGAATATATTGAAAGTATGACTTTGAAGACAATAGTTCACTTATTAATTTATAAATCATGACACATTCATATTGTTGGGGTTTCTTTATTCTTAGGATTTTATTTACCCCTTCTTTGTATTTTTCAAGGAAGGCCTCAACAAGGAATATCTTTCTTCATTTCCCCATCTTTTCCAGGAAGAGGCAGCGTAAAGAAGAAAACCCTAGTAGAACAAAAAGAACGGTGATGGCGTAAATGAACTCTCTCTTGATCTCTCTATCTCCCCTTCTTTATTTGTCTATCTCTCCTCTCTCTCTCTCACTCTCTATCTTGATCTCTCTTTCTCTATCTCTCTATCTTTATATATGTCTTTCTACCTCCCCTTCTCTCTTTATCTCTTGCTTTCTTTGTATCCTCTCTCCGACTCTCTATCTTTCTCTATCTCTCTCTTACCATCTCTCTTTCTTTATCTCTTATTTATCAACACTCTTTCAATTTTGGCATACCCATTGCTAGTAATAATGTTATTTGAAACTTGACTAGCCTCGCAAAATAAAACCATCCCCTTCCAGTCCATCTGCCCCACCCATTTAACGTTTCTTTCTTTGATGTTAATGTCATAGTGATGGCTTGTTTGAAACTATCTTTTCACTTTTTTTTTAATTCCTTTCATCTTTTTTTAGGTTTTTTTAAATTTGTTAAGTGACTATTTTGTTTTTAATAAAGATTCTAGATTAGAATCTTATAAGTTTACATAGCATATCTTTAAATATAGGTATGCTAATTATTATTTTAAAAGATAACATTAGGTGCCTCAATAAAAATATCTTTAAATATAAGTATGCTAATTATTATTAATAATATATAACAATTATTATTTAGATATATTTTATTTATTATTTAGATAATTATAACATTTTAGATATATTATATAGTTATAAGGATAAATCTAAAGTATAAAATAATAAATCTAAAGTAAAAAAATAAATCTGAAATATTATAAATAATTATAACACTAATGCTTGTGTATGAGGAAAAATTGATTAAATCTAAACTAAATAAAACCAAAGAACCCAATAACATAAAGGAAACGAATCTAAGTAAAAGCCATAAATCACAAATCAAAGACAGATGAAAGCTCTTACCAAAACCTGTATTGTTCCCTTTTGAAGATATGTGGATTGCTCAATGTAGTTGCAAAGCCATGGCTGCAACAAGCAAGTATGTGCTCAAGAGATCAATGTCAAAAGATCGTTATAGTGCTCAATCGACGCGTTGTGTATGCTCAAAGCTCTGTTAAGTATGCCTGAGAATACGATCGAAGAGAGAGGCTCAATGAAGGAGATGAGGGGGGTTTATATAGATTTCATCAAAGGTCGATCAACGGTCCAGATAATTCAGAAGAATCAATGGAGGAGATAAGTTGAGGAATGTGCAACGAATGAAAAGCAGACATGTGTCTTGCTTGCTTTGCATGAGAGGAGTTATCAAGAATAGAAGAATAAGTTAACTGAAGAGATAAATCAATTAAAAGAATAAAGCAATCAGTTAAGTGATTTAAAACAAGAAGGGATTTGCATGAGAAAAGAAGATATTTTGCTTTATTAAATATAGAAATATTTAATTGATGAGCAAGAAAGCTTGAGTTTTTTAGAGATAACTCAAATTAGAAGAAAAAGCAATTTAAATAAATAATTGATTTATTTAAATTTAGAGAAGATATTTTGGAAGAAATAATTAAATAATTAGCATTATTTAATTTAGAAGATTTGAAAGTAAATTAAATAAATAAATTTATTTAATTATTGTGCATGATTTTGGAAGAACAAATTTGATTTAATTAAATAATTAAGAATTATTTAATTTTAGATAAGAGGGAATTTGTGATGAATTAATTAAATAATTGGATATATTTAATTAATGTAGACTTAATTTTTGGAAAGAGGATAATGATCAAATTAAATAATTAAGAATTATTTAATTATGGAAGAATATAGAGGAATTTAGTTTAATTAATTAAATAATGAGGATTTATTTAATTAATGTTGAAAGTATGTGATTTAGAAGAATTTGATGAAATTAATTAAATAATTAGATTATTTAATTAATGTTGAAATGCAGGTGGTGAGACAGATAATGAAATGCAAGTGATTCGATGACACGGTCATTTTAGGGTGTCTACATTTTGCCCCTCTTTGATGCAATGCAGCATGTAGCGTTGCGTCAAAGAAAATTGATTGTTGAAGATGTGATACAATTTTTTTTGATGCCCCAGTGTATCGAGTTGCCCCAGTGTATGCCCCCTCGAGCGGGAAGACAGGGAGGCGACAGAGGAAAGGTGTTGACGCTCGACGAGAAAGGTGCGCGACCAGTAGGAAGAAAAAGCAGAAACAGGGGGGGAAGAAAAACTGAAGGGTGGGGACACTATAAATAGGTCCCATGGGGACCACAATCCTCATTTGCACCCATTGAGAGTCTAAATTTAGAGAAGAGCTTCTAAGCTTAGTTGAGAAAGAGTGGAGCAGACAGCGCAGAGAGATGCCGATTCCAGTGCACAGACATCGGGCGGAGCTGGTGCGGACCTACGGGAGGCCAGCAGGAGCTCCGGCAGCGGTAAGTGATCGAACACCCCCTTGTAATTTGTCGATTTGGGGTAGATTAGGGCTAGGTTTGGGGAGGGCAGCATTTTAGCCAAAAGCGCTATAGGATTGTGCAGTGCGGGTGGTAGTCGAGGACAGCGCCTTTGGCGCGCTACAGCGCGGCTGGCAGTCGCAGCGGCGCGGTTGGTGAAATCGCGTCGCATCTGGTTAATGTGGGTAGCGTCGCAGCGCATGTGGGAAATCCCGCAGCGCGGTTGGCTAGTCGGAATAGTGCGTCTGGTAAAGCAGGTTAGCGCGGGTGGCGGGTAGGTGGAGAAAGCGCGTCACTTCTGGTGAAACAGAACGGCGCAGTTGGTATAATGCTTTAGCGCGCTTGAAAACAAGGCGCATGTGGGAGGAACAAATCAAAGCGCAACTGGATAAGTATTGCAGCGCTTTTGGCCGGGAGAAACAGCGCGGTTGCATAAACAAAGTGCTTCTGGCTAGATAGAAGAAAAAGTTAGGGTTTAGTAAAATGGGGGGCCTAGAGGAGAGACGCCTAGCCTAGCCGACAGGAGGGAAAAGGGATGGCAGGGGTGGGGTATAGCATAGCCAATCGGTAGATAGGTTTTGAGGGATTTGGTTATGAAACTGACAAGTGATATATTTATGGATGCAGAGGATTCTACCACCGTTGATGTCGCGGGAGCGACACCACGCGATTGCGCCCGAGGTTGTTCAGTTGACTTGGGAGGAGGATGCGTTTTTAGAGCATGCAGGGCTATGGCATGTGGCCCACTTGACACACATTAGGGCGAATCTCGCCCTAGTGACAGCAGTCGTGGAGAGGTATCACAGCGAGACCTCGTCATTTCACTTCCTGACAGGGGAGGCTACAGTGACACTGGAGGATGTATATCGCATCCTGCGGATCCAGATTGATGGGGAGATTGTTGACTTTGACCCGGCACGAGGCCAGGCAGGCTTGGAGGAGGTCTTCTGCATGGACGACCTATGGATAGACGATGGGGAGATCAGGTGGGCAGACGTCCTGAGACTCTGCGACAGGATCCGTTGGATAGTGGCATCATTGATCGGCGGCTTCCTGTGCCCGGACAGGAGATCCAGAGGTTTATCAGTTGGTTGGGGGACCGTGTTATCCAGGATGTTTACACATGGCCGACAGTACGCGTGGGGACCCTGTGTCCTAGGGTAGCTATACCATGACATGCATTATTGCGTATACAGGAGAGGCAGGAGCCTCTCAGCAGGGGTGACCTTACTACAGGTGTGGGCGTGGGAGCACATTCCAGTTATCCGGCCCATGGCACAGCGCCACCGAGACAGAGGGGAGCCATATGCGTTTTTGTATGATAGAGTGATGACACACAGGAGGATGGGATCTGTCAGCTACTGGCGGCGACAGATCGACGAGATGGACATATTTATCTGGAGGCCGTGGCTACTATGCGAGGAGTGGCCGGATGAGCATGAGCAGCTCATGTACTGCAGACAGGCTCGCTATCTATTCGGTAGACGGACAGATATGATAGAGAGATATCTTCCGGAGCGGGTATTGAGACAGTTTGGCCTACCACAGGGGCTGCCAGTGGGGGAGGCCACACATGCCAGGACGCGGAGAGAGACCGGAGACTGGGACCCAGTGATCCCAGTGGCGACAGCATTAGCAGAGGTGCGGGGACTTATCCCTGTGAGATGGGATTGGGACTCTGGGCTGGCAGACCCAGGGACGCTGCCAGACTATGACCAGTACTGGCAGACTCACAGGCCGATGCGATTGACTACACCAGGTGTAGTAGGGGCAGTGGGAGAGGTGTTAGTACTTGGCGGAGAGGCCAGGAGGAGGCGGTAGGCCAGGGCAGCCGGACAGCAGGCAGGTGGACAGCAGGCAGGCGGCCAGCAGGAGGATGTTGAGATGGCAGAGGCATTGGGCCCAGTCGTAGAGACTGATCTGCAGAGGGCCGAGCGACTGCTGCAAGAGGAGATAGCCCGGAGGACTTGACTAGAGCTCCGGATGGTTAGACTGAGGAGAGACAGGGATACAGCGCGGGCAGAGGCGAGACAGGCAGAGGCCACAGCCCAGGCACAGACACAGGCAGCCACAGCCGCACAGACAGCCCTGGCACAGGTACAGGCACAGTTACAGGCACAGGTGTAGGCCTGCAGACAGTTACAGGCCCAGGTGCATGCACAGGCACAGGCACAGATGCAGCCACTGGCTGCACCAGCAGCTGACACCGAGGCAGTAGCACAGGCCAGACGAGAGAGAGATGCCGAGGTACAGCTACGGCTGACAGCAGAGGCTACACTCTTTAGAGTGAGGTGGGAGAGAGAGGAGGCACGCCGTGCACTGGGTGCAGACCAGAGGACGCTATACAGTGAGCTCGTCCGAGTGCAGGGTGAGCTGGTATCAGCTGGCCGGGAGGCAGAGTACTACAGGGGGCTGTATGTGGGTGCGGTGCCAACAGCTCAGTAGGCACCGAGCTACAGAGACAGGAGTAGATCTGGGGCATCCGGATCGCGGAGGACAGGGCAGTCAGCGTCCTCGGTTAGAGGGCCACTTTTGCCGCCAGGGGGAGGAGGAGGACCATCAGGGGGACCTCCACCGAGCACAGGGGGAGGCCAGGGGCCACAGCAGGAGGGTAGCTCTACGCACTAGGGCACACTCATGTACATTGTATCATATTGTATTATTTTGGACAGATGCCTACGTGCATTCTGATGTATATTTTGAGGGCTCTTGATAGCCTTGATGTACCATATTGATGTATATTTGGATGTATACACATTTTGTATTATTGATGTAGACACAGACACTTTGTATTATGATGACCATTACATGATATATATATGATGATCTGTTCGATTCACTGCTGTTCATGCTTTTGTGTATGCATTATCTGATGTCATGGATGTGATGATATGTATGTAGGATTATGGATTCATGTGATGACATATGTTGCTTATATGATGCTTATAGATGTATGATGATAGAGATGTATGATGATATAGATGTGATGACTAGTGATATCTGACATGTGGGTTTTGCAGATATGCACCAGAGAAGAGAACAGGAGGAGATGGAGGACGCAGACTGTTGATCGATTACTGCAATGAAAACGAATATAAAGGGTGTGGGAATGGATGAATGAGCTTGTTGCAATGGCTTCACATTTGTATATAAAGAGCAATTCTTAGTTTGATATAGCACGTGGATAGTTCGCCACCAAGGTATAAAAAGACCAAGGTACAGTAATATCCGAGTGCGTGGACGTTGACTCCGCAAGCAAACGGTTTGAACCTAGATCCCTTAGACATAATATAACCTTGTTGGAACATGTGAATAAGACATAGTCTTAAACATAAAATAAACTTCAATACATGTAAATGCAAGAAGAAATATTAATATGCAAGATGCTAGGTCGCAACACACACAAGATAGATATGATGCTAAGAAAGATACTAAAGGTCATTCCTCAAACACGGCACACAGAAAGCAATGACTATGCCCCCAATCCGTACTACATCGCAACATACCAAGATTATAGATAAATCAAGGTAGTCTTGAATAGGTATTGGAAAAGGAACAAAAGATAAACCATAACACAAATTGACTGACTTACAAAGTAAACATACAGCCAACATATTCTCTTGCCAAAGAGGTTGCTCAGGATAGATTGGATAGGAAAGATAACAGCCTTATCGTAGGAACTCTGTGTCCGTTAAAGGGGGCTATCTACCTAAAAAGACAATGTCTCACTTGCGGGAAATGCCACATGTTGCAGGAGACGCGTGTGTTGGTCTCGACAGTGGAACACTTCGAAGAAGACAAGCTTGTTGATCTAGGGCTTGGTTAAGCGGTACTTAGCTGATGTTGGCAATCGGTATGCAGAACAGTAGATGACTCTGGAAGAAAGCCTCCTTGTTTCAAGTTTGTTAAGGACTTTTGCTTTGAAAGGATGCGCTAGCTTGCTGCTTGAGTTAGTCAAGTCGAGGCGAATGGATTTTGAAAAACGGAAGACTAGAAGGATGACAGTGCTAATGGATTGAGACGGGTGGAGAATGATGGATCGTGTGTGCCTGAGTACTGGATACATCCTTCGTATTCCAGACTGCCTACATACCCTGTATCCACGAGATCAAGGCACACTTACGATGGAAGATGAACGTGATAAATATGTAGTTCTAGATAGAGTGATGAATGGGTCAAGAGGGAAGGGGGAGATCTTATGTACCTGAGTACTGGAAACGTCCTTCGTATTCCAGACTGCCTACATACCCATATCCATGGGATCAAGGTACCTTAAGATTGAGAAGAGATGATATGTAGTTCTGGTTAGTGTGATGATGTGGGAAAAGAGCGGAGAAGAGGTGATCTTATGTACCTGAGTACTGGAAACGTGCTTCGTATTCCAGACTGCCTACATACCCATATCCATGGGATCAAGGTACCTTAAGATTGAAAAGATGATATGTAGTTCTGGGGGAGGTGATGATGTAGAACAAGTGTTGAGAAGATAACAGCCTTATCGTAGGAGCGAAGTGTCCGTTAAAGGGTGTTACCTGTGGAAATGAGACAAGATTGAAGTATGCGCTGCGAACCACGAACAAGGAACCAATCCTAGACCAAAGCTAAGGAAAGAGTTGCCCCCATTCTGGTAGAGGAACTGTAGGGGTGACTGCCGAAGAAGACACAGAGAGACTTGACCTAGGACAAGACAGTGTTAACTGTAGACACAGATCAAGACGTGGGATGACGATGAGGGACACTGGCAAATTTCCAAGCTATACTAGGTAGGGAGATGGAAATGCAAACAAAGTCAATGGTTTTATTACAGATGGATGGATGAAGCAGGTTGCGAACTGGACAAGGAGTGGACAGGACTCGATAGATGATGGATGCTGACTCTACGCATAGCGCCTGTTTGCCAGGTTTTCACTATGGTACTTATCCAAGGCGCCTGTTTGCCAGGTTGTCACTAGAGGATGGATGTTTTTTTGTATGTTTGTATTTTTGATTTTTTTGATTTTTGATTTTTTTTTATTTTTTTTGATTTTTTGTGGGAATACTCTAAGGATCAGGCATAGAACTTCTTGAGATGGATACTGTTAAGTGGCTCATCTAGAGGAATGCCGTCAGGTGTAGCTAAAGTATAAGCTCCCGAGCCATATGCTGCTGTGACAATGAAGGGACCTAACCAGTTAGGCTCAAACTTGCCCTTCTTCTCTCGATCTGCTTGATTTCTCTGATTCTCCTTTAGTACAAGATCACCAACTTGAAACCGTCTTTCTTTGCTCTTTTTGTTATAATTACGCCGGAGGCGGTTTTGATAGACATGGAGATGATTAAGTGCGGCAAGACGCCTCTCATCTAGTAGTTCAAGCTCAGCTAATCTGGAAGTGCGATACTCATCTCCGCCGATCAGGTCCTGCATGGATACTCTGAGTGATGGGATCTCGACCTCTATAGGTAGGATGGCTTCAGAGCCAAAGACCAAGGCATATGGTGTGGCACCAGTTGGTGTTCTGATACTAGTGCGGTAGGCCCATAGGGCGGGATTAAGTTGCAAGTGCCAATCACGACCAGCTTCATTGACTGTTTTCTTGAGGATTTCCTTTCCTCCTGACCTATCATCCACCCAACACAAAACCTTTATCCGTCGATCCTCTCGTTACATCATTCTGGGTGATACACTATATCGCCGGAGTCTCGATGGTATCCTCTTACGATGTCTTAACGCGGAAGAAGCCGAAGCTACCTTACGAGACATACACGAAGGTGTCTGTGGCGCACATTCTACCGGTCCTAATCTTGCTAAGAAGATACTCAGAACAGGTTATTATTGGCCTACAATAGAGCAAGATGCCGCACAGTTTGCTAAGAAGTGTCTACAATGTCAGCAGCATGGAGATTTGATTCACACACCCGCTCATGAGTTACAACCTGTGACTACTCCGTGGCCTTTTTCTCAATGGGGTCTCGACCTCGTAGGACAAATTCACCCTTCCTCCTCAAATGGCCACAAGTTTATCATTACCGCCACTGAGTATTTCACGAAGTGGGTAGAAGCCATTCCTATGACCTATATCACCGGTAAGCAAATAGCCAAGTTTATCCTAAACTACCTCATATGCCGGTATGGTATTCCCCAAGCTATTGTCACTGATAATGGGAGACCATTCAAGAACCAAGATGTTCGTGCTTTATGCATACAATACAATATCCAACATCACTTTTCAACTCCCTACTATCCGCAGAGTAACGGCCAAGCTGAGGCTTCCAATAAAACCATTCTCAAAATCCTCAAGAAAACAGTCAATGAAGCTGGTCGTGATTGGCACTTGCAACTTAATCCCGCCCTATGGGCCTACCGCACTAGTATCAGAACACCAACTGGTGCCACACCATATGCCTTGGTCTTTGGCTCTGAAGCCATCCTACCTATAGAGGTCGAGATCCCATCACTCAGAGTATCCATGCAGGACCTAATCGGCGGAGATGAGTATCGCACTTCCAGATTAGCTGAGCTTGAACTACTAGATGAGAGGCGTCTTGCCGCACTTAATCATCTCCATGTCTATCAAAACAAAAAGATCAAAGAAAGACGGTTTCAAGTTGGTGATCTTGTACTAAAGGAGAATCAGAGAAATCAAGCAGATCGAGAGAAGAAGGGCAAGTTTGAGCCTAACTGGTTAGGTCCCTTCATTGTCACAGCAGCATATGGCTCGGGAGCTTATACTTTAGCTACACCTGACGGCATTCCTCTAGATGAGCCACTTAACAGTATCCATCTCAAGAAGTGCTAGCAGGGCCCCTAGGGCCGAATTTGTACTGGAGATGTACAATATCAAAGGTTTGTCCGCAACTGGTGGAACCAATACAGGAGGTGTAGCTAGATACTCCTTAAGTTGATCAAACGCTGCCTGACACTTGTCCCATCGAAACGAGACATCCTTTCGGAGTAAGTGTTGAAAGGGTTGACATTTATCTGCTAGCTGTGAGATGAAACGCCTGATGGACTGCAACCTTCCTTGGAAGCTCCTTAATGCTTTTAGGTTCTTTGGTGGAGGCATCTCCACTATAGCCTTTACCTTCGTTGGATCTACTTCGATGCCCCTACGAGATACTATGTATCCCAACAGCTTCCCTGATGTGACGCCGAATACACACTTCTTTGGATTAAGTCTTACTTGGTATTTTTCAAGCCTGTCGAAGATCTATCCTAGGACCTGTATATGTTCTGCTCTAGAAGATTTAGCTAATATATCATCAACATAGTCTTCCATGATGTGATGAAAGAGATCGTGGAAGATCACTGTCATAGCTCGCTGATAAGTTGCTCCTGCATTCTTCAGACCAAACGGCATAACACACCAACAATAATTGCCACAAGGACATGTAAAGGTTGTTTTGTGTTGGTCTTCTTCAGCTATCCTTATCTGATTGTAACCCGAGAATCCGTCCATGAGAGAAAGCATCTCGTGACCTGCTGTCAAGTCCACTATAATGTCAATGTTTGGTAGTGGAAAGTCATCTTTAGGACATGCCTTATTGAGATCTCTGAAATCATTACACATGCGGATGCGCCCATTAGGTTTAGACACAGGTACAATGTTTGAGACCCAATCTGAATAGTCGATAGGTCGTATGAACTTTGCGTCTAATAGCTTTTGTACTTCCACTTTCACCAAGAGAGCTATCTGTGGGTGCATTTTTCTCAACTTCTGTTTCACTGGTTTCACCTTGGGATCAACTGTGAGATAATGAACTACCAGCTTAGGGTCTAGCCCTGGCATATCTGCATAGGTCCATGCAAAGTTGATGGTTCGTTGTAAGAAGAAGCTGTTAAGATTTCTGTGCTCTGTGTCAGATAATGATGCTGCTAGAAATGTTGTCTTTGGATTCTGTTCTGTACCTAGGTTGATCTCTGTAGAATCTTCCACTAGTAGAGCTGATTTCTCTTGATACTTAGAAGGTAAAGGAAGGTCAAATCCTCCATCCTCAGGTGCCACAGTTGGGTTTTCACCTTTGGATACGTCCTTTATTTTTACTATTTTATGATCAGGAGGTGCCACAGTGTGGTTTTCACCTAGAGATCTTTCTTTATTTGCACTTTTGCGACTAGAGGATTTGGCATTCTCACCAAAGTAAGCCATGGGCTCTAGTTCCATTACAAAACCTGCCTTGTGATCGCCAAGAGGGATACCTTCCCGAAGTCCCATGAACTCAGCTAAAGCTTCGTCATTCTGAAATACATCTATAACGGGGGCCCCTTGTTGGTCCCAATCGATAAGTTCAGGGTAGACAAGCGTGACATTCTGGGTGCTGGTGGTGGAAGTTAAGGATACGGAGGATAGTGTAAAAATGGAGGATTCTGCGAATAGATTGGTCATGTGGAGGGAAGAGTCATCGGTGATATCCTCTGTAGATGTCGAATCGGTAGGAAACTTGTCAGCTACCTCGTCGAGGATATACTCGATGTCCGAGGCGCGTGGTACCGTCTTACCAAATCCTAATCCTTTCTTGTCTAGCTTCTTTGTTACCACAATGAGCTCCATAGTGCCTTGATTCTGTTTCCCAAGGCCACCTTTGCCTTTATAGCCCATGTTTTTCACTATCCTTAAGCCATTGCCATATTGCTTGACTGGTATCGTGACTGGTTCTTTCTCCTTGTAGAGCCAAGAAGAGATGTCCTCAATAGTTTCCTCTTCCAATAACCGTCCATGTTGGAATTGGGTTAGGAATGTTGGGGGAGGAATAGCTGCTTTTTTGGTAACTTTAGCAATGGGTGGTTTGCCGTAAGATTTTGGAGATAAAGGCATCCGCCCTACACAACAAGATTCAGAGATATCATAAGTGCCAAAGCCTATATCCCGAAAGTGAGCTGTGATTTTGGGGAGGGGTGTAGGTTCACTTGTAGAGGCTTGCGTGAGAGTTTCAGGGTCAACATAGAGAGGGGATTCAAGGGCTTTGTCATTTTTAGGCACTTGGTTGCAATTCTTATAGCTTCCTTGCAAGACACGGCAAAATTCAAAAGGATTAGGGTCTCCTGGGATGGTGATCTCTGTACCATTGTATGGGAACTTGAGGGACTGATGGTATGTGGAGGGGACAGCTTTCATTGCGTGGATCCATGGGCGGCCTAGAATAATGTTGTAAGGCAGCTCAATATCAAGGACTTGACACCTAGTTTCAAGCATGACCGGGCCCAGTTGTATAGGCAAGTGAATAACACCTTCTGAACGGCGTTCTGCATCATCATACCCCTTGATTGTAATACTATGCTCAGTGTTGACGTGATCCTCAGAGTATCCCAATTGCTTTAGTAACTTTAAAGAACAGATGTTGAGACCAGCACCACCATCTATGAGGATGCGTTTGATTTTGCGCTTATGGATGAGCACTTCAATATGGAGGGCATCGTTGTGACAAGGATCATGGGAGGGAAGGTCTTTCTCAGAGAAGACCACATTGTAAGGCGAAGCAATATTACCCACTATAGCTTGGAAATCTACGACTGCTATGTTGTTAGGAACGGAAGACTCTTGGAGGGCTTTTTCTAGCACCACTCTATGTGCAAGTGATGACCGTAGAAGGTCCAAAATAGAGATCTGTGCTGGTGTTCTCCCTAGATGTTCGACAAGATTATAATCAGACTAAACTGGAAGCCTAGGTGTAGGTGCACGAATGGTGACATGACCTCGACGAGTAGTAACAGCACAATCTGTAGATTTGCCTTTGATGGTGAGGGTAGACACTCGACTCTCTTCAAAACGACCTACAATGGAATCGAAGGACGTGGAAGCGTGATTGATACCTTTACCTCTATCCTGAGGAGGAGGTGGACCATGATGAGGGAATGGTTCCTTGGACATATCGAAATCCTTGTTCGTGTGTTGCGCTGGTGATTCATTCTCAAAGGTGATTTGATTACCGTCGATGAGGTTTTGGATGAGGTGCTTAAGCTTCATGCAAGATGCAGTTCGATGACCTTTGCTCCTATGGAACTCACAATACTCATTGTCTCTGTAACGTGCAGTTTTGTAGATAGGTTCTCCATAAGGAGGAGCATCAGGTAAGGTTATGAGCCTTTTCTGCAAAGCTTGCTGTAAGACCGATTCGATGGGCACTCCCAAAGGAGTAAATTGACATCGCGGAGGGTAATCTTGTTGAGGCCGCTCTTGTTGTCGTTGCTGTTGGTTGGGATAAGGCTGCCTTTGTTGCTGCTGTTGTTGAGGTGGAGCTTGACTTGGTTTGGAGAGTTGCAGCGGTGTTTGCAACGTTTGGACATGCTTAGTATCGACCACTCCATCATTAACCACGTTTTTGTTTTTGTTCCAATATTTGGGTTTATCATTCGACTGTTGATGCGAATTGCTATCTTTCATCTCCTTAAAGATTTTGACCACACCTTTAGCAATGAGGGCCTTCTCAATGTTGATGCCCTTGTATGTGATTTCATCGAAGGTTGTAGCACTAAGAATTTGCAAATGGAAACCTAACTCTTGGTTGATGTTCTGTACAAATATGCTAACAAGTTGTTTCTCTGGAATCTTGAAAGGGAATTTACTAGCCATTTGTCTCCATCGCTGAAGGAAAGAAATGAAAGTCTCGCCATTTTTCTGTTTATTGTTGCATAGGTCCGTCATGGAAATCTCATGCTCTGCGTTGTAAGAGAAATGGGTGGCAAACTTCTCTGCTAGCTCGTTGAAAGACTTGATACCCGTGGGTAAGTGTGAGAACCATTCTATTGCTTGACCTCCAAAACTGCGAGGAAAGAGACGCATAAGATATGTGTCGTTGTGAGAGACCTCGAAGCAAGCAAGATAGAATTCCCTAAGATGGTCTTTTGGGTCACCTTTTCCTTTGTACTTATCGAACTTGGGAATAGTGAAATTTTGAGGAAAAGAGATCATTGGTAACGACCGATCAAAAGGATAAGGGCACACTTCCTCCAAGGAGAAGGTCTTTTTGGTGTGGCCAAACGTAAGATCAGATAGCTGTTGTTGCACCTCCGCAATCTTTAGTTCCAGAGTCGTGGGAGGGGTTGGTAACGTCTCCTGTTGTCCAAAAAGCGGTTGGTGTTGCCCATATGGAAGATTATAATGTAAGCCATGCGCACTGGTATTGTAAGGGTCGTAAGATTGATTGGGATTGTATGGATTGTACGATTGGTTCAGATTGGGTTGGAATTGGAGGCCTTGATTAGGCAGAGGTGGAGGTGGCGCTAGGTAAGAATGTTGGCTCTGCGATGGTTGAAGAAACGTATTGGGGGGAGGAAAGCTAAAGTGCGTTTGATTAGGTTGTGAAGGTGGCACATAGCTTTGGGAAACTTGATGTTGGGAATGTTGAGAGTGGCTAGGCAATGTATGAAAGAAGTTGAGCGTGGATGAATGTTGTGGAGGAGGAACATGGGTAGAAGTGATTTGCGACGGTGGGGGTGGATTGAAGATGAGAGTAGAAGAATGTTGTGGTGGAGGAACATAGGGAGAAGTGAGTTGCGACGGTTGGGGTTGCTTGAGGATGAGAGTAGAAGCATGTTGCGGTTGGGGCTGCGTGACTCCAATTGGTTGAGAGACATGCAGGTGTGATGATATAGGAGGTGGCATATGTTGAGACCCTTGTTGCATGGCTACATACGTGTTCCCCGGATTGTAATTGGGTGGGAAACCTACGCGTGATGGGGTAACCAAGATTCCACTTGCGCTTGGGATGGACACCTTAGGAGGTGGTTGCACATTGGATCGAGCTAAGGTGGCTTGCCTAGCTAACTTTGCTTGCCGTTGGAGAGTTTCTTGTTGGTTTTGATAGATCTCCATAGGAGTCAAAAGTGGTGATACGGGCCTCTCCTCTGTTGGATTTTGAAAGAGGGGATTCCTATACTGGGAACCTTGAGTAGGTAGGGGCGTAGTCACCGTGGACATGGTTTGCACCGCTTGTATGGTTTCTTGGGTGTTGTTGCTCTCCTTGAGAGTGGACACATCAAAATCTTGAGGTAACTTGGCACCTTGCTTTGCAAGCAAGCGAAAGAAATGATCCTGGTTCTCACTAAAGATTTTATCAAAGGCAGCTATAGCTCTAGGATCTTGTATAAATTCGTCAAGATCTTGCCCATCTTCTTGAGAGGATTGACCTATTTCAAAGTGTCGCTCTTCTTGAGATGGGGGTTGATCTATGACATAACCTTGTGGGACAAAATCCGGAGGCAAGCCTGTGGTATACTGCGGTGTACTTATCAAAGGGATCCTATCCTCTTGGGTATTGCTTGGTGGGTTGACATGCGGCATGCCTGGTGAATTGGTAGATTGTGCCGCGGGTGTACTAGGAGTCACCTTGGGAGTAATGTTGAGACGACCTGACTGTGGTGTGCGAGGGGGTGACTTGTGTTTCTTAGGGACAACTTGCCTAGACTTCATGGTTTGCTGTAGCCTAGTGGTGACCATGGGAAATACTGAGGACACAATGTAATGCTGGGAATCTGTAAGATGCTTTGAAGAAACGGACAAACTCTGATGCACAAAGTACTGGACCAAAGGCGCTATACTGTTTGACCAGAGGCGCAGGACTGTGCTACCAAAAGCGTGCTACTGTGGGCCAGAGGCGACGGACTGAGCTGCCAATAGCGAGTTACTGCTATGCCAAAGGCGAGCTACAGTGACCAAAAGCGAGCTACTGTTATACCAAGGGCGCTGAAGTACAGTTTTGCCAGAGGCGGGTTACTGCTAACCAAAGGCGATCTACTGTATTACCAAAGGCGAGCTGCTGTAATACCAGGGGCGCTGAAGTAGTGTCTGATGTTTTTCAAAGGCAAAAATGTTTCTATTTCTGATTGGATTGGTTTGGCAAGAGAAAACACAGCAAACAAGTGATCAAAAAAAGCACAAGGACTGACACAACAGATAGTGTATGTTCAAGGCTCCAAACAAGCCCAATGTTTCCACAGGTCTAATACAGTTGCAATCAATAACAAGCACTTTTTATCCCTAGAGACAAGGTTTCATTGCAGTAGATCAGCTCACAGCTTAATACTCCGTCGATAAAAATATCATTCCATAAAGGTGTCGGATATTTAGTATCTTTGCGAGAGACGATAGGTAGGGATATCTCACCCTCCCCTTGGAAAGCTCAAGTAGGTCACAAGAGCTTTATGTCCAAGGGAATACTATCTCTTCTCAAGGGAGCCAATGGTGAGTGTCTTAAGGGTTTAAATCGATTTCCCTTGCACTGATGATTACCGCAATGTTCGGAGGTAGGTCGGGTAGTCTCTATCTAAATTGGTTCTTAGTAACTTTGAGGGAACAACGCCTTACGAGCAATGCGACAAGCTACTAAAAGCTTTAACCAATCCTACTAAGAGTTTCAAACACTTCGCTCAATGTGAAAATCGTTTCCACAAAGAGCTAGTACACCTCTTTTCAGTTTGGCACCACAAGGTAAGGCTGACGTCGGTTAGGACTTGGCTTTCGCCTTATCCCTTTTATATAGCGGTTCAAAGGAAAACTCCGCTTAGGGTCGTCCCTTTTGGATGAATCGCAATCCAAAAGCAGGCCCTTCTAAAGGAAGTACAAAAAAAGTAAAAACAAGCACGTCACACAAAGGTTCAATTGTCCTGTTATAAGAAAAATAAGGTGCAACTAAGCTATGCACACACACGATTGTAGTTGTAAATTGTCCCTTATGAAATGAAGTGTTCGGCATTCATGTCCATTGTCCCTTAGAAAATTGAGGTGTTTGTTCATACATGTCCATTGTCTCTTAAGAAAAGCAGTATGTTCCTAAGACTTAGATTGCAAAAAAGATTTGTTCAATTATCCTTTTAAGCATGCAATGTGTTTCTAAGACTTAGTGAGATAGATCAAGAGGTCTTCAATGCTCGTCCTGCATGAACATGTTAAAAAAACACCTATTGGCTCTGTGTGAGTAATAAGAAGCTGCAGCAATTCCGTTAGTTCCACCAAAAATTCACAAGTTAGCAAAAATAAATCAACTTTGACTAAAAGCGCTGAACAACATTACCAGAAGCGACCTACTGTGTACCAGGAGCGCTGTAATGCAGACCAGACGCGTCAAAGAATATAGCCACCAGCGTTGAACAATAACCAGAAGCGGTTCACTGTCGTTCCAAAAGCGCTGCGATAAATACCAAAAAGCGTGTAACGATAATAGCAAAAGCGCTGTAAAATATCCAGGTGCGCTTCACTGTGTAGCCGAGAGCGCGATACTATGTTGCCAAAAGCGCTGTTCTATCTCAAATACAGAAAATATTAGTTTTCTTAACAATAACCAGGTCAAAATAACTTTTCATGATGGATCTATTATCTGAAGGATGATATCTGATAGACCTGGGTTGGAAAACTCAGAAAATGGATCAGCCCAATAGATTAGCACAAAAACAAGGATATTCCTAAATAAATCAGCTTAGGAGATATCAAAAAAAGCAGGTTCTGAAAGACAAATATAACAACTTGTCCGACAAAACGACAGATCTGAAATGAGAAATCACTGCAAAAAACCCGAATGAAGTCAAAAACCTAATTTCAATCAAAAGCGCCTAATAATACGCCAGTAGCGCTTCTCTGTGCTACCGATAGCGCTCTTCTGTGTTACCAGAAGCGCGGCCGCTCTGCCAAAGGCGCTGAACTGTTCCTGCAAAAGTGCTGTAATATACTGCCAGAAGCGCTGTGAAGTGCCGTAAGCACCGTGCCGTACTGTCTTCAAAAAAAAAAAATTTCTCAAAGAAACCAAGGGATTAGTGGGTCCCACCGGGCGTGCCAGAATGTGTATGAGGAAAAATTGATTAAATCTAAACTAAATAAAACCAAAGAACCCAATAACATAAAGGAAACGAATCTAAGTAAAAGCCATAAATCACAAATCAAAGACAGATGAAAGCTCTTACCAAAACCTGTATTGTTCCCTTTTGAAGATATGTGGATTGCTCAATGTAGTTGCAAAGCCATGGCTGCAACAAGCAAGTATGTGCTCAAGAGATCAATGTCAAAAGATCGTTATAGTGCTCAATCGACGCGTTGTGTATGCTCAAAGCTCTGTTAAGTATGCCTGAGAATACAATCGAAGAGAGAGGCTCAATGAAGGAGATGAGGGGGGTTTATATAGATTTCATCAAAGGTCGATCAACGGTCCAGATAATTCAGAAGAATCAATGGAGGAGATAAGTTGAGGAATGTGCAACGAATGAAAAGCAGACATGTGTCTTGCTTGCTTTGCATGAGAGGAGTTATCAAGAATAGAAGAATAAGTTAACTGAAGAGATAAATCAATTAAAAGAATAAAGCAATCAGTTAAGTGATTTAAAACAAGAAGGGATTTGCATGAGAAAAGAAGATATTTTGCTTTATTAAATATAGAAATATTTAATTGATGAGCAAGAAAGCTTGAGTTTTTTAGAGATAACTCAAATTAGAAAAAAAAGCAATTTAAATAAATAATTGATTTATTTAAATTTAGAGAAGATATTTTGGAAGAAATAATTAAATAATTAGCATTATTTAATTTAGAAGATTTGAAAGTAAATTAAATAAATAAATTTATTTAATTGTTGTGCATGATTTTGGAAGAACAAATTTGATTTAATTAAATAATTAAGAATTATTTAATTTTAGATAAAAGGGAATTTGTGATGAATTAATTAAATAATTGGATATATTTAATTAATGTAGACTTAATTTTTGGAAAGAGGATAATGATCAAATTAAATAATTAAGAATTATTTAATTATGGAAGAATATAGAGGAATTTAGTTTAATTAATTAAATAATGAGGATTTATTTAATTAATGTTGAAAGTATGTGATTTAGAAGAATTTGATGAAATTAATTAAATAATTAGATTATTTAATTAATGTTGAAATACAGGTGGTGAGACAGATAACGAAATGCAAGTGATTCGACGACATGGTGATTTTAGGGTGTCCACAATGCTTATAATACTTTATAATATAATTTAAAAACTTTAAATTAAAACTATAATAATAATTTAATTTAATTTAAAAAATTAAAGATGAGAACAAAATTACCACCACTCAAAGACAGATCATAGTGATCTACTCAACGTGGCTTTTTAGTTGTTGACGCTTAAAATCACTTTAGATTATTTGGAATCGCCGTATGATTTTATACTCCAAAAGAGTCATTTTATCAATCGGACGTATTGATAAAGCTGCACGCTAGCGATTTATACGAAGCAGATTAGCTGTATAAATAGAACTATCATTAAATCTTTTTCTCACACAATACATTACTCAATTTGAACATTTGCAGTTACTTGGATGGCGAAGTGCATATATATGTATATTTGGTGCCTTTATTACTCACAGTGCCTTCTGCTTTTGCTAATGGTATATGCATTCTTCTTCTCTTTAATCATTTTCTTGATGATGGATTATTGAATATAATTTATCAATATAAAAAATCATCCACATTTTTCTTAAAAAAAAATTACAAATTCATATGTATCTTGAATATTTCTATTTTTTCATTGATATGAATAGCCATATGATTGAGAATTTTAACAAAAAGTCTGTAGTTGGAGCGGTACATTTAAAGGGCCATGCTTTTTTGATGACGATTGCCAGCTTGAATGCGTTGTTCATGATCATGCCGAATTTGGCCATTGGGATTGGGCTAGCTTCCTAAGATCAGTTTGTGCGTGTTTCTTCTAGGATGGGAGAATACCAGTGCTTCTTCCACTCAGCTTCTGTGTTTCTTGTGTCATAGGAGAATACAGATTCACTAAAATTATTGTGATACTTATCTTAAAATAAGAAAATAAACATATTGTTTGGTTGCAGCTGCAAAAAATAATGGCTTTACAAATCACATCTCTGTTCAAAGTTTTTTGGTTCATCTCATCGATCAATCCGTGAGTCTGTGCTACCACTCTTTGATGAAGGTCTGGGTAAGCGTCTCTGGGTTCCTCTCCTCGCACCCCTGATGGTGGATTAGGGTTTTCCTGTTCAGAGGCAACGCTAGCCTGATGTATGAAGGTAACGAAAGTCACTGAACTTTAAAAAAATCCTATCTTATTATAGGCATCGCTTTCAGAGTAAGTATTCTTTGCATTATCATTAAAAACAAATAAAATGTCAGGGTTAATTCGGCCACGTTTCTCTAACTATCGGCTAATTTCCAGGCATGTGAGCATCTGCATTTCATTCGGTCGTATTTGGAGCTCATTTGGTCGTATTTTATTTATGTCATTTGGATTTCGTTTAGTTGGAGTTTGGATTCATTTGGGCCTGTCTGAGAAAATGCAGGAACTCATTTTTTCCAAGGCAAAAAGCAGGGGGCACAATAAGGAGAATCTGCATAATCCCCATTCTAGTGTTTCACAATATAGCTGCTCTTCTTTTCTTTCTGGTATATTATGCTATATTTTTGTTGGCCTGTTTACAATGGCAGATTGTTTTTATGGTGTAAATTTAAGGCCTTTTTAATGGAGTTTTCTGTTGTGTAATCACGAGGTTGTTTGGGCAGCTGTGGTGTGCCGTTGATTTTGATTCTGTCCAACACGCCTTGTCTAGCGTGTTTTTCTTACATAAGAAAACGAATGGAGATGGGAACATCATCTTTTATTATGATGTTTGATTTGTTGCAGGCACGGCGAACAAATTATAATTTAAGGAGTGAGGTCACCGCCTCAATATCAAAGAAGGGCTGCACTGCAGCAGAAGCGTCATGGGTGTTTCAGAACCCCTCTTGAAACAGGTTTTACATTATTTTGTCTTGTGAAAAAATTATTCCACTGGAAGTGAAGTGAAAGGAGGCATTATTTATTTATGAAGGGGCCAGAAAACCCATTATAATTTTGTTAGATTATGTATATTGTCACTTATGGCCATTCCACCACACTCCATTAGCAGAATGCCATTTGGGCTCTCGATTCCATTGGCAATGCCTGCCATAGGTGGAGGGTAATCCAAAACTCGTATATTTAAACATTTTATTTCTTGACACGCAAGAATAAGCAGGTTCTGAATAGGCTGATCTGGTTTATTCCCATTATCATTTTTTGGGTTAATGAAGAGTGCTAGCTATTTATCTCTATTTTTTTTTTTTTTTAGCATTTTTTTCTTTTAGTTACCACAATTTATAGAATCACGAGCACTCTAATCTGATTTTTGTAATTCCTGTGCTGGTACTAGAAGACAAAAACCACACAATAGGAGAAGGAAAATTTCATCCCAAGAGATGGGAAAGATGAGGACTATGTAAGCCCTCCCAAAGATTGAATGCCATCCTAAAGTCCAAGTAAGATTAAGCACATGATTGCCTCCATAAAGAAGAGAGAGAATGTGAATGTAGATAGTCACATAGCAAGTGTTGTAGTAGGTTTCTCTTCATCAAACAATACATCTTCCTTTCAACAGAAAGAAACCTAAGCTACACATCTATTGAATTCCCACTCAAGTGGTAGAATCAAGGAAAGAATCAAAGTGAAAATGTGAATGTAGATAGTCACATATCTCTTCATCAAACAATACATCTTCCTTTCAACAGAAAGAAACCTAAGCTACACATCTATTGAATTCCCACTCAAGTGGTAGAATCAAGGAAAGAATCAAAGTGAAGATTTATAGTACCCTGCCAAAGACCAGAGATTCAACAGGGTTTTTAATAAGGCTATGTCTGAGCACTCTACACTGGTGATGGGGAGGATTCTAGAGACATATCAGGGTTTTAAGGATTTGGAGGAGCTGGTGGATGTGGGTGGTGGAATTGGGTCTACTCTTAATCTTATAGTTTCCAAGTATCCCCATATAAGGGGATTGAATTTTGATATGCCTCATGTTGTGGCAGATGCTCCTGAGTTTCCAGGTGAGTGGTATCCTATGGTTTATTAGCTGACTACTGAATTCAGGCCCCAAAACTCATGGTCTCCAGGGATTCTAGGGACACCTGTAGGACAGTAAATGGTTGTCTAGCATGATCTAGCTTAGAGAAATGGTGAAACCTTGATTACTTGTAAGATATGCCCTGTTATGGTGGATTTGTTTTATTTCAGGGGTGACCCATGTTGGGGGAGACATGTTCGACAGCGTACCATCTGGCAGGGCTATTTTTATGAAGGTATGAGACACCTTTTCATTAGATAGTCGAATTTCTTTCTGTTTAAACAGGTCATTACTGTTTTTGCCTTCTATTTATTTTTGGGTTATGTTAACTGAATTTGGTTTTGCATGGAAAAATGTAGTCTTAGCTATCCTAGTAGCACTCAGTGCTTCTGCTTTATAATTCTTTTCCAAGGCAGTTTTGCAAGAAATCTCCAATGAATCATGCATTTTCTGTCCATCCGTCTTCATATTATCCAATATTGTTGGAAAACCCAGAGCAGCAGAAAGTATGTGCAAGGTTTTAGTTATCCTCCTGGAAGAGGTTTCCAGCTTGAAAAAAATTACTAAATTGCTGTAGTTCTTGAATTCAATGGATGTCAGAAGTATTTGATTTAAGCACTCTACCTGACTTGGTCTTTCGTGAAATTAATCTTTGTAGTCCTTGCTAAAATTGGATGTGTGATCAATCTTAAGGTAAGATGAGATTGCTTTAGCCCAACAGACCTCATAGCCCTAGAACATATCGTGTTATATTTCTACCCCTTTCTATTGAGCAATTCCTCTAAGGTACAGTTTTAAGCAATAAGATCTACTCTGAATCAATTGTGAGCACATTTGTACCAAATATGGATATTGAAAGTAATTTTGCACCCATGTCCATGGAATGGTTCCCACTTTTTGTGTGTTTTGAATTATTAATATTCAAAATGGCAGCCATTAATTGACTTTAACAAATATTCAACATAGTAGGCACAATATTACAAGATTTTGTATACCATTTAAGTTTTACCAGTACAATAACCATTCTGTTGGTGGAACAAAACAATTGATAATCCATGCCAATTTTAGAGTCTTCATGGCATTTGAACATGCAAATTAGATCTGCCCACACTGAATTTGGTATTGTTTGTTTGGTTGGCAGTGGATTTTGCATGATTGGAGTGATGATCATTGCAAAAAGCTTCTGAAGAATTGTCACAAGGCCCTGCCAGAGAAAGGAAAGGTTATTGCAGTGGATTCCATTTTGCCACTGGCTGCAGAGACCTCTGCCTATGCCAGGCAAGCAGTTCATGTAGATCTTTGCATGTTGCCATACAACCCAGCTGGAAAAGAGCGCACAGAGGAAAGTGGTGGAATTTGGCTTAACAGCTGCCAATTGCATTTGCTTGAATGTTTGTAAAGCCTCTTTAAAAAATCTGTTTTGTGCCTATCCTACAATCATGGTATGCCATTAGATCACATTTCTTTGAGGCATTCTGTCAAATAGTTCACGTGCCTTGTCTATGCTTCCACATTTTGGAAGCATGTCAACAGAGCATTTCCACTGTAATATCTAACAAAAATTCCCCTAAAAATTATGCATTATGCTTTGATGGATGTCCATACCCTATTCCAAAGCGCCCATTTTAGCACAGACAGGGAAGATGCTGGCGAAGGTTACGGAATTTCGTTTTACACCTATCAATCGCATTTTCTCGAATGTTTCTAAAGCTTTATTAAGTTATTTGTTCACTTGTTTACACTACACGTTACTGGATTGTCTAATTACTTATTTTGTTTTTGGTTACAAGTTGAAAATTCTAGGTTTGATTACAATTTTAAGTTTTTGGTGCTTTCTAAGACAGCCAACTTTCTTGCCTCATTTTCCTGTATTATCTTTGAATTACTTTGTATTCCTAGGTTTCTACCTCATGACGAAACTCAATATTAAACTCCAACTCAACATTCTCCTTACACCTGGAGAATGCCTAGTGGCAATAGTCTATTTTTTTTACTTATATTAAGACAAAATCTGACAATCTGTGAGAATATTTATGAAGCTTCAAATCATTTTGTTCTGACTGTCCAATGTTATGATCAATTAATCATCTATGATAAATTAATGCAGCAAACATAATAATTATAACATGTAAATCACAATTTTTAGTTCATTATTTCAACAATGCAAACAAATTCCCTGAAAGCACAATCATTTTACCCACTTCAAAGGCTAATCAATTATATCTTTTTTAAAATCCATAAATTGTATATATCCCTAGGTAAAATTGTCATATCTATATTCATGTCGTGTTTGTTATGCTAATTTCCTCCTTTATTAGTATATTTGTATTCCTCTACTTATTTTGTGTTGTGTTTATTATGGTAATTTCCTTCTTTATCAGTATATTTGTATTCCTCTACTTATTTTGCTTTGTTGATTTCAGCAATTGATGCTATTGTATTTTTCAAACATTTAAATCCAATTTTATACCATTAAAAGTGTTGAATTAGGAGTATTAAAAAGAATATCAAATTTAAATAATTTCTAATTCAATTTACATTTATGCATGGCAAGGCACAAGGATTTGTAAGACCATACAAGATCTAGCACTTCCAATAAGAAAATTGGGTAGGAAAACTGAGGAGGGTACAGGTGATTATGTCAGAATTTGGTGAGAAGGAATTGAATTTCCTTGGTTGCATTTTGCAGAAGTGTCCCTTCCTAGAAATAATAATACTTTCTGCACCATCCCACCTAAAGAAAGAAGTAACGTTGATCTCATCTTTATTTATGTTAATTTTTTTTAAAACTTCAAAACAAAATACAAAATTCCTTTTTTTTCTCAAGGCACTTGGCCTAAAGTGTTTGCCTCTACTATATCAATATATTTTAGCATTGTTATCATAAAACATGCTGCAAACAGTATGCAGGGAGGGTGTTGGTGTTGTTTTTGGTGTCCATGTGAACTTTTTGACAAAATCTCTTGAAGAAATGAGCTCACATGGATTGCAAAGATTGTAGGGTACGCATAAATTGGATTTGTTTAAAACGCCTTCGAAACTTACAAACAAATGCAAGGCACTTCCACTTTGGCCTAATGTATTTTGCCTCTACTACTATCATATCAATATATTAAACATTTTTATCCAGTTTGGCCTAATGTGTTTTGCATCTACTACTATCATATCAATATATTTAACATTCTTATTATAGAACATGCTCAAAATTCTTATTATAGAACATGCTCCAAATGCAGGGTACTAGTTTTTGGTGGCCCTGTGAACTATTTAACAAAATCCCTCACAGAAATGTGCTCACATGGACTGTGAAGATCGCAAGGCACGCACAAATTGGATTTGTTGGAAATGCTTTAGAAACTTTCAAGCAAATGCAATTGGTAGGCTTAAATCCAAATTCCACGATCTTTGCTAGCATCCTCCCTGTCTGTACCAGAACTAGAGCTTTGGAACAGGGCATGGATATTCATCAAAGCATAATGGAAGGGCATTTTTGGTAGACATCATAATTGCAAATGTTCTGACAGAAATGTGGGCAAAATGTGGAAGTATAGAACAAGGCATGTCAATTGTGGAAAACGCACACCGCAACATGCAATGTGTCAACTGAATTTTTTCAGGCTACATGCCAAACCAATTCCTCTTATTGGTCCTTCAAAGAACCATTGTCGAAATAGATAAGAGATGCTCAAATTTAGTTAAACCTCTATCATCCATCTGAGATTTATACGATCAATTCATCAAGGAAGACAAAAAGGGGTAATCTAGTAGGGACAAAAAGTTGTTCCTAGGGTCACAACTGCAACTTTGCTTCATCACAATGATCCTCCTCGACTTACAGGGTTCGTCGCTAGCAACCAATTCTACATCAACTCACATTGCCCATGCCTATTTTTATGAATTATTTCCTTTTAAGGCCCTTTTATTAGAATAAGACATTCTTGTCAGTCATATAGATCCATAGCCAAAGGAGGTCATACAGATACAGGGGAACAAAGGGTTGACAAACATATGCAGATATAGAGGAACAATGGGTTATTTATCATTAATCAAATTACAATAAAAGCGAAAATGTAACTCTTCAAAACTCATCGAACTGCATGGTACTGAACAATTTTGCATGCATTACAATTAAACCTGGTTTGTTGTAGAAGATATAGCTGGTGTACTATAGGACAGAGAATTGTATGAAACTCCCCTAACACAATTGCTTAACTACAAGACAAAAGTGATCATTGGTAGATATCTTAGATTGCTTCACATTTCATTAACTTTTGCTACCTCATGTGAAGCAAGGCGGTATGGATATGATTTGAGCCATACACGGAAGAATCTAATGTTTTTTCTCCCTTTTCACTCCATTCTTTCATTCAACCATTCCTCCATTGTGACAATTTGTCTCTATTTCTCACTGTCTATTGAAGCGGCCATTCATGGCTTCTGCATCATGTGCAAAAGGTAAACAAACAGGTTTATCCTCAGTTGGGCCAGTCAGTAAAATGGCAAAAAAGTGAAGTTAACAGTACTTCAAGTCGATTTTTATTTTAGGGAAAGATATGCTGAAAGAAATTCAAGGGTTTTGGCTTCCCTACGAACAACATTAAAAAGCAACTTTCACAAAATCATGACCCTCTATTTTAAGTTTTTAACTATCCCGTGACAGATTTTTGTACTCAGTGTGTCTTGAAACAAGAGTTCCTAATGTAATTTAAAAAAAACATACGTCCAAAGAGCCTCCACAATCACAATTTAATAAAAATTTGAAGCATTCTTACATGCCAAAAGGGCCTCCACCTTAACAATTTAATAGATTGGAAGAGCAGCAAGCCAAGAATCAATTGCAAAAAAGACAAAACAATCAAACAAACATCAGTTAGAGAAACTCAGATAGGCAAGTCATTGTGTCATTTGACTATCCTATGAACACACATAAATAGAGTATTACTTTGTTGAAAGTAAAGATTCCTTCTGCAGGTCCTTATTTAATAGATAACTTTGTTCATTGTCTTAGCTTGCAGGTCCTTATTTAATAGATAACTTTGTTCATTGTCTTAGCTTCCCTGGTCATTGCAAAGCTCTGTTTAATGTATATAGACCCAGTTTTAATACAAAAAATTATTGATTTTACTTTTGGAAAGCAATTTTTCGTTATAGACCTATGCGCCTGTATTTATGATACTACAACCAAAACCACTAGAGGTTCTGTGTTCACATTAGTATTACTCTCAGTTCCAGAAGCTAGGAATTCTTTTAAGGTCTGCTCTCATTACTACTCTATACAGAAAGGGGTTGAGATTGTCAAGTAATAGTTTGGCATGGAAAATTATTAAACCTTAGCAATATAATCAAATCAGTTGTTGCTCTAACTCCACATGGATTTTGTAGCTTAAATGTGCCCTGTCTAGATTTAAACCTAGATAAATTCACTAACAGCAATATATGTGTGCCAGTAAAACTTTACCAAATTATGAATTGATGCAATGAAAACCTTAAGTTTCAACATGTACCAGTCAAATTCAAGAAAAAGTAACTTGTTAGTGGTAGGCATGCTTGAGTTTTGCCAAGACAATCCATTCACCTGGATAACTCTGCAATCTAGGAGGTTCAAAGTTTGATTTTGGATGAATTTAGCTAGTCTACTTGTTTCATGGCTATGAAGTGTGCACCCTCAAAGATATTAGGCTGTGTATGTCTTCCTATGTATACCTCAATCTTGTCCATTTTCTTCTTCAAACTCAAATGCAATACTTTTTATTTATTTATTTTTATTTTGAGTTGCTGACAATAGAACTCTGTCCCTATGTGTTGGGCCACCAGAATGAAACAGAGACTAGCTATGGTCATGGATCCTATCATTTGGATCAAATTTGTAGATGCTTCAGAAACCTCTAGCAACGGAGCATGGGTTGCAATTAACTGAATAGCTACTTGCATGTTGACTCCTATTCATCGAAATTAAAGACACTCCAATGCTTCTCAAGTTCTACATTCCATGCTCATACAAAATGCTGCATAGAGCCAACTTTGTAGGTAGCAATCAAGTTAATTACAATAAATGGCTTGGCACAAGAGGTTTTTTGATGTAGGTACAACTCTCATTTAGACTTTAGTTTTCACCTCACTAAAACAATATTAGTTCTCCTCATGAACATTGCAAGCACTTACCTCTCCAACTATTAGGTGTGAATTTTCTAGGGAATATCTTGCAACAGTTTCAACGTCAAGTTATTGTTTTCTAGTTTGCCATTACTAGAGTCATTGTAGACTACTATTTGGCTATATATGTGTTATTTCAGTGACCTTACAGTAGCTTGAACATTGTGAAAATCAACTAGTTTATATCTATTTTTTCTCCTCTATAGCATTGCTTTATTTAGTACTATTGTTGATTGCATAGTTATACAATTTGTTGATGCCATATTGTTGTTACTCAAAACTGACATGTCCAAAGCCATGCATATCATTCCTCTCTCCTATGCAATTAAAAACCACAAAAAGAATTTACACCCAATCACAGCACAGGAAAGTGCTTGCACTGCCCAGAATCCTCCCCCCTCCACAATAAAAAACCCCAGGAAAAATTCACACTCGATGGTTGCACAGAAAAGTGCTTGCAATGCAAGTGGGAAAACATAAAGACTATAGTCCAAAGATCAATATTTCCTTGCTCTTCAATGATATGATAGTTTTCATTGCTTGCTACAAGCTAATTGTTTGTACAGTGTATTTGATACCTTAAAGTTTATTTGCAATTAGCTAAAATAATTACAGTGTTGCACATTATAGTTAAAGTAAAAACAAAAACATGCATTTTGCCTAGACAAGTCAAAGCCACATTGCACATACAAGCACCAAGACATATCTTTACCTGTCTATTATAACTGATTTTCCAACTCCAAATTGATTTGCTGCAATGACACAATGCACATCTACAATATTGCCTAGGCATTTCATTCAGCTCTCCAATTGACAAACTAGATTCCAAGCACGTCATACAGCAAAAGACTAGAGGCATCAGACAAGGAAGCAATGGCAAAAGTTAATCCGCATAGGCACATGCTAGATATAATAGCCTTAATACCTATGTTAAATGCATAAATACATACAAAAGTGTATACAAACATGTATGTGCAGTAATCCAAAGTGCAAATGTATATCTAAATTCTAAATCTCTCTATTGAAATTGTATACAATGTTGAATGCTTCTAGTGCTCAAAAGATTAAATATTGTAAAAACATTGCAATAATCCAAAAATTATATAAAACTCATATTGATTTAGTTAATTCTAAAATTATTTGCTATCACTCTAGGGGATGCAAAATGGTTCTTAAACTCAATCATACAATTCAAATAGATTTTCATATACAATGTCTTGACAAGGAAACAATTAACACAATCTAGATGCACTTTCATATACAATGCGATTCAATTAATTATGAAATTATTTGTTATCACTCTATGGGATGCAAAATGGTTCTTGAACTCAATAGAACAATGCAAAGACACTTTCATATACAATGTCTTGACAAGGAAACATTTAACACAATCTAGATGCACTTTCATATACAATATCTAGAGGCATCTTAAAATCAGCTAATGCAGTATTATTGTCCATTTTTTAACCACTCTAGCTCCATTCACATTGTGCTTCCTCTTTACAACATTTGGCAGGGACTGATACTGCCTTGCAGCCCTTGTTTTTTTTTGTTTTGTAATTTAAAATAATATTTCAATAACATTATTATTATGTTTTTTTTAATTACACTGAGAGGCGATCCTACATTCAAGAGTACAGATGGAGAACAAGAGCTAAAAGATTCATAATCAGATTCTTTAAAATTTTATATGATTCTGATAAAAAATATATAGAAAAAAGAGAAGGTGAAAGGAATTAAAAACATAAAATGCAAGAGGCAATGGCATATCAAAAGACACACATTTATCTGTATTTACATTGCCTTGAGAGAGAATTGCCTCGAGAAAGATATATGTCCATGTACTTTAAATATAGGTATGCTAGTAAATATTTCTTATTTAAGTTATATTAAAAAATCAATAAATAGTACATATTCACAAAAAACAACAATACACGCCCGATAAAGGGCGAGACCATTAGACAGACAGAGGTGATTAGGTGGCAGCATGAAGAGGGACACATAGGTAAAAGGCCCCTGAAGTTGGAGAAGCATAGACAAGGTGGCGGTGCAATGATGTTGTTAGTAGCTCGGGGAATGCAAGGTATTTTCCTGATGAATGCTCATTATGAATTGAGGTGACGATGCAACAGTTCACATAAGCAAACAATTCCTAGGTCGATCTCTTCGTTGGCCCCCATGCGAGCCGTTCACCTCATTTTGAGGCTTTGGGGTTGTTATATCAAGAAGGAAAGACACGTATGTAATTGATTTGTTTCCCTTCTTGCATTTGTCTATGCAAATGACTATCTCGGGTGGTGGGGAGATGTTGGGAGAAGGATTCGAGAATCTTAAGGGTGTAGTTATGGCGCCATGGCAAGGATAGAGGCATTCATATTATTTCTTACTTTTGCTGCTTTCAAAGATTTTAAAGTATATCAGATGGATGTTAAGTCAGCATTCCTGAATGGAGATTTGGAGGAAGAAGTCTACATTGAACAACCGCAAGGATTTCAGTTGTCCGATTAGGGAGATATGGTTTGTAGACTGAGAAAGGTCTTGTATGGACTCAAGCAAGCTGCAAGAGCCTGGTATTCCAAACTAGATAAGCATTTTCTTAAGCTAGGATTTAGCAAAGGTACTGCTGATAGTAATTTGTACTTTAGGATAAATCATGATGACATTCTAATTGTTGAGGGCTTTGTTGATGATATCATTTTTGGTGGAAATGAATGCATGTGCAAAGCATTTGTTGATCAGATGAAAAGTGAGTTTGAGATGTCAATGTTTGGTGAGATGAATTTCTTCCTAGGTCTGCGAATAGTTCAATCAGATAAAGGTATCTTCATATCTCAATCCAAGTATGTGAAAGAATTGTTAAAGAAGTTTTGGATGGAAGATTCAAAACCAGCAGGCACACCTATGGTAACCGGATGCAAGCTAAGCAAAGATGATGACTCCCCCAAGGAAAATAAGAAAAGGTATAGATCAATGATTGGAGGGTTGCTAAATCTGACTCAAACCAATCCTGACATCATGAATGCAGTTGGACTTGTTGCTAGATTTCAAGATGATCCAAAAGATCCCATGTTGTGGTAGTCAAAAGAATTTTTAAATATCTCAAGAGGACAATTGATTATGGACTATGGTATCCAAAGGATAATGACTTCACTCTTCATGCATATATAGAGGCTGATTGGACAGGAGATGTGGATGACAGAAAAAGTACTAGTGGTGGTACATTCTTCTTGGGAAGAAGATTGGTCTCTTGGATGAGCAAAAAATAAGAGGTAATTTCTCTGTCTACTGCAGAGGCAAAGTATATAGTAGCAACAAATAATTGTTCTCAAGTTTTGTGGATGAAGCAAATGCTGAAAGGCATCAGAATTGTATTTGAGGAACTAATCACAATTTTTTGTGATAATTCAAGTGCTATAAGCATTTCAAAGAATCCGATATTACACTCAAAGACAAAGCATATATCTATCAAGTTTCATTTCTTAAGAGAGAAAGTAAATGAGAATGAAGTCAAGTTGGAGTTTGTGTCTTCCAAAGATCAGTACAGATATCTTCACTAAGCCTCTTCCCAAGGATACTTTTGAGTATCTCAGAGAAAAGTTAGAGGTTATTACCCCTCTTGATCATAACTAAGATGCACTAAGGTGCATCAGTCTGGTGGAATTTACATACATATCTTGTGATCCGGATTGATGTTAAGGAGGTACCTCAAAGGAGTAGTCAGTATACAAATTTTGGGATCAGACTGAAGCAAAAAGGGAGAAATGATAGCAAATATGTGCCCTTTGCCATTGATCTCAAAGGGGGAGAGAAGTCATGTGAAAAACTAGTTGCTGATGTAAGGGGGAACAGTAAAGAAAGTAATTGTAGAAGCAAGAAATAATCTGACTGCCTCTATATCTTATGTTGTTGGTTTAGGTCCGGACAACTGAGAGGGGGGGTGAATCAATTGTCACACATTTTCAATCTTTTCTACCTTTAATCTTCCTTTGCAACTTAAAATCAAATTAATGACAAACATTTCAGCATCAATCAATAACATATGACCAGAAAATATAAATAACACACTTGACACCAAGATTTTGACGTGGAAACCCGGTTAAGGGAAAAACCATGGTGGGGTTTAACCCACAAAATTAATACCCTGTTAAAAGTATTTTACAAATGGGAATGCACATGCATTCAGGCTCACTGCCCAAAGCTCACTACTCAAATGGAGGCTCACTGCCTACAGAAAAGATTACAAAATGATAACATAAATTTTGAACTGATAAATAGCATCTACCCATGTAGGAATTTCAATTCCGGTTAAGTGCAAAAACTAATCTTACACATTTCATCTTGACTGTGCTCTTCTTACTTCTCTACCTTCATTCACACCTTAAATTTCTACCCTTCTCACCTTACTTGCACACACACACCAAAATCATCCAATTCTATTGACTATAAATATTCGCAATATGATCTACAATTATTTTACTAGTCGGCTTCAAGAACATTTAGAACTTTGTTGAGTACTTTGCTCTGTCCACTAGATCCATACATATTATGAGATGCAGACCAAAACTTGCACTCACAAATCATCATAGGTCGGCCACTATCACTGGTCACCAACAATTGCCCAATAAACAACTTCTATATATCTAGAATTAATATCATTCACAAGGTTGGCCTGTTCTTCTTGTATCTACTTTGTCAAACTGAAACCCGATACTCAGAAGCTAATATATTTTGAGTCCTTCATCACTGCAGGACAAAACTCTAGATTTAGATTGTCTTGACAATGCTTCCAACTACCTTAGATCCATAGTAAACCATGCCTTTGCACCGAAGAGATCCGGACCAAGATACCAGACCCTATTACCTGCTCTATTCCAAACTACCTAGACTTAGACAAATTCTGATTCTGACTTCCGGTATGAACAAATTGTGTTATGAAGATGATTGGGATGATCTTAGTTGCCATCAATGACAACACCTATCAATGCAAAGTAGTGTCTCTTACCAATAGGTTGATCTCTTCACTGGCCCCCATGCGAGCTGATCGCCTCATTTCGAGGCTTTGGGGTTGTTGTGTTAAGAAGGAAAGACATGTATGTAATTAATTTGTTCCCCTTCCTACATTCATCTATGCAAATGACTATCTCAGGTGGTGGGGAGATGTTGGGAGAAGGATTCAAGAATCTTAAGGGTGCAATCATGATGCCACGATGCAAACAGGTGCAGAGGAAAGGATCAAGCAGGACGGTGGGGGGAGAGATGAGGAAAAGGAAGGAATCTAAGAATAGGAAGGCAAAGGTGACAGGTAAGTAGGTCCTAGTAGATACAGTGACCATATTGGATGCAGAGATTAAGCACCCACTATTAAGGCGTTGGGTGGGGAGAATCATCGAGATGGCGAAAGTTGTGGAAGGAGAGGAAAGTGAAGGTCTGTGGGAGGCTCTAACTTCATTTTTGCTCGACCCAGGCTCCTCACGCGGCTACTGGAACATTTTTGGAGCCGCTCAATCCCTTACCTTGGCGATGATGACCTCGGTTGCGACGTCCTTGATGTTGGTTCATGAGGACATCACAGAGTTCTCCAAAGACACATAATTGAATCTAAAATCTTGCTAGATCATGTCCATGATCTCCACAATGGTCAGATACAGCTTCAGAAATTGGTGGAAAAGGTTGTTGAGAAAATGGAGGTACAAGTTTTTGAGGAGGAGAGAGGTGATTTCTGGTGCCCTTGTGACAACAAAGTGAAGAGAACTTGTGTCTCAAATTACTACTTGAACCTCTTAGTTGAACCTATGCATTGAACCACTTCGTTGAACCTCTTGTTTGAACCTCTTTGTTGAACCTTTCTAGAGTTCATTTGGTAGGTTCAATGAATTTTAGTTCAACTGTTCCTTGGTTCATTGGTTTGAGGATATGCGATGTTGGCATCGCTGTGACGAAGTACTATCGGCAGGACCGTGTTGAAGACCATTGGCATCGGTGAGACAAGGGCTGTCGGAATAAGCATCGAAGGTTTGTCCGATGCTGAGTGTCACCCCGATGGAAGCATTCAACCGTCGGCAAGACAAGGCTTATTGGCCAAACTTTGTGGAGTTACTCCGACAGGAGTAGTCACTCCGACGAAGGTTATGGGTTGGTCGTCGGCGAGACAAGGCCTATCGGCCAAACTCTGTAGAGTTACTCCGGCAGGAGTAGTCACTCCGATGGCGTATGTCTATCGGCAAGAGAATACCCGTCGGCATAGCCTAAAGGTGTTGGGCCGATGTACTGCGGTCATTCCGATGGAGGTATCGGTGAGACAAACCACTGTCGGAGCGAGGGCTAGATCTTTTGCCGATGGAGAGTGTCATACCGATGGTACCATTGGTGATCGGGGAGACTATGCTCATCGGTGGAGGGTGAAGTCTGTGGGCCGATGGTAGTTGTTATGCCGATGGACTTGGAGGCTTGGAGGCTTGGTATTGTCGGCAACAAAATTGCCGACAATAGCCTTTGGTTCGTTGGCATTTATAAACTGCGATGTCATTGGCGACTTGGTATATGTGGGACTAAATGTCTCACTGAAATATGAACCGTTGCGACGGTTAGATGGCAGCGACGTATGAGGAATTTGTTCTATCAGTTAGAGCAGAAGTGTGTAACGACTCTTGTTCTTGCAGACTGGAAATAGAATGATAAGTCTACAGGTGTCGTTGGTATTATGATGACAAGACTTGAAAAAAGGTTCGTTCTGTAAATATACAGTGAGCGAACTGTGTATGAGGTCGAGAATCAAACACCAGAGCAAGAAGCTGAGTTCTTTATTGTAACTGTATATCTTACTGTAATAAAGATTATTTTCTTGTGGTGGTGGGTTTTTTACCCGTAAGGGTTTTCCCACGTAATTCTGTGTGTCTGTGTTCTAAATATTGTCTATTTTGGTTTCTCTCATGTACCTATCTATGTTATTTAGTTTTTAAAAGTGACTTGTCTGCATCGTCCCCTTGGAATTAACATTAGGGAAGCTGTCTTCCGCACCTGTGCTTTCCTTACAAGTGGTATCAGAGCCTGGCCCGTTGTGTTATCCTTGTCAGTAGTTTGGGTTTTTTGTGTTAATTCTGTTGTGTGGGAGTTCTGTAGAGTGTTATTTTTAAATTAAATAGAGATGGCAAGTACATCAGACAAAATAGACATTGAGAAATTCAATGGCACAAACTTTGAGTTGTGGAAACTTAAAGTTGAAGACATGTTAGTCTATAGAGATCTTTGGGTTGCTGTGTCTGGAGTTCAACCTACAGGCATGAAGCAAGAAGATTGGGAACTGATATGCAGAAAAAGCCAAAGGACTAATAAGACTGAGTTTATCTGACTCTGTTCTATTGAACATCCATGAGGAGAAATCTGCAAGTGATTTGTGGAAAAAGTTGAATAATATTTATCAGGGCAAGTCCTTGGTAAATAAACTTTTCCTCAGAAAGAAATTGTATTCTCTGAAGATGGATGAAGGTGCATCTGTAGCAGAACATCTGAGTGCATTCAATACGATTGTTGCTCAGTTGACATCTATAGGTGTAAAAATAGAAGAGGAAGATCGCTGTATGCTTCTGTTATGTTCCTTACCTGGGTAAGTGCAAGAAGATGGGGGGGCAAAAAGGGGTCTTAAGTGGCCACTTTTTTTCTGAAATCAGGAAATACTGGCCTTGGATGAGAAATTGAGCATAGTTACACTCAAAATTTAGAGATGCAACCAAAACAATGTTCGTAGTGCTCCGAGTCTACTTTCTAAACTACTATTTTGTTTTGAAAATGGCATAGATTAAGGGGTTCAAAAGAGGGAGCCACAGAAATTGGTGTTGTTTCTGTCAAAAAAACATAACATAGCATGTTTTGTGGCTCCCTCAAAAGGTCAACTTTTTTTTGGAATTTTTAAAATCTCTTCGGTGAGATATTAGCTAATAGCATGTAGTTTATGCCTGATTTTTCTGATAATTTTTTGATGAATATTTGATTTTTTACTAATTTTTAAAGTGGACACATCCTAAAAAACAGAATTTTGGCCGTGCTACCCCTATAAATTTTGAAAACTAATTGAAAATCATTTTTTTATTTTTTTAATATTTGTAGAATGGAGTCTAGTTTCTAAATATGTAATTTTTTTGAAATTTGAATGAATAGTTATTTTACAATGAAAAAAAGACCAAACAGTGGTTTTTGCATAAAAACGGACACACAAACAAAAGAAATTAAAGATGAAAGGCTTAACATTGTTAAAATGTGAAAAAAATCACATCGTCAAATAGCTAAGAGAAAGCCTAACATTACCCATGTGTTCGATTTGTTCAACCTTGAAACACGTGCAAATCTGAGGGTTAGCACGAACGAAATTATGTGAAATTTTGAAGAATACAGAAAAACACGTCTGTGACTGTTCATAAGGCACTCCAAGCCTTTGGGTTGGAAATCCAAAGCAAATCCCAAGCCCAAGGCTTGGGATTCCCAAAGCAAGAAATAACGCGAGCGCGTTATAACGCGCTCGCGTTATTTCTTGCCTTACATTTTTTCCCGCAAGTCTGTCTTTTGCCATGTTTGACATAATGCGAGCGCGTTATAACGCGCTCGCGTTATGTCCCACTCAAATTTTTTTACATTCAAGGCTATTCATCATGAGGGTTAAGGCATAAGGGATAGAGTTGGAAGGTTTACGGATAAGGGATTAGCGTTTAAGGTATAGTATCAAGCCCGTTGAGGGTCTAGGAATAGGGATAGCGTTTAAGGTTTAGGGATGAGGGATGACAGATTATGGTTGAGGGTCGAGGGATCAAAGTTAAAGGTTGAGGGATTAGGGTTTGACATTAAGGGTTGAGGGTTGAGGTTCAAGGGTCAAGGGTTTAGGGATAGGGTTTAGGGTTGAGGGATTAGGGTTAAAGTAGAGTGTGGAGGGTGTAAGGATTAGGGATAGGGTTGGAGGGTTTAGGGATAAGGGATTAGGGTTTAAGGTATAGTATCAAGTCTGTTGAGAGTTTAGGAATAGGGATAGCATTTAGGGATTAGGGATGAGGGATTATAGTTGAGGGATGATGGATTAGGGTTGAGGGTTGAGGGATTAGGGTTTAGGGATAAGGTTTAGGGTTGAGGGTTGAGGGATTAGGGTTTAAGGTATAGTGTTGAGGGTTGAGGGTTGAGGGTTTAGGATTAGGGTTTAGGGTTGACGGATTAGCATTTAATGTCGAGGTTAGGGTTAGAGTGTTGAGGGTAGAGGGATTAGGGATAGGGTTTAGGGTTTAAGGTTTAAGGATTGAGGGTTGAGGCTTTAGGGATGAGGGTTTAAGGCTTAAGATATAGTGTCAAGTGTTGAGGGTGTAGGGATAGGGTTTAAGTTTTAAGGGTTAAGGGTTGAGGGATATGGATTAGGGTTTAAGGTACAGTGTTGAGGGTCGAGGGATCAGAGTTAAGGGTTGAGGGATTAGGGTTTAACGTTGAGGGTTGAGGGTTGAGGTTCGAGGGTCAAGCGTTTAGGGATAGGGTTGAGGGTTGAGGAATTAGGGTTAAAGTAGAGTGTGGAGGGTATAAGGATTAGGGATAGGGTTGGAGGGTTTAGGGATAAGGGATTAGGGTTTAAGGTATAGTATCGATTCTGTTGAGGGTGTAGGAATAGGGATAGCATTTAGGGTTTAGGGATGAAGGATTAGAGTTGGGGGATGACAGATTAGGGTTGAGGGTTGAGGGATTAGGGTTTAGGGATAAGGTTTAGGGTTGAGGGATGAGGGATTAGGGTTTAAGGTATAGTGTTGAGGGTTTAGGGATAGGGTTTAGGGTTGAGGGATTAGGATTTGACGTTGAGGGTTGAGGGTTTAGGGTTTAGGGTTAGGGTTGAGAGATGAGGGATCAGAGTTAAGGGTTGAGGGAATAGGGTTTAACGTCGAGGGTTGAGGGTTGAGGTTCGAGGGTCAAGGGTTTAGGGATAGGGTTGAGGTTGAAGGGATTAGGGTTAAAGTAGAGTGTGGAGGGTGTAAGGATTAGGGATAGGGTTGGAGGGTTTAGGGATAAGGGATTAGAGTTTAAGGTATAGTATCGAGTCTGTTGAGGGTTTAGGAATAGGGATAGCATTTAGGGTTTAGGGATGAGGGATTAGAGTTGAGGGATGAGGGATTAGGGTTGAGGGTTGAGGGATTAGGGTTTAGGGATAAGGTTTAGGGTTGAGGGTTGAGGGATTGGGGTTTAAGGTATAGTGTTGAGGGTTGATGGTTTAGGGATAGGGTTTAGGTTTGAGGGATTAGGGTTTAGGGTTGATGAATTAGGGTTTAATGTTGAGAGTTGAGGGTTGAGGGTTGAGGGTTGAGGTTGAGGGATAGGGTTAATGGTCAAGGAATTAGGGTTAAATAAGAGTGTCGATGGTAGAGGGATTAGGGTTTAAGGTATAGTATCGAGCCTGTTGAGGGTCTAGGAATAGGGATAGCGTTTAGGGTTTAGGAATGAGGGATTAGAGTTGAGGGATGACGGATGACAGATTAGGGTTGAGGGTTGAGGGATTAGGGTTTAGGGACAAGGTTTAGGGTTAGGGTTTAGGGATAGGGTTTAGGGTTGAGGGATTAGAGTGAAGGGTTGAGGGATTAGAATTTGGCGTTGAGGGTTTAGGGTTTAGGATCAGGGTTGAAGGTTGAGGGATCAGAGTTAAGGGTTGAGGGATTAGGGTTTGATGTTGAGGGTTGAGGGTTGAGGTTCGAGTGTCAAGGGTTTAGGGATAGGGTTGAGGGTCGAGGAATTAGGGTTACAGTAGAGTGTGGAGGGTATAAGGATTAGGGATAGGGTTGGAGGGTTTAGGGATAAGGGATTAGAGTTTAAGGTATAGTATCGAGTCTGTTGAGGGTTTAGGAATAGGGATAGCATTTAGGGTTTAGGGATGAGGGATTAGAGTTGAGGGATGAGGGATTAGGGTTGAGGGTTGAGGGATAAGGTTTAGGGTTGAGGGTTGAGGGATTAGGGTTTAAGGTATAGTGTTGAGGGTTGATGGTTTAGGGATAGGGTTTAGGTTTGAGGGATTAGGGTTTAGGGTTGATGAATTAGGGTTTAATGTTGAGAGTTGAGGGTTGAGGGTTGAGGGTTGAGGTTGAGGGATAGGGTTAATGGTCAAGGGATTAGGGTTAAATAAGAGTGTCGATGGTAGAGGGATTAGGGTTTAAGGTATAGTATCGAGCCTGTTGAGGGTCTAGGAATAGGGATAGCGTTTAGGGTTTAGGAATGAGGGATTAGAGTTGAGGGATGAAGGATGACAGATTAGGGTTGAGGGTTGAGGGATTAGGGTTTAGGGACAAGGTTTAGGGTTAGGGTTTAAGGTATAGTGTTGAGGGTTTAGGGATAGGGTTTAGGGTTGAGGGATTAGAGTGAAGGGTTGAGGGATTAGAATTTGGCGTTGAGGGTTTAGGGTTTAGGATCAGGGTTGAAGGTCGAGGGATTAGAGTTAAGGGTTGAGGGATTAGGGTTTGATGTTGAGGGTGAGGGTTGAGGTTCGAGGGTCAAGGGTTTAGGGATAGGGTTGAGGGTCGAGGAATTAGGGTTAAAGTAGAGTGTGGAGGGATGACGGATGATAGATTAGGGTTGAGGGTTGAGGGATTAGGGTTTGATGTTGAGGGTTTAAGGTTTAGGGTTAGGGTTGAGAGATGAGGGATCAGAGTTAAGGGTTGAGGGATTAGGGTTTGACGTCGAGGGCTGAGGTTCGAGGGTCAAGGGTTTAGGGATAGGGTTGAGGTTGAAGGGATTAGGGTTTAGGGACAAGGTTTAGGGTTAGGGTTGAGGGATTAGGGTTTAAGGTATAGTGTTGAGGGTTTAGGGATAGGGTTTAGGGTTGAGGGATTAGAGTGAAGGGTTGAGGGATTAGAATTTGGCGTTGAGGGTTTAGGGTTTAGGATCAGGGTTGAAGGTTGAGGGATTAGAGTTAAGGGTTGAGGGATTAGGGTTTGATGTTGAGGGTTGAGGGTTGAGGTTCGAGGGTCGAGGGTCGAGGAATTAGGGTTAAAGTAGAGTGTGGAGGGATGACAGATGACAGATTAGGGTTGAGGGTTGAGGGATTAGGGTTTGATGTTGAGGGTTGAGGGTTTAGGGTTAGGGTTGAGAGATGAGGGATCATAGTTAAGGGTTGAGGGATTAGGGTTTGACGTTGAGGGCTGAGGTTCGAGGGTCAAGGGTTTAGGGATAGGGTTGAGGTTGAAGGGATTAGGGTTTAAGGTATAGTGTTGAGGGTTGATGGATCAGAGTTAAGGGTTGAGGGATTAGGGTTGAGGGTTGTAAGGATTAGGGATAGGGTTGGAGGGTTGACGGATTAGGATTTGACGTTGAGGGATTAGGATTTGACGTTGAGGGTTGAGGGATTAGGATTTGACATTGAGGGTTGAGGGTTTAGGGATAGGGTTGAGGGATTAGGATTTGACATTGAGGGTTGAGGGTCAAGGGATCAGAGTTGAGGGTTTAGGGTTTAGGGATCTATAGCAGGACAAAACGCGAGCACGTTATAGCGCGAGCGTGTTATAACGCGCTCGCGTTTTGTATTTCTACTGAAACGGTAAAAAAGTGGTTACCCCCGTGATCCAGGCCCACATGCTCTGTTTTCTTACTGATTCTGCGCGTGCTCTGACAAAAAAGAAGTGCTTTCATGCTATTGGGAATTTCACATGCACATTTGACACATTGTACCACCTTTGCATGATCTTTCCACCACCTTTTCTGCTTTGCCAACTTGAGAAGGAGGAAATAACATAGTTTTCAAACCAAATTTGATATATATCTATACAAGTTTCAATTTTTGTAGTATTGCAATGTTAATTTTGATTCAATTTTAAGAATTTAACATTGAAAAGGAAGCAAGTGGTGAAAAACTCAAATTGTTGAGGAGTTTGATGCAAGAAGATAAAAACACTACATAATTGGGTACTCTCTCCATTCAAATCTTCGTTTTTTAGGTATGTCAAGTCTTTACATGCATGTTCTTTACATTTTCCTTATTTCGGATTGAATTACTTTATCATGCTTTATCATACATGTTTAAAATAGACACATTTCCAATCAAGAAAGCAACCTACAATCTCACATGATGCCATGTATATTTTCTACACTTGGGCTCTTTAATAATTATGTGTAATAAACAAACCTTAGTTCATACCATGATGTCAAACTATACAAGTATAAATCCTTACAACATAAAAAAAATACAATCCCACTATTATCATGTATTCATTTCTTAGGAACTAATATTGGTCTCTTTATCATGCTACAGACAAATTCTCCGTCATGCCGAGGAAATGATCAAGAATTAAACCAACACAGGAAGAGATAGAAGCTAAGAATGCAAAGAAAGCAATGGCTATGAGGGAACTTCGTGAGAAGAGGAAATTGGACACGATAAATGAAGACATACCAATTGAAGAGGAACCACAACCATCACAAAGAGATATGGTATTGGCGACACAAAGAGAACGAATGCAAAAACTTCGTGGTACGAGAGATTTGAATACCATAGTTGGAGACACATCCTTTATTGCAAGACAACATGTAGGGACACCATCTACCACATCTCAAGTTGAGAGTACATCATCACTCACATGTGATGAAGGAGGTACGCCATCGTTCCCACCTCAACCTCAAGGTATGTCATCTATTCCATCTTCGATCGAAGGTATGCCATCTAACCCATCTCATTTAAATATTGATGAAATTCCTAATGTTGAGATGAATTTACCTAACTTGACACCACCTAGAATTTTGCATAGAAAGCCAAAGTATTTGATTGATATCGATGAGAATATTTTGCAGCCAATGGAAGGTAAGATTCCAAAACGCACTTGTAGAAGATATGCTAATAAGATTTGGAGATTGTTCTTTGAAAAGTTAAATGAGACTGCAAGATGTCAACTATTCGTTGAAATGATGCGAAGTATAAAGTATAGGTCTATCATGAAGATTCTTGGGTTGAGAACATCAGAGGCTTCAAGTGAAAAATCTATTGTCAAGAATCTAATGAGTGCGTATGAGAGTGTGGGTAACACCTCACGCACAAAAGATAGTAATGCAACACGACGTGTGATTACATCGACTATAGTAAGTAGTCAAACGAGGAAAGCTCGTCTCATTAGAAAGACAAGTCAAAAATTGAGAATTAATAGGAAAACTTTATCAAGAGCTGTTGGAAGACGCCAAAGAATTGAGGACACTAATGCTAATGAATTATGGGCGTTCTCGGGGAGACTACCACGAAAAGATAAACCAATTGTTGAAGCATTGAGGTCACTAATTGAAGACTTTTGGAAGAATTACACAAGGGTATCTCCGAATCAAAGGGATGTGGTAAGAAGGAGAATTGGTAGTCAGAACCGCGAGCCACATCCAAAGCATTTTTTGGATGAGACTCAAACACAGTTTTATGGTAAATTTCTAGAGAAGTATCCTCAAATTAAAATTTGTCAAAGATATTTTGAAATGCTAAAACCTTTCTATGTTAAGATAAATCACACACGCACTACTTGTTGTTGTAGATTACATATTGAATTTTCTAACCATTTTGATGCTTATAGGTCTATATGTTTAGATATGCATACTAACAATGATTTGCAGGGTTGTGCCATATGTGCCCCACCAACATCTTCAAGAGACTTCATATCAATAATTTTATGTGAAAGAGAGGAAGGTCAAATATTCTACAAGAAATTATGCTTGGATGGCACATGTCATCGTTGCGGTGGCTTGCAACATTTGCCAATATGTGAACATATGGAAATAACACATGCGGTTGGAAATGAACTAGTAGAGTTTGGCAAGTATAAAACAGTGGCATACAATACAAAAGATGGTAAAGAAGCAAAGAGGTGTGAATTAGTTATTGAAAAGATTCCAGTGTATCAGTTTATGCCTATATTTCGTGACAGCATAGTGTATGAGTATGCAAGACATGCCCATAGAGCTCGATGGTTGGACTTGCAATTCAAGTTATACAAGGACACATTTTCAGTTGGTAGCATTGTTTCAGTCATCGACTTTGCAGAGAACTACAGTCTACAGCCACAGCGTGAGGTGCAATCACAATATTACAACTCCACACAGGTTTCTATATTTGTGCACATCGCATTCATTCATGCGAATGATAGTACAGAGGATGACAGAAAGATCATAAGGGAGTATCATTTCTATATTAGTGATGATCGTACGCATTCTACGGAGTTCGTGCAAGGTTGCTTTCAGGTGTTCTATAATAATTTGGCTAGAAGGGGCATATCGTTCAGTCAGCATATCATATGGTCGGATAATTGTGCATCACAATTCAAGAACTCGCGGAATTTCTATTAGCTGAGTAGGAGGCATAATTTTACAGGTATTCAACATATGTGGAACTTTTGTGAGGCCGGGCATGGAAAGGGGGAGCATGATGGTGCAGGAGCATGTATCAAAAGAGCCATAGCACGAGAAGAGTTAAAGTATAAAGACAATGCAAAGTTGACAGATGCAAAATCGATTGTCGAGTGGTGTAATGCTTCCATGGGTCCAGGTAATGAAGGTAAGTCTTTAGTTCGTAGATTTTTTGGTTGATAGATGATACTAACATTGCACCATATGAGGATTGTTGTACACTGACAGGATCAAATGAGATGCACTCTTTCAGAAGCTCAATTGCAGGTTCATGGAGTATCCATACACGAAAGATGTCATGCTTTTGTTCTTCCTATACAATTCAAGTCTGGGATGAGTGCGAGTCAAAGGAGTGGGTTGACGAATGGCAGTTAAGTTATCTTAGCCCACTTGACACGTATCGACCCCCGACGGCACTGGAACTAACACAGATGGAATCGTCAGTTGACTTTGACCACATATCAGATTTAGTTCAACCAGGTAATATAGGGCACATATATGCATCTAATTTCATCTAGTTCAACCAGGTAATGTCATCTTACTTTGTAGTGTTTTTGTAATGTTGACTAATTTCATCTAATTTGCTACACATATCAATGTAGGACACGTATATGCAGTTATTGCAGATGAAGATAATGAAGAGGGAACAGATTATTACTTATGTCGTTGTGTTGAGGCCAAAAAGAAATTGGAGGCCCCTGTTACAGAGGGAGAAAACATCGAATACCCTACAGGATCAGTGGTTATTACTGGAACATGGCTTAGAAGGTAGCCACATAAGAGTGTTAATATTTGGCTATTTCAGGACTTTGACATGCATCGAAAGATTCTTCATTACTCGAACCTTGTCGTGGCATCCAATGTTCATTTGATAAAGTATCGGGGTAGACCTTTGAACAAAATATTGTGGAAGGTGCGTGAGTCTGACCATGAAGCAATACTTGACACAATAAAGAGTAGAGCAGATCCAGATGGTTCATTGGATTAATTTGTAAGTATTCACATTGATTTTGTAAAGTTATGTTACATTGAGTTGTAAGTATGCACATTAATTTGTAAGGTTTGTCTTTTTTTATTTCCTCCTGCATTTTTACACATATGTACACATTTTTACATCATCATGTTATGCATTTTTGGTGTCCTGCTCCTGATGCGACCAAACTCATAACTCACCCTACTAGACACCATTTGATGATCTCTCCAACACTCTGGATCCAGGGCGCCCAATCATGATGATGACCTATATACCATTCTCCCAAGGCGCTCATAATGAATGAATGATAAGGAGTGCCTTGACCTCTATAATCAAGGTGATTTTAAGTCACTTTGAGTCATTTGGGGTCAGTTTGAGTCTTTGAGTCATGTTGCAAAAAAGTGTCAATGTTGTCAAGTTGCACAAAGCAACCTTTGCATTTTTGGTGTCTTGCTCGTGATGTGACCAAACTGACTGTTCCAACGCATTCGGATGGGTACATTTACGCTAGGCATGGTCCTGTTTTTCACCCAAACATGTCGAAACAGTCTGAGCTACATTGTACCAATGATATCCCTGAAGAGTCCAAAGTGCAAAAAGGCTGCAATCTTTGACGAGATGTTACTTGAAAACCATGTCACTTAGAAACATTCCGTCTGAGGCAACACTATCACGTAGAGTGCCTCTACAATAACCTCTCTCGATTTTTTATAGCTCTGAGGCATTTACCCGTGGTGAAAGGTTTTCTGCTGCCCCAAAAATCGTCAGAAGGAGGCAGTGTAAAGTTGCAAAGGGGTGTAACTTTTGTCCTGCTCCTAATGCGACCAAACTGACTCTTCCAACGCGTCCGAATGGGTACATTTATGCTAGGCATGGTCCTATTTCTCACCCAAACATGTCGAAACAGTCGGAGCTACATTGTACCGACGATATCCCTGAAGAGTCCAAAGTGCAAAAAGGCTACAATCTTTGACGAGATGTTACTCGAAAACCGTGTCACTTAGAAACATTCCGTCTGAGGCAACGGGATCACGTAGAGTGCCTCTACAATAACCTCTCTCAGTTTTTTATAGCTCTGAGGCATTTGCCCGTGGTGAAAGGTTTTCTGTTGCCCCAAAAATCGTCAGAAGGAGGCAGTGTAAAGTTGCAAAGGGGTGTAACTTTCGTCCTGCTCCTGATGCGACCAAACTGACTGTTCCAACGCGTCCGAATGGGTACATTTATGCTAGGCATGGTCCTATTTCTCACCCAAACATGTCGAAACAGTCGGAGCTACATTGTACCGACGATATCCCTGAAGAGTCCAAAGTGCAAAAAGGCAGCAATCTTTGACGAGATGTTACTCGAAAACCGTGTCACTTAGAAACATTCCGTCTAAGGCAACGGGATCACGTAGAGTGCCTCTACAATAACCTCTCTCGGTTTTTTATAGCTCTTAGGCATTTGCCTGTGGTGAAAGGTTTTCTGTTGCCCCAAAAATCGTCAGAAGGAGGCAGTGTAAAGTTGCAAAGGGGTGTAACTTTCGTCCTGCTCCTGATGCGACCAAACTGACTGTTCCAACGCGTCCGAATGGGTACATTTATGCTAGGCATGGTCCTATTTCTCACCCAAACATGTCGAAATAGTCGGAGCTACATTGTACCAACGATATCCCTGAAGAGTCCAAAGTGCAAAAAGGCAGCAATCTTTGACGAGATGTTACTCGAAAACCGTGTCACTTAGAAACATTCTGTCTGAGGCAACGGGATCACGTAGAGTGCCTCTACAATAACCTCTCTCGGTTTTTTATAGCTCTGAGGCATTTGCCCGTGGTGAAAGGTTTTCTGTTGCCCCAAAAATCGTCAGAAGGAGGCAGTGTAAAGTTGCAAAGGGGTGTAACTTTCGTCCTGCTCCTGATGCGACCAAACTGACTGTTCCAACGCGTCCGAATGGGTACATTTATGCTAGGCATGGTCCTATTTCTCACCCAAACATGTCGAAACAGTCGGAGCTACATTGTACCGACGATATCCCTGAAGAGTCCAAAGTGCAAAAAGGCAGCAATCTTTGACGAGATGTTACTCAAAAACCGTGTCACTTAGAAACATTCCGTCTGAGGCAACGAGATCACGTAGAGTGCCTCTACAATAACCTCTCTCAGTTTTTTATAGCTCTTAGGCATTTGCCCGTGGTGAAAGGTTTTCTGTTGCCCCAAAAATCGTCAGAAGGAGGCAGTGTAAAGTTGCAAAGGGGTGTAACTTTCGTCCTGCTCCTGATGCGACCAAACTGACTGTTCCAACGCGTCCGAATGGGTACATTTATGCTAGGCATGGTCCTATTTCTCACCCAAACATGTCGAAATAGTCGGAGCTACATTGTACCGACGATATCCCTGAAGAGTCCAAAGTGCAAAAAGGCAGCAATCTTTGACGAGATGTTACTCGAAAACCGTGTCACTTAGAAACATTCCGTCTGAGGCAACGGGATCACGTAGAGTGCCTCTACAATAACCTCTCTCAATTTTTTATAGCTCTGAGGCATTTGCCCGTGGTGAAAGGTTTTCTGCTGCCCCAAAAATCGTTAGAAGGAGGCAGTGTATTAAGTCAGGATGAAAGCCTATTCACTCTAGGCGCCTGTTTTTGACCAAATCACACATGCGCCTTGAACAACTCTGTCTTCAAGGCGCTTTTCTCTAATCTCTCTAACTCTCCAAATCCACTAAGGCGCAAATTTTACCTCTTGGGCTCAAGATATAGGTTCTTCATCCAAGGCGCCAGAATGGTCCAAAGGCGCATTTCACCTCTAACCTCACCTCTGACCTTACTTGGAGGCACTAAACCTCATCTCATTGCTCTCCTCCATTACAAGCGCTCACTTACCTCAATCTTGGGCGCATACCAACATCCCAACATCCAAATCACCTAGGCGCTCAAAACCTTCAAGACTCAAGGTGCATTTTATGATCAAACAAGGTATCTCCTGAACAAGGCGCTCATAGTCTCATCAGGGCGTTAATCATCATCATGAGCACTCATATTGTTCTAGGCGCACAGTTATCTCTAGAATGCTCAAGGCGCACATACCCTTCTCTAGGCTAGTTTACACTTATTCAAGGCGCTCATTCCAAACTTACATGAACTCCTCATTACAAGACGCACAAACTAGATGATCCTAGGGCATAAGGGCGCTCATAGGAGTTGTTATGTGTCATTTTGGCCAAGGTTTTCCGGAGCAGTGAAGACATTAGGAAGGGGATGATCGTTTGGATAGTTTTGAATGCTTTATTTCTCCTTGTTTAAACTAGGCGCTCACTGAGGATTGGAGTAGCCTTTGCACCCTCACATCATATTAATCGGCGTTTCAGAGGCAATCATAGTATAGGAAGATTTGCGCCTTGAAGAAGAGAGTTATCTGGTGAGTGCTTAGGAGTTCTGGCGCCTAGGGGAAAGGTCTAGGTAGAGCGCCTTCAGACTTTGACAGTGAAGTGCCTTAAGGAGTTGGATGATGTTTTTAGCGCCTTAAGGATGATGATGGAGTGCCTTGGAGTCAGGTTAGTCTGGAGTACCTTAAGAAGGTAAAGCACTTCAAATGTAAACACAAGTGTTTTGAGCGCCCTAATGAGAAGTTGTCTTGGCACCATAAGTTGTTCAAACGAAGATATGCGCCTTGGATAGTTGCAAAGACCTAATTTAGCGCCCAAGGTTGGAAGACTCTTTGTGAGCGTCCAGTGTTTGAAAGCTCTTTGTGTTTGGTGCATTAAAATGAATTTGGCACCTAAGTAGTATTGAAACACTCAACTGAGCGCCTAAAGCCCATGAGAGAAGTGATATGCGCCTTGATAGGAATATCATGGAAGATGAGTTTACTGAATGGCGCCTTGAATGACTTGGTTGATTAAGTGTTTTAGCGCCTAGATATGGGATGAATCATTGAGCGCCTTTGGTTGAGATGATGTCAGCACCTTTGAGATTATAACACCTTGGAATCAAGTTCGAAGGAGCACCTTGAGAAGGTAAAACACTTCAAATGTTTTCAAGGAATTGGAGAAGTCACTTAGTGCCTAGAAGGAATTCCAGAGCAAGAGGGTTGGAGCGCCTTGAGCTTCAAGTCAGATATGCACCTAGACCTCTACCCTTTAGCAAGTTGAAGCCCTCTGAGCCTTGACAACGTGAGAATGCCTTATAGTGAATATGCGCCTTGCGCAAGGTTGAATACAAAGTTGAGGAGTATATCATAATGAGTAAGTGCACTATAGGGTTAGATGATAAAGACTAGTGCCTTGAGTGTCTTGGTCAAAATTTTGACGTGAGAAGTCTTGCAAGATCAAACCCTGGAGTGCGCCTTAGAGAGAACCTATTGATCCTTTGCTTTGACAAGATTTGGGAGCCAGAATGATCCTTAATAAATGGAATGTATCTACACCAATTTTGCGCCTTTAGGGAAGTGATGGTGGCCAGAATGATCCTTAATCTCATGTTTGTGCGCCTAGGTCTAGAAGCAAGATTTGAGCACCTTAGGATAGGGTTTTTTGCACCTTGTCTTGGAGAGTGAATTTGTGCCTTGGATGATGTTGAAGCGCCTTGGGATGAAATGCGCCCAAACTTACAGAGGGCCTTCAGTGAGGGAGTTGAAGAGAGTGCTTAGAGGAAGGATAGCCTTAAGATCAAACTAAGTACTTAGAAACCTAAGATTAGCGCCTTATTTGAAGTTATACACCTATTCTGGCGCCAGAGAGTGAGTTTGAGTGTGAAGAAGTGAATGTCTGCGCCTTGAAGGGGATACAAAGGGAAGATGATGCACCTTGATGGGTTGATGATGGAAATTTGCGTTTTGGAGCTAAATGTGCGCCTTGAATCTAAATGATATTTGAGTGCTTAGAGGTAAATAGGGGCGCCTTTGAGAATTCTTTGTGCTTTAAGGAATGGATTGTGGCGCTTTGGACTAAGGTAAGTCCTGAGCACTTCCAATGATTTTAAGGAGCGCCTTGAAGGAGATAGTGCATAGAGGTACAATGAATCTTCCGGAGAACATGGATAGACAACTAAGTCTCCAACTTGAGTCTTCTAAGTGAATTGGATGATGAAGAGAGTCTAGTCATTTTGGGCACTAGTATCAGGATGAATCATCCAAAATGGGTGCCTAGAACTAGAAGGCGCCAATGCATGAGTTCAAGGATCCTCCATTGGAGCGCCTAGCCCAGATGGCTATAGATTGAAAGTTTTAAAGCTAAGTGATGTCTCTTAGGTGAATTCCTAGCCCAGGTGCATGTGTTGGGAAAAACTCTTTGGCTCTGGCGCCTAGAATTGGGAGCTTTGTAAGATGCACCAATTGATGAAACATTTCCATTTTGTGCCTAGAATAGAACTCTCTCACATAGTTGAAATTGACTTGATAGAAGGAGATAAGTCTTAAGGACTAGTTTGGTGCCTCACTTGCCTATCTCACCTTTGAAATGCGCTTTGGTTGATGATCATCATTGATGGAGCCTAGTGAAATGTAAAGCTATTTGCATCTCCAGAGGATCAAAATTGGATTAGGAGATCATCCTTGCAGTTGAGATTGACAGAGAAGTGTTAAAGGAATCACTTCAAATGGGCGCCTAAGCTAGTTGAGGCGCATATCAATTCCACTGTAACTCCAGACTAACGCTTAGGATCCAGTCATCTCCTAAGGCGCAGTTCCATTCACCCATGACCTCGCTTGGCGTCTAAAACTTGGAAACTCCTTTGGAAAGCTCCTGTTGCGCCTAGAAGATGAGTTTGGGATATCAACTTGCAAAAGGCTTAGAAACTCTTCAAAGATGTTAGGCACAATCCCATGGCACTGGAGCTCAGTTTTGGTGCCTTCAAGGAATAGCACATGAAGGAACTTGGGAGGTCAGGTGCTTGTAAAAGGGAACACCTTGGAACATCTTCCAGGGGTTGAAGTAGTAAGAAAACATCAAGTGAGTCTAGGCGCACTCCCTTGTGTGAACAGTTTAGCTCTGGCGCCTAGCCACAGAGTGAGCCAGAAGAAGTAGTTTGGACATTAGAAGATAGGCGCTCATTCTACAATGAAGCATTCCACCTTCCTAATCAACAAAGACTTGCAAGAATTGACAAAGGAAGCTAAGGCGCACCTTCTACTTGTTTCCACCTCCAGAATGCGCCTAACCTTGAAAGGGGGTTCAAAGATGTTTGTTAGACCTTTTCACTCAAGGCGCTCACCTTAGGCGCACTTTCTAAGTCCTTGTCACCTCAAGGAAACACCTAGTTTGGAAGGCGCTTGCCCTGTTCTCCACTCCTTTCAATTGGCGCCTAGAACACAGAATGCATGAAAGGAGCGCCTAGACTCCAGAGGGCTCATTTGGGCGCCTAGCATTTAAAACACTTTCATAATGATGATGTTTTGGCGCCTACTCTTGGAAACAATCCAAAGCATCCATAACTCTAATTGGCGCCTAATGTTGACAAGGCGCAACTTCAGGAGGAGGTCACCTCAACTTGGCGCCCAAGTCAGAAAAACCTGTAAATCCTTCAAATATGCGCCTACCTTGTGAGGTGATGAGTTGAACATTCCAAATCTTCAAATGTTGCTCAAGTAAGGAAGACATTGTAACATCAAGGCTTCAAGGCCTGTCCTTGTATTTCCATTGAATGAGTTGTACTTCATGCTATTGAAAGCATTTTCCATGTAATAAGACATTGCAAGTTGATTGAATCAAGTAACAAGACAAGTACCCAACTCTAATGTTGTTTCATTCAAATAGTTATCTTGATGTATATCTTTATGTTATTGAAGTAGTTGATGAATTGTTAGCAAGTAAAAGTGTTTAAGTAAGGAAAATTTTTCGTAGAACTAGTTGGGTATCTTACACTTACACCATGCCTATCCATCAAACATCACAATGCAATCAAAATCCTAACAACATGCCCATGATCCAAGATCAAGTGCAATCATGCAAAGATATTATCAATCACAAGCCTATTAAGAATGAACTAGAGTCTTCTAGTACCATACTTTTCCATCAAACACGATCATGTAATCCATGGCCTATCAAGCCTATCAAAGAAAATGCAAACATCCTATGTAATACAATCAGACTTTAAATATTTGAAGTAGCCATCTACAAATATCCATTCAAAAGTGGATTTATAATGCAAGTATGGACGCCATCAATAAAAAAGATTTGTATTAACCAAATATCCATATACGCATACATCAATATCTGTCGATATAAGTATAACATATATACAAAATAGCCATATAGGCTTACAAGAATGCCATATAGGCATACAATGTCAACTATGTACAATACAAAATATATGTCCACAAATGCCATATAGGCATACAACAGAGGAACACAATAAAAAGTCATTCCCCTCTAGCTGGTGAAGAGAATAAATCACGAGCAGCCTTTGATCTTCTAGGGGATGGAGACATGCATGTGGGTGGTCTACTACGAACCCGAGGGCTACTCCTCCTATTTAGTTCTTCCTGCACCTTTACCTGTTACAAAAAAAAGTATAGATATTAATATATAGAAATTACATGTTATAAAAAAATGAAACATTTAACAAAATAATCACTTACCGCTAACATATAATCTGTCTGCTCACTTGCCTCAGTAGCAGGAAAAGGCCCTAGTGATGTCATGTCCTATAGAAACCATCCAGATAGAAATTAAACTTCAAATCAATAATCTTTTGATTTTTCAAAAATAGACAACTATAACAATGAATGTAAATTAAAATTTACTAATCTGCCTCATACCCCTGTCAATGCCATAGAGCTATGAATCGCAGAGGCCACACCCTGCTCCATTGCCCTATGAACATGGGGAGGTGTATCCGCAGCCTGCATCATCTGGAAATAAAACAACATTATTCAATTACGAAAACTATAATAGTGATGCAAATCATGGCTCCTAACATACACACATGCTCATCTAAACATGGAAGTACACACAATAAAACACACAAATCACATACAAAAATTTAGTAAGTACAATTCATTCATTAAACTATTTATTTTATTACCTCCGTAAAGCTTTGAAGTCCACCACCGCTGGCAGGTGTTGCCATGAAATCTACAGTGTTAACCTATTCAACATCCAAAATCAGAAATTAGAATACCATTCATATAACGATGCTATTCACATGTAATATTTATAATTGTTTACTAGTTACATACCTCGACAGTAGATGATCTAGTGAAAAATGTAGGTGGAGAACCACTGAAAACTGCATCGACGCTATGACCCTGAAATTTCATTAAAATCATCAATTTAAATTAGTTAATCTTGTATTTCAAAAATAAAATTTAATAAATTAAATTCAATAAACTTGCTAATATTTACCTGAGTATCAAGGCCGAAAGTCTCACTCAGGAGGGTATCTGTCATCGCCATCTGCTCAGCTGCAGATGTAGCCTGTGCACCTACGTCCTGACTGTCCATGGGGTCATAACCACAGGCTGACCCGCAAGCCTGGCAAGTATGCGGTGGGACCCTACTCCTCGCACTATCTCCCAACCCACTCTGTGTTGCAGGATCGGCATGCTCTATGATGCTCTGGGTCAAGGCACTAATCGACCTCAGTGTATCGACCTCAACACTCTCCTTCACAATGGAAGGGATAGAAACATGCTCGTGGGCTGGTCTGCTGATTACTTGTCTCACTACTCGCTGTGGGTCAAGACGTGCCCCTGGTCTATCCTGTGCTGAGCCCCCACCTCTACCCTGGAAGTCCCGCATATCAAAATAGTTTGGCACTTTATTGAGGACAAACTCAGAGTAGAGTTTCCTCAAAAAGTATTGCGGGACCTCATTGTTATTGCATGGAGGATGGTCAAAAACCATCCACCACCTCTGCCCGAAATTGTCCCTTATCGCTTGGTTGTTGCACCAATGGATAGGGAACCTCTTGCATGTAATGGGTGGAGGTTGATTTGTTTGTGGGTTTGTGAAAATTGAACACAAGTCTACTTTTGTAATTTGTAATTTTTTGACATCTTGGTATGATAATTTATCTGCATAGTAATCTCTAAACTCTCTCTTTTTATCGGTCCAACTAGTTATTTGCTTGCTAATTGAATTTACATTTGTTAACATAGACTCAAGAGATTCGGCAAGCGTGGACCTATGCAAGGTTGAAGTGGAAGGATCTTTCAACCTTGCAATTATATCTTCAATTTATTTTTTGTTGTTTTCAATTTGCCCTATTATATTATCTTGTGTTCTAGGGGCATGTCGAGGAATGAATGGAGGAGGTTGTTGTTCTGCAAGTATTTCCTCCTCAGGATTTTGTGGATTTTGAGGAGGAGGAGGAGGAGGAGGAGGAGGAGGAGGTGCATTAACATTTTCTGACAATTAACGAAATATACATTAAAAATCAACAAAAACCTACCTATATAGAAAGAAATTCAAACAAAAAAACAAAGATAACTCACCTCTTTGGCGTGCTCGACGTCGCGGCGGCATTTTGGCGATGAATTGACAAGATTTTTGCGTTGATTGGTGTTTTGTAGAACGCGAGCGCGTTTTTGAGGGTTTGGAGGCCGCGGGCAGAGGAGAAAATGGGAGAAATGAAATTGAGTTGCTTTTTTTTTTATTTATAGCAGCCCATAACGCGAGCGCATTATGCCTTAATTTTTTTCAAATTATTTTGGCCACTTTTTGGCCCCCCATCTTTTTGCACTTACCCACCTGACTCGTGGGACCATCTGGTGATGGCTATTGGAAGTACAACAACTACGTTTTCTCAGGAAACTGTTGTTGCCTCTTTGTTGTCTAAAGAGATGCAGAGGAAATCTTCTGGAATGGCCAAAGAGGCTCTGTCAGTTCGTGGTAGATCAAAGGAAAGAGGCAAGAAGAAGGACAAGAAGTCTAAATCCAAATCAGAGGGGAAATCAAAATCTCCTGGCAAGAAGTCCAAGGTGAAGTGCTGGAATTGTGGGCAGAAAGGTCATGCCAAGAAAGACTGCAAAGAGGAGAAAAAGAAGAAGAAGAACTTCTCTGACTCTGAGTCTTCACACAGTGATGCTGATGCTTTCATTGCTGCTCTGGCAACACCTGCTTCTGAAGATGTTTGGCTGATTGATTCAGGAGCATCTTTTCATATGACATCTCATAGAGAGTGGTTCACGAAGTATGAACCCTATGCTGGTGGCAAGGTGTTCCTGGCTAGTGATTCAACGTTGGAAATTGTTGGCCGAGGTCGAGTCAGAATCCAGTTCCCGAATGGCAGAATAAAGGGAATGAATGGAGTTCTTCATATACCAGGTCTGGCTCGAAATTTACTTTCTGTTAGTAAGCTTAATGATGTTGGAGTGCAAGTTACTTTTGTGAATGGTGGCTGTAAGATGACTAGAGGTTCTATTGTTCTGGCAAAAGGTGAACGCATTGGAACTTTGTATAGGTTAGATGCTAAACCAATGTGCTGTAATAATGTCTCTACAAAATCTGAAAAAGCCACTATTGTAACACATGATGTAAATTCTATGGAAGTTAAACTTCCTGCAGAGAAAACAATGCTCTGGCATCATAGACTTGGTCACATAGGTGAGAAAGGTTTAAAAACCTTGAAAAATAAAAACCTGGTAGATGGGCTGATTGATTGTAATCTGGAGTTCGATTTCTGTGAACATTGTATATATGGAAAGCACAACCGTGTTTCATTTTACTCTAATTCTCATAAATCTTCTGGTGTTCTGGACTATGTGCATTCTGATGTTTTTGGTCCAGTTGATGTTCCTTCTTTATCTAAATCAAGATACTATGTATCATTCATTGATGATTATTCAAGAAGGGCATTTGTATATTTTTTGAAAAACAAATCAGAAGTGTTCAGTCGATTTAAAGAATTTAAAACTCTTGTGGAAAATCAGACTGGTAGAAAACTAAAATGCTTGAGAACAGATAACGGTGGTGAATATTGCAATGCGGATTTTGATAAGTATTGTGTAGACCATGGAATTAAAAGGCATAAAACTACACCTTATACTCCACAATAGAATGGAGTTGCTGAAAGGTTAAATCGATCGTTGATGGAGAAAGCAAGAAGTATGTTGAGTTATGCTGGTCTTGAACAGAAGTTCTGGGCTGAGGCAGTTGCTACAGCTTGTTACTTGCTGAATCGTTCTCCTACATCAGCATTGGTTGATAAGACACCTATGGAAGCATGGTCTGGTAAGAAGGCCTCTCTAAGACATATTCGAGTCTTTGGCTGTGAGGCATATGCTCATATTCCTGAAGTTAAAAGATCTAACTTGGATAACAAGGCAGTTAAATGTATCTTTGTTGGCTATGGAGTCGGTATTAAAGGATACAAGCTTTGGAATCCTGAAACTGAAAAGGTAATCTACAGCAGGAATGTAATTTTCAGAGAGCTGAAACCATTGGTTGTTGATCCTCAGCCAGAAAAGACAGAAGAAAAGAAAGAAAAGAGTGTTGTGAATGTTCCTCTGACTCCTGTAAAAGAGGAACAACAAGCACCAAGTGTAGATGGTTCAGATGAGAGTTCAAGTAGCTCCGAAGATTCTGATCCAGAGCAAGAACCTGAACCTGCACCTCAACCTTTGAGGAGATCTACACGTGAAAGAAGACAACCAAATAGGTATGGATTTTCAGTACTTGATTCAACTTGTGCCTATGCTTTACTTACTAATACTAATGAACCTAGGACTATGAAAGAAGCTATTAGTGTACCTGATTCAGATTCTTGGTTGGAAGCCATGCATAGTGAAATGACATCATTGGAGAAGAATGGAACCTGGGATCTGGTGCCCTTGCCTGAAGGAAGAAAACCTGTAGGCTGTAAGTGGGTATTTAAGAAGAAATATGGTCCAGATGGTAGTATTGAGAAGTACAAGGCAAGACTGGTTGCTAAGGGGTATTCCCAAAAGGAAGGTATTGATTATGGAGAAATTTTTTCTCCTGTAGCTAAGCTGACATCCATTAGATTTCTGTTGTCACTTGCAGCAGCATATGATTTTGAAATTGAGCAGATGGATGTGACAACAGCGTTTCTTTATGGAGACCTTGAAGAAGAAATTTATATGTCCCAGCCAGAGCATTTTGTGGAAAAAGGTAAAGAACATCTGGTATGTAAACTTAAAAAGTCTCTTTATGGTTTGAAACAGTCTCCCAGAATGTGGTATCAAAATTTTGATACGTATGTTTTATCCTTGGGGTATGTGAGATCTAAATCTGATCATTGTGTCTATTATAAAACTGAAGGTGACCAGATTCTTATAATTGCACTATATGTGGATGACATGTTGTTCATTGGCAATGGTAAGGGGATGATCTCAGAATTAAAATCTCAGTTGTCCTTGAAATTTGAAATGAAAAATCTAGGGGCAGCAAAGTACATTCTGGGAATGGAGATCAAAAGGGACAGATCTAAGAGAAAAATTTGGCTCAGCCAGAGGAAGTATATTACCAATGTTCTTGATAAGTTTCATATGTCTGATTCTAAATAGTTAGTTGTTCCAGTTTTGCAGGGAACGAAATTATCTGTTGAAGATTGTCCAGAATCTTCAAATGAAATTGATGACATGAAGAGAGTACCTTATGCAAGTGCTATTGGCAGTTTAATGTATGCAATGGTCTGTACCAGACCAGACATTGCCCAAGCAATGGGAGTTTTGAGCCGGTTTATGGCGAAGCCAGGCAGATCACATTGGGATGCTGTGAAAAGAGTTATGAGGTATTTGAAGGGAACTTCTGACTATGCTATTTGTTATCATGGAAACTCAGAAGGGTCTAAGAGATCTATCAGTATTCAGGGATATGTTGATTCTGATTGGGCAGGGGACATTGACAGTCGGAGATCCACCAGTGGATATGTGTTCACGTTACATGGTGGTGCTATCAGTTGGATGAGCAAGCGACAGGCTGTAGTCGCTTTGTCCACAACAGAGGCAGAGTACATGGCAGCCACTCGTGCATGCCAAGAAGCTGTTTGGTTGAAGAGGTTGTGTTCTGATGTTGGTTTTAATGTAGGGCAAATACAAATTCATTGTGACAGTCAAAGTGCCATATGTTTGGCAAAGAATCCTACATTTCATGCTAGGAAAAAACATATTGATGTCCAATATCACTTTGTTCGTGATATGGTGGAAGACAGGAAGGTGAAGCTGGAAAAAGTTGACACTTTGGAAAATGTTGCTGATGCCTTAACTAAACCAGTGAACACAACCAAGTTCAAATGGTGCTCAGATGAAATGGGTCTTCGGGCCCATAGTTCTCAATAATCGAATGAGGACTAAGAGGTAGCAGTAATGTCTTCGACAAGTGAGAGATTGAAGAGAACTTGTGTCTCAAATTACTACTTGAACCTCTTAGTTGAACCTATGCATTGAACCACTTCGTTGAACCTCTTGTTTGAACCTCTTTGTTGAAACTTTCTAGAGTTCATTTGGTAGGTTCAATGAATTTTAGTTCAACTGTTCCTTGGTTCATTGGTTTGAGGATATGCGATGTTGGCATCGCTGTGACGAAGTACTATCGGCAGGACCGTGTTGAAGACCATTGGCATCGGTGAGACAAGGGCCGTCGGAATAAGCATCGAAGGTTTGTCCGATGCTGAGTGTCACCCCGATGGAAGCATTCAATCGTCGGCAAGACAAGGCCTATCGGGCAAACTTTGTGGAGTTACTCCGACAGGAGTAGTCACTCCGACGAAGGTTATGGGTTGGTCGTCGGCGAGACAAGGCCTATCGGCCAAACTCTGTAGAGTTACTCTGACAGGAGTAGTCACTTCGATGGCGTATGTCTATCGGCAAGAGAATACCCGTCGGCATAGCCTAAAGGTGTTGGGCCGATGTACTGCGGTCATTCCGATGGAGGTATCGGTGAGACAAACCACTGTCGGAGCGAGGGCTAGATCTTTTGCCGATGGAGAGTGTCATACCGATGGTACCATTGGTGATCGGGGAGACTATGCTCATCGGTGGAGGGTGAAGTCTGTGGGCCGATGGTAGTTGTTATGCCGATGGACTTGGAGGCTTGGAGGCTTGGTATTGTCGGCAACAAAATTGCCGACAATAGCCTTTGGTTCGTTGGCATTTATAAACTGCGATGTCATTGGCGACTTGGTATATGTGGGACTAAATGTCTCACTGAAATATGAACCGTTGTGACGGTTAGATGGCAGCGACGTATGAGGAATTTGTTCTATCAGTTAGAGCAGAAGTGTGTAATGACTCTTGTTCTTGCAGACTGGAAATAGAATGATAAGTCTACAGGTGTCGTTGGTATTATGATGACAAGACTTGAAGAAAGGTTCGTTCTGTAAATATACAGTGAGCGAACTGTGTATGAGGTCGAGAATGAAACACCAGAGCAAGAAGCTGAGTTCTTTATTGTAACTATATATCTTACTGTAATAAAGATTGTTTTCTTGTGGTGGTGGGTTTTTTACCCGTAAGGGTTTTCCCACGTAATTCTGTGTGTCTGTGTTCTAAATATTGTCTATTTTGGTTTCTCTCATGTACCTATCTGTGTTATTTAGTTTTTAAAAGTGACTTGTCTGCATCGTCCCCTTGGAATTAACATTAGGGAAGCTGTCGTCCGCACCTGTGCTTTCCTTACACAAAGCAGATGTGGTGGACCTCACGGGTAATTATTGGAGCTAGTTTCTAAAGTTCTCTGGGTTTCTGGTTTTGTTTTGATTATAGACTTTTGTTATAATATGTATAAGGTTATGGGAGAGGCCTTGTAATTTTCCCTCCCTGTAGACAATTTTTAGATACTATATAAGACTGGTTCAAATTACTTATTGGGCTATGACCCTGGTTTTTGGATGGGTCCCTGGTCCTTTTACTAGGGTATATATAATTAAAAACAAAAAATGACAATACAGACAAATATTTACCACTTTTTGTTGTGAATGAGGCATAGCTGTTTGATAATTGAAGTGGATGCTGTTTAAGTAGAATGCTAAGCCAAAGCCTTAAGAGGCAATCAATACTTTTAAATAATTTCAATTTATATATCAATAAATTACTTTACATTTAAATTGAATATTAATAGATATTTGATAAAAAAAATTAATAAGAAAACTATTTTATAGATTTAATAATTTTTATTATATAATATTTTATATACTTAAAAAAAATTATGATTTAAAATAGTCATTTTATTTGGGTGAGGGAGATGGAGCGAAGCAAAACTAGCAAAAAAATTGTAGATGGAGCTGGGAAAAAGGTAGAGCAATCACACTAGAGGCTAGCGGATCCAAATGGAGATTTGGCTAGGGAAGCAGACAACATCAAACAAAGACATAATCCCCTTTCATGGGTGATGGAAGTAGAGAAGGAGATTTTGAATGAGAATATTATAGTTAGGGCAAAAATAGAAGCATGGATTAACCCCATGGAACATCGAAGATTCGCATCACAGGACTATCGATACAGGCATGCAAGACAAGAGTAGGGGTTTAATCAACTGAATGGGAGATTCAGGAGAGGACAGGAAAATCGTGAACCTCCAGGTAATTTTGGTAGAAGGCAATTTTTTGGTAGAGGAAACCCTAGATTCAAAGGAGAGGGAGGTGTCAATAATAGAGTCTTAACGGATAGAAGAAGGGCCACAGTCCTAGGTAACAAGAAAATAATGGTGCTAGGAGCCAAACTACTAGGCCCCTCTATAGAGCAGTTGGAAAAGCTCAATTTAATAGGAAAATGGCTTGACATCAATTTAAAATGGGAAGACCTAACTAGTTGGTGGCAAGAAAGATGAGGTAAGGATTTGTGTTTCAAGAGGATGAGCAAGGGTTTCTTTGTAGTTATTTGTCCATCGACAAAGGTTAGAGAAGAAATTCTAGAAGGAATCTGGTTAATGGACAGGTTCGGGTTCTACTTGACCAAATGGCAAGTTGGTTTTGATCTAGTAAAACATCAAATGGAATACATTCAAGATTAGTATAGGCTACCTAGACTTCCCTTGGAATTTTGGAATTCAGACATTCTAGAAGAAATAGGAAATCATCTTGGGAGATATATTTGTGTAGAAGAATGGAGAGATAGGGACGATATGGAAGCCTACGTTAGGGTCTGTGTGGAGATCAAGCCCACAGATCCTCGATGGAGGGAGATTGAAATCTACACTGATTGGGGTACACTCAAGCAATCAATTGTTTATGAACCTAAGGCGGAAGGCGAGCTAGTTGGAGCTCTGGGATGACATTCGTGGGATAGGCCTCCCTTCAAGAAGCAAAACATAAATCCTATCCCCACCCCTGGAGGCCTCGAGCAATCCGTCAAAGGATTCGCAGCCCCCTTCAAAAGAGTACAATTCTCCCCAAGGTAATCAAGAGAACGTTGTTGCAGTCATGATCCCCAATGAACAAAGAACTGCCCAGATACTTAAAGAAGAAGGTTTTTCTGCTAAAGAGATAGGCCTAAGAGGATCACCTTTGTCTCCTCAGGAGAATATGGTCACCCTTAATGTATAAATGAGAAAATATCATAAACCCTAAAAATCATTCAACCAAATATACAGAGGGAGGATATGGAATCTCTTATTGAAGTTGGTAATGAATTGGTAAAGTTGGCAAAAGAAGCAAAAGAGGGTGCTCTCAGTTTTGAGGAAAAAGATTTAGCTAAAAACTGGCCAGACGAACCAAGAATGGGATATGCAAATCCTGATTCCGATGAGGAAGTAGTTTCTCCTCCACCTAAAGTGTGTTGTGTGGAGAAAGAGCCTCTAGAGAAAGAAGCACTGGGCCTTGGGCTCAAAGATTCTGCCAAATTGTCCCCAAATTACGAAGAGCATAAGAAAAGGGGTCGAAAACCAAACAAGGAAAAACTCAAGTGGGACTGGGAGGCCAGTGGTCAATTGCAGATTCAAGAAATGTTAAAAGTAGGGAAGGGGGGTCCCCTTCCTGAACATCCATGAGAATTACTTCATGGAATGTTAGGGGCCTGAATTCCCCTAACAAAAAATGCCTCCTAAGGCATCATTTGGAGGTATTTAAAATAGACATATGCCTTCTACAAGAAACAAAATTGGAGGAACAGGAAAGAACAAGGTTGATCATGAGTTTAAAACAATGGAAATCAATAGGAATCAATTCAATAGGCCCTTCAGGAGAGCTTCTCACTTTATGGAGACTGCAAACTGTAATGATTGAGGAAATTGCCTCCAATAGAGGATGGATTGCATGTAAGGTAAGAAGTTTGGATTCCAATTTGTGCTTTATGTTAATTAATGTGTATGGACCCAAATCTTATATCCTCAAAAGAGAAATCTGGAGATAATTAGATGTAGTGTGTAGCAATCAAGCCTTCAATTTTTTCATTGTGGGAGGAGATTTCAATGCCATACTCAAGCCTGAAGATAAGGAAGGGGGAGTAAGCAGGAAGTTGCAGTCCCAAATAGACTTTGAGAATTTTGTGGACAGGAATCTGATGCTAGACATCCCTTTGGGAAATGGTAAATTCACATGGACTAATAGGAGAGAAGGTTTTTGCAACATAGCCGAGAAGATGGATAGATTTCTTTTCAAGGGAGACATAAGTAGATTTCCTTTTAGTATTGAAAGTAGAATCTTACCTTTTTTTAGGTTAGACCACTTCCTAATTAGTCTAGAGATTTTGGGTGAAAGAAGGCTAGTGAGATGTCCATTTAAATTTGAAAATATTTAGTTTAGAGATCCTTCCTTCTTTGACTTATCAGAGTGCAACCCAAGTGGAAATAGAATTTTTAATGTGATGACCAAGTTGAAACTGATCAAGATGAATTTGAAACAATGGAACAAAGAGAGTCTTAAAAACATCTTTGAAGTCAAATGGCAGATAGAGGATGAGTTGGGAACCCTTAATGAGAAGATTTTAAGGGAAGGTATGGACAACACTTCTTTTAAAGAAGAAAAAGAATTAATGAACAAGTTGGGACATGTCATAGCCAAGGAAGAAATATTTTGGCGACAAAAATCTAGAGAGGTGTGGCTTCAATTAGGGGATAAAAATACTAGATTTTTTCATAACTCCACAAGGGTACGGAGAGACTTGAATAGAATCACTTCGATCAGAGCATTAGATGGGAAATAGTAGATAAAATTGAAGATATTAACACAGCAGTAGTGGAGTACTTTCATAATCTTTTGAATGATTATGAGGAATCTATGGCAGGGGATCAACAGATTTTCCTAAGAGACATTCCCAATTTGGTCACTGAAGCCCAAAACAATATGTTAAACAATAGGTTCTTACAAGTAGAAATTAAGGAGGCTCTTTTCTAACTTCATCCTGACAAAGCTCCTACCCCAGACAACTTTCGGGCAACTTTCTTTCAGAAGTGCTCGGACATTGTGGGTAAAGGGTAACCGAAGCATTCAAAAATTCTAGATGTTCAGGCAAAGTGTTGAAGGAAATTAATAATACCTTCATCACGCTAATGCCCAAAAAGGAAAATCCTGAGTCCTTTGAAGAGTTTAGGCCCATTTTGATTTGTAACACACTATACAAGATCATGGCCAAAGCATTGGCCAATAGACTGAAGAAGATATTGCTAGACATCATAGCAAAAGAGCAGACATGATTTGTCCCAAGGAGATCGATCCTAGATGGTGTAATCATTGCATAGGAAGCTATCCACTCTATATAAAAAATAAGTCAATAATGCACATCAAGGTTGACATTAGGAAGGCATATGATATAGTGAATTGGTGTTTTCTCTTCAAAATGCTAGAAGCATTTGGATTCAAGAGGGATTGGCTCAATTGGCTCTTCGAATGGATAGCATGTCCTAGGTTTTCAATGTTGATCAACAACTCTTCCGAAGGGTTCTTTGGTGCTTCTTGAGGGCTTAGACAAGGGGATCCGTTGTCACTCTTTCTTTTTATAATCATGGCAGAAGCCCTTGGTCAATCGTGTGCCAAAGTTGTACTAGATGGTCGCATTGGTGGGATTCAAATGTCAGAAGTTACACATCAGCAGTTTGCGGATGATACCATGCTCTTTGGAACAACTCAAGAAGGAGAAGCCAGAATCTTTAAACTAATCTTGGACCACTACTCGAGGGCCTTAAGGGAAGAGGTAAGTAAAGAGAAATCAAATTTTTTTTTCTTTAACACAATTCTAGGAAAAGAAGAAAGGATTTTGAGAACTCTAGGCTTTAGGAAAGGAACCCTCCCATGTAAATATTTGGGATTGCCTCTAGTTCGGGATATGCGGCCAAGTAAGTCCTAGGAACCTTTGATTGAAAGGGTAAAGAAGAAGCTAGCTTCCTGGAAGAGCAGATGGCTATCTTGGGCAGGTAGACTCACAATGCTTAAAGTTGTCATTGCAACAATCCCTATTTACTTGATGTCCTGCCTTCCCCTCTCAAGCAGAGTTAACAAGGAATTAAACCAAAAAATGAGAATTTTTTTGGTAGGGTAACTTAGAGTAGTGTAAATATCCTTTAATCAAATGGAAGAAAATTTGTGATCAAAAGGCAGCATACGGGGTAGGGGTAAAGAATCTCTTGTTACATAGTAGGGCACTAGGAGCCAAATTGGTCTGGCTAATGCATGATAGGCCAGAACTAAAATGGGTCAGGATTCTCAAAGCTAAGTATCTAGATGAAGAAGAAAACAACATCTTTACATCTCAAGTTCTTCCAAGCAGCTCAAGAATCTAGAATTTCATCAAAGAAAATAGAGAATTGATCACCAATCACTTGACTTGGGAGATCAAGGAAGGCAACAAGGCTCTTTTCTAGGAAGACTCATGGGAAGGTCATCCAAAACTATCAGATAAAATGGATCTTGATAGAGTCAAACTGATCATGAAACAATCTTGGGGCGATAGGGTAAAGGACTACTTATCATGGCCTTTAATTGAAGGAAACAATCAGCCCATATGGAAAAATGTGAGAGATCTTGGACTCAATGATAAAGAGATTGAAGCCTTTGAAGAGGTCTTGAAACAATGTATTATATACCATAGAGCAGGTCAAGATTAACTAAGATGGATTGCTTCTCCCTCCAAAAAATATAGTGTTAAGGATGGCTACATAAAATTAAGTTCTATGGACATGGATGAAGCAAGATTACCAATAAAACTTTGCTGGGATAAACTCGGTCTCCCTAAAGCTGACATTTTCACTTGGGCAGCTTCACAAGGAAGAGTTCTAATAGCAGATAGATTTATCAAGATGGGATTTACAATCCCCTCTAGATGTGTTTTGTGCAAGGTAGTTGAAGAAACAAATGACCATCTCTTCCTACATTGCCCCGTCACTTCCTTTTGTTGGAACTGGCTTTGCAACAAGCTTCAATGGAAAACAACATTTGCTAAAAATCTCCTAGAATGGCTTATAGCTTGGCCTTCTATTCATACTAAAGCAATGTTTGGAGGGCTATGGATTTCCTGCCCCTCAATACTAATTTGGGAAGTTTGGAAGGGGCGTAATAGAAGAACATTTTAGGATAAAGAAATGCCCCTCCTTTCTTTCTTAAACAAAGTGGAGTCTAATATGGTAGAAGTTGTTAATTCAAGACTTGTAGAATTGGGATCTAGTCATCGGAGTTTCATAGTTTGGGACTCAGAAATGGGGAAGAAGTTGCTTGGTCTGAAAGCAAAAGCTATCTCTTGCATAGGTGGTTTAAAAACTTTAGAAGCCAGAAAAGTAGTACAATGGTCTCCTCCGGAGGTTGGATGGTTTAAACTAAACTTCGATGGTGCAGCTAGAGAGAACCTGAGGATTTGTGGGGTAGGCTGGATCGTGCGGGATTGGAATGGAGATATAATAGGAAGATTGGATGAGCCTCTCCTGCATGGCACCAATAATGATGCAGAATTACAAGCCCTCATACTTGGACTCAGATTTTGCAAAGAAATGAACATAAAGGAGCTAGCAATAGAAGGTGATTCAATGATAGTCATCAATGGTTTGAGAACAAAGAGATTAATCAATTGGAGACTGAAGGCAAAATTAGATATAGCTATCGAACTTTTAAAGGGCTTCAAGTGAGTCATGATAAACTACATCCTCAAAGAAGGCAACATAGAAGCTAACTCCCTCTCAAACCTAGGGGCCAATGGAGTTTCTTTGAAAGAAATTAGTGAATCAAGGGGAAGGTTAAGCTCATAGACCCCCAGTTAGAGCTAAAAAGGCATTAGAGGGTGGTAGGGTGGGAGCCTTTCCACCCTTTTAGTGGTGGAAAGGTCGAGTCTTTTTGGTAGGAATGCAGAGGGCCTATACCTAAGTAAGTCCCCGTGTGGGCATTAACTCATAAATTGGACAGATGACAGAACTTAGTGTCAACTTCAAGTAGTGATGTAATTGGCATGATTACAGAGAAGTCAGAGTGATATGATGGCAAGTTGAGGTGAGAGTATTCATTTCGCAGGCTTCTAGAGTCTTCTCCCAGCGAGTGGTAACAGCTCAAGAAATTATGAGACACACATAATTTCTTGACACTCCTTGTAGAGTTTCCTTCACCTTGAAAGCAATTGTAGAGTAGTTTTCTCAATGCCTTTGCGATTCATGGTTGTTTTCTTGGTGGATTCAATCAAGTGCAGAGGCATGGACACCCCTATTAGGCTAGTGAGTGAGAAAAGGCAAATGGCTTTTCTAGGATGGAAAACAGAGCAGCATATGCGGAGGATTCTCTAGCGCAATGATCCATTGATGGTTGAAGCAGTTCAAATGATTCTTGGCAAGAAATATTTGGTAGACAATGAACGTTATTAGGTGGACTCAGACATTCAGTCAAGGTTTATGGCAATGTTGTTGGAGATGAATACTCCCAAAACAAAGGTCAAAGCAATTCTAAGAGGATTATTTATTCCAGAGATTTTGGGTGACATGGAGGTATTCCTGCAAGCCGCAACATTAGGGATAGGCATTCCCAGACCAAGGGACATGGAGCTATTTCAAGATCCTAGGGAGGGCATAAAACTTTATCCCTTTTTGCTGGACACCAGGGGCCTTGAGGTAATCAACCTTAAGGATCAAGCTCAAATTGCATTGGAATTTATCAAGAAGATGCTCGCGTTGGTTGTAGTAGATGGTTTCTAGTGGGTGGCAGAATTGAATCTTTAGCTGGTAGACTTTGATAAGGAGTAAGGGTGTCTGTATTTTCTTTTTGGCATCATGCTCTATATTTTTTCTTTTCTCTCAGGCTTCATTTTGTATTTGGAAGACATTTGTTCCTAGGATTCACTAATAGCAGGCCCTGCGAGGCCATACACTACTATAGTTTATAAATGGGCAATAATAGGTAGTTTATTTTGGCAAAAATAGTAAGCTCTGTTATATGGTACAACATATATATATTTTCTTACGTTGATTATAATACAAAAACCTCTCAGTACGAATCAAATATATATCTATATAGAGAGATTTTTTCTAACAAATAAAATAGGAGACTCGAGAGGATATATATGTGTGTGTGTGTACATAGATATATATATGTACATGTATACATATATGTATATATATGTCTATATATATATATGTCTATATATATATATATATATGTCTATATATATATATATGTCTATATATATATATATATATGTCTATATATATATATATATATATATACTCTTAAAAGTGCTGATAAGGGCATGGTGTTGTGGTCAAGTCAAAAGGTTGTTATGGCCAAATGTTGAAGTTGATAATTAACTCAAGCCACAAAGATCACCTGCAAAACCTAAGATTTACCTTCCACAAGATAAAAAAGAAAAGAGAAATAATTTGCACAATATTGGATGAATTAATGAAATGGATTAATAAATTACATGTGAAAACTTGCTTTTCTATTTGCAAGTTAGAGAAAAACCCTAATATGACTTAAGAATAACCTAATACTAAAATTAGCCCTGAGTAAACTTAATAAAGTGTAATTAAATATTTAATTACACCAACACCCCCCCTTAAGTGCAACTTAGGGAGAAATGATAAACATGCAACTAATGCAAGAATGGGTCCCGGCTACAAGGCCATGTTAGGTACCCATGAATAATATGAATCTCTCATAAAGTGGAGAGAAAGGAGAAAACCCCTGTGGGAGAAACTCCTCTCCAAAAGAGAGAAAATACAAAAAGTACATGAACATGTGATGGAAGAAGGACTAACACTAAGACCCCCCAAGAACTGAATCTATCAAAAAAGTATAATCATGAATTACCCCCCATAAGAGAGGAAGAAGAGAGAAGCTCTAATGACCCCCCAGAAATGAGAAGGATGAAACCCCATGTGAGGAAATGCTCCCTCCCAAAATAAAGATGACAAGAGAGACAATGCAGCTGCTCCTCATGATGACTCCTACAGTGTTGGAAGATGCTCAACATAGAATAAAGATGAAGACCCATGAACATTGAACAACATTTCTCCCCTTGGGAAGAAATAGAACTACAGATGTGTCCATAATGTCTTCCCATTCCAGATAGGAATATAAAGGAAGAAGGATAAATGTCTCTGAACTCTGCACATGATCTAAAGACAACAATGATGCTCCTGAAAACTGCTCAAATGTCTCCAATCCACTACAAAACTATGACTGAATAGGAGGATGAAGAACAATCTCTAAAGAAGATGAGGGTGATGCAACTCCATCGAAGATGTCATCAAAAAGAAGACAAATGTCTTCAATGTGGTCCTCCAAATCCGCAAGAGGGGACTCTACAAACAACAATGATATATCTGGTAGAAATGCATCCCAAAAAGCCATCTCTAGAAGACTAATACTGTCTTGCTACAAAGAATCTGATGTAGCAACAAGTAATACAGATGTGATCTTGATAAGAGGAGAAGGAGAAGCAAGTGAAGTCTTTGTGTCATCTAAACTAGCAAGACCTATCAAATATGCAAGTTCCTCAATTGTATCATCATCAAAAGGTACGCAATCTACATCATCAAGGGTTATGTGGCAATCCATAGAAAGATCATCTGGGAATGGAGAGATATGTGGGTCTCCATAGATCTCTCAAATGCTAGTCCAAAGAGCACGTGGGCACTCAATATGTGAGATAGAACACATAGTGTCATAATCAACACTAGAACTAATCAATCCTACAATATGATCAACATAATTTCCCCATGCAAATTTCTTCCCAGGTGTATCTGGTTCAGGTATGAGTCTATAAAGATAAGGCAAAAAATTAAGCCACCTGAGATGTGTTAAGATGCCCTTTTGCCAAGACTCATAATTATCCTTACCCAATGTTACCACAAAAGGGTGAATAGCAAAATCCATGATATCTCCTCAAATAAATTAGATCAGAGATCAACAATCTAAATATGTATTAATGCTGATAAATAAAGCCCAATAAAATAAACAGAACTTCTCCAGGTGCCAAAATGTCCAGAATATCAAACAAAAGCCATAAAACCAATAAATTGAATAAAGAATACCAGGTGCTGAATCTAGAAAGAGTGCGTGGATGGCTATGTAGAGCTCCTCAATACCTTTCCAACTCTGCAAGAATTGCAAAAATTGGAGATTGTGGCAAAGAGATATGAGCTCAGAGGCCAAAAGAGTATTTGGACTTCAAACATAAATAAATATTACTAGAAGAAAAATTTAGAAAAAATACCTACACCAATGGATTGTGCTCGGAACCATCCTTCCAATGCCTATTGGTTTCTGAAAACTCGACTCTGTTTGCTCAAGATATGGCAAAAACAAGAAGACCCCTTTGAAGCACAAATTAGAGCAAAAATGGCCCCTACTACTAAAATTAGTGGAACTGTCGCCAGATTTGGAGAAACTGCTAAAACTAGAAGCCTGCTAAAAAAATAGGGCACAGGCCCCGAGTGCTGATACAGAGGATAATATAATAGTTTTTTTTAATTTAAAAAAAATATAAAAAATTTGAGCTGGCGCAGAGGTGGATTTTTTGATTTTTTTATATTAGCATGGGTGCAACCCAATGAGAGGGGTACAGTACCCCTATTGGGCGCGGAGCTCGAGGCCTCCGCAGGCCCTTGGGGTACCCTACGTAGGGGTATAGACCCCAAATTTTTTTTTTGAACTTTTTGCATTTTTCAACCTTTTTTAAAGTTTTACAAATAAAAAAACTTGCGATTATAGTTTTTTAATATAATTTTTTTTTATGCAAGAAAAAGTTTTTTTTTGAAAATTTTTCACCTTGGTTTGCGTGCTAGGTAGGTCATACAACTTTCTTGGCAAAAAGTTTTTGCCCCAGATGATCCCGAGGCTGATTTTGATGATTTGACAGTCAATCATAAGGTTTTTGGGTCTTCTATGCATGATGGTGAGGTCTTTTTTTGCCCAAAATGCTCCAAAAATTAGCTTTCCTCTAGATCCTGAAAAAAAAGCACCCATTGAAACCCTTGCAAATCTGGCCTACGAAGCTCAATTCAAGCCAAATAAAAGGATAATCTAACTATCTCAATAGCTCTAAATCCAATGGAATACTCCATTTTACAAAGAAACACACCTAGCAAAAGGATCTTCCTTGAATTTTTCTCCAAAACTGAGAAGGGGCTTGTAAATCCACTCTAATACCATGTTGAAGTTGATAATTAACTCAAGCCACAAAGATAACCTGTAAAACCTAAGATTTACCTTCCACAAGAAAAAAAAGCAAAAAGAAATAATTTGCACAATATTGGATGAATTAATGAAATGGATTAATGAATTACATGTGAGAACTTGCTTTTATATTTTCAAGTTAGACAAAAACCCTAATATGACTTAAGAATAACCTAAGACTAAAATTAGCCCTAAGTAAACTTAATAAAGTGTAATTAAATATTTAATTACACCAACACCAAAGAACTTGCAAGCTTTGTGATTTTAGTGGCTGTCGTACTTGCAAGCTATGGACCTTCATTGGGCTCTCTTGACTTAGACCAAGCTAAAAACTAGAGTAACCCTCATAAAAAAAATATATACACCCTTTAAAGTAATTGAATATAATCAACATTTTATATAATAATAGTAGGTGAATCTACACAGTTCTGGATCTCTAGAAGATCCTTGTTAAGTATTTCAAGGAGACAACTGTTTAGGTGAGAGGGACCCCACATTGTATTAATAACAGTGGCTCGTTAAACATTTCTTCAACATTGATTAACTAGATATAATGTTTCCCTTCCTCAAACCAGGTAAGACTTCTATAGTAAAAACAAGGAACTTATTAAACATTAGCAATTTGGATGAGAATCTGAGCAAGACGATTTGGTTCACAGAAGAATGGACAGTGATTAGATCCTTCTAATTCACTTACCATTTGAGGAGGATTCTCTTTGATCATCTTTCTCTATAACTCTTCCACCATGATCTTATCCTCCTTCGCCACAACGTATGCTCATCGAACATTGGCATAGTTTTGTTGTGAAAAATGCATAATACTTTTGTTTATCGTTAATCAATATTCAAGGAATTTACACGATATTATTTGATGATCATGAGATATAATTATATAAAGGAAGGTGGAAGCGACGGTTGAAATAGTTAACAGTTTATTAACTGCATACACCCGCTGCAACCATATAGCTAGTTAAACAATGTAATATACTAACAAGTTTTCCTTTGAATATAAAATAGCTCCTTCCCATATAGGAGCTCTTTTCATCAGGGAACTGATCAATGCCACATCCTGTATTTTTCATACTCATATCAATAGAGCACAACTTGATCACTTAATCAACCAATCATTCAATTCAGTTTCTCTAATCTACAATCACACAAGGTTTTCGTTGATCAATGTAATTTACCCATGGGGGACTCTTCTATAAAGCAAATTGTTTTGCAAATTAGCTGCCAAACTTTAAGGATGTTGGTGGATTTTCTTCACCTTTTACATGGTAAAATGTGGTGTCTCCCAAGCTTCCAAATTTGGACAAAGTCTATTCAAACAATAAAAAGAGAAGAATGTAACGAGTAGTGGTTTATAAGAACCTACAATTATGAATATCTAGTTGTTTACTTGTTAAGAGTAGTAGCTTAATTATGAATGGTCTATTTGTTTACTTGTTATGAGTAGTGTTGTGTCGTTACACAACACGCCCCATTTTGCCTTAGCAAAACAGGGACCCAACCTTTTTTTTGGCTTGTTTTGTTCCCTATCCCTGGGTAGTATGGTAAAAGTTAAGTGTCAAAGGTAGTGACAGGATATCACCCTATGCATGCAGTGACCTCATAAAAGGGGTAAGTGCCAACTTTGGATTTTGCTAGCACAAACCTCATAAAATGAAAGAATACAAAATTTTAAGCAAGTTTTCCTTTTGGATCACCCCAAAATTCCTTAAGGATAAGAAGCTAAGTCTAGTCAAACCAGTTGCTCATGAGAGGGTTATCAGATTCGCCAAGGACCCTGATATTCACCAATATCCTGAACATAGGTTTTAACAAGGAAAATCCCAATATCTGCATATTTGCTAATATGCAGACATCAAATTGGAACTCAGGAAACGCTCACCCGTCAATACCTGCGCATATTCTCGGTGGGTGGACATTTCTTAATATCCTTGATATTTGATACTATGGAGGATTACCTCAAGTATAATTTAAATACCCAACATTAGCATATTTCCCAATATCTGTCACATTAACTAAGATCCTTGATCTTCGCTAATGTGACGATGATGTCATCTTGTTTCATTCTAAAGAAGACCCAATATGACGATGATGTCATCATATTCCCCAACATTAAAAGAGTCATCTCATTCTCAATATTCCAAATATTAGCTAATATCCTAACCCAATACAATACAAAGGCGAATCTTAATATCCATCACATTAGCTAAGATCCCTAGACTTCACCAATGTGATGATGACATCACCTCCTCAAGCAAATTTTGAACATTAGAAAGTGCTGACATCATCTTCATCTTCATGGGAAGAGGGGAATATTCTGCATTAGTGAACAACCAGATATTTCTTAATATCCCCTTATCCACTCTTGGGACCTATAACACGTAGATTTATGTGAACCAATAGGACATTGCCACGTGGCACATTGACTGATCCATCTCAGCATATCATGGTGTCATGATAGTGAACAAAAGTAAAGTGACCCGATCTTACAACTGTTGGTCAACAATTGACCATTATTATGCTGACATCATGGGAATATTCAAAAGAACGTGCATTTTTATTAATATCCCTAATATTTGTGAATGTGATGATCCCATAATAAATGCAATTCTAACAGTAGGTGAACATTCGAAATTTCAAATAACACCGCACCACCTATTAACATCTCAAAATCTTAGGTGTCGATCAATGGATATGAACAATTTAACAGTAATTACACCCTAATTCACCAATGTTCCTGCTTAAAAACAAGGATTTGAATTCATTTTAAACTTATCACATATTCAAGAAGAAATTACAAAGCTCCTGTTCGATTAAGGCGACATTACAGCAACCTGTGAACACAATAGAATGGAGAGCACATTCAAACGACAAATATAGGGTAATTGCAAGGTGAACACGCATATCTGGATATAGATTGAACAGTTTAAAAGGTAGTGAATATCAGGTATGTAACGATGAAACCCTCTTTTGTCATTTATGGGTAAATGAACAGGTAAATGTTGTTTTTACCAGAGTAAATCAATGTGATGATGTGTGAATTATATTGTATAAAAATCAAAGCATCATGATATTCATATAATTGTTAAGTCTGAATGCACAAAAGGCATGTAGGGTAAGACGTACACATGTTTTTACCACATGATACAATGAATGTCTGTAAAAACAACTCAAATATAGAGTTCTTGAAGCCCATGTGTATATAACTTGAGGGTACATCATTCAAATATGGGCAAATAAACGATATGCATTCAGGGAACACAGATCTAGATGCATGAATAGAGAAATTGGAAAGGGGCAGTGGGATGCCTCTGCTTATCAACATATACAATTCAGGCATGTGGCATGCTGGAGGGTTTCCCTATGCAACAAAAGCCACTAAGCTGGTAGTTGAGTGTGCTCATAATTACAACGTTCGCAACTAGGAGGTAGAAAAACATGGTAGGGTGTATGGTGATTTTTCAATCGCGAGCATCATCTCAGTGTTCAATCTGCCATTAGGACCCTACATATGCAAAATAGATTTGGAAGGGTTAGATAAACAATACAAGGGTAGCCAGAGAGACTGTAGGAAGATCATATTTCATGGAGGTCAAGAAATAGTACATACAAGGCCTCTGCAAAATTACCAGTACATTTATATAAGTTTGACTTTGCCCTTGAATATCAGTACATGGTGGTGATGCTCAGTCAAATGAGGGGGAGGCCAAATACAGGATATTTTGAGGATTGGATGTATGGTCTGATGAGAATGGTGGAAACTACAGATGACAAACCCCAGTGGATGAAGATTCTCAGTGACATCTTGGATGAAGGCATGAGGAATCTAGGGGGGAAGACAAACATGTTTCACATGACATCTTATGTAGTTTATGCACTTGCATCTCGAGGAATATTCAATGGACTTCAGACAGTTGGCAGGGTTGGTAGTAACCCTGGAGATGTGAACATATGGGATCACTACCCCTAGTTGAAATAGAGAGAATCTCTCCAGCACTACCAGAGAGTGAATGATTCATTTATTATGCATTTAGTAAGAACCATGGAAGAATATAGAGCAAAGAGGCTGAGCATGGAAGCTCAATCTATCATATACAAGCATGGGGCTTGGTTTATCCAATTCCCCATATTCACATATATAAGAATAGAAGGTTTCACTGGGAAACCTCTCATGTTGCTGAGATATCCAACATATAAGGTCATACTAATGGAGATGGCCAGGTAGATATTACCTTCCTTTGAGGCTTTTGTTGAAAGAAATAAGATACCTAGCGTCCTATTCCCACTCATCATTGGGTGGTATATGTGTCCTAATAAAGAAAGTGCCAAGGAAGCAATAGGGGGATTACATTTGATGTCCTTGAAGCCTTTTTCTGTATCTAGGCAATATGACCCTTATGATCGGATGCAGGCATTATATAAGAAATCAGTGCATCAGGTGCACCTTGAAGACTATTGGGCTGATTGTGACGACGAGGTGGAGGTGAGGAACATAAGCTATTAAAGGCTTACACTAAACCAAATTTGCACATTGGATTGCATACCAGTTCCAATACAGCTGCATGAGGATGATGGAATGGTCATGTCACAAGAATATGAAGACAAGAAAGTATACAATGAAACAATCTCATCCCCTGACTGGAATCAACCAGAAGAAACCTCATTGGACAAGATAAAACAAAAGGTCATACAATTGACCAAAGAGTGGGTGGATGGAGAGGTTACAAAACTCAAGAACAAAGGAATATGATGATTTCCTCAAAGAAAAGAGGGCATCCAAAGGAGAAAGGAAACAAGAGGGATCCAAGAAAGGGAACCCAAATGTAAGGGTAAGGATCATTCGTCATCCTCCACCTAAGAAGGATTCAACTTCAACCTCTATTGCTACAACATCTCAAGCAACTACAAAATAGCAGAAGCCCATCACAAAACCTCATGTCACTTGTGAGGATGTAGAGCAAAGCACTGATAGATGATCTCCTCATAAAGAGAAAAAAAAAAAACTCAAGAAGTACCCCAAAAGAAGAATCCAACACCTGCAATCAGGGGGTCAGTGGATGTGAACCCTACCATTATATTGAAAGGAAAAGGGGTTGAAGGAATCAGAAAAAATTTGCAGCACGATGTGCCTGTCCCCACCATAGTACATTTTAAGACTGAATTGGTTGAAGAAAAGAAAGAAGAGATGAAGAAAAGAGGGGATTATCAGTCTCTCCCACTGGATGAACAATAGAACTCTCTAATGATGAAATGGTGAGGGAGGTCTCCACCATGACTCCCCAAAACATTCCCACGGTATAGAAGGAGAGGGAGGAAGAAGAGATAGAAGAGGACAGTCCTGAAAATGTAGCATAGAAAATCAACCTGATAGGACTTGTGGATAAAGTTACTAGCCCGACAGTCATTAACTTAGCATATTAGGGCAAAGAATATGAAAAGAAAGATGATGATACTACTCCAGAGCAAGATGAATTGGAAGACAATATAGCTATGGAGGATGATAAGGGTGTACCTGATCAGCATGATGCTCAAGATAGTGAGCAAGTGCAAAATAAAGAGACTAAGGAAGTCAGGACAACCGAATCCCAGGGTCAAATAGATGCTGATATACCAATAAGTGGGCAACAAGGTCCACAAGTGGGTGATGAAAGAAGGACAAAGGAAAATGTTGACAAGAGTAGCCAAGAGGATCATTAGAATGCCAAGATCCGAGACACCAAGGCCCCAATGTGAACCAATCACCTCAGGATGAACATGACAAGAATGCAAAGATAACACATGAGGAGGTTCACAATGAGGAAGAAAAGGAACAGTCACCATAGAGGGTAGAATAGAGCATAGGAACACCAAATGTTCACATTGTGTAGACACCCAAAAATGACCATGTCTTCGCATCACTTATATTTCATCAAATATGTCTAATCACTTGTATTTCAACGTTAATTAAATAATCTAATTACTTAATAATTTCATCAAAATCATCAAATTCTTCCAAATCTCCTAAATTCAACATTAAGTGAATAAATTCTATTTATTTAATTAATTTAATGAAAATCAACCTTATTCTTCCAAATTAAATAATTTTTATTATTCAATTAAATCAAATCATCTTCCAAAATTCAAATCCATGTCAATTGAATAAATTAATTATTTAATTAATTTATCATCCAAATTCTCTTATCTACAATCAAATAATTTTTATTATTTAATTAAATCAAATAATTTTTATTATTTAATTAAATCAAATTGTTCTTCCAAATTTAAATAAATCAATCAAATTTATTTAAATTATCTCAATCTCTAAAAATAAAATATAATCAAATATTTTATTTATTCTTCTAATCATGCACAAACAATTAAATAAATTTATTTATTTAATTTCTTCAATTATTTTCCAAATCTTATGAAAATAAATCTTGTTCATCATGCATACAAAATTAAATAATTTATTATTTAATTTTACTCAAATCATGCAAAAAACAAATTACAAGTTGAGTTAATTGACTTAATCAATATTGTTTTTATCACCAACTCATAAAATAGAAAAAAAATATTTCTATTTTTATGAAATCAAATCCTATCTTCATCAAATCAATCAGTTAACTCAAACAAAACTATCTTTTTGTGTGACACATGTGAGGTGCACATTCATCATGAATTCTAGATTTATCTCATCCATTGATTCTATTAAATTTTTTGGAGCATTGATCGATCTTCATTTAAACCTATATAAACCTTCCTCATCTCCATAATAAATCTTCTTTGATTGTTAAATCTCTCTTCGATCATTTATTCTCAGGCATCCTTTATAGCGCATTGAGCATACATCGCATTGTTGAGCACTTCTACCTTTTGAGCACAAACATAATCTACATCCGCTTGTTACAAACATGGTTTTGCAATTTATGAAGCAATCCACATTTGACCAAAAGATCCAAACAATCTAGGTGATAGCTTCTTTGTTTGTAATTTGATTTATTCTTTGATTTGGTTATTGCTTAGATAGATCTTTTGATGTTATGAGTAATTGAGTTGTTATTATCATTATTTTGTGATCTTATCATTCAACCTCTCGATTTTTCCTATACACATTCTAGCACGCTTGGTGGGACCCACTAACTTTGTTTTTTTCTAGAAAAAAATTAATTTTTTGGAAGCTAGGTATGAAAAAGCACAATCGTAATGCAGAAAATTTGAAGATCCTTATTCACTAGTTTGAGAGAATAGGCGTTGAGCATGCAAATGGTGTAACCTTAACTCAAAATATTTCTGGGTTTTGTCAATAGCATTGAAATTCTATCTGGGTATCTTTTACTTTTTATAGAAAGTACACAAATTTTGAGGAAAAAAAGATCACAAATCCGTGTCCCTATTTTTAGCCCATGCTTTTTTTTTTTTACTTTTTTCAGAGCAATTTCATGAAATCAGGCATATCCATTAACCTTATCTCAAAATATTTCTAGGTTTTGTTGGAAGCATCTAAATCCTATTTGGGTATCTCTTACATTTTGTAGAAAGTGCATGGATTTCAAGAAAAATAGACCCCAATCCATGTCCCTATTTTTAGCCCATGCTTACTTTTTTTTTGCTTTTTCAGAGTAGTTTCACGAAATTAGGCATATCTTTTGCATACAGAGTCAGATTTTTGTGAAATCAGTGGCGTTAGAAAAATGCTTCTCCCAAAATTTCTTTGGTGAAATAATTTTTAGGTAATTTTATTAGATTTATTAGGTACACTCAGTCAAAGTTAACCCTTCTTTGTAAACTTCAAATAGTCACAACTTATGCAAAATGTATTCAATTTTCACAATTTTTTTTTTGAAATTGCATAGAATTTTATGTAGAATATAATAATAATATCAAATCTATGGTACCTAATCATTATTATGAGATTTTTATAGATTTTTCATTTCTCAACTAACAAGTTAAGTGCTTTTGGTCAATTGATTTGTTTTTTGCTAACTATTTGAGTTTTGTGCAACTAAACCTAATTGTTGCAGCATCACTCAAACAGAGAAAATAAGTTTTTCTAACATGTTCATGTAGGACAAGTGTTGAAGAATTGCAAACCTATCACACTAAGTCTTAGAAACATATTGCTTTCTTAAAGGATAACTGAACAATTATCTTTGCAATCTAAGTCTTAGGAACATATTGTTTTCTTAAGGGACAAAACATTTTTTTTGCAATCTAAGTCTTAAAAACATATTTCTTTCTTAAAGGACAATGGACATGAATGCAAACACTTCAATTTCTTAAGGGACAATAGACATGAATGCAAAAACACTTCAATTTATTAAGGGACAATTCACATGAATGCAAAACACATCAATTTCATAAGGGACAATTGATAACTACAATCATGTGTATGCCTAATCTAGTTGCACCTTATTTTTCTTATAACGAGACAATTGAACATTTGTTTGATGTGCTTGATCTTACAATTTTAGTTATTCCTTTAGAAGGGCCTGCTTTTATACTATGCTTCATCCAAAAGGGATGACCCTAAGCAGAGTTTTCCTTTGAACTGCTATATAAGAGGGATAAGGTGAAAGCCAAGTCCCAACCGATGTTAGCCTTACCTTGTGGTGCCAAATCGAAAAGAGGTGTACTAGCACTTTATGGAAATAATTTTCACATTGTGTAAAGTTTTTGATACGCTTAGTAGGATTGGTGAAAGCTTTTAGTAGCTTGTCACATTGCTCGTAAGGCATTGGTCCCTCAAAGCTACTAAGAACTGATCTAGATAGTGACTACCCGTTTCACCTCCGAACGTTGCGCTAATCATCAGTGCAAGGGGAATCGATTCAAGCCCCCAAGATACTCATCATTGCCTCCCTTGAGAAGAGATAATATTCTCTTAACAATAAAGCTCTTGTGACCTACTTGAGATTTCTGAGGGGAGGGTGAGATATACCTACCTATCATCTCTCGCAAAGATACAAATGTATGACACCTATATGGAATGACATTTGGTCGACAAAGAATTAAGTTGTGAGATGATCTAGCGCAATGAAACCATGTCTCTAGGGATAAAAAGTGCTTGAATTATTTGCAATTATCTAAATACTAGTGGAAACATTAGGCATTTTGTGAGCCTTGAACTACACTATCTATTGTCTCAGTCCTCTTTGGTACTTTATTTGATGTGTTTTCTCTTGCCAAAGAAAAATTGATCAAAATTAAATCCAAATCTATCAAAATTTGCCTTATAAACATCACTGACACTGCTTCAGCACCTTTGGTATAGCAGTAGCTCACATTTGGTATAATAGTAGCTTGCCTTTGGTATAACAGTACCTTGCTTCTGGCAGCATAGTCCAGCGCTTTTGGTAACACAGTAGCTCGCCTTTGGCAACGCAGTCCCATGCCTTTGGTAAAATAATCCAACGCCTTTGGTCCATAAAATTTTTCATCAAACTACCTCAGTGAAATCCTAGCAAAATCTCAAACATATTGTCCTAGTGCATCCCATGGTAACCACTAGACTCCAGCAATCTATGAAGGCCAAGAAAGTTGCCCCAAGGAAGCGCAAATTGCCTCCTCATACACCTCAACCAAGCCAATCCAACATGACTCCAAAGGGTACTCCAAAAACACCAATGGAAAGACCAACCAACTCTCAAAACAGGACGCAACATGACCAACCAACCAATCCTCAAGAAGGTAATATCCCTTTGGTAGATGTAACTCAATTCACTACTGGCATGCCTCATGATTTTTCTACACCTGGTTATACCACGGTTCAAGTCCCATCTCAAGAAGAGAGACACTTTGAAGAAGGTCAATCCTCTCAAGAAGATAGACAAGACCTTGATGAAATCATGCAAGATCCTAGAGCCATAGCCGCCCTTGACAAAATCCTTAGTGAGAACCAAGATCATTTCTTTCTCTTACTAGTTGAACAAGGAGCACAGTTACCTCAAGATTTTGATTTATCCAATCTTAAAAGGACAAACAAAACCCAAGACGCTATAGCTGCAATCCAAACCATGTCAACTGTGACCATCCTATACCCGAACAAAGCTCACAAGGGAGAACGACTAAACTATTTGACACACAATATGAGAATCCTCTTTATCAAAATCCAACGGCAGAGAGACCCTTATCACCACTTATGACTCCTATGGAGATCTACAAACACCAACAAGAGACTCTACATCATCAGGCAGAACTAGCAAGACAGGTTGCTCTAGCAAAATCAAACACACAACAACGTCCTAAAATGTCCACACCAATCGCTAATGGAACATTGGCTACCCCATCACGAGAAGGTTTCCCACCAAATTACAATCCAGGAAACACTTATGTAGCCATGCAACAAGGGTTTCAAAAAACACCACCCCCAACATCATTAACCTCTGTATCATTAACCCAAATAATGTCATGCAACCCCAACCATCACAAAACACCAACACAACCTATGTCCCTCCACCACAATATTCTTCTACACTCAATCTTAATCACAACCCATCTACCTATGTCCCTCTGCCACAACAATCATCTACACTAAACTTTTTCAACATATATCTCAATCCACCTCCACCATCACAAAACCCATCTATATATGTCCCTTCGCCACAATGAGCATCCACACTTAACCTAACCAACACCTATCTCAACCCTCAACATTCCCAAAACCAAAATAGCTATGTGCCACCATCACAACCAAACCCAACACACTTTAGCTTTCCTCCACAAAATTCTTTCTTCACACCACTATCACAATACCAACGACGGAACTCTTATCTACAACCAACACAAAGCCTATATTCTTACCTAGCACCACCCCCACCTCCCCAAAATCAAAACACCTAAAACCAACCCAATCCAAACCCAACATACAACACATACGACCCCAACCAATCATACGACCCTTATAACATCAATGCCCATGGATTCCACTACAATCTTCCATATGGGCAACAACAACCACCTCTAGGACAATAGGAGATGTTTCCAACCCCTCCCACAACTATGGAGCTAAAACTTGTTGAGGTTCAACAACAATTATCTAATCTTACATTTGGCCACACCAAGAAAACCTTCTCTTTGGAAGAAGTTTGTACTTATCCATTTGATCGGTTATTACCCATGATCCCTTTTCCTCACAACTTCACTATTCCCAAATTTGATAAATACAAAGGAAAAGGAGACCCAAAAGACCATCTTAGAGAATTCTATCTTGTTTGCTTCGAGGTCTCACATAACAACACATATCTTATGCACTTCTTTCCTTGTGGTCTTGGAGGTCAAGCTATAGAATGGTTCTCGTACCTACCCACGGGTATCAAATCTTTTAACGAGCTTGTGGAGAAATTTGCCACCCATTTCTCCTACAACACAGAACATGAGGTCTCTATGACCGACCTATGCAACAATAAATAGAAAAATGGGGAAACTCTCATCTCCTTCCTTCAAAGATGGAGACAAATGGCTAGCAAATTCCCATTCAAGATACTTGAAAAGCAACTTGTTAGCATATTTGTACAAAACCTTAACCAAGAATTGGGTTTCCATTTGCAAATTCTTAGTGCTACAACCTTTGACAAAATTACCTACAAGGGCATCAACATTGAAAAGGTCCTCATCGCTAAAGGTGTGGTAAATATCTTCAAAGAAACTAAAGATAATGCTCCTCAACAACAAACAAATGATAAGCCCAAGCTTTAGAATAAAAATAAAAACATGGTCAATGATGGTGTGGTAGATTCTAAACATGTCCAAACACTACAAACACCCCTTCATCTTTCATCAAAACCAAGTCAACCTCCGCCTCAACAAAACCAACAACAACAAAGAAAACCAAACCAAAACCAACAACAATGACAGCAAGAGCAACCTCAACAAGATTACCCTCTGTGACATTAATTCACTCCCTTGGGAGAGCCTATAGAGTCTGTTCTATAGAAACTTTTACACAATGGATTCATCACCTTGCCAGATTCTCCCCCACATGGCAAACTTGTTTACAAAACCACACGATACAAAGATAATGAATATTGTGAGTACCATAGGACCAAAGGACACAGAACCATATCATGCATGAAACTCAAGCACGTGATCCAAAACCTTATCGACATAAAACAAATCACTTTTGATGATGAACCACCAACTCAAAACACCAACAAAGACCTTAACATGTACAAAGAGCCATTCCCTAACCATGGTCAAGGTCAAAATCCCAACAAAGGTAAAGGTGTTAACAAAGCTTCAACTTCCTATGACTCTATTGTGGGTCATTTTGAAGAGAGGCGTGTATCTACCCTCACTATCAAAGGCAAATCTACGGATTGTGCAGTTACAACTCATCGTGGTTGTGTCACCTTACGTGGTCCTACACCAATCTCCCAACCCAATATGATTACAATCTTATCGAACATCTACGGAAGACCCCTACATAGATCTCTATCTTGGACCTTCTATGGTCATCACCCGCACATAAAGTTGTGCTAGAAAAAGCCCTATAAGAGTCTTCGGTTCCTAATGACATAGTGGTCATATATTTCCAAGCTATAATAGGTAACATTACCTCACCTTACAATGTGGTCTTTTTGAAAAAGGACCTCCCATCCCATGATCCATGTCACAATGATGCACTTCACATTGAAGTCTTCATCCATAAACGAAAGATCAAATGCATACTTATAGATGGTGGTACCAGTCTCAATATCTATTCTCTAAAGTTATTCAAACAATTGGGATACTCTGAGGATCATGTCAACATTGATCAAAGTATTACAATCAAGGGGTATGATGATGCTAAGCGTCGTTCAGAAGGTGTTATCCACTTGCCTATACAAGTAGGTCCTATCATGCTAGAAACTAGGTGCCAAGTCCTGGACATTGAGCTACCTTACAACATTATCCTAGGACGCCCATGGATCCATGCCATGAAAGTTGTTCCCTCAATGTACCATTAGTCTCTCAAATTCCCATTTAATGGTACAAAGATCACTATCCCTAGAGATCCTAATCCCTTTGAATTCTATCGTGTCTTGCAAGGCAGTTATAAGAATTGCAACCAAGTGCCCAATAATGACAAAGCCTATGAATCCCCATTGTATGTCAACCCTGAAAATCAGACAAAAGCCTCTGCAACTAAACCTAATCCTCATCCTATTCCTGAAATCAAAGCTCACATCCGTGATATAGGCTTTGGAGAATATGATATCTCAAAATCTTGTTGTGTAGGGCGGATGCCCTTATCTCCTAAATCCTACGGCCAACTACCCATAGCCAAAGTAACTAAAAAAGTAGCTATTCCTCCCCTAGTATCTCTAACCCAATTCCAAGAGGGAAAATTATTGGCAGAGGAAACTATTGAAGACATCTCTTCTTGGCTCTAAAAGGAGAAAGAACCAGTCACAATACCAGTCAACCAATATGGCAATGGCTTAAGAATTGTCAAGAACATGGACTACAAAGGCAAAGGTGGTCTAGGGAAAAATAATCAAGGTGAACTGGAACCCATTATTGTGAAGAAGAAACTAGACAAGAAGGGGTTAGGATTTGGTAGGAAGGTACCACATGCCTTGGATATCGAGGGTATTCTCGACGAGGTAGCACAAACTTCTGTCACAGATTCGACATCTAAAGAGGATATCATCGATGACTCTTACCTCCATACGAATGACCTATTCACTGAATCCTTTGTATTTATGCTATCATTTGTATCCTTAACATCCACCACCAACACCTAGATTGTAACACTTGTCTACCCTAAAATTATCGATTGGGACCAACAAGGGGCCCCTGTTCTAGATGTATTTCAGAATGATGAAGCTATTGCTATGTTCATAGGACTCCGGGATGGTATCCCTCTTGGTGATCACAAAGCTAGTTTTATAATGGAACTAGACCAAACTACTTATTTTGGTGAGAATGCCAAATCCTCTAGTCGCAAAAGTAAAAATAAAGAAGGATCTCTAGGTGAAAACCACACTGTGGTACCTCCCGATCACAAAATAGTAAAAATAAAGGATGTATCCAAAGGTGAAAACCCAATTGTGGCACCTAAGAATGAGGATTTGACCTTCCCCTACCATCTAATTATCAAGAGAAATTAGCTCTCCTAGTGGAAGATTCTACAGAGATAAATCTTGGCACAGAGCAAAATCCTAGAACCACATTCCTTGCAGCATCACTATCAGAACAAGAGCACAAAAATTTTACCAACTTCTTCTTATAGCAAAACATCAACTGTGCATGGACCTATGCTAATATGCTAGGGTTGGACCCTTCACTAGTAGTTCACTATCTCACAATTGATCCAAAAGCTAAACCAATCAAATAGAAGCTGAGAAAGATGCATCCACAGATAGCTCTCTTGGTGAAAATGGAAATACAGAAGTTGTTAGATGCAAAGTTTGTCAAACCTATTGATTATCTAGAATGGGTCTTAAACATTGTACTTGTGGCTAAACCGAATGGGGGCATCTACATGTGTTCTAACTTCAGAGATCTTAATAAAGCATGTCCCAAAGATGACTTCCCACTGCCAAACATTGATCTCATAGTAGACTTGACTGCTGGTCATGAAATTCTTTCTCTAATGGATGGATTTTCTGTCTACAACTAGATAATGATAGCAGAAGATCAACATAAAATTGCTTTCACTTGTCCTTGGGATACCTATTGTTGGTGCGTCATGCCATTTGGTCTTAAAAATGTAGGTGCAACCTATCAAAGAGCAATGATAGTGATATTCCATGATCTCTTTCATCACATCATGGAGGACTATGTTGATGATATATTAGCAAAGTCTTATAGGGAAGATCACATACATGTTCTAGGACAAATCTTTGATAGACTAGAAAAATATCAAGTAAGACTCAATCCAAAGAAGTGTATCTTCGGGGTAACATCAGGAAAATTGTTGGGATGCATTGTATCTCGCAGAGGCATTGAAGTAGATCTAGCAAAAGTCAAGGCTATAGTGGAAATGCCTCCACGAAAGAATCTAAAAGCATTAAGGAGCTTTCAAGGAAGGTTACAATCCATTAGGCAGTTTATCTCACATCTTGCGGATAAATGTCAATTGCTTCAACACTTGGTCCAAAAGGATGTCTCATTTCAATCGGATGATAAGTGTAAAGCAGCATTTGATCAGCTCAAAGAATATCTAGCTACACCTCCTGTCTTGGTACCACCAGTCACCGATAGGCCTTTGATCTTGTACATCTCAACTACAACTGCAGCCCTAGGGGCTCTTCTAGCACAGCAAGATGAGTCAGGAAAGAGCATGCAATCTATTATATCAGTCAAACCTTGGTGGGTTATGAACTCAATTATTCACCTATGGAAAGATCTTATTTAGCCTTAGTGTTTGCTTCCCAAAAGTTGCGACATTACATGCTAAACCAACACACAAATCTAATAGCCAAAATTGATCCATTAAAGTATATCCTAGCAAAAGTAGCTCTCACAGGAAGACTAGCTAAATGGGTCATGATCCTTAGTGAGTTTGACATTGAGTATGTGGATCGTAAAGCAATCAAGGGACAAGCCCTAACAGATCAACTAGAAGAAGCACCCATGATAGATGTACATCCTATGGTATTTAACTTTTCAGATGAAAATCTCTTCACTCTTTCTACCTCAGTAATATGGAAGTTGTATTTTGATGGTTCCTACACACAACATGGATCAGGGGCCGACATCCTTTTTATCACACCACAACATGACTATATCCCAAAGTCATATCAGCTTGCATTTCCTTGCACCAACAACATAGCCGAGTATGAAGCACTCCTCATAGGTCTCAATATAGCATTCCAATGGGACATCAACGAACTAGAGGTAAATGGAGACTCGCATCTAGTCATTCAACAAGTCACAGATGAGTGCCAAACAAAAGATGAAAAGTTGGTCCCCTACAAGAAACTAGTGGATTCCTACAAGCCACACTTTTCTAGCATCACATTTGAGGAAATTCCAAGAGAGCATAACAAAGCTGCAGATTCTATGGTTTCTGTAGGGTCACTTATAGACATGCCTACAAACACATAGAAATATGAATTCTTGATCGAGCAATTGTTGATACTAGTTATCGATGTTCCAACTACTGAAATCATCTGCGAACTTGTTGGTCCCAATTCCCCATGGTGCAAAGATATCTAGGAATACCTTAAACATAGAACCTTTACCTTTGAGCTATCTACAACACAACGCAAAACCTTTATCTATCGATCCTTCCATTACACCATTCTAGGTGATACACTATATTGCCAGAGTCTCGATGGTATCCTCTTACGATGTCTTAACGTAGAAGAAGCTGATGCTACCTTACGAGACATACACGAAGGTGTCTGTGGTACACATTCTACCGGTCCTAACTTCGCTATGAAGATACTCTGCACAGGGTATTACTAGCCTACCATAGAACAAGATGCTTTATAGTTTGCTAAGAAATGTCTACAATGCCAACAACATGGAGATTTGATTCACGCACCAGCTCATGAACTACAACCTATGACTACTCCATTGCCTTTTTCACAATGGGGTCTTGACCTCAAAGGACAACTCCACCCATCCTCATCCAATGGCCACAAATTTATCATTACCGCCACTGAGTACTTCACAAAGTGGGTCAAAGCCAGTCCCATGACATATATCACTAGTAAGCAAATAGCCAAGTTTATCCTTAACTACCTCATTTATGAAATTTGTTAGAGCTGTGAAATGTCTTTCATGTGCATCTTATTAGGATTCTTGACATTATTTGTGGAGGTTTCATTTTATTTTAGATAAACTGGTCTTAAACCCTCCATAGCAAGGGTTTTGTTGATAAAATGTTTAATTCTTCCTCTACCCTCTGATGATGGTCACTCATTTCAAGGTGGGATGGAGGAAGATAAATTATATTTAATGTTTTCTTATAGTTTGCAGATTAACTCCTTCTCTACAGGGTGTATGGCATGCATTTAACTAGTCTCATCATTGACTAGTTTAGAAATTGAATGTGGACTGTGTTATGACAGCAAAAAAATAGTGATTTGTTTTGACAAATGCAAGTTGGAATTAGTGTTTGCTGGTGGAGATTGACCAGTATGAGACTTGGTATATCTGGTGCAGCCATATTAGATACATTTCCTTGTCCATTACTAGCCATTTAGGCTTTGGTTTTAAGAAAAAAATAGTTTGCTGTCCTCAAGCACCTACAGTACGGTATAGTACGACATGCATGGATGAAAGTACTTTTTATTGAAGAGCATTTGAATATGAATCAAGTGGTGATGGACTTGTGCAAGTAGAAACATATAAGGTGGTTTTAATTGTCTCTTTTGTCTATGGAGTTAACCTTCTTGAATTGCTGTCTTTTCATGACAGTCAAAGCTTTTTGTCAAGATAAATGCAGGAGTACGGTTTTGGTCAGTAATTTTATGACCTTGGTTAGGTGTATGTTCAATTGGTGAGGAGATCTTGTTGAGAAGGAGTTAGTATTGGCCTTGTTATTCATAAAGGTTGAGACTGTCATGTTGCCACTGTCATAGGACATCCACCTGCTGTTTTGCTGTCCCCTGCCCTGTAGAGTACAGTGTAGGTCTGTTTATGGGAGAAATTGTTTCTTTTCACAATTATTATTGAGTTTACATTATGCACTGATGGCCATTTGAGACCTTGAGAGGTTAATGAGGGTTTAACCAATGATTAGATTACAAGGGAATGAGTCAAACTAGAACTATGTCTTTTTCTTATGACAGTCATACTCAGTTTACTGTCCATGGTTGTGTTTGGGAGTAGAATGGTAGATTATTGGTCAGAGACCTTTGCTCATGCTTATCATAGAGAGGTGTATGATGGTATTTGTTACCTATGTTGGTAGAGGTATTGGTAATAGTTGTTGTGTTCTTGAAGGTGGGTTGTGCTTCTGAGTTGGGTTGAGTTTTGACTCCCCAAGGTAAGTGGTGAATAGCCTAAGTGGTGAGTATGGTATACCCCACGCCATTGTCACTGATAATGGGAGACCATTCAAGAATCAAGATGTTCGTGCCTTGTACACCAAATACAATATCCAGCATCACTTTTCCACTCCCTACTATCCGCAAAGTAATGGCCAAGATGAGGCTTCCAACAAAACCATTCTCCAAATCCTTAAGAAAATGGTTAATGAAGCTAGTCGTGATTGGCATCTGCAACTCAGTCTGGCCCTATGGGCCTATCACACTAGTATCAGAACACTAACTGGTGCAACACCCTATGCCTTGGTCTATGGCTCTGAATCCATTCTACCTATAGAGGTCGAGATCCCATCCCTTAGAGTATCCATGCAAAACTTGATTGATGGAGAGGAGTATCGCACTTCCAGATTGGCTGAGCTAGAACTACTACATGAGAGACGCATTGCAGCGCTTAATCATCTCCATGTATATCAAAACCACCAGCGGCGTAACTATAACAAGAAGATCAAAAAAAGATAGTTTCAAGTTGGTGATCTTGTCTTAAAAGAAAATCAGAGAAATCAAGTAGATTGAGAAAAGAAGGGTAAGTTCAAGCCTAATTGGTTAGGACCCTTTGTTATAACAACAACTTATGGATCAGTGGCTTGTACTTTAGCAACACCTAAAGGAATTCCTCTAGATGAGCCACTCAACAGTGTTCATCTCAAGAAGTTCTATGCGTAATCCTCAGAGTATTAAAAAAAAACAACAACAACAAAAACAAAAACAAAAATAATCTGTCCTATGGTGAAAACTTGGTAAACAGACGCCTTAGATAAGTACCATAGTGAAAACCTAGAAAATAGGTGCTTTGTGTACAGTCAATACCCATCATTTATCGAGTCTTGTTCATTCCATTTTCATAACAAACTTCATCCATCCATCCATAATAAAATCATTGACCTTGTTTGCATTTCCCTCGCCCTATCTAATATAGCTTGGAAATTTGTCAATGTTCATCATCATCATCCCATGTCAGTTATCACTTGGCTTACATCAACAATCCTATGTCAAGTTATCTATGTCTTCCTCTACTAGAATGGGGGTAAATCTTTCCTTAAACCTAGGTCTAGGAATGGATCCTTGTTCATGGTTCACAAAAACATAAACACTTCAAAAACAAAAACACATCAACGATCAACACCAAAAAAAAACAAAAAAAACACATCAACAATCAACACAAACAAAAACATGAAACATGTGAAACCAAACCAATCAACTATCTTATACAGATTGTCACATGCTCAAAACCAAACCAAGCTCAAAACTAGACCAAGCATCTTATACGAGGTGTTTCATTTTTTGAAACCAAACACCTTCATCCTTGTGTTGATCTAGGGATATATCGTTCCCCACAATGACAACACTTTTCCTACATCATCAAACCAACCGGAACTACATATCATCTTCTCAATCTTAATGTACCTTGATCCCATGGATATGGGTATGTAGGTAGTCTAGAATACAAAGGAAGTTTTCAGTACTCAGGAACATAAGATCTCATCATTTCACCTACCCAAGCTCAAACACCTTGACCCACTCATCACTCTACCCAGAACTACATATTATCATTTTCTCTCATCTCAATCTTAATGTGCCTTGATCCTGTGGATACAAGGTATGTAGGCAGGCTGGAATATGGACGTATCCAGCACTCATGCACATACGATTCATCATTCTTCACCCATTTCAATCCATTGACATGCCATCTTTTTAGTATTCCGTTTATCAAAATCCATTCACCTCGACTTGACTAACTCAAGCGGCAAAACAAGCAAACACATCCTTTCAAAGAAAAAGACCTTAACAAACCTGAAGCAAAAACACCTACTTGCTGAGCCCTATGTTGTCCTACATATTGATTGCCAACATCTGCTACATCAATCTAAACCAAGCAACAAATCAACAAACTTGTCTTATATAGGATGTTCCATGATTGAAACCAGACCAGGCATCTTATACGACATGTTGTATTTCCTAAAACTAGACATTATCCTTTCAACAGATAATACCCTTTAAAGGATATATCGTTCCTACAATAAGGCTATTATCTATCCAACCAATCCAATCTATCCTGAGCAACCTCTTTGGCAAGAGAATATGTTGGTTGTATGTTTACTTTGTAAAGTTAGTCAATTTTCTTTTTGGTTCATCTTTTTTGTTCCTATCCCATCACCTATTCAAGACTACCTTGATTTATCTATATCTTGGTATGTTGCAATGCAATATAGATTGGGGGCATAGTCATTGCTTTTGTGCGCCGTGTTTAAGGAATAATCTTTAGTATCTTTCTTAGCATCGTATTTCTCTTGTGTGAGTGTTACAACCTAGCATCTTACATATTAATATACTTCTTGCATTTATGTATTGAAGTTTATTTTATGTTCAAGACTATGGCTCATTCACATGTCCAACAAGGTTATATTATGTCGAAGGGATCTAAGTTCAAACCGCTTGCTTGCAGAGTCAATGTCCTATGCATTGGATACATCGTCACCTTAGTCTTCTATACCCTGGTGCATAACATCCACATGCTATATCAAAAATAAGGATTTCTCTTTATAAACATTTGTGAAACTATTGCAACAAGCTCATCCATTTACCCATCCATTTATCCAAATCATCATATAGTGTTTCAAGGAAAGATCGATCGACAGTCTTTTCTATCATGTTCAATTCTATCTCCTTTCTTCTATCTATCATCAATCCAACCTCACCTATCTCCAACACAATATTCTAGTCAAGCGTCACCCCAGTCCTTCAGTTGCTTCCCTGTCTTTCCTCTCGAGGGGGCATCCTACGCCAGCTACACAGGGGCAACTACATTGGGGCATCAAAAATTGTATCATGTCTTCAACAATCATTTTCTTTGAAACAATGCTATAAACTACATTGCATCAAAGAGGGGCAAAATGTAGATACCCAAAAATGACCATGTCTTCGCATCACTTGCATTTCATCAAATCTGTGTAATCACCTGCATTTCAACATTAATTAAATAATCTAATTATTTAATTATTTTCATCAAAATCATCAAATTCTTCCAAATCTCCTAAATCAAACATTAATTGAATAAATTCTATTTATTTAATTAATTTAATCAAAATCAACCTTATTCTTCCAAATTAAATAATTTCAATTATTTAATTAAATCAAATCATCTTCCAAAATTCAAATCCATGTCAATTGAATAAATTAATTATTTAATTAATTTATCATCCGAATTCTCTTATCTACAATTAAATAATTTTTATTATTTAATTAAATCAAATTGTTCTTCCAAATTTAAATAAATCAATCAAATTTATTTAAATTATGTCAATCTCTAAAAATAAAATATAATCAAATATTTTATTTATTCTTCTAATCATGTACAAACAATTAAATAAATTTATTTATTTAATTTCTTCAATTATTTTCCAAATCTTCTAAAAATAAATCTTGTTCATCATGCACACAAAATTAAATAATTTATTATTTACTTTTGCTCAAATCATGCAAAAAGCAAATTATAAGTTGAGTTAATTGACTTAATCAATATTGTTTTCATCACCAACTCATAAAATAGAAAAAAAATTTCTATTTTTATGAAATCAAATCCTATCTTCATCAAATCAATTAGTTAACTCAAACAAAAATATCTTTTTGTGTGACACATGTCAGGTGCACATTCATGATGAATTCTAAATTTATCTCATCCATTGATTCCATTAAATTTTTTAGACCGTTGATCGATCTTCATTGAAACCTATATAAACCCCCCTCATCTCCATAACAAATCCTCTTCGATCGTTGAATCTCTCTTTGATCATTTATTCTTAGGCATCCTTTACATCACATTGAGCATACATCACATCGTTGAGCACTTCTACCTTTTGAGCACAAACGCAACTACATCTGCTTGTTGCAAACATGGTTTCGTAATTTATGAAGCAATCTACATTTGACCAAAAGATCCAAACAATCTAGGTGATAGCATCTTTGTTCATAATTTGATTTATTTATTGATTTGGTTATTGCTTAGATAGATATTTTGATGTTATGGGTAATTGAGTTGTTATTATCATTACTTTGTGATATTATCATTTAACCTCTCGATTTTTCCTATACACACATTGAACATACAGACCAGGAAGGGTCTAGAGCTGAAGTGCCATATTGGTTACAGCAAGAGGTACATCCTCCTCCACCGAGTGTTTCCTCCAATTTTTACATATCCACATTATTTTCAGCTGATATAGCCAAACCACAGAGGAGGGCTAGGGCCACCTCTACAATAAAGAGAGATCAGGTTATGGGTCATAAAACAGCTCAAGTGGCAGTACCTATTATAGACAAAGCTAAGGGAGAAATAAGTGTCAGTGAGTTTTAGATAACCACTGTGGATTTAGGCTTTGCTACAGAGTAGTAAGAAGGCCAGGAGGCCAAAGACATAATAGATTCATCATTGGCAGCAATAGAGAAAGAGAAGAATAGAAATAAAGTGCATAAAGAGCATATTTCTCAAATGCAAACATTCATAAGGGGATTGCTAGCCCCTACTAACATTCCTATTAGCACATCTATCCCATTAACTCTAATATCTCAAGATGAGATGACAGGATTAGATGTCATTAAGCATAAGTCAAATGTGATGGATAAATGGTTTGGCTAGTTCATCATTGGAGCAGAAAAGTTAATAAAGACTTCTCTATCCAATTCGCGGCTACTTAGCACATTAAGAAGCAGGTGGATAAATTATAGAAAGAGGTGGCACAAAGGTCAATAAAAATTGAGAAACACTTGACTACCCAAGCTCTAAAATGAAGCACATACATGTGAATGTCTTGATATCCATTAATGTCCTGAACAACCAAACATCACAATTGTTGGGTATATGGTATGAAGATACCAAGTTTGAGGTGGATGTCTTGAAGAAATGTAATGCTAAGCTCAGGAATATCAGTGCCAAATTGCATGAGCTTTTATCCGAGGAGGTAGAAATTCTAGAGGCCCTTGAGGAAAAGGTGGAAGGAAATATAGAAAATGAGGATGTTGCTTTCATCATCAAGGCCTTTCAGGATAATTTCAAACCTGCAGTAGATGACCCACTTAGCCACCTATTTGAAGATGTAATAGACAAATCCATGAGGATGAGGGCTAAGGTGGAGAAATATAATGAAATGTTGAATAGCAGAAAGACTAAGTGGACTACACTGCAAGCCCAGTTCCAATCACAGGGCATGCAGTTACCAAGGCCAAGCTACAAGATGGAGGTGTAGTTGAAAGAATTGTGCAGGCATATGAACCCATCAGGGGGATTATCTAGGTTCATGTAGAAGATGACTCATCTACTAATGAGGAAGAGAAAGAATAAGTAAGATGCAGTGTGAAAGAGTAATATGCATAATGGGTCGAGAAGGACAACTATACACAACTAGATGGTTGCCAACTAGCAACCTATGCCACGTGTCTACGTGTTGACTTGGTCAAAGAATGTTATAGACCTTTGATCTTAATAGACATATCTTGATCACAGGATCGTTTGTAACCACCTTCTCTCCTTGTTATATAAAAGGAGATGTAGTGCTCATTGTAACTCATTTGAAGCTTAATTGAGATTAGATTGCTGAAGCATCAAGACTAATTCTCAAGGCTAATTGTTAATGTACATTTCTTTTGCATACTTAATGAAGATGAAGTATTTGATTACATACAATCGTAAACTTTGAGTAATCTGTGAATGGATTCTGGATATGTGCTTTGATTTGCTACGTCCCTTGGAATGCATTTCATGTTGTGCATGGTGTCTTCATTCCTTTCCATCAAAGTTAGCATCAATCATATCTAGCTATGGAACACCCTGGTGAACATATGGTTTGATTTCCTTCTCTTCATGACAGTGTCAAGAATGTATATGGATCAATGGCTAAAGATTCACTTTAGTAAAATTTGGCAAGCATTAATTTAAATTTCTTTAATTTCATTTGATCATCATCATAATTGCAAAATACACAGAAAATCCTAAGCGAATATAGAAAATATGCAGATATCTCATAGGCGACTGAACATCATTAGCATATTTAAGTAAGTAGTGTAGACACCTAAAATTGGCTTGCTCTGCAAACCAGTTTCCCATACCTCTACACCAATTTATCCCTAACCATCTGTCTATCCCTAGTGATCAATTAATTCATTTAATTTATCACTTGGACCTTACAACACTATCCCTCATTAATCAAATAAATATTCCCAATATTTATTTGGTTCAATTCTCTTTTTCCCTAATCCTCATCAATTAGATAAACCATGCTTATCTAATTAATCTAGCCTACTAATTGACCTACCCTAACCTACCCTAGCCTACCTATCCCCTAGACCTAGGTTAATTAAGCTAAACACTCAATTAACCTTGCTTATCCCCTTCTTCCATGCACCTTTTGAATAAAAATCAATCTTTTATTCAAAGGGTCAAATCCCCCTTAACCCTCATTTATCACTCTCTTACACATGTAAGAGTACCATCTTCACATCTCCACATAAAAGTGAATTAAAAATTCACTTGTCATGTCCCCTCTTCCCAAAATGAATCTTTTATTCATTTTAATCCTCCACACCTTTCCCCATGTGAATTTAAAATTCACTTTTAATGAGAGCCCTCCAATCCCATTGACCAAGTTTCAACCCTTGGTCTCCCTCATCCACTCTCCTTGTGACACTTGTCACAAGGCTATGGCTTCAATCCTAACCCTAACTCTCATTGATTCCTAGCCCTTGATCTTATTTTTCAATCCTCACCCTCCATCCTCCTTTAAAGAACACTATAAATGAAACCCTCTCCAAGCCATTTTAGAGAGACTCCTTTATGCATCAAACCTCTGCCAAAATCTCTCCAAAATCCTCTTATCATACCATCATAATCCTCATTTCAATCTCAAATCTACCATCCAATCCTCATCCTATTGTGTTGAAAAGCATTGAGCAATCCACATTAGTCACACTGATCACGGGAACAATCTTGAGGAGCTCTATGGGTGCATCTCCTTCCCGCATGGATTCGTGAGGTCTCAAATGAAGGTATAATCGTGTGTTGTTTGCATTAGATTAGTTTATTATCTTCATTTTAATCTCACTGATCACAAGTAGCATGCTGAAAATGATAAGTATCATGCAAGTGAATTTAAATAATTATAGTAATCATAAAAATACATGCCTGTAGGCACTTCATTTAACCAAATTTGTAGTGCAGAGGTAAAATCTAATCAGTATAATTTGATACGTGGAATAATTAATCAAACTAGCATAATATCTGCATAATCTGGTTAAATATAGTAAGAATTAACCTTGCTAGTCAAGAAATTTGCAGAAAGCAAGAGGGATTGAGATCATCCATACATGAAGTTCTTGGAATCAGAAGCATAAGGCCCCTGAATGGAAAATAGCAAGGCACATCAAACCACTGAGCAACATCAGTAGATTATGAACTAATCCACGAAGACTTGGGATCATGAATTCCTTGAATTCATCGTATCTTTCAAGATGATAAAGGTTTGATTTGTATTTCTTTATCTACATTTGTTTATGACTAACGTCATGACAAACATAAATTGGCTCTAGAAGGAGGGCCAACAAGAAGCATTTGTTCTTAAACCTATCATTTGGATGTCATTCTGGCTCCTACACGAGGTGATATTCTTCAAACTCTGAGTATTCGTGTGAAGTTTCTACTTGTCCCAAGTTATTTGAGGATTTGATCATAAATATACTACTCTTGTATTTAAATGTCATGATATTTATAGTCAATTATCTAGAATCTTCAAATTTGAGTCATTATTTGCAAAGATCCTGCAAATACCCTACCAATATCCTATTCTTTAATGGTCAACCTACCTAATATTTATATTCATAAGTCTAGACTTTTAAAGTTCTATTCCATATCTGTATCTCCTACAAATATTCTGTAAATATCCGGTCATTTCAGATTCTTGACCATAAATATTCACCCTAGAAAACTAGAGACCTTGATCTTTTCATATATTCATTCGAAATATCCACATTCTCACATAAGTTGTGAAGCTCTAGCTCACAAACCTAATACTAGGTCCAGATCCATTGGACTCCTTGAACAACTACGAATCCATGGACTTGGACCTCATACAATTGATATCCATCATAGTCCTGATCTTAATTCACCTCATCTTCATCCATACCTGTTGTGACACCTCCAGGGTCTCCAATTGTTCCTTAGATACCCCAGATACCTCAAGTACAAGTTGCAATGTCTTTCTTTACAACTCAATCACCACTTCAATTCATAGCATATCATGAGTTGCCTTCATCCTTACTAGGATGCAGAGGACCATATCAGAACCTACAAGGAAGCCTACTTTAGAGCAAGAATAGAGCATTAAGATGTAGTGTGTAGGTTATTTCCTTACTCCTTAGGAGAGAAGGCTTATAGCTGGTACATTAGTCTTTCCTAGTCCACCATCCGTACTTGGGATGCCTTAGAGAAAGCCTTCTTAGGAAGATTTAAAATACCGATAGATCCAACTATCACTTATCATATGTTTGATACAATCAAAAGAATGGAGGGGGAGATGCTTTCTAACTACAACACTAGGTTTCAGAAAATGTACTCCAAGCTAGTTGATCCATACAACGTAGGAGATGAGGTAACTGGATCCGTATACTATTAAGCCTTAGATCCCCTAACATCTATTTTCATCAAAAGAACACATCCAACTATAACTTCATTAGCAAGTGCTTTTGAAGAAGCCATAAAAGTCAATCAGTAGTTAACACCTAGCTTTACACCTAATGTCAAATATCCTGCAGATCCTGTATAGCCACAAGGTAATGGAGTCATGATACCTCTTGCCATCATGCCTAGTCCGCTGCAGGTACCTCCACTTAGTATCATGCCTCCTCCAAATGGAAATGGCTAGATGATACTTCATCATGGGCAAGCACCTTAAGATGTGGGGCAAAACAATAGTAATGGCAGTTCTTTCTTCAAACCTCTGCAAGAGAATGTAGTAGCCAAGGCTCGGGAAGAAAATAATGACATTAAGGAAATATCTACATAGCTGAGGAAACTAACTACTGAGATCACACATATGAGGAACCAAAACTTTTACTCCTAGTCAAATCAAAATAGAGGATATCCTGATAGAGGATATAGAAATAACAATGATAGATCTGGATATCCTAACAAGGGGTATAATAATGATAGGAATTTCAACAATAGTAATAACAATGCTCCCCCCAGGCTACCTAGACCATGGAATACCAGACCTAATAATGATTCATTGCTATCACCATTAGACAATCAGCCTCCCAATGAACCCAAACAGACAACTAAGGTGAATTTAGCAGAAGCTGCACTCACAAATTGGTGCAGAATGCATAATACCAATGTGCATGTTGAACTAGATTGCCCTCAATTCAAGATAGCAACCAGTATTTTCTAAGTTGAAGTGTCCAACACTTCAGGAGATCTTCACTATCCTGAAGGAAATGAAATTGCCTCCTTAGGCTATGAGTCCACCCTTGTGCTGGAGAGTTCCATCAGTCATCAACATCATCAAATGACTACAACTCATGAAAATTACACATTAGCATGCAAGGAGTCTGCATTAGCATTTGAATCAAATTATGTGTTCCCTTCTAAGGATGAAAATGAACCAGAACCAGAAGAGGTACATGCTTACCAACAGCAATATCAGGGAAGGCATAATTGTAACCTCAGTAATCCTAACTGACCAGTTGGTCCATTGACCACATCTCTCCCTCCCAATAATTTCAACACTCCACCAGATCCTAAAGCCAACAACAATCCAAGTCCTCCTAAGTTGAACACTCAATATTTCACACCTCAAAATACAGTGTCAAAAGCCATCAGTCAGCTACCTGAATCTGATAAATTAGTCGCATACCTGGTAGAAGAGATGAAAAAGATAAAAATCAGCTTATCTTTGTTAGAATTACTCAAAACACTAGTAATTAAAAAAGCCTTCTTGAAATCCTTAGATGAGTCTACACCAAGGGATAAGAGTCATAGTCATAATCCTAGTCACATCCTAACTAGAGATCTAGCACCAAAGGAAGATACTGTTAAACATAAGGTACAGGCTACTGTCTAGGCTATTGAAATGTCACACATGACTTTATACAGAAACAAGTTTGAGTCACCCCCATTCCTACTTACATTGAGAATATTTGGCAAGAATCTGCACAATTGTTTAGTAGATTCGGGTGCATCAACAAATGTGATGCCACTAATTGCAATGCTTTTGGGTTACATCCAACCAAGTCCCTCAAGAAGGTGACACAACTTGATAAAATAGAAGTGAGTGTGGTAGAAGAGTTAACCCATATCCACATGCAGCTTGTATCAGACCCAAGAGTGCAATACTACATTGACATCCAAGTAGTAGATATCCCTAATACCTATGGGATGCTACTTAGCAGGGATTGGTCCAAAACACTTATTGGTTGTGTGGCCACTGACTTTAGTCATATGTGGTTACTCTGGAAAGGAATCCCTAACCAAATAAGGATAGAAACTGAACCCAGGATGAATCATATGATCACTGAGTACAAAATAGCAATGAGATACTTTATGTAGATATTGAACCAGGGGTTTACGCCATAAGACCTCAAATGGTCAGGATTGAGGAAGTGTTGATGTATGATATGTATATGCATAGAAACAGTAATCCAGAAGATAGGGTGATCATAGAATCAGATCATGGTTCAATTGATAATGAAGAAATAGATCATTTTAAGGAGTTTGAACAATACTTATCTAGAGAAATGTAGAGATGCTAGTTATTAGGCACATCCATTGAGAATATCTTGACATCTAGCTGGTGCAGGTTACATGATGAAGCACATTCAGAGGACTATGAAGCATGTCTAAAAATGATCAAATTAGAAAGAATCTATAGTGAAATAAGGTCATCTTCAACTGAGGTAAGTGAAATGTCTGATAATGATGGTATTGATTCTTATTTGTTCTCTTTAGATGCAGGGGAACATGAGGAAGATGTACATCAGGATGATGTCAGCATACATCATTTAGAATAAATCCTGATATGTGATGAGAATCCTCAAGACAAGGAAAGTGCTATTACCCCAGGGACCGACTGCCTTATTGAGTCAGACTATGAATTAACAGATGAAGACAGTGGAAGTCATCTAAGACAATTCAAAGGATTTTTGTCCAAACAAGTTTAGAGACTTATGCTGCAAGAAGTCTCTCCATAGAAAGTATTGATTAAAAGATGGTGTAGGTTACATGAGGCACCACACTCAGAGACAACATGTGCTTTATGGTTACATGTGTTGAAAAAAGAAGAGCAGTTGTGTTCCAAAGATAAATCACCTGATATCAAAGATATCCCTAAGGATGAGAGAAAAGAAACCATAGAATATCCAGAAGGTGAAGGTAATGAAAAAGAAAGATATATCACTCTCACAGACACCACCAGAAGTCATCAAGATTGAACCTCAAAAGTTGAAATGGATATCTCGTGGTGTAGCTACTAGAGCCAAAAGGAAAATAGAAGGCCCTGATAAGCCATTGACAAAAGATAAACCATGGATTTTAAGGTTTGATGGCTCTAAGTCTAGACAAGGAGCTGGAGTAGTCATTGACCTCATTGATCCATCAGGGAAGTCCTTTTTAGCAGGATACCAGTTGCAATTCCTATGCACTAATAATGTGGTTGAATATGAAGCCTTAATTCATGGGTTGCTGTTTGCCCTCAAGAAGAAAGACAAGATTCTGCATGTTTATGGGGACTCAAAATTAGTGGTAAGACAAGTCAAGAGTATCTATGCATGTAACTATAAGAAGTTGTCAAACTACAGGCATAGAGTTTGGAACTTAATAGAAGAATTTGATGCATTCAATATAATACATTCTCCTAGAGAACAAAATCATAGAGCTGATGCACTGGCATAGGCTGCCAACACATTGGAACCTCTATCCATCTTTGGACTGAAGAGATTTTCAATTGAACTGATATTAGTGCCTTCCATACCTGATAATGTGACTAACTTCCAATTGTTTGATGATGATCTGCATATCCTGGATTTCATAGCAAATAGAGATATATTTGAAGCACAGATCCTAGATGAGAAGAATCTAGAAGATCATGTATGGGAAGAAGAAGAAATTATGGACCTGCCAAGCAACAAAATCCCCAAAGTAATGATAGAAATTGAAAGGGCAGTTGATTTGGGCAACATGACAAAGCAAAAGGATCTCCCCAAGACAGATGGAGGAGAATATTTACCAGTCAATATAGGACAGGGTAAAGATATTAGGAATGTCTTGGTTGGCAAGGTTTGTACTAAGGAGGAAAAGGAGGGGATATCCCAGGCATTAAAAGATTATATCCATGTCATCGCCTGGACCTCTGATGAGCTGAGGACATATGACACATCAATCATTACTCATACTATTCCCTTGAACCCTGATGTCAAGCCATTTAGACAAAAATAGAGGCCAATTAATGCATTGCTGGAACCTATAATTTTTGAAGAAGTTAAGAAGTTGCTAAATGCCAAGATCATATTTCATGTCAGGCACTCAACATGGGTAGCCAACCTGGTACCAGTAAGAAAGAAGAATAGTGACATACATCTTTGTGTAGATTTTAGAAATCTGAATAGAGCTTTGGAAAAGGATAACTATCCTCTGCCCTCATTAGATGAAGTTTTACAAATAGTGAATGGAGCTCAAATGATGTCCTTTTTGGATAGTTTCTTAGGATACAACCAGGTAATGGTGGACAAAATAGATAGATTGAAAACAAAATTCACCACCAAGTGGGGGATATTTGCTTATAGATGCATGCCTTTTGGCCTAATCAATGTTGGAGCCACCTTTCAGCATGCGATGGACATAGCATTTAGAGGCCTAGTTGGCAATCATAAAGGTGCTTAAGAAGTGTGAGCAATATGGCATCTCACTAAACCCAAAGAAGTGCATATTTGGGGTGACCACGGGTAAGTTACTTGGTCATGTAATAGTAGAAAATGGGATCACTATTGATCCTACAAGGGTAGAATCCATAATGAAGTTGTAGCTTCTAGGAAGCTAAAAGGAGCTCAAATCTTACTTTGGTAAGATCAATTTTGTGAGGAAGTTCATTACAGGGTTTGCAGAGATTGTTAGGCCACTCAATGCAATGCTTAAAAAATATGTCAAGATCGAATGGACACTTGAAGCAAAGGTTGCATTTGAGGACATCAAGAAATCCATAGCAGAGCACCTATCATGATTAGCCCAGATTACACCAGAGATTTTTACATCTATTCATTTGCTTCAAAACATACCTATGTAGCAGTCCTGACACATAGAAATGAAGAAAAGGAAGAGAAACCCATCGCCTTCATGAGTTCTCCATTTAGGGATGCAGAGCTTAGATACATGGATGTTGAAAGACAAGCCCTTGCACTTGTTAGAGCAGTAAAGAAATTCAGACACTATATCCTGAGAAGCAAGATAATTGTTGTTGTACCTAATGCAATAGTCAAAATGCTCTTGATGCAAAGTGAGCCTGGAGAAAAGAGATCGAAATGGATAATAGTGCTCCAAGAATATGACATGGACATAACCCCCATGAAGCTAGTTAGAGGACAAGCCTTGAGCCAGATGATTTATGAAATTGATCCAACCTAGTGAGTCAATAGTACATTGTGAACACAAAGGAGAATAAAGATTGGTACTCAGATAGCAGACATATCCTGATCACTTGCAGATGCCCATAAAAAATGCAAGCTTCTCAAAGAATAGCCTTAAAGATTAGATAACAGAAGTACATGATAAAAGGAGGGATTCTCTTCAATATGAACTATGAGGGAATATACCTCAGGTGTTTAGACAAGTCAGAAGCTAATAAGGTTCTCACATAACTGCATGATAATTTTGGGATAGCACATGGATCTCACCTAGATACTACCCATGCTATCCTGAGAGAAGGATATTACTGGCCAACAGTCTTTAAAGACACTACTAAACATATTAAATGTTGTCATACCTGTTAGATTGCCGCCAATAGAGAGAGATATGTTGCTCAATCACTGCAGCCAGTTATGGAGATGCACCCATTTGCTTAATGGGGAATGGATTTCATTGGTCCAATCAACCCTCCATTGTCTTCAAGTCACAGGTATGTGTTAACCATCACTGATTATTGCACTAGGTGGACTGAAGCAGTCAGTAGCAAGACTTGTACTACAAAGGATGTGATCATTTTTTTAGAAAACAACATCATAACCAGGTATGGAGTTCCTTATGCCCTTGTGTGTGATAATGGGCCAACTTTTGCATCTTTTAAGATTATCTAGTTGGGCTTTTGATTATAGGATCATCTTAAAGTTCCCTTCAAACTACCCCTAGGGGAATGGATTAGTAGAGTCAACCAATAAGAATTTATTGAACATCATAAAGAAATTGATAGAAAAGAACCCCAGGGAGTGGAATGCCTTACTTAAATATGCCCTGTGGGTGGATTGAACTAGAATGAAAACTGCATTAGGGAATTCTCCTTATCGGTTAGTTTATGGGGTGGATCCCATCCTCCTTGTGAATCTCAAAATTCCCACCCTATAGTTTGCACAAGAATACTTAGGCATAGACAACAAACAAGAAGTCAGGTTGCTTCAACTTATGCACTTGGAAGAAAAGAGAGATAGGGTGGTTGACCAATTCGCCAAACATCAAGCTATTGTCAAGCATTGGTTTGATAAGAGAGCTAAAGTAAAAGCCTTTAGGATATCAGACTTGGTCCTATCATTGGAAAAAACCCATGAAAGGAAAGGTGACCATGGGAAGTTTGACAAGTTATGGATAGGTCCTTTTCAAATCTTAGAAATCCTAGGTGACAGTACCTACAGGATCAAGACCCTAACAGGTGAGGATGTCCCATTGCCAGTCAATGGATAATTCCCCATACATTATTTTCAAGCTTAAATAGGTCACATCCTAGTGATGTACCATATGTATGTAGTGTACATTATGTATAGCTATTTGTATAGTTTGCTTTGTGTGTTTGTTTTCTTTGCGTCGTTGAGTCCTTGTTTTGGTTAAGCAAAATGATGCACCTTTTCACTTCAAAAAACCACAGAAATTGTTAGAATTCAAGAGTTGAGTAAAAATTGCTACAGAAGTTGTGACTCATGTTAGGAGAAGTATTCTTGATCAGATCTGTGATATCTACTTCATTAGTGATACCTTTTTCTTGTTTAAGGAGATCCTCACATGACTCACCTAACAGCCTTGGGTTTGTTGAACATACTAGTGTAGGTGTTAAGTGAAAAATCTAAAGGTTGCCCTTGCTACCATTGCAATTCTCATCCTAAATAGCAAGTGATCACACCTTGCAAAATGTGCTTACATGATGATATTTAAAAAAAGCAAAAAAAAAAACAAAAAGAGAAATATATTGAATATCCAAAGAAAAGTTAGGTCATCTAAGTAACTCTACTGGAGCTATAGATGCCTGACTAGTAGTGGGGCTCTACTTAGGGGGATTGCAACGATAACCTTGTCGAGGCTATGGATGCCTGCTGGCAGCAAGGCTCTATCCAGGTTAGCTATGAGGGATGAACCAAACTATGTAGTTTAACATCGATCATTGGTTGTTCAACTCATCTTCAAGATAAGGGATATTATTCACATGCACACACCTGATCCCTTCTCAATACATTGTTATACTGATGAAAATGATATCATTCAGGAAGATTAAGATGCTTATGCTTGATAAGATTTACAACATTATGTTTTTATTTGTCCCCACCTCTTGAATTATTTGAATTTTGTTGTTTTCTTTGGTGGCAAGTTGTTGTGTAGTTACACAACATGACCCATTTTGCCTTAGAAAAACAGGGACCCAACCTTTTTTTTGGCTTGTTTTGTTCCCTTGCCCTAGGTGGTATAGTAAAAGTTAAGTGTCAGAGGCAGTGATAGGATATCACCTTGTGCATGCAGTGACCTCATAAAAGGGGTACATGCCAACATAATATTTTTCTAACACAAACCTCATAAAATGAAAGACTGCAAAATTTTAAGCAAGTTTACCTTTTGGATCACCCCAAAATTCCTTAAGGATAAGAAGTTAAGTTTGGTTAAAGTTTGGTCAAACCAATTGCTCATGAGAGGGTTATCACATTCGCTAAGGACCCTGATATTCACCAGTATCCCAGACATAGGTTTTAACAAGGAAAATCCCAATATCTGCATATTCGTTAATATGCAGAAGTCAAATTTGAACTCAGGAAACGCTTACCCATCAATACCCACACATATTCCCAATGGGTACACATTTCTTAATATCCCTAATATTCACTAATATGTAGGATTACCTCAAGTATAACGTAAATACCCGACATCGACATATTTCCCAATATCCGTCACATTAACTAAGATCCCTGATCTTTGCTAATGTGATGATGACGTCATCTTGTTTCATTCTAAAGAAGACCCAATATGATGATGATGTCATCATATTCCCCAACATTAAAAGAGTCATCTCATTCTCAATATCCTAGATATTAACTAATATCCTCACCTAATGCAATACAAAGGTGAATCTTAATATCTGTCACATTAGCTAAGATCCTTGATCTTCGCCAATGTGACGATGAGGTCACCTTCTCAAGCAAATTCCAAACATTAGTAAAGTGCTGATGTCATCCTCATCTTCACAAGAAGAGGGGGATATTCCACATATGTGAACACCTGGATATTTCTTAATATCCCTTTATCTACTCCTGGGACATATAACATGTGTAGATTTATGTGAACCAATGGAACGTTGCCACGTGGCACATTGATCGATCCATCTCAATATATCATGGTGTCATGATAGTGAACAAAAGTAAAGTGACCTGATCTTGTGACTGTTGGTCAACAATTGATCATTATTATGCTGATGTCATTGCCATATTCAAAAGAACATGCATATTTCTTAATATCCTTGATATTTGTAAATGTGATGATCCCATAATAAATACAATTCTAATGGTAGGTGAACATTTGAAATTTCAAATAACATTGCACCACCTATTAACATCTCAAAATATTGGGTGTCGATCAATGGATATGAATAATTTAACATTAATTACACCCTAATTCACCAATGTTCCTACTTAAAAACAAGGATTTGAGTTCATTTTAAACTTATTACGTATTCAAGAAGAAATTACAGAGCTCCTGTGCGATTAAAGCGACATTATAGAAACCTGTCAACACAACGAAACGGGGATCACATTCAAATGACAAATGGAGGAGGGTAATTGCAAGGTGAACACACATATCTAGATATAGATTGAACAGTTTAAAAGGTAGCAAATATCAGGTATGTAATGATGAAACCCTCTTTTGTCGTTTATGGGTAAATGAACAGGTAAATGTTGGTTTTACCAGAGTAAATCAATGTGATGATGTGTGAATTATATTGTATAAAAATCAAAGCATCATGATATTCATATAATTGTTAAGTCTGAATGTGCAAAAGGCATGTAGGGTAAGACATACACATGTTTTTACCGTAGGATACAATGGATGTATGTAAAAATAGGTCAAATACAATGTTCTTCAAGCCCATGGGTATACAACTCAAGGGTACATCATTCAAATATGGTCAGATAAGCAATACACATTCAGGGAACACAGATCTAGATGCATGGATGGATAAATTTGAAAAGGGTAGTGGAATGTCCCTGCTTATCAACATATACAATTTAGGCATGTGGCATGCCAGAGGGTTTCCCTATGCAACAGAAGCCACTGAGTTGGTAGTTGAGTGTGCTCATAATTACAACGTTCACAACTAGAAGGTAGAAAATCATGGTAGGGTGTATGTTGATTTATCAATTGTGGGCATCACCTCAGCGTTCAATCTGCCATCAAGACCCCGCATATGCAAAATAGATTTGGAAGGGTTTGAGAAACAATACAAGGGCAGCCAGAGAGACTGTAGGAAGATCATGTTTTCATGGAGGTCAAGTAATAGTACATACAAGGCCTCTGCAAAATTACCAATACATTTATATGAGTTTGACTTTGCCCCTGAATATCAGTACATGGTGGTGATGCTCAGCTGAATGAGGGGTAGGCCAAATGTAGGATATTTTGAGGATTGGATGTATGGTCTGATGAGAATGGTGGAAATTGTTGGGACAAGAAAATTTAAAATTTTCTTATCTTCATACCCACTCATGTCTGACCAAACCAAAAAACATTTTGCCCAAAATTAGAATAATAACTAATATGTCCCATAAAAATCCTATGACTTTTATCACAAAATAATGTAAAGGGCCTCAATTTCTTAATATTGGCAAGACCTCATTTTAGTTATACCGATCCATGAGAAACTAGCTGAAATGGCTATCAGCATGAGAATAGGGATCGGGGAGAATATTTCAGGAAACACCGATGGAGAAAGTGGCACTAATGACCTTTCATCAGAGAGAGAATGTGCAGTCACACTGAATAAGTCAACAACAAGGGTTATTGGCATAAGGAAAGACTATCGAAGAATGCTTCGAAAGCCCCCTGACAGTATAAGTCATACCGATGGAGGAATTCGGTAGGACTCTCATCGAGCATCCTATGGAATGGAGGGAACTAGTGGTCATCGGAAGGAGATGAACATCGGAGTGAAAAATTAAGAAGTCTCCGACATTCTAATGTCTCAGCAACCAACAAAATTGTTTCGGCATAAGTCATGCCGATATGTATGGAAGATAGCAACCATCGGCGAAAGTGAATGAATCGGAACAAAGCTTGCAAGTTTGGCTGAAACAATAATCACAATGATGTCAGTGACATGTTGTGAAGGTCTCTCCAATAAAAAGCATAAAGGAATATATCAGGCAAACAACCACGATCGGGCAACTTGAAATATGTTATCCCGATGACATATCTTATCCCGATGACAATGATGACCACGTTCATCGACAATACTCTCCCCGATAGTCATATCGGAGACACTTAGGAGATCAGAGAAGAATGTTATTCACACAGCGATAAAGAAAGTCATGCCAATGATGACCTTGCCCACTTCTACATCAGGTAAGCCTTTAAAATATTTTGCCGATACAAACTCACAAATGAAATATGACGTCGAGGAGACAATTGAAGGGTTACAACGATTGATTCATGAGAAAATGTTCGCGCCATAAGAAGTTATTAAAGTCACCCTGACATTACAAAAGTCATGCCGATGAGAGAAGTTATGATGATGTGACATTTCACAATGATCAAGAAAATTGAAACGTTGGAACAATTAATTACAGACGATGAAGAAATCCTCTGAGATGCCATTAAAAATTATTGCAATTGAGTTCAAAAGAATTATCTGAAGAAAGCAAGCAAGCAGAGACTTGGAGGACAAAACAGAGGAATTCAATCACCGCTTCAAAATAATAGGTACATATATACAAACTTATGTGCGATAACATGTAATTTGAATTTATTGTCCAAGATTGTAAATGGAAACTCTAATGAAAGGAAAGGGCAGAAAATAGCATGGTGATACCAGTAAACCTAAAAGATAAAAAATTGACAAAACCCTTGAAGAGAAAACAAAAGAGAGATTGAGTTGTTATTCTCTGGTGATGAAGGACCTATAGAGGAAGAAGAACCACATCAACAAGCGGCTATGATATCTAAAAGAAGAATACAACGCCATCAGTCTCCTGGTATAGCACATGATGAGGAGGGGTCTGCTGATGAGGATCCAAGACAAATAACATACAATTGTTTTATTTCAGATGATAAATTTATTCATTCTAAAGAATTCAAATCATTTTTATATAAATGTAAAGGGAAAGAAATTAGGGAGTCAGTTGATGATATCTCTGCCAACAATGAAAGATAGTTACTTGATATGTTGAAAACAACAGTGGATAGTGAATTGCAAGATATGATCCCTAGTAAGGGTAGACAACTGCTCAAAGAAGCAGGGGTGATGATCTTTCCTAGTCTTGATTTGAATTTTTCTCTAGTATTTGATAGTTTTCTACATAACACAGATGATAAATACAAGCTCACTCCAGAAGGTGTCACAGAAGTATATATGGGCACCAAATATAATAATGATGAAAATTCATTAATGATATGGGCCCTGTATCCTCCCCATAAGAAGACAACCATTATAGACACTGAGAAGACTTTTGGCCATGTCATGACTTTGAAGGCAGGGGAGAGTGATCCCTTGATCACTACAGACATTGGCATTAATGTTGCAAAGTTGAATAAGGCATAGGCTCATATGTTAATCAAAGAAAGAGATGCATACAAGCTGAGCTACAAGAGATTAACAAAAGAAAATGATTATTTGAAAGATGTTGTTAAGAGCACCTTCGGGGGGTCAGTAAAGAGATTAACTCAAGGAGAAAGCTCGCAAAGTACCCAACCACCATCTATTGACAAAATTGCTCAAGTTCAGATAGATACACTTACAACGGTGCTCCAGAATAGGCATACCAACATGATGCATTGGTTTAATCAATTTTGGGATATTTATTCTCAAAACTACAAAGTAATCTAAGAGCATGAGAGGCTTGACAAAAGGTTGCAGGAGAAACTAAATGAGACACAGAGTAAAGATACTTTTGACATTACAGGTACCTCCAATTTAAAAGAGTTGATTGAGCAGCATTAGAAGTATTATGATCAACTTTAGAATGATGGAAAAGAATATATCAAATCTTCAAAGGCAGGAGTGCCCACGTTGTTCAAGAACGATAAAGAATTGAAGAGCAAAGAGGAATGGAGTGAAGACTGTCAAGTTCTATTGCATGAAGCCTTAGGAGCTCTCAAGGATAAAGATTTTGCATCTGGAGAAGCATGTAAGCAACTGGAGAAAATGGTTACGATGGATGTGATCACAAGGAATGCTATTGAATTCACTGATACTCACCATAGCCAGGAGTACTTGGATCACATTGCTCAGCTATACTTGTGGTTGAATAGAGCCTAAGCATTGTTATTTTTATTGTTGTTATGTTAATCATGTTGATTCCCAAAAAGACTTCTTTGAAGAGTTATGTCTCTTCATAAGTATTCCTATATAAGTTGAACATATGATGCTCAATTATCATCAGCAGTAGAATATATTACATAAAGTTTACAATGTTTTTCAAAGACCATGTTGCAAGTATATTATTGAAGAAGTAAATTGAAGTTCTCTGATTCTGTGGTTTTATTCTGGCATCAATTGTTTGTTTAAATTACTCAATTGTATGGTTGTCTCCATTTCAGTAGTTCTTTGTTATTCAAATTAATATATCAAGTATATAGTTAATTTGTCAATACACATTTGCTGTATCTGTGTGATTGAATTAATTGGTTTCCATTAGAGGAATTAAAATCCTTCTGATCAGTCATAGTAACCTCGAAGTGTTAGTTTGGATTACTAAGAAGAACCATATAATTAGGATTGCCATTCTGTCTCCAAGTTAATATTATCTATTATTCTTGCATATTTCATTCAATTGGTTCCTTCAAGAAAGGATTAAATTACCTTCTGGAGAAGAACAAGAAATTTGATTATATTGGTTATATTATTAAGAAGAGTTTGTCAGTCATTTCCTTGCACGTTTATACAAGTTATAAACTAAAATATTGTGCCAAACAGTTAGAGTTACTATCTACTATAAGCCACTAGTCTTAGTCTTCCATTTGACTCTGTTTACCCAACAAAGCACTAGTCTTATTTCAATTCATCATTTAAAAACCCCTTTATTAGTTAAGCACAGTCATAAAATTCACCTTGATATTGCTTATACAATTTATACCAACCATTCATCAGATATTAGATATAGAATTAGTTAGCAAGCTTTTTATCTATTCTACACCATTTGCCACTATAGGTACATACATTTACTTAGTCAAAATATTTACATTCAATCTACTTTAATTCCCAAGGTTCACCCACCTAGGTGTAGTGGGACCTAATTTGCAGGGAGTCATCAAACCCTAAAGGTTGATTCCGTCGCGTTAGTTCAAAAACATTGCGAATCTAAGCATAGAGCCTGGCATCCTCTTAGGATTAGCAACCTGCATTATTGAGACCTAACAAATTGGTGACTCTACTGGGGACTAAATAAAGGACCTTAGTAAGAAACCATTCTTTTATAGAGTCAGAAATTTTGAAATTTAATTTGGTAACTCTGCTGGCAAAAAGAACCCAGAAAGATAAATTATAAACTCTTTGCTATTTACAAAATAGGTGGCGACTCTAGAACCTATCATAATAGAAAGTTAATTCCAAATGGATGGTAGGAGATCCAATATGGAAGGCAAGAAATTGCAATCATCTCCACCAATTAGAAACATTTCCAAGAGAAATGGAACATCAAATTATTCTCACCAAAATAATAACTAGGAGGCTCAAGAGGATAATGCTGAGAAAACTATAATAACTCACAATAGTTTTACACCTCTTCATGAATCAAATGAAAATCTCAATGGGGTAAATGATGACATATTGGCAAAATACAGACTTGATCCTCAAGAATAGCTTGAGTGTGAAGCACAGGCCATAAGGGAAATTGATCAAAGGCAAGCTGAATATGATTTTAAAATGTCATTACATCAAGGAGCAGGGATAAAACATGGATTCTCATCTCAAGAAATAAATGAAATCCCAAGGAATTCAGGAGGTATGAATCAAGCACAACAAGATCTGCTTAGGCTCCAGGAAGAACTTGAAATGATCAAGATAGAGGAAACTAAGAGGTTGTTGTAACAAGAGATTCAACAGATAAAGAGTAGGGCTAAAACAACCCCCCCAAAATATGTACCTCCACATAGGGGAAACACTTCGAGGAATCCACAACAAAATATACACCAAAATACAAGTAGTGCTTCAAATTCAAAAACATCTAGAAGTCATCAAAATACCATTCCTAAAAATCCTAGACCACCTCCCATGCATAATACCTCTCAACATATGGCTAATCCTTACGCACCCCTTGGCCAACAATATTATAGACCACAAAATCCTTATATAAATCCTCACATAAACCCACAGCAGCAATATGCTTATCATCAGCCTCCAGGTGGATATAATTACTATCCTAACCCACCACCCATGAATTTTCCACCTCAAAACCTCACAAACATATGTAGCCAATTTGATCTAACTGGATATCAGTTGTATCCATATCCTATGGACAGTAATTGGAGAAATATAGTTCCCAAGTTCACTGGGAACAATGCAATATCAGCTGAAGATCACATCAGAAGCTTGAATGCTTTCGTACAAGATATTGGTATGGACTATGAAGACATTAGAATGAGGTTATTCATGATGTCCATGACTGAAGATGCAAGAGACTGGTTCAATAGTTTACCTGATGCTTTAATCAGTTCAATAACCAATTTCCACAATCAAAGAGCAGTATGGCAATCAATATGCCATTGAGTTTGCATTACACGAATTGATAAGCATCCAGAAATACTAGAATGAATCAGTGTATGATTTCAATTTGAAATTCTCTAAATTACACAACAAAATAGCACATGGATCTAAACTGACTGACCCAGCAACATTGAGCATTTATCTTGTTGGTTATTTTTCTTGAATCGGTAGAGGGTTTGCCAGTTCTAATGCACAGGCAAATTCAGCCAACAGATACGGGAGGTTGTGTGAGTTACCTCCCCTTCACTTCTGGTTCTGCCGCACCAAGGGGGGTATCCCTATAGCTAAAGATGTAACATTTACTCTCCAAATGACAGAAAGATTTAACTTTGTAATAATAGGTAGAATACTCTCATGTGTGGACCAAGATTTGTGTGATAAATCACAAGGTTGGCAACGTTCTTGGACATATTTGTCTGGTCAGGTATGAGAGTAAGCAGGGGCTCCTAATCCTACTCCCACAACTAACGGGTTGAAATTATGGAATGGTTTGAATTTGATGATTTGGATGCAAGACAGGGGGTTTGGATCATAACTACTTCACAAGAGCAGACAGATGCCTATCCCAGGGCAAGGAGTCACATAGACGTATACATGAAAGTGGCTTGCAACTGGCATTCGAGTTTCAAGGGGTTAGATTGATGCTTGCCTTACAAACATCACCCAAGAATAGGTATTTAACTGTCTCTGCTTATGGATATCCCAGCTGACATACAATCTCCTCCACACTCAACCTAAAACAATTTAATCCACTCCTTGAATGGAAGTTGTAGATTGAGCATGTGGTACATCAAGACTATACCCTAGAATCTGAGAAACCCTTAGCAACCAGATTCAAAAGAAGAAAATGCATACAACAAATGGAGACAGACAAATAAACACATGCAATAATGCATTTTTCATATAACATTAACACTAAAATTGAACATATGTGCAAGATACAACTAAGATGCAACACATAAACTCCACAGAGATAAAACATACATGAAATGCTCTGTATTTCATTATTCACACAAAAAATTGCCCAAGTCTTCAACAATGACAATGAGTAACACAGTTTGGCTTTTATACCAAGACTGTGTACTCATCAAATTAATTACATGGCAAGTCAAAATTTCACCAAATACAACACATGAGAAATGACGCTCAAAATTGAAAGCGACAGAGGGACAAAGAGGAAGGAGCAAGTACGAATCGGGATCTGCACCACCGCCTAAAGATTTTCTCTTAAATCTAGTAGTTCATCTATCATTTCATCCATCGAAGCATCTAAAAAATGCCATTAATGCTCAGCTACCCGCAGCCATTGTAGTTTTGCTTGTCTATGAAGCTTTTCCTGCTTAAATTGGTGCAGACACACAGAAAGTCCTTCCTCGCGAGTTCAAAACATGGCCGTCAATCTACTCCCATCACTGAAATCAACAGCCCCAAAAAATGCCCTAAAAATTGCCAACCAGTCAGATCGTACCACGTAGGCACCTCATGTTTTTATCACTGGCCTTTTTCCCTCTCATTTTTCCCTTTGTCGCCTAGAGCACATACATTCGTCTTTGTATATGCAAGAGCATATACAATCACCCCCTTTAGCTTTTTAAAACCATTTTATATGCATTCAACATATACATGCAACTGTTTCGGGACACGTGGCGGTCATTGGGTGGTCCTCTGTCGCCATTCATTTTCCTTCGTCAGCCATCAGAATAACTCTTGAGGCATCTGTCGATGATAACTGTTCCACCGATGACCCAATGCATATGCCCTTGCATATTAGGCCTTGTACATTTGCCTCATACATACAAGGCAGATTTCAAATTTTAATGAGGCATGCTGAAGTTGCTTTGAAATCCAACTTGCATCTTAACCCTTGTATCTTTCGAATGTACATTGGTACATACAAGCACCCAATATACATGCTGCGGACCTGAAACATTATTCACTACATTTGATTTTCAATCGGGTCCAGAATGTATATTTCTTCATTGTATATTGGCTTGTATGTGCAAACATACAAACGAATGCACATACAATTGGTGGGCCCCATCAGTCGTGTCTCCCCTGCGGCACTGTAGCAAATGTATATTTGCACCTTTGTATGTGCCAATATACAAACACAAATATACAAACCTTCATATACAACTGCGGAATATGCGACAGAATATTCCAGGAATGCATCTAAACGCAAGAATACATTTGTTCCTGCATATACAAACAAGGAATCTTTTCTGGAATATGCCTGCAATGTATCTTTTCTTTGTATGCGCGCCCAAATGTATATTTGTTTGTATGTTTGAAATACATGCTGGCGGCTTTGTATGTAGCTCGATATACAAGACCACTTGTACATCGCACTGTAGCAGAAACATGTCCACCACCCTTGTACATTTGTCCTTTGTATCTCTACATGCAACCCGATATACAAAGCGGGAATATTCCTAGGAATCTGCGTAAGATTCCCCCTTGTATATGCACATTCTAAGCCCGATATGCATCCAGAAATGCATCTAACTGATTTTTTCAAAGGGCAATAGAGATTTCTGACCCGCCAATTGCACATTTGACCAGCATGTATATACAAACACCCTTGTATATACAAAGACATGCATTTTAACTGATTTTTTGTATTTTTACTACTGCAGAGGCCGAAAGACATAGAATTTTTGGATTTTTTGGGAAGGGGATTGCATATTTGAATGTTTGAATCTTTAGGAAGGTACCTGTAGATATAAGCACTAACATATCTGAGAGCATTTGATCCAAAGACAGGGTATGATCTTAGAAATTCGGTGCCCTACGACCCTGGATGAAGCACAGAAAGTGGCATTAACTATTGAGAACAATAGGAAAGATGCAGGTATGGTTAGCAAGAGGGATAGCCCTAGAAATCCTTAGAACCCAAAAATTCAATAGACTAAACAAGAAGGTCAGCATAGACATGAAAGGCCCATGTTGCATGATATGCCATATAATACAAATTGGAAAGACGGGAGACCCATTGAAAACAACAGAAAGAAACATTATGGCAAAGATACCCCTAAACCTCTAAAAAGAAATGTGGCATATATGGTAGAAGATAAACCTTGGTGTCTGGTGTGTAATTTACCACATTCACCTGAATATTGTGAAGTGGCTAAAATAGTATAACAAGAAGAAGCATTATATAATTATAACAGAGACAATCACACAATAAACATGATGCAAGATACACCATATTTGTTGAGTGAAGACTATTCTTCTATAGAGGAAGAGGGATATGAATATGATGTGGGAAATCAGAGACATCATATCAATATGGGAAAACAAGAAGTCTTCTCAGATCAAGAGGATGGTTATGAGAAACCTACCTATTATAACAATTAGCCATATGATCAGTGGAGAAAGCCCACTGAACATGAAAAAGCTCTTACAATAGCTGCAATAGCTCAAGCTAAAAATGCCTATAACTTAAGGAACAAGATAGTGAATGTTGAACAAGGAACACCTGGGAGTGTCTTTATAAAAGATCAGAATTACAAAAAAAATAATGCAAAGTCATCATTCAAAGAACCAGAAAAGGCTGATAAAAATAAAACGAAAGATAAATCACAAAATCAAGAAAAGGAACATATAAAGATAGAAAAGAATGATCAAACTATGGCCCATTCATTTGACATTGCTCATGTAATATCTCAAGTAAAAATATCAGTTCCACTTTTAGAAATGATGAGGATAGACAAATACAGGAATATAGTAGTTAAACTGATTTCAGATATACCAAATCAAAAACATAAAGGATCAAAGAATAGAACAAACAATGTTCACCAAGAAACATTCCAAATTACTGAGGTATACCTAGGTGATACATTGACAAAGAATCCCTCACAGGTGGACCCTTTCTAAACTACATTATTGATCAAAAATAGGATAGTGAGGAATTGCATGATTGATTCAGGTGCAGCCATGAATATCATGCCAATAGCAGTTATGAAAGAATTGGGAATGTGGGTTGACACTACATTTGGTAGGTGCTATGCGATGGATAATAGATCCATCCCAGTCATTGGTATTATGAAGGATGTGGAGATAAAACTTGCCCCATACCCTGAAGCAACTTATAACATTGATATTACTGTGGTTGACATCCCACCATATTATGGAATGCTTTTATCGAGACAATGGGCTGCAATGGCAGGAGGGAATGTCTAACTGGACTTATCATATGCCACAATACCAGTGGGAGGTAAAGAGATCAAGCTATGTAGGGAGCCAAGATATGAGAACATTATAGAACGCTTGGATCAACATCAAATAAATTTCTTTTGTGATACAGATTTGGGAGCCTTCAAGGTTGAGAAAAATCAGCCAGAACTGCAGAATACTGATCCAATACATGTTGAATCTAAGAAAGAAGAAAATGATGTGTGGAAGATGTATTTTGATGGTGCATGTAGAAAAATGGGAAATGGGGCCGGAGTAGTATTTATCTCACCAGTAGGTAAAACTTTCAAATACTCCTTTCTATTAACATTTGAATGCAAAAACAATGTAGCAGAATACGAGGCTTTGCTCATTGGTTTAAATATAGCCACCAAGCATAAGATAAAAAAGTTAGCTGTATATGGTGACTCTAAATTGGATACTTCCCAAGTGAGAGAGAAATACCTGTAAAAAAAAAGAGGTTGAGACAGTACAAAAACACAGTCTGGGATGATATTGAGTTATTTGATGCCTTTTCAATTAACTGGATTGATAGATCAAAAATAATTATGGCAGATTTTCTAGCGAATATCGCATTAACAAGGGATGATATCACATTAGGACGTATTACAGAAGTTGAATTCAAAACCAGACCCACTATCCCAGATAATGTACATAACTGGCAAGTGTTTGATAATGATGCTGATATAATCAACTTCCTGCATTGTGCTGATTATTATGAAAACCAAGAGATTGATTTTAATGCATTTGTAGAAGAACATGATGGGAAGGAAACCCTTTTTGGTCAAGAGATAGTTCAGTTGAAAACAAATAAAATACCTAAGGGACTTATAGCATTGGAAAAGATATTTGATGGACATGATAGATTTAAAATGAAAGACACACCAGTGGTGCAAAATGACCTTGAAGAGATTAATTTGGGGACACAGGCAACCCCAAAGAATGTATATATTGGAAAGAATCTTAACCCCAAAATCAGGAGCATGATCATCAACTTACTTATGAAGTATAGACACGTATTTACCTGGTCATATGATGATTTGAAAGCATATAGGGAAGATCTTTTTCAGCATGAAATACCATTAAAACCAGATGCTAAACCATTCAAGCAAAAACAGAGGCTTATCAATCCTACATTAGCTCCTAAGATGCTTGAAGAACTCACAAAATTAAGAGATGGAGCTATCATTAACCCCATCAGGCATTCTTCTTGGGTTTCTAATTTGGTGCATGTCAAGAAAAAGAACGGTGATATTAGATTATGTGTGGACTTCAGGAATCTAAACAAATTGTCTCTTAACGTCAACTATCCCCTCCCTAATATGGAAGCAATATTACAAAAGGTTACCAGATGTGAACTATTGTCAATGATGGATGGCTTCTCAGGATATAATCAAGTGAAAGTCAAAGAATCAGAACTATATAAGACTGCATTCACCACACCATGGGGAACATATGTATATTTAAGAATGCCATTCGGGCTCACTAATGCTAGAGCAACATTCCAAAGAGCAATGGATGTGGCATTTGCTGAATTGATTAATAAAATCATGATAGTATATCAGGATGACATGACAGCATATTCCAAAAGGGCTGAATATCATTGTGCACATTTGGAGCAAATATTTATCAAAGCCCTAGAATATGGGATTTCATTGAATCCTAAGAAGTGTCATTTCGCAGTGACAGAGGGGAAGTTGCTTGGTCACATAGTCTCAAAAGATGGAGTGAGAATAGATCCTGAAAGAGTAAAAGCAATTGACCAAGTTCCTATTCCTAAGAATGTAAAATCTAAACAGTCAGTTTTTGGCCAAATTAACTTTGTCAGGAGGTTCATATCAAATTTTGCAGAAATTGTTAGTCCTATATCTAGAATGTTGAAGAAAAATTTAGAAATAAAGTGGACCACATAAACAATGGAGGCATTTTCTACCATTAAGAAGGCAATCAAAGAAGCCCGTGTTCTGATATCCCCTGATTTCAGTAAGCCATTCCAATTGTTCTCATTTGCCTCTTATCATACAGTTGCAGCAGTACTATTGCAGAAAAATAATGGACATGAACAACCCATTTCATTTTTCAGCAAACCTCTTCAAAATGTAGAATTAAAATATGACATTGTTGAGAAACAAGCATATGCATTGGTGAAGGAAGTTAAAACTTTTAGGCCATACTTAGTGGGAGCTGAAATCATAGCATATGTACCTAATGCTACAATAAAAGATGTATTGGTCCAAACTGAGGTCACAGGTAGAAGATGTAGATAGATCAATAGAATTCAGGAGTTCAATATTGAAATCCAGATCACTAAACTAGTGAGAGGACAAAGTCTTGCTAGATTAATGACTGAAAGTAATCTCAAAGCTTCTCAGATATGTAGTGCGAATAATGTTGATAACACAAGTTCTAGCATTGAGCATACTTCATGGTATACTGACATCATATATTATCTAAAGCACATGAAATGTTCTGAAGGGTATGATGATAACAAAAGAAGGACACTTAAATTACAAGCCTCAAAATATGTATTTATTGATGGATATCTTTACTGGAAGAATAGGGATGGAATTCTACTATTATGCCTAGATGAGCATCAATCAAAACATATCATGAAAGAGTTACATGAAGGCATGTGTGGAGGTCATTTTTCAGCAAAGACTACATCCCACAAGATCCTAAGGGCTGGATACTATTGGCCTAGAGTTTTTAATGATTCATATCATTTCACAAGAAAATGTGAAGCATGTCAAAAAATTTTCAGGAAAGTTGAAATATCAGGGAGCACTACCCTTGAAACCCATGCAAGTGGAAGCTCCATTCTATCAGTGGGGTATTGACTTCATAGGAGAAATTGTAGAGAAGTCAAGTGGTGGACACAAATGGATTTTAGTGGCGACAGATTATTTCACAAAATGGGTGGAAGCAATCCCAACTAAGCAAGCAACACGTAAGGTGGTGATCAACTTTTTAATGGAGAATATTATATTCAGATTTGGCACTCCAGTGAGGTTGATTACAAATAATGGAATGTGTTTTAGGTCTGATGAGTTTAAAAATTTCTATAGCACACATGGTATCACTATGTCATATGTTGCCCCTTATCATCCAAAAGCAAATGGGTAGGCAGAATCCAGCAATAAAAATCTTTTGAAAATTATAAAGAGAATGTTGGAGGGAAATAAGAAAGCATGGGATTCAAAGTTAAGAATGGTTGTGTGGGCTGACAGGATTACTGTGAAGAAAGCAATTGGGAGATCTCCTTTTGAACTAGTGTATGGAACACAAGCAAGAATACCATTAGAAAATCTCCTAGCAGTGTACAAATTTGTTCTTCAGGAAGATTTAAACATTCCTAAACCAATGGAGGAAAGATTATAACATCTTGTAGAACTTGATGAAACAAGGAGACTAGCCCAAAGGCAGAATATCAAGTTGCAATCACAAGTGAAATACCTTTTTGACAAGAAGGCCAAAGATAGGAAGTTTGAGATAAATGACTTAGTACTGATGTGGAATGCTAGGTGCCAAGAGAAAGGAAAGCATGGAAAGTTTGAAGCTTTATGGCTAGGTCCTTTTGTTATAACTAGCAAAGGAGGTGATGACTCTTACTATTTGCAAAACATGTCTGGAGAAGAGCAGGAACTGCCTGTGCATGGGCAATATCTGAAGCCTTTCTTTTCATAATCATGCACAAGGAGGATTAAGTGTTGCCAGTGCATGGACAACCCTTAAATAGTTCTCAAAATACTTTTATTCCATGCACAGTAGTCTAGGGTAATCAAAAGAGATTAGGATATGCCAGTACATGGACAGTCCTATGAATTTCAAATAAATAAATAAAATAAAATCTTTTCCATGTACAATAGTATAGGATCATCCCAGTTCCCCATCATTATCACTTCCATCTCCCATTCTCATACAATTTTGTGAAACAGTCATCCCAAATAAGTAAAACATATGGTCTACTCCCCCAAGAGATCCAAATTCTTGTTATACTCACAAGGAGTATACATCCGAGACAGAGCCACTGTTGGGATAGGAAAATTTAAAATTTTCTTATCTTCATACCCACTCATGTCTGACCAAACCAAAAAACATTTCACCCAATATCGGAATAACAACTAATATGTCCCATAAAAATCCTATGACTTTTATCACAAAATAATGTAAAGGGCCTCAATTTCTTAATATCGGCAAGACCTCATTTTAGTTATATCAATCCATGAGAAACTAGCTGAAATGGCTATCAACATGAGAATAGGGATCGGGGAGAATATTTCAGGAAACACCGACGGAGAAAGTGGCACCGATGACCTTTCATCAGAGAGAGAATGTGTGGTCACATCGAATAAGTCAACAACGAGTGTTATCGGCATAAGGAAAGACTATCAAAGAATGCTCCGAAAGCCCCCCCGACAATATAAGTCATACCGATGGAGGAATTCAGTAGGAATCTCACCGAGCATCCCATGGAATGGAGGGAACTAGTGGTCATCGGCAGGAGATGAACATCAGAGTGAAAAATTAAGGAGTCTCCAACATTCTAATGTCTCAGTGACCAACGAAACTATTTCAGCATAAGTCATGCTGATATGTATGGAAGATAGCAACCATCGGTGAAAGTGAATGAATCAGAACAAAGCTTGTAAGTCTAGCTGAAACAATACTCACAACAATGTCGGTGACATGTTGTGAAGGTCTCTCCAATAAAAAGTGTAAAGGAAGATATCGGGGAAAAAACCATGATCGGGCAGATTGAAATATGTTATCCCGATGACATATCTTATCTTGATGACAATGATGACCATGTTCATTGACAAGACTCTCCCCGATAGTCATATCAGAGACACTTAGGAGATCGAAGAAGAATGTTATTCACACAGCGATAAAGAAAGTCATGCCGATGATGACCTTGCCCACTTCTACATCAGGTAAGCCTTTAAAATATCTTGCTGATACAAAATCACAAATGAAATATGACGTCGAGGAGACAATTGAAGGGTTATAGTGATTAATTCATGAGAAAATGTTCGCGCCATAAGAAGATATTAAAGTCGCCCTGACATTACAAAAATCATGTTGATGAGAAAAGTTATGATGATGTAACATTTCGCAATGATCAAGAAAATTGAAACATTAGAACAATTAATTACAGATGATGAAGAAATCCTCTGAGACGCCATTAAAAATTATTGCAATTGAGTTCGAAAGAATTATCTGAAGCAAGCAAGCAGAGACTTGGAGGAGAAAATAGGGGAATTCAATCATCGCTTCAAAATAACAGGTACATATATACAAACTTCTGTGCGATAGCCTGTAATTTGAATTTATTGTCCAAGATTGTAAATGGAAAGTCTAGTGAAAGGAAAGGGTAGAAAACAACATGGTGATACTAGTAAACCTAAAAGACAAAAAAATGGCAAAACCCTTGAAGAGAAAACAAAAGAGAGAAAACTAAACCAGGACTTAATTGACCAACTACCTGGATCAACTCCCAAAGCCCGAAGGTCTGCACAGCTTAGGGCAGAAGTGGAGAAACTAGAAGACAAGTGTAAATATCTCAGAAATGTTTGGACTCCAATTAGAGGTTATGAATTGTTTAGATTCCACTACAACAGAAGAGTCAGGAATTTCCCTGTGTCAAACCCATGGCATTTGAATTTGGGTAAATTGGTCGTTCCTGATGTGTTTCTGAATGCTGAACTCCTCCAACTTCTGGCTAGGTAGTATAATCCAAGCCTCAAGGCCATACACAACCCGCAATGGGAGCCTATTATACACTTGTCTAAGAATGCCATTTGTGAGGTTTTTGATTTGAATGATTTATGTACTATCCCCATAGTTTATGAGGATTTGGATAAAGAGTACTGGAGAATGGATACTACATATAATGGATGGAGGTTGCCCATTCACAGGCCCAGGGCAGAGGGAGAAATGGTGCATCTCAATGAGAATGATGGACCTCCTTTTCATGTGTCATTATTTGAACCCTACATACAATACACTTACTACTCTGTGGGCCAGGTCCTAGGATCAGAGGTCCCTGATTTCATGACAATTCCTTTGATGGTCATAGCTACAAACATGCAGTGCCACAATGCCAGGTAGTTTGATTATGTTGCCTATGTTTTTGATAGAATTGATTTTGGTCTGACTGCAATAAAGAACAATGCCCCATCAGTTTCCTTTAAACACTACTCACTCTTGATGCACATGATGCTTTATTATGGCCAAGAAATAGGATTGTGGCCAAGTGAATTCAAAGTTGTTCCAATGGATGAGAGGGGGCAAAAGTCACCCATGCAGATGTGGACTAGAATATGGGACAAAAGGTAAGCCCATTCTAGCTATGTTCAGTTTGAAGAATACTGTGTGAAAGTGTTATATAGATATTTTAGTCATCCCTGTGAGTATTCAATCTCAAATAAAATAAAGAGGTTTCTTAGAACAAAAGATTTTGGTGGTCCTCCTACTGTTACTCACAACTGGGGAGACTGGTACTATTTTGAGGATGCTACCATGGTTAGAGTTTATGGTTTTGACGACACTCCTTTTATCTTGCCTGAGACTGTCCCTAACAGGATTGCCTACTTAGAAATAGTTAGGCAAATGAATTGTTTTAATGTGATGCACTTGAGCTCCCATGACAAACAATCTTTTATGCCTAGTACTCTTTGCTTTGGAGATTTTACTGTGGTATCCAAGGAGGGTTATGATCTCATTATGGATAAAATGATGTATTACAATATGAGGTGTGTTGAGGCAAGAAAAGGGTTTGATCCTAAGGGTTTCATTAACCTTGCTCAGAGAAAACAAAACCTTAGTGGATACACACATGTCCCTTATCCTCATGATGATATCATCAGGAATTTGGAAGAGACTGAAGTTGAATTGGTGGTTGAAAAATATAATAGGGACCTAGATGAGAAGAGGAAACAGCTTGCAAAGATTGAGTTGTTATCCTCTGGTGATGAAGGACCTGCAGAGGAAGAAGAACCACATCAACAAACAGCTATGATATCTAAAAGAAGAATACAACGCCATCAGTCTCCTGGTATAGCACATGATGAGAAGGGGTCTGCTGATGAGGATCCAAGACAAATAGCATACGATTCTTTTATTTTAGATGATAAATTTATTCATTCTAAAGAATTCAAATCATTTTTATATAAATGCAAAGGGAAAGAAATCAGGGAGTTAGTTGATGATATCTCTGCCAACAATGAAATACAGTTACTTGATATGTTGAAAACAACAGTGGATAGTGAATTGTAAGATATGACCCCTAGTAAGGGTAGACAGCTGCTCAAAGAAGCAGGGGTGATGATCTTTCCTGGTCTTGATTTAAATTTTGCCCTAGTATTTGATAGTTTTCTGCATAACACAGATGATAAATACAAGCTCACTCTAGAAGGTGTCACAGAAGTATATATGGGCACCAAATATAATAACGATGAAAATTCATTAATGATATGGGCCCTGTATCCTCCCCATAAGAAGACAACCATTATAGACACTGAGAAGACTTTTGGCCATGTCATGACTTTGAAGGCAGGGGAGACTGATCCCTTGATCACTGCAAACATTGGCATTAATGTTTCAAAGTTGAATAAAGCACAGGCTCAGATGTTAATCAAAGAAAGAGATACATACAAGCTGAGTTGCAAGAGATTAACAAAAGAAAATGATTATTTGAAAGATGTTGTTAAGAGCACCTTCGGGGGGTTAGTAAAGAGATTAACTCAAGGAGAAAGCTCACAAAGTACCCAACCACCATCTATTGACCAAATTGCTCAAGTTCAGATAGATACACTTGCAATGGTGCTTCAGAACAGGCATACCAACATGATGCATTGGTTGAATCAATTTTGGGATATTTATTCTCAAAACTACAAAGTGATCCAAGAGCATGAGAGGCTTGACAAAAGGTTGTAGGAGAAACTAAATGAGACACAGAGTAAAGATACTTCTGACATTACAGGTACCTCCAATGTAAAAGAGTTGATTGAGTAGCATCAGAAGTATTATGATCAACTTAAGAATGATGGCAAAGAATGTATCGAAGCTTCAAAGGCAGGAGTGCCCATGTTGTTCAAGAACGATAAAGAATTGAAGAGCAAAGAGGAATGGAGTGAAGATTATCAAGTTATGTTGCATGAAGCCTTAGGATCTCTCAAGGACAAAGATTCTGCATCTGGAGAAGCATGTAAGCACCTGGAGAAAATGGTTATGATGGATGTGATCACAAGGAATGCTATTGAATTCACTGATACTCAACGCAACCGGGAGTACTTGGATCACATTGCTCAGCTATACTTGTGGTTGAATAGAGCCTAAGCATTGTTATTTTTATTGTTGTTATGTTAATCATGTTGATTCCCAAAAAGACTTCTTTGAAGAGTTATGTCTCTTCATAAGTATTCCTATATAAGTTGAACATATGATGCTCAATTATCATCAATAGTAGAATATAATACATAAAGTTTACAATGTTTTTCAAAGACCATGTTGCAAGTATATTATTGAAGAAGTAAATTGAAGTTCTTTGATTCTGTGGTTTTATTCTGGCATCAATTGTTTGTTTAAATTACTCAATTGTATGGTTGTCTCCATTTCAGTATTTCCTTGTTATTCAAATTAATATATCAAGTATATAGTTAATTTGTCAATACACATTTGCTGTATCTGTGTGATTGAATTAATTGGTTTCCATTAGAGGAATTAAAATCCTTCTGATCAGTCACAACAACCTGGAAGTGTTAGTTTGGATTACTAAGAAGAACCATATAATTAGGATTGCCATTCTGTCTCCAAATTAATATTATCTGTTATTCTTGCATATTTCATTCAATTGGTTCCTTCAAGAAAGGATTAAATTACCTTTTGGTGAATAACAAGAAATCTAATTATATTGGTTGGATTATTAAGAAGAGTTTGTCAGTCATTTCCTTGCACGTTTATACAAGTTATAAACTAAAATATTGTGCCAAACAATTAGAGTTACTACCCACTATAAGCCACTAGTCTTAGTCTTCCATTTGACTATGTTTACCCAACAAGGCACTGGTCTTATTTCAATTCATCATTTAAAAACCCCTTTATTAGTTAAGCACAGTCATAAAATTCACCTTGATATTGCTTATACAATTTATACCAACCATTCATCAGATATTAGATATAGAATTAGTTAGCAATCTTTTTATCTATTCTACACCATTTGCCACTTTAGGTAGATACATTTACTTAGTCAAAATATTTACATTTAATCTGATTTAATTCCCCAGGTTCACTCGCCTAGGTGTAGCAAGACCTAAATTGTAAGGAGTCATCAAACCCTAAAGGTTGATTCTGTCGTGTTAGTTCAAAAACATTGTGAATCTAAGCATAGAGCCTGGCATCCTCTTATGATTAGCAACCTGCATTTTTGAGACCTAACAGAAACTATAGATGAGAAACCCCAGTGGGTGAATATTATCAGTGACATCCTGGATGAAGGCATGAGGAATCTATGGGGGAAGACAAACATGTTTCACATGACATTTTATGTAGTTTATGCATGTGCATCTCTAGGAACATTCAATGGACTTCAAACAGTTGGAAGGGTTGGTAGTAACCCTAGAGATGTGAACATATGGGATCACTACCCCTAGTTGAAACAGAGAGAATCTCTCCAGCACTACCGAAAAGTGAATGATTCATTTGTTATGCATTTAGTAAGAACCATGGAAGAAGATAGAGCAAAGAGGTTGAGCATGGAAGCTCAATCCGTGATATATAAGCATGGGGCTTGGTTTATCCAATTCCCCATATTCACATATATAAGAATAGAAGGTTTCACTGGGCAACCTCTCATGTTGCCGATATATCCAACAGATAAGGTCATACTGATAGAGATGGCCAGACAGATATTACCTTCCTTTGAGGCTTTTGTTGAAAGAAATAAAATACCCAATGTCCTGTTCCCACTCATCATTGGGTGGTATATGTGTCCTGATAAAGAAAGTGCCAAGGAAGCAATAAGGGGATTACAATTGATGTCCTTGCATCATTTTTCTATATCCAGGCAATATGACCCTTATGATCAGATGTAGGCATTATATAAGAAATCAATGCATTAGGTGCACCTTGAAGACTATTGGGTTGATTGTGACAATGAGGTAGAGGTGAGGAAGATAAGCTATCAAAGGCTTACGCTAAACCAAATTCGCACATTGGATTGCATACTAGTTCCAATACAACTGCATGAGGATGATGGAATGGTCATGTCACAAGAATATGAAGACAAGAAAGTATACAATGAAACAATCTCATCCCTTGACTAGAATCAACTAGAAAAAACCTCATTGGACAAGATAACACAAAAGGTCATACAATTGACCAAAGAGTGGGTGGATGGAGAGGTTACAAAACTCAAGAACAAAAGAGCAGCCCTCACTATAGACAAAAAGAGAAAGAGACAAAAGTTGATAGATGAGGAATATGATGATTTCCTCAAGGAAAAGAGGGCATGCAAAGGAGAAAGGAAGGAGGGATCCAAGAAAGGGAACCAAAATGTAGGGGTAAGGATCATTTTTCATCCTCCACCCAAGAAGGATTCAACTTCAACCTCTACTGCTACAATATCTCAAGCACCTACAAAACAACAAAAGCCCATCACAAAACCTCTTGTCACTTGTGAGGATGTAGAGGAAAGCACTGATGAAGATGATCTCCTCATAAAGAGAGAAAATAAAAAAAGAAAACTCAAGAGGTGCCCCAAAAGAAGAATCCAACACCTATAATGAGGGGGTCAGTGGATGTGAACCCTACCATTATATTGAAAGGAAAAGGGGGTGAAGGAATCAGAAAAAATTTGTAGCACGATGTGCCTGTCCCCACCATAGCACATTTTAAGACTGAATTGGATGAAGAAAAGAAATAAGAGATGAAGAAAAGAGGGGATGATTAGTCTCTTCCACTGGATGAAATAGTAGAACTCTCCAATGATGAAGTGGTGAGAGAGATCTCTACTAGCTCTATGGAGACACTCATGAAGAACACAGTCGTGACTCCCCAAAACACCGCCACGGTATAGAAGGAGAGGGAGGAAGAAGAGATAGAAGAGGATAATCCTAAAAATGTAGCATAGAAAATCAACCTGACAGGACTTGTGGATAAAGTTACTAGCCCGACAGTCATTGACTTAGAATATCAGGGCAGAGAAGATGAAAAGAAAGATGATGATACCACTCCAGAGCAAGATGAATTGGAAGACAATACAGCTATGGAGGAGGATAAGGTTGTCCCTGATCAGCATGATGCTCAAGATAGTGAGCAAGTGCAAAATAAAGAGACTAAGGAAGTTAGGACAACTAAATCCTAGGGTCCAACAAATGCTGATATACCAATAAGTGGGCAACAAGGTCCACAAGTAGGTGATTAAAGCAGGACAGAGGAAAATGTTGACAAGAGTAGCCAAGAGGATCATCAGGATGCACAAGATCTGGGACACCAAGGCCCTAATGTGAACCAATCACCTCAGGATGAACATGACAAGAATGCAAACGTAACACATGAGGTGGTTGACAATGAGGAAGAAAAGGAACAGTCACCACAAAAGGTAGAACAGAGCATAGGAACATTAAATGTTCACATTGAACATACAAACCAGGAAGGGTCTAGAGATGAAGTGCCATATTTCTTATAGCAAGAGGTACATCCTCCTTCACCGAGTGTTTTCTCTTTTGACATGTCCACATTATTTTTAGCTGATATAGCTAAACCAAAGAGGAGGGCTAGGCCACCTCTGCAATAAAGAGAGACCAGGTTACAGGTCATAGAACAACTCAAGTTGCAGTACCTGTTGTAGACAAAGCTAAGGGAGAAATAAGTGCCAGTGAGTTTTAGATAACCACTGTGGATTTGGGCTTTGCTACAGAGCAGCAAGAAGGATAGGATGCCAAAGACATAATAGATTCATTATTAGTAGCAATAGAGAAAGAGAAGAATAAAAATAAAGTGCATAAAGAGCATATTGCTCAAATGCAAACATTCATAAGGGGATTGTTGGCCCCTACTATCATTCCTATCAACACATCTACCCCATTAACTCTAATATCTCAGGATGAGATGACATGACTAGATGTCATGAAGCATAAGTCAAATGTGATGGATAAATGGTTTGGCCAGTTCATCATCAGAGCAGAAAAGGTAATAAAGACTTCTCTAGGCAATTGGCAGCTACTCAGCACATTGAGAAGCTAGGTGGATAAATTGCAGAAAGAGGTGGCACAGAGGTCAATAAAATTTCAGAAACATCTTACTACCCTCTCTGAAATGAAGCACATAGATGTGAATGTCTTGATATCCAATAATGTCCTAAACAACCAGACATCACAATTGTTGGGTATATGGTATGAAGATACCAAGTTTGAGGTGGATGTCCTGAAGAAATGTAATGCTAAGCTTAGGAATATCAGTGCCAAATTGCATGAGCTTTATCCGAGGAGGTATAAATTCTAGAAGCCCTTGAGGAAAAGGTGGAAGGAAAGATAGAAAATGAGGATGCTTCTTTCGACATCAAGGCCTTTCAGGATAATTTCAAACATGCAGTAGATGACCCACTTAGCCACCTATCTAAAAATGTAATAGAGAAATCCATGAGGATGAGGGCTAAGGTGGAGAAATATAATGAAATGTTGAATAGCAAAAAGACTAAGGGGACTGCACTGCAAGACTAGTTCCAATCATAGGGGCATGCAGTTACCAAGGCCAAGCTGCAAGATGGAGGTGCATTTGAAAGAATTTTGTATGTAGAAGATGACTCATCTACTAATGAGGAAGAGAAAGAATAAGTAAGATGCAGTGTGACAGAGTAATATGCATAATGGGTCAAGAAGGATAGCTGTACACAACCAGATGGTTACCAACTGGCAACCTATGCCATGTGTCTACGTGTTGACTTGGTCAAAGAATGTTATAGACCGTTGATCTTAATAGACATATCCTAATCACAGGATCTTTTGTAGCTACCTTCTCTCCTTGTTATATAAAAGGAGATGTACTGTACATTGTAACTCGTTCGAAGCTTAATTGAGATTAGATTGCTGAAGCATCAAGATTAATTCTCAAGGCTAATTGTAAATGTACATTTCTTTTGCATACTTAATGAAGATGAAGTATCTGATTACATACAATCGTAAACTTTGAGTAATCTTTGAATAGATTCTGGATATGTGCTTTGATTTGCTATGTCCCTTGGAGTGCATTTCATGTTGTGCATGTTGTCTTCATTCCTTTCTATCAAAGTTAGCATCAATCATATCTAGTTGTGGAACACCCTGGTGAACATATGGTTTGATTTCCTTCTCTTCATGACAATGTCAAGAATGTATATGGATCAATGGCTAAAGATTCACTTAATTTAGTAAAATTTAGCAACCATTAATTCAAATTTCTTTAATTTCATTTGATCATCATCATAATTGAAAAATGCACAGAAAATCCTAAGCGAATATAGAAAATATGTAGATATCTCATAGGTAACTGAACATCATTAGCATATTTGATTAAGTAGCATGCTGAAAATGATAATATCATGCAAATGAATATAAATAATGATAGTAATCATGAAAATACATGCCTGTATGTACTTCATTTAACTAAATTTACAATGTAGAGGTAAAATCTAATCAGTATAAGTTGATACGCTAAAGAATTGGCCAAACTAGCATAATATCTGCATAATCTGGTTAAATATATTAAGAATTAACCTTGCTAGTCAAGAAATTTGCAGAAAGTGGGAGGGATTGAGATCATCCAGACATGAAGTTCTTGGAATCAAAATCATAAGGCCCCTAAATGGAAAATAACAAGGCACATCAAACCACTGAGCAACATCAGTAGATTATGAATTAATCCTCAGAGACTTAGGATCATGAATTCCTTGAATTCATCGTATCTTTCAATATGATAAAGGTTTGATGATAAAGGAGCCTACAATTATGAATAGTCTATTTATAAGAGCCTACAATTATGAATAGTCTATTTATAGGAGCCTACAATTATGAACATTTTATCTGTTTAAAAGTACCTATAAGCACCAGAACTTCCCATAAATATCACCCATCACAAAACTAGTTAATATTTTTCAAATAATTATTAATGTACACATAAATTGCTGCCTTAAAGGGGCATAGAGCAAAACCTCATTCATACTGTCAGATAAAGTTGTCCCACTGAGTGGCATGAATGCAGCCACAAATACAGCAGTAGCAAGTTTATGTGGGAATTTCTCCATAGTCAAACTGAGATTGAAGACACCAGAGCTATGACCAACAAATATAACCTACATAGACATAGTCATACCATAAATATTACTTGTTATATTCTTTTGATATGTAAGTGAAGAAATTTATACCTTATTCTCCACCTAAAAGTAAAAAATTATTGAATACCTTCAATAACAAAAACGTATCATTTGTTTAAGTTTTACCTTCTTCTCAGAAGGAAGAGCCTCAAAAAATGTGTAAGGAGAAGGTTGTAGTCCTCCTGTGTTGTAATGGTGTCTAGTTCTGCAGAGTGGATACCTCCACTGGCCATATCAAGAGAGGAGACTGTGTGACCTACTTTGATAAGAAGATGAGTTAGCTTATACCAACACTAACCCCCCATGCCTGCTCCATGTACCAGCACAAAGTGGTGACTTCTTTCTTTGTTTTCCTTTCCTTCTATAGCCATGGCTCAACACCAAAATAAGTTGTACTACACTTCACTCCCAGTTTCTAAAAGAAAATTTTGAAGGGAATTATTTTGATGCCTAACACTACTTAAATATCATCCATTTCAATGGTCAAATAGTTAATAGTAATTCTACTCCTCATTCACAATAAATATTTGTCCAACTTTTATTGGCCAAAATTGACCTTTAACTATTAAACTGAATGATATTTAAAAAATAATAAAATGAAAATGAAAATACAAAACTAAATAAACACATTTTATAATAAAAGTTTCCATTTAAAAATTCAACTCTACTAAACAATCATGTCAACAAATAATCATTAAATCAATGATATATAACTAACATTTTTTAAGTATTAAGAAGATCCATCACCTTCAATAGTTACTATCTTCCCCACTTCAAGAGCCTCTTATATTACAACCATAATTTTAAAACCAAATATAATGTTCAAGTTTTATTAAGAACAAAAAAGAAAAACCCATTTTTTTTCATATTAAGAATAAAAATATTTTAAATATAATTTTCTTTTTATATTAAAAATAAAAATTTAAAAGATCATTAATGGTCCCTGTGGTGATGAGTGCACATCAAATCTGATTTTATTTCAGCTTTTTCATTTCTCAGAGGATCTAAAGGAAGGTGAAGGTGTTAAAGAATGACATGTAGTGCAGAAAAGGAAGAAGGGCATCTCCAAAAGAGAGGAGGCTTGCAACAAAATGTATTTGCAGTCTCACTCCAAAATGGGTGTTAACGCCTTACCATAGTTCAGGTTGCTTCAATTGTGGATTTTTAGTTCAGTGAGATCTTGGGATCTTTTTGTTTAATGTAATGCACCCTTGTTTATGGGTCTAAACGCACCATTTTATTTTTCTTTTTCTTTTTTTTAAATGGGAGTGGTCCCCTTGACATCAATTTACCTATAAAAAAATTAAATTAAATAAATTTAAAGATATTTAAAAGTAGATTTTGTTGTAAAACAGTTAGTAATATATTAAAGATCAAAATTTTATTTAAGTGGTTTTTTATTATAAAATTTAAATATGAAAATACATCAAATTATCTCTAAACTACTTGTTTGCATGTTAGTACCTAGATATTGATGGAGATAAACTAGTATATTCATATTTTAAAAATATATCTAAAGTACACCGAAGAGATAAGTTTATTTGATTTTCTCACGTTTTTTTCCATCATTTTTATTTTTTAATTTTTAATTTTTCTTGGTTTGATATTTTTGGTGATTTAAAAACAAATTGATAATAAGAAAATCACAAAAAACTATGGAACCAAAAAAGAAATTGGAAAAAAAAAAAAATAAAAACAAAAAAAATGGAAAATATAAAAAATAAAAACTAAAAAAGAAATTGGAAAAAATAAAAAATAAAAACCAAAAAGGAAATTGAAAATAAGAAAATCACAAAAACTATGGAACCAAAGGGTGATAATGCCCATTGGGGACGGAGACCCCCCAGTTGTGGTCTCAGGCGATAAAGCTGATGGGAAGAGATCCCCTGTAAGGGTCTCTTTGGACCCGGACCAGGCTAAAAACCCAGTACCTCCAATAAAAAAAAACTATGGAACCAAAAAAGAAATTAGAAAAAATAAAAAATAAAAACACAAAAAGAAATTGCAAAAAATAAAAATTAAAAATTAAAAAAGAAATTGGAAAAAAGAAAAAAGAAATTGAAAATAAGAAAATCACAAAAATTATGAAACCAAAACAGAAATTGGACAAAATAAAAAATAAAAACCAAATTTTAATTTTTTTGTTTTGTTTTTAGATTGAAATCTTATTTTTTTATTTTTTAGATTGGAATCTTATAAAATTACATGGAATCAAAATCTTTGAGCTCTTCAACTCCACCCCTTCTATGAATGTAGGAACACCTCTCGGCATAAAGACAAAAATTAGACATTGATGGAAATAATGACAAAAAAAAATTAGATGGAGATGGAGATGGTTACCTATTTTTGAAAAAATGTCTTAAGGTTAGCTCAACATTGTTGTAAAAAAATCCAACTTAAATTTTCTATTGAAAAGTCATTGTCTTGGTTGAAAAATAAGAAAGAGAAAATCAAGAAGCACATCTAAGCAGGGCTTAAATTTGATAGTTGTATAACTATATTTAGGCATTTTTGCTATAAAATACAATCGAAATTTTAAAAAGACTGTATCATATGAAAGGAGAGATTTTGGACAAACTGTCAAAATTTATATAGGATTATGATGATTTATATATTCAATTTTTATATGATTTACTTGTACTAATGCATGCTATAGTATTTAAAGGGCACCATTGAATAGATAGCTGTCATAAAAAAATTGTTTGGCAGGCAAGGTCGACTGTCAAATTTAAGCCTTGCATCTAAGTATATTTTAAAAAATATATCTAAAGTACACCGAGGGATATCTCTTTTCCATAGTTTATTTGATTTTCTCTTTTTTTCTTCCATCATTTTTATTTTTTAAATTTTTAATTTTTTTGGTATGATTTTTTTTTGGTGATTTAAAAAGAAATTGATAATAAGAAAATCACAAAAACTATGGAACCAAAAAAGAAATTGGAAAAAATAAAAAATAAAAACCAAAAAATAAATTGGAAAAAATAAAAAATAAAAACTAAAAAAGAAATTAGAAAAAATAAAAAATAAAAACCAAAAAAGAAATTGAAAATAAGAAAATCATAAAAACTATGGAGCTAAAAAATAAATTGGAAAAAATAAAAAAATAAATTGGAAAAAATAAAAAATAAAAGCTAAAAAAGAAATTGGAAAAAATAAAAAATAAAAGCCAAAAAAGAAATTGAAAATAAGAAAATCACAAAAACTATGGAACCAAAAAAAAAATTGGACAAAATAAAAAATAAAAACCAAATTTTAATTTTTTTTGTTTTGTTTTTAGATTGGAATCTTATAAAATTACACAAAATCGAAATCTTTAAGCTCTTCAACTCCATCCCTACTTGAATGCAGGAATGTCTCTCGGTGCAACTAAAATTGTACCATTTGGTTTAGTATTTATTTTAATAAATTGTATAGTTGTGTTCTTTATTAGTTGGTGTATAAATTTAATTTTTTTTGATAGATCATATTATTATATGATTTTTTTGTGTAATTTTTAAAATTTTTGTGTAATAAAATTTTGATAGTATAATTTTTTTTCAATAAATGAAATTTTTTTTATTTAGAATATTAAAAATGGGGAGAGATTTTTACCTTTAATTTTTAAGATGTGTGTTGGCAATCATATAAATATAAAGATAGTTATCTTGTCCACTTTTTTGTTATAAAAATGAGATAAACATAAAATGTTATATACAAAAATATCTTAACGTTAGATAAACAATGTTGTAGCAAAATCCAACATAATTTTTTTATGGAAGTCATTGTCTTGGTTGAAAAATAAGAAAGAGAAAATCAATGAAACACATTTAAATTTGACACCTAACTAAAATTGTACCATTTGGAGGTTACCTATTTCTGAAAAAATGTCTTAGCGTTAGCTCAACATTGTTGTAACAAAATCCAAATTAAATTTTCTATGAAAAAGTCATTGTCTTGGTTGAAAAATAAGAAAGAGAAAATCAACAAGCACATTTAAGTTAGACACCTAACTACAATTGTACCATTTGGTTTAGCATTTATTTTAATAAATTGTATAGTTATGTTCTTTATTAGTTAGTATATAAATTATTTTTAATTTTGATAGATCATTATTATATGAATTTTTTTTTGTAATTTTTAAAAATTTGGAGCAATAAAATTTTGATAGTATAATTTTTTTTCAGTAAATGAATTTTTTTTATTTAGAATATTAAAACTAGGGAGAGATTTTTACGATTTTTACCTTTAATTTTTAAGATGTGTGTTGGCAATCATATAAATGTAAAGATAGTTATTTTGTCCTCTTTTTTGTTATAAAAATGAGATAAACATAAAATGCTATATACAAAAAATATGTCTTTTGAAATATGCATTAGATTGTAGACTGTGGCTCCTCTCTAAATCAACTCACCCACTCTTTGTTTTTTATTAGGAACATGCCCTGTTTGTTTTTTATTAGGAACATGGATGCCTAATTAACTATTTAACCTTCACCCCTGAATTCATCCCATCACAAGTAATTGAAAGAATTTGGGCATTAACAAGAATAGGAAGGAATGATTTTGGGAGAAGTAACATTATCATTAGCTGAGGTGATTCCCATTGTAGTTCCCCTAGCCCAGGCTCCAGGGAAAATTTGAGAGATCATTGAACCATGAGATTTTATGCTTACCTTTTTTCTTAATGGTTTCCCTATTTTAATATCAAGCATTTTGAAACAATTGTGATGCTAAGTAACCAAGCGCATGGTTGGCTAAGGCCCTAGCTACTATCTCAAGCCCTAAGAAGAATACCAAGCACACAAAGTCAACTGGAAATTTGAGAGATAATCTAAACATGAGATTTGTACTTATCATATTACTTGATGGTTTCTTTGTTTTGCTATCAAGGGTTTTCAAATAGGGGTCATGCTAATAGGTGGCTAAGTCCTTTCCTAGAAAATCCAAATTCCTTCAACTATAGATGAAATCATTGGAAGTGGATCTATGCTTTTTGAGAAAGCATGTGTGATTGTATGCATCTAGGAACAAGATATGTTGAAGTAGAGGTACATGGACTATTATCAAGCCCTCAAAGCAAACAAGAAATATGTCATTCATTTTTTTCTTCATTGTTGCTAGATATAATAATATTTTTGAAAGGAAGTAGGGTACACGAAACACACTTCCTACACCAATCTAATGAGGGGAGCTATACAAATTATTATCTTTATAAGCTATTGTAGTGAGGTACACAATATAGAGAAGATCAAATTACATGAAATGAAAATAAAAAAGCTCACAACACAAGATATACGTGGGGAAAACCCTTTCACGTGAAAAACCCCACTAGAAAGCATAGCCCAATGTATTAATTGGTAAATAGTGAAGGTTACAATACACCTCCAGTGCCAGGTTCTTACAAGAGTTCACTACTATTGATAATCAAGTAATTTTGGTAGCATAACGGTACCTACAAATAAACCATACAAGATACTACAACGAGCACCTTATTTATAGAGAATATCAAGCATGAAGGAATCTTTTAGAGGAAGATACAAGAGGTGGGTGTCCAAATCCACATGGTACATATTCCAACACCTCTTAGCATGCAAATGATACTTGTACAAGATTCCCTTGCACCTCTTACAACTCTCCAAACTTGGGTGCCCCAAATTTACATGAAATAGGTATGATAGATGCTCTTACACCATCATAAAATCTGTCATATATGACAACACTTACAAGAGAATCCATCATAACTGACTAATAATAAATGATTCTCTTACAAATTGTCATAACCAAAATTGGGCACTTAGATTCCCCATGCAAGATGTTTTGCAACACTTGTCCATCCTATCATAAAATCTGATTCTTAGGCGTCATAACCTATCATAGGAATCCATCATAAAATATTGACTTACACATATTTCAAAATGCCGACACATGGCAAAGAATCTCTACCACAAAGTGGGACACCTACATTCCAATGTAGAAATAAATGCATCCTTGTCACCTTCCATGTCACCTGCCAATGTGATGACAATTCACTGTGCCATGTCACACTAGATGACAAAATATGATGAGCAAGAAAATATAACTTAGGCATAAAATAAATATACATTAAATAAATTAATTCTAGGAAATAGCAAGGTTGAGACACCTTAATTCCCAACAATTTTTTTATCAAATTTTGTTCTTTAGCTACTCTTATTAAGTGTCCAAGGACCCATGCAGTAAACACCTCACCAATAGATTACCAATTTGGGAATTTTGAACATCTCTTGAAATGAGCAAGGTCAAGTGCCCAAATAGTCAAGGAGGGATTTTAAAAGCCTCATATCACTCTTTAAATAGTGAGCCTTATATTTTTGTTGATATGTGCTAAGGAGAGCTACATATTTAGTTTAGAGTATAATGTTTTGCATTTAAATTAAAATGTAATTTTCAATAATATCAAGTGTAAATCATCTTTAATGTCTTTACTCATAATATGATCTTTATAAGGAAGCTAAGGTAATGCAACAACTTCCTACACTAATCTTGAGGGGAGAGATATGTAGAACTTTTCAAATCTTTACAAAAGCTATAGAAATAAAAAGAAATAGAAATCATACCACAACACAATAATTATGTAGGGAAACCCTTTCAAGAGAAAAACCCCACACTCTAAAGCTACGCAATATATTATTCAAGAATCAAGAAGACTAAAATATACTTGCAGAGAAATTTTTCATAGGTGTATAACCAAATAAAGATTCGGAGGAAACTCTTTATCTATAAGACTCCTACACACAACCTCCATCTCAAGCTCTTGATAAATAGGATCTATACAATACAGTAAACTGTTAGCAGTACTTACAAAACCATGATCCAAAAACCACCCAAAAGTGGCACCCAAATTATCTCCAATAAAAGATGCCTTGTGATGTGCCAAATCACATACCAACATGTGTAACTCTCCCCTTTACAACTCTTTTAAGTGTCCAACACGTTTTCACATTTCCCAAAATAGGAGGTCCAACTTCCAGAGGCCATAAATTTTGATCCAGGTGTCTGATTGATGAACCGTTTGATGCATCATAAAGTTCATGAAGAGATCTATCAAGATATAACCCACTTCACCAATTATGACAACTTTCAAGGCATTTAGGGACCTCTAAGTTCCTCAAATATGAGTTCAAAACTTTTTTCAAGAGTTTCAAAAAATAAAAATTTTAATATCTTGCAATGCAGGTATGATCTTGAGTTGAAACTCACCCAAGATGTTTACTTGGAAGTTCTACACCTTTTGGGAAAATTTCAAGTCCATCCAAGCTCAAATGTATAGTTACTCAAAATAGTAAGTGCTGCCATTTTAGCCCCTTTTGGAAACTTTGAAAGTTCTAAACCATTCTTCAAGATAAAGGGTATTCGAAAAGACCAAAATTGGGAAGAATAGAAACCTTTTGTAGTTGCAAGGTTGAGACACCTTTCCTAACATTCTCCCACTTTTTGAACACCTTGCAAGAGAAAAGGGAGTAACAACACTGATTTATTTGCTAGGGGACTGAGAGGCCCACAGACTCCTCGAACACCATCTGAACTTCTATGTGCTCACAAGCTTAGTTAATGAATCTGTATTATTCATCAAAGTCTCTACCTTAACTGGCTTCACCCTACCATCCTTGACCATGTCTCTAATAAAATAATATTGTACATTAATGTGCTTGGTCCTGCCATGAAATGTTGGGTTCTTAGCTAGATAGATCATGCCCTGATTGTCACAATAAACTGTCACTGCACCTTGTTTTATTCTAATATTTGAACATAATCTCTCAATCTAAATAGCTTCTTTACAAGCATGAGTAGCTTCCATATACTCAGCTTCAGTAGTGAACAAAGAAACCACAACAAGTCACTTACTCATCAAACTAATTACACCACCAAATATTTAGTATATACATAAGCACTAAAGGATTGTTTGTTATCAACATCACCTGCCCAGTCTAAATCCACATATCCATGAATATCAAGAGAACGCATGTATCCTATCAAATTACCATGATAAACACAATGAATACTCTGAGGTACCCCACAAATATCTAAAGACTCTTTTAACTGCATCTAATGAACTCTACCAGGATTAGACATACATCTGGAAAGAACTCCCACTACTTGGGTAATGTCTGGTCTAGTATAGACCATAGCATACATCAAACTTCCAACTACACTCTGGTAAGGCACTTTGCTCATGTCTTCAATCTCTAATGGGGATGTCAGACATTGTGAAGTAGATAACTTTGTTCCAACTGTAAAAGGAACACATAATGGTCTACAATTCGACATGTTAAACCTCTGTAAAACTAAATAGACAAACTTACTCTGGCCAAGCCATAGTTTTTGGTTCACTCTATCTCTTCTTATTTCCATCCCAAGAATGTGTTTAGCTACACCAAGATCTTTCATTTCAAATTTAGCTACAAGTTGATACTTTAGTTCTGAAAGCATTCCTTTCTCTTTACCAATAAATAACATATCATCAACATATATGTAATAAATAGGAAAAGATCACCATCAAATTTGTAATAAACATAGTGATCATATTTAGAATGCTCGAATCCCAAACTCAACACATATGTATCAAATTTCTGATACCACATCCTAGGACTTTGTTTGAGGCCATACAAAGATTTCTTCAATTTACAAACCAAATTACTTTTACCTTTCAACATGTAGTGCTCTGGCTATGTCATATAAATATCCTCCTCCAAATCACCATGAAGGAAATTCATTTTCGCATCCATTTGCTCAACCTCTAGATTCATAAGAAGCATCAATAGAAAACAAGAATCTAATGAATGCCATTTTTACAATAGGAGAAAATATCTCACTATCATCAACACCCTCAACTTGAGAGTAACGTTTTGCAACCAACCATGCTTTGTACTTCTCAATACCTCCATCTGAACCAATCTTTTTCTTGAACACCCATTTGCAACCAACGGGTTTTCATCCTTCAAGAAATGGTACCAGGTACCAGGTCCCATGTATCATTATTTTTCAAAGTTGTCATTTCTTCTTCCATAGAAATATTCCAAGACTCTACATCATTCATACCCAATGCCTCTTCTATAGATCTAGGTTCATCTATGTTAGTATTCAAAGAAAAAATACATCTCTAGTCATCAGGTGAATACCTTTCAGGTGGTTGTCTATGTCTTGTAGACCTTCGAACAAGCTGAGTTGGAGGTTCTTCCTCCTCTTCTAAAGATTCAGAGCTCGATGAGCTCTCCTCAACTTCTTCTCTATCTAGGGGCCTTGATTCAACTTTCTCAGGTGTAGAAGGGAGTTGAATCACATCTTTTTGTTCACTTTGTTTTGGCTACAATGTAATAGAAGAAGACTTAGTTTCTCTAAAAATAACACTTATACTATATATTACCTTCTATGAAGCAGGGTCTCAAAGCTTGTATCCTTTTACACCATAATTGTACCCGATGAAGATACATTTCACAACCTTGTTTTCCAACTTTGTTCACTCTCCTTTGGCACATGTGCATATGCCTCACAACCAAAAACTCTAAGATGTCTTAATGAAGGCTTGTGCCTTGACCATGCCTCCATAGGCATTTTATCAACAAGAGTTGATGTAGGAGACTTGTTAATCAAGTAGCAAGCAGTGGCAACAACTTCAACCCAAAACATTTTTCTAGACCAGCACCACTAAGCATACTTCTAGCATTCTCCATCAGTGTCTTGTTCATTCTTTCTACAACTCCATTCTGTTGTGGAGAATATGGAGTTGTCTTTTGTCTCTGAATGCCACAATCTTTACAGAATATATCAAAAAATCATTAGAGCATAATTCACCGCCATTTTCATTCCTCAAACATTTTATTTTCTTTCTAGTCTACAACTTAACCATTGCTTTAATTTCTTTAAATTGACTAAAGACTTCAGATTTACTCTTTAGAAAATATACCCATGTCCTTCTACTATAATCATCAATAAATGAAACATAATATGTGGAGTTTCCAATGGAAGGAACATCTACAGGACCAAACACATCAAAATGAATAAAATCTAATACATCACAAGATTTATGAGAACTCAAGTAAAACTGAATGTGGTTTTGTTTAACATGAATGCAATGCTCATAGAAATCAAAATCAAGATTACAATCAGTCAACCCTTCAAAAAGGTTTTTATTTTTCAAGGTCCTTAGACCCTTTTCTTCTATGTGGCCTAATCTCTGGTGCCATAACATAGTCTTCTCTATAGGCAATTTTGATTCAGAATAAAGAGCACCCTTAGGTACACACAAGCCATGACCATCCACTAAAAATGAAACCCTCTCCTTTTCTAATGAGGGAGTCAAATTTACTTTTCACAGAAGTACTATTGCACTCAACAATGCATGCATCAAGCTTATACAGTGTGCCAAGTCTAACACCTCTAGTGATCACCATAGCACCTCTAACTATCTTGCATCCTATATCAAAAAAGACTACCTGCACACTTGCATCTATTAGTTTGCTCACAAATAATAAATTTCATGCTAATCCATGGATATGGAACACACCATTAATCCTTTTTGTTCTACCATAAGGAAATTTGATTTTAACTTTACTACGACCAACAATATTTAAATGAGAATCATCACCCAAGTAGACCTTACATCCATCGAATTATTAATATTCATAAAACCAATCTCTATAAGAGGTCATATAGAAAGATGCACCTGAGTCAATTAGCCATGCATCATTACCTACATGAGTGGCCAAAGCTGCAATGATTGCATCACCATCCTCCTTCTCGGACTCAGAATCATAATCAAATTAATTATTTTTATTCTTCTTTTCTTCTTTACACTCCTTACGGAAGTGTCCAGGCTTACCATAATTTGAGAAAATAACTTTGGACTTTCTATGAGATTTGGATCTCCCCTTGGACTTGGATTTGTCATACGTCTTGCTATTCTTTCCTTTTTCTCTAGGTCTTCCATGAACACTTAGGGCTTCTTTGGCACTGATGGATACCTTCCTCCTCATTTCTTTAGAAAGCAAAGAACCCACATCATATTCAACTTTCAAGATAACAATAGTACTCCCAATTGCCATAACAAGAGAATCCCACAAATTAGGAAAAGAACAAAGTAGGACTTGACATCTCTCCTCATCCATTTTTGCACCAACTGATTCCAATTAAGACACCAACATATTGAATGCTTCCATGTGGTCTGAAATTCATCCACCCTCTTCCATTCTCAAGGAATACAATTTATTCCTCAAGAAAATCTTGTTCACTAAAGATTTAGCTTGATATATTTCACTAAGTTTCTTCCATAGTTTCTTTGCAGATGCTTCTTCATGGACATTGATTAAAACTGAGTCTATCAGGAACAATCTGATTAGACCCTTGGCTTTATGGTCCATAACATCATATTCAAAAAACAAAGTAGCATCTATGGACCTTGAAATTAAAATGTAATTTTCAATATATCAAGTGCAAATAATCTTTAATGTCTTTAGTCACAATATGAGTTTTGTGAGGAAGCTAAGGCAGTGCAACAACTTCCTACACTAATCTTGAGGGGTGATATATGTAGAACTTTTTAGATCTTTACAAAAGTTACAGAAATAAACACAAATAGCAATCATACCACAACACAATAATTATATGGGGAAACCCTTTCAGGAGAAAAACCCACACTCCAAAGCTGCCCAATATATTATTTAGGAATTAAGAAGATTAAAATATAATTGCAGAGCAAGCTTTCATAGGAGTATAACCAAATAGAGATTTGAAGGCAACTCAACATCTATAAGATTCTTACACACAACCTCCATCTCAAGCTCTTGATACATAGGAGATACAATACAATAAACCGTCAATGGTAATTACAAAACCATGAGCCAAAACCACTCAAAAGTGGTGCCCAAATTATCTCCAATCAAAGATGCCTTGTGATGTGCCAAAACACACACCAACATGTGTAACTCTCCCCTTTACAACTCTTTTGGGTGTCCAACACATTTTCACATTTCCCAAAATAGGAGGTCCAACTTTCAGAGGCCATAACTTTTGATCTGGGTGTTCGATTGACAAACCGTTTGATGCGTCAGAAAGCTTGTGAATATATCCATCAAGATATAACATACATCACTAGTTATAACAAATTTTAGGGTTTTTAGGGAGCTTTAAGTGCCTCAAATACGAGTTCAAAACTATTTCTAAGAGTTTGAAAAAATGGAATCTTTAATATGTTTACTTGCCAGTTCCACACCTTTTAGGAAAATTTCGGGTCCATCCGAGCTCAAATGTAGAGTTACTAAAAATAGTAAGCCTTGCCATTTTAGCCCCTTTTGGAAACATTGAAAGTTCTAAACCATTCTTCAAAATAAAGGGTATTCAAAAAGACCAAATTTGGGAAGAATAGAAACATTTTGTAGTTGCAAGGTTGAGACACCTTTCCTAACAATCTTGATATGTATGTAGTTCTAACTTTAAGCCAAGGATCTTGCATTATCGACATGATTTTCACCTTATGGACCGAGTTATACTCCTGGGTATGGCATTATAGTATAATGTATATTATTATCATTCTATTTAGTTCTTGAATGAATTTTAACAAACTTATTTTATGTGGTTATGCATTATGGATTACCTTATAGAACCAAAAAACTTTGTTATGAATACCACATTTCTTCATGTAGCTAATAGAAATGTTATTGATTGTATTATATATGGTTGAGTTTAGTTAATTTCTACTTTTACCTTTGAGATGATAATAGTTTCCATTAGAGGTGATCTTGCAATTACAGATGGAAGGTCCAATTAAGGATTGTCCAACCATGTAGCTTCAAGACAAAATATTCATGTCATGCACAAAGAAACTCAATAAACACAATCTTATGGCAATGAATTTTATTCAATGTATGTATATTTAATAGTTAGAATTACATCAACAATTTCTGCCACAAGCTCTTACAATCAATTTTAGACCTCAGTCTTAGATACAATATCATTCAAGCACTTCACATGATTACAAACTCTAACATGGGCATCCTGAAGCTAATCTTGCCTCTCTTTCTTTTCTCTAAGTTATTGGATTCTACTCTAGCCCTCAAATTTCTCTTTGCCCTCCATTGTCCTTTTACAAATGGGTTAGACCCCTTTTTTATAGTGCATCATTGTTACACAAGGTTCTTGGTTGACCCAAGATAATAATTATGATTCCAAATCCAATGTGGTCAATAACATGACCCACCATGGGACCAATCAAGCCTCTTAGGTGATTATCCTTTAGTGCAAGGCCCTATGTCTCGACACATAATTCTTAGACCTCCTTGACTTGAGCTAGCATGCCTCCAAGTGTAATGATAATGAAATAGAAAACAAACATGTGGACATGTTTTTGGTGCTCTAATGATGCTCTAGACAAAATTACATGGTGATTCAATCAAATGCAATACCATACTGATAATTTTCTTTGACCTATGCTAAATTGAGGATTATGTTAGGAAAATAAAACTTGGCACACCAAAATGACTAGAAAAGAAACTATTAAACTAGAATATAAAACAAATTGAAAGGAAATATTTTTGGTTGATGTAAATTACTTGTGGCCCTAGGATGCTACCACATTAAATACCCCAGGTAAGTGATTTGTGAGCATAGTGCCAAAAGGAAGCTGAATAAAACTTCAACAACTAATCTAAGAGGTGAGATGTGTCAAAAAAAAGATATATAGTTTAAGCATAGAAAGAATGAACACACAATCATAACAAAGCATATACCCTAGGAAAACCCTTTCAGCAAAAAAATCCAACATCCAAATCTTGAACCAACTGTATTATCAACAACACAAATAAGGTTACAATACAAATCTAGGTGCAAGCCTTCAAAGGAGATTATACCAACATTTAAATATGGAGGTTTTTTAGCAAAATAACAATACCTATAAAATTAAACTATCAAACCTTCATCTCAAGCACCTAATAAATAGAAGTAGTACATGAAAGCATCAAATAGTAATTACAAAACCATGAGCTAAAACCACCCAAAATATAGCACCCAAATCTAAAGATGAGTCCATAAGTTGTCTTAACATCACCATTGCTCACTCACCATTTTTGTCATAGCCCAAATTTGTATCTATTATAGTTGTTACATACTTTGTAGATATTACATGTATATGCATGATGTTATGATGATGATATATGTTATCCATATGAGATATATAGGATAAGTTGACTTCATAATGTATTCAGAGATATGCAGCCCAGTGTAAATTTGTTGTGAATTTGATTATTATCATGTGCAAGATGGCATTTTATTTTAGTTTAAATTTTATCATTATTGTAAAATATAATATTGTAATGATATATTATATTTTGATTTATTGAATGTGACTAACTACAGGGTTGTGTTCTGTGAATGCGATACAACAAAAGACGACCCTCTCATTAGAAGAGAGACTATCACTGGGAAGGGGGGCCTAGCAAACCAATGGCTGACTTGTATTATTTTGACATGCACACACATAGTTGCATACTAATAATTGCAATAGTTACATTAAATATCATTGTGCTAGCAAAACATCCTTTGACTATAACAGAAATAATTATGTTATTTATGTTTTAAATAAGAATTAAATTATTCATATATTTTATCCTAAGAGGAAAATATATATATATATATATATATATATCATTTTTTAGGGGAGACTTTTAATTCTTTCTTTTAATAGTTTTTTAAAAAATGTATTTTATTATTTTTCTTTCATAGAAGCAACATGCTTGACTCTAAAATGATAATTCAAGGAGGCGAGATTATTTCATTGTAATTTATTATCCCAATATATTAAATGGATTGAAGTTTTGAATAATGTTGAAATGGATAAAAAATATATATGGGAGGTGGACAGAAGAAAATAAGATAGCTGCCAATAGAAGAGTATAACATTTTTTTGCTTGAAAAGGCAAATGAGGGGAAGCTGGTTGGAGAGGGGGATTGAAATTGCAAAAGGTATGTTAGGGGTGATAATTTGTTTTACGGGAATAGAAAAGAAGGAAAAGGAGAATAGAGGGAAAGGGAAGAAGGAAGAATACTGAAGGAGATGAGTCAAAGAAATTTAACAATTTCTTCAACTTGCAAGTATGTTATTTGATATATTTCTCCCTCTGCAAGTTTGAGAGCTATTAAGATTTGGCATTAAAATTCACCCAATAGTAGATTATTTCCTTATTTATAGAAATGAAAATTCTGGGAGAACCATAGTAGTAAACTCTATTTGGTTCAAAGATACGGTAGTAAAACCCACAAATTGGGATTAATTATGAAAAACCATTGTTATCGTGTGTCCTATCATTCACTCAAAAATTTAGAGTTTTTCCTTTGCATATGGTGATATGAATTGCTCAATTGAACACCCAGTAAATGAATAAATTTTAGACTCTTGTGTTTTAAAAGATAGCTAAAACCCAAAACAAAACTATTATGTTAGAAAATGTCCCCTTGGGGGCTTTTCCCTCTTAAGGTTTAGCTCACGCGTCCTTTAGAATGCATTTAGGTCATCTTGGATGATTATGGTGACTCCCGATGAGAAAACCCTAAAGTTTCATGGCAAATGGGACCTAAGGGGTGTGATTAACATGATCCCTACCTGAAATAGAGAGGGAGGACTTGGGCGCCTGCACCCTAGTCCTACCCTATTTTAGGTCAGGACCTATTTTTGGGTGTCGGTTTATGACTTACTTATGTCCTATGCTGACATCCTAAGTTTGAATTATGAAATTCTTAGTGGGAATGTTTGTAGTTGCATATATAAGCATGATTAGTGATTCATTTGTAAACTAGATGGCAATTGTGAACTTGTGACTTATGTGAAAGTGATTCAAGGAATTCATTGTGTTGCAGAGAAGTATTTTGTGTTGTTATTGTGTTTGTATTTACAGATTTGGCATCCATCTCCCCGTGGCATGAAGAGCATCTTCCTTCCATGAGATCTTCACTACAAGGTGATATCAATTATGTTTTCTATCATTTATCATTTAGATTTTTCCTCTATCCCACAAGGATACACACTCTTTATCTGACAACAATATTCAGAAGACTTGAATGTCTCTCCTAGTCTTGACCAAACACCACAACCCCCAACCCACATTTCTATGATTGCAGGTTACAGGTTGCGAAAGAGAAAGTAGTGGAGTTGCAGGAGAGTAGTGCAGACTGTCAAAATTGTAGATCAAAGAAGAAAATAAGGACCTAGACTCAGCCACCCACTCATTAGTCCTTCGGATCCCGCAATAGTAACATCTCCGGAACAACATAATTGTGTTGCAGACAACATTCCCAGATCCTAACAAAAATTGAGGCACTGGACTAGGGCACCCACTCATTAGTCCTTGACTTTTCTACACACCGAACTTCAAAATCTAGTATGTATTTGATTGTCATTTGATATCTCTGTGTGTGATCATTTTCTGTAATTTGTCTGTTTGCTTACGATTTTGCAAAATTAGGGTTTTGAGCATAATTGGGCTTAATTAAACAATAAAATCATACATTCCAATCTTCCCCTATGTTCCAAGTTATAGGAGATCTTTAGTAGAGTTCTCTACTCAGCTAAATGTCCTTGAATGTTTAGTGGTGAAAGGAGGATCAACACAAACCATTAAAATCAACCCTCTCACGTTTTTAACTGCCTAAACATTTTGGTGAACCCGTGTTTTTGGACTTTCTTGCACCTTGCTGAGTGTTGTACTTCAGATTTACGTTCATTTCATTGGTCATCTTATTGCATTTAAAAAATTACAAATTTTTTGAAAAATTCAAAAAAATTTAAAAAATTGGCATTTTTAGCTTGCATTTTCAAATAATTTGAATTAGTTTGCATTTAATTTCATTAAATTTCTATCATTTTCATTAGATATGATTTAAAATATATAAATTTTTCAATCACCATTCATTTATATTGCATTTTCATGTTTAAATTGATAAAAAAAATGCTTAAAATTGTGCATTTTTTCATATAACCTAGTTTTGCATTAGCTAGGGTTTGTAGTCAAAATCTTGTTTCAGATTTTACTACCCTTATAAAACACTCATTAGGACTAATTTCTAACTATAGTGTTGCATCATAGTGGTTTTCTTGCAAAATTTCATGTCTAGGGTTTGAAAACCTTGCATTTTCACTAGATTTTGTTCTTATTGTCTCTCCAGAATTGCAACATAGGTGTGTTGTGAAGAATTTTGCTACACTAATTGGTTGTTATTAGGGTTATTATCCATACCCCTTCTCAAATTCTTTACAAAACCTTTCTATTAGGCCTTTACATTGAAAATTTGTGAAAAATTACATATTTTGGCTATATTTTCACTAGGGTTTGACTTAGATTGGCACTATAAGCATGTTGGGAACGATATTGTTTCTTTATTAGACTGATATTAGACATATTACTTGATGCACTTCATCAATTTCCTTACAACACCTCTTCTTTCATTTGTTTGTGTTGGTTCCCAAATTAGCAAGCAGTAAACCCTAAAGATTTGCCACTTCTTATGATCAGATTTACTCTATGATTCAGCCAATAAAGACGGGAGATTGTTTGCACTTGTCTCGCCTACACTTCAGGTTCTACTGCACCTAGGGGGGATCCCTCATTCACAACAAAATATTTATCCTTTTCAATACCAGGTAGAATGCTCTCACATATGGGCCAAGATTTGTAAGATAACCCTAGATTGGCAATGTTCTTGGACTATCTAACTAGCTAAAAATGAGAACATGCAGCTACAATCCTACTCCTAAAATCCTAAAGCTTTAAAATGATGTTTTGATTTTGTTTTTAATATGGATGCAAGATTAGGGCTTTGGATCATAACCTCAACACAAGAACATGTCGGTGCCTATATTAGGGCATGGAGTCAAGTAGACATATATATGTGAATGTTTACCATAAAATTAAAACAATAACCAAGTTTCAAGGGGTTTTGCTAGTATCTGCCTTACAGATACTACCTGATGAGTCTAGTTTATGACTCAATTTTGTTAGAATTTATTATCCATTTGCTGTAGTTATCATGGACTTTGGTACCTAGATCTTGATCTTTTTATGATATTTCCTCAAAACCATAGATATTAGGCATAGGTTATTTCCTATAATCTTTAAATGACATTGACATGGTATATGAACTATCTATGTTAATTTTACATGTGGATTAATGAATGTTACTCTAAGATAGTTATAGATATGCAATTATTGTGTGTACTAATATTGTTATGAAAATATAATTAGTAGCCTATAAAATCAAGGAAGATTCTGTCAATTGGTCACTCACCATCAAAGTCAACAAGGTGGTCATTCAAATGTCAATGGAGGGAAGATAACCGCCTTGTAATTGGTCTTAATTGCTTGTTGAGCGAATATAGGAGTTACTATTGTGCTAGATCTACATCAAAGCAAACATGCTTGACCAGATTCCATGCATGTATAACCTCCTCTCCACTTTCTATGCTTTCCCTAAAGTGGCATCCTCCTAATCTGTTAGAGTTGACTGCCTTGCTAGGTAGTTGGTTTGTAGCTTTTATTTTTATAAATAAGACTCAGATGCTCCTTCTAAGGGGTTGATTAATCTGAGGTTGTACTCACATTATTAAGTTTTTCAGTAATAAAGTTATGTTGCTCGTTTGTACTCACGTTTTCCAATGAATAAAATGAAGTTATAAGTTTGCATCTCTGAGTTTACATTTGTCTTAAGGGATACTCATCCAAGGGGGCCCACTTGGTGAGCATTCCATCTTTTAGTTTAGTTGTTATTTTATGTCAAGTAGTTAGTTAAAATCTGACACTGTATGTTCCTACAGCCACTAGAATTATATTCTATGTCTGTTCCTATAGCCAAAGCAAACAGAGTAGTTTCCTGTTTGTTTGCCCAGATTTTCATTTTCTGTCATGCACTTCAGCTTAGTACAATTGTTGGTTGATGTTCAGCATTTATGTTATTTCTTTCTAAGCAATTTACTTTCAACATTATGTCTTTCTTAGCCGTAGAATGAATGTGGCTACTTTGCGGTTCCTAGTGCACATACTGTGCTAACCCATTTCAAGTTCACGTCCCTAGGTTGACAAGTTAAATGCACCTTCATAGTGATTAAGACAGCTATTCAAGCTAGATGTCCAATCTCTGAGTCACAGCTTTATGGACTTAGTTGTTAAATCATTGTAGGAGACCAACATTTTTGGCATCGTTGCCGGGGATGGTGTCAAACTAGGAAGATCTTTGGAGTCATTTTTAGTATTATTTCTTGCAGAAGTATTTTTGAAGTGTGCTCTTAGTATACCCCTCATTTTGGAAGTAATGACCCACAATCCGTTCACAACATTCTTTGTGTGAGTTGGCTGATACTGAGTGTATACCGCATGCATAGAGGCAAAAGAAGAGATGCTTTAGGGAGATTCCTTCCTAATGATCCTATTCCTGATGACAACTTAGTTGAGTATCCAAACTACCTAGCAGAAGAAGAAGAAGAAGAAGAGAATCATTTTCCTGATGCATTCGGGCCAATTTGAATAGTTCTGAAACATCCTCTGAAGAGCAAGCTGCCCGAAACTTGATTGACAATCCATTTTCTTTGATAATCAGCCAAGTAGCTATGACTACCCAAAATAGACCCAATCAACCAACCTTTCCATTTCCTATTGCTCATCAAAATGAAGTGGATAACCTCAAGAACATCCCTGCTTCAGTTCTTCCCAAGTTCTATGGACTTGCAACAGAGGACCCAAACACCTTCTTGTTTGAATTTGATATCCCCTGCAGAAGCTATGACTACACCACTAATGCTCATAGGCTTAAGTTGTTTCCTACTACTATGAAAGATACTGCATTGAGATGGTTTATGGGTCTAGGTAGTGATATTGTCAATACTTGGGATGAGATGAAAGAGAAATTTCTTGAGAAGTATAAAGACTACTATAGGGGTGGAGATATGAGAGGAGATGATATTTTCAGAATGCAGTAGAAAGAGGATGAAAGTTTGGAGGATTACATCTCAAGGTTCCTGTTTTGTTTGCAAAAATCTCCCCATCATACACTTAATGAGGAGTCTCAGAAACTACTCTTCCTCAGAGGAATAAGTGAGCATTGCACGGATGCCTTGGATTTGATGGGAGGAGGAGATATTACGCAAGTGCCTTGGGAGGATATTAAGAAGATGTGCCAAAATTATTCCAAAGCAGCCATGAAGAAAGGAAGAGGTTATCATTCCCTTATGGGCAAAACCCCTACCAATGGATTTTCAAGGATGGAGATAACTCACTTGTTGTCTAAGTTTAGGCAAGATATCATAAATAATATGGCCACCCAGTTGGACAGACTTCAAGCAAAGAAGAAGCAAGACAAGGCAGAGTCAATGTTGGCAGAATATTGGCCTCATTGCAGATAAAACAAGAGGGACTACAAATGCAAGATGGTAGATAATATTGACAGTAAGCAGATTCCACCTGAGTTCAAGCCAATCCAAGTTGAAGAAGATCAAGTCTACTATGTTTCACAAAGGAGGCCATGGGCTCCAAGACAAGGTATGCCACTAGATCCATTATCATTTGCTGGACCATATTTCAATACTTATACATCTGGTAACCAATGGAAACAACCATCTCCATCCACTTACGGAGGATATTCACCTCAGCCTTGGAATAACCCTCCAAACACTTGGCAAAATTACAAAAACCTTGCATCCCAGTGGCAACAACCTCAGGGGAATTGGTAGTCACCTCCAAGAAACTGGCAGCAAACATCTCAATGGAAGGGAGGACAACAATGGCTAAACCAGAAAACTAATTACATGTAGCCACCTTCTCATCCCCAGCAACCTACTAAAATGCCTCCTCCTACTAGTTCAAATTCAAATACACCTAAACCTACTTAGTTACCAGCTCAACCCTCACCTAACCCAAATAACAGACCACAGCAACAGCCGGTATACTCTGCTGATTCAAATCAATTCCCTATATATGCTGTGAGTGTAAGTGACATCCACCTATGTTCAGGAATTACCTTGGCAGCTCCTTCCACGCCCATTATTATTGAGCTTCCTAAGGAGGAAGAGGAGCCTTTAAATGTCCCCATTCAGCCAAATGCACCTGAAAATCCTGAACCAGTCCCAGTCAAGTAGACTGCACAAGAACCACCATTTCCACAGAGGTTGGAAACTGTGAAACAAAAGTAAGAGAAAGAGGAACCCACCTTTGACATTCTAGAGTAGTTGAAACATGTATGTGTCAAGATCCGTCTATTTCAGGTCATAAAAGATGTTCCTATATATGGCAAAGCAATCAAGGAAGCATGCCTTAAGAAGCTAGGCAGAAAGAGGAAAGACCCCACTATGGTTCATGTGGTGGGACAGTTAGCTGACATCATGCTTGGGAAAGTGATTGTTCCCAAATATAATGATCCAGGGAATCCTGTGGTAGGAGTTGTTATAAATAGGATCCAAATAAGGAATGCTCTGATTGATTTGGGAGCAACAATAAATGTGATGACCAAGGACATCTTGCAACAACTAAATGTTGCAAACATGGGACCTACTCCTACTGTCCTACAGCTTGCTGATAGTTCTACTGTTAAACCTGATGGGATAGTAGAGGACCTTGTGGTATCCTTGGACTCATGGGAATATCCAATTGATTTCATGGTACTTTCTCCTAAAGCTACATTGGGAGGGTATCCCATCATTCTAGGAAGGCCGTGGTTAGCCACAGCTGATGCTTATATTAGATGCCAATCAGGAGACATGACCATCTCTGATGGGAGAAGCACTAAAAAGCTTATTCTTTACCCACCTACACAGCCATCTCATGATATGGATAATCATGTTTGGCCACATGTTCGTGAAGAGGCCAAGGAAGCTAATTCTGCGGTATAGCTTATGATGTTAGGTAGAAGCTCTTTCATGCAGCTTCAAGAGGGAGATGAGGTATTGTCTAAAATAATTCAGAATCATTGTGAAGTAGATGAAGCATCATCCTCTCATTCTGTTGATCCAGTGAAGACACTTATTCCCACTTTTCCTGCAGCAACAGGTATGTCTCATACATTTCTACCACAAGAAATCAAGGTACCAAGCATTAGTGAAGCAACTATGGTAGAGTTAACAACTCAAGTGGAGATTTCAGAAGAAAGATATCTGAATATTAACAACAAATTGACTCAAAAACAGCAGCTGTCTTTGACAAACTTGTTAAAGAAACACAAGAATGCCTTTGCATGGGATTACCATGACATGAAAGGACTAGATCCCACATTATGCACCCATAGGATTTACATAAGGGAAGATTGTACACCAGTAAGACTACCACAAAGGAGAATCAACCTTGCATTAAGAGGGATTGTCAAAGAAGAATTACAAAAGCTATTAGATGCAAGGTTTATCTACCCAATTTTAGATAGCCAATGGGTGTCTCCTCTGGTTCTCATGCCCAAAAAGGGAGGGAAATGGAGAGTTTGTATTGATTACAGAGAATTAAACTCTGCCACCAAAAAGGATCATTTTTCCCTTCCTTTCATAGACTAGGTATTGGACTCACTTGCAGGAAAGCAGTACTTTTCCTTCTTAGATGGGTTCATCGGTTACAATCAGATACAAATTGCACCAGAGGACCAAGAGAAAACAACCTTTACCTGTCCTTGGGGGACTTATGCCTACTCAGTGCTTCCATTTGGCTTATGCAATGCACCTGCAACTTTCCAAAGGGCAGTCATTAGCATATTTTCTGATATCTCACATAATTGCATGGAAATCTATATGGATGATTTCACTACTTATGCTGCTTCTTTTGATGAGGCATTGGAAAACTTAGGGAAGGTTTTGGAGAGATGTGAAGACCACAATATGTCCCTGAATAGTGCAAATTGCTTCATGATGATGTAGGAAGGAGTGGTGCTTGGACACTATGTCTCTCCAAAAGGAATTTAGGTAGACCCAACAAAGATTGAAGTGATAATCAATATGTCCATTCCTGCAAAGCAAAGAGATGTTAGAAACTTCTTGGGTCATGCAGGGTACTATAGATGTTTCATCAAGGATTTCAGCAAAATAACAGCTCCATTGTATACTCTTCTCACTAAAGATACTGAGTTTCAGTGGAATGAAGACTGTAACAAGGCATTTTCTAATTTAAAGGCAGCATTAACTCATGCTCCTATACTCAAAGGGCCCAATTGGGAGCTCCCTTTCCACATCCATACTAATGCATCAGATTATGCCATAGGAGAAGTCGTAAGGCAGAAAGAAGGATCCATTGAACATGCTATTTATTTTGTCAGCAAAAACTTACAGGGAGCTGAGTTCAATTATACAATGACAGAAAAAGAAATGCTGGCAGTAATCTATGCTCTCAACAAATTTAGGCACTACATAACAGGCTATCAAATCTTTGTGCACATAAATCATGCAGCCATTAGGTATCTCATGAACAAACCCATGATATCAAGTAGATTAGCAAGATGGGTGTTGCTAATGCAAAAATTTGACATTACCATTGTGGATAAGCCAGGGAAAGCCAATGTTGTTGCAGACTTTCTTTCAAGGCTGACTACATCAGAGGACAACCAAGTCATTGATGACTTTTTCCTTGATGAACACTTGTTTTCCATCACTATGCAAACACCCTGGTATGCTGACACAGCTAATTAGCTGGTCACAGGGAGAGTCCCTCCTCATTTCTCTCCAAAGGAGAGAAGGGTGCTCATTGAAAAGTCTTTTCCTTTTTCATGGATTGTTGGATGTTTGTTCTACACTAGACAAGACCATGTCATGAGGAGATGTGTGAGGGAAGATGAAACATATGATATTTTGCATGCATGCCACAATGAACCATGTGGAGGGCATTTTGCAGCCAAGAGGACAACAATGAAGATTTTACATACAGGTTATTACTGGCCAACACTCCGCAAGGATGTAAGGAGATATACAAGGAAATGTGACACATGCCAAAGGATGGGATGACCAACCAAATCTGATGAGATGCCCCTTTACCCTCAGCTAGTGATCACTCCATTTGATAAGTGGGGATTAGATTTTGTAGGACCCATTGATCCTCCATCCAATGGTAAATCCTATATTTTAGTACACACTGATTATGTAACCAAATGGGTAGAAGTTAAGGCCATGAAGCATGCAAGAGATAACAAGGTTGCAAAATTTCTTTATGAGGAAATTTTCACATGGTATGGGGTTCTCGGAGAGATAGTGACTGATCAAGGAGCTGAATTCACCTCAACCCTAGTTGCAACACTAGTCAATGAGTACAACATAAGGCATAAGAAATCTACTTCTTATCACCCTCAGGCCAATGGCTAAGTTGAGGTGACTAACAAGGAAATTGAAGCCATTCTGACCAAAATTGTGGCTGTCCATAGGAAGGATTGGGCAAACAGGCTGCCAGAAGCTATCTAGGCCTATAGGGCAACCTAGAAAACGACCACAGGCTTCACCTCTTTTGAGTTGCTGTATGGAAATATAGCTATGATGCCCATTGAATTCGAACATAAGACTCTTCGGACTGCAATAGATTTGGGGATGGATATCTCTGAGGCACAAAAGGATAGAATCATGCAGCTCAATGCTTTGGATGAGATGAGGAAAGTAGCCTTGCATCACACAGAGGTAGTGCAGAATCAGAGAATAAAGTGGCATGACAAATTCATCAAAGACAAGAAATTCCAACTAGGTGACTAGGCATTGCTCTACGACTCAAGGTATCAGGATAATGCAGGAAAATTGCAGACAAGGTGGCTAGGACCATATGAGGTTGATGAAGTTTTCCCCAATGGTGTTGTTCAACTCACCACCATTGACCTTGTCAAATTTAAGCTGCTCGTCAATGGTCATCGCCTTAGGATGTATCACAAGCCAACTTCGAAGGATGAATTCCTACAACAATTCACTCAGCATGCAACTCCTGAACTTCCTACAGCCAAAGGCAACGGACCTAGTGTCCCTCCTTTTGGCTAACCAAGGTATGACACATGTCATAATAAAGACTTCCACTTTTGTGGGGGTCCACTTCTTCATTCATTCACCCATCCACCCATCCATATCCATCATTCTCTCTTCCATCACATTGCCATGATCTCACTTTATTCCACCTCACTTTATTCCGCTCCACTTTCATTCATTGCTTAATGAATTTCTTAAAAGGTGACCGGTACTTTCTCCGTCATTTTTGCAACTGATCTTCCAAAAATTAAGGTACATGCGCATCAATTTGTTATCTCTTACTTATCTTTTAATATATTCATTTAATTATTGTAAATGTCGATGTTCTACATAGCATGTAATTATTCCCTGTCCTGTCAAATCAAGCATCACCATTCCACATGTGAGGACACATTCTCAAATTTAGGTTGGGGGGAAGTGTGAATACCATGTCCACATGTTAGTCCATGTTGGTTTACACTATCACAAGGAACTAGCCTTCATTGATTACTCATTTACTGCCTTTACTACTCTTGTCATAATCTTGAGTCCCCAAATAAGGAAAAATTAGATGACATTGGCATTGGAAATTTAGCAGTGTTGTAGGAAGGCAAAGTTTAGCTTTCAGATAAAGATTGCAGGAAGAAAAACTTTGCAGAGTGATTATTTATTTTCAGACAGCTAAACAATGGGAGGTGGGTTAATTCGAAATGAACCCTCAGTTCATGAAGTATTACTACAAGATACACCCAACGAGGCTGAATTTAGAAATTGTGAGTGGTTAGATTATTTCCTGAAGCTGAATGGTTTTAATGAAGATGTTGCATTGGAATTTGCCTAGACATTGTCTAAAGGTAAGGCCATGGTAAAAGGGTTAGAGGTATTGGCTACTGAAGAAAGGATTGCAAAAGTTATAGGGTTGCCTACTGATGGTGAAAATTACCCTGTTTCCAGAGATGCCAAGTCAGCTAGGGCTGAATTTACAGAACCTAGTGACCCTCCATTAAGTGTGGACAAACAGGGAGCCAAGAGAACCTCTCTGCTTGAGCCATGGAAGAAAGTAGCTGTTCATGTTGTGAGGTACATTACTTGTGAAGGTCGTCAGTCAAATCTACATTCTATGCATTTCAAACTTCTAAATCATATAAGGCATGGGAGAAGAATGAATGTGCCGAACATGCTAGACCACCTTCTCTCAATCATGGCAGCTGAGATCCAAAAGGTAGGGATAATTCTGTTTCCCACCATTGTTTGATCAAATTGTTAGTTGAAAAGTCTCTGCATGATGTGTCTGACATGACTTGGGAAGAATTCCTAAATATTGATCAAATTAGACCAAAGAATTTGTGACCTACGATTGTGCCTCAACCTCATAGGACTAGGAGGAGAGTGAGATCTATTGAAGCTACTCCTGGAACCTCAACTTCTGGCGTAAACCCTCTTGCAACTGAACAAACTATAGAGATTAGTTCTTTTGAGGCAAAGCATTCAAACAAAGAGAGTTCTTCTTTAGATTCTGATGATGATGTTCCTCTTGGTAACCTAATTCAAACTAGAGCACAGAAGAAAGAGGTAGAAATAAGAAAGGGTAAAGCTAAAAAGCAAACTGCAGGAAAGGAAGTGTCAAGCTCTAAGAAACAGAAGGCTGACACTGTTCTTCCTACAGCCGAAGAAAAACATGAGAGCCCTCCTAGAAAATTAAGACCTGCTAGGCCAGCCTTTGGTGTGCCTCCATAGAGAAGCCCTAGGGCTAAAGAAACGTCACCAGAAGATACAGAGGCCCCAATGGGGCATGTGAACGTTGAAGAAAAGGACATAGTTGAGGAAGCAGCAAATGTAACATTGGCAGACCTTGTTGTCGTCACTGAACAAATTGAGAGTCAGGGATATGAAGACAACCAGGAGTTCCTACAGCAAGAGGCCCTGTAGCTAGAATTGGTTGAACATTCAAGAACCCTGCAATTAGAGCTATAAGAAGGGCAACCATCAGTGCCAGAAAAACTTTTGGTAGGAATACACAGGCCCTTTGATTTTTCAATGCATATGGTAGCTATGAATTTATGGAATGAGATGCAGAGGAGAGAAGAAGAATGGAAAAAGGAGAAATGTAGGCTGAAGGAAGAAGTTCAAAAGAAAGATGAAGAGATTGAATATAAGAACGCAGAAATTGCGACTTTAAAGGAAAGAGTGGATAATATGGCAGCCTTAGTGCCTTAGGTATTAGAGTGCAGGACTCCTCCAAGGGTCTATGCTCTATATTTGAAGAAGTATCTTTCTTTTAAACTAGAAAGGATTGTTTCAGGTTTGAATCCTTCCATTGAGACTCCTTTTGAATTTTTCAATGCTTATCGGATTGCTCCTCCTGAAATGAAGAATTTGTTGTGTCAATTCTATTTACATAATTATGCTATGTCCCAAGATCATGATTGGAATCCCTTGTTGTATGTTGGGGATGTTCAATTAAGGGCATCTATGTCTTGGATACAAAATGAGATTAGTTGGGGACAACAATTCAGGGCTTATAGGCAAATAGAATTCAACACTCCTTTGTCCATCAGAGCTGAATCTAGAAATTCAGGGGGCATTTTCAATGATTGGCACATAATACTTTATAGACCAAGCTATGGCAATAGAATCCTGTTTGAGAGAGAAGTAGTTTACAGAGAATATGAGGAGGTAGCAAACACTATAGAAGAATCTATAAAGGGATATTTGGCACAAAGGTGGAATAGTTTGACTGATGAACTAAAACAAGCGGAGCCTCACTCTCTACAGAACTATGCTACAGCATGTAAAAGAGTGGATAGATATATGCAGATTGGGAGGACAAAGAGGCAATTCTGGATTCCCTTAATTTTCCAACCACCTATCCTATTATGGCCTGTGTCAAATTTCAAGTACTTCCAGTATGATATTGATGAAGAGAGACAAAGATGTAGCAGATTGTATAGACAACAAGGGTTCTATTGGGATCCTAGTTCACGCACTACAGAAACTGATATAAGATAGCTGGCAGTTGCAAATTTTAGGGCATTGACCAAACAGAAGAACAACCCTTCCTCTACTGGAGGACCAGCAAAGTCTTAGGTTGGGGAGAGTGATGAGTCTAGTTTATGACTCAATTTTGTTAGAATTTATTATCTATTTGTTATAGTTATCATTGACTTTGGTACCTAGATCTTGATCTTTTTATGATATTTCCTCAAAACCATAGATATTGGGCATAGGTTATTTCCTATAATCTTTAAATGACATTGACGTGCTATATGAACTATCTATGTTAATTTTACATGTGGATTAATGAATGTTACTCTAAGATAGTTATAGATATGCTATTATTGTGCGTACTAATATTGTTATGCAGATATAATTAGCAGCCTATAAAATCAAGGAAGATTCTATCAGTTGGTCACTCGCCATCAAAGTCAACAAGGTGGTTGTTCAAATGTCAAATGAAGGGAAGATAACCACCTTGTAACTGGTGTTAATTGCTTGTTGAGCGAATACAGGAGTTACTATTGTGCTAGATATGCGTCAAAGTGAACATGCTTGACCAGATTCCACGCATGCATAACTTCCTCTCCACTTTCTATGCTTTCCCTAAAGTGGCATCCTCCTAATCTGTTAGAGTTGACCACCTTGCTAGGTAGTTGGTTTGTAGTTTTTCTTTCTATAAATAAGACTTAGATGCTCCTTCTAACGGGTTGATTAGTTTGAGGTTGTACTCGCATTATTAAGTTTTTCAATAATACAGTTATGTTACTCGTTTGTACTCATGCTTTCCAATGAATAAAATGAAGTTATAAGTTTGTATCTCTAAGTTTACATTTGTCTTAAGGGATACTCATCCAAGGGGGCCCACTTGGTGAGCATTCCATCCTTTAGTTTAGTTGTTATTTTCTATCATGCAATTAGTTAAAATCTGGCATTGTATGTTCCTATAGCCACTAGAATTCCATTCTGTGTCTATTCCTACAGCTAAAGTAGACAGAGTAGTTTCTTGTTTGTTTGCCCAGATTTTCTTTTTTTGTCATGCACTTCAGCTTAATATAGTTGTTGGTTGATGTTCAGCATTTATGTTATTTCTTTCCAAGTAATTTACTTTCAACATTATATCTTTCTTAGCCGTAGAACGAATATGGCTACTTTGGGGTTCCTAGTGCACATATTGTGCTGACCCATTTCTAGTTCACACCCTTGGGTTGACAAGTTAAATGCACCTTCATAGTGATTAAGACATCTATTCAGGTTAGATGTCCAATCTCTGCGATAGCTTTATGGGCTTAGTTGTTAAATCATTGTAGGAGACCAACACTACCCAAGACTGAGTATTCAGTTATCTCTGCTTACAAATATCCTCACTGCAATGTATTCATCTCAACACTTAACCTAAAACATTTAATTTGTTCCTTGAATAAAAGTAGAAAATTAAGCATTCAACACTGAAGACCCATGTTTCAGAACCTTAAATAACCCTTAGCTATTTAGATTCAGAAGAAAAATGCACACAACTTGGAGACAGATAACAGAACACATGCAATAAAGCATTACTCATTTAAAACAACATGAAACTAATAAATTTTATGCATAAAACATTCAACATATAATTCATAAACTCACAAGAGATAGAGCAACCCAACAGAACTGTAGTTTATTATTTCTCCAAAATTCTTAAATTTTCAACAACCACAAAATGAGAGCCCAGATGTTTTTTTTATGCCCAAAGTATGTTGCCCTAGAAATTAACTACATTCTGGAGGTAGGTGAGACTTTTTCCATTACATTTTCCCTCCAAAATGATATTGGGAATAAAATATTAATACATTAAAAGAGGAGAGGGAAAATGAATAAAATATACTTTAATATCCCTCTTTTAATTTTTTTACATTTTTCAATTTTTTCCAACTTGAACGGTATAGCTAAAGTCTCCCAAATTCTCTATGTGTAGCTGCATCATGATGCAGTGTGACATCATTCTCTGATCTTCCTTAATTGCATTCAACTTAGAAAGAAAATACAATAGCATCCAATTGAAAATCTTGCCCAAATCAAACTTTCTGGGTCGTTTTTTACCAATACTGGGCATTTTTCACTCTTCTGGCACTCAAAATTCATTGCAAACAGCCTAAAAACCCCCGCCAATGGATTAGGAATGGTCCAAGGATGAATTATGAGCATAGGATTGCATATTTTGGCCCAAGAATGCCTTCAAAAAATGGCCAGAAGGCCAAAAAACGTGACAACAGTTCTGAATCAGCATCAAAACACGCCTAGAGCAATAAAAACTTGTCGAAATTGCCATAAGGAAAAGCGTTGTTTTAACTTGCAGAAGGGAAGGAATGGCAGAGAAGGCCGTGCGATGGGCATATCGCACCATCACACGGGCCTGAGTGTGAACAGCAATGAGGGCTGCGATGGTGCTTATTGCACACCCTCCTTCCTTCATAAACTTTAGCATAAACTTTATTAAATCTTCTTTTATGAATTTTGACTTTTCTATGCACATTCAAAACCTTTTTAAAATGCCCCCACTTTTAATATTTAATTTTTTAATATATGCATTTTGATTTTTGAACTTAGGTAATTTTTTAATTTCCTTCGACAGGCGAATGGTGCAATCTCACTACGGGCAAACCGGATGTCGAACGGTCGTGAAAATTTATGTAGGGGCATAATCAATTATTTCAAGAAAACCCATTTACTTGGAATTTGCTTCGTTGACCAAATTCTGGCACCTGCTTTGTAAATTGACCCGCCGGGTGAGTTTGCTGCAACTGAGATGCATTAAAATAATGTATCAAATGGTCTCTAATTTTGGTGAAATTGAAACTAGAGCGGTTTGAGACCAAATTGACAACTGAGTCACCTTCAGAATCATGAAATTTAAAATTTTTTGGGAAGCCAAAATTAGCCCAGTTACAGTCAAAAAACAATTAAAAGACCCATCAAAACTCATCCCGAAAGCATGAAACTGAGCAGGCATGTTACCATATGTGCCAAGAAACTTTCCACCAACTGGATTTACAAGATAATTTCTGAGTTGAAAAATTTTAATCACTGAAGGTGGCCTCCGGGGTGGACTAAGTAGCTTGTCGACCTAACCTTTGTCGACACCTCAAAAGAATATTGGCACATCAAATTTAAAAAATTTGAAGGTGCCACTAGTTTGCATTGAAAAAAGTTGAAAAAATCAAGCATTTTGGGTCATTTTGGATCTTAAACATACCTTTCTCCTAGGGTTTGTTCTATTAGTTTGTGCATTGAGAGTTGCATGATTTCGTATGAGTATTATAACTCGCTACTTTAATAGAAATATCCCTTTAAGAAGAAGTAGGAGACTCATGGGATCTAGTGCTTTTGAAGAAAATAATATTCCTACCTTTGAAAATCTATTGACTGCCTTCTTTACAAAAGGAGAGACAAATTTTGCAAGATACTATACCTCATACAACCACTATAGAAGATCAAGTATTTCATGATGTTGAGGACACTATTGAGGTGGTCACACATGTGCCTAATGAACAAATAAACAAACTTGATAAAGACTTAGCTGATTTTCAATCTTTTGTTGGAAATGAAAGGATAGCGGAAGAAGATGTTATTCAAGGTTTAACGCATATTGTGCACAATAATGTCATGACAACAACTAAATGTGTGAATGGTATTAAAAGCATATCATCTTTGTCTCACACGCAAATTTCAGCACCTATACTGACCACTGGAATGTCTACATTTACATTGACAATTTTAACAACCAATGCAAATGCTTGTAGTAATGCTACCAAGTTATTGGAGTATCTAATGGAACTAATTCACATAATTACAAAGATGTGGGATTTAATTATCAGAATTTGGTTTCTAAGGGGACCTCCTCTATGAATAATCACTCTCAACCACCTTTCCATCCCACTTATTCTCAACCACCTATTACATACAACTATTCACAGCGACCTTCCACCTATCACTATGTGCCACCACCACTAACCTATTCATAGCTTCTACTTATCACTACTCAGGCTCAATCACCTCCTCACTTTGGTTCTAATTCCTCGCAGCAAACCGCATTTCCCAACGATGCCATATTAAACCAACTTTTGCAAGGCATGACTTCTTTACAACAAAAAGTGACAAACTTGACAAATTCTTCACAACCTAACATACCAACCTATCATGCCCGTAATACCCTATCTTATGCAATCTTGAAAACCCCTATTCCTGAGAGGTTTGAGACTCCTCACTTTGAAAAATATGGTGGAAAAGGTGATCCTAATACTCATGTGGCAGCATTCATGGCTATGTATAGTGATTTCTATTTTGAAGAGGATTTGTTAGCAAAACTTTTCCCGCAATCTCTCAATGATACAGCCCTAGAATGATTTTGCTCTTTGCCTCTAAATTCAATACTCTTTTTTCGCAGTTAGTTGATCAAATTTTACAACATTTTCAAGCAAACATTGGAACTCAAGTCACTTTGATTGATTTAGTTCATTGCAAGCAAGGTCCGAAAGAGAAGTTAACTAAATTTATTGGTTGGTATCAAGCTCTCTATGCATAAATTCAATATCAGATGAAGGATGATGATGTTCAGAAGACGTTTATTACAAATCTAAAACCTAACATCCGTGATAAGATTCTCTTGATGAAATATAACTTCTTTCAACACTTATGTACTGCCCTTCATGATTATCAACTTTCGTCTAGTCAGTATGAAAGCCAAAACTCATCGGCTCAAGTTACTCAATCCACAGGTGGACCTTTACAAAACAACTTTAAGAGGAATAATAAGAGTTTCATCAAGGTTAATGGATCGAATTTGAATAACTTTTCCCAAGTGTCTGCTATTACTAATCCAAAGAAGGCACCATATCAGCAAAGAAAGTTTACTCCAATATCTGAGACCTATCATTCTATCATGAATCAAGCTATGAGTAATAATCTTATGAAGCTTCCCCTGATTAGAAATTTGGATCCTAATAAAATGCAAGAACCTTATTTCGATGCTAATGCCTTTTGTCATTACCATCGACAATAAGGACATGATACTGAATGATGTATGCGTCTTAAACACGAAATTCAAGACCTCATCGACTCGAACGGTATACAAGTATCGGGTGTGAATGATAATGGAAATAAGTCAGTTGCTCCGCCGAATCAAAATTTGCAAATCTTTATTAATCTTTCCCTAAGCATACCGATAACAATATGTTCGAATAGAATATAGTGGAAGTAGATGATGATTATTTGAATTATGATAACATTCTAGGTATAATAGAAGTGTATAAGGAAAAGTTGGATAACCCACCTCGTCCATAGGCAAAAGGTATTTATGATGAGGTTCCTCCTCTATTATCTTTACAAGGATCGAGAGATAAACAAAATGCATCAGAAAGACAAATAGAACAACTGAAACATGAGACTATAACAAAAGAAAAGATGGAGATAGTACAAGATAATCCTTGTCACTATGGTAGACAAACTCAATTAAAAAAGCTAGCTAAAAATTAGAAAGGAGTAAGACGATTATCAGTTGGAAATAATAGTGGTTCTCTTTCTTACAAGCAACAAAAGGTCTCACATACACAAGAATTTGAGAAACAAGCATTACATGGATTTTCTGACAACAAACAAGACTCTCATAAGAACCACTCAAGCTTCGCACAAAACTTGATAGAGCATCTCTCCAAGATGCTCACAAGTTCCAAATTCTAGACCCAGATTTTCTGCACAGGTAAGTATCTCTAATCCTGGTGGTCACCTATGTGGTAGAATGATCAGTTCATGTATTTCCTCCCCTCTCGTGTCGTGTTTCTCTGTGATGTGTTATGTGTTGTTTAGGCCTCCTAGGATGACCCTTGATACTCTTGTAAGGTCAAGAATACTGGGAGACTGCATCTGTTATGACCTTCTTCCATTTGTAGCATCATTCTTCTATATAGCTTCTTCTCTATTTTCATTGTTGTGTTGTGTCTTATGGACATAGCGTTGCAGTTGGTGATTTGGGGGCACCATCCTACATGACTATCCCTAAGGCACTTGTTTCTCCTCTCTTGATTTATTGTTTACCTTCGTCTAGTGGTTCTATCTAGCGGGTGGATGACAAAAAAATTATTATACTGATAAGGACCTAGTGTCCCTTCAGCAAGAAATCAATAAATGGACCAATTCCATACATGATGACGGGGTTGATATATATTATTCGATGCTTGGATAGTAGAATCACTCTATGTAATCTTGATATTGTCTTATCGCACTAACCATAACAATACTGCTACTCCGTGCACTTTGTTTGTCTTCGAATCTTGCTTTGGTCACACTCAATTTTGAGATTTATGTGGTATAGCCCCACAGTTATACTCGGTCTCTAAATCCATAGTATAACCTCAGCTCTTTATGTGAATGATCATATACATTGTTGTTTATCATGATTATATGGATGCTAACACTTTTCTTGCAGAAATGTGTTTGTGGGAACATTTGGCGATCGTAAAGTACATGTCACCTCCGAGGGGCATGGGCATTATGAGAGCTCGTGTTTCCTTGTATTTTTTCTTCCTACCTTAACGTGCTTAATATAGGTACACGATATCAACCACCTTAAGGTGGGGGCATATATAAGGTAAGTTGTCTGTTCTAGATGCTTGTAAAGTGTGTTTGAACAATCTTGAAATCTATTGCATATACCTTCTTTTCACTATAAGGCATCTTCGTGATGTGAGTGGCGTTGTATACTTTGAGTTCATACCTCCTTTTCATTGTAAGGCATCTCCGTGATGCCGGTGGGGTCATACGCCATGCTTCTTTTTCACTGTAAGGCATCTCCACGATGCAGGTGGGGTTGCATTTTCTAAAAGTCCTTTGTGGAGGCGGGGAGCGAATTTGAGACTATCTTAACCTTTAAGTGTGTCTTCAATGATAGTTATGGCGAAGCCCAATCGTTGGTGTGTGCCTATAACGTGCCTGAGATGGTGATGAACCTAGAAATAGGTACACTCCATCACTTGTCTGTCGTGTCTTCCATGTGTGTGTGTATGGCATGTTTGTTCCCAAGCATAGTCTAAAGACTAGTGGTGATGAGTCGCTCCTATGCTTTGGGATTTGTATGGCATGTTTGATTTGTATGGCATGTCTGTTGCCCCATATGCAGTTTAAAGACCCATGGCGATGAGTCCCTCCTGCATTATGGGTGGTGTGTTTACTTTCCTTGTACTTGCATCTGCATTTCATATATGAGAAAAAGAAAAAATAAAATAATCACTGCATTCTCTATATTCACTATGTTTTGTGTGTCTTCAATATTGTCTTCTTTGTGTTTTACATGACTATAACTATCTTCTTTGTGTTTTACGTGCATGTTACTATCTTCATTGTGATTGGCGTGTCTTCTCCATGCTTGGCGTGTTTGTTGTGCTTGTTGACCGTACTTTAATGCTTGTATTGGCCTTGCGTTTATACATAGATTAAAGTGGGGCCTAAATGTTATGTCGAAAAATGTCCCCTGGGGGCTTTTTCCTCTTAAGTTTTAGCTCTCAAGTCATTTAAAATGCATTTAGGTTATCTTGCATGATTATGGTGACTCCCAATGAGAAAACCCTGAAGTTTCATGGCAAATGGGACCTAAGGGGTGTGATTAACACGATCCCTCCCTGAAATAGGGGGAGGACTTGGGTGCCCGCGCCCTAGTCCTGCCCTATTTTAAGTCATGACCTATTTTTGGGTGTCAGTTTATGACCGTTACTTAGGTCCTATATTGACATCCTAAGTTTGAATTACAAAATTCTTAGCGGGAATGTTTGTAGTTGCATATATAAGTATGATTAGTGATTCATTTATAAACTAGATGGCAATTGTGAACTTGTGACTTATGTAAAAGTGATTCAAGGCATTCATTATGTTGCAGAGCAGTATTTTGTGTTGTTATTGCATTTGTATTTGCAGATTTGGTATTCATCTCCTCATGTCATGAAGACCATCTTCCTTCCATGAAATCTCCACTACAAGGTGATATCAATTGTGTTTTTTATCATTTATCATTTGGATTTTGCCTCTGTCCCATAGGGATACACACTCTTTATCTGACAACGGTGTTCGAAAGACTTGAATGTCTCTCTTGGGCTTGACTAAGGCAAGCCTCTAAACACCACAACCCCCAACCCATTTTTCTGTGATTACAAGTCACAAGTTGCAAAAGCAAAAGAAGTGGAGTTGTAGGAGAGCAGTGCAGACTGTTGGAATTGTAGATCAAAGAAGAAAATAGGGACTTGGACTTGGGCACCTGCTCATTAGTCCTCTAGATCCTGCAACAGTAAAATCTCTAGAATAATAGAACTGTGCTGTAGACAACATTCCTAGATCTTGACAAAAATTGAGGCACTGGACTAGGGCGCCCGTGTTGTTATATGGAGCCTAATCAGACTCGGAGGTTAAATTTATCCCACTTTTATCGACACGGTTTACCCCGAAATTCCTACGGGGTCAAGGGGTAGCACCCCTTGTGGGGTCCAGGGGTAGTGCCCCTGGCACGTTCCCTGTCGTGATACAGGGTGAGGTCGAGGGGCAGCGCCCCCAAAACCTCACACAGTTTTTTATTATTTTATAAAGGAACCAGGAGTTATTTTTTCATTGGCTGACATAAGAAAACTCTATTTTTGTAACTGACAAAAAGCTTGATAAAAGCGGCTAAGGGTTAGGGTTTCTATTTGATGTATTGTAGCATTTGCAGTGGTATTGAGTTGCAGGGATTGCTGGTTGTAATCGGTTTGATTTACTGGATAATAATATTGGACTCTCTGTTTGGTGGATGTAGCCTGAGTTTGGGTGAACCACGTTAAAACTTGTCTCTCGCTGTTATCATTTTTGCATATTTCCATTCCTCTGTTTAATCTTTATTTGCATTTAATTGATATCTTCTACCGGCCAACCCTAATAGCTCGCTCATTAGTCCCTAATTTTTCCGCACACCAAACTTCAAAATCAGGTATGTATTTGATTGTCATTTTATATCTCTATGTGCGATCATTTTCCATAATTTGTCTGTTTGCTTACAATTTCATGAAATTAGGGTTTTGAGCATAATTGGGCTTAATTGAACAATAAAATCATACAATTCCAATCTTCCCCTATGTTCCAAGTAACATGAGATTTGTAGTAGAGTTCTCTACTCAACTGAATGTCCTTGAATGTTTAGTGGTGAAAGGAGGATCAATACTATAAACCATTAAAATTAACCCTAAACAACTTTTTCACACTAAACAAAAACAAATGTTTTCAATTAATTACTAGTTTATGGAAACTCTAAAATTTTGGTTGACTACTTGAAAGGAAAGGCATACTTTTTTGGAATTAATTGTATACCCTCTGGTAAGTTTTATTGAAAATTTTAATCTGTGCTATGTTGTGGGTGATTGGGTGAATTCTCCTATCATCAATTTGCAAGTTTAAAAACCATTTTCAATTGCCATGAAGCTGGATGCCTAGGCATAAGAGTGAAATCTGAGTTTTGTTAAAATTTTTGAAAGCCCATAGAAAGACCTTTAATGAGGTGGCCCTTATGTTGGGGTTGCACTCAACAAAGAGGGATGAGACCTTTACCGGGGCTATGCCTAGTAAAGAAGGGTGAGCCCTTTGCTAGGGGTTGTGTCCAACAAAGAGGGGTGAGCCTTTGTTGGCCGCCCACTCTCTTCAGCTTTCCCAACAATGGGAATTTTTAATATTTTAAAAAAAAATTCTAGTTTGAATTTCTATAATCATTTTTTTAGAAGAACTTTGAATTATTATTCAGAATAATCAAAAGTTAAAATTACTCCTATAGAATGGGAAATAGACAAATATGAAAATGAAATTTTTGTTTTCCCTGAATATAGGTTGATTGGTATGATAACACCAAACTAATATCGATAAGACGTTAACTATTGGATACATGGATTTTTCTCTGAAAATTGAAAACAATTTCATTGCATAATAGAAGGGAATAACTTACTATGCTTTTACTACTAGATCCTTGCCAGATAATGGGCAAACACTTATTAGAAGTTGTGAATTTTCTTGGCCAAATATTTTGTCTAGATTAGAAACAAATGGTGTTTTGTTGTTTTACTCTTAATTAAGATATTACTATTTATGGTTAAAATCATAAGCTGGAATGGAAACAAACCATGATTACTTTAATTCTCTAGCATATGTTGATGAATATATGTTATGCCTGTGACTAAATAAATCTGAATGTTTAGGCATGCATGATAGGTGAAATTGTAAATTTAAATGCTTGGCCAAGCTGTAAATTCAATAGGTAATTGAATTTGCTTGCCACTTCTTGTGTTTTGGATAATGCATTTTGTTATCGGAAAATTGGAATGATCAATCAATAATATCAAATAATCCAAATAACTCAATGAAATAATGAAAAAAAGAGATTCAATCGAACAATGAACAATACAAAGAAAACCTCTTTGATTCTAAACTTCCATTGGTCGCCTATCACAATCAATCTTGCATGTATGAAATAGGGCCCTCAGAGAGTGCACTTCTTTGCTTTCTTTCAAGATTGTCAATTGGGAATGGCTATAATAGTTTCGCCATGAAGATGAGATTCACAACAATGGTAGTAGTATGGTAACATGGTTGATCACAAGCAATGAAGGAATTTGTGCCAAAGGCGCACTGTGATTCCTGCAGAGTAAGTTTACTTAAAGCCTGGATGAATGAAATGGAGGAATAGGGTTCAATTTATAGACTTGAGAGAACGAAGATCAACAGTATAGAAAGAATGAGAAGATCAACAATATAGAACAGTTGAGGAATGTGCACGAATAGGAAAAGGACATGTGTCTTTCTCTATTTTGCATGAGAGGAATTAATAAAATAGAAGAATGAGTTAACTAAATTAAAAGAATAAATTAATCAGTTGAGAGAATAGAACTAAAGGATGGAAATTGCATGAGGATGAGAAAATATTTTGACTCAATTAAATATTCAGAATATTCCATTGCATGTGACAAGGATTGAATTGTATTTAGAGATAACTCAATTTAGAAGAAATGGACAACTTAAATAAATAATTGATTTATTTAAATTTAGAGAAGATATTATTGGAAGAAACAATTAAATAATTGGTATTATTTAATTTAGAATGATTTTGGAAAAACTAATTAAATAATTGAGATTATTTAATTTGTTGGAGGAATTTAGAAGAATTTAAGAATTTAATTAAATAAATTGATTATATTTAATTGTTGGAAGAATATGAATCAAATAAATAAATTTGTTTGTTTATTTATTGATAGAGGAATTAGACTTAAATAAATATTAAGAATATTTATTTGGACAAAGTCGTGTCATTTTTAGGTGTATACATTTTGCCCCTCTTTGATGCAATGTGTTTTATTACATTGTTTCAAAGAATAAAGTTTCTGATAATGATACATGCCCCAGTTTGCCCCTGGTACAGGTATTACGATGATAGGATGCCCCCTCGGGAGATTGGACGGGAAGAAGGCAGAAGGCGTGAGACGGATGATCTCACGAAGATGAAGGGAAAACTTGGTTAGGATTGAAGAAAACAAGATGCGTTTCTGAGAAACGAGAAGAAAATTGGAAGAAACTAGTGCGGCAAGTAGTCATAGTCACCACATAGCTAGTTTAGGGTTTGCATGCTATATATAGGAGCTGGGTCCACAAGACAAGTCATTTGCACACTTGGCTTTTGTTGGTTTGTCCTTGAGAGCTTAGGAGAGCACAAAGCATAGAGTAGCCTGCAGTAGGATGGATATTCCATGTGAGGAGCATCGCTTTGAGCGAGTCTGACGATTCGACCGGCCAGCAGAGGCAGGACCCCTAGTATGTATCTCCAAAAATTTTCCCTAGGGTCAATTTTGAGTGTAATAAATGCTAGACAAAATTAGGCTAAACAAATGCGCCAGATCGCAGTTCAACACATATGACATACAAAACTGCGCATCTGTCAAACTGCTGCGCATCTAGGACATGAAATGGCACATGTGTAAAAGCTGTGCATGCATAACAAAGGTCGGCGCATGCATTATTCAGCGGCGCATGCAAGGTATGAGTCGGCGCATCCACTTGGGTGGCGCATTTATGGTATAGGACGACACATGCATGAAATCTTGCGGTGCATATGTAAGAAGTGGCGCATTTGTTAAGAAATGGCGCATTTACCTTCTATTATGACGCATATGTCAGAAGTGGTGCATTTGCTAAGAAATGGTGCATTTACCTTCTGTTATGGCGCATATGCATAGGATAGTCAATTTTACTTAACAAAATTGACTCGATTGGCCTCTTGTTTGATGCGTCAATCGATAAGCTATCTCTGATATTGTAGGAATCTAGTCAAGAGATGTAGTGTGCTGGGTTGATCAATTTGATATGTTAAGTTAGTTGATATGGTTCTATAGATATGTTGAGCATGGTACTTGCATCTTTAGGTTAACGCCTTGCTTTGCGTGCTTATAGGAGGACATACAAGATACACTTCAGTCGAGGGAGCAGTTCCCTATGTTGTTGTTGCAGCGTCACATGTTGACAGAGATGGATAGAGAGGCACTTGGCGTGACGGGATTAGACTATGTGTGCTTTATGCCCGAGGTTCGAGTGAACTGCAGATTACTAACTACAGTAGTGGAGAGGTTTCACAGTGAGGACGGGACCTTTCATTTCCCCACTGGCGAGATGACGATGACCTTGGAGGACATATATAGGATACTTCACTTGTCGATTCAGGGAGAGCTCGTGGAGTATGATCCACAGCGGGATGCAGGACTTACAGAGTGTAGGCGTGTGTTCGACGACCCTGAGTTGGACTGTCAGGTTATCTCCTAGCAGGATATACATGACTATTACGACTACCTCCCTAGTACAGTTGCAGGATTGATCGGAGGCATTGTATGCCCCGATAGGAGATCGCATGGGTTCCCGATTGGATGGGGATGGATCATGGAGCGGATGATTACAAAGGGCATCCATTATGCTTGGGGTGTCTGTGTGCTGGCACATCTATACCATGATATGCATCAGGTGGTATACCACCGGGGTGTGACCTTATCAGCAGGTGTCTCACTGCTGCAGTTTTGGTTGTGGGAGCACATCACCATTACTAGGCCGATATGTGTTTTTTAGAGACAGAGGGGAGAGCCTTGCAACTATGGCTACGCAGGAGTGATTTCTTAGCATAGGCTGGGGAAGCTAGAGTTCTTGAGGCATGCACTGGATGGAGTAGATGTGGTCGTCTGGCGACCATATCTGGATTGTGAGCTGTGGGACGACGAGGCAGATGAGCTGCCATATTGCTATCAGACTTGGTGGCTGATAGGTAGGACGTGGTTCATCCTAGAGAGACAGATTGTCAGTAGGGTGCAGAGCTAGTTTGGGAGGAGATAGGGGCGACCACAGGGACAGGTGTTGTTTGCATGCACCCATGCAGAGAGGTTTAGATGGGGGCCAGTGGCATCCTACGAGGAGGCAGTGGTAGAGTTCTGAAAGATCCCCTACATTGCCTGGTCCATGAGGAGAGACGTGGCAGATGCAGGGATGATGCCAGACTATGAGGAGTGGTTCACAGAGCATCCATTTCTGAGATACTCTTGGCCCGTAGAGCTGGTTCCTCGCATAGATGAGGTAGATTCAGATGATGAGGGCAGGGTTGGTTGGAGGAGGAGGAGAGGAGGATGGGGTGATGGTGGAGGTGGGGGAGACAAAGGTGGAGGAGATGGAGACAGACCTAGGCAAAGGAGGAGGTCTGGGGAGGGACCCTCCCATGCTCAGTAGGTAGTGCAGCCGTAGGTTGTACAGTAGGCACAAATGTCACCACCTCAGTAGGTGGCGCAGCAGCAGGTACCCTAGCCACAAGGGCTAGGACAAGCACAACCCTCTTAGGATCCAGCACAGTCAGATGTCCAGGAGAGAGCCATCGCTATGTTGAGAGGACAGGTACAACAGCTGCGGGCACAACTTAGGATGGCCGAGGCTCGGCGGGACTCAGATGTAGAGGTTATCTCGGGCTCATGAGAGAGCGAGATATGGTGGAGGTGAGGATACGAGCTATCCAAGTGGAGAGGGATACAGTGATAGAAGCCCTTGGGACAGATGCTACTAGTAGTTTTTTGGTTGGGCAGGTGCAGTAGGCACAGGTACAGCTAGCCTAGACACAGGCACAGTTGGCACAAGTGCAGGGGTAGTTAGCGCAGGTACAGGGTGAGCTTGCCAAAGCATAGGCTTAGACACAGTACTATCAGGGGTATACCATGGTGTTGTTCCAGTCGACCAGAGGGCTTCGAGCTATAGGAGCCAGTCCATGGCTTCGTAGAGAGCAGGTGGATCGTGGTCGGGAGCCTCTGTGATGGGCCCATAGCAGTCTGAAGCTAGCAGAGGAGGAGACAAAAAGGATAGTGCTAGAGCAGAGGTTTACAGCAGCAGGGTTAGCAAAGACTGGCACAGATCCCGGCTCCTATGTACCTACCCTTTTGATGGCTCAGATAGCCAGACACATACGTACCATTTATGTATTTTGAGACATGTATCAGTATTTTTGAGATGTATACATTGTATATGACACTAACTCAGAGATGGACCTTTTGATATTGTACATTTGGACATGTTTTATATGATGATGTAGCTATTTTGATGCTCTTTATACTTATGTGTTATGGATGCATTTCTATTTGTACGATGGTACTCATGTGATGCATATTTTGCTTGTGTCTATATGATGTTTATCTAATGCAATTTTTATATGATGCTATGGGATGCTATGTGACCTAATGCAAACTTTAGATGTGTTTACTTGATATGCCACTAATGTGAAAATGCAAATGGTATATGTATGATTATGTAGTTTATGTGATGCACTTATCTATGTTTTTGATTTTTTTCCTACTGACACTATGTGATGATTGCAAAAATGTATATGGATGACCTGATGCACTTTATTATGTATGCAACTGATTTAATCATGTAAAGGACTATCTCATGTGATATGATATGCACCTATATGTTATGTTTTTGTGATGTCCAAATGTACTCTTTCAACATAGAAATGACATAATGATAGATAGAAGATTGATTGAAGACTGACTTGGTAGAAAGACTCACAAGCTTTTATTTGTATTGTTACTCTGCATTGTTTGGATCTTTTATTGCATGGGATACAGATGTAGGCATGTATGATGGATGTTTTGCTCTTTTTGACATCTTGATGGTGCAAGTATTTTGAAGTGCTTTATTTCATCATTGGGCGTTTTTGTTTTTTTTGTGTTTTTGAAATGTTGTAAAAAATACAAGCATCTAAGTATAATTGAATTGAGATGACCTGAGCATCACTTACATGGATTTTGATTTAGCAAGTTAATACAAGCATCTAGGTATAATTGAACCGAGATGACCTGAGTATTCCTTACGTATCGATAGACAAGGGTTGCCCCCGTTCATGTTAGACCTTTGGTGTCATCGATGATCATTGAGTTGATCATTTCCTGAGACAAGGGTTCACATTACTAAACATAAACCCACAAGTAGCAAACAAAGAAAGGAATCATGTCTCCATCATAGCATCTCTAGCTTTTGGCATCCTCAAGTAGCATAGGAAACATGATAGCAAAAAGTGAAGACTTTAAGACTCAACTGTAATTTTGAAACAAAGCACTCTTGTATTTAGATGTATCTTTCTTGCCATAATTTAGATAGAATCATTTGGCTCGGTTTTGTTCTGGGATTTTGCTTTGCTTTCGATAGGTTGATGTCTTGCGTCAAAACTTCTGCTTGGAAACAGGCTTTTCTTGCGTGTGCTTGCATCTAGTGAAAAGGTTCCACAATATTTATTGGGGAAAAAAGCCCTAAGGGACTGACCTAGTGCCTCAGGGGCGCATTGAGTAATGGCCTTGCCTATGTGACGACGTAGAGGCAACATAGTTTGGGACTTTGGACCATGGATGGACTAGAGGAAGGATGAAAAGATATGGGATGGACAAGAAAGCCTCGGGGGCGCATTGATTAATGGCGTTGCCTACGTGACGACGCAAAGGTAACGTAGTTCGAGACTTTGGACCCTATGGTACTGATGACAGACACTATGCTAGGCTGACACTAAGGATAGGATATGGGAAAAGACCTTGGTTGACAAGGTGACAAAAGAGATAGAGTATCAATCCATGATAGGTTATCGCTAGGTTTTTATTATGAACTAGATATGGATGGAATGGGATACGATGGTAAGAGGAAGGATACAATGTGATTGGTTTCCCAAAGATGGAGGAAGCGGTTTACCACAAGTAGCACCTGTTTACCAGGTTTTCACCACTTTCTTTTATTTGCACAAAATCTAGAAAGTATGCATGATGCCTGATTGCCAGGTTTTCATCATGGTATCTATCCAAGGTGCATGTTTGCCAAGTTTTCACCAAAGGACGATTTTTTTGTATTTTTGTATTTTTTTTATTTTTTCTAATTTTTTTTTCTTTTTTGATATATTGCCCCCCTTACATTGGGGTTCTCTTAGGTATAGAATCGGTGAAGATGCATACTTTTGATTGGGTCGTCGAATAGCTCACCCTCTGATGTTGCTAACTAATATGCTCCTGACCCATAGGCTGCAATGATGACATAAGGACCAAGCCAATTGGGCTCAAACTTACCTTTCTTTTCTCGCTCTTGCTGATTGTGGGGATTTTCTTTGAGGACTAGATCACCAACATTGAATATCCTTGGACAGACCTTGTGATTGTAGCTTCGAGACATTCTCTGTTGATATGCTTTGCGATGGTTGAATTCATTCTATCTCTTTTCTTCTAACAGCTCTAGTTCTTGGAGTTTGGAAACTCTGTAGTCTTCATCTGTGATAAGACCTTTTAACGACACCCTTAGGGATGGTAACTCGACCTCGATGGGTAAAATAGATTTTGATCCATAGACAAGGGCGTAAGGGGTGTGGGAGTGCGTATATTGGTTCGATAGGCCCACAAAGTAGGATTCAATTGAATGTGCCAATCACGGCCAGCATCGTTGACTATTTTCTTGAGGATCTTCAGAATGGTTTTGTTGGATGCTTCCACTTGGCCATTTCCTTCTAGATAGTAGGGAGTAGAAAATTGGTGTTGGATATGGAATTTATCACAAATTTCTTGCACATCCTAGCTTTTGAAAAGTCTTCCATTATCTGTGATAATGGATGAGGGAATTCCATATCTGTAGATGAGGTAATTGACGATGAATGAGGAGATTTGTTTACCTATGATGGTGGTGAGGGAATGACTTCAATCCACTTGGTAAAGTACTTTGTGGCAGTTATTATGAATTTGTGGTCATTGGATGAAAGTGGGTGAATTTTTCCCACAAGGTCAAGTTCCCATTGACAAAAGGGCCAAGGTGTCGTTAGCGGTCGTAGCTCCTAAGCTGGTGCATGTATCAGGTTCCCATGTATTTTGCACTGCTTGCACTTCTTCACGATTTGGTATGAATCAATTTCCATGTTGGGCCAATAGTATCCCAAACGCATGAGTTTCTTGGCTAAAGAAGGATCGCTAGAGTGTGTTCCACAAATCCCTTCATGTACATCCCGCAAGGCGGTTTGAGATTCTTCTCATTCTAAACAATGGAGTAAAGTACCATCTAAGCCTTAGCGGTATAGGGTATCAGCAATAATGGTATATTGAGAGGTTTGGCGGATGAAGGTTTGACATTGGTTTGAAGATAAGTCAGGCGGGGGGGTGTTATCCTTGAGGTAAGTGTAAATCTTACCGTACCAAGGTGAATCAGATCCGACTAGTAGGCACATGGAATGGGATTCAGGAAGATCATAAGCTAGGTGTCAAATTGTCTCTACCAAGAACTCATACCGTGACTCATTCTCTGGGATCTCGAGGAGCGAAGCAATTGTTGCCATGGCATCTGCTGATTTGTTCTCAATGCGAGGTATTTGCTCAAAGGATACGATCACAAAGTACTTGCTACGCCCTTAATCCTATAGTGTGTATAGGGTTATGAATAGTCGGCTTGTGGCTATCTTAACTCTTAATTAAGTCATATTATCATTAGTTTATTGTTATTTAGTTGTTTAGGTTGGCCTAAGGCTTATATAGGCCCATCTAAGTCGGCCTAGGTGATATCCTAGGCATAAATAGGTATATATAGGAGGTAGTGAGTCTTATTTCATCATATATTGAGCATTGTGTTCTCATTGAAGACTATTGGAGGTATCCCCCTCGAAGTGGTTTTGGAGGTTGCCCCCTCGAAGTGGCATATTATTATCAAGTATTTGCAGCATATTTACTATTATATTCAGATATTGTGCAAGTTGTTTCATTACAAGTGGTATCAGAGCATGATCTTGGCACCGTAGAGGCAAAAATTTTTTCTCATCATTGGAGGCGATTTTGGGAAGAGCATAACTTTCAGATTTTAGCGAATTTTTTAAAGATTTTTAAAGGGTTTTTGAAGACAATATTAAAGAAGATACAGTCCAGATTTCAGAGGAATTGGAGCAAAAATAAGCGAGTTATTGCAAAATTAGGGTTTGCAACAAATTCGCTCTCAAGGCAGTAAATTTGCGAATTTCTTGGAATTTTTTCTGGGTAAGTGGTATCTTGGCCTTAGTAAGTTACAGTAAAAATTTCAGAGAATTTGCATTTTATTTGTGTGATTTATTTCAAAATTATTTTTTCCAATCATGACGGGTCCTTCGACAAGGGGCAAAAAGAATGTTACCACACCGGGAAAAACTCCAGGCAAGGAGGAGGTGGAAAGTGAGGATGTTGATCAAAAAGAATATGAAAATATACTTGAACTTATTCATAAAGAAAATAGCAAGATGAAAGGTGAAATCTTGTCCATTATGGATGAACAAATGAAAGGGTTGGCAAAGTCATGTGATATTGAGAAAATTCTGGAGATACTTTCCAAACATAAGCAGTCACAACACCACGATGTGGAGGAAGAGGATTCTACAAAAGGGAAGGGTGTTTTTGGGTTTGAATCAAATCTCAAGATGGATCATCACACCCCTCATTTTATGGCAAGGAATTTCACACCAAAGTTGGATATGCGAAAGTTTGATGGTCAAGATCCTACCAATTGGCTTTGTCAAATGGAGCAATTCTTTGATATCCACCATGTTCCATGTCAACAAAAGGTGGCCATGGCTTCCTTATACTTGGAACCTGATCAATTCATTTGGTACCGTTGGCTATGTGAAGAAAAGAAAGCAAAAGGATGCATTGTCACTTGGTCGGTTTTCCAAGAAGAACTCATTACTCATTATGGTGAAAATCTTATGGATAGCTACTTCAGCCAAATTACCAAATTAAGGCAAACAGGTATGGTCAAGGATTACATTCATCAATTTCGTACTTTATCTTTAAGAGTGGAAAATGTGTCTACAGAAAATTTGTTGGAGCTATTCATTGGTGGCTTAAAGGATCACATTAAATATGAGGTACGCATGTTCCGTCCAAATTCCATCTCAGAGGCAATGATTATGGCAAGGCAAGTAGAGGAAAAATTTATGGTTAATAAAAGGCAAGGTTTTATAAACATAAGAGATAAAAGCACTCCTACACAGTCACTTCCACAACCTACTAGGCTAACACCACAACAAATCGAAGAGAAGAGAGCAAAAGGATTATGTTTTAATTGTGATAGCAAATATAGTAGAGGACACAAATGCACTGAAAAGAAATTGTTCTATATTGAAGGGCCAAGTGAGGAAGAAGAAGAGGTACCAATAGTAGAGAGTGACAATGAGATTGAGGAGGAGTCAAGAGATACTCAACCAATCATTTCTTGCCATGCACTTTCAGGTTTTAGTACCCCACAAACTCTCAAGGTAGTGGGTTTCTTAAAGAAAGAAAAAGTAACAGTGTTGATAGACTCAGGTAGCACTCATAACTTCATCAACAAAAAGTTGGCCACTCGTTTAAATTGTTTTATATATCCAGCTCTAGAATTTCAGGTCTTGATTGCAGATGGTGGTACTGTTAGTTGTTCAGGAAAATGCCATAGCATTAAATTATCCATGGGAGATTATCATATTGATTGTCCAATGTATGCTATCTCAATGGGTGCGGCAGATATTGTTTTGGGAGTACAGTGGCTTACCACTTTGGGAACAATTGAATTGAACTTCCAAGAACTATTCATGCGCTTTCAATCAGAGGGAAGAACAATAGAATTACGAGGGATGCGTGCAAAGTCACCACAGATAGTAAGTTCCTACCAAATGCAAAAGATGTTGAAGAAGGGGGTAGATGGGATGGTAGCCCAATTATTTTCATTAGAAGCATATCACTCAAAGGCTTCTACACCATTGGATCTACAAGCAATTATAGATAAGCATTCTATAGTTTTTGGGGAGATGCCAAAAGGATTGCCTCCTAGGAGAGATCATGATCATGCCATTCAACTAGTACCAGGGAGCCAACCACCCAACATCAGGCCTTACAGATATCCATATGCTCAAAAAAGTGAGATTGAGAAGATAGTTCAAGAGATGCTAGAAGCAGGCATTATCAGGCATAGTCAAAGTGCTTACTCATCTCCTGTGGTAATGGTGCGTAAGAAGGATGAAACATGGAGGATGTGTCCAGATTACAGAGAGCTTAACAAGTTCACCATAAAAGATAAGTTTCCTATTCCAGTAATTGATGATTTGTTAGATGAGCTTAATGGTGCTATTTATTTTACAAAACTTGATCTCCGTTCTGGTTATCATCAAATTAGAATTAGAGATGAGGATGTACATAAGACAGCTTTTAGAACCCATGAGGGCCACTATGAATTTTTGGTAATGCCTTTTGGTCTCACTAATGCACCGTCAACATTTCAAAGTTTAATGAACTCTATCTTCAGGCCATTTTTGAGGAAATTTGTTTTGGTATTTTTTGATGACATCTTAATATATAGTAAAACATGGGAGGAACACTTGCAACATGTAAATCAAGTGTTGGACATTTTGAAGCAGAATCAGTTGTATGCTAAACCATCCAAGTGTATCTTTGGTGTCAAAGAAGTGGAGTACCTTGGTCACATTGTGTCACATGAGGGAGTTAAGGTGGACCCTCATAAGATCCAAGCAATTGTAGACTGGAAAATTCCTAAGACCCTTAAGAACTTACGAGGTTTTTTAGGGCTTACAGGGTATTATCGCCGATTTGTAAAGAATTATGGTAGCATAGCATCTCCTCTCACATCCTTGTTAAAGAAGGATGCTTTCCAATGGAATGAAGTGGCGACAAGGGCATTTGAGAAACTAAAGGAAGCCATGTGTACAACTCCAGTCCTAGCTACCCCAGATTTTTCTAAAACATTTGTTGTTGAATGTGATGCTTCAGGACATGGAATAGGAGCAGTACTTATGCAAGAAGGAAAACCCATAGCATTTGAAAGTCGCCAACTCAAAGGTAAGAATTTGTTGAAGCCAGTTTATGAGAAAGAAATGTTGGCTATCTTGCATGCAGTCAAACAATGGAGACCTTATCTAATGGGACGACACTTTAAGGTCAAGACAGATCATGATAGTCTCAAATATTTCTTGCAACAGAGGTTATCATCTGAAGAACAACAAAAATGGGTCACAAAGATGTTGGGATATGACTTTGAGATCATATATAAGAAAGGCAAGGAGAATGTTGTGGCTGATGCTCTATCAAGGCGTGATGAACCCACAGAGTCATTTTTATTTGCCATTTCCATGTTACAAGCAGACTGGGTAAATGAGGCAAGAGAAGAGTGGGAGAAGGACATAGATACTCTAAGGCTCATTGAGAAACTCCAACAGGAATCAAGTGTGTCTGACAAATTTTCATGGAAAGGAAATATTTTATGGTACAAGGAGAGGTTATACCTTTGCAAGAATTCAACTCTTAAGCTTAAGGTGTTGGAAGAACTACATGCTTCTCCAATAGGTGGGCACTCAGGATTCCTCAAAACTTATCATAGAATCAAGCAAGATTTCTTTTGGGAAGGGCTGAAAGGGGATGTTCAAAAATTTGTAGCTGAATGCATGGTATGTCAACAACATAAAGGGGAGACAGTTAAGACTCCAGGTCTTCTACAACCCTTATGTATCCCAAGTCAAAGGTGGGAGGAGGTATCTATGGATTTCATCACAGGTTTGCCTAGATCTGAAGGAAAAAATGTCATCATGGTTGTTGTGGATCGTCTCACCAAATATGGTCACTTTTGTGCTTTGGCACAACCATTGGCAGCAAGCACTGTAGCAATAGCTTTTATGAATACTATTCAGAAACTGCATGGGACTCCGAAAGTTATAGTCAGTGATCGTGACCCTATATTTACAAGTAATTTTTGGACTGACTTGTTTTCATGCTTGGGCACTCAGCTTGCTCGTAGTTCATCATATCACCCCCAGTCAGATGGACAGACAGAAGTGGTCAACAAATGCTTGGAAGGCTATCTCCGTTGTTTTGCTTCAGATAAACAAGAGAGATGGGTACAATGGCTACCACTAGCAGAATGGTGGTACAACACTTCTTTCCATACTTCTTCCAAGATGTCTCCATTTTTAGCACTATATGGTTACCACCCACCGTCAATCATCTCTTCATTGCGGGTACAACCAAAGGTTCACACAGTCGAAGAACACATCCATCATCAGCAAGAGGTATTGGCTAGTCTTCGAGAGAACTTGGCAATGGCACAAAACAGAATGAAGCAACAAGCTGATCAACACCGTAGTGAAAGAACTTTTGAACTGGGAGATTGGGTCTTTGTGCGACTACAACCATACAAGCAAATGTCTCTAAAACAACAACATAAAGCTAATAAGCTAGCACCCAAGTACTATGGTCCTTATAAGGTGTTGCAGAAGATTGGCAATGTAGCATATAAATTGGAGCTACCCATATCAACAAAAATTCATCCAGTTTTTCATGTTTCCTGCTTGAAGAGGGTTATTGGGAATAAAGTGGTAGCACAGACTAAGTTACCTGAGCTTGATGAAGAGGGAAGAATAGTTGTGGATCCTGAGAGAATTATTCAAACACGCACCAAGAAGCTGAGGACAAGGGAAATCATAGAATATCTAATTAAATGGAAAAACTCTCCAGTGGAGGAAGCTACATGGGAGAATGAGGAATTCATTCAAAAGCATCCACATTTGGTTAGCATTGAGGACAATGCTTCTTTGAAGAGGGGGGGCATGCTACGCCCTTAATCCTATAGTGTGTATAGGGTTATGAATAGTCGGCTTGTGGCTATCTTAACTCTTAATTAAGTCATATTATCATTAGTTTATTGTTATTTAGTTGTTTAGGTTGGCCTAAGGCTTATATAGGCCCATCTAAGTCGGCCTAGGTGATATCCTAGGCATAAATAGGTATATATAGGAGGTAGTGAGTCTTATTTCATCATATATTGAGCATTGTGTTCTCATTGAAGACTATTGGAGGTATCCCCCTCGAAGTGGTTTTGGAGGTTGCCCCCTCGAAGTGGCATATTATTATCAAGTATTTGCAGCATATTTACTATTATATTCAGATATTGTGCAAGTTGTTTCATTACAGTACTCCTTAAAGTCATCAATCATCCGCTTATATGGGATAAGCTTCTCATCTTTGGTTTGGTAATCATCGTTGACTTGATTAATCAAAAGTTGGGAATCACCATAGACATGTAGCTCTTTTATTTTCCATTCTGTTGCCAATTTGAGGCCAATGACCAAGGCTTCATATTCTGCTATGTTATTTGTACATGGGAATAGCAAACAATAAGACTTTGGTATGGTGTCGCCATGAGGAGTGACCAATAAGATTCCTGCCCCCGGTCCATGGTTCATGTAGGAGCCATCAAAATAGAGTTTCCATGAGTATGCTACTACATTAAAAACGAATTCATCTGGGAACTCAAATGTCATTGGTGCATTGTCCTACAAGGGTGCCTCTACTAATTGATTTGCTATGATCTGACATTTGATAGCTTTTCTTTCTACATACTCAATGTCGTACTCACTTAATAGCATTGCCCACTTAGCTAGGTGACCTGTAAGAGCTGCTTTGCCTAATAGGTATTTGAGTGGATCGATCTTTGCTATGAGCTTAACTGAATGTGCCAGCATGTAGTGGTGTAGTTTTTGGGAAGCAAAAACCATAGCAAGACATGATCTTTCTATCTGGGAGTATTGTAGTTCATAGCCTACTAATGTGCGACTGATCTAGGATATGGCCCTTTCCTTGCCTTCATAATCATGTTGTGCTAGTAGGGCCCCAAGAGTTGTTGGCATAGCAGATATGTAGAGCAATAGAAGCTTGCCTTTGATAGGTGGCATGAGGATAGGTGGATTCATAAGGTACTCCATTAGTTTGTCGAATGCTTCTTCACACTGCTCATCCCATCGAAATGGAATGTTCTTATGTAAGAGATGGCTGAAAGGTTGGCACTTGCCAGCTAGTTGTGATATGAACCGCCTGATAGACTGTAGCTTGCCTTGTAGGGACCTTAATTGAGTGATATTCTTAGGTAGCGGCATTTCCATAATAGCCTTGACCTTGGCAGGGTCTACCTCTATTCCATTAGCTGAGACGATGAAGCCTAGGAGTTTGCTTGAGGTGACTCCGAACACACACTTCTTTGGGTTTAATCCGACTTTGAATTGCTCTAGTCTTTGGAAGACCTTCTCTAGTATATCCAGGTGTGATTCTCTTGTGAGCAATTTTGTAAGGATATCATCCACATAGTCCTCCATTGTGACATGCATCATATCATAGAAGATGGTGGTCATGGCTCGTTGATATGTTGCCCCAGCATTTTTTAGCCCAAATGGCATGACATTCCAGCAAAAAGTGCCCCATGGACAAGTGAAAGTTGTCTTGTACTGATCTTCAGGTGCTATCTTGATCTGATTATATCCGGAGAAGCCATCCATGAGAGACAACATGGTATGCCCTATTGTTAAGTCAACAATGATATCTATGTTGGGCAACAAAAAGTCATCCTTGCAGCAAGCATTGTTTAGATCTCTAAAATCATTGCATAATCAGACTCTGCCATCAGGTTTGGACACTGGTACAATGTCAGATATCCATTCCGGGTAGTCTATTGCTTTGATAAACCCTACATCCAGTAGCTTCTTGAGTTCTTCTTTAACTAGTAGTGCTATGTGCGGATGCATCTTTCTAAGATTTTGTTTGATGGGTTTGACTCCTGGATCCAATGGAAGATGATGCAGGATCAAATTGGGATCTAGATCGGGCATATCTGCATATGACCAAGCAATGTTGCCTTGCTTTTTCTTGAAGAATGGTATAAACTTGGTATTTTCTGGCAGATTGAGAGACTTTGCGAAGTGTATGATCTTAGGCTGTTCCTTTTTTCCAATGTTGACCGGCTCTATAGGTTCTACAACAATTTGAGATCTCTCCTGATGCATGTCGCTGGGGAGAGTGTCAAGCCTTCCATCGTCAGGTGCCACAGTTGGGTTTTCACCATTGGATGCATCCTTTCTTTTTACTATTTTAGGATCTGATACTGCCACAGAGCGGTTTTCACCATCAGATCTGGTTTTGATTTTGATATTTTTGCGACTGGAAGGCTTGGTACCCTCTCCAAAATAATCCATGGTATTTAGCTCAATGGCGAAGCCATTTTTATGATCTCCTTGGGGTAGGTGGTCCCTAAGTTCAATGTAGTCAATATAGGCATCGTCGTTTTGGAACATATCTAATTGCAAGGTACCTCGTAGATCCCAGTCGGTAAGCTTGGGATGCATGAGGGGAAGGGAGTCAGAGGATAGATCTAATTCATTGAGATGCTGAATGGATATGTGAGGAGTATTGGTAGGGATAGAGTCTGGGACGGTACTTTCCTCCAAATTTTTTATTGCGATAGAACTCAAACCTTCCTCGAAGGTCATATTCTCAGGAATACGAAAATCACACTCTAATGGTCTTTGCATCAGCGTCTGTCCCTCATGGTAGGGGCTATAGATTGAAATGGTATCCACTCCCTTGTCCTCGTAGGAGTACTCTGTGAGTTCCTCCCACTCATATTCATTAGAATCTGTATCACTATCATCTTGGAGTGCATGAATCTGTTCCACAAAACAAGCATTTGTCTTAGCCTTGCCTTTGTCTTGGAAGCCTAGTCCTCTTGTATTTCTTGTTAATGAGGACAAAGAGGGTTGGATGGGTTCCACTATGCCTTCTCTTCTTAGACCAATAGGGCCTTGTCCTTTGTAGCCCATCCTATGCAAGATAGTCTCACCACGCCCATAGAGTTCAATTGGGAGCCTGGGTGGTTCTTGCAGTGTGTCTAATTCTTCTGTGTAGAGCTAGGATAAGACATCTCTCTCTTTGGTTTCATTAGATAAGGTCCCTCATTTGACAAAGGGAGCTGTGGGAGGTGTAGGAGGAGCAGATGGCTTTGGAAAATGCTTGGGTCGACCAAAGGATCTTGGGGATAAAGGCATTTTGGCTAGATTGAGGTTGTGCTCTATGGAGTATTCCCCTACTCCTGATTCTTTGATAATGATCTTCTGCTCTTTGGGCTTGGATGAGGAAGCTTCAGAGGTATGGTCATGCTATGGGATAGGGGATGTATAGGCTTTGTTTTTAGGGATGATGCAATCTAGCTTGGAGCAAATCGTATTGTAATGTTGGAAGGGATCAGGGTCACCTTCAATGGTGATCTATTTGCTGTTATGGGGAAATTTTATGCATTGGTGATAAGTAGAGGGAACGGCCTTCATGGCATGAATCCATGGTCTACCTAGAAGGATGTTGTAGGCTAGCTCTCTGTCAAGGACTTGACAAACAACGTCCTTAATAACTGGTCCAATCTGTATGGGTAAAACCACTGTTCCTTTGGTAGTTCACTCCTCTTCATCATAGGCTTTGATAGTAATCTTCTTCCTTGGATCAACTGCATTTTTAGAGAACCAATGTAAGGACTAACTTCAACGTGCAAATATTTAAACCAGCTCCCCCATCAATGAGAACCCTCTTGATGCGGTGTTTATAGATGAAGGTGGCGATATGCAGAGGTGTGTTATGAGGTTGGGAGACAGATAGATCATCCTGGTCGGTAAACGACAAGGTGCTTGAGGAGGTTAGATTTCCTACCATGGCTTGAAACTTCTCTTGGGCCAGGTTAGTGGGTACAGTTGTTTCCACTAAGGCTTTGTCGAGAATTTCCCTATGTGAAGGAGACAAACCCAACAACTCGAGGATAGATATGTGGGTAGGTGCTCCGCGAAGTTGGTCTATGACACTATACGTGTGGGGGTGAGACGGAGAATGCGACAACCTTAGAGATTGAGTGTTCAAGGTGACCTTACCACTGCGGGTGATGATGCTGCAATCATTCTTGTTAGGTCCCGATTGATGGTTGGACATGATCATGTTGACCTGGGATGTGCACTCTGTTATATAGTTGATCATATAGTCGAACGGTACGTTGGCATAGTTGGCATTGTGTTGGCCATTGTTCTGATTTTGCCTATTGCGGTTGTTATTGCCATTGTTGTTGTTGTTGTTGTTATACGGCCTGTCGTGGTTTAGGAGCAGATCCTTGTATGCCACATGTGTCTCATTCGAGGTATGTTTTTGAGCAGCCACTTGATTTTGATCAAGTATGTCTTGGATGACATGTTTGAGATGGATACAGTTGTTGGTCGTATGACCTCTTCCTTTGTGATACTCACAAAAATTTGTGTCTTTCCAATAGTGAGGTTTTAGTTGCAGTTCGTAATCACTAGTGGGAGGATGAGTGATCTCATTGTTAGCCAATAACTTTCTTAACGCAGACTCTTGAGACTCTCCTAGGGGTGTAAACTTCTGTCTAGGATTGGACGTGAACCATTGTCGAGGTTTGTGAGAGAATGGTTTGTTGAATGGAGCATTACTTGCCTCTCCTTTGAGAGTGAAGACAGGTTGTTGTTGTTTGGGAGCCGCTACCTTGGCATCCACCACTCCATCATTGACTACATTCTTGTTCTTCATCCAAAACTTCAATTTGTCCGTTGTGTAGCTTGAGTTAGGTGTGTCTTTATATATCTTGATTTGCTCCTTGACAATCATAGCTTTTTTGATAAACAATCCCATCTAAATGACTTTCATAAATGAGTTGGGGCATTGAATTTGTATTTGGTAGCTAAGATCGGGGTTGAGATTGTGGACAAATATTTATGTCAGTTGTTTCGCTGGCACGTGATATGAGCACTTGCTCACGAGTTGTCTCCACCTTTGTAGAAAAGCTGTGAAGGATTCGCCACCCTTTTGCTTTGTGTTGTAAAGGTCTAGCATGGAGATTTCGTGCTCTATGTTGTAAGAGAAGTGCATGACAAAAAGGTTTAATAACTCATTGAAAGTTTTAATGCCCGGAGGAAGTCTTGAGAACCATTCCATTGCTTGACCCCCTGGGGATCTAGGAAAAAGTCTCATGGGGTAAGTGTCATTATGAGCCACTTCTAAGCATACTGCGCTAAACTCCCTAATGTCATCTCTAGGGTCCCCTTTCCCTTTGTACTTGTCAAACTTGGGAACTTCGAATTGAAAGGGGAAGGGTATCATTTTCAAACTTTTGTCAAATGGGTATGGTGAGATATCCTCCAATGAATAAGTTTTTGTTGTTGTCCCCATTTTGAATTCTGTGTACTGTTGTTGTAAGGCTTGTATCTATTTCATTATCGTGTCCATAGGCATGTTTTGGTCTATTGTTTGTTTGCTTTTGCCTTTTAGGGGGATTTCCTCATTTGTATTCTTTTCGAGGATTCTTTCCTCTCCTTGTTCTTTCAATGCATCAGTATCAAAGTTGGAGGGGAGTTTAAGCCCTAGGCTCGCAAGGTGTAGAAAGTACTTCTAAGGGTCATCATGGAGGATTTTATCCATCATGCGCTAAAAATTTTTAATTTGGATGGCTTCTTGGTACTCTTATGGGGTGATTTCGAGCTCGTTGTCATGAGAAGACCCAATGTGCTCAGGTATTTTAGCCATTTTAGTTTGCTTTTGGTACTGGGATCTGGTAAGAACCATGCAAGGTGACACGGGATGAAGTGGGATGGGACTAGAGATTTTGGCAAGATGCCGATGGAGACTGTTGTGGATAGGATACTTATGACAAGATTTGGACAAAGGACTCTCTCGATCAATGATTCCAAGCAAGACGACCGATACAAGATGATAGCCACTAGTAAGGGTACTCAATACCTGTCTTACTGTGTAGGGACTAATCATGCACCAACACCACTAGCGAAGTTCTGTGACTTACTAGGGTTACTTGAATCCAAAAATGATCCAAGAAGGGGGGCCTATGCTAATCTAATATGGGATACTTTGACTTTGCTTAGGGAGACCTAGTAGAAGGTGGACGAGATGACTGATGAAAGAGAGGGTGTGCTAAGGAGTGGATGGAAAGAGTGACTGCAAGGTGAAATCTGACCTCAGAATTCTAAACAAGATTGAAATGGGTACCTGAAAATGGTAAAGTTTTCTTCTCAAGGACTGTGGAAGTACTCACTGTTATGCATGCATCAGAATAGATGTGCCTTAGAAACTGGTAAATGCGCTAAAAGTTGACACAGACGCACAATACTGGCAAAATTTAAATGCACCATAATAGGTTGTAAAAGTGCCACAAGTCTGTGCAGATGCGTAGTGGAAAGTGACAAAAGCACAGCTCTAGTTTTTCAGTGTTTTTTTGCAAATTTTTGGCAATTTTTTTATGTTTTTGGTATCTTTGGTTGCAAAAAGGTCTCTTTGATCTGATTTAATCAATTACGGCAAGAAGACACAGCAAACACAAAGAAGGATTTCATGGATTTTTATTTTTTTGTAATTTTTTTACTCTTTTTGGACTAAAAGAAAGCAAGTACAAACCTAGGCTTAAAAGGACAATATAAAACCGAATTCTCCCTATTTCTAGGTGAGGCATCTTTGGGAGGTGATCATCGCCCTTCCCTGCACTAGATTATAGTGGTTTTTGGCCACGAAGACAAAGGTGTTTAATAAAGGCAACCGTTCGAGTGGTTATACATACGGCAACACTACTCTCCATTATGGAGTCTCCCAGCCTGCAAGGGTTGCGCCTTGGAGGGTTTTGGGGGAGGTTGGCTATCGGTATAACACAACTACACTCGTTGTTTGAAGCTTTCGCTCCAAACACAATTTATTTATAGTGGATTGGTAGGGCTTAGCGTCTAGCCTGTTACCACTTAGGGTCGTTCCTACCTGGATGAATGGTATCCAAGAGCAGGCCCCTCTAAAGGAAAAACACATGTGAAAATGATATGTTTGGCATTTTGGTCACCCAAGATAAGGGAGAGCATAGGCCTGGTATCATTCCCAAAACACAGAAGATAATGGTTCTTTTTTCCCTAGTTAAAAATGAGAAAAACTAGATGAGCTATCTATTTGGGAAAGCACAAAAAATTGTTAACTTTGAAGTGATAACAAGATAGCAATGGTTCAGTTTCACCAAGATAGCAATGATGTGTTCAATTCTACCCAGATAGCAGTGATTTGTTAACTTTGAAGTAATAATAAGATAGCAATGGTCTAGTTTTACCAAGATAGCAATGAGTTGTTAACTTTGAAGGATAGCAATATAGCAATGATTTAATGATATGCAAAATAGCAATGATTCAATTACTGCCTTCCTAGTTAAGACTATGTGAGATTTGCATGAGTATCCATTTACTTTCCCATTAGAAATTGAAGTGTGAGTTAACAAGTGCAACTATATGATTCTAAACCAATACCTAGCCTGCAGATAGATCAAGAGTGTTCCTGTAAAAAGACGTTAGCGTTAGCAAAAACTTTAAGGAAATCCTAAATCACTGCCTAGATTAGATGCGTAACTTCAAAGATTGAATGCGCCGTAACAAAGATCAGAAGCGCCGTAGTACATATGCACTAAGATAGAGGTCAAAAGCGTAGGAAAAATGTGTATATGCGCTGAACTAGCAGATGCGTCATATCAAAGGGTATATGCGTTGTAATAGAGATTGTATGTGCCAGAAGAATGTATGCGCCAGAACAGACAGCAGATGCACCAGATTGGAGACTGTATGCACCAAAATGATGTATGTGCCAGAACAGACAGTATATGCGTGTTTGGATATGTTAGATGTGCAATTTCCTCCTATTTACGGCTTTCTAAAACACAAAAACTCAATTTTGGGGTTAAATTTGGAGCTAGGCCCCACAGTGGGCACCAAAAATGTTATCAAAAAATCAGAATGATCAATCAATAATATCAAATAATCCAAATAACTCAATGAAATAATGAACAAAAGAGATTCAATCGAACAATGAACAATACAAAGCAAACCTATTTGATTCTAAACTTCCATTGGTCGCCTATCACAATCGATCTTGCATGTATGAAATAGGCCCTCAGAGAGTGTACTTCTTTGCTTTCTTTCAAGATTGTCAATTGGGAATGGCTATGATAGTTTCGCCATGAAGATGAGCTTCACAACAATGGTAGTAGTATGGTAATGTGGTTGATTGCAAGCAATAAAGGAATTGGTTCCAAAGGCGTGATGTGATTCCTGAAGAGTAAGTTTACTTAAAGCCTGGATGAATGAAATGGAGGAATAGGGTTCAATTTATAGACTTGAGAGAATGAAGATCAACGGTATAGAAAGAATGAGAAGATCAACGGTATAGAACAGTTGAGGAATGTGCACGAATAGGAAAAGGACATGTGTCTTTCTCTATTTTGCATGAGAGGAATTAATAAAATAGAAGAATGAGTTAACTAAAATTAAAAGAATAAATTAATCAATTAAGAGAATAGAACTAGAGGATGGAAATTGCATGAGGATGAGAAGATATTTTGACTCAATTAAATATTTAGAGTATGCAACTGCATGTGCACAAGGATTGAATTATATTTAGAGATAACTCAATTTAGAAGAAATGGACAACTTAAATAAATAATTGATTTATTTAAATTTAGAGAAGATATTATTGGAAGAAACAATTAAATAATTGGTATTATTTAATTTAGAATAATTTTGGAAGAACTAATTAAATAATTGAGATTATTTAATTTGTTGGAGGAATTTAGAAGAATTTAAGAATTTAATTTAAAAATAAATTGATTTTATTTAATTGTTGGAAGAATATGAATCAAATAAATAAATTTGTTTGTTTGTTTATTAATAGAGGAATTAAACTTAAATAAATATTAAGAATATTTATTTGGACAGAGTCATGTCATTTTTAGGTGTATACACATTTCTGTATGTTTTCCAGATTAGGCATTAGGTAGAATGCATTTTAAACACTAGGACTTCATGATATTTCATACATGTTGGCCACGGTGAGCTAGGATCTTTGTGATGGGTTGGGCTACTCGTGTGGTGGCAAGGGGAAGTCTATGACTTCGTGGTAGGGTGGAATTCACCCCAATGATGCTCTATCTTCTTTGAGATATGAATAAGGAGCTTGAGGTGAGAGATTGCACCGAGATGCCACAAATGATAATGTATTGAAATAAAATCATGAAGTATTCATGAATGTAAAATATTATGTGGGATTGTAATTGAATCAATGTATGTATTGTTTGACTCTATTGTCAACATTGTGAAACTATGAAATATTTTGATTTCATAAGTAATGTTTCTTATGTATGAAACGAAACCATATGTCGTAATTTAATATGTGGGTTAATTAGTGGTGTAAAACACTAATTAATCAGAAATATTCAATCTTTTTTGAAGGACTAATTGAAAAATGAAATGTATGATAGAAATACCATGGGAGGAGACTAAGATTTTCTTTAGTCTCATGGATTTATATTATTTTATTTTCTTGACATAGTGTCAAATGATGAAATGTGGACATTGATAATTTTAATATGATTACTTTTTTACGTCATTAATATGTTAATATTAATGCCTTGTCAAATTCATATGGTTAAAAAATTTTGTGTTACAATTTTGAGTACTACATTTAGGCTCCATTATCTATGTTCAAACATTCCTTATAACATGTCATAACATGCATCATACATTGGTCAACAACTGTAACTCCCTTTGTAGCTCTCTTATGCATTACAAATGCTCTCACCTTTCTAATGTGGGAAGCCTAACTTTTGGAGGCCATAACTTTTGATTGAAGGAGCTAATTGAGCCCATTTTTTTCTAAATTAAAGATCTTGAAGTAAACTTTGACCAAAAAAAAGGATCCAAGGCTAATTTTGAAATGTTTTAGGAACCAAATTGGCCATATAAAGCCTGAAAAATGTATTTTTGTGTTCTTAACATTAGGATGTAATATTGAAACAACTTTTCTAACATTCTACCACTTGTTGAACACCTTGCAAGAGAAAATGGAATACCAATATTTTCAACTATCTACTAGGGGCTTAGAGGTCCATTGACTTACTACAACACTTTGAATTATCTATGTTGATTGGCTCTGTCAAAGCATTTGCAACATGTTCTCCAAAGTATCAACCTTATCTAGCATCACTCTCCCATTTTCCACTATATCATGAACAACATTATATTGTACATCAATGTGCTTCATCTGTGCATGAAATGTTGGGTTGTAATGCCCCGTCATGCAAATAACCCTAAGGCATACAAATTAAACACAACAATTATTTACATTGTTTACACTAATGTAGATTTCATTAATAATCTAGGCAATTTTGTAAATACTATTAAATATAACTGCATAAGCAAGGCTAAAAGCCTATAATATTAGAATGCTATAAATATCTTACACTAGTTAGAATCACAAGATACAAAACCTGAAGCTACAATGAAATAACCTTGTTCTAAGGTTAGCTTGAGAGGAAAGGAATATAGAACAACAAAACATTCCTATAGATCTAACATCTTCATCAAATCTACCACACTTAACCACATGCATATGATAGGATCAGCATAAAATGAATTTGTTGAGAAGGCTTTAGAAGCTACCAATAATGCAAAATGTGAAAGCATGGACAGGGCACGCAGACTGATTGGTAGAATGCCTCAAAGGGAGTCATATGATGGAAAGTAATGATCATAGGATATGCACAAAATAAATTTGTTGAAAAATCTTAGAGAAACCTAATTTGAAAATATAGAGTTATTGGTGACGCAAATAATTGTTTTAATAGAGATGAAACGGGAGAGAGGTAGACAATCACAAAATATTCATATCTCACAAATGACAAACTGGGTAAGGCTGATTTTTAGTTATGATTTAGATATCCAAGCTATGCACCATATATAAAAAATTACAGGAACCCAGTTCATAAAAATAAAGTTATGGATAACACAACAGACTGCTGAAACAGAGACAAAATGGCTGAGAGATAGACAGTCACTTCAATCGGTGATTCCCAGAAATGCAATGATATAGACATGCACAATTGGATCTGATAACAAGGCTTCTAACCTCTCAAGCAAATTACTATCAATAGGAAAAATCATAAATCAAACATTTGCTTCAACCGAAAAGTAAGACAGAAATTAGAACCAAAGGAACCTGATTTTGATTGCTTGACTGGGCTAAAGATTCGATGCCATATTCAACTGTTGCAGCCACAAACTAGTCTCTCCCCCCAAAAGTTCCATCTACTCAAGATTATTATGAGAGAGAAATCCCCCCAATATCTTCCAGAAGATTCCTCCTGTTGGTTATTTTCTCTAAATCAGCAGAGGGTTTGCCAGTTCCAATGCATGGGCAGATTCAGCCAACAGATTATGGGAGGTTACATGAGCTACCTCCCCTTCACTTCTGGTTCTACCAAACCAAGGGGGGTGTCCCTATTTGATAAAGGTGTAACATTGACTAGCTCAATGACAGGAAGGATTTAGCTTTACAATAACAGACAGAATACTCTCATGTGTGGACCAAGATGTGGATGATACATCACAAGGTTGGCAATATTCTTGGACATATGTGTCTGGTTGTGGATGAGAGTATGCAGGGGTCCTAATCCTACTCCTACAACTAACAGGTTGAAAATGTGGAATGGTTTGAATTGATGGTTTGGATGCAGGACAGGGGGTTTTGCATCATAACTACTTCACAAGGGTAGATCGGTGCCTATCTCAGGGCAAGGAATCAAATAGACATATACATGAGGACGGCTTGCAACTGGCATTCGAGTTTCAAGGGGATGGATTGATGCTTGCCTTACAAACATCACCCAAGGATGGGTATTTAGCTGCCTCTACTTACAGATATCCTTGCTGACACACAACCTTCTCCATGCTTGACCTAAAATAGTTAATCCACTCCTTGAATGGAAGTTAGAGATGAAGCACGTGATACAGAAACTTGTATCCCTGAATCTATGAAACCCTTAGCAACCAGATTCAAAAGAAGAAATTGCATGCAACAAATGGAGACAAACAGATAAATACATGCAACAAGCATTTTTCATATAATATCAACACTGAAACTGAACATATGTGCAAGATACATCACAGATGCAATACATAAACTCTAAAATGAGATAGAATAGCAAAGAAATGTCCTGTGTTTTGTTATTTTTCCCCCAAAATTGCCTAAGTCTTCAACAACTAAAAATGAGTAACACAGACCTCCTTATACAACAAGGAAGTGTACTCAACACATTAATTACAAGGCAAATCAAAAATTCACCAGATACAATGCATGATCAGATTGGCGCTCAAAATTAAATGCAGCCGGGAAGCAGAGGAAGAGAGCAGGTGGAATCAGGATCCGAGCCGCCACTCAAAAACATTCATCATCAATCAGGTGGTTGACCTGTCCATCATCGACCCATACTTCCCTACACAATCTGCCATTAAAGCTTCATCTACCTGCGGGATGCAACAACAGATGCATTTGGAGATTTTCCTGCTTAAAAATGGGCCGCAGACAAAGAAAACCATCGCTCCAGCAAAATTAAAACACAACCGTCGATCCAAAATCCATCACTGAGATAAATAGCTCCAAAATATCTTGAAAAGTCGCCAACCAGTGAAAACATGCCACGTAGGCACTTCATTTTCCTATCGCTGACTTTTCCTTTCTTCATTTTGCCATTTTCGCCCTTTATATGCATGAACATATGCATATACAAACACCTTATATACAAGTCGGACCTCAAATTTTATTACAACAATTTGAGAATCGATTCAAATTCAGCTTGTATGCCCTCCACTACACATCGGCTTGTATATCTCTCCTTTTGTATATCTTTGAATGTATAACTGCATATACATTCATCTCATACATACAAGGCGGATTTCAAATTTTAATGAGGCACTCGAAGTTGTTTTTGAAATCCGGCTTGTATCTAGCCTCTGTACCTTCACAATGTATATCGGCACATACAAGTGCCCAATATACATGCAGCGGACCTGAAATATTATTAACTTCACCTAATTTATCCCTCGAGTCCGGAATGTATGTCCTCTTTGTATATTGGCTTGTATGTGCAAACATACAAACGAATGCACATACAATTGGTGGGCCCGACCATTTTCTCTCTCCTTTGCACTGTTCACTTTGCATGCCACAAGCCTTTGTATAATTTTCAATGTACATTCCCTTGCACACACAAACAAGGAATCTTCCTCAGAATATTCCTGCAATGTATCTAACCATTGTATGTGTGCCCGAATGTATATTGCATATACATTCCACCTTGTATATCCATGGGCCCCACCACATGCATCTCTGCCTCGCCACTGTAGCAAATGTATATTTGCACCTTTGTATGTTTTTCAATGCACCTCCACATGCAACCCGATATACAAAGCGGGAATATTCCCCAGAATCTGTGAAAGATTCCCCCTTTGTATATGCATCATTTCAAGCCCGATATGCATGTAAAATGCATACAACTCACTTTTTCAAAGGCCGATGGAGATTTTGCAAGCCCGCCAATGCACATTCTGACCTGTATGTACATACAAACCCCTTTGTATATACAAAGACACCTGCACTTAGCTAATTTTTCACAATTTTACCACTGCAGAGGCTGAAAATGTTAGAATTTTTGGATTTTTTGGGAAGGGGCCTGCATATTTAAATGCTTAAAACCTAATTGCTTATGCAGGCACCACCAGTGGCTCTGTCTGGGGACGCATGCCTCCTGCAGGCATGGCGAGAACCTCAGAATCTCTGGTTTCGCAGATTGGGCCTTATCCATTGGGCAACAGAGTCGAACATTGCACCAACCTGCATCACCAATCACACTTGGTGGCCTAAGGCTACCAAGAAAGGAAAAACCTGTATCTTCCTTTGTCAAATACTTTGTTTTCATCTACAATTACTGGATCAGGCCTGAAGAAGCTGCCATGATCTAACCACAAACAAACCTCATCATTTGCATATTCAACCCTCTGATTTAGCTTGTCACCGTCACCCCTATGCAAACAACCTTTAGCATCATGTGACATGCGGGTGTCATATTTATCAAATAATCCATATTCAAATGAAATATAACACATGTTATCATCTGTGTTAGCATTATGCATTGCAAAATGATCTCCTAGCTAGACTAAAAATTGAAAACACTCAAAGTCCACCATGTAGCTAGGAGCATCAAGCCTCATCTTATCATAGGCTGGCATATCAAAGAAAAATCTTTCAGATTCACAGTTGTGCACATCATGCACACAACCATCAATTGCACCAAGCTGGAAAAGATCAGGCTCTGGCATCTCTTTGCAGCAGTTTTCATGATGTATGTTAGCTTCTCTTTCATCAGGATGAGAACTAGAATCCATATCAACATTAGTGCCTAGATTCCCACCATACTCAAACAGATCCTCATCATCATATTTGTCAAAAATGGGTGATCCAGGTGTTTCAACTTCATCATGGTATGCCACTGGTTCATAGACAGCAGAACATGCATCTTCATTACCAATGGATTCACTCTGTGGAGGAGTATCAGCCTGTGTACCATAAGCAAAATTAAAATTAAATGAAGAACAATCATGCTCAGTACTAGCACTTGTTTCAATTTCTGACTGCTCTTCATCATCTCCATGTGTCTGAAAAGAAGGCATTGATTCACACATGGAACTGCTGCTCTGTTTGCTTATTTCTTCTCTATCCTGAGCACAATATTCACAATTATCTCCACAAACCCATTCAAACAGATGTTCATTGCTGTCCATAACCACATCATTATTTTCAGAATCAGATACCTTAACCTTGCAATGGGAGTCATCAATGATCCTTCTACTGGCATCCTCAACTGATGTATTTTCATTCTCACTTTTGTCTTCACATGATGCCATAGTCACTTGGTCATTTGCAGCCTTACAACTATAATTTATACCAAAACTTGTGGACAGGGAATTCTGCATTTGCTCATTTCTAATTTTTTCTATATTTTCTAAAAACTTGTATGTCATCTGCATACCTGTTATCTTGAATTCCCTCAACAATGCACTAGAGCCCTCCTCAAAAGCTTCAAAATATATGCCAACATAGGCTGAAATATCAGGTCTGAAGGCTTCAAAGATTTGTGAAAGGGCTACTGCAAATCTCTGACTGAAATCAACACTAGGCTCTTCATCTTGTCTTCTAATTTCCATCAATCTTGCAACAAGATCAGCAGGTTCTCTTGCAAATTCTTTTCTAAAACAGTCAACAAGTTCATCCCAATAGGCAAAGGATTTCTTTGGAAAGCTCAAATACCAATCTCTAGCTCTAGCACCAAAGGATCTAACAAAAAACCTCATCCACATGTCCTCATCTCTAAATGAGTGTCTCTCCATGAACCTATGAAAATTTTGGATATGTGCACCCCCATCACATACACTGTGACCACTAAATCTAGGTATCTGATTGTAAATTTTAGCAGGCATACTTTCAACTTGATAATCAACCCATGACAAATCTAATTGGTCATACAAAGGATCAAAAGGGCTGACAAGAGGTTTAGCTTCTTGATTGGTAGACACAATAGGGTTATTACTATCTAACTAGGCCTACCTAGCCTCTAAGAATATCAACCTATTTTTTATCTCTTCCATTCTTTTACTCAACATTTCATCCCCCTCTTGACTGAGTATGGGTGAATACATACTTGGATTCATATAAACTTCACTCTTAGACATCCTTTGTCTGCCTAAGATCTAAGGCTTCCCCCTAGCATCTAACTTATGCAATAAAACAACAAATATAAGTGGGAAAAAGCTAGGTACCTTTTCTCATCCAGATGCTGCAATCTGAATAGAACATTCTTGGATCACATAACATACATCAGCCTTTCATGTGCACTTAAATCTTTTTCACAGAGTCACCACCTCTCCAGAGAGGACAAAAATTTCAAACAACTAAAAGCTCATCATATATTCTTCTGAGTTCATTTCACCAGCAGAGCATCATCATTCACATGAAAGACTCCCCAACAGAGTCGCCATCTGTTGGTGACTTGGATGGGCTACAAATAAATTTTGTTTTCATCAACTCTTCCCTAGTAGAGTCGCCAATTCTGTTGGGCACATAGATACTGCTCTTTTTACTTCAACTCCCTAGTAGAGTCGCCAAAATCTATTGGTGACTCGGATGGGCAAAACTTCACCAGAGATTGCAGGATAACACTTTCACATTCAATCCCCAACGGAGTTGCCAAAATATGTTGGTTATTTTCTCTGAATCGGCAGAGGGTTTGCCAGTTCCAATGCATGGGCAGATTCAGCCAATAGATTACGGGAGGTTGCATGAGCTACCTCCTCTTCACTTCTGGTTCTGCCGCACCAAGGGGGTGTCCCTATTTTATAAAGGTGTAACATTGACTAGCTCAATGACAGGAAGGATTTAGCTTTATAATAACAGGCAAAATACTCTCATGTGTGGACCAAGATGTGGATGATACATCACAAGGTTGGCAATATTCTTGGACATATGTGTCTGGTTGTGGATGAGAGTATGCAGGGGTCCTAATCCTACTCCTACAACTAACAGGTTGAAAATGTGGAATGGTTTGAATTGATGGTTTGGATGCAGGACAAGGGGTTTTGGATCATAACTACTTCACAAGGGCAGACCGGTGCCTATCTCAGGGCAAGGAATCAAATAGACATATACATGAGGACGGCTTGCAACTGGCATTCGAGTTTCAAGGGGATGGATTGATGCTTGCCTTACAAACATCACCCAAGGATGGGTATTTAGCTGCCTCTACTTACAGATATCCCTGCTGACACACAACCTTCTCCATGCTTGACCTAAAATAGTTTAATCCACTCCTTGAATGGAAGTTAGAGATGAAGCACGTGATACAGAAACTTGTATCCCTGAATCTATGAAACCCTTAGCAACCAGATTCAAAAGAAGAAATTATATGCAACAAATGGAGACAAACAGATAAATACATGCAACAAGCATTTTTCATATAATATCAACACTGAAACTGAACATATGTGCAAGATACATCACAGATGCAATACATAAACTCTAAAATGAGATAGAATAGCAAAGAAATGTCCTGTGTTTTGTTATTTTTCCCCCAAAATTGCCTAAGTCTTCAACAACTAAAAATGAGTAACACAGACCTCCTTATACAACAAGGAAGTGTACTCAACACATTAATTACAAGGCAATAATTTGAGAATCGGTTCAAATCCAGCTTGTATGCCCTCCACTGCACATCGGCTTGTATATCTCTCCTTTTGCATATCTTCAAATGTATAACTGCATATACATTCGTCTCAGACATACAAGGCAAATTTCAAATTTTAATGAGGCACTCGAAGTTGTTTTTGAAATTTGGCTTGTATCTAGCCTTTGTACCTTTGTAATGTATATCGGCACATGTAAGTGCCCACTATACATGCAGCGAACCCAAAATATTATTAACTTCATCTGATTTATCCCTCGGGTTCGGAATGTATGTCCTCTTTGTATATTGGCTTGTATGTGCAAACATACAAACGAATGCACATACAATTGGTGGGCCCAACCATTTTCTCTCTCCTTTGCAATGTTCACTTTGCATGCCGCAAGCCTTTGTATAATTTTCAATGTACATTCCCTTGCACATACAAACAAGGAATCTTCCCTAAAATATTCCTGCAATGTATCTAACCATTGTATGTGCGCCTGAATGTATATTGCATATACATTCCACCTTGTATATCCACGGGCCCCACCACATGCATCTCTGCCTCGCCACTGTAGCAAATGTATATTTGCACCTTTGTATGTTTTTCAATGCACCTCCACATGCAACCCGATATACAAAGTGAGAATATTCCCCAGAATCTATAAAAGATTCCCTCTTTGTATATGCATCATTTCAAGCCTGATATGCATGTAAAATGCATACAACTCACTTTTTCAAAGGCCGATGGAGATTTTTGCAAGCCCGCCAATGCACATTCTGACCTGTATGTACATACAAACCCCTTTGTATATACAAAGACACCTGCACTTAGCTGATTTTTCACAATTTTACCATTGCAGAGGCTGAAAATGTTAGAATTTTTGGATTTTTTGGGAAGGGGCCTGCATATTGAAATGCTTAAAACCTGATTGCTTATGCAGGCACCACCACCTCCCAATAAAGGCAATAAATTATGCCTAAATCTCTTTATTACAATTTGTTATATTAACCCGACAATATATTTTTTTTATTTCCTTTACAACTAGACAAGAATCATTTTTATTCTTATTTATTTAGTATTTATTATATATGAGTTTTATGACAACTCATAAATATTATCTATTTTTATTGCCACTTAACACAACATTCAATTATATTAATTTATTTATTTATCTTTAGCTAGCATTTATATTTATTATTATCTTTTTTATTATTTATTTCCATAAACTCAAATTCTCATAAAGGCATATATATATATATATATATATATATATATATATATATAACAAAAATACTTTCATAATTAATAATAATATTTTAATGCAACAATTAACCAAAGCAACAATCAAACAATGCCAAACTAATAACTCAAATGCCAAACAATACCTAACACAATGCACGATCGAAAGCATGACCACAATGACAATGACTGACCATTACGCCCATACAAACAACACTGACTGGGTGTAAAACTAGATATTTATCTTTTTAAAAGATGATGGCTAATTAGGGGACCACATGTTATCTCCTTTCAATACTTTCCATTGGGTTTAAGGCATGCTCAGACCTGCCAATTCAAGTGGAGCCGATGCCTAGTACCTGCATCCTGCAGCAGCCAAACAGTCGAACAAATAGACATATATATAATCACATAGTCAAATACACTGTGAAAGGGAATTGCAGTGTAGCAGGGTACTCACGCATGAGTAATGCGACACTGTCCCTTTCACCATCACATCAAACACGTAATCACAACACACATAGCAATCAGTTACTGAATGACTAAATAAGAACCATCATCAGATAATCGCATGATACACATAATAAGATTAATCCACACAAAACATCACAACATAACATCCTATGATACAGAATCATTCGCATAAAAATCAATTCTAACATGTGACAATCATAGTAAGATCAACATCATAATCACCTGAATGTAAAACAATGTCAGAGCATATAAATTATCAGTGTCGCAACAAATATTATCAATAAAACATACTAACTGTCATATGAAACCACAGATGAGCATAATCAAGAATGTCATCAACATAAATGTAGCATCTACTAACATCATATAATGTACAACATCAACTGTCTAACATACCCTAAATATTCCTATTATTTTAACTTCATCTTCATGCTCCTTAGCCAGTCCATCTACACATCCAAGATGAGAATGGAGGGACATTACATGGGTTATTTTCCAAGATGATGGCACTCTAACTATCACAATATACTCTAACTACACTCTAACATAGCTCAACATTTGAACACAATCTCAAAATCTAGATAGATTCCTTATAGGCATGAGTAGTTACCATGTACTATACCTTTGAAGTGGATAAAATGACCATAACCTATCTCTTTCTCATCCAACTCACCCCACCATTAAATAAGCTAACCACATAGCCACTAGTAGACCTTATGTTATCTGTTGCAAGTATGTGTCGTTGGTGTTGTCATTAATGTCAACAAGCTTGTGTTGTCATTGGTGTTGAATGTATGAGCAAGATATTATTGCAAGAGTGTGAGCAGTTGGTATTGAGTTAATATTGTCTTTGATGATGAGGAAGTGTTGAAGATGTTGATGATATTCTTCTGGTGCTTGGTTTCCAAGTGCTTTTGAGAAAAATTGAATAAAAGGGAAACAATGTGTTGCAAAAGTGTTATGGCATACAGAGTGGTGTTCTCGTTTTGCTCTGCATTTCTTCTATGTTGAAGATTTACTCATGCGGTTTGGATATGTTGATCAGAGGTGTTCAAAGGTGTTGCATTCAGGATTTGGTATGTTGGATCATTGTGCATAGGAAGGTGTATTCACCAATGTGTGAACTGCGTATTGTAGAGGTGTTTGGGAGAAAATTTTTTGCTCTATATTTCTCCGCAAAGTGGTTTCAGGTCTTTTGGTTTTGGAAGTGTGTTGATAAGGTTCATATCTACCTTCATTTGAAGTTGTTCATGGTTTGGTGCTCTACAAGTTGATTTCTTGAGTTGCAATGTATGGTAGAGTTGTTTGAGTATACTGGGTGTGTCCTTTCTTCAGGTGAAAGTTGTTGCGAAGGAATTTGTTGGATTTTAGGGTGTTTGTGGGTTATTCTAGATTGTGTTCAAGCATGGTGTATTGTTCGCGAGTTGTCTTTGGTTTTGAAGAAGTGTCTACTTAAATGATTATGGTGTTAACATAGGTTCGACTGACCTTGGATGTTTACACTAATTACGGATTTGCTTTGATGATTGAGGAAGCATGGCATGGCATGTATGAGTGGATTTAGGTCCAAGCTAAGGTGTGTTGTGGTCTTCCTTCATTCCTTTCCACCGCAAGAATGTTTTGGGGCCAACCTAATTTGAATTTACATGATTAATGTGCATTGCCGACCTTGGTGAATGTTTTCAAGGATGAAGATGGTATAAATAGGTGTTGTGTTGTTGAGGAATGATAAGATAGATGTGTGTGATGTGTGAGATGCAAATTACAAAGTTGTAGAGTGCGAATTTGTAAAGTGTAGTACAAGCTTTCATGTGTTAGATTACTGGATGCAATGCACAGAAGGTGTCTACAATTCTTCAGTAAGAATGCGAAGGTGTTGATGATGTTGTGGTGGACTTATTTGTTCCATTGAGATGGTTTTCTCATTGTAACACTCTTGTATATCTTCTTTTCTATTTTGGCAGTGAGCCTTTCTTTCTTTTGGGCAATGAGCCCTATTATATTCGGTGTTGATATTACTTTATATTGTGAGCTAATCATCACCATGGTTTTTCCCTTCTTGGGTTTTCCACGTAAATCCAGTGTTTCCTTGTGTATGTTGTTTATTTGGTTCTGTTTATGTTATCTACTTTCATGATTAATCATTCTAACAGATTACTTGGGTTAATTGAGTTAATGTGGATCTGAATGTTTGTGAGGGTTTTAAAGTTTTAAGATACAACTGATTCACCCCCCTTCTCAATTGTCTTGCACATTCAATGATTGGTATCAGAGCAGGGTTCCTTGGAAGAAAGCTTACCGCTTGAGGTAGGTCTGGGATGGCGCACAAGAAAGATGTTCCCCTATTTGATGGTCAGACTATGCATTCTGGAAAATAAGGATGGAAGGTTATCTGGTTTTCCTTGGATTTGAAATCCAGAAGTCTGTTGAGTCTAGATACACTATGTCTGAGAATGGTCCAAGTACTACTACTGAGATCAAGGCACATGAAAATAGTGGTAAAGCAAGGTATCCTCTTTTAAGTGGTCTTACTAATTCTAAATTGGTGAAAATTATGAATCTGAAAATTGCTAATGAAATTTGGGTAAAGTTAGAAAGCATTTATGAAGGAGATGATAAGGTCAAGTAAGCTAAGATGCAGAATCTAAAAATCATGTTTGAGACCTTGCAAATGTCTGAAGATGAAAACATCACAAGCTACTTGCAGAAGGTGGATGAAGTTGTCAATGGCATCAAAGGTCTTGGTTGAGAATTGGAAGAAAAAGAAGTGGTAAAGAAGGTACTCAGAACTATTCCCAAAGCTTATAGTCATAAATTTTCTACTATTGAAGAATTACAAAATCTTGATCAATATACCAGAGATCAATTGTATGGTTCTTTAACTGCTTTTGAAATTCAAGAGAATTTGGTACAATTAGTGCAAAAGTTGAGACTGCTTTTAAAGCTGGCAAATATAGAGAAGACTATGGAATTAGATCAGGAGGATTCTAATGATTTTGAAGCTAACTTTGTGAGAAGAATGAAAAAGGTTACTAGAAAGTATAGTGGTAAGTTGCCTTTCAAGTGTTTCAGTTGTAGAAAGATAGGTCATTATGCTTCAAGACGTCCAAACAGAGCTTTGAATAACAAAAATAGGGAGAATAAAGGTAAGATGATTAAGAAAAGTTATTATGTTAGATAAGATGCAAGTATATATGATGATGAATCTGATTATGAAGATAATGAGGATGATGAATGCTTTTTCATAGCTTTAAAAGATGAAACTATTTCTGCTAACTCTAAGTGATGTGTGAAGGAAAGGGCTCCGAAAGTAAGTACTAATGTTGAAGGCACGTTGATGTCTGCTTTTCATGCTAGACAGGAAAAGAACTACTGGATCATTAACAATCAATGTTCTAATCATATGACCAATGATAAGAGTAAGTATTTTAAACTTGAAAAATATGGAGGAATAGTTAGGTTTGGTGATGATACATCTTCTAAGATATGTGGAAAAGGTTCAATCAGTTTTGATGGCAAGCACAACACTGATGATGTTCTTTATGTCAAGGGTTTAAGACATAATCTCTTGAGTGTTGGACAAATGTGTAGCAAGGGATACAATCTTATGTTTCAGGATGATGGATGTGAGATCAGAGAAGAGTTTGGAACTGTAATTTCTATTGGAAGGAGGACAGATGGAAATGTATGTTAGTTCAAAGGTGTCGATGGTTATTGTTTCATGACTCAGGTCAGTGAGAGTTGACTACGGAATAGAAGAATGTGTCACATCAATTTTGATAGCCTAGTGAGAATAATTTTAGTTCAATCTATGAGAAATCTACCAAAGATTACAAAGCCTATTGATGTTGTCTATAAGGAATGTCAAGTTGGAAAGCAAGCAAGAAGAAGTTTCAAAGTCAAAGATCTTGATCTTCTACTGGATTGTTAAAATTAGTGCATATAGATCTTTGTGGCCCTACCAAAGTAAGGAGTTTCCAAGGTGATAGGTATTTCATGCTACTAATTGATGATTATTCTAGAATAACATGGGTTACTTTTCTCAAAGAAAAATCTAAAGCCCTAGATAAGTTTAAAGCTTTCAAAGTTATGGTTGTGAATGAAATAGATATGAAAATCAAATGTTTGAGGTCTGATAGAGGTGGAAAGTTCACCTCTAATGAGTTTAACATGTTTTGTGAGAATCATGGAATAAAGAGGCATTTATCTGCCCCTAGAACTCCTTAGTAGAATGGAGTGATTGAAACAAAGAATAGGATTGTTCAAGAAGTTGTAAGGACAATGATGAAAGAAGCAAATCTACTGGAAGTCTACTAGAGAGAAGCAATTCATATTGGTGTTTATATACTAAACAAAGTGCAAACAAAAGAAAACAACACAAAGACTCCTTATGAGCTATGGTATGGAAGGATTCCTACTGTCAAATACTTTAGAGTGTTTGGAAGCAAATGCTACATCAGAAGAGATGAAGAAAATTTAGGAAAGTTTGATGGAATGTCTAATGAAGGTATCTTTCTTGGATATTCTTGGGTTACATTGGGAATTCCATCTTTGGAAGATATTAAATGCATGATCCTCCAAAAAGTAAAATTTTCCAACTACTATCTTAATTGTTCTATTTCTATCAACTCTATATACATATAAAACATTGAGTTGAATTATTTTATCAAACATAATTAATATTATGTAAAACGAGCTTAGAATCATACAATTCTCCAATATTATAATTATGTCAATTGTTGGCATTCTATCTCCCATGGTTGCATGAAAGATTAACAAGGTGAACAAATATGAAGAATAAACACCATTAAAAAGTGTTTAACAAGCTACATACCAAATTGTTTCAATAAGAACTAACATTTCCAAGGTTGCATTGAAAATATAACTATTAAGAAATTTGGGTTTTGGTATGAAATTCAATTATATTGTAAAAAATTCACACAACACAATATAAAATAGATTACAAATTGGAAAGAAATGCACCTAGATTATGGAAATATTTAGACTACAATCTTATTAGAATAGTTACTAAAAATTTTAATATATGATTTTTTTGGCTCTTAAATAAGAAAAGTTTGAACCAAAAGAGTGTAATTTTGGGGTTAAAAAAGAAAGATCCTAAAACAAGGATAAGAGATCCAAACAAAACATGAGTGATTTGCGGAACTCAAATCAAACAACCATGATATGAATGATTTGTGTAATTTTGAAAGGTAAGAGTATTTGCAAAGAAATAGATAAGAATATTATGTTGACAAATATTATTCTTGTGTACAAGTACTAGGGTGGCAATGTACATGGGTTGGAATACTTCATATTATATGTTTTGCTTATGATGTCAAACGATGTATTTAAACAATTCTCCATACCAAATGGTCTTATCTATTAATATAAATAAGGAAATTAATATTGTACCAATGAAATCATTTGAAATGACCCCTAACTCCAATGTTAGAATTAGGGTTGGGGTTAGAATTAGTGTATATTAGATATGAAAATGGAAACCTAATGGGATTGGCAAGGGTGGCTAGGGTGGGTAAAGGATAGATCTCAACATAGCACAAAACTCTATAAGAAAATATATAATAATGGAATAATGATAAGTAAGAATGCAATCCCTCAAAAGGTCTAAAAAATGATAATGCCATTAGAAATCACATATCTAAGACCCTAAAAGTGATATATCATACAAAATGTGTACCAAGTCATCTCATGGTGTGAATTAAATGAGCAAGAGTCAAGAAAATTATAAGTTTTAAATTTTGAAATTCAGGGGTCAATTCCATGTGATGCAATCTAACTTTTAAATATTGATGTGGGACAATGGAACACTAATATTGAGGTGAGGAATAAATTTTATGACATGGGTTAGAGTTATAATTAGGGTTAGAGTTGAGGATAGAATTAAGCCTAGCGATAGAATGAGGGTTAGGGTTAGAATTAGGGTTAGGGATAGATTTGGGGTTATCATTAGGGTTAGAATTATAGTTAGAATTAGGGTTAGGGTTAGAATTAGAGTTAGGGTTAGCATTACTATCAAAATTAAGGTTAGGGTTAGGGTAATAGTTATAATTTGGGTTTGAATTAGGGTTTGAATTAGTAATATGAGTAGTATTGGGGAGAGAATTAAGGTTAGGGATAAAATCAATATTAGAATTATAATTGGATTTAGGGTTACGATTACAATTAGGGTTAGGATTACCATTAGAATTAGTGTTAGAATTAGGGTTAGGGTTAGGGTTTAGGTTAGAGTTAGTGTTTAAACTATTATTAGAATCAGGGTTAGGGTCAGGGTTAGAATTAGGGTGAACGTTAGGGTTAGGGTTATAGTTACAATAAAGCAACAAAGGTCATTTACATTTATATCTATATATAGAACTATGGTTAGAATTATGGTTGGGATTAGGGCTAGAATTAGGAATAGAATTAGGGTTAAGTAGATCTAGGGGTAAAATTAGGCTTAGAATTATTGTTAGGATTATCATTAGGGTTAGGGTTATAGTTACAATTTGGGTTCAAATTAGAAGTTAGGCCTACAATTAGGGTTTAGGTTCAAGTTAGAATTAGGGTTATAAATATGGTTACTATTAGGGTTGGGGATAGAATTAGGTTTTGAGTTAGAATTATTGTCAAGATTAACGTTAGGGTTAGGGTTATATTATATAATTCTAGCATACCTATTATATTATATAGGGACAAATATAAGGGTAGAATTAGGGTTACAAATAGGGTTAGGGTTAGAATTAGAGTTAGGGTTAGCATTGCTATCAGGATTAAGGTTAGGGTTAGAGTTATAATTATATTTTGGGTTTGAATTAGGGTTTAATTAGTATTGGGGTAAGAATTAGCGTTAGGGATGAAATCAAGATTAGAATTATAATTGGATTTAGGGTTAGGGTTAAAATTATGGTTAGATTTACGGTTAGAATTAGGGTTAGGGTTAGGCTTTAGGTTAGAATTAGGATTAAAACTATGATTAGAATTAGGGTTAGGGTTGGGGTTACAATTAGGATTAGTATTAGCCTACACATTAGGGTTAGGGTTATAGTTACAATAAAACACCAAAAGTCATTTACATTTATATCTATGTATAGAACTATGGTTAGAATTAAGGTTGGGATAAGGGTTGGAATTAGGAAGAGAATTAGGTTTAAGTAGATCTAAAGGTAGAATTAGGGTTAGGGCTAGAATTACTATCAGGATTAACATTAGGGTTAGGGTTATATTACATATAATTAATATATAATATATTATAATAATATATCTAACTTATATTATAATATTTTATTATATAATTATAATAATTCTTAAGATATATAGTATAGTTAGAATTAATCTTGAGCTCTGTACCTATATATCCTTCTCGAGGCATCTATTTAATAAATTTACCACACATGGGTGGAATAGAATATATATAAGGTAAGCACTGCCAGAGGGGGCAGCTCCCATATAATGAAATCAAACCAAAGAAAGATTAAATGAATTCCCTTGCCATAAGGGGTACTTAACCAATGCATGCCCTTGCCACAAGGGGTGCAATATAGAGACAACAATAAGTTATGCTGACAAGTAACCCAAAAAAGACCATTTTTGCAACTTGATAGGCGTGTCATTATATTGCATAACACGCAACCAGATTCTCTCCTTTCTTAGAGGATCTTAAGGTCATCGAATGATTTTGCTTTGATGAAGGAGTTTTCTTTCTCTTCACCTATGTCCATACTTGTTCTAATTCTGGGGGTCCATTTGGACTATCCTCGCTCCCTAATTCCACATATGGCTCTTGTGGCTTTGGACTTTTATCTAGATCTGTAACTTTCATGACGGGTTTCTCCTCTGAGATCGAAGAAGCAGTCAAGATGACTTCCTCCTAGTGGCCAACAAATGATACATGTGCACCAGGAGAAGGGAAAAAGCTATCCTTTGTGTAATCTACTGGAAGAGCTTGGATGTGATCCATTTCCTTTCAGGTGTTGGGAGGAATGACGTAGTGTTGAGGCTCAACCCCAATCCACCAGGAAGGTTTGTCTGTTGAGGCATGATTCCCCTTCTCATAGGCTTGTTTTTTTTGACATTACGATGTGAAGTGGTCCGTTGAGAAACATTTCCTGCATCTGAAGGTAATTTTCTCATAGTCTACAGGTTGCCTCCTGCATCTATTTCCCACCTTCAATAAAATCTTTGCTGGAAGGCCATTGGATAGATCCAGCACAAGTGGAATTCTGGTAATTGATAGTTTCTTTGGAAGTGCAGTGATACTTTCCTAGGCCATTCCCAATGGTCCACAAGCAATCTAGCTCCCAGAACTGCATGGGGAGGTAAGGTAACTGCACCCATAAATAGGTTGAAGTGAAGATTTCTATTCGCGGGTCAAAAGAGGGGAACCAAGGTTTCGTGCACAGAAAATCTCCTTGAAAAATCCATGGTCCATTTTCCAACACTAGCTCCTTGTCTTCTTGTGAATCAAATTTGAGGATGAAGAATCCTTTGGCTAGGGGTAGATAGATATTTACCCTTCCATATATTCTTTCCATTTCTCTGAAATTCAGGAGTTAAGATCACATAATTTTGGCCAAATCTTTTTAAATCGACAAATTAGGGCATGGTCTTGCAGAAAAGTCTCCCTGTCATTGGCAAATTCATCTAAACAAACTTCGGGAATTGTGGTGGAGGGGCGGATTGGAAGGGGGGAGCCCTACCGAACAGCATCACCAGACTCAGTGGGAATCCATGCCCTTGAGGAATTGGGCAACCGAGATCGCTCGCCACCTAAACCAGCAGCCTAGAGGCCCAGGCGTAATGCCTGCTTGAAGTTTCTTTGACCTCTATCCATCTTTGTCATGTCTTCCAATCATCGCAGATTAGGGTTTTGCAAGGGTGCAACTGACAGTGTGGGAGATCTTGAGAGTCTTTCCATTGCCTACAAATTCACAACCATGTGTTTATCGGCGCCATGAGCCTTCGCCACCTCCACACCCAGCGAACCATTGAGGAGCGATGGGATCTGCTCACCAGGAGTTTGCGAGCTATGAATAGGAGCATGCGGAGTAGACATCAGAGCGAAGAATTATTTGTAGTAGATATATTTTTTAAATATAGGTATGCTAGTTTAATTTTTTTAAAATCTAAATTAACAAATACTTTTAATTTTTTCAAATGTAACAAAATTGTTTTTTTAATTTTTTTCCAAACAATAATAGAAATCAATTTGTAAGATTGTCAATTAATATTCATGTAAAAAATATATTAATTTATATTAACTTTAAAAAGTAAATATAACTCTAGACATTTTACATTCACATTTAATTTTAAAAAATATTTAAATAATATATTTTTATATTTCTTCTAATTTTAAATAAAAAATAACTAATTTTTTAACATAAAAATACTTTTAGATTTTTTCTAACAAATAAAATAGAAATGTGAATTTTATCCTTTTCCAAGATAACAATGGAGAAGCTTATATATATATATATATATATATATATATATATATATATATATACCTTTAAAAGTGATGATCACAAGATTGTTGTGGTAGCACAAGTTTCAAACTCCCATTGGGCCAAAGAACTTGCAAGCCCTGTACCTTCACTAGGTTGTCAGTACTTACAAGCTTTGGGCCTTAGCTGGGCTTTCTCTGAGCCAAGCTAAAAACCCCAGTAACCCTCATCAAAAAAAATATACACCCCTTAAAGTAATTGAATATAATCAATATTTTTATATAATACCCAATAGTTGGTGAATCTACACAGTTCCAGATCTCTGGAAGATCCTTGTTAAGTATTCAAGGAGACAACTGTTTAGGTGAGAGGGGCCCCACATTGTATTAATAACAGTGGCTCGTTAAGCATTTCTTCGACATTGATTAACTAGATATAACTTTTCCCTTCCTCAAACCAGGTAAGACTTCTATCCTAAAAACAAGGAACTTATTAAGCATTAGCAATTTGGATGAGAATCTGAGCAAGACGATCTGGTTCGCAGAAGAATGGACAGTGATCAGATCCTTCTATTTCGCTTACCATTTGAGGAGGGTTCTCTGCGATTATCTTTCTCTGTAACTCTTCCAACATGAGCTTATCCTCCTTCGCCACAACGTATGCTCGTCGAACACTTCCATAGTTTTCCCTTGAATATAAAATAGCTCCTTCCCATATAGGAGCTATTTTCATCAGGGAACTGATCAATGCCACATCCTGCATTTTTCATTGTCATATGAATAGAGCACAGATTCATCACTTAAGAAACAAATCATTCAATTCAGTTTCTCTAATCTACAATCACACAAGGTTTTCGTTGATCAAAGTAATTTACCCATGGGGGACTTTTCTGTAAGGCAAATTGTTGTGCAAACTGACTGCCAAACTTTAAGGATGTTGGTGGATTTTCTTCACCTTTTGCATGGTAAAATGTGGTGTCCCCCAAGCTTCCAAATTTGGACAAAGTCTATTGAAGAAATAAAAAGAGAAGAATGTAATGATTAGTGATTTATAAGAACCTACAATTATGGATGGTCTATTTGTAGTAGCTTAATTATGAATGGTCTATTTGTTTACTTGTTATGCGCAGTAGCTTATAAAAGCCTACAATTATCAATAGTCTATTTATAAGATCCTACAATTATCAATAGTCTATTTACAGGAGCCTACAATTATGAACAGTCTATTTGTTTAAGAGTATAAGCACCAAAACTTCCCATAAATATCACCCATCACAAAACTACTTAATATTTTTCAAATAATTGCTGCCTTAAAGGGGAATAGAGCAAAACGTCATTCATACTGTCAGATAAAGTTGTCCCACTGAGTGGCATGAATGCAGTGACAAATACAGCAGTAGCAATTTTATGTGGGAATTTCTCCATAGTCAAACTGAGATTGAAGCCACCAGAGCTGTGACCAACCAATATAACCTGCATAGACAGTCATACCATAAATATTACTTGTTATATTCTTTTGATATGTAAGTGAAGAAATTTATACCTTATTCTCCACCTAAAAGTATAAAAAATTGGATACCTTCAATAACAAACAACATATCAGTTGTTTTAAGTTTTACCTTCTTCTCTGAAGGAAGAGCCTCAAAAAAATGTGTAAGGGGAAGGTTGTAGTCCTCCAGTGTTGTAATGGTGTCTGGATCTGCAGAGTGGATACCTCCACTGGCCATATCAAGGGGGGAAACTATGTGACCTGCTTTGACAAGAAGATGAGTTAGCTTATACCAGCACCAACCCCCCATGCCTGCTCCATGTACCAGCACAAAGTGGTGACTTCTTTCTTTGTTTTCCTTTCCTTCTGTAGCCATGGCTCAACACCAAAATAAGCTGTACTGCACTTCACTCCCAGTTTCGGGAATTATTTTTTATGCTTAGCACTCTACTTAAATATGGTCTATTTCAATGGTTAAACAGTACTCCTCATTTACAATAAGTATTTGTCCAATTTTTATTGGCAAAAATTGACCTTATTTAACTTTAAAAATAACAATAAAATGCAAATGAAAATACAAAACTAAATAAACACATATTTTTTATAATAAAAATTTCCATAAAAAAGAGTTAACCATACTAAAATGATCATGTCAACAAATAATCATTAAATCAATGATATATAACTAACATTTTTCAAGTATTAAGAAGATCCATCACCTTCAATAGTAACTAGCTTCCATACTCCGAGAACCTCCTATATTACAACTATAATTTTAAAACCAAATATAATGTTCAAGTTTTATTAAGAATAAAATAGATAAAAGCAAACCCTTTTTTTTTCATATTAAGAATAAAAACATTTTAAATATAATTTTCTTTTTATATTAAAAATAAAAATTTAAAAGACCTTATGGTCCCTTGGGATGATGAGTGCATATCAAATCTGATTTTATCTCAGCTTTCCCATTTTCTAGAGGATCTAAACGAAGGTGAAGGTGTCAAAGAATGGCATGTAGTGCAAAAAAGGAAGAAGCCCATCTCCAAAAGAGAGGAAGGCTTGCAACAAAATGTATTTGTGGTCTAACTCCAAAATGGGTGTTAACATTTTATCATAGTTTAGGTTGCTTCAGTTGTGGATTTTTAGCTCAATGAGATCCCTCTATCTCATGGGATCCTTTTGTTTAATGTAATGCACCCTGGTTTACGGGTTTGATGCACCATTTTATTTTTGTTTTTCCATTTTTAAAAAATAGGAGTGGTCCCCTTGACAACAATTTACCCAAAAAAAATATTAAATTAAATTAATTTAAAAATATTCAAAAGTAGATTTTGTTATAAAAAAGTTAATAATATATTAAATTAAAGATCAAAATTTTATTTAAGTTGTTTTATTTATTATAAAATTTAAATATAAAAATACATCAAATTATCTCTAAACTACTTGTTTGCATGTTAGTACCTAGATATTGATGGAGATAAAAGACTTAAATTAGATAACGACAAAAAAATTAGATGGAGATGGAGATGGTTACCAATTTTTGAAAAAATGTCTTAACCACCCACCTTTTTTTTTGGATATGTGTACTCTATGGTCACTTATTCATCAAAAAAAAAAGTCTTAATGTTAGGTAACAAAATTCAACTTAAATTTTCTATGGAAAAGTCATTGTCTTGGTTGAAAAATAAGATCTCATTCATTAGAGTGTTAAAAAAGAGAAAATTAGCTAAGCAGATTTAAGTTAGACACCTAACTAAGATTGTACCATTTGGTTTAACATTTATTTTAATAAATAGTATAGTTTTGTTCTTTATTAGTTGGTGTATAAATTATTTTTAGTTTTGATACATCATATTATTATATGAATTTTTTTTGGGTAATTTTTAAAATTTTGGTGTAATGAAATTTTTGATAGTATAAATTTTTCTAAATAAATGAAAAGTTTTTTATTTAGAAATTAAAAATGGGGAGAGATTTTTGACCTTTAAATTTTTTAAGATGTGTGTTGGCAATTATATAAATGTAAAGATAGTTATGATGTCCTCTCTTTTCTTATAAAAATCAGATAAACACAAAATGTTATATACAAAAAATATGTCTTTTGAAATATGCATTAGATTTAGATTGTAGGTTGTGGCCTCCTCTCTAAATCAACTCACCCACTCTTTGTTTTTTATTAGGAACATGCCCTATTTGTTTTTTATTAGGAACATGCCATATTTGTTTTTTATTAGGAACATGGATGCCTCAATAACTATTTAACCTTCACCCATGAATTCATCCCATCACAAGTCATTGAAAGGATTTGGGCATTAACAAGAATAGGAAGGAATGATTTTGGGAGAAGTAACATTATCATTAGCTAAGGTGACTCCCATTGCAATTCCCCTAGCCCAAGCTCCAAGGAAAATTTGAGAGATCATTGAACCATGAGATTTTATGCTTATCTTTTTTCTTAATGGTTTCCTTGTTTTACTATAAAACATTTTGAAACAATTGTGATGCTAAGTAACTGAACCCGTGGTTGGCTAAGGCCCTAGCTACTATCCTTGGCCCTAAGGAGAATGCTAAGCAAGCAACGTCAACTAGAAATTTGAGAGATAATCTAAACATGAGATTTGTACTTATTGTATTACTTAATGGTTTCTTTGTTTTACTATCAAGGGTTTTCAAATAGGGGTGATGCTCAATTGGTGGCTAAGTCCTTTCCTCGAAAATCCAAATTCCTTCAACTAGATGAAATCATTAGAAGTGGATCTATGCTTTTTGAGAAAGCACGTGTGATTGTATGCATCTAGGAACATTTTTTGTTGAAGTAGAGGTACATGGACTATTATCAAGCCCTCAAAGTAACCTAGAAATATGTGATTCATGTTGTTCCTTATTGTTGTTAGATATAATAAGATTTTTGAAAGGAAGCAAGGTACACAGAACACACTTCCTAGACCAATCTAATGAGGAGAGTTATACAAGAGATACACAATACATAGAAGATCAAATTACATCAAATACAAATACAAAAGCTCACAACACAAGATATACGTGGGAAAAACCCTTTTGGGTGAAAAAACCCACACTCCAAAGCACAACCCAATGTATCAATCCATAAACAATGAAAGTTACAATACACTTCTAGAGCCAAGCTCTTACAGGAGTTCACCACTATTGATAATTTGGAGTAATTCTGGTAGCATAACGGTACCTACAAATGAACCATACAAACTACTCCAACAAGCACCTTATTTATAGAGAATATCAAGCATGAAGGAAGTTGAACTAGAGGAAGATACATGAGGTGGGTGTCCAAATCCACATGGCACATATTCCAACACATCTTAGCATGCAAATGACACTTGTACAAAATTCACTTACACCTCTTACAACCCTCCAAACTTGGGTGCCCCAAATTTACATGAAATAGGTATGCCAAATGCTCTTACATTGTCATAAAATTTGTCATATATGACAACACTTACAAGAGAATCTGTCATAACGGACTAATAATAAATGATTCTCTTACAACTTTTCATAACCAAACTTGGGGGCTTAGATTCCCCATGCAATGGTTTGCAACACTTGTCCATACTGTCATAAAATCTGGTTACATGTCATAACCTGTCATAGGAGTTTGTCATAGATTATTGACTTACACATATTTCAAGATACCAACACATGGCAAAGAATCGCTACCACAAAGTGGGACACCTACATTCCAATGTAGAAATAAATGCATCCTTATCACCTTCCATGTCACCTGCCAATGTGATGACAATTCACCGTGCCATGTCACACTAGATGATAAAATATGATGATCAAGAAAATACAACTTAGGCATAAAATAAAATACATTAAATAAATTAATGCTAGGAAATAACAAGGTTGAGACACCTTAATTCCCAACAATTTTTTTATCAAATTTTCTTCTCTAGCTACTCTTATTAAGTGTCGAAGGTCCCATGCAATAAACACCTCACCAATAGATTACCAATTTGGGATTTCTAAACATCTCTTGAAATGGGCAAGGTCAAGTGTCCAAATAGGCAAGGAGACATTTTAAAAGCCTCATCTCACTCTTTAAATAGTGAGCCTTGTATGTTTGTTGATTTGTCCTAAGGAGAGCTACATGTTTAGTTTATAGTACAATGTTTTGCATTTAAATTAAAATGTAATTTTCAATAATATCAAGTGCAAATCATCATTAATGTCTTTACTCACAATATGATCTTGATATGTATGTAGTTCAAACTTTAAGCCAAGGATCTTGCATTATGAGCATGATTTTCACCTTATGGACCAAGTTGTACTCCTAGGTATGACAGTATAGTATAATGTATATTATTATCATTCTATTTAGTTCTTGAATGAATTTTTACAAACGTATTTTGTGTGGTTATGCATTATGGATTGCCTTATAGAACCAAAAATCTTTGTTATGCATGCCACATTTCTTCATGTAGCTAATAGAAATGTTATTGATTGTATTATATATGTTTGGGTTCAGTTAATTTATACTTTTACCTTTGAGATGATAATAGTTTACATTGGAGGTGATCTTATAGTTAGAGATGGAAGGTCCAATTAAGGATTTTCAAACCATGTAGCTTCAACACAAAATATTCATAAGTCATGCACAAATAAACTCAATCAACACAATCTTATGGCAATGAATTTGAGTCAATGTATATATGTTTAATAGTTAGAATTACGTCAACAATTTATGCCACAAGCTCGTACAATCAATTTTAGACCTCAATCTTAGATACAATATCATTCAAGCACTTCAAATTGAAAGGAAGCAAGGTGTGCAGAAATGCTTCCTACATTGATCTATTGAGGAAAGACTTATGCAAATTTTTACTTTTACAGTTATAGATTAAGATGCACATTAACAGAAAGATAATAACAACTTCCAAATGCAAACATAAAACTCACAACACAAGATATACGTGGGGAAAACCCTTTCAGGTAAAAAACCCCACACTCCAAAGCAGCCCAATATATTATTCAAGAATCACAAAGATTACAATATACTTGCAGAGAAATCTTTTATAGGAGTATATCAAACCAGAGATCCAGGAGGTAATTCAACATCTATAAGATTCTTACATGCAACCTCCATCTCAAGTTCCTAATAAATAGGAGATACAATACAGTACACCGCCAACGGTAATTACAAAACCATGAGCAAAAACCACCAAAAAGTGGCGCCCAAATTATCTCCAATCAAAGATGCCTTGTGATGTGCCAAGCCACACACCAACACATGTTACTCTCCCCTTTACAGCTCTTTTATGTGTCCAACACATTTTTATATTTCCCAAAAATAGAAGGTCCAACTTTAGGGGGCCATAACTTTTGATCTGAGTGTCCGATTAACGATCCATTTGATGCATCGGAAAGCTCGTGAAGAGATCTATCACCCTATAACTTGCTACACCAGTTATGATAATTTTTGGGATGTTTAGAGAAGTTTCGTCGGTAATTGAGTTTAAAACTTTTTTCGGCAGTTTCAAAAAATAGAAATTTTAATATCTCGCGATCCAGATATGATCTTGAGACAAAACGCACCCGAGATGTTCACTTAGCTGTTTTGCACCTTCTGGAAAAAATTTTAGGTTAATCTAAGTTCAATCAAAGGACTTACTAAAAATAGTAAGTCTCGCTATTTTTAGCTCTTTTGGAAACTTTGAAAGTTCCAAACCATTCTCCAAGATAAACGGTATTCAAAAAGACCAAAACTGGGAAGAATAGTAATCTTTCAAAGTTGCAAGGTTGAGACACTTTTCCTAGCATTCTACCACTTGTTGAACACCTTGCAAGAGCAAAGGGAGTATCAACACCATGACTTAATTGCTAGGGGCCGAGAGGCCCATAGACTCTGAACACCATCTCAACTTCTCTGTGCTCACAGGTTTTGTCAAGGAATCTGCAACATTCGTCAAAGTATCAACTTTCTCCAAGTTTACCTTCCCATCCTCTACCATGTCATGAACAAAATGGTACTGGACATCAATATTCTTAGTCCTTAAGTGGAAAGTGGAATTCTTCACCAAACATATGGCACTCTGACTATCACAACAAATAGTAATCTTCCCTACATCAAACCCAACATCAGAACACAATCCCTTAAGCCAAATGGCTTCTTTACAAGCATGAGTTTATGACATGTACTTAGCTTCAGTAGTGGACAAAGCGACCACAGGTTGCCGCTTACTCATCCAACTACTAGTACCACCAAACATAGTGAACACATAAGCACTGGTGGATCTCCTACTGTCAATGTCACCTACCCAGTCTAAATCCACAAATCCACGAATACAAAGTGAATGCTGAGGTTCTATAGGATAACCATGATAACATAAGGAATACTCAGAAGTACCCCACAAATATCTAAACACTCTCTTCACTGCATCCCAATGTACCCATCCAGGATTAGCCATAAATTGACTAAGGACTCCCACTGCTTGGGCAATGTCTAGTCTTGTGCAGACCATCGCATACATCAAACTACCAACTGCACTAGCATAAGGAACTTTGTTCATATCCTCTGTCTCAGAAGGAGACTTTGGACAATCTTCAACAGATAACTTTGTCCCCATTGTAACAGGAACATTCAAAGGTCTGCAATCCACCATGCTAAATCTCTCCAACACATTGTTAACATACTTACTCTGGCCTAACCAAAGTTTTATATTTGCTCTGTCTCTTTTGATTTCCATTCCCAGAATGCACCAAGCTACCCCTAGATTTTTCATCTCAAAATGTGCTGACAACTGAGACTTCAAGTTAGAAATCAAACTCTTACCATTCCCAATGAGTAACATATCATCGACATACAATGCAATAATGAGAATGCGATCATTGTCAAACTTGTAGTAAACACAATGATTTGATTTCGATCTCTGAAATCCAATACTTAACACAAAGGCATCAAACTTATGGTACCAAATTCTAGGAGACTGTTTCAAACCATACAAAGACTTTTTCAACTTGCAAACTAGATTTTCTTTACCTTTCACCACGTAGTGCTCTGGCTATGACATATAGATTTCCTCCTCCAAGTCACCATGAAGGAATGTTGTCTTCACATCCATCTATTCCACTTCTAGATCATACACTACTGCAAGAGATAACATGAACCGAATAGATGTCAACTTTGCAATGGGAGAGAAAATCTCACCATAGTCAATTCCCTCCACCTGAGAATACCCGTTCGCAACCAAAAGTTAAAATCATGCCTATAGAATGGGAAATAGACAAATCTAAAAATAAAATTTTTGTTTTCCCTGAATATAGGTTGACTGGTGTGATAACACCATACATTAATTGATGGATACGTGGATTTTTCTCTACAAATTGAAAACAATTTCATTACATAAGAGAAGGGAATAGCTTACTATGCTTATACTGATGGATCCTTGTCAGATAATGGGAAAAAACTTATTAGAAGTTGTGAATTTTTTGGCCAAATGTTTTATCTAGATTAGCAAGAAATGGTTTTTTGTTGTTTTACTCTTAATTAAAATATTGCTATTTATGGTTAAAATCATAAGCTAGAATGGAAGCAAACCATGATTACTTTAATTTCTGTAGCATATCCTGATGAATATATATGTTATGTCTATGACTAAATAAATCTGAATGTTTAGGCATGCATGATAGGGGAATTTCTAGATTTAAATGCTTTTCCAAGTTGTAAATTCAATAGGTAGATGAATTTGCTTGCCACTTCCTATGTTTTGGATAATGCATTTCTATATGTTTTCCATATTAGGCATTAGGTAGAATGCATTTAAACACTAGGACTTCATGAGATTTCATGCATGTTGGCCACGATGGGCTAGGATGTTTGTGATAGGTCAGGATGCTCGTGTGGTGGCATGGGGAAGTCTATGACTTCATGGTAGGGTGGTAGTTGCCCTAATGATTCTCTCTTCTTTGGGATACGAAGAAGGAGCTTGAGGTGAGAGGTTGCATTGAGATGCCACGGATGATAATGTATTGAAATAAAATCATGAAGTATTCATGAATGTAAAATATTACTTAGGATTGTAATTGAATCAATTTATATATTATTTGACTATATTGTCAACATTGTGAAACTATGAAATAGTTTGATCTCATAATTAATTTTTCCTATGTATGAAAGGAAACCGTATGTTGTAGTTTAATATGTAGGTTAATGTCATGCCCACATTTGCCATGTGGTCATGACACAAAATCCATATGTCATGTCCACATTTGTCATGTGGTCATGACACAAAACACCAAAAACTTTTCCCAACTGACTCTAAAACCCCCTCGCGCGCAACATGCGCGCTTGGTGACACATGCTCATAACATGGTTGTATTTGCAACATACGTAGGCACGTCACACAAGATGAGGATGACATACACAATGCTGGATGATGCAAAACTCCTTTCGCAATCCCTATGATAATGATAGCCACTAAGGGGGATGTGTGTCACCAGAAGCATCGCTAAGAGGGGTGGTTTCCATCCTGAAACCTTCCCTAGGTTTCCTAAGTGAAAGAGATACAGTTTTGACCTAAGTCAAAACCTAACCCTAGGTAAACTATTAATTATAAAACAATCAAAAAAGTAATCCACTAACATGAAAAGGCTATAAGAACTAAAATAACTATGTAAATAATCATGTTCTCAATACTGAACATCTCGATAGCATACCATTACTATGGAATTAAATTCACCTAAATTTTGGCAATAAAATGATAGGAACTATCCAGACGAGTCCATACTGACAGTAGCGCCGATAATAGAAACGTGGAAAATATATTTTGATGGGTCCTACATGCGTCGTGGCTCGGGGGTAGGCATCTTGTTTGTTACCCCTTAAGGAGACACCATCCCTAAATCCTACAAGATCACATTTCCATGTATGAAAAATGTAGTAGAATACGAGGCCCTCATCACAGGACTCTACATGACAATACCATGGAAAATTGAGAAGCTAATAGTTTATGGAGACTCCCAATTAGTCATTCGGTAGGTAAACAATGAGTACAAGACAAAGGATGACAAACTCCTTCCCTATAAAAGAATGGTTGATGACTTCATTTAGATTATTTTCACGACATCCATTTTGAACAAATTCCAAGATTGAATAACAAAGTAGTAGATGTCGTGGCCACAATAGGATCCTTGGCTGGTATGAAGAAAGATAGCAAGAAGTGTGAGTTCCTGATTGAAGAGCTCCCCATACCGTCTTATGATGTTCTACAATCAGAATTAGTGTGGGACATTGTTGGTCCTTTATCTCCCTGGTATCAAGAGACTTACCTGTATCTTCATGACAACATTATCCCACCAAACTTATCATCTGTGCAATGTAAAAGCTTTATCTGTCGAGCCTCCCACTTCACCCTTATAGGAGACACTCTCTACAAAATAAATCTTGATGGTACACTTTTACGATGCCTTAACTCTAGGGAAGCCAAAGTGGCATTGCAAGAGGTACACGAAGGCATTTGTGGGGCACACTGTAGTGGACCTACTTTAGCGAAGAAGATTCTGAGAATGGGATACTACTTTCCAACCATGGAGCGGGACATGTACAGGTTTGTGAAGAAATGTTTGCCATGCAAGCAACATGGGGATCTCATCTATGCACCATCACAGGAGTTGTAGTCGATAACGACTCTTGGCCTTTTTCATAGTGGGGACTCGACCTTGTAGGTAAGATTCACCCTCCATCATCTAATGGCCACAAATTCATCATCATTTCCACCAAATACTTTACTAAGTGGGTCGAAGCCATTTTGCTCACTTTCACTATAGGTATCCAAATAGCCAAATTCATCCTCCATTACATAATATGTCATTACAACATTCCTCATTCCATTATCATGGATAATGGGAAACCATTTAAAAACTAGAAAGTCCGCACCTTATATGAGAAGTTCCATATCCAACATCACTTTTCCACACCCTACTACCCCCAAGGCAACAGTCAAGCTAAGGCTTCTAACAAAACCATCTTGCATATTCTGAAGAAGACGGTTAATGAAGCTGGTTGTGACTGGCACCTCCAACTCAACCCTACCTTATGGGCCTACCGCACAAGTATCCACATGCCCATAGGAGCCACACCATATTCCCTAGTATTCAATTTTGAAGCTATTTTACCTATTGAGGTCGGGTCCCATCACTCAGGGTTTCATTGTAAAATATAATCATTGAGGAAGAATATCGAGTTGCAAGGCTGCATGAGCTAGAATTATTGGATTAGAAATGCTTGGATGCTCTCAACCATCTTCAAGCCTACCAAAATCACATACGCATGAGCTATAACAAGTAGATCAAGAACCGAAAGTTCGAAGTAGGCGACCTTGTCCTTATGGAGAATCTTAAAAATCTACAAGAGCGCACTAAAAAAGGAAAGTTTGAGCACAATTGGTTGGGACCATATGTTGTTACAACCAGCTATGGATTAGGAGCATATCAGATTGCAACACCTGAGGGGCAGCTGCTAGATGAACCTATGAACATTCTGCATTTGAAAATGTTCTACGCATGACTCATCGAGTATCCCAAAATCAAAAAATCAAAAAATCAAGAAAAAATTGAGTGCAATAAAGTCATTCAATGGTGAAAATCACTTCGGTGACGCCTTGGATAAGTACCATGGTGAAAACCTATCTTAGGCGATATGTGTAGTGGTCAGTTCTACAATCTAATAAGTCCTCTTTCCATCACGACACTCCACATCGTGCACATCCCATGGCTTGGAATTCTGAAACATCAAATCCTATCGCCCACCCCGCATTATCCTACAAAGGCTATCATTTACTAAGGGGGTAAATGATAGCAGTGATAAAGGGAAATCTACATGACCTAGGGGACTGAGAGGTGGATGTTTTGTTTTTGGGGGTGAGCATTATGCCAATAAGTGCCCTCAGAAAGAACTTGGAAGAGTAGAAGGAAATCAGCAATAGAAGTCCTTCTAGCATTGCATTCATGTGGCGGTGTATAACAAACAGACTGATTATCAAGTGACTCTTATTGAGCTAATAGGTACAATCTATGGCCTCCCAGTTAATGTGCTTATTGATACTAGTGCTACTAAATATTTTATTGATCCTACAGTAATAGAAAGATTGCCTAGGAAAGCCAAATTTATGGCTAACTCCTAGATAGTGATGTATGGTAATTGAGAAGAGATGAGGGTAGACCAATGTCTAGCCTTCAACAATTTGACACTTACATTTTTTATTACTCAGGTTAACCTTTATGTGGCTCCTTTAGGATCATATGATGTGATTCTAGGAATAAATTTGTTAATTTAGCACAAAGCCATAGTAAATTTCTCTGAGAAGGTAGTAACTTGTAGAGATGATTTTGGAAACCCAACCAAAGGGGCATAAGCCTTAGACAATTTTTTTCTATGCAATTGAAGAGAGATCTAAGAAAAGGATGCATTCTTTATACTATTCACATAGATGATTTGAGAAATGGTAAGGAACTCTCCATTGATGATTTTCCATTGCTTCAAGAATTTTGTGATGTGTTTCTAGAAGAGTTGGTTAGATTGTCACCTAGGAGAGAATTTGACTTCTCTATTGATCTTTTGCTTGGTATCAAACCACAGTCAAAAGCCCCTTATAAAATGACCATTTCTAAATCGTATGAAATGAAGGTCTAGTTGCAAGAGTTGTTTGATAAGGGTTTAATTTGACCAAGTGTGTCACCTTGGGGAGCACCTGTGCCCTTCATGAAAAAGAAGGATGGTACCCTCTGAATGTGTATTGATTATAGGATTATCAACAAGGTGACTATCAGAAGAGAGTGCACTACTTGGGACATATTATCTCAGCCGAGGGAATATTAATTCACCCAACTAAGATTAAAGCCATAATGGAATGGCCAACCCCTCGAATGTTCAGAAAGTCTGAAGTTTCATGGGTTTAGCTAGATATTACCGAAGATTCATTGAAGGATTCTCCAAAATAGAAAATCCTATCACCACTCTTTAGAAAAAGGAAAAGAAGTTTGAATGGTCAGACAAATGTGAGCAATCTTTTTAGGTTTTCAAACACATGCTCACCATTGTTCCTTTTGAACTACCTTGGACATTGCCCCACTGCCAGCATGCATCTATAGCCCTGATGAGGTTGTCTCTATGATTCCCTCAAGCATTGCTCTACTGCCCATTAGGCGTCCATAGCCCCTGATAGAGTTACTTGACTCCTCTAGCTAATTGAACATTTTATGAGAATGTTAGGAAGTATTGATTTAGCAGAGTATTCATTTGATAATGCATTTGAGCTTAGCTCTTGATATGAGTACTAGAAAGTACTGCATATTCTTGCAGTACGTGATAATGATCACATGGGCTATGAATTGGTTCAATTTCATTGGGCTGGGAATCATAGTGGTGGCAAAGGTGAGCCTATAGATTTTTCACTTAACCCAAGATCACGAAGATTCCTTTAGAAGCTTTAGGATTATTTAAAGATGTAAAAGATATATGACTAGAAAATACTTCAAGTGAACCGATCTAATGACTCCTTTCCCATGAACAAGCATCATACCATCTAAGAGTAACAATAAAACCCATAGGAAGACCTGAGTGGAAAACCAAGGTTTCTTTACTTACCCAAAGAGGACCTTTTGCAGGACTACACAACTGCCACCTTATTCAAGAAATGGAGAACCCTGGAAAAGAAAGTACAGAAACCAAAAGCAAGGCAAGCGAAACAACTAACCTAAACAAAGAAAACTACTCTAATCAAAGCAAACAAAAGCAACAAATAACAACTAAGGAAAAGTGAAAACAAAAAGTAGAAACTAATCTAAAACAACTAACAACTAACTAAAACCTAACCAGAACAAGCAAGACTATGTACAAAGACTTTGGATAGCAAGTATTTACACTTCCCCATGATTTATTTCTCAAGACATGTAGGAGTAACAAGGTGCAGGTCAGAGTCCTAAGTCTAGAAAATTCATCTTTGTACTCTGAAAAGTGAGGTATAAGCATGCTAGGTTCATGTTCAGGGTACTAGTTATGCAGAATCAACAAGTGGGGCAATTCATTAAGGCCATGATCAATCCAAATGCAAGTTGTCTTACTCAAGTTACCATAATCAAATTGATAACTATTGAAATTGAGTGAGGAGAGGGAAGATACAACTTGGTTTGTAGTACCATCGATCAGAGATGTGAGTTAATCACCTTATTGCATTGCACCAAATACCTTCTCATCTCCAAGAAGTTTCAGCTCATGGTGGGTCATATCATGCATATTAGATACCTCTGGATCACTGAATGTTGCAACAACCTCCCAAACAAGTAGGAAGTCTAGACAACTTTGTCCAGAATGCAGATCATGTGGATGAATTCTGCATGAATCAGTCAAAGAAAAGTCTGATATGTGTGGTGAATATCTATGTAGTAACATATCCTTAGTCATTCTTGACACTAGCTCAATGATGTGATCAAGTGCCTAACATGAAAAAGCTTCCAAGTCATCACTTTGCATGACTGTTTGATTTTTATTCTCGGATTTCATACTTATGCTTTCATTTGTCATCAGTAACTCGACATCAGCAATGTGGGGATTTCTTTGTTGCAGGTGTAAATAGGATTAGCTTGATGAATATATGATATACTTGAATTTACTTCACCAAAACCAATCATATGTTCTAAAAAAATTCCTCTATATCAATCAGCAACCCTCCTATTTGGACTGTCCACCCATTGTCTACAACAACAACAAAGCTTCTTTCTTCTTGTATAACTGGACTTATGATTTTAATATTGCCTTAAAGTGATGCATCATCATGATTTTGTCTATCTGAATTTGCTAAAAACTCTGTTGGAGCAACTGCATTGGTCTCGTATGACTAGTCTTTGTAATGCACTGTGCTGACATACTTAGGAGCTTGATCACTTTTCTCTAGATAATCTAATTGTGGCTCAAATATGTCAACTGGAACCACTTCATGTATTGATCTCCATGACTGCTCTTCATTTGGAGGATTGATTTCTTCTTGTTCTTGTATATATATGATCTCATTAAGTTGTTCAAACTCAGAATTATCAACCAACTGACATGAACTGTTGTTCTCCATCTCAACAGCAAAAATTTAGGTTTAGAACTTGATATCTGTGAAGCATTTGGTTGTTGATCTACATTCTTAACATTACTATTCATTAGGTCTGATTTATCATCTTTCATATCCACATCCTTAATAGCAAAAATGTGACTCTGTTTATTGCTCTATTCACCATCCTATGACTGAAAATCAAGTTTTTCCCATGCGAGGATACCAAATCCTTCAAATGACTTGTCTAGATTCAATGTCTGCAAAGCTGATCTTAAACAATCTGGGACTATATATCCTTCAGCTGAGTGAGCTTGTTGATTTTGGTTGGACAAGAACTGTTGAGGAGACATAACTTCCTTGGTACCTCCATCAGATGGTTCAACAAGTGGGCCTCCAATATCCTCCATCAAATGCTTCTTTCAGCTTTATATACTTCTGAGTAAGGGAATTCGCCATGCAGAGCCCTGTCTAGTCTCCGAATGAAGGTGTGACAATCAACCTCAACATGTCGATCCATATCATCGATCCTGCATTCCTTAGATGAAGCTATATCACACAGTGTTAGTGGAAACCATTACTTTTCTATGTTTTTGTTTAATGTCTCCTTCCAAAATGATAAGTATTCATGACTAGGAAGCTCAGACAGCTTAAAGAGAGATTCCTGAGGTAGGTATGACAAACTACCCATCTTCTTAACATTACAACCATTGAAAGATTCCATTGAAAAGTTCTTTCCCTCCTTCTAGCGCCAATTCTATTGATGGTGGTTTTAGCACACAGCAACGTAGTTGAAATGTAGGTTATCTCACCCTCTTGAAATGAATCATATCCTAACATTTCAGAATAGGACTGCCCCAAGGTTTATATAGCTAGGTCTTAGCTTGCAAGAATAACTTCAATGGAATGTGTTAGCTATACCAACAAGGGGACTCACATGCAACTGATGGAGTTTAATGAAATTATGATAGCACAGTGTTCAAAACCCTATGATATTTTCTCAGCAGATTTATAAATGTGATTGATGCTTGTAACCTAAATTTAACAAAGCTTGATTAAATAAAATGCAAAAGGATTAAGGGTTGAAAAAAGGGGTAGAGAGATCCTATAGACAGGTACAAGGATGATTAACACACAGATAGATAGATTCCCAACAACAAACAAATCTCTGCTTAACTAGGCAACCCACAATGCCACATAGATTATGCAATCTTCTAAGGAAATAGAATGATTTTCAAACTGTGGAGGATCCATTCAACACCCAGTTCCTGGCGCAGCTCAATGAACTCACACAATTGAACTTATCTCATAAACTATGACTAGACTAACCATACACAATGACATACAATCAGCAAGCCATTAATGGTATGGACAGGAAATCCATCAAATATCTGAATAATTAATCACAACTACAACTGAATAAGTAATTGGAGAGGTGAAGAGGAACAATGAAAACCATATCCAACCAATAAAATGAACTCAAATGGAAGAGGCAAATGAAATTCTATTTGTATTGATTCAGAAAATGACAGAGTTTCAACAATCCTTTCTTCAGTGCTTTCTCATAACCTTTACAATGAGAGTTGTTACCCTTATATAGAGAGGCAAGCATACCGATTTTTTCAATGGATGGTGGAGATTGATTCAACACCAATGGTCCAAATTACATGACATTTAATTTGGTCAGTGGGTAGTTGCAATCCTGGATTTGCTTTTGTCTTGTAGAAAAAAGATAAAATTACAACTTTTTAGCTCATGAGAACAAGACAAAATAGTAACTTTTTGATTTGTCTAATGGGACAAATGACTTTTCCAATGTATTAACTTGTCAAGAAGAGTATGTGGCACATTTTTAATAAAGGCATATCCAACTGGATGCTAGCTGGATCAACATTGCATGAGTAGATGACTGAGACAGTTGTAGACAGTTGTAAACAAGTCCTGGACATTCAATGGGATCTGCAAGAACAATAGTGATGTGGGCATGATTTTTAGTGTCTTCTAGCTCCTTGGACTCATCTCCATCATCTTGGACATCATACTGACTTCCTCTTGTATGTACAACATCAATTTGGTTGATAGAATGATGATTCTGCATTTCTGGGTCAACATCATATCTTTGGGTGTACATCATTCCAAGATGGCTCCAATTAGCTCATTTGTGCTTCATCCTCTGCAAATCACAAGGCCAAGCATCTATTTTATCTTAACAACTCATTTTTCATCAATTTGAATCAAACTATGTCCATTTGCAGCTATGGATCACTCAGGAATAGCTCAATGTCAATGCCACTTCCTTATGAACAACCTCATAAATCTAGTGATTTTCACATGATTTTATGAGTTTTCCACCATTTTTGAGTACCCATTTGGCCTATGTGTTCATTTGGGAGGTTTTTGTGGCCCTTAGGATCCATTTTGAGACATTTATTTCATGTTTTTAGCTCCTTTTTTGTAAAAATCAAGATTTTAGGGGGTCACTAGATATTCAGGTGCAGTGGCATTAATTAATGCAAAACATGCTCAAACTCACCGCTAATATGCTAAAAATGTTCATCATGATGTGATAGAGGGATGTGCAATTTAAATTCACCAATAAAATCTAGTTTGCACCTAGGAAAAATGAGTTTTCTAGGTCAAATTGGCAAAAAGCAGAGTTTTTAGGCCTTACTTGATATGTGTAGTGGAGGTCATTTTCAGCGCTGAGTCTTGTTATACCTTTGGTAGGGATTTTGGTCATCACAGAATAAGTGAGGTTTTCCATCACTATCGGATATGTCTTGTGAAGCTTGATTTCAGTGCAAACCATTTGAAGTGCTTTCGGCGGGGAAAATAGTGTGCACCAGATCGGCGAAGTTTTGAGGTCCTACCAGATATGTCTGGTGGATGCAATTTTTCGTGCAAATCTAGTAACAATGAAATTCAGCGCTAACCTTTATAAACACTACCTTCAAACCTTTTAGCGGAGGATTCAAGGGGTACAGGATAGTGGGAGTTTTTGGCCTCACAGGACATATCCAGTGGTTGCAATATTTAGCGCTATCATGGTGCAGTGATTTTTAGTGCTAAATGTGCAAAGGGGGGTCCAGCATTGATATCCAGTGACACTGGATATTAGTGCAAAGTGCAGTGAGGGTCAATTTTAGTCGTAGATTTTGAAGTACCCTGGCTGATAGATTTAAAAATATATTTACCTATACTTTAAATATTTTGAAATATACTGTCAAGATGTTTTGTTAGGAATTGCATGCAGAAGGTATCAATTAAATGCAAATAAAGATTAAACAGAGGAATGAATAATACACAGAAATAACAACAAAAGATAATTTTTAATGTGGTTCACCCAAACTCAGGCTACATCCACCAATAGAGAGTCCAATATTTTTATCCAGCAAATCAAACCAATTACAACCAGTAATCCTTGCAACTCAATACCGTTGCAAATGCTACAATACAATATCAATGGAAACCCTAACCCTTAGTTGTTTTATCAAGACTTATGTCGGTTACAAAATAGGGTTTTTTTATGTCGACCAATATCGCTGCCCCTTGACCCTATCTTGGGGGCGTTGCCTCCAAACCCCCGTTAAAACATTTGGGGGGAAACCGCACCAATAAATGTAGGAAAAATTGAACCTCCAAGTTTAATTAGGCTCCATATAACAACAATCTCCCACTTAGAGACTGATCAGACTCCACAACATATCATCTCCCACTTGGAGACTGATCATAACACTGCTAACCCTATAGCTCCCACTAGAAAAAAAAAACACCATGGACCGTACTATTCTGATTTTATTAGTTTTTTAGTCTTGAAGACCAACCGAAGCTAAAGAGGAGCTCAGCTTCTCCCTTGCCACTGCCTTCATAAACACATCCGCTGGATTTTCATCTGTATGTATCTTTTCCAGCCGTAACTGTCCATCATCCAACACTGACCAGATGAAGTGATACCTTAGCTGCATGTGTTTGGTATTTGAATGAAAGGCATAATTCTTTGAAAGATGTATGGCACTCTGATTGTCTGTAAACAAATAATTGTTAGCTTTTTGTCTGCCTAATTCTTCCATGAAAGATTGTAGCGATATCATCTCCTTGCTTACCTCTGTTGCAGCTACATACTTTGCCTCCATCGTGGATAAAGAAACCACCTTTTGCAACATTGAGATCCAACTCACCGTTGTCCCACCTACAGTAAAGACATAACGTGTAGTACTCCGCCTGGTATCAATATCCCCTACCAAATATGAGTCCACATAGCCTACAAAATTAGTATTAGATCCCCCAAAACATAAGTGTTTAGTGGATGTACCTCTCAAATATTTAAGAATTCATTTTACTGCATTCCAATGCTCCAATCTGGGATTACTCATATACCTTCTTATAACTCCTATAGCATGTGCAATATCCTATCTCGTGCATACCATGGAGTACATTAAACTTCCTACAACTGAAGCATATGATACCTTGGACATTTTTTATTCCTCCTCTTGTGTCTTAAGACACATCTCCTTAGTCAATTTCAAATGACTAGGCAAAGGTGTGATGATAGTTTTTGCATTCTCCATATGGAATATCTGCAACACCTTTTCAACATAATCAACTTGAGATAGAGTCAATTTTATATTCTTCCTATCTCTACAAATTTTCATGCCAAGGATTTATTTTGTTGCCCCCAAATCCTTCATAGCAAATGATTGTGCTAACTATTGTTTTAACTCTCTTATGCCATCCATGTTAGACCCTGCTACAAGCATGTCATCAACATATAAACATAAAATAATGTAGCTATCATTAGCCAACCTCTAAAAATAAACACAATGGTCAGAATTACACCGGCTGTAGCCTTGCTTAGCCATAAAACTATCAAATTTTAAATGCCATTGCTGAGGTGCTTGTTTTAGGCCATATAAATTCTTCTTCAATCTGTACACCAATTTCTCCTTACCTTTGACCTCAAATCCCTGTGTTTGTTCCATATATATCTCCTCCTCCAAATCACTATGGAGAAAGGCAATTTTCACAACTAGTTGTTCCAAATGCAAATATTTAGCATCCATAATACTTAAAACAGTACAAATAGAAGTCATCTTAACAACCAAAGAAAAAATCTCATCAAAATCAATACCTTTTTTTTGTGCAAATCCTTTACAACTAACCTAGATTTAAATCTTTTCTTACCTCCATCTTCCTCTTTCAACCTATAAACCCATTTGTTTGGTAAAGCATTTTTACCTACAGGCAACTTACATAATTCCCAAGTCTAATTTTTCAATAAGGAGTCCATTTCTTCTTTCATTGCAAGCTCCCACTGAACCTTTGTATCCACCTGCATAGCTTCATCATACCCTTCTGGTTCACCAGCATCTGTTAACAAAATAGAATACAAAGAAGGAGAAAACCTTTTAGGAGGTCTACTTAGCCTTGTTGACCATCTAACATTCACTGGTGTTTGTGGTATTTCTTGTTATTGTTGCGAAGCATGAGGAACCTGTTAGTGCTTAAATCTGCAGGTGCCTTCCTAAAGATTCAAGCATTCAAATATGCAAGCCTCTTCTGAAAAAATCCAAAAACTAACACTTTCGGCCTCGGCAGTTGTAAAAATGCAAAAAAATCAGTTAGATGCATTTCTGAATGCATATTGGGCTTGGAATGTGCATATACAAAGGGGGAATCTTTCGCAAATTCCCAGAATATTCTTGCCTTGTATATCGGGTTGCATGTAGATATGCATTGAAAAATATACAAGGGCGCAGATGCTTTTGCTACAGTGCGGCAGGGGAGATATATGCAGTGGGGTCCGCAAACATGCAAAGGGCTTTGTATCTCATATACAAAGGAGAATGTATATGTGATATACATTCAAAAATGTGCAAGGGCAAATATACAAATGGCGGGGCCCGTGGACATACAAGACATATTGTATGTTGGTGAGATGCATCGGCGGCGATATACAAACAAAGTAGGTTACGAAGCTGGGGCCCACTGCTTGTATATTGGTGATTGTATGTTGAAGTATACATTCCTAATACACAAGCTGGAATCTGGAGTGAACATGCAATCCGATCGATAAAGGATAAAATCCGCTGCTTGTATGTTGGCATTGTATATGCCAATATACATTCAAATGATGCAAGAGTAAGGTGCAAGCCGGATTTGAAAAGTTTCTCAATCTAGCAGATAAGGTAGCTAACATCCGCGGCTTGAATGTATATTGTGCATTGTATATGCAGATATACAATGCGATGTGCAAGGAGAGATACAACCCAGATTTCAAGGCGTTTCCAATCCACTGTATAAAAATTTGAAATCCGCAAAATGTATATTTTGTTTGTATCTGCAAATATACAAAGGGGATGTGCAATAGGAAATGTACAAGGCAAGACTCGATGCATTTTTATTTTGTTTTATAACAATTTGGGGTCCGCCTTGTATGATAAGTAGTTGAGTGTATATACATCCTGCATATACAAAGATTTAAAAAAGGCGATTGTATATGCACATGTTCTTGCATATACAAGGGCGAAGATGGCAAAATGAAAAAGGGGAAAAATCAGCGATAGATGCATGAGGTGCTAACGTGGCATGGTATTATTGGTTCGTGACTTTTCAAAGGTGTTTTGAGCCATTTATTTCAGCGATAGGAGTGCATCGACGACCTTGTTTTAAACCTGCAGCGATGGTTTTTTCTAAGCATGTGCAGCCATTTTTTAGTGCAAAAATCTCTAAATGCATCTGTTGTTGCATCACGCGGGTAGATGAAGCACTGATGGTGGATTTGCAGAGGATGGGCGATGGAAATGACAGGTCAACCACCCGATTGAAGATGAAAGTCCTGGAGCGGCGATGCAAATCCTAAACCTACCTGCTTCTTCCTCTTTGTCCCTCTGCTGCATTGATTATTTGGAGCACCAATCTGAAGATGCGCTATATCTGGTGAATTTTTGACTTGCCTTGTAATTAATTTTGTTGAGTCTACAGTCTTGGTATAAAAGTAGATTATGTTACTCAGTCTGTGGTTGTTGAAGACTTGGGCATTTTTTTTGTGTGAATAACGAAAAATAGAGCATTTTCCTGATTGTTTTATCTCTATGGAGTTTATGTGTTGCATCTGAGTTGTATCTTGCACATATATTCAGTTTCTTGTCATTGTATGTGAAAAATACGTTATTGCATGTGTTTATCTGTCTGTCTCCACTTGTTGTATGCATTTTCTTCTTCTGAATCTGGTTTCTAAGGGTTTCTCAGATTCTAGGGTATAGTCTTGCTATCTCACATACTTGATCTCTAACTTCCATTTAAGGAGTGGATTAAATTGTTTTAGGTTAAGGTATGGAGAAGAATGTATATCAGCTGGGATGTCCGTAAGTATAGGTAGCTAAATACCCATTCCTGGGTGGTATTTGTAAGGCATATACCAGTTCCAACCCCTTGAAACTCGAATGCCAATTGCAAGCCACTCTCTTGTATACATCTAGTTGACTCCTTGCCCTGGGATAGGCACCGATCTACCTTTGTGAAGTAGTTATGATCCAAAAACCCCTGTCTTGCATCCAAACCATCAAACCAACCATTCCATATTTTCAACCTGTTAGTTGTAGGAGTAGGATTAGGACCCCCTGCATACTCTCACACCTAACCAGACAAATATGTCCAAGAACGTTGCTAACCTTGTGATTTATCACACAAATCTTGGTCCACACATGAGAGTATTCTGCCTGTTATTACAAAGATAAATCTTCCTGTCATAGGGCAAGTCAATGTTACATCTTTAGCAAATAGGGACACTCCCCTTGGTTCGGTAGAACCAGAAGTGAAGGGGAGGCCACTCACGTAACCTCCTGTATCTGTTGACCGAATCTACTCATGCATTGGAACTGGAAAACCCTCTGTTGATTCGGGAGGTAACAGATTTGGTGACTCTGCTGGGGAGACAATGTCATATCCATGAAGGTTTGAGTTTAAAGGATTGAAGAAGCAGACCTAGAGGTGTTTGTTACAGCAAAATCTGAAAAGTTATGTGTGTGGCTCTGCTGTGGGAGAACCTAGAAAGAAACTAATTTTTAGCTTCTGCCTGTTTGAAGCTTATTCCTCTGCCAAGGAGGTGGCAACTGTGCATAGAAAGAACCTGATAAGAGGAAACCAGAGGTGTTAAATCAACAGCTACAACATATCTAGGTATTTGTATAAATTGTGAAAAGGATTCCCTATTTGGTGAAATAGCACTAGTCAAAAGGGAAATATTGGTGATTAGATTGTATACTTTTGTGAGGACCTAGTTTGCATTTCAAAAGGAGTATGCAATATTGTTTAAAAGACTCATTTAGGGGACTTTAGGCAAGCTGAAATAGTAGTTTGTATTTTAAGGGCCTAAGGTCATTATTGTAAAAGAAAATCTAAGTTGAAAAGAGGGTTGCAAAAACACACAAAGATGTATTGTCGTCCCATGCACCCTTATGAGGTGTCAAATGCAACCGTGTATAACAATCAGTCCCAACCATGTAGTAAAAGAAGTTTCAGCATTGACAGATATAAGCCCATAGACTTTGATGGCATTTGTGGTTATCCAAATGCTTTTCCATCTAAAATCAAAAAAAATTTGCCCAAATTCAATGGTGCAAAGGATGAATCAACTGAGAAACACTTGCAACAGTTTATAAATGTTGTAGATGATTTTGAGATTGACCATGAAGATGTATTTATGAGATTATTTGTTCAATCTCTAGATCAAGATGTAAGGGACTGGTTCTCCTATCTTCCAGCTTACTCTGTTAGTTCTTGGCATGATTTTAAATCTGCATTTCTAGAATAATATGGTGAAAGAATTTTTGAATATGCAGTTATTAGTGATTTTATGTATATCCATATTGAAGAGGATGAGTTGATCCCAGCTTTTAACCTCAGATTTATGAAGGCATTGAATAGAATTCCAAAATGTATGAGGCCAAATGATGCACTGTGCCTAGTTGTCTATTTGGGAGCATTTGATAGGAAAATGAGCTTTAGATTGAGGGACAAGGAGCCCACCACATTGCATTAGGCACGTCAATTTGCCATTGACATTGAAAACAATTGGAGATAGAGAATTCAAAAGGGTTATTTCTCTGAGAATTTTTGCTGCCCTGTAGTCCCAAATGTTATTGATGGATATAGTTTAAATGTTGAAGATGAATGCCAAATTACTCACACCCCTGTTGTCCCAGTTTTTGCATCATTCCAAGTTGATGATGTTTCTTTTATAGAGGAGGATGTCCTATTTTGCCCAGCAAATGAAGTTGACAACAATAATTTCCCAAGTAATATTTGCATGCTAGTCCTAAACAAAGAGCATTCATGTTTAAATGATCCATTTGTGCAAAGTTGTGATCATATGGATCAAGAATCAATATCAGTTTCATCAGGAAGCATTGGAGGGCTAGAAAATGATGCAGATAGTTCAACTTCAGAGTGCATTGAAGTAGCAAAAATTTTGTATGTGGGGAAATCAGATGTTAAAGATGATAAAGATGATATCCATGACCAGTTCATGGATCAGGTTTGTTCTTCTTATGACTCTAGGTCTGATAATGATGAAAATGAAATGGATTGTCATGAAGAAGAAACAGAGACCTTTGCAATGAGTATGAATCCCCTTTATGATGAGCCTGTGGATGTAGTTGATATTGTGAGTTATGACATTCATTGGTGCAGAATTAACCCTCTATTTGAAAATGATGATACTGATTTGCAAACTATGGATGATAAATGCTTAGCATCAGTTGTTTCAGACATGTGCAATGATGGTTGTGTGGATCAGGTTTTGTTTTCAATGTTAATAGGTGATATAAATGATATTGAGGGTCTCATATTTTCTGAGTGTTTTTAGTTTTTGGATCAGCTGGATATGTGTTTGGTTATATGCAACAGCCAGGTAGATAATGAGTATTGCCAAATGCGATATAAGGATATGCTACTTGAGGATCATAACATGCATATGTTATCTAATGCTGAAGAATATTATAATGTGTATGGTTAAATGTCTAGTTGTAAGGTGCAGAGTGACAGAGGCAGTACTGACAGTGGCAAGTTTTCAAACTTGTTAGAATTTTTTGTCAATATTTTCAGTCTCGGTTGGTATTATTTAGTTTGGAATCAGGCATTTGACAAGATAAAGTTGTGGTTTTTCTTTTTTGGCTGCTCGGGGCCGCCAAAATAATGTTTGAAAATATAATTTGAGTACAGATTGGTGCAATGATTCGACTCTGTTGCCCAATGGATAAGACCCAATCTGCGAAACTAGAGATTATGAGGTTCTCGCCATGCCTACAAGAGGCATGCATCCCCAGACGGAGCCTTTGTTAGTGCTTAAATTTGTAGGCACCTTCCTAAAGATTCAAGCATTCAAATATGCAAGCCCCTTCCCAAAAAATCCAAAAACTCTAACACTTCCAGCTTCTACAGTTGTAAAAATGCAAAAAAAATAGTTAGATGCATTTCTGAATGCATATTGGGCTTGGAATGTGCATATACAAAGGGGGAATCTTTCACAGATTCCTGGAATATTCCTTCCTTGTATATCAGGTTGCATGTAGATATGCATTGAAAAATATACAAGGGCGCAGATGCTTTTGCTGTAGTGCGGTGGGGGAGATATATGCAGTGGGGTCCGCAGATATGCAAAGGGCTTTGTATCTCATATACAAAGGAGAATGTATATGTGATATACATTCGAAAATGTGCAAGGGCAAATATACAAATGGCAGGGCCCATGGACATACAAGACGGATTGTATGTTGGTGAGATGCATCAGTGGCAATATACAAACAAAGCAGGTTACGAAGCTGGGGCCCACTGCTTGTATATTGGTGATTATATGTTGAAATATACATTCCTAATATACAAGCCAAAATCTGGAGTGAACATGCAATCCGATCGATAAAGGATAAAATTCGCTGCTTGTATGTATATTCACACTTGTATGTTGGCATTGTATATGCCGATATACATTCAAATGATGCAAGAGTAAGGTGCAAGCCGGATTTGAAAAGTTTCTCAATCTAGCAGATAAGGTAGCTAACATCCACGGTTTGCATGTATATTGTGCATTGTATATGCCGATATACAATGCGATGTGCAAGGAGAGATACAACCCGGATTTCAAGGCATTTCCAATCCACTGTATAAAAATTTGAAATCCGCAGAATGTATATTTTGTTTGTATCTGCAAATATACAAAGGGGATGTGCAATAGAAAATGTACAAGGCAAGACCCGATGCATTTTTATTTTGTTCTATAACAATTTGGGGTCCACCTTGTATGATAAGTAGTTGAGTGTATACACATCCTACATATACAAAGATTTAAAAAAGGCAATTGTATATGCACATGTTCTTGCATATGCAAGGGTGAAGATGGCAAAATGAAAAAGGGGAAAAATCAGCGATAGATGCATGAGGTGTTGATGTGGCATGGTATTATTGGTTTGTGACTTTTCAAAGGTGTTTTGAGCCGTTTATTTCAGCGATAGGGTGGATTGGCGGCCTTGTTTTAAACCTACAACGATGGTTTTTTCTGAGCATGTGCGACCATTTTTGAGCGAGAAAATCTCCAAATGCATCTGCTATTGCATCCTGCGGGTAGATGAAGCATTGATGGTGGATTTGCAAAGGATGGGTGACAGAAATGACAGGTCAACCACCCGATTGAAGTCTTGGAGCGGCGGTGCAAATCCCGAACCTACCTACTTCTTCTTTGTCCCTCTACTGCATTGATTATTTGGAGTGCCAATCTGAAGATGCGCTGTATCTGGTGAATTTTTGACTTGCTTTGTAACTAATTTTGCTGAGTTTACAGTCTTGGTATAAAACCAGACTGTGTTACTCAGTCTGTGGTTGTTGACGACTTGGGCTTTTTTTTTGTGTGAATAACGAAAAATAGAGCATTTTCCTGTTGTTTTATCTCTGTGGAATTTATGTGTTGCATCTGAGTTGTATCTTGCACATATATTCAGTTTCTTGTCATTGTATATGAAAAATACGTTATTGCATGTGTTTATCTATCTATCTCCACTTGTTGTATGCATTTTCTTCTTCTGAATCTGGTTGCTAAGGGTTTCTCAGATTCTAGGGTATAGTCTTTTTGTATCACATACTTGATCTCTAACTTCCATTCAAGGAGTAGATTAAATTGTTTTAGGTTAAGGTATGGAGAAGAATGTATGTCAGCTGGGATGTCCGTAAGTATAGGCAACTAAATACCCATTCCTGGGTGGTATTTGTAAAGCAGATACCAGTTCCAACCCCTTAAAACTCGAATGCCAGTTGCAAGCCACTCTCTTGTATACGTCTAGTTGACTCCTTGCCCTGGGATAGGCACTGGTCTGCCCTTGTGAAGTAGTTATGATCCAAAAACACCTGTCTTGCATCCAAACCATCAAACCAACTATTCCATATTTTCAACCTGTTAGTTGTAGGAGTAGGATTAGGACCCCCTGCATACTCTCACACCTGACCAGACAAATATTTCCAAGAACGTTGCCAACCTTGTGATTTATCACACAAATCTTGGTCCACACATGAGAGTATTCTGCCTGTTATTACAAAGATAAGTCTTCCTATCATAGGGCAAGTCAATGTTACATCTTTAGCAAATAGGGACACCCCCTTGGTGTGGTAGAACTAGAAGTGAAGGGGAGGCCGCTCATGCAACCTCCCGTATCTGTTGACCCAATCTGCCCGTGCATTGGAACTAAAAAATGCTCTGCCAATTCGAGAGGTAACAGAACCACTAGAACATCATTATTTGGAGTATCATCCAGCACCACATAATCATTTTCTTTCTTCTCATGCTGCTGCAACTGGTCTTTGTACAACACCTTCTCATTGAATACAACATCTCTACTTCTCACAATTTTTATATTTTCAACATCCCAAAGCCTATAACCAAATTCATCAATGCCATATCCAACGAAGATATACTTTTTTGATTTTGCATCAAACTTGGTTCTATTTTCAGAATCTAAATGTACAAATGCTTCACATCTGAAGGTTTTGAGAAAAGAATAACTCAACTTCTTACCTGTCCATGCTTCCTCTAGAATACCACAATCCAAAGGAATTGAAGGACCTCTATTAATTAAATATACAGCGGTATTGACAGCCTCTACCCACATGTTTAAAGGTAGCCCAGCATGCAATCTCATGCTCCTTGCACGATCCATTATTGTCCTATTCATGCGCTTAGCCACTCCATTTTCTGCCTACGAATTTCATTAAAGGAACAATAATCCTCAAATTCTTTGCTTTAATACTCACCACCATTACCAGATCTAAGACATTTTAATCTTTTACCCATCTCATTCTCAACCAAGCTTCTCCATTTCTTAAATGTTTCAAATACATCAAATTTTTACCTAAGGAAATAAATCCAAACCTTCTTAGTTGCATCATCTATGAATGTAACGTAATACCGAGAGCCACCAAGACAAGATACCTGAGCCGGTCCCCATACATCTATATGCACAAGCTCCAACTTTTCATCTTTCTTTTGGTTCCTATCCTTGAGAAAACTAAAGTTATCTTTTGTTTTCCATACACATAACTTTCATAGAAATCCATATTAATACATTTTAGACCTGGTAAAATTTTCTTAGAATGAAGCACCTTCATACCTTTTTCACTCATATGCCCAAGTCTGTTATGCCACAATGTTGTCTCAGAACCTGCAGCAACTATTTCAGTCTCTTCCTGCGAACCCACAGCAACTGTTCCTGAACTTGTTTGTTTTTTCTCTGCAACAACTAAAGTAGAAGGAACAATATGACATGTACAAAGATATAAGGCACCTATTGTTGCAAGTATGTGCCTAATTGGTGTTGTCATTGATGTCAGCATATCTATGTTGTCATTTGTGTCAACTGTATTCTTATCTTTTGATTGATTAGAAACCTTATATGTTGAGGACATTGAGAAAATTTGCCTCTCTGGAAAAAATAGTGAGTTGCAGTAAATTGTAGAGAAGACAGTGTGTTGATGATAAAAGAACAGTGCAGAAGATTGCTCTGCATTTCTTGTTGATTGAATATCTTGGTCTATGGATTGGAAGACATTTAGAGGCATGTCTAAAGATGCTACAATCTAAGCTTAACCCTCTGGTATGAAGAATTGAGGAAGTTGTGTTCACCAGAGTAAAACTTTCTTTTTCTATTCATTCACTGGTGTCCGGGAGAAAGTATTTTTCTCTGCATTCCTTCGCAGTTATGTATTTCAATATGTGGTTCTATAGTAATATCTGGGATGATGATATGCACCTACAATTGCAATGGTTCATGATTTGGCAGTCCACAAGCGATCTTTCTTTAATGACAGTTGATGATAGTTGAGTTCTTATGCTTTAGTTGGAGAAATCTCATGGTTCGAGTGGTTAGATGTTGTGTGGATATTCCTGGTGAGTACAACGTGCTTGTGGATGTCTCCTAATCATATTCATTTACATTGGTCCGCGTTAAGGAATTGAGATAGTGTTTGAAGATTATTCCCATATAACGTAGCGTGTAACCAGTCTTAGCCGACTTGGTTAATTACAATGATTGCGGAGATATCTTGAAGATTGTAGAAGCATGTTGTGGCATGGAAGATCATGTTTAAGTCCCAGCTAAGGCATGGCATGATATGTATACATCTTTACTACATTTTCTTAGGATAATTTTGTATTAGGTCAAGACCTATTTTATGTATGTTTGTAATTCTAACCTTGGAGATTGTTCCAATGGTTGATGATTGTAATGTCGACCTTGCTGATCATTCCAAGGTTGATGTAGTGTATAAATACTTGTAATTGAATTGTGAATTTATGTATTCAAGGGCAAAAAATGTGAAGAGAAAAGTGAAGTAAGGTAGCAGAGCAGAGCAGAAGTGTCATTGCTTCAATGGAACTGAACCTTGGCATGGAGTAGATGTTGTTATCTCAGTTCAACCTTTTGGCAGTGATCCTTCTTTTGGTAGTGAGCCACCCTTTGGGAAGTAAGCCCTAAGGGTAGTGAGCCTCTGTTTTCTGGTATTGATATAACATATATATTTATGTGGGCTAACACCCACTGTGGTTTTTCCCTTTTTGGGTTTTCCACGTAAAAATCTAGTGTCTCTTGTGTTGATCATGCTTTTGTGTTGAGTTTCTCATTTGATGCTTTCATGGTTATATCTGGATATAAGTAATTGATGAGTTGATGATCATATTTGATTGAAAGTTTTAGGACAACCGATTCAGCCCCCCTCTCAGTTGTCCATTGCAGTTCAACAATTGGTATCAGAGCCAAGTTTCCTCTGAAGAAAGCCTAACAGCTTGAGGAAGATCTAGAATGCCTTATAAGAAGGAAGCTCCACATTTTGATGGGACAAATTATGCTCTTTGGAAGGTACAAATGAAAAGCCATCTTCTTTGTCTTGGTTACAAAGTATGGAAAGTTGCAGAAGCAAAATACACCATGCCTCCAAATGGTTTGACAACTGAAGATGAAATCAAAGAATATGAGGTGGGTGTGAAAGCAAAGGATGCTCTGTTAAGTTCCTTAAGTGACTCAGTGCTGAAAAAAATTGTTGATCTTGAAACTGCAAATGAGGTATGGGAGAAGCTGAAGAATCTGTATGAAGGAGATGATTCTGTGAAGGAAGCCAAGCTACAAAGTCTAAAAGTGAAATATGAGGGTTTGAAGATGAATGAAGATGAAAACATAACAACCTTTATGCAAAGAGTTGATGAACTTGTCACTGGGATAAAAGATATGGGAGGAAGTCTCGGTGATAAGAAAGTTGTGATGAAAATTCTCAGATCACTACCAAAGTCATACAGTCACAAGGTAGTTGCAATTGAAGAATTTATGACTATAAAAACTATTGATAGAGATCGATTACTTGGTAAGCTTACAGCATTTGAGATGAGAGAATTTGGCAATGCCCTGCCTAAAGTTGAATCATCTTTTAAAGCCAGTACTTTAGCTGAGACCTCCAGAGTTGAGAAATATAGAGTGGATGATGAATTTGAAGAACCTAAAGCCAACTTTGTTAATAGGCTTCAAAGAGGCTCCGGTAAGTTCAAAGGCAAATTACCTTTCAAATGTTTCTCTTGTGGTAAAGTAGGCCATTATGCTTCTAGATGCCCTGAAAGAATTGAAAGGAATAAGAAGATATATGAGAGCAGGCCTAGAGTTCCAAAGAAGTGTTACTATGTTAGATATTTTGATGATGGAGTGACTGATGATGCTAGTACTAGTGCAAATGAATGCCTATTTATTGCTATTAAAGAAGATCATGTGTCTACTAATTCTGCTAGTTGTGTGAAGGATGAAAAACTAGTAGAAGAAAGTACTTTGGTTGTTCAGGTTGAGAAAGATAAGGATGAATGGATTATTGATAGTGGATGCTCTTATCATATGATCAGTGACAAAAGTAAGTTTGTAAGTTTGGAAAAGTATGATGGTGGACTGGTTAGGTTTGGGGATAATGTAGCTAGTAAGATTTGTGGAAAAGGATCTATTTCATTTTATGGAAAGCATAATATGGACAATGTTTTGTAAGTGAAGGGTTTGAAGCATAATATTTTGAGTGTTGGTCAGATGTGTGACAAAGGATATGATCTAAGATTCAAAGACAATGGGTGCAAGATCATGGAAAGCTTCGGAACTGTGATTACTACTGGTAAGAAGACAAGATTTAACATCTATCAATTGAAAGGAACAAATGATTATTGTTTATTGGCTCATGCAGATGAAAGTTGGTTGTGGAATAGAAGAATGTGTCATATAAACTTTGATAGTCTGGTAAAAATAATCTCAAGTCAAGTTGTGAGAGATTTACCAAAACTTGTGCAACCCTCCAACTCAATTTGTAAGGAATGTCATTTGGGAAAGAAAATAAGGACAAGCTTCAAGAGCAAAGACCAATTTTCTATTGGTTTGTTGGATCTAGTGCATATAGATCTTTGTGGCCCTACAAGGGTGAGAAGTCTACAAGGTGACAGGTATTTCATGTTGCTTATTGATGATTATTCTATAATGACTTGGGTTACTTTTCTAAGAGATAAATCAAAAGCCGTAGAGAAATTCAAATCTTTCAAGGCAATGGTTGAGAATGAAATAGATTTGAAGATCAAATGCTTAAGATCTGATAGAGTAGGTGAGTTCACATCAAATGAATTCAACATTTTCTGTGAAGAGCATGGGATAAAGAGATAGTTGTCTACTCCTAGGACTCAGCAGAATGGAGTTGTGGAAAGGAAGAACAAGACAGTTTGGGAGGCTGCTAGGACAATGATGAAGGAAGGTCTAGAAGAACAAGATAGTTCAGGAGGCTGCTAGGATAATGATGAAGGAAGAAGGTCTGTCGAAAGTCTTTTGGAAAGAAGCTATTCACACTGCTATCTACATTCAAAATAGAGTTCAAGTGAAAGGTAATGGTACTAAAACTCCCTATGAATTGTGGTATGGAAGAATTCCTATAGTAAAATATTTCAAAGTCTTTGGAAGCAAATGTTATATCAGGAGAGATGAAGATCTAGGAAAGTTTGATGCAAGATGTGATGAAAGAATCTTTCTTGGATACTCTACCAAGAGTAAGGCTTACCGGTGCTACAACAAGAGGCTCAAAAAGATTGTTGAGAGTGCAAATTTGAAGGTAGATGAAGGCAAAGGAAGAATATCAGACCTAAGTTGTTATGAACCAAGTGAACCTGTGACTATAGAAATTGAAGAAAAAGATGAGCAAGCAGACAGTCGGGATGAAGAAGAGGCTCCAAAAAGTACTATCAAGACTCCCAGGTATGTAAGGATCAACCATTCTAAAAATCAAATTATAGGTGACAAGAACAAAGGTGTGCTAACAAGAACAAAAGTTGGAGAAGAACAAGTTAATTAATGTTTGCTTTCAAAGATTGAACCAAAAAATGTGAATGAAGCATGCAATGATAAAAATTAGGTAAAGGCAATGGCGGAAGAATTAGTATGCTTAGAGAAGAATGAAACTTAGGAATTAGTTCCCAGACCTGCTCACAAAAATGTTATTGGAACTAAATGGGTCTTCAGGAACAAGCTGAATGAAAATGGAGAAGTTGTAAGGAATAAAGCAAGACTTCTATGCAAAGGATATTCTCAAATTGAAGGGATAATTTTGAAGAAACCTTTGCCCTAGTAGCTCGGATTGAAGCAATCAGAATGTTTCTGGTGTTTGCAGCTCACAAATATTTTAAGGTATATCAGATGGATGTAAAATCTATCTTCCTGAATGGTGAACTAGAAGAGGAAGTTTACATTGAGCAACTTGATGGATTCCAATTGTCAAATCAAGGAGATATGGTATGCAGGCTAAAGAAAGCTTTATATGGACTCAAACAAGCTCCTAGATCCTGGTATGCAAGGTTAGATAGGTATTTATTGCAATTGGGATTTAGTAAAGGTACTGCAGATAGTAATCTGTACTTCAAAATTAATGATGATCAGATCTTAATTGTTGAAGTCTTTGTTGATGACATTATCTTTGGAGGAAATCAAGGTGTGTGCATAAGGTTTGCTAGTGAGATGAAAAGTGAATTTGAAATGTCCATGTTTGGTGAAATGAACTTCTTCTTCGGTCTGCAAATCAATCAATCAGATAAAGGAATCTTCATTTCTCAATCTAAGTATTTGAAAGAGTTGTTGAAGAAGTTTGGGATGGAGGACTCCAAACCAATAAGCACTCATATGGTGACCGGTTGCAAACTAAGCAAAAGTGATGATTCATCTATGATAGATCAGAAAAGGTATAGATCCATGATTGGAGGATTACTTTATTTGACTCAAGCCAGACTTGACATAATGCATGCAGTTTGTCTTGTGGCAAGATTTCAAGCAAAGCCTAAAGAGTCACGTGTGATGGCAATTAAGAGGATATTGAGATATTTGAAGGGCACACCAGAGCATGGCTTGTGGTATCCAAAATATAATGATTTCACCCTCAGAGCATACACAGATGTTGATTGGGCTAGAGACATGGATGACAGGAAAAGCACTAGTGGAGGTGCATTCTTCTTGGGAAGCATATTGGTTTCATGGTTGAGCAAGAAGCAAGACTCAATCTCCTTGTCCACTATAGAAGCAGAGTACATTGCAGTAGTATGTAGTTGCACTCAAGTGTTATCGATGAAACAGACATTAAGAGACATTAGAGTTGTGTATGAAGATCCAGTTGCAATCCTCTGTGACAATACAAGTGCCATAAACATATCCAAGAATCTGGTGATGCATTCAAGGACAAAACATATATCCATAAGATATCACTTTTTGAGAGAAAAGGTGGCAGAGAATGAAGTCAAGTTGGAGTATGTATCTACAAAAGATCAGATTGTAGACATTTTCACCAAACCTCTGCATACGGATACTTTTGAGTATCTCAAGGAAAAGTTAGGGGTTATCACCCCTCCTACTCTAAACTAATATGCACAAGAGTGCATCAGTTCGGTGGTGCTTAGAGTCCCACCTTTAGATCTGAATTGTTGCTTTATGGGCTATTTCTCAAGGGGGGTGGTTAGAGAGTTCAGAGGAGAGTTGGATCAGAGCATCAGAATGCAAGTATGTGCCCTTTGCCATTGATGTCAAAGGGGGAGAGAATTCATGTGAAAAATGCAGAGAGGAAGAGTATAGATGTGTAAAGAGAAAGGGGGAGAATCTTGTCTTGATGGTTGTTGTGGTTTTTCACATCATATGTTGCCATCAATGACAAAGGGGGAGATTGTTGCAAGTATGTGCCTAATCAATGTTGTCATTGATGTCAATGTATCTATGTTGTCATTTGTGTCAACTGTCTTCTTATCTTTTGATTGATTAGAAACCTTATATGTTGAGGACATTGAAAAAATTTGCCCCTCCGGAAGAAACAGTGAGTTGCAGTAAATTATAGAGAAGACAGTGTGTTGATGATAAAAGAACAGTGCAGAAGATTGCTCTGCATTTATTGTTGATTTAATATCTTGGTCTATGCATTGCAATATATTTAGAGGCATGTCTGAAGATGCTACATTCTGAGCTTGAGCCTCTAGTATGAAGAATTGAGAAAGTTGTGTTCATCTGAGTAAAACCTGCTTTTTCTATTCATTCACTGGTGTCCGGGAGAAAGTATTTTGCTTCGCATTCCTCCGCAAGTATGTATTTCGATCTGTGGTTCTATAGTGATGTTTGGGATGATGATATGCACCTACAATTGCAATGGTTCATTATTTGGTGGTCCACGAGTGATCTTTATTTAATGACAATTGATGATAGTTGAGTTCTTATGCTCCAGTTGGAGAAATCTCATGGTTCGAGTGGTTAGATGTTGTGCAGATATTCCTAGCGACTACAACGTTCTTCTGGATGTCTCCTAATCATGTTCCTACCTTTACATTGGTCTGCGTTAAGGAATTAAGATCTTGTTTGAATATTATTCATAGATTGTTGGATTTAAGATAGACAACTGAGAGGGGGGTGAATCAGTTGTCTCCAAAACCTATTCTTTATTTCCTTTAAGCCTTCTTATATTTCAATAGCATATCAAAGATTCAATCATGGAAGCATAATGCAATAATTCATGAGCAAAAATAAATTCAACACATATAACACCAAGATTTTGATGTGGAAAACCCAGTTAAGGGAAAAACCACGAGGTGACTAACCCAAGATTGTATTCTCTATTAGAAGAATAAAGATGAATAAAATGGCACTTGCTAGTTAGGGGTCACTACCCAAGCACACTGCTCACAAGAGGCCCACTACCTATAGGAGACACACTGTCTACAAAAGAATATAAGTATTACATACTTGAACTGGAGATAAGCATCTCGACTATGCTTGAGTTAGTTCCATTTAAGCTCAACACCTCTGCTCTGCTTTTCGCTCCTCTTCACTACTACTTCCTCATCATTGCTAGGACACCTTTGAATGACTTCACAACTCTTATTTATACATGACATCGACTTTGGAATGATCATCAAAGTCGGCACAACATACACTTATTTATTACAGAGCAATTACAAAAATACAACCTGACTTATTTCAAAAACTTCATGCGTATTACTCCACTGTCGGCCACACATAACTGGGACTTCAATCTTCTTCGAGGAGCATGTCCTACTTTGTAAAACATCTTCAAGATCATCTGCAACATGCGCAAATCATCCGGTCGGCGAAGACTAGGAGGAACACCATCACTCAAAGGTAAGTCTTCAATTACAATCTCAATCTCCAATGTGGACCGCCAACACAAACTAGACACAATCTCGAGACCCTGACAAGCTTGCTTGAATCACCAAGAACATCTACACCACTTCTACTTACTATAATCATTCACATCTTCATCCAGAACCTCAAGAACACAGTCGCCCATCACTGTCACATTAGAAGGATTGCTTTGCGGACCTCAAACCACGAACCAATTGAGTTATCAATTCACATTAGCCTCCCAAACAAGTCATTAGATCTACAGAACATGATATTGTATTTCCTGATCTCACTGGACCTATTTGTGTCATTCTATCACCTCTAAACAGTTGCCAGAACCAGTTTTACTCTAATGGCCATAACTCCTCCATATTTGCATGTGGGCCTCTCAACTCTTGATTGAATCATCTTCAGACACATATCTACAAACCCTTTGATGCGCATTCTCTAATCTTCATCTAGCTAGGTTCTTCACTTCATAGAGATTCACTGTCTTCACTAATCTTCTCTATTTCTGATAGGACTAATTTTCTCAATATCCTCAGCACACAACTTATCCAATCCTTGACATCAATGCAACAGGAGTATGTTGACATAAATGACAACACTGGTTAGGCCCATACTTGCAACAATCTCCCCCTTTGTCATTGATGGCAACATATAATGTGAAAAACTATTTTAACCATCAAGACAAGAACTTCTCCTCGCTAACTGACATAGCTCCCCCTATCAACAAAAACCATTCACATGTCTTCTCTTCCTTTACTGCTCCCCCTTTGATCAGTAACCACTTTTGTTTTTCACATGTCTTCTCTCCCCCTTTGACATCAATGGCAAAGGGCACATACTTGCAACTAGTTTTCATACTTCAGTATCATACAGACTGCTCCCCTGAGTAGCAGCCTCCTAACATCAATCCGGATCACAAGATATGACTATGGAATCCACTGGACTGATGCACAACAGTGCATCTTAATTTAGAACTGGAGGGGTAATAACCCCTAACTTCTCCCTAAGATACTCAAAAGAGCCCTTAGGTAGAGGTTTAGTAAAAATGTCTGGAATCTGATCCTTAGAGGGCACAAACTCCAATCTGACTTCATTCTTATTCACCTGCTCTCTCAAAAAGTGGAACTTGATGGATATATGGTTTGTCTTTGAATGCAACACCAGATTTTTTGATATGTTTATTGCACTTGAATTATCACAGAAGATTGTGATAGGTTCATCATACTCTACTCTAATATCTCCTAGCATTTTCTTCATCCACAATACTTGAGTGCAACTACCTGCTGCTACAATATACTCTACTTTTGCAGTGGATAAAGATATTGCCTCTTGTTTCTTGCTTAGCCAAGAAACCAACCTTTTTTCCAAAAATAATACACCACCACTGGTACTCTTCTGGTCATCCACATCTCCTGCCCAATCAGCATCTGTATATGCATGAAGAGAGAAATCATGATCCTTAGGATACCATAATCCATACTCAACTGTTCCTTTTAGATATCTGAGAATTCTCTCGATTTCCATGACATGAGACTCTTTAGGATTAGCTTGGAATCTGGCAACAAGACCAACAGTATTCATAATATAAGGTCTAGTTTGAGTAAGGTAGAGCAGCCCTCTAATCATTGACCTGTATTTTTTTTATCAGCCTTAGGGGATTCATCATCTTTAGTCAACTTACATCTGGTTGCCATAGGAGTATTCATTGTCTTTGAATATTCCATCCCAAATTTCTTCAACAATTCTTTCACATATTTGGTCTGAGATATGAAGATTCCTTTCTTTGTTTGAGTGATTTACAGACCCAAAAAGAAATTCATTTCCCTAAACATAGACATTTCAAATTCACTTTGCATTTGATTTGCAAAAGTCTTGCACATGCTATAGTTCCCTCCAAAAATGATATCATCAACAAATACTTTCACAATCAAGATATTTTCATGAGCAATCGTAAAATACAGATTACTGTCAGTAGTACCTTTGTTGAAGCCAATCTTCAAAAGGTTTTTTTCCAATCTTTCATACCAGGATCTTGGGGCTTTTTTGAGTCCATACAATGCCTTCTTCAACTTGCAGACCATATCTTCATGATCAAACAATTAGAATCCATTCAGTTGCTCAATGTATACCTCTTCTTCCAAATCTCCATTTAGGAAAGCAGAATTGACATCCATTTGATATACCTTGAAATCCTTGAAGGCAGCAAAGGCAAGAAATAATCTGACTACTTCAATTCTTTCCACTAGAGCAAAAGTTTCTTTAAAGTCAATTCCTTCTACTTGAGAATAACCCTTACAGACCAATCTGGCTTTGTTTCTTACTATGTCACCTTCTTCATTTAGTTTATTCCGAAAGACCCACTTAGTCCCAATCACATTTTTGTCCTTAGGTCTGGGTACAAGATCCCAAGTGTGATTCATTTTAATCTGAATCAATTCTTCCTCCATTGCATTAGCCTAGCTTTCATCATTGCAAGCTTCACTTATTGTTTTTGGTTCAATTTTTGAAATCAAACAATACTTCACTGAATCTTGAGCAATTTTTCTTCTTGTTTGAACACATTTGCTTCTATCTCCTATAATCTTATCTTCAGAATGATTCAGTCTTACATACCTAGGAGTTTTGGGATTTTCTTGCACTTCTAATTCTTGGATAGGTTCATCCAAACTTGTCTCTTCTTCTTGTATTTCAGGATTCTCTGGATCAATCTGAATTTGACTGGAGTTGGGGCTTGTTCTCCTTGGTCTGAGGCATCATTCTGATCATCTGCTTCATACTCATAAAACCTTGAGGGTTTTTCCATGCCTTTATCAACCTTCACATTTGTACTTTCTACAATCTTTCTCAATCTCTTGTTATAACACTGGTATGCTTTGCTTTAAGTAGAATATCCCAAGAATATTCCTTCATCACTTCTAGCATCAAACTTGCCAAGGTCTTCATCTCTTTTGATGTAGCATTTACTACTGAAGACTCTGAAATACTTTACAATAGGAGTGATACCAAACCAGAGTTCATAAGGAGTCTTACTAGTATTGCCTCTGATTTGTACCCGATTAAGAGTGTAGACAGCAGAGCTCGCAGCTTCTCTCCAATAGATCTGAGGAACATTTGCTTCTATCATCATGGTCCTAGATGTTTCCTTGATGGTCTGGTTCTTTCTCTCCACTACTCCATTCTACTGTGGAGTTCTTGGAGCAATTAACTCTCTTTATCCCATGTTTCTCACAAAATGTTATGAACTCACCAGATGTGAATTCTCCACCTTTATCAGACTTGAGGCATTTTATGTTTATGTCATTTTCATTTTCTACCATAGCCTTGACTATTTTGAACTTCTCAAGAGCTTCAAATTTCTCTTTTAAGAAAGTTACCCACATCATCTAGCAGTGGTCATCAATTAGCAACATGAAATACCTATCTCCCTATAGACTCCTGATTCTTGCCAGACCATAGAGATCAATGTGCACCAAGTCTAATAATTCGGTTGAAGATTATTCCTTACTTTTGAACGTGACTCTGCTCTGCTTACCCAACTGACATTTTTTGCATAAACTGTTAGTAGGTTTCATCAGTCTTGGAAGATCTCTTATAGCCTAAGTGTTCCTTATCTTGATGATATTATCAAAATTCACATGACACATTCTCCTATGCCACAACCAACTTTGATCAATTTGAACAAATAGGCAACTTTTGCTAGTACCAACCAATTGGAAGATGTTACCTTTTGTCTATGTACCGGATGCAATCTCAGTTCCAAAACTTTCAAAGATCTTGCATTTTCCATTTTTGAAATGAAGATCATAGCCTTTGTCCACCAACTGTCCAATATTGAGAAGATTATGCTTTAGACCTTCAACATACAGAACATCACTGGTTTTGTTCTTTCCATCAAAAGAGATGGTTCCTCTGCCTCTAATTCTACTAGCAGAATTATCTTCAAACTTTACAACTCCACCTTCATATCTTTCCAAGCTTAAGAACTTACTCTTGTCGCCAGTCATATGGTTAGAGCATCCACTGTCAATAACCCATTCATCTTTTTCTTCATCCTGAGCAGCCAAAGCACTTTCTATCATCTTATGATTAGCAGATTCAATAGGCATTGGATCTTCCTCTTTGATGGCAATAAACACCCAGTCACTTCCAGGTTTGTTTCCTATCTCAGATTTGTCATCTGTTACTCATTCATCATCATCTTCATGAACATAGTAACACTTCTTCTGAAACCTTGATCTATTAGGGTTTAGCCTTGTAAACCTTTTCGGACATCTTGAGGCAAAATGACCAATTTTATTGCAGGCATAGCATTTGAAAAATAATTTCCCTTCATACTTATCGGATCCTCTTGGTAGTATTTTTGCAATAAGGGCTTCAAGTTGTTTAGCTTATAGCTCATCTTCTTCCAAATCTTTCCTTGCTTTATCATACCAAGTTGATTTCCTTGAGGAACTTTCACCTGGATCATATCTTTGTTTACCTTTTGCAGAGGCACTAGCCTTAAATGTAGATTTAGTCTTGGGAAATGCATCACCAAACTTAGTTAACTCAAATGCAGATATCTTACCAACCAATTGATCCCCTGTGATAGTTGTTTGAGATTTGATTTCCTCAATGGCAGCAACTTTGTGTTTATATGCAGGAGGTAAAGATCTGAGAACTTTAGCAACAATTTCATCTTCATCCAGTACTCCACCAGCACATTTGATACCACACACAATCTTATTTACTTTTGTCATATATAAAGTGATATTCTCATCTTCATTCATCTTTAAGTTTTCAAACTTTCCTTTCAGACTTTATAGCTTGGAACACTTAACATATTTGTCTCCTTCCTATAGATTTTCAAGCTTTGTCCAAATTTCATAGGCAGTCTTTAATCCCATAACATTTGTCAGCTCTGAATCATACAAGGCACTTAGTAGGGCTTCTTTAGCTTGAAGATTATTTTTTGCATCTCTGACTTCATCTAGAGTTGTTGGGCCATTCCTTGGGGGAACATATTTAGTTGAGGTTATGTTCCAATACTAATATCCCATGCATTATATGTGACATTCCATGCAGCTTTTCTAGGCTGTGAAGTTTGATCCATCAAACCTTGGACTATCCTTCTTGTAGGTCGACATCCTGGATCTTCTCAAGTGGTTAAGCTTCTTCTAGAGGAACTTGTCTCTGATACCAATTGTTGGATTTAAGACAGACAACTAAGAGGGGGTGAATCAGTTGTCTCCAAAACCTGTTCTTTATTTACTTATATTTCAACAGCATATCAAAGATTCAATCATGGAAGCATAATGCAATAATTCATGAGTAGAAACAAATTCAACACGTATAACACCAAGATTTTAACGTGGAAAACCCAATTAAGGGAAAAACTATGGTGTGACTAACCCAAGATTGTATTATATGTTAGAAGAATAAAGATGAATAAAATGGCACTTGCCAGTTAGGGCTCACTGCCCGAGCACACTGCTCACAAGAGGCCCACTGCCTACAGGAGACACACTGTTTAAAAAAGAATATAAGTATTACATACTTGAACTAGAGATAAGCATCTTGACTATGCTTGAGTCAGTTCCATTTAAGTTCAACACATCTGCTCTACTTTTCGCTCCTCTTCACTACTACTTTCTCATCATTGTTAGGGGGTGCTGCCATAATAATGGGTTACACTTTCTAAGACATCCTGATTTTTGTTGAAATTACATATTTTTAGAAAATATAATGATTTAAACCTTGAAAGGTTCCATTTAAAGGATTTTAATTGAAGAGGGTTTGATCAAACCCTCTTGGATAGAACTCCACTAGTTTTAAACCATACCTATAATGGAGTCTCCTCTACACCTATCAAAATGCTAATAAAAAACCACTTTTGATTTACCTTTTGGGGGATCAAATGAATTCATTTAAAATTTATGTTTTGTAAGTATGTACTTCCTTATTATAAGCTTCCCAAAAAGTATAATTTTAAATATATTTAATTTGATTATTATATTCATTTTTTATTTCTTGTGAATGTAGGTTTTTCAATGAACATCAAGATCTTTGTTTCATACATAAGGAAAAATAGGAAAATATAGAAAAAAATTTTAAAAAATACATGTCCTCTAGGTATTGATGTCTTTATTCCAACAAAAAAGAAAAAAATAAATTCTGATACATACCAAAAAAATTATGTTCTTTATAGTACACCTATGTCTAAATTGTAATTGGTTTGACTTCAAAAATTAATTAAAAAAATATTCAATAAAAAATTATGAAACCAAATGCATCCTCTAGATATTGTAGCTACAAATCTAAATTCAAAAAAATTAGAATTTTATCCTTCATAGAAAAAAAGTTATGTTTTACACAGTACACATCACTATGTAAAAATGACTTTTACTATTAAAAACTAATTATCGAAGGAGATGGAAAAAGAAATGTAATTTGATTCCAAAAAATTTTAAATATATATATCTAGAATCTATAGACAAAATGTCACAAATCATTAGTTTGCATCATCTTCAAATTCCTCACTATTTAACAACTATAGGTGTCCGAAAGTAAAGATTTAGTTCAAAATGTTCATTTCAATGTCAAGTTTGGCCAAAAAGTGTAACCCAGTATTGTGGGATCACCCAAGACACCTTTGAATGACTTCACAACTCTTATTTATACATGACATCGACTTTGGAATGATCATCAAAGTCGGCACAACATACACTTATTTTATTATAGAGCAATTACAAAAATACAACTTGACTTATTTCAAAAACTTCATGCATATTATTCCACTGTCGGCCACACATAACTGGGACTTTAATCTTCTTCGAGGAGCATGCCATGCTTCGCAAGACATCTTCAAGATCATCCACAACATGTGCAAATCATCCGGTTGGCTAAGACTAGGAGGAACACCATCACTCAAAGGTAAGTCTTCAATTACAAGCTTAATCTTCAATGCTGACCGCCAACATGAACTGGACACAATTTAGAGACCCCCACAAGCTTGCTTGAATCACTAAGAACATCCGCACCACTTCTACTTACTATAATCATTCACATCTTCATCTAGAACCTCAAGAACACAGTCACCCATCATTGTCACATTAGAAGGATTGCTTTGTGGACCTCAAACCACAAACCAATTGAGTTGTCAATTCACATTAGCCTCCCAAACAAGTCATTAGATCCGTAGAACATGATATTGTATTTCCTGATCTCACCGGACCTATTTGTGTCATTGTGTCACCTCTGAACAGTTGCTAGAACTAGTTTTACTCTCATGGCCATAACTCCTCCATATTTGCATGCGGACCTCTCAAATCTTGACTAAATCATCTTCAGACACATATCTACAAACCCTTTGATGCGCATTCTCTAATCTTCATCTAGCTCGGATCTTCACTTCATAGAGCTTCATTGTCTTCACTAATCTTCTCTGTTTCTGATAGAACTAATTTTCTCAATATCCTCAGCACACAACTTATCCAATCCTTGACATCAATGCAACAGGAGTATGTTGACATCAATGACAACACCGGTTAGGCCCATACTAACAACATAGATAACGTAGCATGTAACCAATCTTAGCCGACTTGGTTAATTCCAGTGATTGCGGAGATCTCTTGAAGATTGTAGAAGCGTGTTGTGCCTGTTGGCAAGAGGCACTGTGTGGCTTCATGAGTGTTGTCATTGATGGCAAAAAAGTCCATCCCACACATCCACAGGACATGGTATGTCTATATTAGAAGTCAGATTGAAGAGTATCTTGGTCCAGTGAGCAAGAACAAAGCATGCAGCAAGGTCTGACAATCAGGTCCGGATCTCTCAGATGAAGTATCTCAGTAAAGTTCTGACTTAGGGAAGTTAAGAGGAGTACCTTGACTGATAGATTTCATGGATTGAGCCTCTGGTAATGAAAGAGTGAAGAGATATGAACACCTAAGTATTGGGTTCCTGTTTGGCAGAGTAGACTGAGAAAGAACTGACCGGCAGAGCATCAGACCTTAATCCGGATGAGATATTGATGGTGATCAAGGTTATTAAGGTATCATTCATGATTGGCCGACATGATTGATGACTTCTATAACTATCTTTTTGATACGCATCACTTAGTAAGCATGGATTTAGCCGACAGACCAGAGTTTGGAAATATCTTGAGTCTTCAAGATGCTGACTAGAAAGAGTATTGAAATCATTGATGTGGATATATATATACCAGATTGATTTTGGTATGAAGGTGTGTGTGGTGTGTGGTGTTGTGCGAAGAAAAGCAAAGATCAGTGTGAAAGCAGTAATATAGATCCGGTATGTGACAGGACAGCAACACCAAAGAAGAGGAAGAATGAAGTGCAGTAGATCAGTGTATTGAGCCTAACCAGAACTAAACCTCAACATATGTGGATTCTTCTCATCAGTTCAAGCAACTAGTTACTTTCTTTATACCTTGTAGACAGTGAGTCTTTTGTAGGCAGTGAGCCTCTTGTGAGCAGTGTGCTCGGGGAGTGAGCCCTAATTAGCAAGTGTCATTTTGTACTTCTATTAATTTAACAGAGAATACAATCTTGGGTTAGTCACCCCGTGGTTTTTCCCTAAACAGGGTTTTCCACGTCAAAATCATTGTGTCATGTCTATTGATTTTGTTTCTTCTTTCATGGTTATAGATGCTTATTTGTTTCAATGATGCACTGGTTGTTAAAGAAGAACAGAAAGTCAAATAATTAAGATAACTAATTCACCCCCCCTCTCAGTTATCAACAATTGGTATCAGAGTTAAGTTCATCCTAACAGAGCCTAACAGCTTGAGGAAGATCTGGGAATCTCAATGGATATGTATGGTATGAGGGAACAACTTCAGTTTGCCCTAGATGATCTTGAGCAATCTCACTCTGAAGTCAACAACCTGAGGGAAAGATTCCAACAAGCTGATGATTTTATAAATGAACTCAAAGAAAAGCGAAGTATCTCAATGAAGAAAAGAAAGGAACTACTTCAACAATTAGCAAGTCAAAATGAAGCCAACAATACTAATGAAGATCTGAATGAGAAAACCAAGCTATGTGAGAAGTTATCTAAAGAAGTCATTATGGTAAGACATGAAATGGAATCAGGAGTTATGAAATTCACCCAAGAAATTGAAGAGAAAAGAAAAAGTGAAGATAATCTAAAACAATCTCTCAAGGAGAAGTCAGAAGACTGCCACAAAATGGATAGAATAATTAGGCATCTGGAATCTGATCTTGAAGAAGCTAGAGACAATGAAGAACAACTTGAGAATCAGATAGACACTCTTAAAAGGGATCTTCAAACAGCAAATGAATACAAAGAGAAATTCAAGATAAGCTCTGCTCAACTTGAAGTTCTTCTTGAAAGCCAAAAGAGGGTAGATGACAAGCAAGGCTTGGGGTATGAGAAAGGGGAAAGCTCTGGATCCGGTCAGAAGAACTCTAGATCAGGAAATTCAAGGAACATGCCTAGAAGACCACTGGTAAGGCAACCAAATGCTCAAAGATATCCATCCGTCAATGGATACTGCCACAATTCCAATAACTTTGGTCATAAAGCAAATTAGTGTAGAAGAAGAATGAATCAGACTAATTCATCCTTCTCTGAACAGTGTTTTAACTGCAAAAGGTATGGTCACAAATCTCAAGAATGTAGAAATATGCAAATGAACAATTCATTCAATGGTAGATGCTTTGCATGCAATAGAATGGGACATATGGCTAATCAATGTAGATCAACAGGATATCAGTCAAATCTGCAAAGAAATGTTGTTTTTTACAATTGCAATAGATCCGGTCATATTGCCAAATTTTGCAGAAGTAAGAATCAGGACAAAAAGGGTCCAGTGCATCATAATCAAAACCAAGACAAAGGAAAAGGAAAAGTAAATGCAGATGAAATTCAAAGGAAAATGAACAAGATTTGGGTGAAGAGTACCGAAAATGTTGAGGATGGATCCACACCAGAATCTGGTGCAAATATTCCTTCCGGAAACTAAATAGATGACTTTGGCTCAAGGGGAGTCACAAAAGCAAACAAGTTCCCCCAGCCAGTCAATTGGTGCCTGAAATTGGCACATGGAAAGTTACGGACTAAAGGGTTCTCAGAGAAACATCTAAATAAGCATTGGTAAAGATATGCAAGATCCGTAAGAAATTTAGAAGAGGTTAATCTACCAAGATTGATCCAGTTTAACAATCATCCGATAAGAATAGGATTTTCACAGTTAGATCTAGTATGATTCAAATTGAGGTATCTTGATTTGCGGATAAATGGAATGATTAGAGAAAGGTAGATAGATTGCTAATATTCACCAAGAATAACTCTAAGTGCATCTCAGTGATCTGGAAAGATCTCTCTCAGAAATAAGGAATACAAGGTAACTGGAATAACCTAAGTTGTGCATTTATTGGAAAATGGAATTAGGGTTTGCGTAGAAATAAAAGAGTTCTTTTATTCATCATTTGTACATTTGCATTCAAGAAAAAGAGAAAGGGACCTCCGCAACGAAATTGTCTCAAGCCCATCAAAGATCAACCGCAGAAGTTGATTCTTCCAGCAATCTGATCCGAATCATATCGTGAACCCTAGAAGCGTAAAAGGTATTTTCTGCTCTTGAAAACCTCTCTCTGAATCTTTTGAAAGATGGCTACTCTGAATGTTGTGAAGATCACTGATAGGCCGCGTCCTAAATTCAAGAAACATCCCTACAAATCCCTAGAAGTTGATCCCCTCGGCACCTTTTCAAGTATTTCGCATGGGGTTTTACATGTAGAAGATGTTAGGGCATATATTCATGCAAACATTAAGGAATTTGGGGAATCCAAGCTAATGGATATCTATCACAATCAGTTAATAGATGATTCTTTTGAACTCAAACCTCAGTATAAGGCTATCCGGAACAACCATTTCTGTCAGTGCATCCATTTCCCCTGTTTTGCAGAAGATGAGTGGGTCCGATATGTTTTGAGCAGAGTACATGATAACTTCATATGGTTGAATAGACCATTTAAGATCACAAAAGATGCTATTAGCGTGGTAACCGGTTTGTACTCATCCAGAGGGTTACCTGTTCTCAAATCGGTCAAAAACCAAACTGTGAGTGAGGCTACCAGATCAAAATTTGACAAGAGGGCAATGACAATAGAAGATATCACTGATCCAGATAACAAGTTTTCCTCCATGATAATTGGTTAAAAAATATATCACTCCAGTAGAGAAAATTTAGTACCCGGAACTGTAATTTACACTACTTATCAGATGCTAAGAGAAAATGCTGACTATGATCTTTGTGAGCTTCTCCTAAACCAACTGTTAGAAAATTTGTAGAAAATAAAGAAAGATAAAAATAAATCATTCAAGTATGGTGGACTAATATTGTGCTCATTCTTTTACTTTATGAATGAGCTTCCCGGATCTAGTGGTTGGATATGGCAAAATAACAGACCAGTAGCCATACAAATCAGAGATTATTTGCATGGAATTGGTGATGCCAAGGCACAGAATATAGCACTCTGGGGCTACTTCAAGAACTTTCATAGTATGATGCAAGTCAGAGAGAGAATCCCCCAATATCTAGTTGAAAAGTATAAGGATACAGTATGCTTTATGGTAGAAACTGATCAATGCCTAATGGAGGCAGTGGAGCCAAGGATAGTCTGCATCATGCTAATGGGGTATGAAGTTGATGAGAAAATTCTAGAGCTACATATTCAACACCTGCTGAGTCAGCCCAAGGACCTTAAGGCAGAAAGGTTTGGAACCTTTGAAGAGTTTAGTGTAAAGATTCATGTAGAGCTAAGACAACCAGAGATGAAAAGAAAAGTGAGAAAAGAAGTAGAGGATATTGCCAAAAGGTATGGCATCTCAAAAGAAGCACTTGAGGCAAATAGAGAAAAACTAAAAAAGGTAGAGAAAGAGAAACAAGATACAGAAAAAGAAAGTGATTTGGTGCAAGCCCCTTCCTGGACCAGATCCTCCAAAATCTCTGCACCTGCCACCTCTAAGAGCCAAAAGGCATCAAAACCAGAAGCTCAGACATCCAGAAAGGGAAAGAAGAGGACAAAGAAAAAGGCAATCCTATACAAGTCACAAGGATGATGAAGAAACTGAAACCGATGAGGAAGTCAAGAAAATGAAGAAGAAGAAGAAAACATCTGGTGAACCCTCTACCGGTCAAGGCAAGGAAGAAAAGGCAGAAGAATTCGTTGAAAGGCCTACTCTCTACATTGATAACATAATCAAATCAGTTACTGTGGATGGCAACCTACAACCAATGGTTGAATTTTATGATGAATATGGTGAAGCTGATTAGAAGATAATGCAAGATGCCACAATCAGGTATCTAAACATCTACAACAAGGCATTCATTGAAATTATCTCTGATTCCCCAAAGCTTAAAGAAGGAACTTGAAATAAGAAAGAACAATGCCCAAGCAAAAGACATAGAAATCCAGGAGCAGATTGCTATCCAACTCTATCCCTCCATCACTCCAAAGAAAATAAACATGATCTTCAAAGATTTCAAGGATAAGTTCCAAAGCAAATCCAGAATGAATAAGTTTATGCTCGGAGAGACTGATCAGGTGGCTAAAGAGACTGAAGAGATCCTCTGAAATGCTTATAAAAGATTCAATATTCCTATTATAGAGGACTTAGGTGATGAACCCTCTGCCATGGATGACAAAGGAGAATCTACTGAGTCAGTTGCAGAAGAGTCAAGTAAAGAGAAAGCTAAGGACTTAGATTCCTCTATTCCGGAAGAAGAAGTTCTTGGAGAAGCAGACACCTCTCTTACGGATCCCCTTGTAGACTATGGAATTGAAGGAAAAGAAAGAAAAGAAGAGAGCATCAATCAAGGAGAAGAAGTGAAGGGAAGAGAAGAGGGTCAAACTGAGAAGACCACAAGTGACAGTGCTGAGGCTGTAGAAGGAAAAAAGACTCTGTCTCCAGCAAGAGACACTGCAGAAACTGTTAAGGATTTCTTGACTAAAAAAATGATGGAGATTGATGAAGTGGAGCTACTTCAAGGACCATTCAATTTTGATTCTCTCTCCCCGGTTCAAACCATGAAGATAGCATCCTTTACTCAAGCAAAGGCAAAAGAAAAACTTCTGTAGTCTCACATGGAAGACTGTGAGCTGATAGAAATTACATCCGGTGTATTGGAGAAGATCATGCCATCCTTCCAGAAGGATCTCTCGGCCTCCTCATCTGGTAATCTAAAATCTCTTGTAAATTTTGTTAATACACATTTTGATTCCTTAGAGAAGTCAGCTAAAGAAAAGGTCCGGAAGGAGTTTTTGAGAAAAATATTCTCCGAGATACAAGGATTTATAACCAATGATAGGAGAAATATGGATATTTGGATAAAGAGCTTAGAAAATGCTCTTAAAGATGGTGGAGAAGTATATAAATTTTGTTTATCCTAGTCTAAAGTGACAAATTATATTGAGAAGAAAATGAAAGAACAAGAGGATAAACTGTCAAACTTCTCTCAGAATTTTGATCCTCTCACCATATCCATAATAAACCAGGAATGTCAAACTATTGCAGTCATAAATGAGATAAAGAAGCTTGAGAAGGAGAGGAAGAACCTAATAGGTAGGGTGGGTGAACTTAGAGGGATGATTATCCCTAAATTAGAGGCCATGCATGAGGCCCTAACTGATGCTCAGACCACAGCCCGGACCAGTGATCTGACAAATCTAAAGAGGGAAGAAGCTTTTCCATTCCTTTTGAGTGGTCACATCTCAATTTTGGACAGGATGAAGCAGAGTTGGGCAACAAAATTTGTCCAGTTAAAGACAACGTTTGCAGATATACTGCAATATATGTAAGTATAACATGTATATATACTTATGCGGCTAAGTATAGTTAGATTTTTGGGGATTTTTGGTGTACGGATTCTGCCCTTTGCCATTGATGTCAAAGGGGGAGTGAGTAGCAGTGAAAAATGTGGAATCTAGCTAAGGGGGAGCTCCGAAAAATGTACCTTAGAACAGAGCATCAGCCAAGGGGGAGTGTAGTGTGACACTTAGTCATTTTTCACTAAGTGTTGCCATCAATGCCAAAGGGGGAGATTGTTGGCAAGAGGCACTGTGTGGCTTCATGAGTGTTGTCATTGATGGCAACAAAGTCCATCCCACACATCTGTAGGACATGGTATGTCTATACTGGAAGTTAGATTGAAGAGTATCTTGGTCCTGTGAGCAAGAATAGAGCATGCGGCAAGGTCCGACAATCAGGTCCGGATCTCTCAGAGGAAGTAACTCAGTAAAGTGTCAACTTAGGGAAATCAAGAGGAGTACCTTGACTAATAGATTCTAGGGATTGAGCCTCCGGTAATGAAAGAGTGAAGAGATATGAACACCTAAGTATTGGGTTCCTATTTGGCAGAGTAGACTGAGGAAGAACTGACCGGCAAAGCATCAGACCTTAATCCGGATGAGATATTGATGGTGATCAAGGTTATTAATGTATCATTCATGATTGGACGACATGATTGATGACTTCTATAACTATCTTTTTGATATGCATCACTTAGTAAGCATGGATTCAGCCGATAGACCAGAGATTGGAAATATCTTGAGTCTTCCAAATGCCGACTAGAAAGATGATTGAAATCATTGATGCGGATATATATACCAGATTGATTTTAGTATGAAGGTGTGTGGTGTGTGGTGTTGTACGAAGAAAAGTAGAGAGCAGTGTGAAAGCAGTAATACAGGTCCGATATGTGACAGGACAGCAACACTAAAGAAGAGGAAGAATGAAGTGCAGTAGATCAATGTATTGAGCCTAACCAGAACTGAACCTCAACATATGTGGATGCTTCTCATCAGTTCAAATATCTAGTTACTTTCTTTATAGCTTGTAGACAGTGAGTCTCTTGTAGGTAGTGAGCCTCTTGTGAGCAGTGTGCTCAGGCAGTGAGCCCTAATTGGCAAGTGTCATTTTGTACTTCTATTCTTTTAACAGAGAATACAATCTTGGGTTAGTCACCCCATGGTTTTTCCCTTAACAAGGTTTTCCACGTCAAAATCATTGTGTCATGTGTATTGATTTTGTTTCTGCTTTCATGGTTATGGATGCTTATTTGTTTTAATGATGCACTAGTTGTTAAAGAAGAACAGAAAGTTAAATAATTAAGATAACTGATTCACTCCCCCTCTCAGTTATCAACAGTGGTGTGGAAGATCATGTTTAAGTCCTAGCTAAGGCATGGCATGATCCATATACATCTTTATTACATTTTCTTAGCATAATTTTGTATTAGGTCAAGACCTATTTTATGTATGTTTGTAATGTCTACCTTGGAGATTGTTCCAACGGTTGATGATTGTAATGCTGACCTTGATGATCATTCCAAGGTTGATGTAGTGTATAAATACTTGTAATTGAATTGTGAAAATGTATTCAAGGGCAAAAAATGTGAAGAGAAAAGTGAAGTAAGGTAGTAGAGCAGAGCATAGGTGTTTGTGCTTCAATAGAACTAGACCTTGGTATGGAGTAGATGATGTTATCTTAGTTCAACCTTTTAGCAATAAGCCTTCTTTTGACAGTGAGCCACCCTTTGGGAAATGACCCATATAGGCATTGAGCCTCTATTTTCTGGTATTGATTTAACATATATATTTCTATGGGCTAACACCCACCGTGGTTTTTTTTTTAGTTTTCCACGTAAAAATCTGGTGTCTCTTGTGTTGTTCATGTTTTTGTGTTGAGTTTCTCATTTGATGCTTTCATGGTTATATCTGGATATAAGTAATTGATGAGTTGATGATCATATTTGGTTAAAAGTTTTATGACAACTAATTCACCCCCCTCTCAGTTGTCCGATGCAGTTCTACACCTACTTTCACACCTTTTTCCACTATTAAGGCACCTCTTGAAACCTTCTAATTTTTATCATTAAAAGTAATTGTGCAACCTTCATCACCTAGCTGCCTTGCTGAAATTAAATTCCTACTTAGCCTTGGAACGTGCCTTACCTCTTATAGTAGCCAATGATTCCCATTCTGCAACTTAATCTTAATTCTTCCCTTTCCAACAATCTAACAAGGGTCGTTATCTCCCAACTGAACCAGTCCAAAATCCCCTTGGACATAATCAAGAAAATAACTTGTATGGGGCGTAGCATGAAGTGAGGCCCCTAAATCTAAAACCCATGAATCATCAGCATTATCTAGGGAAAGAATCAAAGCATCATCTTCAGATTTATTACTTACCACATTTACCTCCTTATTACCTTCTCGTTTGTCTCATTCTTTATTCTTCCGAGACCAGCAATCTTTCTTCAAATGACCTGGTTTACCATAGTACCAGCAATCCTTCTATCCTCTGGATTAGGACCTCTTCTCCTTTGATTTTTCTCATAGCTTCCTATGACCTCCAAAACCTTTTCCTCTCTCCTTTGATTTGCCCTTGCTTTCTGCATTCAAAACACTACCTGATGTAGACCCTCCTGATCTTTTCCGTCGCATTTCCTCACTAAGGATAACACCAATAACATCATCAAATTTCAAAGTATTTGAACTAGAGATAGAGTTACTTACATCCATTACCAAGTTATTCCAGCTTTCTAGAAAAGAACATAAAACAAAGAGAGCCCTCACCTCTTTAGTAAATTTCACTTTTACAGAACTTAACTAACTGGTAATCGTATTAAACTCGTTTAAATGATCTATCACAGATCCACCTTCAATCATTTTTAGATTAAACAAATGCTTCATGAAAAATACCTTATTTGAGGCTAAGGGTTTTTCATACAATTTAGCCAAATCTTTCATCAATTCATTTGTTGTCTTCGCTTCTGATATATTGAATGCCACAGATGGTGTCAGGCACAACCGTATGGTTCTCAGTGCCTTTCTATCTAGAAATTTCCAATCCTCATCAGTCATTGCTGCCAATTTCTTGGTTATTCCTTCCAACAACCTCCATAAATCCTTCTGATAGAGATAATCCTCCATCTACATCTTCTATAACTGATAGTTCTACCCATTGAATTTATCTATCTTCAATTTACCCTCCTCTTCCATTGCTCCCACTTAACCGTGAGACTCTCACTCAACCATGAGACGTTCCTATAGATGATAATTGAACACAACCCGCTCTGATACCACTTGTTAGGAATTGCATGCAAAAGATATCAATTAAATGCAAATAAAAATTAAACAGAGGAGTGAAAAATACACAGAAATAAAAATAGTGAGAGACAATTTTTAAAATTGTTCACCCAAACTTGGGCTACATCCACCAATAGAGAGTCTAATATTATTATCCAGCAAATCAAACCGATTACAACCAGCAATCCTTGCAACCCAATATTGTTGCAAATTCTACAATACAACATCAACAGAAACCCTATCCCTTAACCATTTTATCAAGACTTATGTCGGTTACAAAATAGGGTTTTTTATGTCGGCCAATATCACTGCCCCTTGACCCAGTCTTGGGGGCGCTACCTCCAAACCCCCATTAAATAATTTGGGGGGAAACTACGCCAATAAAAGTGGGGAAATTTTAACCTCCGAGTCTGATTAGGCTCCATATAACAACATGTTTGAGATAGGTCCCGGATCCATAGGATTTAACATGTAGATTCTAAATTTTTGAGGATCCACTAGATTTCAGACTTAGTCAGTTTTTCAGGGTTTTAGGACACCAGACTTAACCAATTTCAGGGTAACAGAGCTATGTGTCAGGATGAAGGTATATGGACCCCTTAGTCAAATGTTGTGAAATTTGACATGATTTTGTAACTCTAAGGCATGGAAACTAGGAATTTCAACATGACACATCCTGCAGTAGCAATTTTAAGGACTATATCCAGTGACATAGGATGTTAGCACAAAATATAGTAACACCCAATTTTAGCACAAAAGGAAACAAACGTCTACTCCTTAAGCACAAACCCAATCAAGACTCCTCCAAATCAATCATGAAAGACATCAAATTACTTCAAACATACCTGATACTCAAATTTTGAACAAATCTTGCATTCTAAGCACAATTTCACTTTCTCATTGTCATAAAGAGGAAAGGCTAAGACTCCAAGCCAAAGCAAAAGAGGGGATCTCCATTTGACAAAATGGGGCGTGTGTACAAGGCACATCAAGATCCACCTTAATCTCTCTCAAAGGAAGAGTATCACATTTGAGAAAGATCTAGCAATTTTATAAGACCGGCATGCATGATATGCAGCAGTTGCTGCCACAATAATGGGTTACACTTTCTGGGACATTCTGATTTTTGCTGAAATCACATATTTTTAGAAAATATAATGATTTAAGCCTTGAAAGGTTCCATTTAAAGGATTTTAATTGAAGATGGTTTGATCAAATCCCCTTAGATTCAAACCCCCTTGGATAGAAGCCCGCTAGTTTTAAACCATACATATAATGGAGTCTCCTCTACACCTATCAAAATGCTGATAAAAAACCACTTTTGATTTATCTTTTGAGGGATCAAATGAATTCATTTAAAATTTATGCTTTGTAAGTATGTAGTCCTTATTTTAACCTTCCCAAAAAATATAATTTTAAATATATTTAATTTTATTATTATATTTATTTTTTATTTCTTGTGAATGTATGTTTTTCACCAAACATCAAGTTCTTTATTCTACACACATAGAAAATTAGTAAATAACCAAAAAAAATTATAAAAAATATCTATGCACTAGGTATTCATGTCCTTATTCAACAAAAGAAAAAAAATTAAATTTCGATACATACAGAAAAAGTTATGTTTTACGGAATACGTCTATGTCTAAATTATAATTGGTTTGACTTCAAAAATTAATAAAAAAATATAAATTCAACAAAACATTATGAAACCAAATACATACACTATATATCGGTGTTACCAATCTAAATTAAAAAGAATCATAATTTTAGCCTTTGTAGAAAAAAAGTTGTGCTACGGAATACACATCACTTTAAAAAAATGTTGTTTACTATTAAAAACAAGTTATCAAAGGAGATACAAACACATTTACAATTTAACTCCAATTTTTAAAAAATATATATATTTAGAATCTGCAAACAAAATCTCACAAATCACTAGTTCGCATCATCTTCAAATTCTTAATGGTTTAGCGGCTATAGGTGTCAGAACGTGAAGATTTAGTTCAAAATATTGATTTCAATGTCATGTTTGGCCAAAAAGTGTAACCCATTATTGTGGGTATAATTCCTGGCTCATAGTTGCATATAGAACAGGGTTTGTGGTTAGTCTTTTGAGTCTTACATTTGATCGTTATTGGTTTCATTCTAGTGAACAAATTTAATTAATTAAATTCAAGGAAAAGAAATAATGCATATATATATATATATATATATAGTTATTGTGAATGTGAATATATGTGTGTGTATATATATTATGTCACAAACAAATACACAGATATATATAGATATATATTAAATATAGATGATTAAATTTATATAAATGAATTTATTATAGCCTATTTTATTAAACCTGTTAAATATATTACAATTATATGCATCCATTTGTATATATTATTTAAATATTACACATGTAAGTATATAATGTAAATTGTAAAATAATATCATTGTTTTACTTACTAGTAATTTGGTAATAGTGAATAACATTATTACTTTACCGTCAGTAATTTGACAATGGTGAATAAAAAATATTATTTTCTTACTGATAGAGCACAAGGGAAATGAATGAGTTTTAATATTATTTTTCCCAACAGTTGTAATTCTCTGTATGAAACACTTGTTAGTTGCTCAGAAAAGTATTTTGCATTTATTTGTCATGCTCTAGAATGTTTGCATGGATATGACGTGAGTTGTTGGGCCCAAGGCTACCTGGGACTATTTCATTATTGCTTGTCAATAGAAAATCATGAAAACAACATCTGGGACTTTGGAAGTCATGGAAATAAAAATTGTAAAAGAGATTTTGGAGTAGGGGAATGTGGTCAGGGAAAATACAGAGAGAAAAGACAAGGAAAAGGAAGAGGAAAGAAGCAAATTGCAGGAGGAATTTAAAAGGAAAATTGAAGTCTCTAAGCTCTGTACAGGTAAGTGCAGTTTCTATCTATCTATATTGAAACAATTAATGAATCTATGTACTCCTTGAAATAATGCTTTTTAATTATTGAGAAATCTCTTCCATGAATGTTATCTATTGAAGCAACCAAATTTTTTATGCCTGCATCTAAGAAATTTAATAAGCATAGGAGACTCATATCTATGTTTTTATTTATTCAAAGAACTTGGAATTTGTCATTCCAACCTGTAGATGCATATGTTGCAAAACTAACAGAGCCCCAAATTGGGTGCTCAAGAATCACTCCAGACATGAATAAAAATTAGAATGGCTTTAGCTAGCAAAAAAAATGAAATACTCTAGCCAATTGGTGTGAGCAAATTTGTAAGCACTCTTTCTAACCAGCAAGAATTGCAAAGCAAAACATGGAAGAGGGAAAGGCGCCACATCCAAAGGGGCGTGCCTCATATGACTAGCCACTGCAAATCACATACATTTTACATTTGTTTTTATCAATTAAATCGAACAAATAATAATAATTTGAGCCATACAAGGCGCCACTGAAAGGAAAACATGAAATTGTTGATGGCAACAACTTCCAGCAAGAATTCAAGCCATGCATAGCCTTGGAATTTAACCTACTTTGATAGATAATATTTTAAAACAAAAACCTTTATGGTACGGTTCCCGGATGAAGCCAAATCTACATACAAATCAAAGAAAATAAGTAAACCTCTAAGAGACGTTGCAGAGGAGCTCATGGAGTTAGCTCATGAGGCCGCACATGTTGAAGCCTTTAAAGGCTCTTAGAACCCTAAACGATTTTATAATCTTCTTTAGAATTTGATTACTTTCAATAGAATATTTATTGTTTTCCTTGCGGGAGGAAAATAGCAAGAAGGAATTATTGTTGAGCAAAATTTAGAAATGAAAGATAAATCATTTAGTTAAACTAAGTGATATAATTATAGGATTGTAATTCATGAAATTTAAGGTAAATAAATATTTGTGTTGATTATCATATATTATGGAACTATTGTAACTAAATTAAATTTAAAGTTGAAACATGCAAGTTAAGGTGTTTGATGGAATGATCCCAGGCAGAATATTTCTGAAGGATTGGAATCACTTGACTGTTTTGCCATCACATGGATTTATGGTTTGCACTTCTATATGTTTGCTTATGGGAAATGGGTAGAATACATTAGTTAAATCCATACACATTATCATGCATGTCGGCCTCTAAGAGCTAGTTTCTTCGGGATGGGTCGGGCTATTCATGTGGGTAGCACGAGGAAGCCTTTGGCTTCGTGGTAGAGTGGAAGTCACCTCTATGATGCTCTCTCTGCTTTGGGTTACAAAGGAGGAGCTAAGTGCGAGAGATTTCACCGAGATGCCACGATTATACATGGAAACTTGCTACTTTCTAGATGGAAAGTTATGTACTAGAAATGTAATTAAATTGTAATCTATTCAACATATGTATATGTTGTGTATTCTTTGTCCCTATGGACATATCTGATGTAATGACCTCATTATGAGTTGTATTTACATATGATGGACTTATTATTGATTATGGGACATAGATGGATTAGTAGAGATGTATGACTCTAACATTCATCAGGGTTGGAATTGTTGCAAAATAATTGCAAATGTTATAATACAATTCCTTGGACATTATATTATGTTATGTGGAACATGTGTATCATTATTATGTAATCATCAAATGTATTGTATTTTTCACCTATGATGATCTTATGGATGTTGAGTATAGCTTAACTTTATATTAATTTATTATCATTTTCTATTAATCATATTTGGACAAAGTTTTAAATGGAATTATAAATGTTCGAATGATCATTGATATAGTATTAATGCATTTTTATTATGGATATTAAATGGTGATGTTATAGTGAGCCTCCAGATTTATCAAACTATCCTTCACATTTGGCAAATGTCTATTTTATTTGGAAGATCTCTATTTTAGTAGTTTCTCCAAACTTGGCAGCAATTCCACCAAATTTAGTAAAAATTGAATTTTTAATTTTTGCCCCCCTCTAGAATGCAATTTTGATTTTACACTCAAACTTTGTAGCCTCCGTTCTCAGTCATATAAGCTTTTTTAGAGAAATATTTTTAATTTGGGGTATAATTTCATAGGATTCGTAGTGGTGTAGACATTTTTTATTTTGGTATTTGATTTTTCTTGAAATTGTAAATTTTCACACCTATTATGGAGCAATTTTCATTTTGAGAACTTCCAGGGCTTTATTTGGGCTCATATGGTAACATGTTTTAATAAATTGTTCTAGGTGCATAATTTTTTGAGTACTTCACACTAGTGTAATTAGATTGATCTAGTTCTACATCAAAATTGTACTTTCATTTTAAGGTCTAATTTGGCATTTGCATATACTAAGATCAAAAGACCACTTTGTTGTTTTGGCTAGTGGAAACTATAATTGCACTAAGTGAAAAGTTTCAAGATCATATTTTTCTAGGGGGGATCATTGATTGAGTGAATTTGGGGGGGAGGGTGGGGTAATCCTGTGCTTTTGTTAGATTGAGTCTCTTGATTGGTTTATTATGTGACTAAATTTGAGGAGTTAATCATGGGTATAAAAAGGAATCCTACTATAATATGATTAGAGAGATGGAGTCATAATCCTTGGCAAGATGGAAATCTTGACACATTTTAGGTGGCTTCATCTTTTTCCCTATCTCTATTGACTATTTCCTAAACCTATATCTTATTGGAAGAAACTTGTGTGGAATTTTAAGATTGAACAAATCCTAGGAGTGATTGGTTGTAGTGTTGATATTGACACCTAGATGGCCACCACTAATATTGAGTGCCTTCATGACCTTTGGATCAACATTTGGGGGATGTATGGAGATCCGGTTGATCCTCCATTACCAAAAGATCATATCTTGGATTGTCTTATTCCACTTGATGTTTTTCAACCATATTATCATAAAATAGCTATAATGCTTAATGAATGTGAAGAACTTGAATGACGAGATGACATAGAGACTTCTATAGATGCCCACTCTCCTCCTACAAAGACTTATATTAAGACTTCAAATTATATGACTCTTAATCCAAATTTAGAGCATTCATCTTCATTATCTATGAGTCAACATCTTGAGGCTAAGGACTCTTGTTATTATGTGGAAAAGAGTGATCTAGCCTTAGGAGTTAAACTAGGTCAAACTCTCTTGTACAAAAATTGAGACACAAACCGAGCTTGGATTCTACCCTTGAGGGAGAGCCAAACTACAAGGGTTTCGCCTCTTTGTTGTATAGACGAGTGTCAAACTAAGTTAAAACAATCTAGCTAGGGCACAAGATCAAACCCTAATTGAGAGAGATTAAGTTATAGAAGACTATCAGGAAGTGAAATTAGAGAAACTAAATGAACAGTAGAGATGAGTAAATAGATCATAATAGGAACCTAGAGTCAAAATTTCACAGGAACCAGGGCGCTCAGGTGCCCTGGGCCTTTTTTAGGGTTTACAGAAACTAAAACTTTCATCAAATCTGTACCTAAAATACTTGTCCTCTCCCAAACTGATATCTCCAGAAACTTGTTCCCCTGATCTGCACATAAGAAAGAAGGGGAAAATGTTGTGGCTATATAGGAGCTTGCCTTATTTAAGCCCCCTATTTTGGTATTCCTACCTCACAGATAGCCAAGATTAGAACTAGATGTGTATGCTCAGAAAACCTAAGTGTGATTAGCCTTAACATGCAAGATCTAATCAAATAATATCAAACCCTAATCCTATATGACTCAATCAAATAGGAAGGAATGATACAAAAGATGTTTCACTCAAGGAAGCTCACAACTTCACTTCAAGGATGAAGATTCATGGAAGGTTTGATGAATAAGAAGGCAATGCAACCATACCCTTGGAGGGTACTCAAGACAATCGCAAGTTGGTGGTTCCAACCCTTCTCCCAATCATGCAAAGTGCTTCAACCTAGGAACAAATAAGATAGACTAAAGATCTCATCTCCTAGCCTTCATACAAATCTTTCCAAGAGCAAAGTAGAACTCCACTTGATCAAAAACCTATAATAATACAAATAGCATAAAAAGCATAACAATAGGGAGTTATGTCACCTAAAAATCAATCTAGTTTAAATTGAAACAAGTCACTTACTTTTATACAAAAATATAGAAAAGAGTAATTTGAATTAAAATGTTGAATAACGTGCCAAAAAGTAAATTTGAGTTTATGGTCATCATAAACAACACTAAAGTAGACTTGTAGACCTAAATTGCCTTCCTAAAACTGTTGAAGTTGTAAAAGCCAGTCTCACAGAACCCAATGATCACCTGCAAGCAAAATAACCTATCACGTAGAAGAGATTTGAACAACACACAAATATTGCTCTTCAAGCCAAGAGAGTAAAATTGCATAAATAAGAATGAATAATTACAAAGAAATCAATTCTTAAGAAAGGAGATCAAAACCCTAAAATGAACCCTAGGATTTAATAAAAGAATTATTAAATAATAAAAGTGCCTAAGTTTAGTTTAAGTGAAAAATAAAGTAAAGGTGACTTAATTAATTAATCAATATGATTAAATTAATTAAGTAATTAACCTATTACTCTAACACCCCCCCTTAAGATGAACTTAGGCAGAAGCTAAAAAACTAAGGACAAAATGCATGAAAGCAAAGATGGGTCCCAACAACAAGGCCAGATGAGGTACCCAAATACAACCAAATCTCTGTAAAGTGGAGAAAAGGAGAAAACCTAGTCGAAAAAACTCCTCTCCAAAAAGAGATGAAAGCATGTAAAAAAACATGAAGGAAGGAAGACCTCATGAAGACCCCCTAAAGACAACTTCCTTCACCCCAAGCATAGATCGCAACTGAACATAGCAAGGTGATGCCAAAGGTTTCATGAAGATGTCTGCAACCTACTCCTCTGTAGGAATGTACTCCAAGATGAGAGAACCATCCTGAATCAACTACTTGATGAAGTGCATGTGGATCTCAATGTGCTTAGTCTGTTGATGCTCCACTGGGTTGCGTGAAATGTGAATAGCACTCTGATTGTCACACCAAAGAAGAGTGGAACTATCTGGAGGAAAGCTAAACTTAGTCATCAAATTTTGAAGCCATAAAACCTCCTGGCTAGCTAAAAGTGCAGCTCGGTACTCAACCTCTGTAGATGATAATGCAATAGCAAATTGCTTCTTGCAAGACTGTGTAATGGGACTAGAACCAAGGCAAAAAACAAAGCTAGAAGTAGACTTCCGATCATTGACATCACCAGCCCAATTTGTGTCAGTGAAGCCAATAATGTGAGGTGCTCCTGATGCCCTGAATATACCTTAAGATACATTTGGAAGCTTGTCAATGGCTCTCATGTGGATCATGTGAGAACCGAGAGACAAGACCAACTGCAAAGGAAAGATCAGGACGGGAATGTGTCAGGTACAATAAGATGCCAACCAACTACTTGTATAATGTAGAATCTACTGAAGGAGTAGTGCAAGTGGAAGACAAGACAACACCTGAATCGAATGGTGTGGGGGCAAGCTTGCAATCAAGCATGCCAAATCTCTGAAGCATATCAAGAGCATACTTCTGCTGAAATATGGAGATCCCATTTAAAGACTGAATAACCTGTAGACCAAGAAAGTAATGCAGAAGACCAAGATCTATCATCTCAAACTGCTCCATCAAAGCTCTCTGAACACTCTAAATCATGGAGCATGAGCTACCTGTAAGAATCATATCATCAACATATAGCACAAGGATCAAAAGATCACTTTCCTGACGCTAAATGTACATTGTGTGATCAGAATGATAGTGAGTGAAGCCAGAAGAAAGCATAAAAGAGTCCATCTTCTCATACCAATCCTGAGCGGCTTGTTTGAGACCATATAATGAATGTCAAAGTTTACAAACCAATGAAGTGTCATGCACAAATCCCTAAGGCTTCTCCATATAGATCTCCTCATGTAGGTCTCCATGCAAGAAGGCACTCTTCACATCCATCTGAAAAATTGTCCATCCCTATGAAGCTGCTCGTGAAATTACAAAGCGAATAGAATTCATCTTGGCAACAGGAGCAAAGGTCTCAGAGTAATCAATACCCTCACCTAAGAAAACCCCTTTGCAACAAGATGTGCCTTGTACTTATTAATCAAACCATCTGCAACAAACTTGGTATGGTACACCCACTTGCACCGAACCAACTATCTTCCCTTAGGAAGATGTACAAGATCCCAAGTATTATTCTTCATCAAAGAAGAATACTCCTCCTCCATAGCTCTATCTCACTCAGGAGTACATGTTGCCTCTGAAAACTTCTGAGGATCACCTGAAATGGTATGACTCAAAAGCCTAGCACCTATTGTTTGTGCACGGGTACAATGGAAATATGAAGGATCACCTGCCAAAGAGCCAACTACCTCAACAGTAAAACAGGCCCACTTGGGCAAAGGCTGAGTATATAGTGGTGGTGGTGAACGTGGAGCATCATCAACATCATCCTCAAGAGATAAGGAATCCTCAAGAGATGAAGTGGGAGGAGTAGGAAATGAGGGAGAAGTTGGTGATGGAAAATTCATTCGAGGAAAGCACTCATCAGACTAGAATCTCATCGAAACAAGACCTCTCTAGAATCAGGATCAAACAACTCGTATTCCTTAACATCCTCACAGTAGACAACAAATATGAGTGGTCAACTTTTCCTCTCCATGGCTTTCTGCTGAGCATCAGGAATGTATGCCCAAGCCTCACTACCAAAAACTCAGAATGTAGAAACATCGGGCTTGACATGGGTCCAAGCCTCCTCATGAGTCATATGCCATAATGCCTTATGAGGCATTTGATTCTAAATGTAATTGGCACAATTCACTGCCTCGGCCTAGAATGAAGAATCCATATCACGTGACTGAATCATACAATTGGCCATCTCCCGTAAAGTTCTATTCTTTCTCTCAACAACACCATTCTACTGAGGGGTGTAAGGAACTGAAAGCTAATGTTGCAAACCATGCTCAGTACAAAAGTCCTTGAAAGCCTGATTGACATACTCCCCCCATTTTCTATGTGTATACTCTTGATAGAAAGTCTAGACTGCTTCTCCACAAATATCTTCAAGATCCTGAAAGTATCAAAGACATCGCTCTTCTACTTAAGAAAGTACACCAATGTACGCCTGGAGAAGTCATCAATGAATGTGAGCACATATTTGGCCCCTGAAAATGAAGAAGTTGGAAAGGACATGAGGTCACTATGTACCAACTCCAAGGGTGCCTTAGCATGTGTGGCTCTACCCATAGGAAAAGAAACCCGGTGATGTTTGCCAAGTACCCAGCCTCAACAAACACCATCAGTATAGGAAATATGAGGGAGCCCAATCACAAGTGCCTATGTACTCATCTGTTGTAGATATCTATAATTGACATGGCCAAAACGCTCATGCCACAACTTGCTCACTATGTCTACATGTGCTATAAGTGATGAACCAGAACCATCTGAGCTCTCAAAGCCATCAAATATGTATAAGCGGGATGCAGGATCAACACACCCAGTAGCCACAACTAAATTAGGATCATGGAGGTCTTGAATAACCACATCATGTGATGAGAACTCAACTGTCTTACTAGTGCCAGAATGGCAAATCTGGTAAATGAAAAGGAGGTTTGTCGAAATGGCAAGAACAAAAAGAACATCCTAAAGACAACCACCATCCAATGGAATAGGACCTAAACCCAGAAAGCTATGTAAAATCACCAACTACAATCTGTGAAGTGCCATAATGAGCAAGTGTGGTAACAAACTCCTATGTGTCATGTGGTGAGAAGCACTAGAATCTAGAATCCATGTGGATGCTAAAGGTACAGTTCATGCAGAAAGAGCATGACCTTTCCCTGTGTGTGGGAAAGAAGACTGAGGTGAAGAGATATGATGCTCCTGCATGGCCTCCTCTAAAGCCTCTAATCTTTTCCAACACCTGGTAACTGGATGACCTTTCTTGCCACAAAAACTGCAAGGATCACCTGATTTCTTCTTTGTCTTGGAGGAAGACTCACCAAACTTAAAAGACTTACACTGCTTAGGATTAGAGTGTGGTTTGGAATCTGACTTAGGAGTGTTGATAACTGAGAGGGGGGGTGAATCAGTTATCTAGATTATTTTAACTTTTTGTTCTTCCTTAACAATTAGTGTAGGATCAAATTAAGTAAGCATGCATAACCATAAAAACAGAAATAAACTCAATACACATAACACAATGATTTTGACATGGAAAACCCTGTTAAGGGAAAAACCACAGGGTGATTAACCCAAGATTGTATTCTCTGTTAAAAGAATAAGGTAGTACAAAATGGCACTTGCCAATTAGGGCTCACTGCCCAAGCACACTGCTCATAAGAGGCTCACTGCCTACAAGAGACTCATTGTCTACAAGTCATAAGAGAGTAACAAGATACTTGAACTGATGAGAGGCATCCACACATGCTGAAGTTTAGTTCTAATTAAGCTCAGTACACTGATCTACTACACTTCATTTTTCCTCTTCTTAGGTGCTACTGTCCTGTCACATACCGGACCTGTATTACTACTTCCACTCTGTTCTCTGCTTTTCTTCGCACTTCACAACACCACACACACCCCTTCTCATTGAGATCCATCTAGTATATATATCCGCACAAAGGATTTCAACAACTTTCTAGTCAGCATTCGGAATACTTCACTATTTTCTCAAACTCTGGTCTGTTGGCTGAATCCTTGCTTACCAAGTGATGCGTATCAAGGAGATGCTTGTAGAAGTCATTAATCATGTTAGCCAATCATGAATGATACCTCAGGAAGCTTGATCACCATCAATATCTTATCCAAATTAAGGTCTGATGCTCTGTCAGTCAGTTCTTCCTCAGTCTACTCTACCAAACAGGATCCCAATACTTAGGTGCTCATATCTCTTCACTCTTTCTTCATCGGAGGCTCAATCCCTAGAATCTATCAGTCAAGATACTCCTCTTGACTTCCCCAAGTCTGTACTTTACTGAGATACTTCTTCTGAGAGATCCAAACCTGATTGTTGGACCTTGCTGCATGCTCTATTCTTGGTCATCGGACCAAAATACTCTTCAATCTAACTTTCGGTATGGACACATCATGTCCTACGGATGTGTGGGATGGACTTTGTTGCCATCCATGACAACACTCATGAAGCCACAACATGTCTCTTGCCAACAATCTCCCCCTTTGGCATTGATGGCAACACTTAGTGAAAAATGACTAAGTGTTAAAGTATACTCCCCCTTGGCCTGATGCTTTTGTTCTTATGTACACTTTTCCGGAGCTCCCCCTTAGCTAGATTCATCATTTTTCACTGCTCCTCACTCTCCCTTTGACATCAATGGCAAAGGGTAGAATCTACACACCAAAATTTTTAAAAAGAAATCTATACATATCCGCATAAGTATATATACAAGTTGTACTTACATATACTTAAGTATATCTACAAAAGTATTCTTCAACTGTACAACTTATGTCACCCAACTTTGCTTCATCCTGTCCAAAATTGAGATGTGACCACTCAACAGGAATGCAAAAGCTTCTGCCTTGTTAAGATCTATTAGATCATTGGTCCGGGTTGTGGCCTGAGCATCAATTAGGGCCTCATGCATGGCCTCTAACTTAGGGATAATGATCCCTCTAAGTTCACTTAACCTGTTTATTCTATTTTTCTTCTCCTTCTCAAGCTTCTTTATTTCTACAATAGTCTGACATTCTTGACTTACTATGGAAGAGGAGAGAGGATCAAAACTTTGTGATAAACTTAACAGTTTATCCTCTTGCTCTTTTGCTTTCTTCTCAATATCCTTGGTCACTTTAGGCCAGGATAAATAATATATATATATATATATATATATATATATGCCATCTTTGAGAGCATTTTCTCAGCTCTTTATCCCAATATCCATAACTCTCCTATCATTTGATATTAGACCCTGCACTTCGGAGAATCTCTTATCCAAAAATTCCTTCTGGACCTTTTCTTCTGCTGACTTCTCTAAGGAATCAAAATGCGTATGAACATAATTTACAAGAGACTTTAGATTACCAGATGTGGAGGCTGAAGGATCCTTTTGGAAGGATGGCATGATCTTCTCCAATACACCAGATGTAGTTTCTATGAGCTCATAGTCTTCCATGTGAGACTTCAGAAGTTTTTCTTTTGCCTTTGCTTGAGTAAAGGATGCTAGCTTCATGGTTTGAACTGGGGAGAGGGAATCAAAATTGAATGGACCTTGAAGCAGTTCTGGTTCATCAAATTCCATCATCTCTTTGGTCAAGAAATCTTTGATAGTTTCTGTAGTGTCTCTTGCTAGAGACAGAGTCTTCTTCCCTTCTGCAGTCTCAGAACTGTCTCCTGGAGTCTTCTCTGTTTGGTCTTTTTCTTTTTCCTTTACTTCTTCTTGACTAGTTTTCTCCTTTGATCTTTCTTCTCCTTTAGATCTAGATTTTGCTAGGGAAACCGGAGGAGAGATGTGTGCTTCTTCATGGACTTCCTCTTCCAAAACAGAGGAATCTAAGTCCTTAGCTTTTTCTTCACTTGTCTCATTAGCCTCTTCTGCCATTGTCTCAGTAGATTCTCCTATGTCATCCATGATAAAGGGTTCATTACCTAAGTCCTCTATAATAGGAAGATTAAATCTTTTAAAAGCATTCCATAGAATATCTTCTGTTTCTTTTGCCACTTTGTCAGTTTCACCAAGCATAAGTTGATTCATTCTAGCTTTGCTCCGGAACTCATCCTTGCAGTCTTTGAAGATAATGTTCATTTGTTTAGGGCTAATGGACGGATAGAGCTGAATAGCAATCTGCTCCCGAATTTCTAGATCTTTTGCTTGGGCATTGTTCTTCCTTATTTCAAGTTCTTTCTTTAAGCTTTTAGGAATCAGAGATATAATTTCGATGAATGCTTTGTTGTAGATGTTGAGATACCTGACTGTGGCATCTTGCAATATCTTCTGATCAGTTTCATTATATTCATCATAAAATTCAACCATTGGTTGTAAGTTCCCATCCACAGTAACTGATTTGATGATATCATCAATGCAGAGAGTAGGTTTTTCAACAAATTCCTCTACCTTCTCCTCTTTGTCTTGACCAGTAGAGGGTTCACCGGTTGATTTCTTCTTCTTCTTCATTTTCTTTAATTCCTCGTCTATCTCTGTCTCTTCATCATCTTTGAGGCTTGTGTATGATCTTGTATCTTTTGTCTTTGTTCTTTTTTCTCCTTTATCGGATGATTTTTCTTTCAGTTTTGATGCCTTTGAGCTCTTAGCAGTGGCAGGTGCAGAGTTCTTAGAGGATCTGGTCTGGGAGGGGGCTCCTACCGAAGCACTTTCTTTTTCTGCTTCTTGCCTTTCTTTTTCTACCCTTTCCATATTTTCTCTGTTTACATCAAGTGCCTTCTTTGAAATTCCATGTCTCTTAGAAAATTCTTCTACTTCTCTCCTCACTTTTCTTTTCATTTCCGGTTGTCTTGTCTCCACATGAATCTTCACACTCAACTCTTCAAAAGTTCCAAATCTTTCTGCCTTAAGATCCTTGGGTTGACTTAGCATGTGTTGAACGTGTAGCTCTGCAATTTTCTTATCTACTTCATACCCTATTGGCATGATCCAGACTATCCTTGGCTCTACTGCCTCCATTAGGCACTGATCAGTTTCTACCATGAAGCAAACTGTATCCTTATACTTTTCAACTAGAGATTGGGGGATTCTTTCTCTGGCTTGCATCATATTCTGAAAGTTCTTGAAGTAGCCCCAGAGTGCTGTGTTTTGTGCCTTGGCATCAGCAAGTCCATGGAAATAATCCCTAATTTGTATGGCAACAGGTCTGTCATTTTGCCACATCTAGCCACTAGATTCAAGTAGCTCATTCATGTAATAGAAGAACAGACAGAGTATCAAGCCACCGTATTTGAAGGAATTCTTCTTGTCCTTCTTTATCTTCTGCAGATTCTCCAAAAGTTGGTTCAAGAGAAGCTCACAAAGATCATAGTCGGCATTTTCTTTTAGCATCTGATAAGCTGTGTAGATTGCAGTTTCAGGTACTAAATTTTCCCTGCTGGAGTGATATATCTTGTAACCAATTATCATAGATGCAAACTTGATATCCGAATCAGCAATATATTCAATTGTCATTGCCCTCTTGTCAAATGTTGATCCGGTAGCCTCACTCACAGTTTGGTTTTTGACAGATTTGAGAATAGGTAACCCTCTGGATGAGTGTAAACTGGTTACCACCCTAATAGCATCTTTTGTGATCTTGAATGGTCCATTCAACAACATGAAGTTGTCATGCACTCTGCTCAAAACGTACTGGACCCACTCATCTTCTGCAAATTAGGGGAAATGGATGCATTGTCTGAAATGCTTATCTCGGATGGCTTTCTACTAAGGTTTGAGTTCAAATGAATCATCTATTAACTGCTTGTGGTAGATATATATCAGCTTGGATTCCCCAAATTCTTCAATGTTTGCATGAATGTATGCCCTAACATCTTCAACATGCAAAACCCCAGGCAGAATGCTAGAAAATGCATGTAAGGGATCCACTTCTAGAGATTTGTAGGGATGTTTCTTAAATTTAGGGCGTGGCCTATCAGTAATCTTCACAACATTCGGAGTAGCCATCTTTAAAGATTTAGAGAGAGATTTCAAGAGCGGAAAATACCTTTTACGCTTTTAGGGTTCACGAAATGAGCTGAAAAGATCACCAGTTGACTTGAATTATGTGATTGATCCTTGAGAGAGATGAAGCAAACTTGTTTGCATAGCTCTTCTTATCTTTTTTTACTAATGCAAATATGCAAATGACAAGCAAACGAACCCTTTTATCTCTGAGCAAACCCTAATTTCATTTTGTAATAAATGCATAGCTTAAGTTATTCTGGTTGCCTTATTATGAGAGAGATTTTTCTGGATCACTAAGATGTACTTAGAGCTGATCTTAGTGATTAATTTTAGTGTCTCTGCTTTCCTCAAATCATCCCCTTTATCCACAGATTAAGATGTTTCAGTTTGGAATCACACTGGATCAAACTGTGAAAATCCTGCTTCTTACCGGATGACTGTTAAACTGGATCAATCTTAGATGATTAACCTCTTTAAATTCCTTGCGGATCTTTCATATCTTTCCCAAGGGTTATTCAGATGTTTCTCTAAGAACCCTTTTAATTCGCAACCATCCATGTGCCAATTTTAGGCACTAATTGACTAGCTGGGGGAAATTGTTTTCTTTTGTGACTCCCCTTGAGCCAGAGCTCATCTATTTAGTTTCTGGAAGGAATATCAGCACCAAATTCTGGTGCGGATCCGTCCTCAACATTTTTTGTACTCCTCTTCACCCAAATCTTGTTCATCTCCCTTTGAATTTCATCTGCATTCACTTTTCCTTTTCCTTTGTCTTGGTTTTGATTATGATGTACCGGACCCTTTTGGTCCCGATTCTTCTACAGAATTTGGCAATATGACCAGATCTATTGCAATTGTAGCAAACAACATTTCTTTGCATATTTGACTGATATCCTCTTGATCTGCACTGTTAGCCATATGTCTCATTCTATTGAATGAATTGTTCATTTGCATATTTCTACACTCATGAGATTTGTGACCATACCTTTTGCAATTAAAACACTGTCTGGAGAAGGATGAATTAATCTGATCCATTCTTCTTCTGCACTGATTTGCTTTATGACCAAAGTTATTGCAATTATGGCAGTATCCATTGAAGGATGGATATCTTTGAGCATTTGGTTGTCTTACCGGAGGTCTTCTAGGCCTGTTCCTTGGATTTCCTGATCTAGAGTTCTTCTGACCTGATCCGGAGCTTTCACCTTTCTCATACCCCAAGCCTTGCTTGTCATCTACTCTCTTTTGGCTTTCAAGAAGAACTTCAAGCTAGCAGAGCTTATCTTGAATTTCTCTTTGTATTCATTTGCTGTTTGGAGATCCCTTTTTAAAGTGACAATCTGATTCTCAAGTTGTTCTTCATTATCTCTAGCTTCTTCAAGATCAGATTCCAAATGCCTAATTATTCTATCCATTTTGTGGCAATCTTCTGACTTTTCTTTGAGAGATTGTTTTAAATTTTCTTCAGTCTTTCTTTTCTCTTCAATTTCTTGAGTGAATTTCATAACACCTGATTCCATTTCATGTCTTACCATAATGACCTCTTTTGATAGCTTCTCACATAATTTGTTCTTTTCATTCAGATCTTCATCAGTAACATTGGCTTCACTTTGACTTGCTAACTGTTGAAGTAATTCCTTTCTCTTTTTCATAGAGGCACTCAGTTTCTCTTTTAGTTCATTTATGAAATCATCAGCTTGTTTGAGTCTTTCCTTCAATTCATTGACTTCAGAGTGAGATTGCTCAAGATCATCTAGAGCAGACTGAAGTTGTTCCCTCATACCATACATATTGAGATTCCCAGATCTTCCTCAAGTTGTTAGGCTCTGTTAGGAGGAACTTGGCTCTGATACCAATTGTTGATAACTGAGAGGGGGGGTGAATCAGTTATCTAGATTATTTTAACTTTATGTTCTTCCTTAACAATTAGTGCAAGATCAAATTAAGTAAGCATGCATAACCATAAAAATAGAAATAAACTCAATACACATAACACAATGATTTTGACGTGGAAAACCCTATTAAGGGAAAAACCATGGGGTGATTAACTCAAGATTGTATTCTCTATTAAAAGAATAAGGTAGTACAAAATGGCACTTGCTAATTAGGGCTCACTGCCCGAGCACACTACTCACAAGAGGCTCACTGCCTACAAGAGACTCATTGTCTACAAGTCATAAGAGAGTAACAAGATACTTGAACTAATGAGAGGCATCCACACATGCTGAAGTTCAGTTCTGGTTAAGCTCAGTACACTGATCTACTACACTTCATTCTTCCTCTTCTTAGGTGTTACTGTCCTGTCACATACCGGACCTGTATTACTACTTCCACTCTGTTCTTTGCTTTTCTTTTCACTTCACAACACCACACACACCCCTTCTCATCGAGATCCATCTAGTATATATATCTGCACAAAAGGATTTCAACAACTTTCTAGTCGGCATCCGGAATACTTCACTATTTTCTCAAACTCTGGTCTGTCGGTTGAATCCTTGCTTACCAAGTGATGCGTATCAAGGAGATGCTTGTAGAAGTCATTAATCATGTCAGCCAATCATGAATGATACCTCAAGAAGTTTGATCACCATCAATATCTTATCCAGATTAAGGTCTGATGCTCTGTCGGTTAGTTCTTCCTCAGTCTACTCTGCCAAACAGGAACCCAATACTTAGGTGCTCATATCTCTTCACTCTTTCTTCACCAGAGGCTCAATCCCTGGAATCTATCAGTCAAGATACTCCTCTTGACTTCCCCAAGTCCGCACTTTACTGAGATACTCCTTCTGAGAGATCTAGACCTGATTGTCGAACCTTGTTGCATGCTCTGTTCTTGGTCACCAGACCAAAATACTCTTCAATCTGACTTCCGGTATGGACACATCATGTCCTGCAGATGTGTGGGATGGACTTTGTTGCCATTAATGACAACACTCATGAAGCCACAACATGCCTCTTGCCAACAAGGAGGTGGCTTGGAGGAACTCTCACTTCCTACTAAATCTGACTTGGGCTTCAATTTCTGCTTTTGCTTCCCCTTAGATGTTTGAGATACCAAGGCTTGGTTCTTTGATCCTATGAGAGCATCCAACTGTGATAGCTTGGCCTACTCACAAGTCAACCAATCGCAGAAAACCTCAAAGGTAGGCATGGTAAATCATGGACCCAAAGCATCCATGGTGGAATAGAATGTAAAAGAGAATATCTGAAATGAGCCTCAAAACTTAGATAGAATCAGGTAAATACACTCGGTGTCAATTTTGGTTTTGCCACAATCCTGCAAAAGTGATCTGAGTGATTTGAATTTCATCAATAAATCCTCAATAGATGGAAAGGAATCAAGTACCAAGGAAGTTAATCATACTTCAAGCTGAAGTGCTTTGAACTGATTGATGGTGCCAAAGAGATCACTGAACTTGGTCCACATTTCCCGAGGAGTTGTGTAACTCTCAAGGTGAAATAAAAGACTCTGAAACATGTAATGATATCAAACCCATGGCCTCATCCATTTTGTTTCTATGCTGTAGAATCGCAAACTGATGTTGCAACTGAGGCCGAATCTCATCCAAACAGGACCATAACCCCTTTGACATGAGAAGTCGTCATATGTGCCTTCCAAGTGTGATAATTGTGTGGGGAAAGACAATCAACTGATGAGGTGTCCGCCATGATGTTTGAGTGTGAAATGTGTTTAATGGAAGAGTTTTTTGTTTTCTGATGTGTATATACAGAAAGCAAGAAAAAAACACCCCCCACAACACAAGAAACCAAACCCCAGTACAAAGTTGAAAACTGGAAAGGGAGAAAAAAAGCACTTCAAACTATTCTCTATGTACCTGATAAATTTTTTGATGAAATACTCTGCAGATCTGAAAAAAGCACTGCAAGACCTTTCCAACGCCTGTTTTTTGTGAAAAAACGGAGGTCGTATGCAACAGTTATGCCCCCAAAAGCACAAAAACAATGATTTGACTTTAACTAGAAAAAAAGGAATAAAAATCGAAAAACCAAAAAAAATCACTTGTGCCACTGGATCGGTCCCAGAACCAGCTTTCCATCACCTATTTTTTTGCAAAAAACTGATATTGTAGGCAAAAATGACGTCCATTTTCCCAAAAAAGGCTCAGAAAGGCAAAAAAGGGGGCCCTGGTGGCCCTGTGGCAGCGATTGGGTGGAGCCGCTCAGGATGGCGGCAATCAGGCGACATAATGGCGGCGACCGGGCTGGAGGTGGGTGATGGTTGTTTGAAGGCCCGTCGGCATCTGAGGGGGTTTTGAAAACCTGTCGGTGGTTGAAGCCGACATGAGGTCGGTGTTTGGTGAGAGTGACGGAAAGACCGCTAGTGGTCTAGGGACTGTGTTTGGAGTGCATGCGCAGAGTTTTAAAACTCTGCATTTTTTTTCTCTTATAGGTATGGCCACCTGTGCAGAGGTCGTATGGCTCTGCCAGGGAAAAAAATGTTGCCTCCGGCTTCAACTTGTCCGTTTTCGACGAAATGATACGCGATTTTAGGGTTTTTGGCCGCTCCGGACACAATGGTGAGATCCGTCCAGGCTGAAAATGCTTCAAAAATGTAGGTACCCTCTAGATCTGAGAAAAAAGCACCCTCAATAACCCTTGTAGATCTGAGCCCGTGAGTCCAAAATTGACGAAACAAAGGCCAATCTTGACTATTTCCAACACTCTAAATGCAATGGTGTGATAAAAAAAGACTCAAGATGCACTGAAATACTTTTTCAAGGCTTGAATCCCTCAAAAGACAAATAGGAAGATGTAGATCTGATGCTCTGATACCATGTTGAAGTTGTAAAAGCCAATCTCACAGAACCCAGTGATCTCCTGCAAGCAAAATAACCTGTCACGTAGAAGAGATTTGAACAACACACATATATTACTCTTCAAGCCAAGAGAGTAAAATTGCATAAACAAGAATGAATAATTACAAAGAGACCAATCCTTAAGAAAGGAGATCAAAACCCTAAAGTGAACCCTAGGATTTAATAAAAGAATTATTAAATAATAAAAGTACCTAAGTTTAGCTTAAGTGAAAAATAAAGTAAAGGTGACTTAATTAATTAATCAACATGATTAAATTAATTAAGTAATTAACCTATTACTCTAACAAAAACATGGGAGGGACCAAGGCGCTCGGGCGGCCTAGGCCTTTGGGCAAATTAGGGCTCAAGCCCGCACTTAATGTGGGGCTAACTCCAAATCTCAATTTATTTTTCAGGGTTATGAACAAACTTTAATTGAAATCATGACATTTTCTATAAATGGGACCAAAACAAGGCTTTAAGGTGGACCTAAAAATGAACTAGGCTTGGGATCACTAAAGGGAGGAGTTAAACATAGTGAAATTGTGCCTAGACACACTTGTGTACACAATTTACGACGTAACACTTGTATTCCAACATTGGTAGATTCATCTAATGTTCACACTCATGTGGACACTATTGAGGAGATACAGTATGGTCAATTGAATTTTAGTGTTCTTTCATCAACTAAGGTTCTAGAGACATGTGTTGATATTCCATCTCCTCTATCATCTCCTATTGCATCTACAAAGTTCATTGTTACTACATCCAGGGTTTCCAATGATTTATTATAGCAAGACATACATTGTCTTCTAGATTCAACTATTCAGGACAAGTACTTGAAAGATATTGCATGTTTGTTTTGTCAGTCCTATCTTGCAAACTTGGAGGACACTATTGAGGACATTAATCTCCTCTTTGATGTTAGCTCTTATGGAGTTGCATCATCTTCTTTGGATGTGATGAGGGCACATTCAAACCCTATTGTTCTTTCTTCTCCTCTTCACTTGTTATAATTTGGCATTGGGTTGAAGATTATTAAGCAGCATTTGCAGAAGTCATCTTCATTGTCTTTAGATCATGTTCTACATCAGTTTTCACTAGGTTCTGGATTGGCAACTTCTTCTGTGTAGCATGGGGCTCCTAATTAGATTGTGGCTTCTTTTGGCACTAACATGGTGACATTTGAGCAAAGTTCAGAGACATTATACATCTTGAGTTTTCTTTCTTCATATTCCTTTCAAGGAATGGGAAGACATCCTATATACATCATTGGCTTTGTTTCTTCCTAAGGGGAGAAATGTTGTTTGGCATTCTTGGATCATCTTCAACATTCATTGTCAAGCATCTACCATCAGTGCAGGAGATTCTATATTGAGGGGGGCTACATGGTCTCTCTTCTTCTCTCTTATGAAGGAAAATTTTTCCTCACATGGGGTTTTGTTCTTCTCATACTATAGAAAGCATCTTATATTTTCTCTCTTTTCAAAAGAGGTTTTTTCCTATGGGTTTTTCACATTTTCTTCGTTTGTGAGAGATTGTTTATACATGGGTACCTAACATGGCTTTGTACCTGGGAACCATCATTGTATCTTTGCATTTGTCAAATGTTTCTCCCTAAGTTGCACTTAAGGGGGGTGTTGGTGTGAATAGAATATATTACCTAACTGACCAGTTTCACATGTGATTAATGAGGACAAAATGAAAAATTTAAATAAGAATCAAATGCAAAACACAAATGATTATACCTTCCTTTTGACTCACAAATCCAAGAGAGGGAAGGAGTTGCACCCACGAGCTCCTCAGATTTTACCCAAGACTAGAATGTATGTGGATTGCTCAATATTTTTCAACACAATAGGATGAGAGACAAGTGGATTCAAATAGAGATTGAGATGGGGATGAGGGATAATTTTGACATTATGATAGTATGATGAAGGAGAGTGTGGAGAGATTTTGGCAGAGGTTTGATGCATGAAGAAGTCTCTCTAATGGCTTAGAGAGGGGTCTTATTTATAGAGTTTTAGAAATGAGGATGAAGGGTGAGGATTAGAAGATGAGATCAAGGGCTAGGAATAAAAGTAAATATTTTATTCATTTTGGGGAAAGGGGTTATTAAATGAGTATGGGTGTGAAAGATTATTTATGAATTAAAGATTCATATGGGGAATGGCATAAGAGGTGATAAATGAGGTATGGGGGTGGTAAGGGGTTTGTAAGATAAGTAAATGTGATGTGTGATTTATTTTAATTTTTTATTTGGAGGATGTGGGGAAGGGTGTTAAACTAAGTTTGACCACCCAAATGAGAGGTTAGGATTAATTAAACATAGGTTTATTTTAATTGATCCTAGAGCTAGGATGAAGTAGGCTAGGGTAGGTTAGGGTAGGTCAATTAGTAGGCTAGATTAATTAGATAAGCATGATTTATCTAATTAAGGAGGATTAGGGAAAAGGAGAATTGAACTTTATTTGATTAATGTGGGATATAGTTATAAGGTAAAGTGATAAATTAAATGAATTAATTGATCACAAAGGATGGGTAAATGGTCAAGGTAGACAATGAGGGATAAATTAATTAAATAAAATGAATTTATTTAATTAATAGGAGAGATAATGAGGGTGTAGAGACATGGAAAATAAGTTTACGAAGCAAGCCAATTTTAGGTGTCTACATTTGCCCCTCTTTGAGATAGTGTTGCGGCTAAGTAACATTATTTCAAAGAAGTTAAAACATAGAGTTGGACTGGATAGAAAAAAGATTTTAGTTTAGAAGAATAGGGTAAGGTTTGGGGATAATTGGTAAGGGTGATGCCCCCTCGAGAGGATAGGCGGGTTGCGAGAACATGGTTGTGCTCTCGAAATGGATGGAACCAATTGGTAGAAGTGGTTGGAGGATAAGGGATGAGATGAAAGTGTGATAATGTTGGGAGATTGATTGGTGGATGATCATTGTGCTGAAAAAATGATTTAGAGCAATCCTAGTTTTGATATAGCAAAGTGGATATTTTCACTAAGGTATAAAAGACCAGGGTGATGATGTTTATCCAACATTTGCATGGACTAGACACAGACAAAGGGATGATCCCATGCATGACCAAGATAGTACAACCTTGTCCAGATGAGGGAAGAGGACTCATAGCATAAGCCCTTAGTACACAAAAGGTATGATGAACCTTAGATGCACAAGGGGATCAATATGCTAGAACCGACCCTCTGATCAACAAGATATGAATATTAGCTTGGAGTAATGAAACCCACCCACAAGTACAGCATAGAAAAGCAAGACTATGCCCCATTCTAGATGTTTTCATCACATACCATGATATAGTAAGATCAAGGTAGCTTTGATGTGATCTTTGAATAGGACAAAAGCTAAAAAATCAAAAACGAAAAGACCAATGAACCAAACAAGTAGCCATTGTATCTCTTGCCAAGATGGATAATGATTTGATAGATTCTGCCTATTGTAGGAAAGACATATCCTAAGGCAGGAATTGATTGATGATTGGATCGTGTTTAGTTGATGTAAGATTGGCTCAAGATATGATGGGGACAAGTTGTGGTTGATGTTGATTTGATAGTTGATGATTTTGATTAAGGGATGATGCTTTGATAGGTGATGCGATGCTTGGATCTAGTGTAAGCTTAGTGGGTTGGATGGGTGCATCTTAGGTACCTGAGTACTGGAAACATCTTTCATATCCCAAACTACCTACATACCCTGTATCCACGGGATCAAGACACACTAAGATGCGGGTGGTTATGATATGTAGTTCTGATTTGTGATGATGATGTGGGATGATGATAGATGTGATGATGTTGAAAGATGAAATGTTGGATGATTTTGGTGATTTTGTGATGGATGAATTATTTTTAGAATTTTGTGTGTTTTCTATTGTTTTGGTATTTTATGATTTTGTGATGTTTTTGGATTTTTTGATTTTGAAAAAAGAATGGTTTATTATGAGATGGTTGCATTGGATTTCATGTGGATAACCTTTATGCTAGATACCAATGACAAGGGAACACCAAGTCTAGATGTGAAGGTGATGGGGTTGGATAGGGGGATTGTCAATGAAAGATGATGGATAACTGATTCATGATAGATGAATGGACAAGCGATAGGGATGCATGTTAGATAGATGGAAGATAAGGATGAAGGATAGGATAGGTATGCATGATATATGGATGGGGGGTTTTAGGATTTTCTCCAAGGGCTAGGTTGCAAGGAATCATATGCCCCAATGCTTAGAATTTTGCATGATGTGTTCATGTTTGAATGGATGGACTTTGTAGTAGATGAATGGAGGATATACTTGGAAAGGAAGTATGCCAAGAGGTCTCCAAAGCATGTTGTTGATATTTTGCCCCTTGTCTTTATCAAGATCTAAGGTGGGAGATGGTAAAAGCAAGATATAATGGATAGGATGGATGGGAAATAGTAGGATAAATAGGGGATGGTGGATAAGAATATGATAGGATAAGGATAAATGGATAGGATATGCAAAAGGATGTTATGGATATGGATGATTAGATGGTTTTGCCCCCAAGTGTAGGGATACAAAATGGATGGAGAAGGGATTACGCATGATGCCCACAAGGGGTTTTCATCATGGTACTTGCCCAAGACGCCACAAAGTGGTTTTCACCATTGGATGGATTTTTTCTCTTTACTATTTTCTTGTTTTTTTTATTTTTTTTTTGTTTTTTTGATTTTTTTGCTTTTTTGATGGAATGGGGACTCTAGCGTCTGTTTCCATAGCAAAGAGAAGATGGTCCCATGTTGGGTAGCATTTTGGATGATTACATAAATGTTGGTAGATAGGAGAAGATGGAATGTATGGTAGATAATGGATTATGATGTGGATTATGTGGATAATGATGTGGATTATGCAAAAGCATGGACCATAGGAATGTGATGGGGAAGATATGTAGGATAGTGAACAAAAGATGGAGAGGTGGGGGGATGTGGGAATGTTAAGTGGTGGAGGGGAACCAAGACCAACGGTTGTACACATCGTGATGTATTTGGAAGCTTGTACTTTGGATGTGGAGTTGGGAGTAATGGGGATCGGGATGGGAGATTTTTGGATGGTCGATTTGGGGTTTTAGGGACCCAAATAGACTTAGGATTTGGGGGATTTTTAGATGGGGAGCGGGATGTTTGGGATTTTGGGGTAGATTGGGATGTGGATGCCTCATTTGGTGCTTTTTGTTTAGGGACCCACACCATTTTTGTTTTTGCTTTTTCTTGTGATGGTGTGGGCTTTGATAGCCTTTTGGATTTTTGATCTTGATTGGAAGGGATAATATCTTTAGGCTTTTGTGCTTTATGAGTTGAGGCATTCAAATTTTTGAATCCCATGGATTTGGGGGAAGCTTCATGTTTGAAAGATGTGTTCTTTTGTTGGTCTTGATTGGGAAATTTAGGGGGTTTATGGGTGGAGGGGTAAAAAGTGGATTTTTGGATAAATGGATGAGGGGGTTTGATGATGGGGATATTAGGAGTTGGGAGGATGGGAGGATAAGAGGATTTGTGGATAGGGATGTTGGGAGTTGGTAGGATAGGAGGTAAAGTGGATTTGATAGGGATATTTGGAGTTGGAAGTAGTGGAGGTAAATTTGATGGAGGAAGATGGATGGTCACATGCTTTTGCAAATGATAGGATGATGGAGGAGGGATGGTGACATGCTTTGGGGGTGCGATAAGATGCTCCATGTTTGTGATTGGATGAGTGGATTTTGGAAGGTGGGTGGATGGTATCAACATGTTTAGATTGTTTTCCTTGGGATGTATAGCCAAGGCCATGCGAGGATGGATGGAATGTGGTGTGGATGGGCTCCAAGATGCCTTGTTCGTGAAGGCCTAAGCCTTTGCTTTGATAGTTCATATGTTAGAGCATGCGACATGCAATGGGATGTTTGGTGCTTTGGAAACAAGACGCAAATCCATTATTTGTTGGAGAAAGATAGGTGATGGATGGAAGTTGTTCACCTCCTACAAGGGAGTCACCACAGATGAAAGTGCTTTGTCCAAGTGGATAAGGGGATGGATTTGGGATGGGATTGGTAGATGGAGGTAAAGGATTAATGTGGGATAGTAAAGGGGTGGTAGAAGAAGGGGTGGGATCAATAAGTTGATCAATAGATGGGAAGGGATTGGGGATGGGATTAGATGGGATGCTTAGATCTTGATTAGGAGAAGGGGTTGATATTTCAACATGTTTTGGATTTGATTCTTGACATGGCTCATGTGTTTGGATAGAAGTGGGGGTGATGGTAGGTTCTTGGATGGATGTGATAGGTGTTTGACTTATGCTAGGAGATTGTTGAAGAGGTTTGGTGGGTGTTGGATTGCATGAGGGTGTTTGATTCCTTGCTAATAGCCAATGGATGGCATCCTTCATGAGTGTAGGGGTTGAAGAACAATATAATGGATGGATAATGATGGTGGATGGTGTAGGATTAGGATTGGGATTGGATAGGGGGGTGATGGGATTAGGTAGTGATCGTTCTTAGATGGGTTCAAAGATAGGTGTTGGACTAGATGGTGGTGTTGGAGGGGTGGAGGATGTGGGGGATTCCTTTGCTTTTCTTGGTGATGTTCTTTGGAGGAAATCCCACAAGGATTCTTTGGATGTGTTAGTGTTAGGATTTGGAAGATTTGATGGTGGATTAGATGGTGGATGGGTGATAGGGATTGGTGGATTGGGAGATACATAGGGTGATGGATTAAGGTTGATAAGGTTGGAGGGATATTGTGATGGGGGGATTGGAGGATGGGGATTAGGAGATGGGGGATTTGGTTGTTGATATAAGGTTTGGATTTCAGATATAAGGTGTGCTAGATTGGTGCTCCCTTGATCAAAGTTAGCATGACAAAGGTTGGGGGATGGATAGGTATGATGGCATGGATATGTAAGGGGATGGAGATTGATATGAGGGTGAAGGTTGATATGATGAAGGTTGAAAGAATGAAGATTGATATGATGTGGGTATATAGGATGAAGGTAGATATGATGAAGGTTGAAAGAATGAAGATTGATGTGATGTGGATGGGGATGATATGTAGGGTGTTTGTTGATATGAAGGAGGTTGGGTAGGGGCTTGGGATTCTCCAATAATGAGGTGTGCTAAGGGTATATCTTTAATGTCATTGTTGAATTGTTCCTTAGCATTAGAATCCATGTTCTCATAGACTTTTCTACGTCTTTGTAATTGTTGTATTGCTTCATAAAGATCCATTTTGTGGGAGAGATATGAGATGATGGGGGATGATGGATGATTGTGATGTTGGGGATCAAATTTCAAGACCTTAGGGTGATTTGATTTTGCTTCAAAGGATGGTTGATTGTCTATATTTAAGGTGGACTAATGATACTTAGGTAATAGAGTTGATTTGGGTTGATTGGATTGGATGATCAATTAAGGTCTTGATTTTTGATTGGGTTGTTTTAGATTTGGAGTTTGATAGTGATGTTGGGGGACTTGGATGTTGATTGGGATCGATATTGATTTTGGATTGGACTTGGAATATGGTTTGGAAGATTATGGATTGATGTTGGTTGGATTTTGGATTTGATTTGGATGAGATGAGATTAGAATGATGTTGATGAATTAGATTAAGGATGATGAGGGTGATTAGGATAAGATTAGATTGAATGATTTGGATGATGATGTGGATAAGATAGGTGGTTAGGATGATTAGGATAGATGGGTGATTGGATTAAGATGAAGTGGATAAGAATGATTAGGATGATGAAGATAGATTATGACTAGAGATGAAGCGGATTAGAATTTGATCAAGCTCAAATAAAGGGATTGGATAAGCTCAACTTGTGGGGTTTGATAAATGGGGGGATGGTTTAGCGGTGTTGGGAGGAAAACCTGGTTCGACGTGAGGGGGGTGCGGGGGGATGGACGCGACCCCCCGCTGACAAGGGTTCGGGGGTGTAACCCCCCAACCGAAATTTTTTTGAAAATGGGCTTATAAAATTGATGTTTTTGATGGGAAAATTTGATTTTTAGACATGGATGAAGAAGGTGCTAAAATAGATGGAATATGGCGTTGAAATAGAGAGGAATGGCGTTAAAGGATGCAAATGGTTGGATTGATGGATGAATTTGATTTTTCTTGGCAAGTAGACAAATAATTTAAGCAAGAAAACACAATGGCCAAAGGTTTGATTTATGAAAAATGTGATAATCAAGCATGTACAACCTTAGGGATTTGGGCCACTAAAACAAAGGTTCATAGTGAGTGCTTTCGTTCATGTGGTTATACATGCGGCAGTGCTACTCTCCGTTATGGAGTCTCCCAGCCTCCAAGGGTTATGCCTTGGAGGGTTTTGGGGGAGGTTGGTTGTCGGTATAACACAACAACACCTGTTGCTTGTGACTTTCGTCACAAACACATTAATTTATATAGCGGCTTGAAAGAGCTTAGCTTTAGCTTGTTTCCGCTTGGGTCATTCCCACCTTTCGAAGTGGGGTGGCAGGCCCTCTAAGGATTAACAAAAGCAATACAACCACAAAAATACTTTTCATCCCCAAGTTCATACAAAGATGCGAGGAGAGAGCATACGTATTTTCTATGATTGCATCACACTAAACATGGTTCATTTTTAGATCTTTAGATTAAATTGGGGGTGATTAATGCAAGTATTGTGAGAAGCTTTTGATTCCCAAGGTCACCAAATGGTGCGAGGGAAGAGCATACATTTCTCACACTACTAACATAAACCACAAAAACACTTCACATAAGTTACTTTGATTTTCTTGATTACATGCGTGAAGAATGCAGATTGTTGTTCTTTTTAACCCAATAATTTGATTGATGCAATTTGTGGTTCTTTTTAAAGCCCAAAAATTGAAGTGTTTGATAGTTGTTGGCACACAATTTGTGAATTTTAAGAACACCAAATTTAAATGTTTGGCACACACACACACACACAAAGATTTGTTTGTTATTTGTTCAATTTTATAACACCAAATCAAGATATGTGTCTAAGCTAGCATGCAAAGGGTTCATTTTAAGTTTCCAAATGGAGTGTTTTTGCTAAACTAGAGATAAAAACATCCTGCAAAAATTTGTTAGTATCTGCAAAATGATAGTAAAGACCTGCAAAAACACTTGTCAGTACCTGCACAGACAGCAAAGTCAGTTTCAGAAATAGCGCTAAAAAGAGGTCAGATAGCACTAATACAGAAGATAGCGCTAATACAGAAAATAGCACTAATTCAGAAAATAGCACTAATCTAGATGCAATATAGCGTTAATGCATAAAATAGCGCCAATAAAGAGGCATAATAGCGCTAAACTGTGTTTTTGCCTTAGTTTACAGTCTACAGTGAGAAAGATGGCACTGAACTGGGTGACGATAGCGCCAATATGGCACAGAGTTGGTCAATGGATGATTTTAGGAAAATTTTACCATAGTTTCTCCTTGTTTCTGTGTAAAACCTGCAAGAACCAAGAGATAAAATGCTAGAAAAGCCAGAAAACAAGAAAAAGACTGTTACATTTGAGTCAAAGATAAGGGGATTTCCGTGCTAAAAATAGCGCTAAAACAAATAGAGAATAGCACCAAAACGCAAGATGGCACCACTACGTAGAGAGATGGCGCTAATCTATAAAAAACACGTCTTTTCACAAAACAAAAAAAAACTCACAAGATAGTTAGATTGGGACCTTGTGGGTCCCACTGGGCGTGCCAATGTGATTAATGAGGACAAAATGAAAGATTTAAATAAGAATCAAATGCAAAACACAAATGATTATACCTTCCTTTTGACTCACAAATCCAAGAGAGGGAAGGAGTTGCACCCACGAGCTCCTCAGATTTTACCCAAGACTAGAATGTATGTGGATTGCTCAATGCTTTTCAACACAATAGGATGAGAGACAAGTGGATTCAGATAGAGATTGAGATGGGGATGAGGGATAATTTTGACATTATGATAGTATGATGAAGGAGAGTGTGGAGAGATTTTGGCAGAGGTTTGATGCATGAAGAAGTCTCTCTAATGGCTTAGAGAGGGGTCTTATTTATAGAGTTTTGAAAATGAGGATGGAGGGTGAGGATTAGAAGATGAGATCAAGGGATAGGAATAAAAGTAAATCTTTTATTCATTTTGGGGAAAGGGGTTATTAAATGAGTATGGGTGTGAAAGATTATTTATGAATTAAAGATTCATATGGGGAATGGCATAAGAGGTGATAAATGAGGTATGGGGGTGGTAAGGGGTTTGTAAGAGAAGTAAATGTGATGTGTGATTTATTTTAATTTTTTATTTGGAGGATGTGGGGAAGGGTGTTAAACTAGGTTTGACCACCCAAATGAGAGGTTAGGATTAATTAAACATAGGTTTTGTTTAATTGATCCTAGGGCTAGGATGTAGGCTAAGGTAGGTTAGGGTAGGTCAATTAGTAAGCTAGATTAATTAGATAAGCATGATTTATCTAATTAATGAGGATTAGGGAAAAGGAGAATTGAACTAAATAAATATTAGGAATAGTTATTTGATTAATGTGGGATATAGTTATAAGATGAAGTGATAAATTAAATGAATTAATTGATCACAAAGGATGGGTAAATGGTCAAGGTAGACAATGAGGGATAAATTAATTAAATAAAATGAATTTATTTAATTAATAGGAGGGATAATGAGGGTGTAAAGACATGGAAAACTAGTTTATGAAGCAAGCCAATTTTAGGTGTCTACATCACATTATGTCTTATTCACACTTATCTAGTTAAGTTTACTTAGGGTACACTAAGGATAGTTATCTCTTTGTGTCTCAAGACATAAGATTAAGACACTTATCATAATCTTATGTTGTCCTATGTTTCACCTTGGCCTATATAACCAAGGGCTTCTCATTGTAATTTCATATATATCATGTACATATTGTATGCATATTACATCCTTTGATAGAATAAAATTATTCTCGTGTTGGGTCTCTCTTGTGCTTTCCTTGAAGCTCCTAGATCTTGGGTGGCTACCTTCATAACCAAATCTTGCATGGTATATAACATTCTATACCAGCACTTACATGGTATTAGAGCTAGTAGGATTGCTTTATTTTAGTCTTTTTTGGAGAGATCTACGATGCAAATCATGATAGATCTTGAAAAATTGAGTATCCTCTTCTCTTGCATCATATGATAACCCAGAGAATCAGAAAACTTGGTATAAATACCAGATTTGGAAGAGTTTCTTGTTTGTACCCTTGTATTCAAGCTTATTTTGGAGAATGTTGGTGCAAATCTGAGCTCACCATTTAGTCTAGGGTGTCCGAGAAAATCTATTTAGCCTTTTGATTTGTCTAAATTAAACATTGAAAACCAAATCTCCAAGGGTTTGAAGTTGGAAGGTGGTTACCAAATCCAGGAGGTAGCTATATTTTTGGAGTATTTTGGGTTAAATCTAACCTTGTCATCACGTCCAGAAAGCCCAAGAACCTACAAATTGATTGTCAATTCATCAAATTTGAACACTTTTGCCCCGAGCCATTAGGAAAAATATGTAGGGCCCCCACAGCCTCCTTAGGCCATGTGGAGGACTCTAGTCCCCCACACACAACATTATTTGTGTAACAGACCCTAGGGTCATACCAATTGACATTTTCAAAATTTTAGAAAAACACTTTGCAGATCCATATCATGCCATTTGGCCATGAAAGGATATTTTAATATTTTTTGCCCAGATCCACCATTTCATACATAAGTTTTCACAGCTCCGCCATTTTTGGCAGCTCTCCAAATTTAGCACAGTATCTAGTGAGCCTCTAGATTTATCAAATTGTCCTCCACATTTGGCGAAGATATATTTTATCTAGCGTATCTCTATTTTAGCAGTTCTTCCAAATTTAGCAGTAGTTAAATTTTTAATTTTTGCCCCCCTCTAGAATGCAGTTTTGATTTTGCACTCAGACATTGTAGCCTCTGTTCTCAGTCATATAGGCTTCTTTTTTGGAGCAACTTTTTTTATTTGGGGTAGAGATTTCACAAGCTTCGTAATGGTGTAGACATTTTTTGATTTTGGTGTCTGGTTTTTTTCGAAATTATAGATTTTCACATTTCTTATTGAACAGTTCTCGCTTTGGGAACTTCCAAGACTCCATTTGTAACGCCCATTTTAGTTTTCACCCTAAAAACTAAGTTTAACCAAAGGTAATAATTTTTTTTTTTTAGTTTAAAGCATATACGTAATTTGTTTTTCATTTTAAAACCATGTAGTATGACCATCGACTAACAATAACATGAAATTATAAATTATACAAAAGGGATATATCCATCTACAACATTATACAATATGTTGATTAAAGATACTTAGAATATTTTCGAAATAAAAACTTACCAAAGTCACTGCATCTTGATTGTCGACCATCCAAATTCAAGTCTCAGCAAGCCTCTGGAATATAGAAGAGAAAGTATCTTCAAGGAGCTTAACCTCCAACCACAGACCATCGGTCTCCCACACTCCTTCATATCCAGAAGTGGCCCTACCCTACTCAAAGAGGATAGACTTAGGATAACCAATGGTGTTAGCCATCTGAGTACCGGTGTTATGACCTACGTAACTTGTTATCATGCAATCCCCTAGATACCCTCTAGTCAAGCGTGACCACTCCACAAGCTATGCCATCCAGTCACGGTGAACTATCAATGCACTTGAGGCAGGTGCACTACCTTGGCCAAAGGATTGAATATAATTAGCGTTGTGTCAATGCAAGTAGTAAGTTCACCCACCCCAACTCGACTTGAAATTAATCGCAATCCTACAGTTACCTATGTATAAGTTGAATATAATGACCACGATAACCTCTTGGTGTTCCAAACTCATCATGCATTAACGCATGGTAGTTGGGTTTACTTCTCTCTTTTTAGCTCATGGAGACATTTCCATCCATATGTTAAAAGAATGAGTTTCTAGCTTACCGGTTAATCGGTTGATGCTATAAGATTATCAGTTGATCTCTAAGTTCATCCATTGCTTTAAAATTATCCAGTCATGAGAGGACACTAAACTTAACTAAGTAGTTTCGGAAGGGTTTTAACAATAAACCAATTAAAGAATTTCAAGTAATCGAAGACCCAGAGTTAAAGTTTAAATACTCTTAAAAGTCTTCTTCGACCTATCGAATCTTCGACTTAGCTTAATCTTTTGTCAAACTAAGCATTTAGAAATCTTACCATGTTGTTTCTATTTGCAAGAAGAATGCATGCAAATCTAGACTAAACAGTTAACTATAGACTCATTATATCTGCTCTAAAACTTCATTATTTAACTTGTTTGACTGTATAAACCAATAATAACTCTATCCCCTCTTTCAAAGACATAACAATTTGAATGTTTTTAAAGCAAAATGAGTTATATACAAAAATAAGTGGACTAAAACTAGTTACCATTCACAGCAAGAAAAGTATATTCTCTATGGTCGACCAACCAATTATAGATTCAGAACTTGTGGAAGACTGAGTAGTCATACATGCATCAACATACATTCCACACTATTGTTTTCCATCTGCTGACGGGATAATACATTCTTCAAGTCTGTTATAAAACTAGTTGTTTTTAGATATGGCAAGATCAACCGTAAATAGTTGGCAAGCCAACTGAGGACACTTCCAACGTTGACCTAGGTTAAACTACTGCGGCTTGGGATAACTCTATAGCTAGTTTTCGACCAAATCTCAGTCTACTATGTGCTCCTCGCATATCCATATATTGCTTAAAGTTAAACAAATGCAACTATACTGTTTTAAATCGACCATCGAAGATTCTTCGAGGTACAAGTGTGTTGCAGCTGTGAGGTTTAAGACTACGGTGTGTTTCAAGGAAAAAATAGCATTGTTTACGTTTGAAAGAAGGGAAATCACACAGGTCTGAAGTTGGTAATCAATTCACTTATAACATCTTCAATAAAATACTAAGTTTCTTCATAATACAAAGTGGAGCCAATCCTACTTAAACATTCTTGTTTAACCATGACAGCGTAGAGGGAAGATGAAATGAAACCTAAAGAAAATCTCCAGTGGCTGCTTGAAAACTAGTCCAAGAGCTCGTTCTTCTCTTTCCACTCACCTTCACTTCATGCTAGGCCTCCTCTCAACTTCTGTTCTTCGTTCTCCAACCCCCCAAACCGACTCCCTACTTCCTCTGTATCTCGTTCTCCCTCCGAAGGAAAACTAACTTCCCACTCTCTAGACCACGCCCTCACAACTGGGTAACTACACTGCATGGCTTAACCATCTCCTCCTTTCCGCAACCACTACACAGAAATGGTTCGGCTTTCCCACTTAATTCGCAACTACTCTACAAAGTGGAGCTCAACACTATGCGAGGTGGCGGTTTACAATTTAGACAAGCTGTCACACTACTCATAACCGATTATGAGTTTAAATCAAAAGCAAAACTAGAAATAAGGGATGAGCCGACAACCCATCCATAAAGTTTAAAGCTCGAGAGTAAATAGATTGTTTTGGAATATAAAACATCATAATAAAGACTTGAGTGAGCCCTTCGCGCCACTGCCTGATTACTAACAACATAAAAGAATAAAAGAATTGCCCCAAAATGACTATTTAAATATAATTAATATAATTTGTATATTCCATTTCAATACGACCAAAGGTATTACACTCAACGGTCTCAAGATTTAAAACATTATTTAAACCTTTTATTATATGATAATAGCCCATAATAGAAACAATTCAACATCCGTCGAATTTCGCAAGTAGACGTTTACATCATATGCTCGTAGAGCTTTATGACGATGACAACGATTTGAGCGTAAACACAATACAAGGTTTTGGGGTCGACGTTACGCACAACTTTCAACTTTTACATCGAACCACTAAACAAGACACGACATACAACTCGTTCTCAAGTGTAGACATTTATATATATATACATATCGGTCGTCCATATTTGACGACATGATTCAGAGTATTACGACACAGATGTCGATTTCCCATACTCATTACGACAACTACGAAAATAAGAAAGACCTATTCTTGCAAACCTTGACATCTCATCTAAAATTGACTTAGCCCGAAATCAATGCGTAACTCAAGGCAACTAGGTTTGTCTACCTGATGTTCGTTTTCAGTGGCAAGCACCCATGGGCTATTCCAGAGTCTATTCTCTCTTTCTCAAAGATACTTTTTCTTCTTTCTTCCTAGCGAACATGTTCCATCTATTCCTGTCATTGACAATCTCACATACAATTTGTGGTCAGAGTACCAACGTTCTAATCAAAACACATTTACATCAAATCATTTCATTTTTATATCGAAAAGACATTTTAATTCATAACATCAGACTGATCATAATCAAGTAAAAATCCATGATTTCATAAAATTAACCTTTTCTAATCATATCATAATTTTCTATGATGTTAAAACATATCCACATGGCTGTATTATTTAAGAAAAAGTAAATAGTAATATTGAATCCAAAGGGGATGTAACACCATTTAGGCTCATGCGATAACATTTTTTGGTGATTTTTTTTGAAAGTGCATAATTTTTTAGTACTCCATAGTGGCGTAATTAAATTGATCTATTTCTATATCAAAATTATACTTTTAGTTTAACGTCTAATTTGGCATTTGCATGTACTAAGATCAAAAGACCACTTTGTTGTTTTGACTAGTGGCAATTGTAATTGCACTAAGTATAAAGTTCCAAGATCATCTTTTTCTTGGGGGGATCATTGATTGAGTGAATTTGGGGGGTAATCTTGTGCTTTTGTTAGATTGAGTCTCTTGATTGATCTATTGTTTGACTAAATTTGAGGAGTTAATCATGGGTATCAAAAGGCATCCTACTGTAATACGATTAGAGATATGGAACTATAAGCCTTGGAAAGATGGAATCCTGACACATTTCAGGTGGCTTCATTTTTTTCCCTACCTCTATGGACTATTTCCTAAACCTACATCCTATTGGTGGAAACTTGTGTGGAATTTTAAGATTGAACAAATCCTAGGAGTGATTGGTTGCAATGTTGATATTGATACCCAGATGGCCACCGCTGATATTGAGTTCCCTCATGACTTTGGATCAAAATTTGGGAGATGTATGGAGATCCAGTTGATTCTCCATTCCCAGAAGATCCTATCTTAGATTGTCTTGTTCCACTAGATGTTTCTCGACCATATGATCATAAAATAGTTATGGTGCTTACTGTATGGGAAGAAATTGAATGTCGAGATGACATAGAGACTTCTATAGATGTCCCTTCTCCTCCTATAGATACTTCTATTAAGACTTCAGATTATATGACTCATAATCCATATTTAGAGGGTTTGTCTTCTTTATCTATGAGTCAACATCTTCAGGTTGAGGAGTATTGTATTCCAACATTGGCAGATTCATCTAATGTTCACACTCATGTGGGTCCACTATTGAGGAGATACATTATAGTCAATTGAATTTTGGTGTTCTTTCATCAATTATGGTTCTAGAGACATGTGCTGACATTCCATTTCCATCATCTTCTGTTGCATCTTCAGAGTTCAATGTTACTACATCCATGGTTACTAGTGATTCAGTACAACAGGACATACATTGTCTTCTATATTCAACTTTTGGGGATGAGTACTTGACAAACATTGCAAGTTTGTTTTGTGAGTCCTATCTTACGAACTTGGAGGACATTATTGAGGGCATTCATCTCCTCTTTGATGTTCTCTCTTATGGACTTGCATCAACTTCTTTGGATGTGATGAGGGCACTTTCAGACCCTCTTGTTCTTCTTCTCCTCTTCACTTGTCACAGTTTGGCATTGGGTTGGAGATTATTAAGCAACATTTGGAGGAGTCATCTTCATTATCTTTGGATCATGTTCTACATCAGTTTTCACTAGGTTCTAGATTGGGGCTCCTAATTAGATTGTGGCTTCTTTTGGCACTAACATGGTGACATTTGAGCAAAGTTCGGAGACATCATACATCTTGAGTTTTCTTCCTTCATATTCCTTTCAAGAATGATAAGACATCCTGCATATATCCTTGGCTTTGTTTCTTCCTAAGGGAGGAAATGTTGTTTGACATTCTTGGGTCATCTTCAACGTTCATTGTCGAGCATCTACCATTAGTGCAGGAGATTCTACATTGAGGGGGGTTGCATGGTCTCTCTTCTTCTCTCTTATGAGGGGGACTTTTTCCTCACATGAGGTTTTGTTATTCTCGTACTATAGAGAGCATCTTGTATTTTCTCTCTTTTGGAGAGGGGTTTTTTCCTATGGGTTTTTCTCCTTTTCTCCATCCATGAGAAATCGCTTGTACATGGGTACCTAACATGGCTTTGAGGCTTGGACCCATCATTGCATCTTTGCATTTGTTTATTTCACCCTAATTTGTACTTAATGGGGTGTTCGTATGAACATGGTATATTACCTAATTGGTTCCACATTAGGTCATATTGACACTTGTTTACTTAGGGCATATTTAAGGTACACTAAGGATAGTTATGTCTTTGTGTCTCAAGACATAAGATAAAGACACCTATCATAATCTTATGTTGTCCTATGTTTCACTTTGGCTATATAACCAAGGGATTCTCATTGTAATTTCATATATATCATGTACATATTGTATGCATATTGATGTCCTTTGATAGAATAGAATTATTCTCTCATGTTGGATCTCTCTTGTGCTTTCATTGAAGCTCTTAGATCATGGGTGGCTACCTTCATAGCTAAATCTTGCATGGTATAGAGCATTCTATACCAACTCTTACAAATCATTTGTGCATCCTCACATGCATGTGTACCTAAGGATACAACAAAAGCATCAGATTCATCCTAAGACTTCTTTCAATCTGCATCATCATCCAATTCATTATTTTATTTCTTCTTCTATTTGGAGTCTTTTTGAATATGGTCTTTCTTACCATAATTCTAACATTTCACCTTGGATTTGCTAGCAAACTTACATCTCCCATGAGACTTATATCTTCCTTTCTCTTTCTTCTTATCTTTTTCCTCCAATCTACCATGAACAACCAAGGCATCATTCATAATGTCTTGAGTTCTCCACATCATCTCTTCTAAAAGGAGAGCACCCACCACCTCTTCAAGTGTCAACTTAGTGACAATGCTTTCAATGGCCCTAAACACGTTTCCCCATGAATCTAGTAAAAAACATAGAAGTGTAATACTTTGATCTACATCATCCATCTACACACCAATAGATTTCAACTAGGCAACCATGGTGTTGAATGTGTTTTAAGTGCTTAGAAATTGAGTCACTATCACCCATCCTCAATGATACAACTTCTGTAGAAAATGTTTATTCACCATGGATTTGGCCTAATAAAGCTTTCCCAATTTTGACCACAAGGCAATTGAGGTGGCTTCTCCCAAAACATTTAGGAACACTAAATCTGCTAAACAAAGATAAAGAAACTACAAGGAGAAAAAGAAGAAAAATAAAGGTGAATTTGATGATGATTTCAATAAATCTTCTCAAGAAGATGCAGGCGATGATTTTGTTGCAACCTTGACTACACATGCATGTGAGGATGCATGGATGATCACCTCTGAAACATCTTTTCACATGACTCCTCATTGGGAGTAGTTTTCAAACTATGAGAGTTTTGATGATGGGAAAGTATATCTTGATGATAAATGTCCTAGTAGAATTAATGTTGAAAATTGTTTTGTAATTCCTTTTGAGAAAGTGGTAAGGATAGGGTAATGGTCTAAGAGAATTATGGATTGATCAACTTGGAGAATCAAGCCTTCGGTGTTAGACAAATTGTGGGAAACATACTAACATTCAAGTCTACTCAGCTTCCTATCCACACAAAGTCTATAGTTAGACCAGGTGAACCAATTTTGATGGTGACTAAGATATGTGCCATGTAATGGATCAACCATACCAAGGGAATTGTGACAAAGAAGCCGAAAGTCAAACTCTTCCTTAGATAATCTAGGTTGACAATTATAGTTGCAATCTTTATGATGTTCAACCATGTTAAAGTCATATCTAAGGGTCCAATCAGCCAATTCATTTGGTTCCAAAGGGACACTATACAATTATCATCAAGATCATTTATAGACTAGAAGTTCAAAGTATGACCATTCAAAAGAATTGTGGCCCACATACAACAATGTGAAGGATCTTCAACTTCAACAAGGATATGTGTACCTAACCATGGTGCTAGCACAAGCGCAACCCCCTCCACTACCTTTAATATGAGAGTTTTGAATGAAGAAAGCCTCTTTCCACACAACTTTCAAAGCACATTACTAAGTTTAACTTCCTAAAGTAAAGTCACATCAAGCTTTCATTTAACCAAGGTTCTTTTAACATAGTATTTTCTTTCTATGAGGGGCATTCCCTAAATATTTTTAGGATAGAAGAGTGTGCTTTATGAGAAAGGCATCTATAAAATTTCAAATTGAAAGCTTCATTCATGTCTATTCCACCAAGAGGAGAGTGGAAGTGTTGTTGGGGGTTGGGAGAGGGAGAGGGAGTGGAACGCATGGATCCTTCCAGAAGAGGGGATTTTGGTTTGAGGATACAACCATGAGAATAGGATGGAATGAGAGAAAGAGAGGAGGTATAGCAGGCTCCTTACATAACAACATCCTTATAGGAGGTGATCAAGGGTGGGCAACAAATGAGAAGGCTGGAGAGATAAGGAATAAGAAGGTAGGTCAAGAATCTAAGAATGGAGAGTAGGTGGCTTATAGATCGAGGAACTCATTGAATTTGGTTGGAAAGGTATAGAAGGAGAGGGAGGAGCCTAAGATATGTTCCATGTAAAGGATCGACCACACCAAGGGAATTGAATGTGGTTGGATTTGTGAAATGATCTCAAGCAACAGTTGGGAAAGCTCCAATTCCACACATGCCCTAGGTTACACATAGAGATTTACAAATTTGTCAAAGTTGTGCTTGCACCATATAACCCTGCACAGTTGAGCTACTATATCATTTAGGAACAAGTAGAAAGCCAAATTCAAGAATGTGAATTCTACCTGCATGGGGTATCTAAAACGAGAGGCACCTGTAGTTCCACACTTGAAGGTAGCATACTCGTCTATAGATCACTCATTCACAATACTATAAAGTGACTCGGGCATGTTTTAGGGAGTGAAACATAAATGAGACATAGCCTTTCCCCAACACTCTAATGGACTTCCATCTAGAAGCTATAATTCAAATGTTTTACCTCATCTAATGCTCCCCTAATGATCGAGTATGGCTATCCCATACTCTGCATAATTGATGCTAAAGTTAAGGGCAACACAATTATTTCTCTCAACTAGGTTTTCACCTTCCTTTGTGTGCATTGAATCAGTAGAATGACCCAAAAAGGGTAATGGAGTCATATCTAAAGGAATGTTTGGTGCATTCAAATCCTTGCCTTGCCTCATATACAACTTGAGTTGGCCTGTTGGTGAAAAACTTGCAGTTCAAATCTTGCAGGGGCTAGGGTGTGTATGCCTCATATTAGAAGCACAGTTAGGTGCCTCCTGCATATCGAAGTATGAGGTAGTCTCATATGTTATAAGCCACTTGTAGACCCAAAATCAGGGCACCCGACATCACAGACTATAAAAGGATCCATTTCCAATCAATAGTTTGGTCAATGGTTAGATCTAATTGACACAAGAAACCTAAATTCTCTCAAATAACAGGAACAAAGCCCATGCAAAAGGGAATTGGCAACACACCACCTATGTGTATCTCATTCCTTGGGAAATGAGATGAGTGCCACATAGTGTCATTTACTTTACAGCAAACCCTAACCCTAACCCCAGTGACGTTCTCCTCTCCAACACCCTAGTATCATTCCCCCAAATCCACGGATGCAACTGTTTGCCAAAAAGGAGAAGAAAATATCTAATGGGACTGGCTATATGTACTTGTCCTCTTCTTCTAGGACGTGTTGTCTTTGTAGCATTAGATCCAATGCACTTTGTATTTTACCCCTTCAAAGCGCCATGCTGCGATTCATATCCCCCTTTCTAAACACCAATAAGCCTCAAGTCGGTGCCAGGTGTCCGTCAATCTCAATCATTAAAAGGCACGCACCTTCAGGCTCAACCAATGGTCCGATAGAAAAGAGCCAGCCACTTAAACCAAATCATCTCCACGTAATCATGAGTCATGCCTAGCTTTGTTAAAAACGTTGATGGGCTACACAGACAAGTCTTCTTCCAATAATTAGGTAGATTGGTGAGCTATCCATTATCTAGCTGTTGCCCATGCACTTATTTTTAAATCCAGCAATAAAGACTTTTTAAAAAAATAGAAAGAGCATCCAATGACGACTATACAACTGGTTTTGGTATCCGTACATGCACGCTAGTTAAGCACTCTATGATTGTGTAGATTAGCTAGAAAACATTAGATTAGCTTTACACGCTTAAAGCATTAGGTGAAGGTGAAGGTGAACATAAAGAGATTGAGAATAATTATTTTTGAAAGCGTACCGCAAAAGGGGCCGTTTTATTAAACAAGTGGACCATTAAGTTGTTGGGTGATTGATTGCAACATCTGAAATATAGTAATAAAATATTCAACACCCAGAAGCATACGTAATGTCTGCAATTAAAAAATTTATGCGGCTTTTGGATCTTCCTCCATCTGCTTTACAGAGCATGACATCATGGCGAAATTTCATCTAAGGCAGGCAAATGCATATCGCTGTGGATGATTACACAAATCAATTATGGAGATACTTTAGACAGGATGTTTCTATTTGTCTTCTACACATGTAATGCAAGCATGGCTCCACTGTTCATTGTCTTCTGCTGGATTGAAGGCACCTTGGGACAGATTTTACGCTGCAATACAAGGAAAAGTAATTGTTAGAATTGTCCAGAGACAGACAAATTGTACCGGATTCTTAAATAGAAATTCAGACTCGTGACAGTTTGTGGACGAGAATGACTTCTGGTTCAAAATCTTCTGATCTGCCTTTAATCACACGCGTCTTCCGTTTTCAGGTGGAGGCCAGTTGAGATGGAGGTAAATTGATGTTAGGTAGTGCCGAAAGCATCACGGCAATTTTTTCAAACAATAATGATTCGATGTTGAAAATGATGGAGAAATCTTGTAACGTTTTATCTATATGAAAGTCGATGTTGTGTCGGCCAAAACAAATGTAGACACTTGGATAACAGGCTCAAATTTGTCTCCAATGGTGATCTATTTGCAGCTAAGAATCGGGCAGAGCTATATTTTTTTTGGATAATAAACTCAAATTTGTGTCTATGTCACAGCTAAGAGTCCGGCAGAGTTTTTTTGGGGATAATAAATTCAAATTTGTCTCTAATTGTGGTCTATTTCACAGCTAAGAGTGGGGCAGGGTTATAATTTTTGAATAATAAACTCAAATTTGTCTCTAAATGTAGTCTATTTCACAACTAAGAATCCGTCAAAGTTATATTTTTTGATAATAAACTCAAATTTTTCTTTAATTGTAGTCTATTTCACAGCTAAGAGTGGGGCAGAGTTCTAATTTTTGGATGATAAACTCAAATTTGTCTCTAAATGTAGTTTATTTCACAGCTAAGAATCCAGCAGAGTTATATTTTTTGGATAATAAACTCAAATTTATCTCTAATTGTGGTCTATCTCAGATAAGAGTCGGGCAGAGTTATAATTTTTGGATAATAAACTCAAATTTGTCTCTAATTGTGGTCTATTTCACAGGTAAGAGTCTGGCAGAGATATAATTTTTGGATAATAAACTCAAATTTGTCTCTAAATGTAGTATATTTCACTGCTAGAATCCGGCAAAATTATATTTTTTAGATAATAAACTCAAATCTGTCTCTATTGGCCGTTTATTTCACAGCTAAGAATCCCGCAGAGTTATATTTTTTTGGATAGTAAACTCAAATTTGTCTCTAATAGTCTATTTCACAACTAAGAATCCGACAGTTATATTTTTTTTGGGATAATAAACTCAAATTTGTCTCTAATGATAGTCTATTTCACAAACAGAGTTATATTTTTTTTGGATAATAAACTCAAATTCATCTCCAATGGCGGTTTATTTCTCGGCCAAGAATCGGGCAAAGTTATATTTGTTAACAGAAACGTATTGTGTCAGAAATTTACTACAAACCAAACGTACCTAAAATGCAGGCTAATTAGTTAAACAAAACGTTTCTGGAAAAATCTATTTTTAGAATGACACTACAAACTGTAAATTCCTTTCCTTTGTCGTCACGGAATTATTAAAATGCATACGAGCTGGACACTGTCATGAACAGACACACACACAAAATGCAATAAATCCTCCATTCTCTGAGCTGTGGACCACGAATAACACACCTCAAAAACTTTCTGCACATGGGACTCACCTAGCTTTTTTCATTTTTCTAAGAAATATTCTCTCGCATTGCTAAAGAAAAAGCACAAACAATAGTAATCAAGATACAGGTCTCTACAAAGATCTCTAGATTCCCTATCAAACGCTGCAAAAGGAGGGTTTCTTCCGTCACAGAACAGCTGTAAAATTCAATTACCTTTGCTGCTTTTAAACAGTTGCTTTAGAAACGAAAGGAAAACCACAATGAGCGCCACTCCAGCCAGAAGCCCTAAGATTATTGCTACAGTCTTTCCAGCGTCATCGTCATCGTGATCATGATGATCTACATCACAAAAACACCAAAACATTTCCGACATTAGCCCTTAACCTCTCCAAAACCACATTACAAACGGATCAACAACAGAATAGAACAGAACAAAACACATTACAAACGGAACAACAGAACAGGCCTCCTAAATCAACAAACAATTAGCAGAAAAACAAAGAAACATACACAGTCAAATCCAAAAGAAATTCTTCTAAAGAAAAACAAAGATTTAACAAAAATATTTGAAATTTCTTCTAAAGAAAAACAAAGATTTAACGAAAATAATTTGTAATTCTTTTTCATTTCCCTTAACCTCTCCAAAACCACATTACAAACAGAACAACAGAACAGCCCTCCTCAATTAACAAAAAAAATTAGCAGAAAAACAAAAAAACATACACAATCAAATCCAAAAGAACTTCTTCTAAAGAAAAACAAAGATTTAACAAAAAATAATTTTCAATTCTACTTCTTCTAAAGAAAAACAAAGATTTAACGAAAATAATTTTCAAATCTTTTTCATTTCACCAGAGGAATGGTCACGGTAAAACGCGTCCTGCGCATACCGCGCATAACACTTGCTCAGGTAAACCTGACCGGCACCAGAGTTAATGCAGACATCCTTAAGCCTCTGCACAGCCGCATTTATACACGTAGCACAATCAGTAAGTGTCAGATCTCCCTCACACTGCGCAAGCCCATGAACATATCCCGTTTTCGAGTCCCCGGAATTCGACAGCCGGAAGCCATTTCCGTCAATAAAGCTTCCCGTCTGTAACCCCGTCAGGACAGCATTAAGATGCGCATAGAAATCGGCGCCTCCATTAAGATTCGCGCTACAGGTCTTGTAAATAACACTATTATCCGCCAGGCCGAAGAAATTAACCCTATCATAGTGCATAGAACACCCATCCATCTGGATTCGAGCTCCACGAGTCCTGACACAGACCTGAGAAATCTGTGTCTGGGCATTGCGTACACAGTTCTGGCAATCTTTGCCGCCAAGATCGCCCCTACATTGATAAAGCCCATAAACGGCATCGTTTCCCGTTGCGCCTACAGTTGCATTGTAGTACTTTGTGTTAGATGCCTGGCTCAACAAAGTCCCCAACAAAGACTGCAAATTATCGTCATAATTGCTGTCGTCTGTGTATGTCTCCTGTGAGCATCCCTCGTATACGAAGCTCTGGGAATACACACAGACCACAGATAATACCAAAAACAAGAACAAGAATGCCCATATCTCCATCATGTCGTCTTCTTCTTCTTCGTTTTCTGCCCTTTCTCAACAATGGCGGTCCTTTTAAAAACCAGTGGAAATGACACTCTTTTTTCCGTCAGTAGCGCTGAATCATGTGCGTTTTGCATTACAGTCGCCCAGATGTACACGTTATAGTCGGAGGGACTGGTATACAACTGTTCAACAGATTGGAAAATAGTGGACTAGGACGCTCCTTTCCTTGACTATAATGTGAAAATGTTTACCCATATATTTTGACCAGACTTAAGAAGATTCGAACCGCGCCCCTCCAAGTTTCCTTTGCAGTTTCCATTTTACAAAAAGTGTCTTATTTGTAAAGGAATTGTTGTATTTTGCAAAGAGGTAATTAAAAAGGAAATGACTTTTCTTTTCTTCGCCTTAAAGTAACTTCCCTTGGCCTTTTAAAAGGGATGATACCTCTTTAAATTTTCTTTTATTGAATAGAAGTTATAAAGATTATTTTACCGTTTAAGAGTTAAACAAAACAAACGGTTTATTCTATTGCTCTACTGAGCACCTTTTGTAATCTTGTATTTTTTTCAAACGGTTTATAAATTTAATTAGTTGTAAATAAAGTAAATATATTCAAGACAACTTTTTATAAGTATATTCTTTAGTCTATGAGGATTAAGGATGTTTTGTTTGTTTTTGGAGATGTTTGATCTTTCTTAATGATTTTTTAAGAGTCACATCTATTAGGAAGGCTCATATTAAATTGATTTTTTCTTATATTTACTCCTCTCATTTTTGTAGGGAGAGGAAGGCTCATACTAAATTGATAGAAAGAGACCCCCTACAAACTTCCAAGTTCATACGATAGATGTGTGAGGCCTCACAAACCTAGTGGTCCTCATGGCCTCATGGCCTCATGCCCAATGCATATTTTTTTGTGGTTTTAAATGTTAAGAATACTATTTTAAAAGACATTCAAGAATCATACTTTTCTTTTTACATTGTTCCTTTTTTTTGGTATTTTTTAAGATATGCCCCTACAATTCCCTTATCCTCTTTATATTATATCTCTTCCAATTCATATCCCTTTGCATATATATATATATATATATATATAGGTGTATTTTTTATATTTTTTCTTCTGGGCCTAATTACATATATTTATATATATTCATTCTCCTCTTTCTCTTTCTTTCCCCTTTTCTCTTTCAATTCTCCATTTTATTTTTTTGCTTATATATAATCTCCCATACATACTTATTCTTTCTAATTTATCTTCTTTGTTTTTCATTTACTCATATGCATTGCTTCACACATTCTTACCTACATCCTTTCTTTGTTCCCAAGATATACATTTATATATATCTCCTTGCTTATTTTTACTTTGAGATTTATTTTCTTTTATATATATTTTTATTATCATTCATTTATTTCTTCTCTTTATGGATAGTTTAACTCTTACATATTTATTTTGCAACCTTTAGTTCGATGAAGTCTTGTTTTCTTTTTCTGAGGCTCTTGTTTTTCCAACCTTTTTATCTCTCTTTACTTACTTTTTATTTATTTTATTCCTTTTTGTTTTCCTTTCTATTCCCCTAATTTAGCATGTCCTTGGTCTTGTCTCCCTACCTCCTTAGATTATTCTTGTAACCCGAACCCCCCTTCTCTCTCTTTTTAAGAGTCTAGCTCTGTAATTTTATCTCATTTACATTCTCTTCTTTCCTCCTGATGATGGATCACAGAGTGTGATTCGAAACGTTGAGGCTAAAAAAAGCAATATGCAGTTTTTCCAGAAGCACTACAATCATTAATACATAAATTAAATTAATGTATAAGAGATAATCCCTTAATTTATTTTGTATGGAAAAAAGCTGAAACATAAAATTAAAAAATTATATTTTTTTAATAATTAAAATAATATAGAGTTTTAAATTAAAAAGTATCTTGGCCTCGACTTTCATAGCAAACTCAGTTAGGACACACACAAAATGAAAAGGATACAAGGAGGATGGAGAGCTCAAAACAAGTGTAGAAATGTCGAGTTGTGGGATTGGAAGACCACCAAGTTCTTATTTGGTTTACTTGTCACTCTGGTGGTGTTATACGACTATGAGGTATGGGCTAGTGGAATGTTGAGTTTGAAATGGATGCAAATACAAAGGCTCCAAAAGCATCTAATCACTACCAATTTCAAAATTAAGGCTTCAATTCCCTATGAAATTATCCTTGCAAAGACATGAACTTTCCCTTTAGAAGTAACCGCTATGAGCAGATTATTACGTTACTTGAAAAGATAGAAAACATGAAGATTGGCATGTGGCCTAACATTGCAAGAAATGAAGAGTTTCCCAAAAAGAAGAAAGCATGGATGACATAGAATCACAAATGGATCAATATATGGGACATCATCCTAAATGAATGCCCAAACCTCAACAAAGACAAAAAAATATAGGGTTCAACCCGACTTACAAGCATTATGAAAAAGTTTATATAAGAGTTGAAATCAAATGGAGAGAAAAGATCATCTTTGCTCAACTAAGGACTAGCTCCCATAGGCTCAAATGTGAGACAAGTAGATGGATGACACCAAAAGAATAATGGGAAGAAAGGGTGTATTTTTTGCACCACAGGGGTAGTAGAAACAAAGAAACATTTCATCTTTGAATGTCCAAGCTATAAGGACATCCAAGTCAAATAAGAAGAAACATTAAAATTTAGCTCCATGGTAGAACTATTCGAGGAAAACAAATAAAAAAGTTTAGGAGAACTACTAGCCCAAATCAACAAGAGAGGGAGCAACCTTCTAAAAGATACCACATATCCCATGAATCTTTAAGTAGTTGTAGCAGTGCAATCGATGGTCTCATAGACCTTATTGACTTTCTAGATATAATTAAAATCATTCCATTTCATTTTATGTCATATAAAATAAGTTTAATAATAAATAATTAATATTTTTATAATAAAAATTTACATTTTAAATAAATATAAATCAAATAAATTATAATAATCAATTTTAAATGTAGATGATGAAGAAAACTAGACCAAATATATAATACCTACCTTTCAATCATAACATCTAAAGAAAATAGAAAATTCCCCCACTTGAACTAAAATATATTATTTATCTTCAATAACCATAACACTTATATAAATACTAATTATCATAATTAGAAAACAAATTCAGTTGATAATGACCAACAAAATGGAATCTAGGAGCTTCCATGGTGCTTTGAAAGTGCTTGACAAATTTAATATATCTTAAACTAATAATTATGAAATAATACAAGTTGTAAATATCAAACGGCTAAAAGTATTAACATTAAATCCCTAGAATCTTAAAGAGTGGAAAGGTATGGGGAACGTTACTACATAAATTTCATGTTGCTACACGTGGGATACACTTGACCTCATTTAGCTGAATTGCTTTCAAGAGCCCACCCACCACTATTATTATATAGTTTTATTTTAATATTTATTAAAATAATTGTGATTTTTTAAATTTAAATTAGATTTGTTTTTTTTAATTTTTTAATTATTATAAAAAAATTAACATTTGTGATTGTTCATCATTAATTGATTTTAATTTTAATTTATTTTTTGACTTTTGATTAGGTGAGGTATATTGGTGAATAATCAAAGAAAAGTAACTTATAAATACACTTTTAAGTATATTAAGTATATTGATGAATATAAGGGATCTTACTTTATGGATTAACAAAAAAATTTTGGTATATATAATGTTTTATATATCCACATTAAATGTTTTCTTTAAGTAATGTATGCTTCTATTTAGATGGTTGTTCTTATACAATTTGTTATTATATATAGATATATTTTATTTTTTATTGGATTAAGCATAAGAAATGAATTACAAAAAATAGACGTAGAAACAACTACAGGAACAAAGCAAACAGAGTTGCAGTGAAAACTTAGCAGCCCCGCCCAACCATCCTATTACATATAAAAAGAATGGAAGACATTAACACAGTTGTAGTGGTAGCAACATTAAACAGCCAGAACATGACAACGATGTGAGAATTCATCACCCAGTCGACCATACATCTCAACAAACCCCTCCAATTGAAACAATTAGTTGTAATTTCCTATGAAGGCTCCCAGAACCCAAAACTTAGACCAATAGTTGTCAGCAAAGGAACAGAATGATCGAGATCTTGTTCCCAAATCATAATGATGGTCAACATTAATGATCAAAAAAGGTGCCTTAAATTGCAAATATGTCATGTCTAGCAGTCTAGAGCTTCATGACCGAATTTTGACCTTCCACAATATGATGTTGAGATTGAAGAGACTGAATAGTCTTTTGCAAGTCAATGTTGCTCTTCAAATAGTCATGAAGGATGGTAGTCAGATTAGTGATTTGGAGAGACAATTTCAAGAAAATCATCTAGATCTCAAGTTACAAGGGCAAGAAGGTATTGGAGAACACTATCAGGCAACAAAACTTCCAAAGATACTAAGGATAAATTGCTTGCAAGTCTAAGTGAGGACATTATGGAAGGAGAAGGCACTAAGAAGAGCACTTTTCCAAGATCAAGCCCACGAGAAGAGGGCGAGAAGTGTTAAGAAGAGATTGAACCACAAATAACGAGCATGGGGACAAATCCAAAAAGCATGCTTAATAGATTCATTGTTAGCACAAAAGGGACAAGAAGGGGAAGGAGACAGGAATTTAAGGTGGTCACCAATGGGAAATTTGATGTGTAGGGCCTTCCATGTGTAGTCAATTGAGATTAGGCATCAACTTTGGACTTCTAGATTTGAAAAACTAAGTTTATTCCACTTTGGTTGTCTAAATCTACAGTTCCATTTGACATTGAGGCAAGGTGAAAAGGAGATTGGAGGGAGGAGTTGTTTATAGATAGTTTTGAGGGGGAAGAAATAATGTTGCACTTATTAGGCCACCTCCAATCTTTTAGAAAATTAGCACGGCAAGGTGAAGATAGCAAACTGATGAGTTTAGGAGGAACAAGTTGTTGGATACCAAGAATAGACTACCTAGTGGAGGGAGACATATTGAACTATGATTTAAGCTACTGCAATGACTTCCAATTGCAGGAGGATGAGTCCCCAAGGTAATGAAACACTTGGATTCATTTCTTAAATAGATTCTTGTCTTTGAATTCCTTAATTGTCCCTAAGGGTTTCTCTCTTGTTGAATTAGGCAGTTCACCAAATGGAGGAGGTGGCAAAGCTTAACCCATGACTAACGGATTGGTCATGCCATATTACCTTTTTTGAGGTAATTTGCCAAGCCTTCCAAATGGAGTTGAATGTAGCAAACCCATGAATTTTGAAAAGACTAGCAAGAAGGAGCTTGTCTTTCCAATTAACTTGGACCCATTAATGACCACTTGAAGCAGATTAGATATGAAATCAGACAAGTTGCTTCCAGGGAGCCTCCCCTTCTAAGGCCCATACAATCCATCTGATAGTAAGGCAAATACCCAGAGTGAGAGGGTTAGTAATTACCAAACCCCCTTTGTCTTTTAGTTGAATACAATGTAACAAAGATATGGATGGGTGCCTTTTTTGGTTGCCCCATTTAGCCCAAATGAAGCTCCTTATCAGTTGAGTTAGTTGATTATAACAAGTTTTGGAAGGTAGCTAGCATGAGGAAATATAAACATGGATAGTCAAAAGGATTTTGTTTGCAACCTGAATGTGGCCCACCATAGATAAGAAACAATTGGTCCAATTCATAAAAAAAAATTAATTTTGTCATGAACCATTTCCACATATCTTTGAGGGAAATTCCAATACCAAAAGGAATACCAAGGTATGTAGTAATGGTGCCATGCTTCACTTCATATCATTTACTCGGAATCCAAGGGGGGTGAGGCTTGGGGATGGTCATAATGAATTCAATTTTCTACATGGCTAGTTTAGAACCAGTTATTGAACAAAAGAGATCCAATATGTCCAACGTGTGGGTCACTTCATCAACTGAATTTTGAATAAATAGCATACTATCATTAGCAAAATGAGATTTGAGAGCTTTGGCATTACCAAGTAGACAGATACCATGGATGAGCTTTGCGGTGAGCACATGCAGAAATAAGTAACCAAGGGCATCAGTAGCTAAAACAAAAAGAAAAGGAGCAAGGAGGTAGCCTTGGCAAATATATTTTAGTAAGGGTAATTGGGGAGAAAGGGATCCATTAACATGAACTCTAGCATTTGTGTCCATGAACAACATTTTGATTTGTTCACATAGCTTGGGACCAAAACCTAACCATTTTAACATGTTAAGAATAAAAGTCCAGTAGATGTGATTGTAGGCTTTGTCAAAATCAAGCTTGGTGATAAGAGCATCTTGAGTAGTTTGTTGCACCCATTCAGTGATCTCCCAAGCAATAACCAAGTTGTCTAAAATAAATCTTCCACCTAAGAAGTTGATCTATTCTAGCCACACAATCTATTGAGTAATGAATTTTATTCTACATGCCAGATCTTTGGAAATGATTTTGTAGAATGTGTTAAGGAGGGTAATAGGCTGCCAACCACTCATAGTATCTTCATCTTTTCCTTTAGGGAGGAATTTGATTAAACCTTGATTGATGATTTCCTCCAAAGAACCTCTTTCAATGCCTTCTAGGTAGACATGATAAAAGTCTTCTTGTATGTGAGGCTAGAGATCTCTATAAAATTCAACTGGAAGGCCATCTATTCTTGGGATCTTTTCCAATTCCATACAGTGTAGGGCTTCATCCATCTCTTCTATAGAAAAAAGGTGGTCAATAAAATGACTATATTTGGTGTTTATTTTGTGAGGGATGTACTTAAACAAACTTTCTTCAATAATGGGAAGAAGGCGATCTCCAGCTAAATCATCAATGAAAAGTTTTTTGTAATGTTCATAAAGGTTTTTATGATAGCAATAGGGTTGGTCTGCAAGACATCATCAACAAATTTTATGGAGAAAATATGTTATTTTTTATGCTTGTGTTGTAGGTATTGGAAGAAAAATTTGGACCCTCTATCTCCATCTTTTATCCACTAAAGTCATGCATGCACTTGTGCTCATTTGCCTTTATAAATAGCTAATTTTTGAAGACAGGCCTCGGTATTAGCCATTGATTGCTAGATTGATATATTATGAGGGTTAGAGGCAAGGAGATAATGGTTGTGTTATAGTTGTCCTTTAAGGGACTTTTCATGTCTACGATGTTTGGAAACATCTCTTCAACCATAGTCACAAAGAAATAGAGTGCAACAAGCAATGGTTCTCTCCCACTAGTTGATCCATCTATCTTGTTATGGTTTTGGTTCAAGATTCCAGGTGGCAAGGAGGCCATCAATACAGTCCTGGTGTTTTAAGTAGGAGTCAATCAACTTAAAAGGAAGGTCATTGGGGAGGGGAGTGGAATTACTAAAGGAGAGTGTGTTGAAAATGGGGAGATGGCCAGAAAGTGTGGTTGTGAGGTCAAGATAGACAAGAAGACCAGTAAGTGAGGAAATAATATGGAAACTGGGAGAGATATAAAAGTGATTCAGCTGGCTGATTTTCCTCAAAAAACCTTCATGACAATTGTGCCATGTAAAACAATGCAATATTTGAAGCTTAACTTTGCCCAAAAGAGGGTCATGAACACCCAAAGAGTTACAAGTCAAGGTCCACACATCAAATTCAGAATGGGATAAATGGGAGGAGTTGTCCCGACTACAATCAGATGGGTGTTCTACCATGTTGAATTCACCCCCCAAGACCCACTCAACATTAGGGAGGTAAAAGTGAAGCAAATTCCAAAGCTTGGGTATGTTAGTAGGAGAGTTAGGAGTATAAATAGAGAAAAACCCAACTATAGTGTCTTGAATAAGGATGGTAGCCCACACATAGCAATTATTAGGGTCATACCCAAAAGCCACAAGTCATTTGACAAGCCAAGGCGTAAGACCCAAAACCACTCCATCACCGCCCTTAGAGTGGTTGTTGTGAAAAAGTGAGCCTCTTTCCAAATGTATGAGAGTAGAATCCAATCGAACCACACTAACTTTCACTTCTTAAAGCATGATGACATCAAAATGGTTATTTTGAATGGACTGTTTGACAAGAAACTTATAGGTGGGGATTGTCAAACCACGAACATTCCAAGAATGGATGTGACACTTCATTGGGAGGAATCGGGAAGAGTTTCCTCATCCATCAAAATCACATTGAACTAGTTCTCTAGAGAGTAGGCTTGCTTGTCCATAATACCATATTGGCAAAAAAATAGTCTTGGGAAGGGGATCGAGATCACATTCTCAAAGGGCTATAAGGTTGAGACAATGGAACTACATCTAAGGGAGAGATCTTAGACACAAGAGGAGCCTCCTTCCGTCATTTAGCGGCCACGTTCCCAACCTCTAGCACAACATCTTTGAAGGATTTGGACCCAATGGTGAAGAGGGAATGATGAGAGGAGGATAGGATGGAAGATGAATGGGGGATTGGAGGGATGATGAGTTAGGGTTAGATGGGGGATGGTTAAGGTTTGAGGGTAGGATGAACATCAATAGAGTATTTTTGGATGACTTCAAGAGTAGGTGCATAAGTTGAATGTGCACTATTAGGAGATGATTGTGGTAGGCAAGTGTCACCAACCAGGTAGTCTTGAATGAGATGACCTTCCCTGCGACAATAGAAATAGTATTTATCTTATTTAAGTAATTCATTGGTCAATCTCAAACCCAAGACCAACTAGTTTCATAGTTTCTAGAAGGGGTTGAGTTAATCCCATCTCCACACAAGCCCTAGGCTAGACCTATAGGCTATCCCACTTATGAGAGTGTTGTTTACACCAAAGGACCTTGCCTAGTTGAGAGGCAATGTCTTTTAAGAATGGGTGGAAGGATAGGTTAAGGAAATGAAATTCAACCCACATAGGGTACTTTGATTTACATTTGAATCATCACTTTGATGAATACTATTTGAGACATATAGTATTGAGAAGGGAAATAATAAATCGGAAATAATAAATCATTTTTTAAAGATTTAAGTTAAATAAATAATAATTAAATTTATCTTAAGATTTATGAGTTGAGATAGTAAATAGTAAATTAATAAGTATATCTTTTTGAAATAATAAAAGATGGATTATGGTTTTTTTTTTTTTGTTTTAGGTGTGGTTTGATGGTGTGGTAGTGCAAATTATTGGTTAATGATTTAGAAAATATGCTTCAATATCATATTTAGTCTTGTAATGTTCTAACAAACAATAAATTGAACTTTTCTTCAATATGGGGTGAAATTGTAGTGCAAAGTCAATCCGAGTTGATTGTGCAACATGAAATCAATCTCAATGCATATAATTGACCTTCTGTGTGCAAAATCAACCCAACAAGTTTTATAATCAAGAAATTAGTTCACCTCACCATATAATATCTAAATCTACAATAATGAATGATTATGCTTGCAAACACCTTTGGGGAGTTTTCTAAGCAAGGTTCATGTTCTCTTCAGTTAAATCCCTAAGTAGATTGAATCAACAACTTGTGAACAAAGCTTGAAGACAACAAGAAACCATGCAAAATGCCTATGTATTGCTAAATATATAGGTGATAATGTGCCAATGAATGTTCAAATGTGCTACTTTAATGATGATGCAAGTAGTAAGTGAGAGCTCTAGATTATAAACCTTCTGTTCTGATCTATAAAAATGAAGCAGAGTTTGTCCTTTTATACAACACCTTACACTATAGTTTGAAACATTTTGTGCTTTAAGTCAACACACAATGGCTAGTTGGAGAGGGGTGATATAGGCTCAATTTAAATTTTAAATTTTAAAAAAGATGGGGTCAATTTCACATTGTAGAATCAAGCTAGGTATAATTTTGTGTCAAAAAATTGAACTAGGTAGACAAACACATAAAGTGGAGGTCAAAACCAATTCTCAGGGATGTGTGGAGACAAAATTATGCTAGGTTCAAGAAAATTTCCAACTCTTAGTGAAGAAGCATGCCACTTGTATGCTAGTTATTGCATAAAGGCTAACCCAATCAAAGAAGGGCTAAAAGGTTTGAAGAAATCTAAAAATTAGATTCATCCCAATTAGTTCACTTATATGTGGATTCAAACTTTAATTATAGAAATGACATTGTGAACTATAGACCTTTTATACCTCCAAACAAATATTTGCCTTGGTGTCTAGACTTGTGATAAAAGATTAGTAGCGTTGATAAACACCTTTAGGAGATTTCTAAGTGAGGATAGTATTCTTATGACAAGCCCCTTGATCAATTCAATGATTTGGATAAAAGTGGGAAGACAACACGTAATGAATACAAATGCCTATGTGATAATGAGGGTAACTTGAAACTTGAAACTTGATCAAAATGAAAAAGGGTGATGTAATAAGCAATGCAAATATGTGATGCAATCAAGATATGGTGATGTTGCATGGTGTTATGACATGGGTAAGAGTGATTTTGAAAGGCACAATTATAGTAGTGAGTAATTTTGAGTGATAAGTGATAAGTGACCTAGATTCTAGATGATCCTCCTTATGAAATGGCCTAAGGGGTGATGTCCTTTATACATGACCTAGGAATAGAATTTGAAAGAATGGCCACAAAGAAAAGAAACATCATATGTCCCAATAAGAGAACATCCACCCATTATCACCATTAGATTCGTCATTTGAACATGATGCCATCAATTATATTACTAAAGGTAATGATACTTGCCCAATAAAACCATCAACTTCCTCCACACACCTTGTTGACAAAGTCAATTTATAAGAAGACAAATATGCTATAAAACCACTTGCTATTAAAGTTATCCCAATTAATGATGAAGTCCTTTGCTTGTTGTAGAAGTCACTAATAGATGCTAATAAAGTGACTCAAGTAGAATTTGATGAAGTCAAGCATAAGCTAACAAAGTGAATAGTAGGTTGATGAAGTGAGTTACCTAGCTACAAAAGTGAACTCGAATGATACAAAAGATGCAACTGAATTTTTTTATGCTACCGAAGTCAAACGAAACATTATTTCTCCTCTAAACTAATTGAATCATGCCCAAAACCCATACACCAAGCTAAAAATTTCTTATCCAACCTTATTCTATTTTTGGGTGATATAGGATTGCTTGTGGACTAGGATGTTGAATGCTTCTCCATCACCTTGTAATGCCTTTAAATTACAATGTATAATTGAACTTATATTGAAATCCTTACCTTTTGATTTGATTATACAAGTTCCTCCTTTTTTGACATTAGCTATTTAAGGTTTTTATTGTAGATCTACAAGATCTAGATGATGCCATTATTAGAGCTAAATTTAACAAAGTAATGGTTGATCTCCTATATGGGTGACTTGGTGTATACATAAATCCATTTTTGCACCCTATCTTCTTCTTTCACCTTTTTTTAACATGTTTGCATGTGATGTGAGTAATAGTCCATCTTCCAGTTTATTGTTAATTTTAATCCATCTCCCTACTTATAAACAATTTAACGTGTCCTCCCATCACCTTCCATGGTTACCCTCTTCAAGTGTCAATGCCCATATGGGCAAGCTACTTCCCTTTGCTAAGTAGGCAAAGGTGATGAAACTGATCTTTTGCTATTCATAGGTGGGAAAGGTATTTTATTACAATGGTGGAACCCTCATTCTAATATGTAGTTGCAGATTTCCCCTAGTTAGTATAAGACCACATTCATTTTTTATGTGCCTATTACTACAACACACAGCAACAGTAATAAGTTGTGGTATGAAATTGGTGAGTTTCATTGACAAGAAAGGCTTGAACTCAATTGATGTTAAGTAACTATGCATGTTTGAGCCCTAACCATCACCAAATCAAGATCAAAATCAAATCTTCCTACATCAAGGCATGATTCTAAACCTTCAATATTGTTTTGTATCAATATCTCATGTTAATAGCATTCACTCTCCTAATTTGACTTGTTAAAAGAGAGCGAGCAAATGACATGTTTGATATGATTTTCAAGGAATTGTTTCCATGAAGAAAGGAGAGGATTTGAGGAATGAGATATCTTGTCAATTAATTATATATGATTTTGTTTGAGGTGTATGAGAGAGTGTTGCATACTATAGATGTATGAAAAACCACCTTTGTTTGTCTCTTCTTAACATGTGGGAACCAAGAAGTTATTTGGATCACATCCCTGATAATATTTGCTCATAGGTTTATCACGTAGAAAACATTTTTATGAATTTGATTGAATGTTTCTGGATTTAACTATGTTAGATATTTTTCATCAACATTTCAAGTCACACTTTGTGATCCGTCATCAAGAGATAGAGAGCAAGAGAAGAGAAAGAGGATTGACTCTTTGTATCAATGTCTAACACAGTTAAATCTAGAAACATTCAATCGAACATTATGGACTGTGGAAATCTAATGGCTTCCATTTTTATGAATTTGTAAATTAAATGGATTACTCTTTTGAAAAGGAATACCATGGATATTAAATAACTCCATTATTATTAAAGTTTATTAAGTCTATGTTGAGATCAATAATCTCATTATAGTAAATGACATATATGTCTATTTTGTGGAGAAAGAAAGATACTAGATATTTTTCATTGTACATATTGGGGATGGGTGACAATACAATAGGTTGTCCCATTTCTTTGTCTTTAGTGACCACTAAAAATAAGTTTTTTATTTTAAATTCATTATATTCTATCAATTATAATGAGTAAATGGTCAATAATTTAAAGATGACGTAGACTAATCATTTGTGGTGTTTTCTATGTAGATTATAATATATTTATAATATTATAAAAAATTATCATATTTGGTTAATTTTTAATAAAGTGTTTATTATATTTTTATTATTTTTTATTAAGTAATAATTTCCTAGAAGGTATAACTTAAGCTTAAAAAATCTTTGTATTTTTCCCAAACATAGATCCTTATCATCAATATCATAAGATAACATATTTTTTGTGATTTTTTATTGAATAGTTTTTATAATTAATTTTTCAATTGATAATCATTGTAATGTAGACATATAATTTATCATATGATGTTACTCTTTGCATATATACCTAATTTAAAATATGTTTTTCTTTGAAACAAATACATTGATATAAATAGTCATGTATTTTTTGAGAATATTTTTGTTAAATATCATTTGTTATCATTAGTTTTAGTAAACTTACCTATGTTTATTAGAAAAATGAAAAAATATAATATTTAAATACTATAATAAAACATATTTTTAGAAAGATAAAACCGAGGGTTATTCATGTACATATTAAATTTATATTTTTATGACATTACTTGACCCTAAATTGTGGAGTCCAAAGTGGCAAGTTTTGTGTATAATAAAGATGCATGTGGCTTGGAGGGAAAATAGGATGTTTAAGGGAGACACAGGGGTAAGTGCATGAAGATGAGAACCAAAATGGGACTTAAGTGGATACTTTTTATTTAAAAATGTAACAAAACTTGAAATTTGATGAATGATTAGAGATGCCTACACTAAAAATTCAAATATGATTTAAGAACAAGAATTATAGCATTTCGAATCTAGTTTCTAAACAACTAATTTTTTTAATAGTGAAACTTGAGAAGTCAAAAAGTTATATTTCTAATAGGTGCTCTGATTTTCACTAAAATATAGTGCACTCTAGCATGCACCCCACTTTCCTTATAGTTTCACTAAGTATTTTTCAAAACCCTATAGACACATTTTAATTTTTTTAATGAATATTTTATTATTATTAATTATCGAAATGGACATTTCTTGGAAAATAGATCATTGAGCTTGCATCCCCCTAACTACTAAAAAAGTAATTGAAAATTATTATTTTATCAATGTGCATAAATGAAAGCTTAGTTTGTGACCATATAATTTTTTTCAAATTTGAATGAACAAATCAAAAAATTATATTAAAATGTAATACATGTTTATTTGTAGCATATGAAGACTTTAGTACAAAAATAAATATTAATTTTTTAATTTATTTAGCTAATTGAAAAATATATAGTTAGAAAGAGAAGAACTAGCCCAACATTACAATGGTGTTTTTGTAGAATCTCGTGATAAAATACATAATGTTGATCATAGTAAAAAAATCAGCATTTCTATGTTGATTTTGGTCCCCTATTTGCATGCACATACTCATTGAGAATGGCATCTACAATGAACTTAGTCTATTTCTCTTTATGGGCTAAGAATGAGACACTATTGTACATAGGCTGGTAAATTAGCATGTGACCCAAGAGTGAGACACAACTTTTTTCTTTGACTTGAATGAAACTATCCTAATCTCATAATTTATAAAAGAGGTAAAAAAGGTTCTAGTCAATTAAATTATGTACTAATCTATATTAACATTTTCTTATACTTCTCATTTTTATTATATATGTACTAGTTTACAATGAATAGTAACTTTATATTTTCACATGGAACTACTCATCTTGTTTATGGACTTTATAAAGAGTCATGCTTGTGAATAGTTACTATATAAAAATATAGGCTTGCTTTTTATCAGTTGGGAGAGTTTGGTTGTATTAGGAAAGCATGTGTGTAAGTGAGAGAGAGGGGGCCTTCAAATTTTGTTTTTAGAAAATAATAATAATAATAATAATAAACTTGATCTTCCATCATTATAGTAAAGGTTAAGATTCTTTTTCTTTTCTTTTTGTAAGTAGAGGAGACTAAGGATACTTGACTATACTCTAAAGATAACAATGCAAGCTTGAATACATCTAGTCTAAGATCTAACTAAGATTCTCCTCACAACATTTCTATGCACTGAAATATAAACTATCATCCCAACCACCGACCTATGAAAAAGTGTTCCTCAAACAATCAATAATAAGAAATCATCTTCAACATTATATGGACTCTAAGTGTCTGTATACATAATAGATGGACAATCTACTATAAAAATATTTAGGGAAATTTTTTTAAATATATATATATATATATATATATATATATATATATATATATATATATATATATATATCCTACTATAAAACGGCTACCATTATATGTGTCCTATTATATCTAAGTTTAAAGGGCAATTGTTAATCTCCTTTCACCTCGTGTGGATAAGAAGCACAATAAGACAGGCCGCTTACCAAAAAATTAAAAAAAAGTTAAAAAAAAAGGAAAGTAGGTACCCACTTACAATGTTCCTTCGAATGCAAACAAAATTTGTAGCGGATTGATGGGCTGTCCAGCATCGTATTTATTCTCCTCCATCCATTTATCCTTTTATTAGGGGCAGTGGTTTGTTTGTTTTTAAGTTTTTTTAAAGGAGAAGGTTCTACAGTGAATATTCTCTTTTTAATGATTGGGATTAGGTGGATGCTTTTTGGAGGGCCCCACTTCCACTGTATGGCCTCCTTTCCTTGTTATTCTGATCATCTTTGTACCTAGCTTTCTTTGTAGCTTTACTCTTTGCCCCACATGGGCATGGGTTTCTTTCTACCCTCTTTCTTTCAAGGAAATAAATTATATCTATGAGGAATCTCTTGAAAGGAATGGTTAATGGGGTAAGTTGTTCTATTGCAGGCAAAGGAAACAACATAAAGTGCTAGTTATTTGGCTTTTACAACTTTTCTTTTGTAATCATTTGTTATGTTCAGTAAAATTTTAAAAAAATAGAAATAAAGTGTTAATTCTCCAGGGAAATGATTCCCTTAGGTTTGGTGAACTTAATTTGAAAGTCTATGTTAATTATAGTTGTTGCAAATTTTTGTCTTTAACCAAAAAGATTATGGTTTTTAAAAATAAATTTGATGAAAATGTGAATGGGTAGGTTGATTTAATGAGGGCTTAGCTCTGCAACTCTTGATGATTCTTTACACCTACAACACTATGCCCCTCTTTTGTCATAGACTCTGACTATTCTATGCTCAAATTAGCATTAAATGCATGTTATATAACCATGAAAAAGAAGGCCCATGACAAGGCCACCTCAACCATCGATGAGCTCTCTAACAACACCTTGCCATCCTTGCCTATGACTCACCCTTGCTCTATCCCAAGGACTATGTCCTTTCCTTCAATGGACACCTCTATACATGAATTCCTACACCATCCCAACACTTGATACAAGTGTTTCCTCTCCTTCACAATACCATCCCACTTCTATTATTCACCCAACTTTGCTACATTTGCACCTTCTAACCAAACCTAAGCATTATTTTCAACATTGCCCCTTACAATGGATTGTGACTCCATCTAGCAACATATTGTGACAAAGGGGTTGCCCTTTAATGGACACATTGATTTGGCAAGCACCAGAAGAGGTATAACTATCTCCTTTTCCCTTCTTGATGATGTTGTTGAAGTCATTTTTATTGTAAAGCCGGATCCCTTGAATCTTGTTTTTCTTACATGGAGTGCCCTTCAAAAAAAGTATTTTTAAATGAGTGAAAACTAACTAAGAGAACTAGGGTTGTTTTATTGATGTCATCAAGGGTTTAGGCAAGAGCTATATTTCATGTATTTTCATCACCCTAACCATGTTTAAGTCGTTCTTCGATTTGGTTGTTAAAACAACTCTTGACAAACCTATTATCTCCAAGCTTGGGATTTCAAGTTGCATCTTGAGGGCACCTCCAAATCCAAATATCACATTGGCTAGAGTTCCCCTACCTTGACTTGGCTTTTTGGCCCTTCTTTCACAAGATTGTTGGCCAACTTAGCTACATCATGTGGTGCAAACACAACTCTGTTAAATTTGCCAACCTTTGTGTTCACCCTCATGTGTGCATAGAGCTTGACCTCTCCCTACCTCTATCTAATAATATATAGTTAGCATGCCCTTGTTTCAAAGTGGCTCTACTAATTAAGTATCTCAACAAGCCTAATGCTTATTTTTACTATTGTCGGGAGGAACATCTCATATGTGATTGTCCTATTTGGAAACCTCGTCATTCTTCCCCATCTTCCCATGGCTTCAAACCACAACCTTTTTCCTCTATTGATACCTCTAAAACTCCTTTGACTGAACCCACTTGTCTCACCATTTTTAATCCTTCACCTAAGACAATTTAGGCTAAACACACCCTCTTCTCAAGCCTCTACTTCTCATCTTGACCCTCTCCCAAATGAACCTTCAATTTCCTATACCCCCTCCTATAAGGATGTTGTTTTGGATGACAATTGGTGCCTTCCTAGGTGGAGAAAGGATTCCATCCCTTCCCATGGATCATTTGACCCTTGTCCATCTTCTCATTGTCTCCTATCACCTCCCCATTCTTGTTTGCATTCCCATTCCCTTATTGCTCACTCTCCCACCTCCTCTCCTATGGATTTTAATTCCTCTTGTTATTAAACAATTCAATGAATAGGAATAAAGGAAAACACCATTTGAGATGGTACATTGAAATAATCTAAGGGTGGAAGCATAAAGGTGTGTCCCACTATTTGGCATAAGGGACACTCAAGTAAACATTTTTAACCAAATTTTTATTTTCTGTCACTTATAGCAAGAAAACTATTAAGAATTTGAAGATGATGTAAATTGGTGATTTGTGAAATTTCGTTTGTAGATTCTAATTTTTTTAATTTAAAAAATAATTTGTCCCATTTTTTAAACATTTGTTAATAACTTGTTTCTCATACTTTATTGCATTTTTAATGAGTGATAGTTTCCCATTCAACATAACTTTTTTTAGAAATAAAATCAATTCATAATTTCTTAAAAATAAATCATTAACACCGATATCTAGGGCATGAATTTTTTTGTTGCATATTTATTTATTATCATTTTTTAATTCATTTTTAATTATAACAGAGTAATATTTTTCCATCTAGAATAACATTTTTGTATGCATCCAAATTATTATATTTTGTTGAAACAAGGACATCAATATGAAGGGCGGCCTTTTTTTAATTTTTTCATGTGCATTGAATAGAGACTTTTATGTTTGGTAAAAAACTTATGTTCGCTAGAAAATAGAAAATAAATATAATAAATAAATAAAAAGTATTACAAATTATACTTTTTCAAAAAGCTTATTCTAAGGGCTATGATCATGCAAAATCTTGGGTCATAGTGACTTCATTTGAATATCGAAAGCTTTCTCCGAGTCAACATTTCTATCAAAATATGGGTGACCAAAATGAGGAAGGGCCATATAAGGGCCTTCAAATTTCCTTCTAATGAAGGCCTACTACATTCAAAGATTGATTAAATATACGGTATATAAAGTTATCCAGTTATTCATAAATGAAAAGTTCTATATTTAATTTGATCGCACTTTTTGAAAGGAGAAGAGTATTTGGTCACTTTTTCAAAGGAGAAGATATTGCATCACATTTTTGCAAAAGGAGTAGATGGGGAATTAAAAAAAAGGAAATTAAGGGTACATGTTCACACTCAATTGAAAACGACAAGGAGTGAAATGAAGAAAGGAAGTGAAAATATTGAAAAACGAAAGAAGTTATATTTTCATAATTGTTTTTTAATTTAAATATCAAGTAGATTAATTAGGATATAAATCTTAAGTAGTTTATTTCATCGATCTCCTTCCATGGTTTATTTTTTGAATCTACTTATTTGCTTGGTACATTTATATATCTTGCTCAAGATTTGCTTTACTATTTTCCCTTGCAAGTAGTTTTTTTAATGTTTAGGCTACAAACCTCGTGTTGGGGTTTTAAAATATACACAGAAGAGCTATTATTTTTTGCTAACCTAGATTGCTCATAAACAGTATAATCAAGTGAGGATAGTTTAAACTCTAATACCCAAGCCTCAAACAACCTCTACACATGGCCTTAAGCTTCCCTGTACCTTCAAGTATATTAGAAGACCCCATAGAAATGTTTTGAAAACCTAGCCCTAGGTAGCCTTTAGCCATCTATAATATGTGGCACTAGTAAGCAGTTAGCCCTGAGAATTGACTTGCACTGTACCTCGGAGACAAAATAGTGCACTATGAGAATAGTATATCCTTTGGATTATTAGTATATTTGTGAACTCATAGACCAAACACACCTTTTAGAATCCTTCTCTCTTTTTTTTGTTTATTTTTTATTATCTCGTGTGTATTAGTTTAGTTTGTTCCCAAGTTATGTTTCTTTAGCATCAAGTCTTTGTTTGATTTCCTCTTTTGGGTCAACCTCTAGTTCTTCTCCACACTATAATTTCCTCCAAGTCTTGCATTTTTCATCAACATCTACACCTTTCCTACATACTTCACTACTTCATCCATTTCTCCTCTTCTTTCCCCTAGCCCTTACCTAGTCTCAAATTCTAAATTTTTCCCAACACTCTCTTTCTTATTACAAGTTCCATCAACCCCACCTTTTATACTACCTTCAAGTGTACCTTTCATTTATTTACTCGACACCTTTTTACCTCATGCCAACACCTAAATATATTTCTTCTAAACACCTAATGTCTAAATAGTATACAAGTTATCATTTTCACTGAACTTATCCCTACAATAATTTTTCAAACTTTCACAATGCTAAGCTTTTCTTAAATATCACATTTATATCTTATCCCCTTTCCTAACCTTTTAAAATGGGATTCAATTTGTTACAATACTCCTTGAATTTTTCAAAAGGCCCCTCACTTTGTTACAACACATTCATGTACCACTTTCCTAAACTTCACTATTTCATCACTTTTGTCTCTTCTTTCCCCTGGCCCTTTTGGAGTTCTAATATAACTTTCACAACACCCTCTTAGCATTTCCCAACACTCTCAAGTTCTTCTTACAACCATCAACCCCACCCATCATACTACCTTTGTGTACCTTTCAATTTTCTACAATGCCTCTTCATCTTGTCCTAAAACCCAAGTTATATTTCTTCTAAAAACTTAATTGTCAAAGTTTTATATTATCTTTTTCACTCCTTATCTCTACAACACTTTCCAAAACTTTCACAACACTTATTTTCTTATCAAGCACCTATAAATATCTTATACCCTTTTTTAACCTTTTAAAATGGGCTTCAATTCATTTCAACACTCCTTGAATTTTTCACAAGACCCCTCCACTTCATTACAACACATTCATACCCTTTTCCTACACTACCTCATTACTTTCACCTCTTCTTGCCCCTATCCTTTACCTCATCCTAAGTATAAATTCCACAACACCCTCTTAACATTTCCCAACAATCTCTTTATTCTTACAACCATAAACCCCACCACCCATACTACCTTTGTGTACCTTACAATTTTCTTCAACACCTCTTTACCTCATCCCAACACCTAAATATATTTTTTCTAATCACCTAGAATCTTCATAATTTTACACTATCTTTATAAGTCATTATCTCTTATTCCTCTATCTTTTATAGTATGATATTGATTCTACGAGGTTATTCCTCTCTTCCTATTTGTTCAATCCTATATATTAAATCTTTCTCCATTAAAAATTGATCCACTTTCATACACTTCTAAGTATTCCCCCCTCCTTTTAACTACCCTTAATTACCCTAAGTTACCTATCCTAAATGTAACACCCAAATCTGAATTTACCCTAAAAACTAAGTTTTAACCAAAGGTGATAATTTTTTTATTTTTATTTTTTATATTTTTTTAAATTATAAAACAGAAAAGTAATTACTATCAACAAGTAATTCATCCATCGACTTAACAATAAGCATGATTTCATATTCGTAAAGCAAAAGGAAATAATCAATCAAAACCTTTAAATAAAATATTGTTATAAATTACTTAAATCAAATCCAAAAATAGGAACTTACCAATGTCACTGCATCTCGATTGTCGACCATCCAAATTCAAGTCTCGGCATTCCTCAAGAATTAAGAAGAGAAAGTATCTTCAAGGAGCTTAACCTCCAACCACAGATCGTCGGTCTCCCGTACTCCTTCCGAACCGAAAGTGGCCCTACCCTACTCAAGATGATAGACTTAGGATAACCAATGGTGTTTGTCATCTGAGCTCTGGTGTTGTGACCTACGTGACTTGTTATCATGCAATCCCCTAGATAACCTCTAGTCATGCATGACCATTCCACAAGCTACACCATCCAGTCACAGTGAACATTCAATGCATTTGAGGATCATGCATTACCTTGGCCAAAGGATTTGAATTTAATTAGCATTGTATCAACGCATGAATTAAGTTCACCCACCCCACGCGACTCGAATTCATCGCAATCCTACAGTTTCCTATTTATAAGTTCTATATAACAATCTTGATGACCTCAAGGTGTTTGAATTTCATCATGCATTAGAGCATGGCATTTAGGTTTACTCTTTCTCTAAGCTCATGGAAACCTCTCCATCTTCATGATAAATGAACGGTTTCCTAGTATATCAATGTTTCAAATAACGCTATACGTTGTTATAACAATCTCAAAATTATCCCCTTGTCTATTTCATCCATTCTTGAGTGGGCACTAGACCCAACTTTGTTGTTTTCGATAAGAGATTACTATAAATCACTTTATAGAACATAAATATTCAAAGTCCCTAAGTTTAAAATTGAACATGCTAAGGGATCTTCTTTGACTGTCGATTCTTCGACATAGTTTCAACTTTGTCGTTAGGAAGGGTTTCTCTATGAGTCAATTCAAAAATACAATATTCAAAACCCTACGCTGAAACTCACAACATACTACTTCGACGTGTCAAAATCTTTGACATAGTATAATCTTGTCGAACTATTCATTGGATAGCATTGACATAACATTTCTTCTAACAAAAATAGATTGAATGTATGTCTATACTTGAGACTTGACAAAAGGCACATTACTTGTTTGTAAAGACTTCATAATAATAATTGGATTAAGAATAAGGTCTTTTCTTGAAAAGAAAACAATAGTTAAAATGCTTCAATAACACATGTATTACCTTCAAGGCATAAATACTAAATCTTGTTATTGCTCACAACTAGTATACAATTTTGCCATGGTAAAAACGAATAGTTTTATCTCTGAAAAAGAGGATGATTGTATCGACTTGCATGTTAAATCTTACACCTCTCACAAATATCAATCCTCCGTCGATGGTTGTCAAAAACAAGTTTTTCACTCTGTTACTTACTCTCCTCTAGAGTCACAGTTTTGCTGACTATCGATAGAGATCTTATTCTCTGTTGACAAGTGTTATGCGGTTACAGCTTGTATGAGTTGTGAGACGTTTTTAAATCCAACTCCTACATAGAGTGCACTCTACATTAACTATAACCTTCTAAGCAAAAACCATAGGCTTCTCAAACAATCTCAACCTACGTCAAAACATATATAAAAACTGTGATTTATGCACCTTCTGTGTGGCGTAGTGCAGGGTAGCATATTTAAACAGGGCTTTCAATTTTAATGAAGACAAACTTCACACAGTTTTCAATTATAAAAAATAACACTTTGCAATTTCAAATCCATTCATTGAACCATCGCAAAAGCTTGCAAAGGTATGACACATAACAAGGATCTAAGCTTACGCAGTGAAAGAGTATGAGAACCTATTGATAGTCTCCAATGCTCACTGACAGACTATCCAGACCACTTATAATCTTAGCCGATTCTCCTCACAGCTCCTTCCACAGTCACAATATTCTTCTCCTCTGAATTCCCTATTCAAAATTGACTCAAACTCTCCTACTAATCCTGCCCACGGCGAAGGAATCACAGCCTCTCCACTCCCGACCATGCCTATCAAGAAGGGAATCCTTTTCGGCATGCAAAAATGACTCCTATCCTTATGCAACCACTCTCCAAATGGAGCTCCACAAGGCGATGTGGCGGTTGGTAGACGTAACAACCCATCCACTACACAAGAAAGAAGACTTCATTACCACATAATTTGCAACTACACTGAAAAGTGAGGTTCTAACTCTTGCGGGGTGGCAGACTTAAGTCAAATAAAATGTTCCTCTACTCAAAACCGATCAAGAGAATAAACAAATGCCAACATATAATAAAGGTTAGACTAATGACAACTCAAGATCTTAAGCTAGAAGGCAAAAGACTTATTCGAAATGGAAGACATCATAAAAAGAACTTAAATGTGTCCCTCTTCGAGCTTCGACTTGATTACCGACATTATTCAAGAATAAAGGAATACCTCAACGACTACTTAAATATTACTAATGTAATTTAGAATATTCCTTTATAATTCAACCAAAGTTATTACACACCTCGGTCTCTAATTCAACATCCGTCGAATTTTGCAAAAGGAGTTTACGACATATGCTCAAAGCGTTTTACGACAATAACGACGGATTGGGTGCAAACGCAGAACAAGACTTGAGATCGATTTACGCACAAATTTGACTCTTGTGCCAATCGACAACAAGACATGACTTACAACTTAGCCATAAGTAAATACATATATTTACATATAATCAATATATCAGTCATTCCTATTAGACGACACGTTTTAGAGTATTACGACACTAATGTCGATTTCCCATACTCTAAACGACAACTTACGAAAGGAGAAGGACCTATACTTCAGACGTCGATATCTCGACTAAAATTGACTTAGCCGAATACAAGGCTTAATTCAAGGCATCAAGGTTTATCTACCTGATATGCATTTTCAGTGGCAAGCACCCCTGGTTAATTCTAGAGTCTATTCTCTCTTTCTCAAAGATACTTTCTCTTTTTCTTTCTTCCTGGCGAACATAATCCATCTATTCCTGCAATGACAATCTCACATACAATTTTGTGGTCAAAGCACCAATATTCTGATCAATGCACATTATATCAAATCATTTCATTTTCATAACAAAAAGACATTCCAATTCATAACATCATATTGATCATAATCAAACAGATTCCATAATTTCATAAAATTAACTTTCTCTATCTAAATCATCAGTTCCTATGATGTTAATAACATATCCACATAACTGTACTATTCAGGAAAAAGTAAATAGTAATATTGAATCCAAAAAGGGGATGTAACATATCCTTCCCTATAGAATCATCGTCCCTGATGATTGAATTTACCAAGCAAAATTTGAACATAAAACAAACTTTTATAGTTTAACATTAATGTTTTTGAAAAGATTAGGAAATCTTTGGTAGATGTCTTTATAGTCTTCCCAAGTGGCGCTATCCTCGCCATATTGGTCCCACTAAATTTTGCATTGCAAAACCTCTCGATTACATTAACGAAGTCTACGCATTTCAAGCACCTTGAGTGGCTCGATCACAACCACCCCTGGTTCTTGTATCTGTAAAGAATTCCATTTAAGAATGTGGTCATTACCTACAAAATATTTCTTTAGGTATGAAACATGAAAAACATTATGCATTTTGGACAAGACTAGAGGTAGAGCAACTTTGTAGGCCACTGGATTGATAATCTCAAGAACTTCAAAAGGTCCGACATATCAAGGAGCCAACTTTGATGATTTACCAAATTTGATTGAGCTTTTATGGGGTTTCACTCGCAAAAGAACTTTCTCACCAACAGAGAAATGTCTAGGCACCCGTTTGCGATCTGCATAACTTTTTTGCCTGTCATTGGCTTCTGCCAACTTCTTCCTAATCATTTTCACTTTTTCTTCCATATCCGCAAGCATTTCAGGTCCAATGCTTGTCCTATCTTCTAGCTTATCCCAGCTTATAGGAGTTCTGCATTTCCTTCCATATAATGCTTCAAATGGTGCCATCTTAATGGCAGAATGGTAGGAATTGTTATAGGCAAATTCAACAAGAGGTAAATATTCCTCCCATCTATATTGCTGATCCATGCAATACATTCTTAAAAGATCTTCTAAGACCTGATTAACCCTTTCTGTTTGTCCATCAGTTTCAAGATGGTAAGTGGTGCTCACATTGAGTTTAGTCCCTAATGCAGAAAATAAAGTTTGCCAAAACTGAGAGGTTATCCAGGCATCTCTATCAGATATAATCTTTTCAGGTACCCCATGCAATCTAAATATTTCTTGTACAAATTTTTGATCCAAAATATGAGCTCCATCTATCAAATTTCCTAGTATGAAATGTTCTACCTTGGTTAGTTTATCTACAACAACCAATATTGCATCATGCCTATTCTTAGACATTGGTAACCCATGAACAAAATCCATACTAACAACCTGCCATTTCCATTCTGGAATATCATGCAAGTATAACAATCCAGCAGGATGTTGGTGTTCTACCTTCACTCTCTGACACTCCAAACAACTTGCTACAAACCTTGCAGCGTCGCTTTTCATTTCTTTCTAGAAATATAGCAGTTTGACATCAGCTAAAAGTTTTGTTACTCCTGGGTGTCCAGAATAAGGTGCACAATGAACTTCCTTCCAAACAAGGTTTCTAAGTTCTACAGAATTAGGAGCATAGATTCTTCCCTTAAATCTCATCAATCCATCTGATTCAAAATAGAATCCATCATATCTTGGATCCTTAGGGTTTAATTGCAGAGCTTGTTTCATCTGCTCATAATATTCATCTCTAGATAAACTTTGCAATACTAAATCTTTAAAATTAGCATGAATAGAGATTATAGAAGCTATGTGTCTTCTTCTGCTTAAAGCATCAACTACTCAGTTTTCTTTACCTTTGATATAAGAAATCTCAAAGTCATAATCTGATATTAATTCTAACCATCTCCTTTGTCTTGCATTGAGATGAGGTTGAGTAAATATGTAGCGAAGACTTTGATGATCTTATTTTAGTATAAATGTTTTTCCCAACAAATAATGTCGCCACATCTGAAGGGCGTGAATCACTGCTGCCAGTTCTAAGTCATGAGGAGCGTAATTCTACTCATAGTTTTTTAACTTTCTTGATTCATAGGCCACTACACGCCCATCTTGCATAAGCACACCTCCTAACCCTTCTCCTGAGGCATCAGTAATAACCTCAAATTGTCCTTTAGGATTAGGAACTTTCAAGATTGGTGTGGTTGTTAACTTTTCCTTTAACAAATCAAAAGCCTTTTGACATTCTTCAGTCCAAACAAACCTTTTTCCTTTTCTCTACAAGGAAGTAATTGGACTAGCAATGCTTGAGAAATTCAAAACAAATTTTCTGTAATATCCAACCAATCCCATAAAACTTTGTACCTCTGAAACATTGGAAGGTACAGGCCATTCCATAATAGCCTTAATTTTGGCTGGGTCAACTGATATCCCTTCAGCTGATGTTATATGTCCCAAATACTGCACTTCTTTCTGAAAGAAAGTGCACTTCGAGAGTTTTGCATACAATTTATGTTCTCTTAATCGTTGCAAAACAATTTGAAGATGTTGTCTATGCTCCTCCTCATTTTTGGAATATATCAGAATATCATCTATGAAAACTATGACAAATTTATCAAAACAATCTCTGAAAACACTATTCATAAGATTCATGAAAGCGGCAGGTGCATTGGTCAATCCAAATGGCAACACAATAAACTCATAATGACCATATCTTGTTCTAAATGTCGTCTTGTGAATATCTTCATCTTTCAACCTTAACTGATGGTATCCAGATCTCAAATCTATCTTAGAAAAGACTGATGCACCACGCATTTGGTCAAATAAATCATCAATATGTGGCAGTGGATACTTATTCTTTAGTGTTGCCTTATTAAGCATCCGATAATCTATACACAATCGAAGGGTTCCATCCTTCTTCTTGACGAAAATAACCGGAGCTCCCCATGGTGATACACTTGGCCTAATTAGATTCTTAGACAATAGCTCCTGTAATTAAGCCTTCAATTCCATAAGTTCAGTGGTGGTCATACGATATGGAGCTTTAGATACTGGCTTAGATCCTGGTTTAATATCTATGCCAAAATCAAAGGTTCTTTTTGGAGGCAAGCCTGGCAGTTCCTCAGGAAATACATCACTGAAATTGCAAAGATATGGATATTTTTCCTCAAATGTTTGCTTCTCTAAGGCTTCCTCTACTAGGTCCATTTTGACTACAAAAAGTTGACATCCCTTACGCCTAGCCCGCTTTAATTGTTTTGAAGAAATAGATCTGATCCTTATTTCTCTTTGAATACCTTGAAAATTTACTATATTTCCTTTATCATCTAGACACTCAATTGTTTTATTAAAACAATCTACCTTGGCCCTCTGTCTCCACAACCAATTCATTCCTAAGATGACATCGTAGGACCCTAAAGGTGCTACGTATAAATTTACCTCAGTGGAGAAGTTTGAAATATCAATCTTAGCTTCGAACAAACATTGCTCTACCTGAGCCCTTGAGTGATTTGCATACTCAACTATCCATGGTTTTGCTATAAAACCAGCTCTTCTAGAAAATTTACTTAAGACTCTAGATGACACAAAACTTTCTGTTGCACTAGTATCAAATAGAATAGAAACAGGAACTCCAAATAATGTACCTGTCATCTCAATGGGAGTAATCTGATACTCAGCTTGTCAATTGTCAAGGGCGGCATGAATCCTTTGTTGAAACGCTTCCTACTGCGAAGGAAGTACCGTATTCCTAGGCTACCCATTCTGCTTTTTATTAGGACAACGGTTAGCATAATGATCTCCACCACAAGAAAAACATCCTCCAATTGGTCCTCTCTTCTTAGATGGTCTACTCATAGCATCATCATTCTTCTTAAAATTGTCATTTTTCTTATAGTCTTCATTTCTACATTCATTACCAAATCCCCCTTTATTTTTATGATTTCCTTTATCAAACCTCTTGTTTCCATATCCTTTTTCATTCTTCCTTTTATATGTCTGATCATTGTAGTTCTTATCAAATCTCTTACATTTCTTTTCACAGTAAGCAGAAATAGATTTGTTCTTCTATTCCTGCTTAATTACTTTCTCATACACCTGGTCCATTGTGTTTGGACCATGCACCTCCACTTCACCGCCAATCTGAGGATTGAGTCCCATGATAAATTTTCTTATCTGAAATCTTTCATCCTTTTGGTATTGAGGAACATACTTCAACAATCTAGTAAATTTTTCTGCATATTCAACCACAGACAAATCACCTTGCCTAAATTTTTGGAAATCTGTTAACTTTTGATCAAAATATAGCTGTGGTAACCACCTCTTTTGGAATAGTTCCACAAATTCATTCCATGTCACCTTCAAGGGACTTAATTCCAATTCCATTTTCTTGTTCATCCACCAAGTGGATGCTTCTCCAGATAATTGATATGCTCCCCACACTGCCTTTGTAATCTCAGAGTAATTTCTGATTTCAAAGTATTTCTCCATTTTTGTTAACCATGCTTCTGCTGCATCTCCAGTTTTCATTCCATCAAATTTGGGAGGGATAATATTTTTCATATCCTTAGATAGTTCCAGTGCAAGTTTGTCTTTGGTCTTCCTTTGAACTTCACTATCATCTTGGTTTTCACTTGACGTGCCATGATCTCGTTGTTTACTTTTACTTGCATTATTAGAATTCTCATTTTCACCCTCCATATTTCCAGTTTCATTCACTTTTTTTTCCAATTTGCCCAACCTTTCCTTAGTTTCAGTAAGCATATTAAGAATTCTATCCAACTTATTGATGGAGTTTTCTTTAGTTGTGACCTTCCCGATCTTCCCCCTCATTAAACTCTGATTGATCCATGTTTGTTTTCTCACCTGATTAAGCAAATACTAATCAGTTCTATGATTTATCATTTTGTATATTATCAACACATAACAATTGCTCATAACCATAATTATTCTCAAACAAAAATTTGTCTTTATTATACTTTGCAAAACTGTATATACATTCTTTAAAGATAGACATATCTCATGTTCCACTCAATATCTACAAGTGGGGTGTAACCTTCAGATTCATTGTCTGACACATAATCACGAGGTGTATAACCCTCAGACTCGCTATCAGATGATAGTACAATGATTTCAGCTCTAGGTGCTATACGAGGATCCCTAGTGATCATTGGTACACTAATAGGTACACTCATAGGTACACTAGTAGGTACACTCATAGGTACACTAATAGGGCAGCAATTGACCATGATTCGAGCTGTCATCCTAGCTGTCTCTAGGAGTTCTCTTTTCATTCGTTTAAGTCGTGATAAAGCATTGGCAAAAGTTTCCACATCATCTAGCCAAATGTCATTTTCAGCATTCATTTTCTCAATAGTCTTGATCATCGCAAGTCATTTCTGCTTAGCTTGCAGATAATGTTCCTTGCCCGCGAAGGACTTCCTTGCGATTTTCTTGATACGTACCATCCTGGCACAGTAAATCAAATCATTAGCTACCCGCATAATGTTGATTCCTAATCAGGTTAGTGGACTCATCAGCCCTAGTGTTGAACCTGGTTAGCTCTGATACCATATGTAACACCCAAATATGAATTTACCCTAAAAACTAAGTTTTAACCAAAGGTGATAGTTTTTTTTTTTTTTGAAATTATAAAATAGAAAAGTAATTACTATAAACAAGTAATTCATCCATCAACTTAACAATAAGCATGATTTCATATTCGTCAAGCAAAAGGAAATAATCAACCAAAACCTTTAAATAAAATATTGTTATAAATTACTTAAATCAAATCCAAAAATAGGAACTTACCAATGCCACTGCATCTCGATTGTCGACCATCCAAATTCAAGTCTCGACATTCCTCAAGAATTAAGAAGAGAAAGTATCTTCAAGGAGCTTAACCTCCAACCACAGATCGTCGGTCTCCCGCACTCCTTCCTAACTGGAAGTGGCCCTACCCTACTCAAGAGGATAGACTTAGGATAACCAATGGTGTTTTCCATCTGAGCTCTGGTGTTGTGACCTACGTGACTTGTTATCATGCAATCCCCTAGATACTCTCTAGTCATGCTTGACCATTCCACAAGCTATGCCATCCAGTCACAGTGAACATTCAAATCATTTAAGGATCATGCATTACCTTGGCCAAAGGATTTGAATTTAATTAGCATTGTATCAACGCATGAATTAAGTTCACCCACCCCACTCGAATCGAATTAATCGCAATCCTACAGTTTCCTATTTATAAGTTCTATATAACACTCTTGATGACCTCAAGGTGTTTGAATTTCATCATGCATTAGAGCATGGCATTTAGGTTTACTCTTTCTCTAAGCTCATGGAAACCTCTCCGTCTTCATGATAAATGAACGGTTTCCTAGCATATCAATGTTTCAAATAACGCTATACGTTGTTATAACAATCTCAAAATTATCCCCTTGTCTATTTTATCCATTCTTGAGTGGGAACTAGACCCAACTTTGTTGTTTTCGATAAGAGATTACTATAAATCACTTTATAGAACATAAATATTCGAAGTCCCTAAGTTTAAAATTGAACATGCTAAGGGATCTTCTTTGACTGTCGATTCTTCGACATAGTTTCAACTTTGTCGTTAGGAAGGGTTTCTCTATGAGTCAATTCAAAAATACAATATTCAAAACCCTACGTTGAAACTCACAACATACTACTTCGACATGTCAAAATCTTTGACATAGTATAATCTTGTCGAACTATTCATTGGATAGCCTTGACATAACGTTTCTTCTAACAAAAATAGATTGAATGTATGTCTATACTTGAGACTTGACAAAAGGCACATTACTTGTTTGTAAAGACTTCATAATAATAATTGGATTAAGAATAAGGTCTTTTCTTGAAAAGAAAACAATAGTTAAAATGCTTCAATAGCACATGTATTACCTTCAAGGCATAAATACTAAATCTTGTTATTGCTCACAACTAGTATACAATTTTGCCATGGTAAAAATGAATAGTTTTATCTCTGAAAAAGAGGATGATTGTATCGACTTGCATGTTAAATCTTACACCTCTCACAAATATCAATCCTTCGTCGATGGTTGTCAAAAATAAGTTTTTCACTCTATTACTTACTGTCCTCTAGAGTCATGGTTTTGCTGACTGTCGATAGAGATCTTATTCTCTGTCGACAAGTGTTATGTGGTTACAGCTTGTATGAGCTGTGAGACGTTTTTAAATCCAACTCCTACATAGAGTGCACCCTACATTAACTATAACCTTCTAAGAAAAAACCATAGGCTTCTCAAACAATCTCAACCTACGTCTAAACATATATATAAACTATGATTTATGCACCTTCTGTGTGGCGTAGTGCAGGGTAGCAGATTTAAACAGGGATTTTGTTTTTAATGAAGACAAACTTCACACAGTTTTCAATTATAAAAAATAACACTTTGCAATTTCAAATCCATTCATTGAACCATCGCAAAAGCTTGCAAAGGTATGACACATAACAAGGATCTAAGTTTACGCAGTGAAAGAGTATGAGAACCTATCGATAGTCTCCAATGCTCGCTGACAAATTATCCAGACCACTTGCTATAATCTCAACCGATTCTCCTCGTAGCTCCTTCCACAGTCACGATATTCTTCTCCTCTAAATTCCCTATTCAAAACTGACTCAAACTCTCCTACTAATCCTGCCCACGGAGAAGGAATGACGACCTCTCCACTCCCGACCATGCCTATCAAGAAGGGAATCCTTTTCGGCATGCAAAAATGACTCCTATCCTTATGCGACCACTCTCCAAATGGAGCTCCACAAGGTGATGTGGCAGTTGGTAGACGTAACAACCCATCCACTACATAAGAAAGAAGGCTTCATTACCACATAATTTGCAACTACACCGAAAAGTGAGGTTCTAACTCTTGCGGGGTGGCAGACTTAAGTCAAATAAAATGTTCCTCTACTCAAAATCGATCAAGAGAATAAACAAATGCCAACATATAATAAAGGTTAGACTAATGACAACTCAAGATCTTAAGCTAGAAGGCAAAAGACTTATTCAAAATGGAAGACATCATAAAAAGAACTTAAATGTGTCCCTCTTCGAGCTTCGACTTGATTACCAACATTATTCAAGAGTAAAGGAACACCTCAATGACTACTTAAATATTACTTATGTAATTTAGAATATTCCTTTATAATTCAACCAAAGTTATTACACACCTCGGTCTCTAATTCAACATCCGTTGAATTTCGCAAAAGGAGTTTACAACATATGCTCAAAGTGTTTTACGACAATAACGACGGATTGGGCGCAAACGCAGAACAAGACTTGAGATCGATTTACACACAAATTTGACTCTTGCGCCAATCAACAACAAGACGCGACTTACAACTTAGCCATAAGTAAATACATATATTTACATATAATCAATATATCAGTCATTCCTATTAGACGACACGTTTTAGAGTATTACGACACTAATGTCGATTTCCCATACACTAAACAACTTATGAAAGGAGAAGGACCTATACTTCAGACGTCGATATCTCAACTAAAATTGACTTAGCTGAATACAAGGCTTAATTCAGGGCATCAAGGTTTATCTACCTGATATGCATTTTCAGTGGCAAGCACCCCTGGTTAATTCCATAGTCTATTCTCTCTTTCTCAAAGATACTTTCTCTTCTTCTTTCTTCCTGGCGAACATAATCCTTTTATTCCTGCAATGACAATCTCACATACAATTTTGTGGTCAAAGCACCAATATTCTGATCAATGCATAGTATATCAAATCATTTCATTTTCATAACAAAAAGACATTCCAATTCATAACATCATATTGATCATAATCAAATAGATTCCATAATTTCATAAAATTAACTTTCTCTATCTACATCATCAGTTCCTATGATGTTAATAACATATCCACATAACTATACTATTCAAGAAAAAGTAAATAGTAATATTGAATCCAAAAAGGGGATGTAACACTAAATTATCACATGAGATAGTTTATTTCAGGTCTATGCCCCTTTCCCATATCTAAACTAGTTTAATTTATACTTTACTAAAGTTGAAACTATAAACTTATAACATTTATCTTATGGTCTCACAAATATGAAGGCGATAAACATATGAAAACTAAAGTGGAGGCCCAACCTCATTTGGATACTAGAGAAGAGCTGTTAGAAATGAAAGCAACACTACTTCAATGGAAATTTGATTCAAATAAATTTCAGCAATCTTTAACTGTGTGTTATTAATGGAGATTGTAATCAAAACATAAACCCATAATATAGAAATATACCAGAAGCAGAATGAAACACATAACACAAGTGTTTAACATGGAGAAAACCCTTGCAGGTAAAAAACTCCACCAAGAAAAGAGGCCAAGTTGTATTATCTTCACAAAAGGAGATTACAAATGCATTCACTTCCTCTGTCCTTCAACCTTCACTCCGGTAGAACCTGGGTACATGTAAACTATTATATGCACCTCATCTACTATGCTATGGTTTATATAGAATCTACACAACCTCAAGACATTAAATGACTTCTTACAAGCCCATAACACTTGTCAAGAGTCAACAATACAACCTCAGGCGTTCATGGCCAATAATAGGCTCTTATAGGGTCATAAATGCTATCATACATGCATCCTACATTTGGAAAAATGTTCCCATGCAAGCTTGAATGACTTGGGGCCAAAAATAGCCACTTACAACATCTTATGACGCGTCATATGCTATTATTAGTGTCATAGATTCTTATGACAACTTACAGTTGTCATAGAATCTCTGACATCTTCTTATAGCATCTATGACATGTGTCATAACACTAAAAATAGATTATTCCTCCACATTGGCACCCCACTTTGACCAATTACCATTTACCATAGTAAATGACATCCTGTAACTACTACTGGTAACTCTGGGACTTACCGTGCAGTAACTCCATAATTACCGTGGACAGTAAATAATTTTTACCACTGTCGGTGAAACTTGTACATCCCTTATGGGTAATTACAAATTATAAATAATAAATAGAATAAATACAATATTGGGATTTACAAGGTTAATGGCACCTTATCCCAACATTCTCTCACTTGACATTATACATTGTAAATCAACCCATAGGAAATCAAATGAAAAATAATCAGGCAATAGAAACAAGGCCCGTGGCCTCTCTGCACCACACGAACTTCTCTGTGCTCACAGGCTTGGTCAATGAATCTACAATATTCTCTTTAGTGTCTATCTTCTTCAACTCAATCTCTCCATTTGCAACCAACTCTTGAACAAAGTGATACTGAACATCAACATGCTTAGTTCGAGCATGATACATGGGATTCTTAGCCAAACAAATAGCACTCTGGCTATCACAACCAATCTAAATGTTCTTGCAATCAAAACCAATACCTGTACATAGTCTCCTCAACCAAACTGCCTCCTTAGAGACATGAGTTGTAGCCATATACTCTGCTTTTGTGGTGGAAAAAGTAACTGTGGGCTGCCTCTTACTCATCCAACTCACTGCACCTCCAAACAGAGTAAACACATAGCCACCAGTGGACCTTCAACTATCCAAGTCACTTGCCCAATCTGCATCAACAAAACCATGTATGTCCAAAGATTTATCAGCACTATCAGTACCAGAATAAACCAAACAATGATCAAGAGTACCTGCAAGATATTTAAACACCCTCTTCGCATAGTTCTAATGTTGTCTACCAGGGTTAGACATACATCTGCTCAAAACTCCCACTGCTTGGGCAATATCTGGTCTAGTGCAAACCATTGCTTACATCAAACTCCCTACAGCACTGGCATATGGCACATTAGACATATCCTCAAGATCATCCTCAGTCTTTGGACACATATCTAATGAAAGCTTAGTACCAATGGGTAAAGGAACTCTAATTGGGTTACAGTCCTGCAAACTAAACCTCTGCAAAATAGTATTCACATACTTACTTTGTGACAACCAAAGCTTTTCGTTAACTCTGTCCCTTCTGATCTCCATTCCCAGAATATACCTTGCAGCACCAAGATCCTTCATCTCAAATGCACCTGAAAGTTGGGATTTAAGCTCACTAATCATACCCTTAGTATTGCTAAAAAACAACATGTCATCAACATACAAAGCAATAACCAGTATAGAATCATCAACACAATGAATGTAAACACAATGATCCTCCTCGCTTCTAACAAAACCCAATTTCAAAACAAATGAATCAAACTTTTGATACCACATTCTGGGGGATTGTTTCAAACCATAGAGAGACCTCTTTAACCTACAAACCCAATGTTCTTTTTCTTTTACCTCAAAACCTGTAGGTTGTTGCATATAAATTTCTTCTTCAAGATCTCCATGCAAGAATGCAGTCTTAACATCTATTTGCTCAATCTCCCAATCATAAGCTACAGCAATGGATAAGAGAAATCCAATAGAAGTCAATTTAGCAACAGGAGAGAATATCTCACCAAAATCAACTCCCTCTCTCTAGGTGTAGCCCTTGGCTACTAGTCTAGCCTTGTACTTCTCCAATGACCCGTCTGCTCCAAATTTCTTTTTGAAGACCCACTTACATCCTATGGCCTTTCTTCCTTTGGGCAAACGAATAAGATCCCAGGTGTTATTAGAGTCTAAAGCCATCATCTCCTCCTGCATGGCTAGCTGCCAAGACTCACTATCATCTGCAGAAATAGCTTCCCTGTAGGATCTAGGTTCATCGTTAGTACTCAATAAAGCATATGCACAACGAAAATCTGGTGGGCTATACCTGTCAACTAGATTCCGTTGTCTTGTGGATCTCCTCAAGGGTGGAGTAAGAGACTCTACTCATTCTTCTGCATGATCATTTGTGCCAACTTCTTCTATCACAATAGATTCATCTTCATCAGAACTACTTGAATCTTCTTCTTCTTCTTCACCCCCCAATCCATCATTTTTTTCTTCCTGAGGTGCATCTTGCTGCTCTAACTCAAAGTGCACTCTCTTTACCTTTTCATCTTTTTCTTTTGGCTACTCAGGCTCAGAAATAGCTCTAAGTTCCCTGAAAATTACATCTCTAGAAAAGATAATCTTGTGGGTTAGTGGATTCCAAAGCTTATAACCTTTCACATTATCACCATATCCAATGAATGTACACTTTTCAACCTTTGGATCCAACTTAGATCACTTTTCCATAGGCACATGAAGCCTCACAACCAAAAACCCTTAAATGTGAAACAGAAGGTTTCTTACCTGTCCACACTTCATAAGGTGTTAAATCAAGAGCCTTACAAGGAGATTTGTTTATCAAGTAGCAAGCAGTACACACAGCCTCTGCCCAAAAGCATTTATCCAACTGTACATCACTAAGCATACTTCTGGCCCTTTCCATAATTATTTGGTTCATCCTTTTTGCAACACCATTCTACTGTGGTGTATACAGAGTTGTCTTTTGTCTGATTATACCCACATGCTTGCAAAACTCATCAAATCCCTTAAAGCAATATTCCCCTCTATTGTCATATCTTAATATTTTTATCTTTAAACCTGATTGGTTCTCTACTAAGACTTTGAATTCCTTAAACTTAGTGAAAACTTTAGATTTATGCTTCATAAAATAAATCCATGTAAATCTGGATACATCATCAATGAAGGTTACAAAATAACGAAATTTTCTGATAGATTCATTATCCACAGGTCCAAACACATCCGTATGAATAATTTCTAACTTCTCTTTTGCTCTATTACTTCTTGAAGGAAATGATTTTCTATTTTGTTTACCAAATGCACAATGCTCACATAAATCAAAGTGCTCATTAGACTAGGAGAAACTATCCAACAAATTTTTATTCTTAATAGTTTTTAATACATTATTGCTTGTGTGGCCCAATCTATGGTGCCACAACATACAAGTGTTTTCAAAAGCCTTAGAAACATAAGAGGCATTACAAACTGTAGTGGCTTCAAGCTTAAACAAGTTCCTGAATCTCTTCCCTTTCACTACCACCAAGTTCCCTCTCACCAATCTGCAGCCATGCTTGTCAAATGTCACATGCATTCCCAAATCATTCAACTTCGAAACTGAAATCAGATTTCTAGGTAATCCAGGAACATGCAAAACACCAGGGAGGGTTTTAATCCTCCCATAACCGAAACACAACAATACCTTTCCTTTCCTGACAATCAGATATGTAGAGTTGTCACCAAGGTAGATATTACCTCCATCATATTCTTCATATGTGGAGAACCATTCCTTATGCGGGGTCATATGAACGAACATCTTGAGTCAACCAACCAGTGATCATTAGAAACAAGATTACATGCAGAAAGTAAAAATTCTTCACCTGCATTCGAGGACTTATCCGAAGCACTTTCCCACTGTTTCTTGGGGTTTCTGCACTCCTTCGTCACATGTTCCCTTTTACCGCAGTTCCAACACTTAACTCTGTTCTTTTTACCAGGAGTCTTGGACTGGCCCTTGGACTTGTCCTTAGCCCCTTTCTGATCTCCTTTAGGTCCCCTTTCCTTAGACCTTCCCCTGATACTGAGAGCATCCCCTGAACTATTCAAACTCTTCTTCCTCAATTCCTGTGACAATAGCACTGAAACAAGAGCATCCAACTTCGGATCCGCAAGGTTAGCAGTGATAGCAAGGATAACATTCTCCCAAGACTCAGGTAAAGAACAAAGAAGTAATATACATTTATCTTCCTCACTAACTTCAACATCTACTGAATCAAGCTGACTCACCAATAAATTAAAAGAATTTAAATGTTCTACAACTAACTCACCCTCTTTCATTTTCATGGAAAATAATTTTCTGTTTAAATAAAGTTTATTTACCATACTCTTGGCTTGATAGATCTCACCCAACCGTTTCCACAACTTGTATGCAGTCTCTTCCTTTACGACAATCAACAGGACAGAGTCTGAAAGACACAACCAGATGGTTCCATGTGCCTTCTTATCTAGTCTATCCCACTCATCTTGAGAGACATCGTCAAGTTTCTTCTCTTTTTGGACAGCCAACCATTGGTTTCTTTCTTCCAACAAATCTTCTATTTTTAGCTTCCACAACTCATACCCTGTTCTGTTGAACTTCTCAATGTCCATTTGAGAGGTCGATGCAATGGTGGATGCATCCATAATAACAACACAAGATCTACAAAACAAATGCAACCAAATCTTCCACTGCAGCTACAGCTTTCACACTACCACCCAAGAGTCAAAGCTGGCCAGGCTCTGATACCAAATGTTAGAAATGAAAGCAACACTACTTCAATGGAAATCTTATTCAAATAAATTTCAGCAATCTTTAACTATGTGTTATTAATGGAGATTGTAATCAAAACATAAACCCATAATATAGAAATATACCAAAAGCAGAATGAAACACATAACACAAGTGTTTAATGTGGAGAAAACCCTTGCAGATAAAAAATTCCACCAAGAAAAGAGGCCAAGTTGTATTATCTTTACAAAAGGAGATTACAAATACATTCACTTCCTCTGTCCTTCAACCTTCACTCTGGCAGAACCTGGGTACCTGTAAATTGTTAGATGCACCTCATCTACTATGCTATGGTTTATATAAAATTTACACAACCGCAAGACATTAAATGATTTCTTACAAGCCCATAACACTTGTCAAGAGTCAACAATACAACCTTAGATGTCCATGGCCAAGAATAGGCTCTTACAGGGTCATAAATGTTGTCATACATGCATCCTACACTTGGAAAAATGTTCCCATGTAAGCTTGAACGACTTGGGGCCAAAAATAGCCACTTACAACATCTTATGACGCATCATATGCTATTATTAGTGTCATAGATTCTTATGACAACTTACATTTGTTATAGAATTTCTTACATCTTCTTACAGCATCTATGACATGTGTCATAACACTAAAAATAGATTATTCCTCCACATGTGCACCCCACTTTGAGCAATTACCATTTACCATAGTAAGTGACATCCCGTAACTACCGCCGGTAACTCCGGGACTTACCGTGTAGTAACTCCATAATTACCGTGGATAGTAAATAATTTTACCACTGTTGGTACATCCCTTATGGGTAATTACAAATTACAAATAATAAATGGAATACACAATATTGGGATTTACAAGGTTAATGGCACCTTATCCCAACAAGAGCAAGCCAAGCCATATATTGATGTTAGAGAGGAGACCCATCCTCATATTCTTGATGATACCCAACCTCATACATTTGATAATGGAGAGGGATCTCAACCTCTTCCCACCATGGATACATGTGTGAATTTAATTAAAGAGGTTAAGGGGAAACTTCCTAAGAAGAATATTGTAGATCATTTAATTAGGATTAGTATAGACAAATTAAAAACTTATGATGAACAAGATCAAACCTATAAGACATCACTGAATAGAACTTGCAAGAAAATATTTGACAAACACTTTAAACATTGTGATACAATTTGTAAAGCTCAACTATTAGCAACTATACTTACTTCTCATGAGATGAAGGAGCCATTAAAATTATTGGATGTAGATTTCATTGAAAAGAATAAAACACACCTATCAAAAGATGTTGAAAATGTGGTAAAAGGTTTGAGTTCCATTGGCAAAATAGCTCACTCTATTGATAAAAGTATTTCAAGTAGAGCAATGTTGACTTCTATTGTAATTCCAAAAATGAAATTGGTTTAAGTAGAAAGATAGTGTTGAGATATGTAAGAAAGAGAAAGGTTTTGGATGATAGTACTATATAAGGCAATTGGGCATTGATGTGCAGGGCTCCTCAATTTGACAAGATTGATGATGTTGTTAGGAAGTTGATCTTTAAATTCTAACATGAGCATACTCATCCTTCATCAAATAGTAGAGATGTTCTTAGACACATGATTGAGTAGAATGATTATGAACATGTAAAATATTGGTTGGACATAACCCAACATGCAATGTATGTTAGATTTTGTGATGCCAATTCTCTTATTAAGATTGGGTAAAGAATATTTGAAATGTTAAGGCCACAACATATGAAGCCAAAACAAAGTCTTTCAAACTTTTGTCATCGTCATATTAAAATTGATATTTACTATCAAGTTTTTTGAAAAATTAGAGAAGGTGTTGGTGTTGGTGATGCACCTCCTAAATTGGTAAGCAAGTTCATAGTTCCCATCATGTGTGATAAATTTGATGACGATGCAAATGCTCTGATGAAATGTATATAAGTACTTTGTGAAACATGTAGAAATTTGGCCAAATTTCTTTTAAGAAATGAAGACACTGACATGATGAAGATGATAAATTGTAAGAGATACAAGTAAATAAAAAACTAAATCTAGGAAGAAAACCACAAGGTTAGATTATGTAGAAGAGGAATTACCTATTAGAACATTTATGGAAAAAAAATTGTAAAATGATAGAATCATACATATGACATGTTTTTTTTCAAAAGGGGCAAGTAAAAGAGTTTAATCTATTGAGATATACTTTTCCTCCTAGAAAAATCTTACCAATAGTTGAATTTACAAAGAATTGCTCTTTTAGCCATCAAAAGGAGATTCAAACACAATATTATCGTTCAAAAAAGGTTATTGTTATGATACATGTGTGTTATCAACATGCCCAATTGGAGTTGGATGATGTTGAGAGTAACTATCTAAAATGAATCATTAAGAAAGAATTATTAATTTTATATTAGCAATGATAAAGAGCATAACACGCTTTGTGCAACATTGCTTTTACATTTTTTGAAAATCTCACTAAGAGTGTGAAATTTGATAAACATTTTGTATTGTTAGATGGGTGTGCATCGTAATTAAAATCATTAAGGCCATTCTTTGAATTTTTTAGATATGATTAACATTTCAATAAACCTCACATTTATAGTTTCTTTAAGAGTATCCATGGAAAGGGTGAACATTATGGTGCACAAACTTGCATCAAACGTGCTCTAAGAGAACATCAAATGGATTATGAGGGTGTGTGCAAGAAGTTGAGTCCACTTTTTGGCCAAAAAGTGGAAGTGTTTTCCCTAATTTTCAGAATTTGTCATATTTGACCTAAAAATTTGAAGCACCTAAAAATTGAATCTTAAAAAAAGTCAGTAACATGAAATGTAGTCCTCAGAGTCTAGTTTCCAAATATGTAATTTATTTTAATGCCCAGATGATACAAATTGATTTTCAATAGGCATATCTAAAAACCACTGTTTAAAAGTCATTTTTTTTACCATACCATGCCCGTGTACGTCAACCATATTTTGACCTAACTAATTGTATTTTTCTGAATCCTTTTGGGGAAAAATTTGTAACACACTGATGATTGTTGACGATATTCTTTTGTAATTTTTTTTGAATATTTTTTTTAATTAATTTTTTATTGGTCATAATTGTTGTTTTGAAAATCTCTCGTGTAAATCACACATAAGATGACCTAAACTTATCATTTTTTATTTTTTTTAAAATTGAAAAGAATTGTCTGAATATTTTTGACGTATAATTTGTTTTTCAAAAAATTAGTTTAATAAAAAGTTATTAAAATAATAATAAAACATGATATTTCAAGTTTATGGACTAGTTTCATAAAAAATTATTTGAAAAATAGAAAAAAAAATCAAATTGTAAAAAAAATTACATATTTGGAATCTACATAATCTCATCTATAATGGGTTTTAATTTTGTCAAAAAATTATGTAAAAAACATCTTCAAACATATGTCGAAAGTCACTTTTTTCTAGTGACATTGACATGACCTTCAAGTTGCAAGTCAAAGTAGGTCCAAAGCTAAGAGTCGGCTCCCCAAGCCTTTTCTCTGACATAAAACCCACAGCAAAAACTAGGCTGGAAATTCAAATTTTAAGAAATGAGATCCCGTTCTAGAAACAGGATCACGTTTCTAAACAGGATCATGTTTATTTTTTTTAATATTTTAACCTTTTATGAAACGGGATCCAGTTTCTAGAATGGGATCCCGTTTCTATAAAATGGGATCTCATTTCTAAAAAATGGGATCCTGATTTTGGCTCGGGATCTTGAAGTGAAACAGGATCTCGTTTCATAAAAAGTGGGATCATGTTTCTCTTTTCCCAATTTTACGTCTTTGGCTAAGTCTGAAACTTCCACAAGAAGTGGACTCATCTTCTTACTTTTACCCATGAGGGAGATCATATAAATGATGCACATGCCATTGTTGAATGGTGTAAAAATCATTTTATATGTGAGGTCAACATAGATTTAGGGAGGAACCGACATCCACATAGAGGGTTTTGAGAGATAAGAGTTACATTACATTTAAAGTGCAACTTGCTTAATATTTACTAAATTATTTCACTATGATCTATTGCACTTTCAACAAAATAATTGAAATAACAAATTTACTTTTTTATAAAAAGATATATTTGCATGTATATTTGTAGGTGTCGATCAAAAAAAGTGTATATGGATGTAAGAGGGTAGAGAAAATAAGGTCTTTTCATTGTGTCATTAGTACAAATAGCTAGCCATGGACATTGTGTACTAGGGATTTCTCTTACTCTTTATGAAAATTGCAAGAGCCAACAACATGGCTATATCAATGAATGAAATTTGGTGCCACTAGTTGTTGATGATACAAATGGAGAACATGAAGATGAAAGATTTGAAGACATTTCTTTGATTTCAACTGATTATGACCATATTTAAGATTAATTAAAAAGGGAAGTGTTTAAATTGAACTATGTGTTCAAAAAAATTAATTAATTCATGGTTCTTAAAATTTAAAATTTATATTATGACTACGTGCACATACATATATACATATAATATACATCTAAAATTCTATTTTTTGTTTAAAATGTCATTGTACCAAGAGATGTTTTGGCAATCATAACAAAGGTTAGAAACATAGAGCGCGTAAGTTATTATTTATTACATTATATGGAAGAGAGGATTAAGTTAATAAAATTAGAAATAAGTGATGGAACATTGTTTCTCACATTCTTAGTTGTAGTAGAGGGAACATAATTGAAACAAGTCAAAATCAATCAAAATGGTGTTTATTTTATTGATTACAAACCTCACAACATGGTTTATCATTATAGCCACCTAGTAATTACTACTAGCATGTCTCTTCATCTAGTTCCATACTTACACGGATACTGCAAATGGAGACTAGATAGAGATGTCTAAGAGAAAATATTACATGTTATTGAAGAGTGACTAAACCAATCGATGTGGTATGATAAATGTGGAGAAGAACCTTGAATTCTTTCCCTAGATTTTATGTAATATGATTTGATTGGAACTATGATTCTATATACATGATGTTATTTGATCCCATTCCCTAGAGACTAGATATATCATGTGATTTGATTCCATATATCATGCACAATTTGATTTCATTCCCTTGATACTATATATTTAATGTGATTTGATTAGATATATGATGTGATATGGTTTTTTAGAAAGGATTATATATGAGGATTTGTATTAATATGATGTGATCTAATTATTGGATCAGGATTCTATACAATACATGATTTCATTCCCAATGATGTGATTTAATTTCATTATTACATGTGATGATCATGATCTAAAATTAAAACATGAACAATGTTGCAATGTGTGAATAAAATAGTATTTAACTAGACTAGGTGGATTTAACAAGATTTAAAGGGACTTAAGGGGATTGGATTCTATAGCTAAATCCATCAATTAAACAACTAATTAAAATTTAATTGACAACTTGGGTTGAAACCAACTATATAAATTATATTGTTCCTTATCTAATTTGAACTTATATCGCATTTGAATCTTGAGTGATCTTTATAGTGATTTTATTGGTTTAAGAATTAATGTATTAGAATTTGACTCTAATTATTTAAGTAACCATGCTTTGTATTACTATATGGTAGTAAAGAACTAGAAGTGTATATCATCATTTTCTTCATTAAGTTAAACAAAACTAAACTATGGTGAACTTGTAGGTCCTATTGGTATGTTTTTATTGTTTCATATAGTTGGTCTAGGCACTATTCAAGTGCTTTAGTTTGACATTAAGGGAGTTGATGTGGAGTCACTAGCATATATTGGACTAAAACTCTAGCGATACTAGTCAAAGGTATCTGTATCACGTGTAGAAGGAAGCTAAGATCTTTGGGGTATTTTCCTGCATGTTTGTTATGATTAATAAATGTGATAGGAAAACATGTCTGCAAACCATTAGCAACTAAACTTAAGATAAATCTTAGAAAAAAAATATGCATATATCCTCCACATTAACCCTACGATGATAGAAATACAAGTATCTAATCTAAGAAAATTTTAGTAGCATTCCAAAATATAAAACAACACTTAGAAAATAATAAGAATGAGAGAAGAATAGAAACTGCATAACAAGAGTGACATAGATATACCCTGGAAAAACTCTTTCAATAAAATCTCATCCTCCAAAGCATACCCAATGCACTATTCAGCAAAAAAATGATTACAATACATTCTCAAAGTCAAATGCTCTATCAAGAGAAAGCGGATATCAAGACTCTTCAAGAATGAAGAAAATATGGTAGCATAAAACTACAAGAGGCAATGTGTAATGGCTCCATCTTAAACCCTTAATATATAGACTCAAGGAGGCCTAGAAAATTACCAAAAATAATACCATGGGCCAAACAAGGTCCCAAAATACCATGGTAAGAATTTTCACAACCCATTACAAGAAAGTGGCCTCCAGAATAGAATATAACTACCCACACAAGCATCTTTGACCTCCATCCTACAAATTGGCAAATGTAACTCCCAAGCACTTCCCCATGAAGCACTAGTTACACCTTACACCCATTAATAATAAAATATGGTCTTAAAAATATACTATGTAACCCCCTCATCAATGTCTTATTAATATTTTCAAGTCTCTGTAGAATAATGAAATTACATATGTCCCCACCCTCACATGGGCGCCCCATTTTGCTCTCTCTATGTACTTTGGAGATACATACATAATTAGCCATCTACAAACAATTAAATTACATTAGACTTTAGAATATGCAAGGTGAATAGCACACCTAATCCTAACATAATATTGTTATAATTTCAACTGTAAAAGGTCTTGTGGTCTTAATTGGATCATATAATTTATAAAAATTAGCTAAGTAAACATAAACAACTATTTTTTAGCACATCCAAATTGTCTTCTTTTAAGCAAATTTATAAAGTGGCTAGCAACTTAAAAATCAAGATCATAATTGAGTTTAAATTAAGATTTGTGATAGTGAATTAGTTATGAAATAATATTTTTAGGAGGTCCTTGTTTGGAAGGATTTGTTATTGTTAGAGGTAATTTATTGAGATTTTGATTATTGGATGATGTGTTGTTTGGTCTTGAAAACTCTTTCCAACCAACAATATATATGGTTGGGCTAGGTTGTTACTAGGTGAATTAGGACCAAGAGTTGGTATGTTAGGCTAGGATAGTGTTTACGTATTTTAGTGCAATAGATTATATTTTCCCATGGTGTCTTCAAAAGGGTCTTTTTTAATGATTTTACTTATTTTGATTGAATATTTATGAGTTTACTTGGTGTATTTCTCTAAATTGTAATTTGATATTAATTTATTGATGAATTATTTTTTAAATTATCTCAATTTTTTTAAGTTTTTGTAATGTCAGAAAATGTCCCCTTGGGGGCTTTTCCCTCTTTAGGTTTAACTCCCGAGTCTTTTGTGCGCATTTAGGACATCTTGCATCATAATTTGGCATCCCGATGGAATGAACCCTAGGTATCATGACAAATGGGACCTAGGGGGATCCCTTGAACTTAACCCTACCCAAAATAGGGGGGAGGACTTGGGTGCTCGTGCCCTAGTCCTGCCCTATTTTGGGTCAGGCCCAATTTTCTAGTATCAGTTTATGACCATTATTTGGTCCCTAGGCTGACATGGTAAGTTTGAATTTACGAAATCTTGGAGGGAATGTTTGTAGTTGCATATAAAAGCATGTTTAGGCATTCATTTGTAAACTAGATGATTACTAGCAAGCTATTGTGTTCTAAAGGTGATTCAAGGCTTTCATTATGTTGCAAGAGTAGATTTGTGTTGTCTATGGGTTTATGTTTGCAGATTTGAGCATCTATTTCCTCATGGAATGAAGAGCTTCTTCCTCTCATGAGATCTTCACTACAAGGTGACATTTATTGTGTTTGTGATCATTTATTCATTTGGATTTTGCCTCTGCCTCACAAGGGCACACACTCTCTATCTGATAAAGGTGTTTGAAAGACTTAAGTGTCCTTCCAGGGCTTGACTAAGGCAAGCTCCTAAACACCACAACCCCCTCCCAAAGATTTCATGGTTGCAGGTTACAAGTTGATGATATAGACAAAGTGAAGTTGTAGGAGGGAATGTTGGGGTGTCAGAATTGTAGAACAACATGAAAAAGGGCACCCTGGACTAGGGCACCCGCTCATTAGTCCTCAAATTTCTGTGATGGGAAAATCTCTGAAACAACAGAAACAAGTTACAGACTGAGTTTCCTGATCCTGACAAAAAACAGGGCCTTGGACTTGGGCACCCGCTCTTTTGTCCCCAACTTTTCTACGTCGAAACCCCGAAAACAAGTGCATAATTAGTTGTTATTTTACATCTTTCTGTAGAAGCATTTTTCGTTATTCATATGTTTACTATCATTTTCACACAATTAGGGTTTTGATGGATAATTGAACAAAAGAGAAGGAAAATTGATAATCAAATACCCTAATCCAAGTTTCCCTACATTTGTAAGTGACCAAGGACCTTATAGTGCTCTGCCACTCGATCCAAAGGTCGTTGAATATAATTGGTGAAAGGAGGATTCAAACCAAAACTAAACAATCCAAATTTTATCCTTTACATTTTGGTGAACTCATATTTTAATTGAATTTGGCACCTTGATGATTGCTTTACTTCAGATTTGGGTTGATTTTCATTCATTCATATAGTCATTCATCTTATTGCATTGAGAAAATTTGAAAAAAATTGAAAAATTTGAAAAAAATTACATTTTAGGGTTACAATTTTGCATCAATTCATTCTAATTTCATGTAAGTTCTGCTTTTTACATTAGATATGATATAAATTACATAAAATTACAAAAATTCAATCATTTTCATTACATTTTCATCATACAATTGCTAGGGTTTTGTAGAAATTTTGGCAATTTTCATATAACCTAGTAATTCCAAAATCTAGGGTTTGTAGGCAAAATCTTCTTTCAAAATTTTCTACTAATTTTAGAGACTCATTAAAATTTAAATTTGACTGTAGTCTTGCATTTTGGTGTAAATTTGCATTTAGATTTCAAATATTTGTATTTTTGCATAGAAAATTTCAACAAAAAAACTAGCAATTTTCATGCATTTTCATTAGATTTGCACTTGCATTTTGCATCCTAGAGTGTGGAATTCATTTTCATATCTGAGTATATTTCATTTTCATCATAAATCAGATTTCAAAACATTCATATAGCATTTTGTGTCAAGATCTCAAACCTAGGGTTTCAAAAACATTGATTTTCACTAGATTTGACCTTATTGACTCTCTAAATTTGCACCGTAGGCATGTTGTGAAGGGTATTTTTGCACTAATTGGTTGTTCTCAGGGTAATTATTTTCTTTCCCTCCTAAAAATCTTCACGACACCCTTTTATTGGGCTCTTGTATTCAAAATTTGGTGAAAAACAACGCATTTTTGCTATTTTTGCCCTAGGGTTTGGCCTAGTTTGCACTCCAAGTGTGTTGTAATAAATTTTATGGATTGAGGTGACTTATATAATTACTATTATTTTCTGTACTTCCCAAAATTCTTTACAACACCCCTTTTTCTAGGTCTTGGAAGTAAAAACCCGTGAAAAATTGTCTATTTTAGCTACATTTTCACTAGGGTTTGACCTTGAGTTGCACTACAAGTGTGTTGTGATGGATATTTTGGCATTAAGTGGCTGTCATTACTGATGTAATTTTCTATCCATCATCATTTTCCTCACAACACTCTTTGTCATGCTCTGTTGCATTGAGATTTGGAGAAAAAATCGCATATTTTAGCATATTTTCACTATATTTTAACTTGTCGTCATCTTAGAGTTGCATCAAGAGTGTGTTGTAAAGAATATTATTGCTGTATTGGACCAATATCAGACATATAATTTGATTCCCCTGATCAAAATCCTTACAACACCTTTTGTTTCATTCATTTGCATTGAAAAAGTATAAAAAATCAAGCATTTTAGGCTATTTTTGCATATAGGTTTGCACTTGTCTTTGACATACTTTTGGAAAAAAATTTAAACCTGATTTGACATTAATTTAAACATATAAACATGGCCTCTAATCTCAATAACAACAATAGGTTCCCTCCTAGACCCCACATGAAACGAAAGGTCCCTGAACCTAAAATTGTGTTTACACCTCATGATAGAACAACTGGAGACACTGAAGGACCTCTTTATATCACTGTGAAAATAATGGGAAACCCTGTGGATGGAATTCTTATTGATCCTAATTGCATGACTAATGTTGCCACTAAAGACTTCCTCTTTGCACATCAATTAATGCAAGGTTCTTATGACCCTTCGAACATGATGATCAAAACACATAAAGGAACCTTTATAAACACTTCTGGAAAGATATCATTATTGGTAACACTATTTGAAAAACATGTAGAACAATGGTTTGATGTTGTCCATGTTTTTGACCTCTTCTGTATTAAATTGGGACACCCTTGGTTAAAATAAATGAAAGCTATCCCTGCAACAATACACCATTGTCTAAAATTCCCTTTTGATGGACGTGTGATTATTGTCCCTCACAATAATTATAAACTTTTGGTTAAGAAAAAACATTACATATTGGATTACTTTTGGGATAAAACTGAAAAAGAACTAGAGCTACGAACAGACTTTAACTTTTTGAGCTATAGAAATTACAAAGCAAAACTTTTACACCTAATGCCCGATCCTCCTATGCAAGAAATGACAAAAGATAAACAACCCGCATGTGAAGAGAACCTTAAACCAAAAGTACAAGGTCCCTATGCTGAGGTTCCTCCCCTGAAATCCTTACAAGGATCGGGAGGTCATTGTCGACAACAAGATATTCCATCGTAACAAATGAGGTTTGATCCTGGTGCTTCATCTTCTAAATTGCACAAACCTATGAAAGAGAAAAGCCCTATCTTACAAGAGATAAGTGGTAAAAGAAAATGAAATAGAAAAGCAAGAGAAAGAAGAAGAAGAAGACAAGCTTATGCTATAAACCTGCAATCTCAACAAGAAAACCTTGATCCTAACATTCAACCAAACAAAGATGATCCTAACAATGAACAACATGATGAGCAAGACATGAATTGGGCTATGGTACCTTATGTACCACTTTCCTATAACATTAGGGAGTGGGAGGATGATGATGATTTGCTTGATGCTACCCGCTAGCCCGGCAGGACCCTACAGGTAAGTATCTCTAACCCTTTATCTCTCTCGTGATGTGCTTCCCCCGTGATGTGTTATGTGTTGTTTAGACCTCCTAGGATGACCCCTGATTCTCTTGTAAGGTCCGGGATACTAGGAGACTGCCTCTGTTGTGACCTTCTTCTATTTGTATCATCATTCTTCTATATTGCCTCTCTCTCTAATTTCATCATTGTGTGTTGTGTCTTACGGACATAGCGTTGCGGTTGGTGACTTGGGGGCACCCTCCTACGTGATTGTTCCTAAGACACTTGTTTCTCCTCTCTTATTTATTGTGTCCCTTCCTCTAGTGTTTCTATCTAGCGGGCAGATGACGAAAAACATTTACACTGATGTGGACCTAGTGTCCCTTTCGAGAGCAATCAAAAAATGGACTTAGTTCCTAATATGATGATAGGGTTGTATATTTTATCCGACGCTTGGGTAGTGGAAGCACTCATGCTTTCCGCGTAGTGATTTTGATGGTGTTCTATTTCATTTACAAACCTTAACAATACTTCTGCTCCATGCACTTTGTCTATCTTGAATCTTGCATACCTCAGATTTCATATGCATTGATGTTGTTGTTTTTATGTGGACACTAACATGTTTCTTGCAAGGATGTGTTTGTGGGAACATTTGGCGATCGTGAAATACATGTCACCTCCGGGGGGCATGGACTTTGCGAAAGTCTGTGTTCCTTTGTGTGTTTTCCTCCTACCTTAACGTGCTTGATATCAATACCTAATATCAACCACCTTAAGGTGGGGGCATATATAAGGTAAGTTGTCTGTTCTAGATGCTAGTAAAGTGTGTTTGAACAATCTTGAAATCTATTCCGTGTACCTCCTTTTCACGGTAAGGCATCTCTGTGATACGGGTGGGGTTGTATACTTTTGAGGTCATACTTCCTTTTCTTCGTAAGGCATCTCCGTGATGCAGGTGGGGTTGTATGCCATGCTTCCTTTTCACTGTAAGGTGTCTCCGTGATGTAGGTGGGGTTGCATTTTCAAGAGTCCTTTGCGGAGTTAGGGAGCGGTTCTGTGACTAATTCAACCCTTAAGCGTGTCTTCGGCGATTGTTGTGGTGAAGCCCAATCGTTGGTGTGTGCCTTTAATGTGCCTCAGATGGTGTTGGACCTAGAAATAGGAACACTCCATCACTTGTTTACCGTGTTTTCTCCATGTCTTCAAAGTGTGTGTGTTTGACATGCTTGCTTTGTTTGGCATGTTTGTTGCCCCATATGCAGTTTAAAGACCTATACGATGAGTACATCCTATATTTTGGGAGGTTTTGTGTGTCTTGCATGTGTGTTGCCCCATATATGCAGTTTAAAGACCTGTGTGATCAGTACATCCTACATTATGGGAGGTTTGTTTACTTTCCAGCACTTGCATTTGTATTTCATATATATGAGAAAAAGAAAAGAAAAGAAATCATCTCTGTCTTCCATGCATTAATATGTCTTCTATGCTTTTACTATATTCTCCATGTTCAGCGTGACTGTAACTATCTTCTATGTGTTTTGCATCCTATTACTGTTTTCTATGTGATTGGTGTGTCTTCTCTGTGCTTGGCGTGTTTGCTGTGTTTGCGACTGTACTTTAATGCATGTATTGGCCTTGCGTTTAGACATACATTAAAGTGGGGGCTAAATGTAATGTTAGAAAATGTCCCCTTGGGGGCTTTTCCCTCTTTAGGTTTAGCTCACAGATCTTTTGTGCGTATTTAGGACAACTTGCATCATAATTTGTCATCTTGATGGAATAAACCCTAGGTATCATGACAAATGGGACCTAGGGGGACCCCTTGAACTTAACCCTGCCCAAAATAGGAAGGAGGACTTGGGCACCCGCGCCCTAGTCCTACCCTATTTTGGGTTAGGCCCAAATTTCTAGTGTCAATTTATGACCGTTATTTGGTCCCTAGGCCAACATGATAAGTTTGAATTTATGAAATCTTGGTGGGAATGTTTGTAGTTGCATATAAAAGCATGTTTAGGCATTCATTTGTAAACTAGATGATTACTAGGAAGCTATTGTGTTCTAAAGGTGATTCAAGGCTTTCATTGTGTTGCAAGAGTAGATTTGTGTTGTCTATGTGCTTGTGTTTACAGATTTGAGCATCTATTTCCTCATGGAATGAAGAGCTTCTTCCTCTCATGAGATCTTCACTACAAGGTGACATTTATTGTGTTTGTGATCATTTATTCATTTAGATTTTTCCTCTGCCTCACAAGGGCACGCACTCTCTATTTGACAAAGGTGTTTGGAAGACTTAAGTGTCCTTCCGGGGCTTGACTGAGGCAAGCTCCTAAACACCACAACCCCCTCCCAAAGTTTTCATGGTTGCAGGTTACAAGTTGATGATGCAGACAAAGTGAAGTTATAGGAGGGCATGTTGGAGTGTCAGAATTGTAGAACAGCAGGAAAAAGGGCACCCTGGACTAGGGCACCCACTCATTAGTCCTCGAAGTTCTATGACGGGAAAACCTCTGAAACAATAGAAACAAGTTATAGACTGATTTTCCAGATCGCGACAAAAAGCAAGGCCTTGGACTTGGGCGCCCGCTCTTTTGTCCCTGACTTTTCTGCCTCAGAACCTCAAAAATAGGTGCATAGTTATTTGTTATTTTACATCTTTCTATAGAAGCATTTTCCTTTATTCATATGTTTACTATTGTTTTCACACAATTATGGTTTTGATGGATAATTGAACACAAGAGAAGGAAAATTGATAATCAAATACCCTAATCCAAGTTTCCCTACATTTGTAAGTGACCAAGGACCTAATAGTGCTTTGCCACTCGATCCAAAGGTCCTTGAATGTAATTGGTGAAAGGAGGATTTAAACCAAAACTAAACAATCCAAATTTTATCATTTATAGTTTCTAAAAAATCCAATTTCATCATGGACATAAATATCATAAACATAAATATGAAAGTATGCATAAATGACAATGTCAAAATAAACATAATTAAATGTCATAATGGAATTTTAAATACACATCATGATACAAATGTCAATGTCAGTATCAAAGTATAAATCATGGAAATCTGAAATACATAAATAAATTCCATCATATATAATGGTCAATCATGTCTATTCCTAATCGAGCAACACTTAGAGTGAGAACCATGCTCCAAATGGTTAATAGAACTCTGCATAAATACACATAAACATTAGAACATGTACATTATAAGAATGAACTAAAATAGATACATATTTAATCTAATGTTAGAACATACATAAATTATTTCACCTAATCAATGCAGTCAAGTGAACCATGAATGCATACACACCTTGTGCTTGAACAAGGAATATTGGGTGCTAACCCTAGGTGTAAAAAAAGAAAAAAAAATTATGATACTTGAAAAGGTGTAGTAATTCATGTATATGGTTTAAATTTGACAATATATTTAAACTTAAATTCACATTATACATATGTAGCTACAACACATCTTGAGCATATCAAAGGCATCAAGGGTTTGTTTTGGTGAGAATCTTGTTTTATTTTCACCATTGTTTGTATTCCTTAGATCAATTTGAGATGTTAGGCTTGAAAATAGGTTCTTTGTATGCATTGTTTAGTTCCTAGTTTGTTTCATTTCTTAGTATATACAATGAGTATATAGATATGGAATTGGGTCTTCTAGAGAAAGATTGAGAAGTAGAGGCATAGTTATGAGAAAGACTTCTAGGAAGGATATGGATTGATGAGCCTTATATCCTTTGTATTTTACCTTTCATTTCAGGGGCTACATGTTGGATCCAATCTAGCTTCCATTCATTTAGGATTTAATAGAATTTATTAATCTTTTTTGTAACTGTACTACCTCACTTAATCTTTTTACATATGGTGCAAGTTCTCTAGAATCTTTGGATGATTCATATTAGTTATTGAATAAAGAACCTGAATGTTTACTTATGCATACTTAAATTTCCCAAACATATTTAAACCATAAATACATGAAAACAGTCCCCAACAATCAAGTGAACCATGTTTTACTTCCCTACATCCTTTATCTCTTGTATAGACTATCAAATTAGGATAATATCTTAACACACAAGTCCATCATTGAGTCAGACGATAACTAACATGCAAGGGAAAAGTTTACAAGTGTCTTTGATCAAATATGGCTATATAGGAAATGGGTTTTATATTTGTAGGGACATATGAATTTACATAGACCAAAATGGCACCAAAGTGTACAAACTGTACATCTTTGTGGTTCCTTGTATACTCTATTTAAGGAGGAAATAGAGGTAACAATTTGGTCTGAAAAGATTTGTTAGGTTTCTAATCAAGAGTAATTTCAGCTGACTTGTTAACATGGAGTTTCAAAAATGTTTTGAAAGTGGATTTATAAAAAATATTCCACAAAATATTTGGCTTTAAAACAGATTTCTTATAAACCTTTTTGGCTTTTAGAGCAAGAGGTTGGTAATGAATCAATGTACTTAAATGTGCTTCCTCCATAACTTTAATATCAAGTGTTTCTTTAGAAGATTCTTCATGTATCAATCCTTCACTCAACTAAACAACAAGTAGTTTGAAGTATCCTTCAACCTCAACTTTGTCCATGATTTTAAATCTATCATTGCTTGTAGATGCCTTTCTAAATTTTTCCATTTTCTTTTTAAATGATTGAAACTATGAAAGTGAGGGTTATTAGGGATGAATGAATGAGAACTAGATAAATAGATAATATTTAAACTAAAATTGGCTAGATAAAGATAAAGAGATTCTCAAAATGGCAACTAGTTTTCCTAAGACAATTGTTGGTGTGAACAAGGATATTTCCTATATTATCTAACTAGTTATTAGTTAGGACCTACTCACACATATTAATATGTTAAGTTGACTTAGAGCTCTAGGAATCTTTCTAGAAGTTTCTAGTTGTCTCATGTCATAGGATTAAGACACTTGTCATCATCCTACTTAGCCCTACCTCTCAACCTTGTCTTTATAAGCAAGGTCTATCTTGTACATTTTGTATGGAGTGTGTAATAATAGCATTATTCATTATTTCAACATAATCTAGAAATTATTCTCTTGTAATTCTCTTGTGGAAGCCTAATCTTGGTTTTGTAGGTGATCCTAGGAGCTTGAGTTCATTGGGGACTCTTACAACAACAATATTCATATTTTCTAACTCTAAATTCTAATGGAATGGAACATGTTTTTTATTTCTTAGATTGCTTGAAGTGCAAAGAAAGAGCATACACTTATGGCATCAAAGGGTAGGGAGAAAGGGGGTAGATTATGGCTCAAGGTGGGAAACAGGAGGATCCATGAAGATGGAAATGAAAAGAGGAGAAGGATTCAAGGAGATCTATGGATTTGTGGCACAATGGGGGATTCCTATCTATAGTATTTAGATTTCTAGCTTCTCTTCTATATAAGCATAGCGTCTCCTTTAAACTTCACATAGTGTGAGTGAGAATAGAGTTAACTTTATGAAAGAAAAATGAGTGAAGCCAAGTGAACATTAACAAATGAGATAAAAACTAGATTTGTAGGATGATCTTAATGAAATGACCATTGAAAATAGAAGATCCACCAATGCTTATGTGTTCACACTATTTGGCGGTGCAATTAGATGGATGAGTAAGAGATAGGTTGTGGTTTCTTTGTCGACTACTAAGGCTGAGTATATAGTAGCTATGTATGTCTGTAAGGAAGTCATTTGGCTTAAGAGACTGTGTTCAGACATTGGTCTAAAATAGGGTGTGAAGTGACAGTTAGAGTGTGATATGTTTAGTGAAGAACCCAACTTTTCATGTCAAGATCGATCATATTGATGTACAATATCATTTTGTCAGAGATATGGTCAAAGATGGCAAGGTGAAGTTGGCTAAGATAGAGACTTTGATAAATGTTGCAGATTCATTGACTAAGCCTGTGAGCACAGAGAAGTTCAGATAGAGTTCAAAGTCTATGGACCTTTCAGCCCCTAACAGTTAGATTTCATGATGTTATGATTCCCTTTATCTCTTTCAAGGTATTTAACAAGTGGGAGAATGTTAGGAAATTAGGTGTCTCAACCTTGCAAATTTCCAAAGTTTATTTATTTGATTATTAGACATTTTTCCAAATTTCTCGTAAATGAATTTTGGAATATTTTATAATGTGTTTTATTAAATATTGATGTTTAACCAAAATGGGTATTAAATTGGTTATGGCATTTTAAGCCACATGTCATCCTTTTGTTTGTTGGATGTACTCAAGCTTTTAGATTGGTTTGAGCCTAGAGAGACCTTTATGGGGGATCTCTTCCCATTGGTTTATCGTCTACCGAGACCACAATTGAGGGGTCTCTGTCCCCAATGGGTATTATCACCCTTTTGGTCAAACCCGTGAGCTTGTTGGCCCAGTGAAGGAACATAGCCTGCAAGCATGCCAACCCAGTGAATGCACACAACCTACGAGCACGACAGCCCAGCGAAGGCACGCATGACCTGTGAGCTCGTTGGCCCTGTGGGGATTTGATCCTTGGTGGCCACCACAACAACCATGTGACTTGACCACTGAACCACACCCTTATCGGCATGCCACATGTCATCCTTACAACATGCGCAAAATAGGTAATTTTGGGCACCCCACTTTTGTAGGAAAGTATCAACTATTTTTAGCAAACGTTGTTGAGCAAAAGATAGGGAATTGGTTGTGGAATCTTGAATAGTTATGACATGTGTCATTATGTGTCATGAAGTAGTTATTTATGAGTAGATTTTATTTGCTAAAGACAGGAGCCACCTATTATGGATCAGTTAAGTGGTTAAGAATGTTATAACCTATTTTGTTTTTATCTTGTTGGTTGCCAGCTCATTTTGGAGTGTAGTATTTTACCCCATTTTGCGTGCCACATGTGTGGTGGTTTTACTGTAGTTTTACCCATAGTTTTGACCCATGGTATTGTAAATGGTTAGTGGTTTTTAGTTAATTAGGATGCTTATAAATTGAGTGCTTAAGGAGGAGTTTATGAGTGTTGTATTGTGAAGAACAATTGCAAGTATAGAAGTGAAGAAAGGTGCCAAGAATTCTCTTTATTCTATGCTAGTGATACTCCTACGAGAGAGTGCTCTAGAAGTGTATTGTACACTTATATTAATTTTTTAATACATTGAGCAGGATTTTGGAGCATAGGGTTTTTCTCTTGAAAGGGGTTTCCCTGCGTAAATACTTAGTATTATGTGATGATTATTTTGTCTATGTTATTTAAATGTGTTTCTACATATTTTTATAGCTATTAAGATCAATTTAAATTTTATGCATGATCCTCTTCTCAAAGTTTAGTTGTAAGAAGTTGGTTTTGCCACCATAGCTTCCATACAAAACTTATAAATGTCTATTTTTGGTAGGTTTAATATTGGACCTTGAAAAGGTTTTTCTATCCCTTGATTTTCTCTGTTAGGGTTGTACCTTCCCAGGTGGTTTTGTTGGGGCTTCAATTCAAATAAGGGTTCTTGTTTAAACCTATCTAAACCCTCATTTAAAGATGTTGCAAATGGGGCAAACAAATTATCCTTAATAAAATGTACCACTATTTCACATTTTAGTAGAATTTTTTCCTCAATTTTAGGTGGTGGACAATAAAGAGGGTCATTGGATTTAGTATTTGTAGAAAAGTCCTCTAATCCTAAAGATGACATGGCTTCATATGTGTTTATTTTTTGAACTCTACGTTTTTTATTAGGTAAGGGAGGAAAGTATCTAGTGCAAGTTGTAACCATAAAATTTAAAACATGAGCTATAATTAAATTTGATGTTCACCTTTTCACTAAACTTTGACCACTAAATTACATAATTCATTTTTTTTCTAATAAAAAATTATAAAGAATTAACCCTACCTAATTTTCATGAGCTTTCCAAAAGTGTTAAAAAAATTCTAAAAATTTGTGGCTTATGGAGTGGAATAATAAAATATTTTGACCTAACTTTAACCATTAAATTACGGAATTAATTTTTCCTCCAATAAAAATTATAAAGAACTAGCCCTACCTATTTTTTTATGAGTTTTCCAAAAATATAGAAAAACTAAGACAAAATTCTAAAAATTGCAACTTGTAGAGTGAATTAATGAAAAATAATAAAATCATAATAACTCATAGAAAAATGATCACAAAAGGTTTTTTTTTTACATAAAAATTCTCTGCTTACATACCTCAAAACCTAGAAAAAATTAGGTTCAAATTCATAATGGTTTGTAAGTTATGGAAAAAACATAACTCTTGGCCCAAATCATAGCTCTAATACCCCTTGTTATGATATTTCTTGGAAATAAATACAATAATCAATAAAATAGCATACCACTCTTAGAGGATGACCTCCAATAATTAGAAAATAATAATACGAATTCAATATAAAAACCTATGGTGGTTTGGGTGAGCCTTTTTCTTCCTTATTTATAGGCATAACTACATAGGGACACACCCCTTTATCCTAATTAAGTTAGCTTAAGGAATAGATAAAACTAATAAATGAAAATATTAAGGTTAAGCATGCCACAAGTGCTTATCCTCCTTACAATTAGGAATATAGAAAATTATGATCATAACATGAGTGTTCCCTATGTGTTACAAGTGAAAGAAGATTTACAACCATAATAAACTATTTCCACATAACCCAAGAGATAAAAATATGCAAAAAAGTATTCAAAATACACAATGCTTGAAAGAATAGAAAAACATACCATCAAGATGACACAAGATGTATCCTACAAAAAATCAAAAAGAAAAAACCCATCTTCCAAAAGCACTCACACATTCAATGTAAATTATCTCCATGAAATAGATTACAATACACTTTCAAAGTCTCCATGCAAGGCTTCTAAAACATCAAGATCCCTAATTACACTCCATGTGAATAAGCAAATTAGAATCATGTAACCACACATCCCAATCCATGCTTTCTCTCCTCATTTATGCAACCTACAAGAGATTCTCGATCCAACCTTAGCCAACAAGCCATAGGCTATGCAAGCCAACCTCAACAACTATTTATGTGCTTGCTTTTATAAAGACAAGCTTGCACAAAACTACTAAGTAGTATTATATAAATCATGTGCCTCTAAACCATGAGCTTACAAAACCATGTCCCTCTCGTTTGCTTTTTGATACTAACTTTTTCCTTTTGGTACTAAGTTTTCTCAATTTGCAACCCACATTAAATATTTATCCCAATGTTATTGTTGTCACATGAAACTGCACCCTCGCTTGAAACTAGTTCAAACATTCCAATGACACAATGGGAATGACCTCAAGCTGTGGGACCTTGCTATTGAGGTCAGACCTCCAAATGAAGGGTTGGTTCCCTATCTAAAACATGATTTTAGATGATGAAATAAATCATAACCTATTCTAACGATCACCAAGGAAAATGAGAAGAAAGAGAATGACAGAAAATAAAAGGTGATACGCCAAATAGGTTATGGATTCTTTGGACCTATCCTTAAGCACAACAATGATCTCAAAGGCTAAAATAAACTCACACAAACTCATAAAACTTCAACAGATGCTAGGACAAAAAATTAAAACTATAAAAGGGATCATCCATCCACAATATAAGCCTATAGTCTTAAAAAAACATAGTGTAAAAGTCTCTAAGAGAGGCAAAATATCAGTTTCTTTTATTGATCATGAAGGCTAAATAGTTGTTACAAGTCCTTCAAAGAAGGGGAGAAGAAGAAGAACCAAAAAAGACAACCCCTAAGAAAAAGTTTAGAATCACATATATAGCAGTTCCTTTCATCGCCTCACTTGGATGGAAAAACCTACCCCAACCACCACATTAACTTCAGCATTGAATCACAGAGCTGAGCCTAGGTGGGAAAATCTCCACCGCATCTATTTCTATCACTTCCAAAATTACTCGGCCATTGAACTGCATGCTATCTTTACTTTGCAATAATGACACCTCAAGAGAAGGCCAAAAATAATCAAATTCACCCATACCTATTTATGAGGCTCAACGACCAAATCTAATTGTGCACCTCCAAGAAATTAATCATGGCATGGGCCAAGCCACCAGGAGACTTTGATTGATTGAAATTCATTTGGTAGGACACCAAACCTACCATATGTCCCTTGGAGGTGCATCTGAAATGTCCACACAAGGCCTAGAAGCCTACTGAGTTATCAAATTTAAATATTGGTGCATTAGGCACCTCTATGGCTTTGAAAGGTCCTTCATAAATATGCGGATGGTTGGATGCTTCAAATTCATGATTGGACGATTCCACATGTCCTTCACATATCTAAGGGAAATGTGGTAGTTTTGGCATCCCTCCAAATGACTTTCAATCAATTAGAGTCTCCTAGCGACTCAACCCATGTTGTGATTCATTTCCTAGAGGTGCACAATCAAATTTGGTCATTGAGCCTCATAAATAAGTATGGGTGAATCTGATTATTTCTAGCCTTCTCACAAGGCACAATGAATGGAAGGTAAAGATGAGGCACAATTAATCATGGCTGAGTGGGTGTGATTCAGTGCCAAAAGTGACAGAAGTATATGTGATGGGAATTTCCCACTCGGGCTCAGGTTCAGTTCTGTGAATCAATGCTAAAGTTAATGTGGTGGTTGGAGTAGGTTTTTCCATCCAACTGAGGCAATGAAAGGAATTGCTATATATATGTGATTCTGGACCTTTTCTTAGGGGTTCTCTTTTTGGGTTCTTCTTCTTCTCGCCTTCTTTAAAGGAGTTGTAATGGGTGTTTAGCCTTCATAATCAATATAAGAAATTGATATTTTGCCTCTCAGATATTTTTGCACTATTTTTTTGAAGACTGCAAGCTTATCTTGTGGATGCACGATCCTTTTTGTAGCCTTAGTTTTCTGTCCTAGCCTCTGTTGGAGTTTTTATGAGTGTATGTGAGTTTATTTCAACCTTTGAGATCATTGTTGTGCTTAAGGATAGGTCAAGAGAATCCATAACCTATTTGGTGCATCACCTTTTATTTTCTGTAATTCTCTTTCTTCCTCTTTTCCTTTTTGATCGTTAGAGTAGGTTAGGGTTTATTTCATCATCTAAAATCATGTTTTAGATAGGGAACTAGCCATTCATCTAGAGGTCTAACCTCAATAGCAAGGTCCCACATGTAACATCCTTGTTCTAAAACATAGTAAAAACCAAAAATTCACCATAAAGTAATTTTACAAGGTAAAAATGAGACAGAATTTTTTTTTTTCTTTTATAAATAAATAATCAAGTAACAACAATTACAAGATCTCTCATTACAAAATACAATAGACCATATTGTCTTTCTCAAGTACAACGTTTACAAAATAAATCAATTATAAATACCTGAATCAGATAATGTTTTACTTAATCTCAATCAACACAAGTCTCAAAGATATACTGCATCCGAAAATCTGACATCTTTATCGCAAGCCTCGGCATGTCTTCTGCTAGAGAGAGAGAGAGAGTATCTTTCCAGTGATTTACCTCCAACCACAAACTGTCAGTCTCCCGCACTCCTTCCTAACCGGAAGTGGCCCTTCCCTTCACGAGAAGTATAGACCAAGGTGACCAGTGGTAATTTGCCTTTCCGAGTACATAGTGTTGTATCTTACACAACTCTATCTATCATACAACCCTAGATACCCTCTAGCTAAGTATGATTCCCGATAGGATGTGTAATCCAGATACAGTGAACTGACAATGCATGTAGAGACATATGCATTACTATGGCCATAGTTTTCAATATAAATTGACGTTCCCATTGAACGTTGTCATAATGTTCACCCACTCCAACTCGACTTGGATACTATCATATTCCTACAGTTTGACTTGGTCAACCTACATTCAACTTATGTAGTCATGGCGATTTCATCAATCTAGTCTTCCCGACCCAATACATGTTTTCTTTCACAGTCTACAATCCATAGACTTTTTCTTTTGTCTTTCATCCTTTACAAGGACTCTCATTGCATCATTGCAATACCTGAGGTCCATGACTTATTGTCTCATAATAAAAATAGATAGATTAATTATGACTAAGATGATAACCTTATCCAGGTTAAGCAATATAGTCTAGGAATCTAATTCCCTTTTGCAAGTAAGAATAATTACACATAGTCAGGGCACTTGACCCTTCAATCATGATCTAAATAATGATCTCAATGTCTTATTATAATAATTACCATATCAAGGTTAAATTTAGATTCAATTGATGAGTTTTGCCTAACTCAAACCTAGTCTTTCTGACTTAGGTGAATTTCATAAGAACTATCGTTAGTCCATAGATCTCATGGATTTACTTTTATACAAGGATATCTCTTTGTATCCTAGGTTCCATGACTTATCAACACTTAATTAAACTTAAGCCAATTCATAACAATCTAATAGGTTATCAAACCCAAGATAAAAATTATCGATAAGGACACGTCTTCCTTTGCATAAGTATTTAAAGTGAACACTATAATTTAGGGTACTTGACCTTCTTTGTCGACCCATATATAATCAACTAAAACAAGTTGTAATCCCAAAAGGTATAATTTATAACCTTACCCTACTAGGTCACTCTAGGGTTTTGTATTTCCTTTTCCATGATAATGGAATATCAAGAATAGAGTTTAAGTAAACAACTTTCCTTTTTTCTTCTTTTGACCTAAAGGTCATTTCGAAATAAGCCTAACAATAATGCCAAATGGTTCAACTCCAAGTCTAAGCTTCTCCCAAGTTTAGTTGGACTGTAACTGGTTGGCAACCCAATCCCATTTGTCATTCATTTGAAATCATGTTTAAAGTTCTTCTCCTTTTTCATATTGAACTATATAGAGTCAAATATAAACGAGTGTTTTTATTCTAAATTGATGTAGGGAAAATCCATTCTCTTTGAACATCCCTGGAGCAAAATATTCTCCTAATGGCATTAAAAGTACAAGAGAATACTATTTTCAAGACTTCTCAAGACTTGCAAGTTCTTCTCTGCCAAGTAAGAATAAACATCCATATATAGAGTACTAGCCCTTTTTCCTTGTTGATCATTTGGTGATCACAAAAGTTTAGTATACAAAATATCCCTATCAAACCAAATTTTTAGGTTTTATCCTCCCATACCATCATAATGGAATTACATCATATATTCCCATAGAGTAATCATTTGAAATGCCAAATGGATTAACCCCTAGCTCTTATTCTGACTATAAGGACATTTCTAGGTTTCACCACTCTCGACTAGAAAGAAGATTGTTTTCCAAGGTTTTAACCACTAAGAGGTTGTCCAATCCTTTATAACGAAGTTATTCTCCCTTTTCATTGAAATCATATATAACTATCGTTGTGGTTCCATATAAGTTTAAATATTGTCTTTGAATTGGCTTGATATCAAATAATGCAAAAAGACTAGTTTATACTATTGTCAACCTATGTTTACTATCAGAGTTGTTTCCTCTTGAACTCAAAGACTATAATATAAATTCCACTAGCTGTTCGGCATTACTGACAATATGATTTCACCAAATAACACAAAGACTCTATCGCCCAACAAGTATATTAGACTCGTGGCTTACAAGAACATAAGAGTTCAATAATCAAATAACCTAAGACTTGTGTAAGTCTGTATTATTCACTTGCATTGTTCGAAAAAGAAGTTTATGGTATGAGAAAAGAGTATAAAGACATACATAATCTGATTAGATAGAGACTTGAGTAATATAAATATATATTCAAAATAAGAATATGCTTATGATATAATAAGAGAAACATCTCGACAAGAGCTGAGTCTAAGTTTTTTTTTTTTCCACGACTCCAATTAGATACAAGACTAAACTATTTTTCCAAGATAACCAATGAAAATGATTACCTTCAGTCAAAACTTCTGCTACAGAATTATCACGACTCTAAATACTATGAAGATCAATTATTCTGAGCTACATCAATATTCTAAACATAAAAGTTTCGACCATTTTATCATCTGAATATGTTGGCCTCACAGAGAACAAGCATTGACTTAAAACTGGTTCAATAATTAATAAAAGAAACATGCATCTCATAAAAGTAATAAAAGACTTCATAAGTGAAAAGAACCTGAAAAGTTAACTATAGAGGATCCTTGATAGTCAGTACTCGTCCCCGAAGAGCTCTCGTTTATCATGAAGACAGCTTTACACAGTTTTCAACTGTTAATAAACTCCAAAGCTTGCTGACAGACTATCCAAGCGCTCCCCTATTCTCAACCAATTCTCCCCTTTTAACTCATTCCCAAACTCCCATATTACGCCTGGCCACAGCGAAGGAGAATAATACCCTTACCTCCCCCAGCTCAATTTCTTATCAACCGAAAAACAAATTCCAAGCCCCCCTACGGTGAAGAAGCATAATGGCATTTAATCCACTGTTGTTCCATGCCTAAACAAAAGGAGAACAGTTGCTACAACCACCCGACTCCCTATCCAACAACGACCACTAAACATAATGGAGGTTCCCATATTGCGACGTGGCACAACAACCCCCTCCACTAGCTCGATGCATCATAGCTTTTAAACTTTCAAATATGCAACTAACACGATTAGTGGAGTTAAATTCTTTCAAGGTGGTGCATAATAAATGCATATTATGTCTCCAAGGTCGAAAAGAGACGAGTAAAGACCGACTTAATAAAGAAAGTATAGGTTTGATTTATGATAACTCAAGTCTTAAGCTCGAAGGCAAAAGGCACATTCGAAAAGGAAGACGTCCAAAACGACAGAACTTGGGCGTAAATCTACTTGACAAGAAAACCGACATCAAACAAACTAATGAAAATACTTCCCGTTAACCAAGTTATGACTATGGCGAATTTGGAATATTCTTCCAAATAACGACCAAAACAGGTTATAGCTCATCTCGGCTTCAAATTTGACTTCCGTCGATTTTCAAAAAGAAATAAGTTCACAACACATGTTCAAAGCGTTTTTCCGACAATCATGACAGATTGGGCGTAACACAAAACAAGATTTTAGTTTTTGTTTAGCTATCACATTGCTGTGAAAAACCTCTACCTGAAGTTGTTAAAAACTCCTCTATTTGTCCCATTTTGATCACTAAGGATTTCTGATGATGTGAGTGGGTCAAGTTTACCTCCCCATCACAATCTATCAAAAATATTCGCGTCATCTAACTTGATGAGAACGTCTTGACGTTAAGAAGCGACAGAAAAACCTCAAGCGACACAAGAAGAATAACACAACCGTTTTACGTCTATGACGTTGTTTACTTTACAAACAACTATGTCGACTCACCATCGACTTGACTAGAGGATAATCAAGATATCAACTACCTATCAATTAGATTCAAAAGTAACTAGCAAGACAAGACTTACCTCATATGACTCATTGGTTCACATTATCGTTTAACACTAGACTCGTTTGGCAAATAGACCACTCGTATTCCAAAGTCTATATCTCTCTTCTCAAAAGACTCTCTCTCTCTCTTCTCTGAGAATCGATAACTTGTAATCCTGTTTCACTTGTCATCAAACAATAAGAGATCAGTGCATCATTATTCGATAAATTCAACTAGTAAAATCAAATCTCATAATACAATTATTAAATCGACCATAACATAATCATTTCCATGATTTCATAAATGATATTCAATATAATTCCATGTCATATCCTGTCATAAGTCTATAACATCACAACAAATTTACTTATGCCCAAGTAAAAAGTAAAAGTATAGCAAGTCAAAAATTGGGATGTAACACCACACCTTGAAGTCATTCCCATTGTGTCACTAGAATGTTTGAACTAGTTTCAAGCAAGGGTGCAGTTTCATGTGACAATAGTTACATACAACATACAAAGTGTCTCCAAGAATGTCTAACCCATTGTGATGTCCACATCTCTAAGATGCACCACCATTATATTAATCTTTTTATGCAAGGTGTACAACACGCCTTTTCCAACATTCTCCCACTTGTATACATTGTATAAGGGGTTAAAACTAAACTCGATCATCAAGGGAACAATCCCTATAGCTAACGTGTACCATAAAAACATCCAAGTGCTCCATGTGCTCCATTAAGATACCTGCAACAACAACCAAGGATCACCATCTCAAACAAAAACTCCCCCATCTTCCATCAGCGAAACTATGAAAGATAAGATCCTCAAAGATGATAACACCTTGTCACATAGAAACATCACTAAATTCGAACACAAACATCTTGAATCCAAAGGTAACAAATAGGCCTTAGTAGCTGCCAAGAACTCATCAATATCATGTAGTACCAAAGAACATCCACAATGACATACAAACCTACAAACTAAACCACTACATCATAACTCTCACCACTAGTCTCCATAGCTCTTCCATGTTATCCACACCATAGATGATTAAAGAGATCAAAGAGACTCCATGCTATTACCCAAAAGTAAGGAATAAATTATAATAACACCAAATGACTATAAACATAGTGATCACAATGGCTCTAGACAACCCTTAACTCCAATGTCATGTGAACACAAACCTCCAAGAAGAAATACAAGATCAACTAGAGAGAACCTCCAAATCAAAATTATGTAGCATGTCCTACAAACACCTCTAAGTGCTCAATCTATGACAAGTAAGATCGCCTTCATAAAACCCCAAACAGGAAAGTCTTATCAACATCCAACTATTCAACTCAAACATAAAAAATTTAATGTGAATCAATACACCAACCAGAATGTAAGCCTATCAAACTAGAGTAAGATCAAACAACCATTTCCACAACAAGGTAATATGCCCAAAAAAATAACCATCTCCTTTTTCTCTTCAAAACACATTGACCTCAAAACAACTCAAGATCCAAACATAAGGAGACAACAAATCATAACCATGCATCTACTCAAACATGTCCTCTAGAACTAACATCCATAGCTCAAGGCTCAAGTACACATGAGAATGATGTAGAGAAGGGGTATAGATTAACTAGACACAACCAAACCACCATCCATCAAAACCCTAGGTCTCTATCCATTGGGTCTTCCTTCATAAATGGCATCTTTCCCTTGTAGCGTTTCAAAAAGGCATTTTTGGATATAACTTGTGTTCGAGACCCGACCTTCAAAAAGTATGACCTATTTGAGATGCCCTTTTGGGTTTTACGAAACATACCAAGAAATGGGCTGGGATTGTATTGTACGGTCTGGCCCAAATTTTGACTGTTCCTTGTGCAATTAGGCCTAATTAGGCCTTCTAGGGTTGATCAGCTCTTGTCAACTATGGTTCCCAAGACAAAAAGGAAACTATGATCTTCAACATTGGTTTAGTGGTACTTATGACACTCCAACAAATGCCTTTTACAAGATTTTTGTACTTGTTCAATGCATGAGACCACAAACTTGATTGTACACAGTCCTTTTGCAAATTGTCACTGTTCTATCAGTACTATCATCATATGGGTGAAAATTATTATTGTGAAGGAAAACCCACACTTGGAGTTAGGTTCTATGACACCTAGACACTTTTCCCAATCACCTCCAACCTTTATGAGGTCTGAATTCAACCCCAACATTCAAAAGTACTCTCTTCTACTTGATTGTCAACCTGATACATAAGATATCAGAGCACTCAAGCCTCCATCACACATGCCAACTAATTCCTCTATTCCTACAAGTTTGCGTTATTAAAATATATGCAATTACAATCCATTCCACTGAGTTTCAGCATTTTCTACCCTTGGAAGGCCCTGTTATGCATTGTGTTTGTCCACTGTCTACCCTAACTAGGGTTTTTAACAGTTTTTGATAGTTTTTAGAAAAATCAATGTAACTTGCTTATTTCTCAGTGAAATTGAATGTAACAAAAGAATGAAATGAAGTAGACACAATGTACTTTCATGGCTAGTTAGTCTCAGATCAGGCCACCTCTGTGCAGGTCTGTACACGGCATAAGAACAGCAAGAAAATGTTGGGAAGTGCAGAAACTGAGATGTTTTATTGCTTTTCCTTCAATAACTTCATCAACCAGCCATGGATTCATACACAATAAACTTATTTAATGTCTCCACACATAGCTTGTGCAATTAAACCAACCACAACTACCATATGTTGACAACTTTTGAAAAGTTGTTTACAATAATGCCTTCAAACTATCAACTTCTAGGACATTTGACAAATTGCTTAACCCAATGGTTACACCAATGGATCCAAATGACCAAAATGGACAATAATGGCCTTATTACAAGAAATGCCACAAAAGAAAACAAAACTCTATCCTTGACCAAGTTTGACCAAGGTGTGTTCCAGCTCTAAGGGTGCTCCTACACCATACTCCCAAGGGAGAGAAAATTCAAGTCCCACTTGAGGACAAATCTGCAACTGTGTATCCATTCTTTTCAATATCATATTTAGTCATCCAAAGGCATCTTCCATAGGAAGACCTTGCCATTTGACCAAGTATTGAAATTAAGTCCTATGCCTTGTCTTCTTGAGTTCTTGCTTCTCAATAATGCACTCCAACTCCAAAGGCTAGCTAGGTGGGAGTTCTCTAACCCATTCCTCATCTAAGAATGATTATGAACCTGCATTATCACCTATACCAACATCCCCTTTGTAAGGGTAAAGATCAGATACATTAAAAATAGGAGAAATAGCAATGCGAGGGGGAATCTCTATTTCATATGCATTCTCCCCAAACTTGTGCACCACTTTACATGGCCCTATCTTCTTCATCTATAGTTTAGAATACTGCCCCTTAGGAAACCTTTTCTTCCTTAAGTGAGACAAAACCAAATCCCCAACCTTGTAGTGAACCTCTCTTCTTGTTGCATCAGCCTTTTGCTTGTATTACTCCACACTTTTTTGTAAGTGATCCTTAACATGTTTATGAATCTCCTTCATAGCCACAACAAATTGTTCACCTTCAGCACTCATCCTTTCCATCCCATTGATATTCCTCAATTCAAACACTCCCCTTGGCTATAAATCATAAACAATCTCAAAAGGACTCTACCCACACTCCTATTCACTGAGTCATTGTATGCAAATTCCACCTGAGGCAAGATTTAATTCCATTGCGTAAAATGCTCTTTTGTGAGACATTTGAGAAGGTTTCCAAGACTCTTATTTACCACCTCAATCTATCCATTAGTTTGGGGGTGATAGGCAGAACTAAAACTTAAGTTAGTACCAAGCTTCTTCCATAGAGTTCTCCAAAAATGACCAACAAACTTGCTATCCCTATCTGAAACAATATTTAAAGGTAAACCATGAATTCTTACCACCTCCTTTAAGTACAAACCTACAATATATTATGCATCATTGGTGCTCTTGCACGGAATGAAGTGTGCCATCTTTGAGAACCTGTCTACTACAACAAAAATTGAATCAAAACCTCTTTGTGTTTTGGGCAACCCCATTTCAAAATCTATACTTATGGACTCCCAAGGTCTATTGGGGATAGGGAGATGTTGGTACAATCCTACATTGGTGCCACATCCCTTGGCTCTTTGACAAACAACACACTTTTCTACAAATGTCCTTACATCATTTTGCATTTTTGGCCAATAATAGTGCCTTCTTACCTGCTCTAAAGTCTTATCTAGACCAAAATGGCCTGCAAGACTGCCACTATGCTTCTCCTTTATAAGATTGTCTCTTATTGAACATCTAGGCACACAAAGTTGAGCCCCTTTGAATAGTAAACCCTCTTGAATCAAAAAATATGAACTGAACTCATGAAAAGCATCATTAGATGAGTTACAAGATTCATAAATTTCCTTGAAATCAACATCATCTTTGTACATACCTTTTAATGCTTCAATCCCAACACTATGTAATTGGATTTCTTGAACCATAAGTGATCTTCTACTTAGTGCATCAGCCACTTTGTTCGACTGCCCTTTCTTATGCTTGATGGTAAAAGTGTAACTTTGTAAGTATTCTACCCATTTGGCATGTCTATGATTGAGTTTCTCTTAACTATTAATGTATTGGAGGGCATGATTATCAGTAAACACTACAAACTCCTTGGGAAGAAGGTAATGCCTCTAGTTCTTTAAGGCTTGTACCATAGCATACATTTCAAGGTCATAAGACGAGTACCTTTTCTTGGCTTCATTGAGTTTCTCACTGAAAAAAGGTAACTGATCTATTATCTTAGCTTAGAACAGCACCTATGGCATAGCCACTTGCATCACACTCTATAGTGAACACCTTGTTGAAGTTAGGTAAAGCAAGAATGGGCTGCTCTGCAATCTTCTTCTTCAAATACTGAAAATTCTGATCAGCCTCGTTAGTCCAAACAATTTTTTTCTTTCTATCACCCTTTATAGTTTCTATGATTAGAGCACATGCATGACTGAAACCCCTTATGAATTTCCTATAAAAACTTGCTAAGCCATGAAAACTTCTCACCTCAAAAATTGATTTTGGAGTGGGCCAATTTAGAATGGCTTCAACTTTGCTAGGATCCATTTTGAGTGTTCCTTTGGAAATCACAAAACCAAGGTATACCAACTTTGTTTTCAAGAACTCACATTTCTTCAAGTTGATCATTAGTTTCTCCTCGTGTAATCTTTTCAAAACCAAATTCAAATGGTGTAGATGCTCTTCCTTAGTTCTACTAAAAACAAGAATATCATCAAGATAGACTACAACAAACTTACCAATGAAAGGTTTGAGCACTTCATTCATCAACCGCATAAAGGTACTAGGTGCATTTGATAAACCAAAGGGCATCACAATCCATTCATATAACCTTCATTAGTCTTAAAAGTTGTTTTCCACTCATCACCTGGTCTAATCCTTATTTGATGGTAACCACTTTTAAGATCAATCTTAGAAAAATAACATGCACCACCCAAACAATCCATTAAATCCTCAATTCTTGGAATAGGAAATCTAAACCTTATGGTGATCTTGTTGGTGGCTCTGGAGTTGGTACACATCCTCCACTCACCTCCTTTCTTTGGTGCTAAGACTGTAGGAACTACACAAGGACTCAAGCATTCTCTAATCAGCCCCTTGTCAAGTAGTTCTTGTACTTGCTTCTTTATTTCTTCATTCTACTGTGGAGTCATCTTATAAGCAACCTTGTTAGGCAAACTAGCCCCTAGAATGAAATCAATGTGGTGGCTAATGTCTCTCATAGGTGGCAAGGTATTGGGAATCTCATCAACCACTATATGAGCATACTAATTTACCAAATCTTGGACCTCTAAAGACAATTCATCCAACTTGACTGTTGTCATAATAGTCCTAGGCTTGGCTATGATAGAAAAACCCAGCTTCTCCACTTCCATGGTCTTTAAGAACTCCTTTTCATCCACTAGCATGACACTAGAGCCCACTTGTGATGTCACATCCTCTTTTTGCAATGGTAATAGGTTATAGAAGACCCCATCTTTTTCTATAACATATGTATTCTTCCTCCCATCACACTTAGCATTCCTATCATACTGCTATGGTCTACCAAGTAGCATATGGCAAACATCTATGGGAATGATATCACACAAGACTTTATCCTTACATCCCCCTATGTGGAACTCTACCCAAGCTTGTTCATTCACCAACACTTGCTATCCCTTATTCAACCAAGAGACCTTGTATGGAGTGGCATGAGGTATCCTTTTCAACTTCAACTTATCTACCTGTTACCTAATTTAGCTTCTAGCTCAATTAGGTTGAGATGAGATAATGTTTGCAGAAGGAGATAAAGATACACATTTATTTCTTCTTTAAAAGTTACATTCATATGCCAGAGATATTATCTAATAAACTACAATTCAGTTTTGCAGATAAACACAAAAGAAAGATTACATAATCTTTGCTTAATTGTTGTCTTTTATTGATAATCATGAATGAATAATGTCCCACACAAGCCGTGGGATTAAGTTTTCTAATGCAATATGAAAGTAAACTATACAATTGAGGAAAAAGAAAAGCATATAAAGAAAAATGGCATCCATCGTTGCCTGGGCAGGAAAGAAGAACATTGATCTACTTCATCTTCAGCTCCTTCAGTTGCTGCTCTAGAAATACCTGCAAGATTTGAGAAATTTGGTGTTAACGCTCCGGATACGATTTCTCATCATATACATTTCAGTTTTCAACAAGCATATAATGTACTTTCATAAAGGCATTGAAATAGTTCTATGCATATCACAGATATCAAGAAAAATAGGAGATCATCATCAATTCCATCAATTTCTGAGCTTCATTATTTTATCTAACATGTTTGTTCACTGTGCAGGTGTAGCTGAAAGTTTCATTGTTGGATCACATTGTTCAATATCATAGCATGTAAAGTAAAATGGGCTCCCACTAGAGTTGAGCCCAACATACTGCCCTCTTGGCTTTTTGAGAGGGATAAGAATGTAAATTCACCACACTTATTTGAAATGAGCAAGTACTCATCACTCATGGTAGTGAGTTGATGGTTTCACTGTCATAAATGATGAATACTTACTCAATGAAACCATAATTGTTAAGGAGACAACAGTCTTAAGGACAACAGTCATGTCTGAGGAGGGAACAGTCATGTGTAAGCATGACAAAACTACTTGAGGCAAACAGAGGAATAAGAAGGTATTGTTAGTCTTAGGGCAGACAACTGAGAGGGGGGGTGAATCAGTTGTCTAAAACTTTCTTTCCAATTGCATACTTAAATCCTCTTAGCATATCAATAAATCAATCATGAAAACATAATGCATTAAATCAAGAGCAGAAACACATCAACACATAAGACACCAAGATTTTGACGTGGAAAACCTGGTTAAGGGAAAAACCACGAGGTGATTAACCCAAGATTGTATTCTCAGTTAGAATAATAGAAAGAACAAAATGGCACATGCCAATTAGGGCTCACTGCCCGAGCACACTGCTCACAAGAGGCTCACTACCTACAAGAGACGCACTATCTACAAAAGAATAAGTATCACATACTTGAACTGGAAAATAGCATCTTCACCATGCTTGAGTCAGTTCTATTTAAGCCCAATGCTTCTACCCTGCCTTTCGCTCTCCTCCTTGCTACCACACACTCATCTCTACAAGGACATGTTTGAAATGACTTCGCAATCCTTATTTATACAAGACATCAACTTAGGAATGATCATCTAAGTCGGCAAACATCAACAAGAACATCCGCATGATGTGTAACTCATCCGGTCGGCTAGTCTCAGGAAGAACACCATCATCCGGAGGTTATTCTTCATTTGTGAGATCCAACTCCAATGCGGACCACCAACACGATCTAGACATGATCCAAAGACTTCCACAAGATTGCTTGAATCACCAAGAACATCCGCACCTCCTCTTCATACTGAAATTCTTCTCTCCTTCATCCGGAACCTCAAGAACACAGTCTGTCACCACTGTCACAAAGGAATGGATGCTTCCAGACCTTCAACCCATGAACCAAACTAGTTAACACTTCACAAGGACTTCATCAACACTCCCTCAAATCCGTAGAATAGGATAATGCTATTCTGGATCACACCAGACCTGTCTGTATCATTCTGTCACCACTGAACACCTACCGGAACCGGTTTAACTTGAACAGCCATAACTTCTTCAGATCTTCATGCGGACCTCTGAAATCTCTACTGGACCACCTTAAGACACATATCTACAAACCCTTTAAACTGCATCCTCTGATCCTCATCCTATCTTGAACTTTTACCTTACTGCCATCACTGTTCTTCTTTGTTTCTGATTAGGACTAATTTTCTCAATATCCTCAGTAACCAGCTCATCCAATCCTTATCATTAATGCAACAGAAGTATGTTGACATCAATGACAACACCGGTTAGGCCCATACTTGCAACAATCTCCCCCTTTGTCATTGATGGCAACATATGATGTGAAAAACTGTTTTGACCATCAAGACAAGAACTTCTCATTACTACCACAACTCCACCTATCAGCAATAATCATTCACATGTCTTCTCTCCCTTTACTGCTCCCCCTTTGATCAACAAACACTTGTTTTTCACATGTCTTCTCTCCCCCTTTGACATCAATGGCAAAGGGTACATACTTAAAATTCCACCACTTCAGAATCATACCTACTGCTCCCCCTGAGTAGCAGCTCCCCATCATCAATCCGGACCACAAGATGTGACTGTGATATCCACCGGACTGATGCATATCAGTGCACCTTAGTTCATCACCAGAGGGGCAATAACCCCTAACTTCTCCCTGAGATACTCAAAAGAGTCCTTAGGAAGAGGTTTAGAAAAGATGTCTGCAATCTGATCCTTGGAAGGCACAAACTCTAATCTGACTTCATTCTTGTTCATTTGCTCTCTAAAAAAGTGAAACTTGAGGGATATATGTTTAGTCTTTGAATGCAACACTGGATTCTTAGATATGTTTATTGCACTTGAATTATCACAGAAAATTGTGATAGGCTCCTCATACTCCACTTTGATATCTCTTAACATCTACTTCATCCATAGAACTTGAGTGCAACTACCTATTGCTGCAATATATTATGCTTCAGTTGTAGATAGAAATATTGCCTCTTGTTTCTTGCTTAGCCAAGAAACCAATCTCTTCCCCAAAAAGAATGCTCCACCACTGGTACTCTTCTGGTCATCCACATCTCCTACCCAATCAGCATCTGTATAAGCATGAAGAGAGAAATCATGATCTCTAGGATACCATAGACCATTCTCAACTGTCCCTTTTAGATATCTAAAAATCCTCTTGATTGCCATGACATGAGATTCTCTAGGATCAGCTTGGAATCTAGCAACAAGACCAACAGCCTGCATAATGTCTAGTCTAGTTTGAGTGAGATAAAACAATCCTCCAATCATTGACCTATACTTTTTCTGATCAGCCTTGGGAGAGTCATCATCCTTGCTTAACTTACATCTGGTTGCCATGGGAGTATTCATTGGTTTTGAGTCTTCCATCCCAAATTTCCTCAACAATTCTTTCCCATATTTGATCTGAGAAATGAAGATTCCTTTCTTTGTTTGAGTGATTTGCAGACCCAAGAAGAAATTCATTTCACCAAGCATGGACATCTCAAATTCACTTTTCATTTGATTTGCAAAAGTTTTACACATACTATCTCTTCCTCCAAAAATGATATCATCAACGAACACTTCAACAATCAAGATGTTTTCATGATCAATTTTGAAATACAAATTACTGTCAGCAGTACCTTTGTTAAAACCAATCTTCAAAAGATGCTTATCCAATCTTTCATACCAGGCTCTTGGGGCTTGCTTCAGTCCATACAGTGCTTTCTTCAACTTGCAGACCATATCATCATGATCAGACAATTGAAATCCATCCGGTTGCTCTATGTACACTTCTTCTTCCAAGTCACCATTCAGGAAGGCAAACTTGACATCCATCTGATATACTTTGAAATCCTTGAAAGCAGCAAAAGCAAGAAATAATATGACTGCTTCAATTCTTGCCACCGGAGCAAAAGTTTCTTCAAAATCAACTCCTATTTGAGAGTAACCCTTGCAGACCAATCTAGCTTTATTTCTGATTACTTCACCAACTTCATTTAGTTTGTTCTGGAAGACCCATTTGGTTCCAATCACATTCTTGTTTCTAGGTCTGGGAACAAGATCCCAAGTGTGATTTTTGTCAATTTGCATCAACTCTTCCTCCATTGCTTTGGTCCAGTTTTCATCATTGCAGGCTTAATTTATTGTCTTAGGTTCAATCTTTGAAATCAGAAAATACTCATCTAAATTTTGAGCAATTCTCCTTCTAGTTTGCACACCTTTGCTTTTGTCACCTATGATCTGATCTTCAGAGTGGTTCAGTCTTACATACCTTGGAACTTTCAGAGTTTCTTGCACTTCTGATTCTTGATCAAGCTCATTAAAACTCATCTCTTCTTCCTGATTTACCGGATCAGTTTGAATCTGACTTTCAGAAGAGGTTTGGGCTCCTTGAATCAGAACACCATTCTGATCATCTTCATCATATTCATAAAACCTTGAGGGTTTCTCAATTCCCTCATCAACCTTCACATTTGTACTTTCTATTATCTTTCTCAGTCTCTTGTTATAACACCGGTATGCTTTTCTTTGAGTAGAGTAACCCAAGAATATTCCTTCATCACTTCTAGCATCAAACTTTCCTAGATCTTCATCTCTTTTAATGTAACATTTGCTACCAAAAACTCTGAAATACCTTTCAGTAGGAGTGATGCCAAACCAAAGTTCATAAGGAGTCTTACCGGTATTCCCTCTGATTTGAACTCGATTGAGAGTATAGACTGCAGTGCTGACAGCTTCTCTCCAATAGATCTGAGGAACATTTGCTTCCATCATCATGGTCCTAGAAGCTTCCTGGATGGTCCAGTTCTTTCTTTCCACTACTCCATTCTGCTGTGGAGTCCTAGGAGCAGACAACTGTCTCTTTATTCCATGTTTCTCACAGAATTCTATGAACTCACCGGATGTGAATTCTCCACCTCTATCAGACCTTAGACATTTCAAATTTAATCCGGTTTCATTCTCTACCATAGCCTTGAATATTTTGAATTTCTCAAGAGCCTCTGATTTCTCTTTTAGAAAGGTTACCCTCATCATCCGGGAATAGTCATCAATTAGTAACATGAAGTATCTATCACCTTGCACACTCCTGATTCTTGCCGAACCATAAAGATCAGTATGAACTAAGTCCAATAATCCGGTAGAAGATAGTTCCTTGCTCTTGAATGTGACTCTACTCAGCTTACCCAACTGACATTCTTTACACAAGCTATTTGTAGGTTTCATCAATTTTGGAAGATCTCTTACAGCTTGAGTATTACTTATCTTGATGATATTATCAAAATTTACATGACACATTCTCCTATGCCATAACCAACTCTGATCAATTTGAACAAATAAGCAACTTTTACCAGTTCCAACCAAGTGGAAGATATTACCTTTAGTTTGGGTACCGGATGCAATCTATGTTCCAGAACTTTCAAAGATCTTGCATTTTCCATTCTTGAACCGGAGATCATAGCCTTTGTCCACCAACTGTCCAACACTGAGAAGATTGTGCTTCAAACCTTCAACATAAAGTACATTACCGGTTTTGTTCCTTCCATCAAAAGAAATAGTTCCTCTTCCTCTGATTCTACCAGCAGAATTATCACCAAATTTTACCACTCCTCCTTCATACCTTTCCAAATCTATGAATTTGTTTTTGTCACCTGTCATATGGTGAGAGCATCCATAGTCAATGACCCAGTCATCCTTTTCTTCAACTTGGGAAGCCAGAGCTCTTTCTACAACTTTATGATTGACAGATACAGAGGATATTGGTTCTTCTTCCTTGATGGCAATAAACACCTATTCACTTCCGAATTTGTTTCTTGTCTCTGATTCATCATCTGTTACTCCGTCATTATCATCTTCTTCATGAACATAGTAATAGTTCTTTTGGAACCTTGATCTGTTAGGATTTGGTCTTGAAAATCTTTCCGGACATCTTGAGGCAAAATGACCAATCTTATTGCAGTTAAAACACTTAAAAGGCAATTTTCCTTCATACTTACCGGATCCTCTTGGTAGCCTTTTTGCAATAAGGGCTTCAAGTTGAGCAATCTCTACTTCTTCTTCTTCTAGGTCTTTTCTTGCTTTTTCATACCATGACAGTTTCCTTGATGAGTTCTGTCCCGGATCAAACCTTTGTTTACCTTTTACAGAGGCACTTGCTTTGAATGCAGATTCAGTCTTGAGGGGATCATCCCTCAACTCGGTCATTTCAAATGCAGCCAATTTGCTAGCCAATTGATCTCTTGTGACAGTTGTATGAGCTCTGAATTCCTCAATGGCAGCAGGCTTGATTTTGTAAGACGCAGGAAGGGATCTGAGAATTTTGCCAACAATTTCATTTTCATCCAAGACTCCACCAACATTTCTAATTCCACAAACAAGCTCATTTACTCTTGGCATAAAAGATGTGATATTTTCATCTTCTCTCATCTTCAGATTTTCAAATTTCCCTTTTAGACTCTATAACCTTGCACATTTAACATATTTGTCTCCTTCATGCAGAAGTTCTAGTTTTTGCCAAATCTCAAAAGCAGTTGGTAGATCCATAACATTTGAAAGTTCTGAATCAGATAAAGCGCTTAGAAGAGCCTCTATAGTCCGCAGATTATTTTCAGCATCTGTGATTTCATTTTGGGTTTTCGGACCACCCTGTGGAATTGTATATTGTGTTGTAGCCATGGTCCAGTACGGCATTCCCATACATTGCAAGTGACATTTCATGCGACCTTTCCAAAGATTAAAATTGGTTCCATCAAACTTCGGACTATCCTTCTTGTAAGACGACATCCTGGATCTCCTCAAGCGGTTAAGCTCCTTTTAGAGGAACTTGGCTCTGATACCAATTGTTAGTCTTAGGGCAGACAACTGAGAGGGGGGGTGAATCAGTTGTCTAAAACTTTCTTTCCAATTGCATACTTAAATCCTCTTAGCATATCAATAAATCAATCATGAAAACACAATGCATTAAATCAAGAGCAGAAACACATCAACCCATAAGACACCAAGATTTTGACGTGGAAAACTCGGTTAAGGGAAAACCCGCGAGGTGATTAACCCAAGATTGTATTCTCTGTTAGAAGAATAGAAAGAACAAAATGGCACATGCCAATTAGGGCTCACTGCCCGAGCACACTGCTCACAAGAGGCTCATTGCCTACAAGAGACACACTATCTACAAAAGAATAAGTATCACATACTTGAACTGGAAAATAGCATCTTCACCATGCTTGAGTCAATTCCATTTAAGCCCAATGCTTCTGCCCTGCCTTTCACTCTCCTCCTTACTACCACACACTCATCTCTACAAGGACATGTTCAAAATGACTTCGCAATCCTTATTTATACAAGACATCAACTTAGGAATGATCATCTAAGTCAGCAAACATCAACAAGAACATCCGCAAGATGTGTAACTCATCTGGTTGCCCAGTCTCAGGAAGAACACCATCATCTGGAGGTTATTCTTCATTTGCAAGATCCAACTCCAATGCGGACCACCAACATGATCTATACATGATCCAAAGACTTCCACAAGATTGCCTGAATCACCAAGAACATCCGCACCTCCTCTTCATACTGAAATTCTTCTCTCCTTCATCCGGAACCTCAAGAACACAGTCTGTCACCACTGTCACAAAGGAATGGATGCTTTTGGACCTTCAACCCATGAACCAAACTAGTTAACACTTCACAAGGACTTCATCAACACTCCCTCAAATCTATAGAATAGGATAATGCTATTCCGGATCACACCGGACCTGTCTGTATTACTCTGTCACCACTGAACACCTGCCAGAACCGGTTTAACTTGAACAAACATAACTTCTTCAGATCTTCATGCGGACCTCTAAAATCTCTACTAGAACACCTTAAGACACATATCTACAAACCCTTTAAACTGCATTCTCTGATCCTCATCCTATCTTGAACTTTTACCTTACTATCATCATTGTTCTTCTCTGTTCCTGATTAGGACTAATTTTCTCAATATCCTCAGCAACCAGCTCATCCAATCCTTATCATTAATGCAACAGAAGTATGTTGACATCAATGACAACACCGGTTAGGCACATACTTGCAACAGGTATGTCTTATTTGGCATCCTTTTTGAAGCTTGATGGAGATATCATTAATGATCAGAGAAAAGAGTTAGATGACTGTCAAAAAAAATGAGAGAAATAATCAGAGAAGCTTACTAGATTATAGGGGTTTAGAAGCTTCTATTCCTTTATAAGTCAATAAACCTTCATAGTGATTAAAGGTCTTAAGATTTGACAGAGGTATGTCAAGAAGATACAGAGGTCCATATTAAAAAACATCACAACCTATGCAAGAAGATAATAACATCTAAATCCATGAAGACTACATGAGCATGTAGGCAATAAAATACAATTTGCAGTCTGTCTTGTCATTCCAGTTCTAAGGATGCTTTATTAAACCTCATCAAACCCTTAATTTTCACTCAGACTCTAGAAATCTTAACAAATGAGGGTTATCATTTCAGAAGGATCCCCTTAGGTCTGAGATAAGGACTAAAGATCCTTAAAGAGTTTAGGGACTATTTATTGAATTTTATGTTATGCATTTGATAAGGATGGTCATATCCTTTGTAAGTCTACATGGTTATCTTAGATCATAAAGATTTTTGTTAGCAAGTAAGTAAAGGCCATTGAAGATTTTTGGCAATGAGCAAAGCATGAAGATGTAGGTACTATTTCACTAAGGATATAGGCAAGTCAGATAGGCAAAGTATTTTCCTTCTAAGGGGTTTCAGATTTGTTGAAGCCATGGCAAGAAGAAGTTTGCCTTACACCTTGCAGAACTGCAGTATGAAGAAGATCTTGAGGGTCAATTTATAATTATTGTTGAAGAAACTGTTTGTCAATACAAACTTTACAAGCCATACAATCTCTGCATAGACAATTATGTCTTCTACAAAAGGAGGCCAATTTGTTGGACAGTGGTCTTGTTATCTTTAATGAGATGAAGTATAATCTATTTTCTGATCATAACTAACAGAGTAAGATATTGTGGCAAAAATGAAACTATGAGGAGCTTTCCTTAGAAGTCTGTCAGAGGCCAAGCCTTGCACAAGCATGTCAAAGTTTACAAAGATTGTTAGTAATTTTAGAGTCTTTTCACTATGCAGAATGTATATTGTAGAGACTATGTTGGACAATATCAGAAAGTGACAGTCAAAGGTCAACAATGAGCTCTTTTTCAAGATTGGTGCCTTAAGAGGGAGCTGGATAAAGTGAATATGGGTCACAGTATGCAGAGTATGAGGGTTAGAAGGCACAAATCACTTGAGAAGCTAAAGGAGGGTTAGTGTAGCATATAAGGGTTTGCCACAGTTTGATAGGCTTGCATATCTGCCAAACCCCATGGAGACAGTGCAGAAATATGTGATCTTATCAGTCAAGAGTTTCCCGGTCACATAGGCGAGTCATCAATATCCCTTTCAACAGTGCCTAAGGTGTTAAAAATAGTTTCAAGAGAAAAGTTAAGAATAAACTGTGAGGGCCATACAGAGAGTTGTGATGATATTTCAAAGGGTCTAGATGTGATTTGAAGCCCATACCTTCTTTATAGGCACAATAAATGGTGAGCAAACTCAATTATAAGGTGCATTTCACACAGGGACAATGGATACAATACAAGGTTATTATTTTAGGAGTATTTTGGCAAACATTCTATGGGGCACTTTTAGTCTCAAAGGTATGTAAGATTGTTTGTAGACCATCAAGACTTCAAGGAAGCATACTAAAGACATGGTTACTGCTAAGGATGATGCTGAAAAGATTGATGTTAAAGCAAAAAAACCGTTGCAAAATGACTTACAACATGGGAAGACAGTGCGCCAAGATTGCAGGCCCAGGACAGGAGTGCTAACGTTAACCACAATGCACAAGGCATGAAGAACATGCAAAGATATGCAGAGCAAGTAACTGTGACAACAGATCTAAGGAAAATAGTCATATCTAAATGACTGTCACAATGAAAACAAAAAGACTGTCACAGTCATGTAAGGAAACAAAAGGGTTAAGGAGCAGTCCATAGAGCAGGGACTGTCAGTAATGAAGGAACAATTACAATGATAAATGAAACAGAGCAAATGCATCTGTCACAATATAGTAAAAGAAATTGAGCTTTCATAAACAAATACATCAGAAACATCAAATATATTTATCATTCTTCATCTATACCAACTTGTGTTCATCAAGAAATGCACTTTTTTGACAGAAAATAATAGAAAAGGGCCAATTTTGTATATACAGAAAGCTTACCTGACCTGTTATATCATTTTCTTATGAAAATACAGCCCAAAAACTCCATTTCAGACCTAAAATGCTCTAGCAGAAACCCTTCTATGGTGGCACGCAGCGAAGTAGATGATGCAAATGGAATGAAATGAGGGTTCTTTGCCTTGTTTTGTTTTTAAGGTTTTAACCCTAATAGAGGCCGACAAGATAAGGGCATTTTTTTCCTATCTTTTAGAATATTTGCAAACCAACTAATATGCCCGTGAGTTTTCATGCCTTAGTGAAACTTAAAATGCCTTGTATATGCTATTTGCATAAAAATCTTTCAAGACTTGTGTATTTTGCATTAGTATCCCATAGGTCAAAATAGAGCCTCTTTATTTTTGCATTAATTTGACATGTGCAGCATTTGATTTAATTGATATTGTTATAAATCATTAAATCAAAGTGCTATTTTAAATGCAAAATAGAGAACATGTGTTGATAAGATTGAGTCAAAGGGGGTTAGTTAAGCTTTATGCCTTTGCAAGCATATAGGAAAGGTTAAAGAGGTTAACCAACATGTGCCAAGAATATAGGAGGTTGTTTTGATCATTTTGGAGCAACTTGGAGCATTTTTGGGGAGCCTTTATGATGGACTTGGTCAATCTTGACCTTTTCAACATTTTGGAGCTCTTTTGGAGGGGTTTTAGTTGCTATTTTTTGGGCTTTTTGGAGGCATCTGACCCAAGGTAGTTTGTAATTCCTATTTTGGTGCAACTGCTTGGGAGTTTGGGATTTAGTCACTTGGTTGACTCATTTTACAGTTAGTTCTTACTATCTTTTTGCTACATTGTGACTTTGGAGGTCCTTTCAGCTAGAGACAGATATTGTAACTCATTTACAGACAGATACAGCATGTATACCTTTGGAGATCAATAGAGATAAGCTTTTTGCCTTCTCATTTTCTATGTTAGTGTGTGTATTTTAAGTGATTGATGCAAGTACTTGTGAAATTATTTTGTTTCCTTGTCCTTATGTCTAATTTGTAGTACCTTTGTGCAGAAGATATATGTATTTTGTAGGTTGTGAGTTGGGTTAAAATGCAAATAGTCCAAGTTGTGAAAGTATTTCTTTCCTTCTAGGATAGGCATTAAACCTTATCATGAAATACTGATGCAGAAGCATATACATATTGGGTTGTGCATGTTAAGTTGTTTTTGTTGATTAAACTGTGTAAGTAAAATAGTTGTGTAGGTTTGAACATTATTTTGGTGCATCACCCTTAGGAGTAGGTTTCATCTTCATGTTTCCTTCTTGCCCCTTTCCCAATAAAAGTAGTAGTTTAGGTGAGTACCATAAGAGCCAGCTTACATATGGAGGTTCTTTTCCACTATAGGTGACCCACAGCCTTGAAAAGTTCCCATGTTTCTCCAAGATGCTAAGTTCTGCAACTTAGAAAGGGTGCAATTTTGAGAGAACAGTTTTTGGCACGCCTGGTGGGACATGAACTGAATTTCAGTTCTTTTTGTACATCATTTCACTGCTGTTTGGTGTGTACATCAGTTGGTTTCTGCCTTTCGAGGTGTTTTAAATACATACCTGGCAACTCTGAAGCTTTGGTTTAGTGAAAACTAGTGTAGAACAGTTCGTGCATTGCTAATATTGGTGTGTATGTCAGCAAAACTTGCCTTGGGAGGCAAGGAAAACACACACCTGGCGAATCTGGAAAAAAATAACTACTGGTTTCAAAAAGACAAGTGCTAGATGTACCTATTTTATTAAAAATCAGACCTAATTTTTATTACTGTGAAGGATTTCAATGAGTTTCTAGCTCATATAAATGTTGTAATATGTCTTCATTTCAAAGAAAAATGTCTTACTTTCCACCATTTCATGAAAATCTTGTTCATAAGCCATCTTATGAACCGTATCTCAGTGGTCACATAGCCGTTTTTAGTCCAAACAATTCATTTACAGTTGATAACCAACAAGTCTGTCATGCTTACCACCCTCCCACCCATGCACAAACTCCATGGCAGCCAGTGTATGCCCATGACCAGCCTCAAGAATCCCATTTTATGCCAAACCAGCAATACAATGTTAGTGAACTTGTGTATCTTCTTGAGGTTGGTCAAGGAAACATACTAAAGCTTATCTCTATTGATCGCCAAAGGTATATATGTTGTATCTGTCTATAAATGAGTTACAATATCTGTCTCTAGCTGAAAGGACCTCCAAAGTCACAATGTAGCAAAAAGATAGTAAGAACTAACTGTAAAATGAGTCAACCAAGTGACTAAATCCCAAACTCCCAAGCAGTTGCACCAAAATAGGAACTATAAATTGCCTTGGGTCGGATGCCTCCAAAAAGCCCAAAAAATAGCAACTAAAACCCCTCCAAAAGAGCTCCAAAATGTTGAAAAGGTCAAGATTAACCAAGTCCATCATAAAGGCTCCCCAAAAATGCTCCAAGTTGCTCCAAAATGATCAAAACAACCTCCTATATTCCTGGCACATGTTGGTTAACCTCTTTAACCTTTCCTATATGCTTGCAAAGGCATAAATCTCAACTAACCCCTTTTGACTCAATCTTATCAACACATGTTCTCTATTTTGCATTTAAAATAGCACTTTGATTTAATGATTTATAACAATATCATTTAAATCAAATGCTTCACATGTCAAATTAAAGCAAAAATAAAGAGGCTCTATTTTGACCTATGGGACACTAATGCAAAATACACAAGTCTTGAAAGATTTTTATGCAAATAGCATATACAAGGCATTTTAAGTTTCACTAAGGCATGAAAAATCATGGGCATATTAGTTGGTTTGCAAATATTCTAAAAGATAGGCAAAAAATGTCGTTATGTTGTCAGCCTCTATTAGGGTTAAAACCCTAAAAATAACACAAGGCAAAGAACCCTCATTTCATTCCATTTGCATCATCTACTTCGCTGAGCGCTGCCATAGAAGGGTTTCTACCAGAGCACTGTAGGTTTGAACATCATTTTGGTGCATCACCCTTAGGAGTAGGTTTCATCTTCATGTTTCCTTCTTGCCCCTTTTCCAGTAAAAGTAGTAGTTTAGGTGAGTACCATAAGAGCCAACTTACATCTGGAGGTTCTTTTCCGCTATAGGTGACCCAAATCCTGGAAAAGTTCCCATGTTTCTCTAAGATGCTAAGTTCTGCAACTTAGCAAGGGTGTAATTTTGAGAGATAACACTACCATTTCAACAGAAACCAAATTGTCAATACTACCAAAATCAATAACAACTTTACAACATTTACCTTGGCATTTGCATGTAGTCTTGAAGAGTGATTTCCTTTGTGGTGCTTCCTTCTCCATAGGCACTTTGATCAAGGCTCTTCTTAGCATGAGAGATTCTCCAACTTCTGGAATAGTATCATGCGATGGAGAGTTCACACTTTCACTATCTTCTACTTGTGCAATCTGATTCTTCTTTCTCCTCCAAATGAAGTGGTGGACTAATTTTCAATACATTGCCATGCTTGGTGGCCTGAAAATTTATTGCACTTATAGAATTTCCTAGTGAATCCACTTGATCCTCCTCTTTGGCCTCCAAATCTGCCCCTATTGTTGGGTCTTCTTCCCCTAAAGCTGCCCCTTGAATCTAAATTTTGTTCTTGATTGCTGCTTGTTTCACCTTGTGTTCTTTGGGACTGCCCCCTACTAGCAAATGTCTCTCTTCCTCTAAAACTCTTTCATCTACCCCTACTTTGCTTTTCTTGTCTTCTTCTTAACTTATCTTCAGCCTTCATGGCAAATTGATAACATTCCTCCAACATTCTAGGACATATAAGACTCAATTCATCTTTTATGCTGTACTTGAGACCATTGATGTATCTTGCAATCTTGTCCACATCATTCTCCATGTGGCCTGACCTAATACTTAGTTTGTAAAACTCTTGTGTATAGGTCTTCACATCCATATCTTTTTGCTTCAAATTTTGAAGTTATTGTAATTGAATGGCATAGTCACCGAGTAGGAATTAGCCTTTGAGTTTGGCAACTATCCTATCCCAAGAGGTGATTTTGGATTTTCCCTTGTTCCTCCTCTCATCTTGCACATAGTCCCACCAAAGTAAGGCATGGCCCTTCAATTTTGTCTTGGCCAACTTCACTCTTTGTCCCTATGGTACCTCTTCATATTCAAAATAGTTGTCTAGTGCTCCTATCCAATCGAGGATTTCTTCACTGTCCAAGTTTCCTCCATACACTGGTAGATCTGTCTTTATCTTGGGACCTTCTCCTTTGACTTCCTTCAATAGATTTTCCATTTTCAAGTCATCAGGATCCAACTCTTCTTGGGACCCTTCTTGGGAGTTCTCTTCCACCCCCTCTTCTTCTTCTTCTTCTCGGTCACTCAAATCTCCTGTGACCATTCCTCTTTTCTAACTTATCTCAACTGTAGAAAGCTTGTCTTGAAGACTTTATGTCAACTCTTTCATTTGTCTTATCTCTCTTGCATGATTCTCCTTCGATTCTCTCACCTCTCTAGCAATTGTATTCCCTTTTGGAGGCATCCTTGTTTCTCTTCACTTCAACTGTTCCTTCTTCTGACCAACTTAGGCTCTGATACCAATCTGATGTAGAGCAGGGGTATGGATTAACTAGACACAACCAAACCACCATCCATCAAAACCCTAGGTCTCTATCCATTGTGTCTTCCTTCATAAATGGCCTCTTTCCCTTGTAGCCTTTCAAAAAGGCATTTTTGGACATAACATGTGTTCTAGACCCGACCTTCAAAAAGTATGACCTATTTGAGATGCCCTTTTGGGCTTTACAACACATACCAAGAAATAGGGTGGGGTTGTTTTGTACGGTCTGGCCCAAATTTTAACTATTCCTTGTGTAATTAGGCCTAATTAGGCCTTCTAGGGTTGATCGGCTCTTGTCAACTATGACTCCCAAGACAAAAATGAAACTTTGATCTTCAACATTGGTTTAGTGGTACTTATGACACTCCAATAAATGCCTTTTTCAAGATTTTTGTACTTGTTCAATGCATGAGACCACAAACTTGACTGTACACAGTCCTACTGCAAACTATCATACCTTGTTCTATCAGTACTGTCATCATATGGGTGCAAATTATTATTGTGAAGGCAAACTCATACTTGGAGTTAGGTTCTATGACACCTAGACACTTTTTCCAATCATCTCCAACCTTTATGAGGTCTAAATTCAACCTCAACATTCAAAAATACTCTCTTCTACTTGACTGTTAGCCTGATACATAAGATATCAGACCACTCAAGCCTCCATCACAGGTGCCAACTGACTCCTCTATTCCTGCAAGTTTGGGTTATTAAAATATATGCAATTGCAAGGCATTCCATCGAGTTTCAGCATTTTCTACCCGTGGAAGGCCCTGTTATGCATTTTGTTTGCCCACTGTCTACCCTAACTAGGGATTTTGACAGTTTTTGACAGTTTTTAGAAAAATCAATGTAACTTGCTTATTTCTCAGTGAAATTGAATGCAAAAAAAGAATTAAATGAAGTAGACACAATGTAATTTCATGTCCAGTCAGTCTTAGATCAGGACACGTCTGTACATGGCATTAGAATAGCAAGAAAACGTTGGGAAGTGCAGAAACTAAGATGTTTTATTGCTTTTCCTTCAATAACTTCATCAACCAACAATGGATCCATACAAAATAAACTTATTTAATGTCTCCACACATAGGTTGTGTGGTTCAACCAACCACAACTACCATATGTTAACAACTTTTGAAAAGTTGTTCACAGTAATGCCTTCAAACTATCAACTTCTAGGACATTTGACAAATTACTTAACCCAATGGTTACACCAATGGATCCAAATGACCAAAATGGACAATAATGGCCTCACAATGGCCTTATTACAAGAAATGACACAAAAGAAAAAAAACTCTATCCTTGACCAAGTTTGACCAAGGTGTGTTCTAGCTCTAAGGGTGCTCAAGACACAAAGAAAGAATGCATCTGAAAATCAGGTGGGCAATACCTGAAGATGGAAAAAATTGAAGGCAAATAAAAGGAAGATAATGCAATGTAAACACAATACCTTCGCCTTGAATCTTCACCTCTCCTCCGATACCCTAGTGCCACCTAGCTATTCTCAATGATAATGTTTGATAGATATGTTAATTACTGAGAATGAAACCAGCAACATAACAGTACTTGAAATTGTTGTGATGATAAGGGCTTAGATGAGAGTTGATTTATATATGCTTGATATAACATGGATGAAGGGCTAATATTAAGAGGTTGGATCAATGGTGGAGATTTGTTGAGACAACATTAGGGCTTGGATAAGGATTTCTAGGGATTTTTTTATGAAAATGGCCAAGATTAAAAGTTGTTTTGAAATAGATGGATAGGATTAAAAGGTAGTTTGACTTTTGTGCAAGTGGATGAGGACAAAATAGGAAAAAATTAATTAAATTATAGATTTAATTAATTATTGGAGAGGGGTCATATGTGAGGATAAAATTAATTAAATAAATAAGATTTATTTAATAAATTTGGCTAAGAGTATAAATGGATAAATTAATTAAATAAATATGATTTATTTAATTAATTTGGGATACAGGATTAAATAGAAAAAATTAATTAAATAAATATAATTTATTTAATTAATTTGGAAAAAGGATAGTCCTAGGACAAAGGATGTCACAAAGTGTCGTAAGATGATATCAACAAGGGAATTAGATGTCGTAAGTGGGTGTCATGTCTCAGACTTTTGTGACTAATTTCATTTACATTAATGCATAGAAACTATTGAAGACTAATTGATGAAATTTGATAAGGATATATTATTTGGCTTATGATTTAGTTCCTTTATGTTGCTTCGGCTATGATTTTTTGGAACTAACCGATTGACTGTGGAAAATGAGTGCGATTGACTGCAGGTTTGTCGAAGGCAAGAACATGTGTCACGTACAGAAGACCTAGCTTCTTGGCAACAATCGGATGGGTTTTGTCTGGTGTCACACACTCACGTAGAATTACATTCTTGATTTGTTTGACTAGTTGTCTAAACGTCCATCATGGTATTTACTTATATGACTATCATTTTCGTGCAAATGTATTAATGGCTAAATTTATTTTTGCTTACCTTAGTGATTATACATATAAATAAGAATATTAAATTTATATGAGGAATTGAGTGCTTATAATTATATATATATTCTTCTAGTAGTATTTGTGAAGCATGCTAATAAATAATTACTATATAACCAATTTATAAAAATCAAAGTATTTTTTTTATTTATATAAAACAAAAACTACAATATATATATATAGTTTTGTTTTATATTTAGAGCATACTTTATTAAAAAGGAGAGTTAAAAGAAAACATGGAAGAGAGTTTATAAATAAAAATAAAGAGTATAAAAAGAAAATGGGGTTTTTATTAATAATAATAGAAGTAAAAGGAATTTTGCATGGGATCAACGAAGTGGAAGGAAAAATTAGGGTTTTGGGGTTAATAAAACAAAGAAAAAGCTTTTGAAATGGACACATGGGAAATTGGAGGAAGGAAAGAAAAGGATAAAATGACGCAAAGGCCTGATCTGGTAGGCACAGAAAGGAAACTCAAAGGAAAGGATCTTCTCCAGCAGTAAATAAATAGGTTTTCTTCTTATGCTTTTGACTCTTATTAGGTCGTTTGAAATGGATTGGCTATGAACCTGTGATAAATATATCAATACTTGTATCATATGTTCGGTGATCTATGTTTTTGTTCCCTTATTTCAATGATCTGATCTGATTAGAGGACTCCCTGTGTAAAGATATTAAAATTTGTTCTCTTCTAATATCATCCTCAGTTTTCTTTTCTTTTCTTTGAATTGGCTAGTTTTAACTTTCAAAAGTATTCTCTAAAGATTTACCAGTCATCCATGAGTTAATCACATCTTTTCTATTTTTTTATGCCTTTCCCTAACTCAAAACATCTTTGTTTTTGCCTTTTGTGCAATGGTCCAGGACAGTATGTAAATTAAGTTTCTTTTGGTTCCAAATCGTGGATTGACCCATCTTTGACTTCAACCATCCTTCACTGTTATCCTTCTTTGAGTTCAATCTTAGTGAAAACAAAATGCCCTGTTGTTTTTCTTTCTGTCGATCCTTGTTAGACGTTTTGTAAATCGTTTATTGTAGCAATGAATGGCTTATCCACTGTGGTTTTCAATAATAATATTTTGTATCTACGGCCCTTGCAAACTTTAAATCTACCTTCTCTGTATCAACAACCCTCCTCTCTCTTTCACTACCTATTCGCTACCCAAGATCGGCCTGCTATGCCATTTTATGGAAATGGCATCATCTCTGGATCTAAACCCCCCTTTATATTTGACCACAATTCTTATAGAATTGGCCTCTCCTAAAATTGACCCTTGCTATTGTCAGATCAACCTTCACTTTTAAATTTTGTTTGTAAGTTCCTTTTTCAGATCTGCAATCTTTTCTTTTAACAGTCTTTCATCTGAACGGTCTCTTTCACAATTTTTCTTGCCTCACTGGTATTCCTAACAACCATACACCATGCTATTAGTTGCATTTATTTTGGCAATGCTCATAGCCTTTATCATATTTGAAGTTTGTCTTTTCTTTCGACTCGCCTCAAGCTTTTAAACTGTTGTGCAAGACTTCATATTTGATGCATCAGATATAGGCTAAACTCTAGAATTCATTTCATTAGATGCCAGACTGGCATTTGGAAATTTCATGTGCAATGCCCCTAACAGGCCATGCCATGTTTGAATTGTGTTGCACTTTCATTATTGCGGCCTGCACAAACCTGGTAAATGCTGGCAATTATTACAAGCTGCTCATAAGCCTGCACATGCTTGTGCTAGGTATCTCTTTTATTGTCAAGTAGGCAATATTAAATCCCCACGTGGGCCTATTATAAGCCCTAGCAACCTTAGGATCATATGTCAAATGCCTTTAGATATTCTAAGTTCAATGAGTCAAGGAATATAATGAAACTAGGTTTGCTAATGAATTGGATTGGCCTCCTAACGGCCTCTTTCAGTTATGTTTTGACCTATTTTTTTCTTTTATTTTCTCTACATTGTAGTTTTGTCTACCTTCATCATTTAAATGACCCTTATATATTTTGGTCCAACTATCTCATAAACTGGTCTCATACAATGTTTAGCGACCTCTAGATAATTATTTGGCCGACAACTCTCCAAATATCAACATTGGCATTACTATTAGTCTATCATTTGTTTACAATTATTAGATAATTAACATATATATCTCCTCATGCAATTATATAAATATATATACATTAATAAATAATTTTGAATGTTAACTTAAATGGATTTATCAATTGAGTTTTACTATATCATTATAGTTAGAACCCTTCTTGTATATGGAGTTATGTACACCTATCATCCAATGGCTTATACATGGAAATATGTAATTTCTTTTACGTCATGACTGAAAACATTTTGTACTTTGCCTTACAACAACAAAGAAACAAACTAGATTCACGAACCAAAATAGATGAAATTGTGTAATCAAACTGTGTTTCATACTAAGGAAACTGGCTACAAATAGGAAACACACAACTGTTGAATCACCTGAAGTGAATTGTCTTCTCTCATATTTCTGCATGCATTAAATGAGTTTTATCTTCCGTAAGCTGTGTTTGAAAGTGCATAGGCTTATTTTTCTTGTCTTCTATGTTTATATGTTCTTTTATGGAAAGTTGCCTTCTGGGACAGGTACCGAATATGGCGAAACAGGGAAGTAGGTTTTCTTTTCAAAACTTACACATCATTAATCAGTTGATACTTTGGCCAAAGTTATTTTGACTTGAAACAGACGTATGTACCATTGAAACAGATGGTTTGATTGCCTCGTTATGCATTTATTTTCATAGTCATATCCTGTTAATGAGATGTTGCATTCTAGTTAGGATGCATGTACGCTAATAGGCACGTAACAGATTCCACCCTACCACTTGTTTATAGGTTGCTAGGCCCTTCAAGCAGGGTCAGGCATTCCTCAGTTTGAGAAATACCAGGGAAGTGCAAGCTTCGTGGTTGGCCAGAAAAGTGCCTGAACCATGTTCTTCCTTCAACACAGCAGATGGCCAGATGGTCGATGGCGGTCGAGGACTGATTGTTTGGATTTACTTGATATTGTTGATAGATGTACTTCATTGAAATCAAAATGTTATGTAAGACATAAAGCCATTATTGAAACTTGCATATATTCTATTTTTAGAAAGATCTGTAATTGTACTTCAGTAAGATAACTTGTATCATGATTGTACATCAAACTTTATGAATGAAATCTTGCATGGACATTAGATGTTAATTCTATCTCTTTTACTTGATGATGTAGTTGTAGTTACTTTACTTTACTTCATGTTAATTTAGATTTACTTTGGTTATGTATGTATGTGGAATTTCTATACTTTATAGTGGGATTAGGTATTGAAAGTGATAGAAGGTAGTGTCTAGGTGATAGACAATTTCAGGTGTCTACATTTTGCCCCTCTTTGAGATGGTGTTGCAACCAAGGGAAGTAACATCATTTCAAGAAGTTAAAAACATGGTGTTGGGTTGGAAGGGATGCCCCAACCATTTAGATGAGTGATGAGGAGGAATGATGGAGGCACGGTTTGCCCCTTCAAGAGGATAGGCAGGTGAGAAGAACATGAGTATACTCTCGAAATGGATAAAATGGATTGGTTAAGGAGATGGATGAAAGATAAGGGATGGATGAAATGGATGAATGATACGTTATGTTGCATTAGGTGAGCAATAATATAGTTTGTTATAGCATTAGACATTATGCACCAACGTATAAAGACCAGGGTGATGATGTGTCTTGTGCGTAAAAGATAAAAGGTCACAAGCAAACATATGTCGTTGGGCATCATGATGTCGTTGTGACAGTATGCTGCAAGGAGTGATACAAATGCAAGATAAAATGATAACACACACAAGCAAGCATGCATAAATGATACAAAAAGATAAACAAGGTTGTTGCCCCTGTCAAGCTAAAAACTGATGGTGGATATATTGATTGACTAATTGGCTTGTGTTGTTGGCCATGCAAGCAATAGGATAGGATGGAGTGATGGATTGATTTCTATACTTAAGATAGCCTTACATTCTTAAGCAAGAGTTGATTAATTGGATGATGTTGATGATGATTAGGTTTGCAGTAAGACAGGAAACAAAACCATTGACTACTTTTGGATGGTTGGATAGACTGCTTGGCTAGATTGGCATGGATTAAGGATGGCTTGCATTTGGATTCATTGCTTGGATTTTTTTGAAGTTTTTAATTTTTTTGATTTTTTATGGATTGATTGGATGGTGGCATTGGATTGTATTTGTATAGCCTTTATGCTAGATACTAATGACAAGGGAAAACTAGGTCTAGAGGTAAGGATGAAAGGAGGATTAGATGGATAGATAAAAGGATTGAAGATAATGGATGGAATGGGTGGAAGATTCATGGTAGACGGGGGGTTTGGAATGGATCTCCAAGGACTATGTTGCATAGGAATAAAATGCCTCGCTCTAGATAGTATACTCAAGACATTGTGTGATAATTTTTAGGATGATAGGGTGATGGATTGATTGGAAAAGATTAGATATATCAAAATATGTTCAAAGCATTTTTCAACATTTTGCATTTGTTCTTATCAAGATCAAAGAAGGAAGGGAGGATGAATTAGTGCAATGGGATAGGTATGAGTAGATAATGGATGAGGATGGTAAGATAGGATGGAAATGATAGGATGGGATAGATGAGACAACTTGCCCCCAAGTGTAAGGTACATGGATAATCAATCTACACATGACACCTATTTTCTAGGATTTCATCATGGTACTTATCCAAGGCACCACTGAGGTGGTTTTTACCATTAGACAAAGGATTTCTCTTTACTATTTTGATTTAATAATGTTTTTTCTTATTTGTTATTTGGATGGGATGGGTGGATGGGGGGAAAGAGAGATTTGGATGGAGGATGGGGACTCAAGCATCTGTTTCCAAGAGGAGGTGATAGTGTCCCATTTTGGATGGATGTCGCACTTGGACCATGTCGAGTGTCATTATGCGCATGGATGTTGGTAGGTGATTGGATGATATGGATGGAGGATAGTGGACTATGATGTGGATTATAGATGGAAGGATTATGCAAAAGCATGGACCATAAGGAGATGATGGGGGAGATATGCAAGATAATGGATATAGGACATGGGGAGATGGAGGTATGTGGGAATGTCGTGGTATCAAGGGGAACCAAGGCCAATGTTTGCACACACCATTTTGGATTTTGAAGCTTTTGACTAGGATAGGGTGTTAGCAGTAATGGGGATTTGTTATTTTGCCAATTTGCGTACTTAGGGACCCAAATAGACTTAGAATGTTTTGATGGGGATCAAGATTTTTGTGAGTTGGGGGTGGAGTGGGATGTAAACACAATACCTTTACTTTGAATCTTCACCTATCCTTGATATAGCAGAGGTAGCATGCACCCTAGTACTACCTAGCTATGCTCAATGCTATTATGGATTGATAAAGATGTTGATTACTCTAAAATGAAACCAGCAACATAACAGTACTTAAAATTGTGATGAAAATGGCTATGATGAGGTTTGATTTATAGATAGTTGGTTGATAGGATGGATGGATAGGATTAAGAGGTTGAATCAACAATGAAGATTTGTTGAGACAACATTAGGGCTGGGATAAGGATTTATAGGGCTTCTTTTATGTGAATGGTCAAGATTAAAAGATGTTTTGAAATGGATGGATAGGATTAAAAGGTAGTTTGACTTTTATGCAAGTGGATGAGGACAAAATAGGAAATAATTAGTTAAATAATAGATTTAATTAATTCTTGGAGAGGGGTCATGTGTGAATAAAATTAATTTAATAAATAGGATTTATATAATTAATTTGGATAAGAGGATAAATGGATAAATTAATTAAATAAATATGATTTATTTAATTAATTTAGGATAGAGGATTAAAGGATTAAATTTATTAAATTAATATTATTTATTTAATTAATTTGGGAAAAGGATAGTCCTAGGATGAAGGATGATGCAAAGTGTCGCAAGATGATGTCGACAAGGAGATTAGATGTCGTAAGTGTGATTAGGTGTTGAAAATGATACAAGGTGATGTCGACAAAGTACCACAAGGTGATGTGGGATATGTTGCTAGGACATGGTCAATTTCAGGTGTCTACAATACCTATCAAATCATTCATCGCTGGGAGGACCAAGAGTGGGGAATGAGATTGCTCCTCTAGGATACACCAAGCCACAATGACTCTTTCCAAGAACAATCACCTCAATAGGTCCATGTTGAAATCACGTCCAATTTAGGTGTACAATCCTCAGTCTTTCTATTAAGACATCATCAAAGAATAACTGTATCAACACATGATCTCCAAGAATAAGAGAACTCTAGCCTCACCCAAATTTGATATAGGTGTACAACTAATCATCTCATGTCAATCAAACTCCAATGCAACACACAATACCTAGAAGCTCACAAGAAAAATGATCACATCACTCATCTATTAAATTATCACAAATCACCACCAAGGCTCCAACTCTAGAATCAAGAACTCTCCACGACATCATGATCTACATCTCAAAAGATCATGTATCAAATGAATATACTTGCTTTAAAGAGTGCCTACATCATTGCAAAACTCTAACATATGATCAAGATTCCACCATGGCATGATAACATCCATCATGTAAACAAGGATCATTTGTCAAATTGACAAATCATAATTGACACCTCATCCAAAGAATCTAAGAGTATTCCATGCTCACAAGATGTCAACATCTCCAAATCACATGAAGATAACCATCTTCTATCAATAGAACTCGAGATGTCAAAGAACTCTCACTACATATAAGAAACGAGATCCAAGAGCTCCTCCATGACACCAACAACCACTGTAAAACATCATCCATCACCAAGTGATGAATCCAAATCACTTCCAAAGCTCCCACTAAATTGTGATATGGAACTGCACATGGCATCGTGATAACCATCTCCTAAATGAAGATCTCCCATATCCCTTGTACAATTGAAATACTCAACTGTAACACCAACAACTCCAGGGAATAAAGTAGAACCATGATCTCCAAACCAAAAAGCTAAATCACCACTTATAATAAAGAATCAATCCAACACAACTAGCAATGCATTTGCATAAATAACTGTCATGAAAAATCTCCAAGCATACAATGAACCTCCATGACACCATGATCACCCTCCAATGTACCTGTTATCAAGAAGGATTGTACCCATTATGGAAACCTATGAAGCTTAGAAATCTTGTGTAACATGGGATCAAACTTAGGTTGTGGGTGACCTATGGTGAGACTGAACCTCCAGATTATGGGTTGGTTCCCTTATAATTTTCTAATGGGTTAATGACTTGGTAGGAAAAGGATAGAAAGCATGAAATGAAAGGAGAAAACTGAAAGTAAATAGGTGGTGATGCACCTAAATGATGGCAACAACTTGTAGAATGATTCACAACTACCTCTGAGAACATTGTTTACATAGTTCAATACTAATGACGTAATCACAAAAATGTTTCTAGAGTAGGCAAAACAGTTTGCTCTTTCAAGAGGAAAATAAATCTTCACAATTTCAAGAACAAAATGATACAACACAACTCCAAACCTATGATGAATACGCAATGATGAACGAGACAGAATTAAAGGTTTTAATGGTTTAAACACAATAACTTCATCAAATCATTCATGAAAGCACTTGCATTAATTTGAAAAGGCAATCTTGATGTATTCTAAACGAACATAATAGGAAAATACTGCATAAATGGCAAAAAACATGTAACTTGTAACTTGATGTACTGTATAGATCTAAAAAATGAGTTACAAACAAACTCTGCCTCTCTGAAATGTGTAAGAGAGAATAGAATGCAAGAACTAGGAAAAACCTAAGTTTTTCTCCCATATATCAAAAATGAACCCCAAGTGCATGGAGAAGGCACTACAGTTCAACTGCCTCTAAAAATAATACCTCCAAGGCTGATCCACGAGCAAGCATAAAAATCCCTAAAAAATAGGGTCATAACTGCAGGAAAAGGAGCAAAAATAGCTCCAAACTGCCACTTACTCTCAGTTTGACCAAGTGGTGGACCAAACTCTTCCAATTTTGACCAAAAATCATGCAAAAGATCCCAGAATAGCTCAATTAACTTCATCCTCTTATTTTGCATGACTTTGGGATGAGGAAACAATGTGAACAAGTAATAAAGTAATCTAGGTGACTTACTTTATTATGTGTTACAAATTTGTTCTATTTTTTTACTTTACAACTTTGTGACAAATAATATAGTAACTCTTAATTGTATTACTTTATTATTTGTTTACATTTAGTTTATAAGTTGCAAAGTCATGCAAAAAATGATGGATTTTGTCTTCAAAAGGTTTTAAAACAAATAACAACTCCTTATATCTCCCCTTTGATTTGCATAATTACATCATGCATCATATGATGATGCCCAAAATACACATTCTCCATGCATGCAAAAAGTCATAAAATATCCTTATTTTTATCTTTTATATCTCCCCTTTGACTTACTAAGTCACATTTGTTAATTTAAATAGATATGGTTAATACAATGGACTCAAACCTTATGTCTCCATATGGCATTATGTATCACATCTTAACTTATTTTCAAAAATTCAAAGTCATTTACCTTATGACTCCCATGGCAATCTTATACCAACACATATTCAAAACTCAAAGCCAACATACCTTATGACTCTCATGCAAACACATGCCTTACCTTTGCATCATTATCTGTTAAAACACCTTATAACTCCCCATGCAAACATGCATCACATCTCCTTGCATTATTAACTTTTGTTTGACTTTGAAGAACAATCAAAAGAAAATAATAATAGCCCTTTCAGGTCCCCTCATGCACACTAGGTGTTATCATGTTTGTTTTTACCATGGGCAAGGATTTGGATAACAATGATTTTTAATTTAAGCAAAGTCAAAAAATTCAATGGTCGAGCTAGGGCTTTCAGTGAAAAAGGAAAAAAATCTAAAAAGTCTTCATCATTTTCTTTGTTCTCTTTACTGATGTTCCTTACCCACCGCCATGCAAGGGTTTTCATGAGGCTTTCTGAGGCATTTCTGGGGTTCAAACTGTTGTTTATCTTCTATTTTTGACACCATCAGCACTCAAGTAAGCTTTTCATCTACATATCATTGCTTTTTCTACAAGAAAAGTGAAAAAATGCAGTGTTTGGCTGCTCCTGAAGCCGCCTTCATTTTGGTTTTTGTTTTAGTGACATGATGAAAGATGACTCCTTCATTTTCTTCTGTATATGCTCCACTTTTTACTCTATTGTGGCATAAGGAAACAAGGAAGAACAGTCATTTTTTGCACTGGTTTTTCATTATGCTCATTGTATTTTGCTCTGGCCTTCATAATGCAAAAATGATCGTGAGGGTTTTGTAAAAAACTCCTAAAAAAGGGAAACTGTAGCTTGTATTTCTTCTTAAATGCTTTGATTCTTTTCACCATGGCATGATTATTGACAGAAAAAAAAGCATGTATCTAAGAAAGGTAAAAAGTTTTACTTATCATGTAAACCCTCTTAAGGTTTGTGAACAAAGAACTCCATTTTTCTTCGCTCTGTTACTAAAAAAGGCTACTACTGCTCCTTAGCATTGTGTTCTCCTTTGATATGGCATAGCTATTCATCTTTTTGATGTGGTTGTGAGTAAAACCCTAGTGGCATTCAGTCTATTATAATCTCCATTTTTCCTTTCTATTGTTTACAAAACAAACCACTGCTCCTCCTGTAGTTTACCTCCTATGTTTGTTTACAAAACCCTACTAGGGTTTCATATACTCTGCACTCTTCTAGCAACATTGCTCAGTGGTTTCTTTTTAGTGACAGTTAGCTTTAGAAAGAACAGTGATCTTTTATGCTGCTCCACTTGATTATCAGGCATACATACTATAGACTGAGTTAGAAGATATTATGTGTTTTGTATCTTCATTCTGATGGCATTATGAGTTCTCTGATGTAACTTCTGATAGACTTTAAGGCTATCTTCCTTTTAAGACTATTCCACATGCTTTTGACTATCCTTTTAGTTATATTTGTCATCATAAGGGCAATATGCAAACACTATTGGTTATGAAGGCTCACACAATGGGATCCTAAACACCTCTGTTAGTATAAAATTATCCTATCAATACATTTTCTTTGCTGCATTTGATATTTTGAGACTAAGACTATCATTTTACTTCTGGAAACAATGACTCTTTGTTGTTCCTATAATTGCTTAAGGAAGTTAGACATTTCATTCTTATGATGACTCTTGCATCTCAGAAGGTTGTCATGGCATTATGATACTACTATATCGTTCATGGTTGTCCTTTTGTGAAAGGGAGCTAGGTGTGCGGAAATCGCTTCCTACACTAATCTAATGAGGAGAGGAGAGTGCAAATTCAATTTTATCTTTACTATTACAGCAATGTTAAACCCACTAACAGAGATATTGCAACAAACACATAAACAAGAAAGTATGACATAAGAAGAGAGACACAAGATATAAGTGGGGAAAACCCTTATGGGTGAAAAACCCCACACTCCAAAACACAGCTCAAATGTATTATGTAAACAATTAAGGTTACAATACAACACAGAGCCAATGCTCTTGCAGGAGTCTTCGACACTCGTATCTAGAGATGATCTAGTAGCATAACAATACCTGTAAAACCTGTAGTACATCACCTCCTCAAAGAACCTGTTTATATAGAATATACAAGGCAATTTTGGCTCTATCTTGGAATGGGCATCCAACATGGCCCCATGGCCAAAAACCCATGCCTATGGATACTTGTCCATGTTGGAATTGGTCCGAACAACTGAGAGGGGGGGTGAATCAGTTGTCACACAAATTAAACTTTTTTGCCTTTAATCCTCTTTTACAACTTCTAATCAAATTAATGATATGAACATTAAAGCATGAATTAATAACACATGAGCATAAACATAAGTAACACACTTGACACCAAGATTTTTGACGTGGAATCCCGATTACGGGAAAAACCACGATGGGGGTTAACCCACAAAGATTATACTCTATTAAAAGTATTACAAAGGGGAATGCACATGCATTCAAGCTCACTGCCCAGAGCTCACTGCCCAAAGAAGGCTTACTACCTACAGAAAGAAGATTACAATGAAATTGAACTAATAATTAGCATCTATCAATGCAAGGATTCAGTTCCGGTTAAGCACAAAATACTAACTTGATAGACATCATCTTCACTCTGCCCCTTTTACTATTTTGCTAACATCTGAATCTTAGATCTCTGCTCTTTTCACACTTATTCCATAATCACAATACACACACCCCACAATCATTCAAATCCATCGGCTATATATATCCGCATCCAGATCTTCAACCACTTTTCAATCGGCTTCAAGAACACTTAGAACTTTATTGAAAATTCTGCTCTGTCGGCTAAATCCATGTACACTTGTAACGTGGACCAAAAATTGCACTCACAAATCATCAATCAGGTCAGCTACTATCACTGATCATCACAACTTGTCCAACTAACAACTTCCATACATTCAAAACCAAGATCAATTACAAGGTCAGCCTGTTCTAATTCTGTCTGCTCTGTCAAACTGTTAACCTAATACTTAGATGCTAATAACTATTGAATCCTTCATCACTAGAGGCCAAAACTCTGGATTTAGATTATTCTGGCAATGCTTATGACTCTCGCAGTTTCATAGCAAACTCTGATCTACTCCCGGAGAGATCTAGACCAAGATACTGGACCCTGTCACACACTCTGTTCTTAATTTTTGGTATGGGCAAATTATGAAATGTGGATGTGTAGTAGAGACTTAGTTGTCATCAATGACAACACTTATCATGCCTAGTAGTGTCTCTTGCCAACAATCTCCCCCTTTGGCATTTATGGCAACACTTAGTGAAAAATGACTAAGTGTCAGAATAACTCCCCCTTTGCTTGTGTTCCATACTGTTGTTCACACTGCTTTCTGATGCTCCCCCTTTGTTGGATTCTTCATTTTTCACTGCTCTTCACTCCCCCTTTGACATCAATGGCAAAGAGTGGGATCCACAATCACTAATCATGCAAAAATTATGTATATAAGGTCGCATATGTACAAACAGTCCATATGTTATATTTAAGGATATTTACAAAAGTACTCTTTAACTATGCAAATTTGGTGGCCCAACTTCTCTTCATACCATCCAAAATTGAAATGTGTCCACTCAGCAGAAATGCATATGCTTCTGCTTTCCTTAGATATGAGGGATTGCTTGCCCAGGTAGTACTTTGGGCCTCTGACAAAGTATTAAACATTGTTTCCAACTTAGGGGTAATCAGTCCCCGGAGCTCGCCCATTCTTTCCATAATGTTCTTCTTTTTTTTTATAAGCTTCTTTATTTCATTTGTCAGGCTAATTGCTTGACATTCTTGGCTCACCAGAGATACTGTTAAAGGATCAAAACTTTGAGATAGGTTTAGCAGCTTTTTCTCATGCTCCTTTATCTTTTTCTCAATATCCTCTATTATTTTAGGCCATGATAAACAAAACTTATATACATCACCACCATTCTTAAGAGCATTTTCAATACTCTATATACCAATATCGAGTGTTTTTCTATCATTATCTATAATACCTTTTAGTTCACTAAACCTCTTATCCAAAAATTCTTTCCAGACCTTTACTTCGGCTGACTTCTCAAAAGACTCAAAATTTGTATTTACAGAATGCACAAGATTTTTCAAATTACTAGAAGGAGAATCAGATGTATTTTTCTAATATGTGGGCATGATCTTCTTCAGTATTCTGGATGCTAGGCCTATCAACTCAATGTTTTCTATGTGAGACTTCAGCATTTTCTCCCTTGCCTTGGCCTATGTAAATGATGATATCTTAAACATTTGGTCTAGAGAGAGTGTCCAAATTGATTGGTCCTTGTATCAATTCTGACTCATCTAACTCTAGCATCTCCTTGTTGAGAAAAATCGGCACTACATCCGTAGTGTCTCTTGCCACACTTGCTATTTCAGTTTCCTTCCCTTGTGCTTTGTCCTCTTCCTTCTCTTTCTCTTTTTCTTCTTCTTTTTCTTGGTCCTTTCTGGAGTCATTAGTAGCAGGAGGATCTAGAGGATCATGGCTAACATTTGCTTCTTCTATTAATACTTCCTCTTCTTCTTTTTGCACTTCCTCTTCTGAAACAGAGGGGTCATCAACTTCAATTTGTTGTTCACTGATGTTTGCTATTTCAATATCCAGAATCGATGAATCAATCCCATCATCTGTCTCCTCATAGGTTTGCTTCGAAGGATCTAGAGTATCACTTTGGTTATCATTTGCCTTTTCAATCTCTTCTTCTGGAGCTTCTTGTTCCGAAGCTGAAAGATTGTCTTCCTCAACTTGTTCCTCTAAAACAATATAGTGTTTATTTTTATCTAGGGCCTTCCTCAAAATTTCCTCTGTTTCCTTTGCAACTTCCTCAATTTCACCAAGCATTAGCTTGTTCATTCGGACCTTGCTTCAGAATTTCTCCTTAACTTCCTTGAGGATTTTATCTACTTCCCTTCTGGTCATTACTGGACATAGAGTGGAGAGGATATATTCTCTGAGTTCTAGATCTTTAGCCTTGGCTGTTTCTTTCCTCATCTCTAGTGTTTTCCTTAAACTTTTAGGAAGTTCTTGTAAAATTTCCAGTAGAGCTCTATTGAATTTATTCAAGTATATAATGGTGGCATCTTCCAAAATTTCCTTATTTGCTTGATCAAAATTATCATAATAAGCTTTGATAGGCCTTAGATTTCCATGAACAGTAATTGTTTTTACAATTTCATCAACTGTCATAGCAACCTTACCAGTTTCTTGCTTTTTACTCACCTTTTTGCTTTCAGAAGGCTAATCCTCATAAGCCTTTGAAGTCTTGGCTTTCTTGGATCTTATCTCTCTAACTTCTTCATCTGTCTCTGTTTCTTCATCATCTTTTGTGCTGACATACATTCTTGCAGCCTTTGTTTTCTTTCTCTTCCTTCCTTCACCGGATGATCTGTCTTCTGGTTTTGCAGGTATAGGGGGAACAGAAGCATCAGCAAAGCTTCTGGTATTCCTTGAAGTGGAGCATGGTTCCACTGGAGCATCTTCTTGTTTCTTGTCCTGCCTTTCCTTTTCAGCCTTTTCAATTCTCTCTCTGTTTTGCTTCACTGCTTCCTTGGTCAATCCAATGCTCTCAACATACTTTTCAACTTGCCTCTGCACTTTCCTTTTTGTTTCTGGCTTTCTGAGCTCCACATGCAATTTTAGACTTAGCTCTTTATATGTTCCGAACCTTTCCACAGATGTGTCTTTTGATTTGCTTAGGAGATGTTGAGCGTACATTTCCAAAACTTTCTAATCAACTTCATAGCCCATTGGCATAATCCATATGGTTCTGGGTTCCACAGCCTCCATTAGACACTGATCAGTGTCAACCATAAAGCATATTTCAATCTCATATTTCTCCACAACTAATTTAGGGATTCTCTCTCTTGCATGCATCATACTCTGAAAGTTTATGAAGTAACCCCAAATGGTTGTCTTCTGAGCTTGGGAATCACCAAGGTTGAGTAGATGATCTCTTATTTTCCATGCAACTAGCCTGTCATTTGTCCAGTGCACACCTTGAACTCCAAGCACTTCATTCATAAAATAGAAGAACAAATATATAATCAAGGAACCATACTTGAAAGTATTTTTCTTATCTTTCTTTATTTTTCTTAGATTTTCAATCAACTGATTTTGTAGCAGCTCACATATGTCATAATCAACATTCTCCTTTAACATTTGATAGGCTACATATATTGTAGTTCCGAAGACAGAATTTTCCCTATTGGAGTGGTAAATCTTGTACCCAATCACCATGCAGGCAAATTTAACATCCGGTTCTATAATATCATTGATGGTCATTGCCCTTTTGTCAAACTTGGCACTGGTAGCATTAGTCACTGTCTGGTTTTTCACAGCTTTCAGCATGGGTAATCCACCAGTTGAATTTAGCCCGGTTACTATCTTGATAACATCCTTTGTAATCTTGAATGGTTTCAAAATCCATATGAACTCATCATGTATTCAGGTCAAGATATATCAAACCCATTCAGTCTCATCAAATGTCAAAAAGTTAATGACTTGCAGAAAGTGTTTGCTTTCTACGGCTTTGTATTCCGGTTTCAATTTATAGTTATCATCGCTTAGGTAGTTGTTAAAAAAATCCAGGAGTTTCATATTTCCAAATTCATCAATGCTACAGTGGATGTATGCCCTAATATCATCAACATGCAGTACGCCATATGGAACTCCAGAAAATGCACCTAACGGTTCAACTTCAACTGACTTGTATGGATGCTTCTCAAATATTGATCGAGGCCTTTCAATTACATCAACAACTAGAGGTGTAGCCATTTCAACAGATTCAGATTTAAATCTTTACATAGAAGTACCTTTTTCTCCCGCGGGGTTAGGGTTGATCAATTTCTGGTTGAATTCGCTCTTTGTTCTGCAATCTCTGGATTTACAGCTTAGATGCTCTTTTACTTGTTTCCTTTGAATGCAAAGTAGTTCAAATGCATGATCAAATGACCTTTTATCCTTCACAAAACCTAATTTGGCATTGTAATAAATGTGTTGCCTTAACTTCATCTGGTTACTCTGTTTCTTGAACAGTTCTTCATGAATTACTCCACAAATTTCCATATCAACATTTTTCCTTCTAGAAATCCTTCCAAAAGTTCTAAAACACTTCAAAATATATTCTCTCATTGTATCATATCCTGGCACCCACTTACTGACTGGGGGAATTTGACATTCAATGTAGCTCCCCCTGAGCTAGAGCTCCTAATTTAATTCTCAGACGAATTGTCGGCACCGGATTCCGATGCAGACCCATCACCATTTTTCATTGTATCTTTCTTCACCCAAGTCTTGTTCATTTCGCTCTGTATCTCATTCACATCAATTTTTTTTTGTCTTTGTCTTGTCTCTACTCATCCAGTTTTTTGTTTACCAGACCTCTTCTTCCATTATTTTTGCTTCTACATAATCTTGCAATATGACCAGATTTATTGCAATTAAAGCACACAATATTTCCTTGCTTATATCCTTGATTTCCTCTTGATTTGTACTGATTGCAAGCAAAACAGTAGCCATTGAAAGAATTGCTATTAGAGTTATTCATTATCATACTTCTACATTCATTGGATCTATGACCATACCTCTTGCACTTGAAGCATTGATTGGAGAAGGATGGATCATTTTGATTTACTCTGCTTCTACACTGAGTAGCTTTATGGCCAAATTTATTGCAGTTGAAACAATTTCCATTGAAGGATGGATATCTTTGAGCATTTGGTTGTCTTATTGGAGGTCTTCTAGGTCTGTTTCTCCCATTCCTTGGTTGAAATTTTCTTTGTTTAGATCTGGAACTTTCACCTTTCTCATATCCGAGACCATGCTTGTCATTAGCCTTTTTCTGTCCTTCAAGCAGTGCTTCAAGTTTAGATGAGCTTATCTCGAACTTCTCCTTGTATTCATTTGCAACTTCTAGGTCATGTCTGAGAATGACAATTTGTCTTTCAAGTTCTCTCTCATTGTCTCTTCTTTCTTGTAGATCAGACTTTAGATGGCCAGCTATACTGTCCAATATGTAGCATTCATCAGTTCTTTCTTTTAGAGTTTGATTCAAGTCTTCTTCAGTCTTCTTCCTTTGCTCAATTTCTTTAGTTAGCCTCATTGCCCTAGATTCCATCTCAATTTTTAGAATAGCAACTTCTTTTGACAGCTTCTCACACTCCTTTGTCTTTTCTTCCAAGGCTTAATTCATGCCATTATCTTTAGTTAAACTAGATAACTGCAGAAGTAGCTCCTTTCTCTTTTCCATAGATTTCTTCAATTTATCTTTTAACATTTCAATGGTATCATCAACATCTTTAAGTTCATCTTTCAAATTAGATACTTCTGCTTTAGACTGACCAAGATCTTCTAGGACCAACCGAAGTTGATCTTTGAGTGAACCCATTAAAACTCCTTCCAAGATCTTTCCTTAAGTTGTTAGACTTCTTTCAAGGAACCTTGCTCTGATACCAATTGTTGGAATTGGTCTAGACAACTGAGAGGGGGGGTGAATCAGTTGTCACACAAATTAAATTTTTCTACCTTTAATCCTCTTTTACAACTGTTAATCAAATTAATGATATGAACATTAAAGCATGAATCAATAACACATGAGCAGAAACATAAGTAACACACTTGACACCAAGATTTTTGACGTGGAAACTCAATTAAGGGAAAAACCACGGTGGGGGTTAACCCACAAAGATTATACTCTGTTAAATGTATTACAAAGGGGAATGCACATGCATTCGGGCTCACTGCCCAGAGCTCACTGCTCAAAGAAGGCTTACTGCCTACAAAAAAAAAATTACAATAAAATTGAACTGATAATTAGCATCTATCAATGCAAGGATTCAATTCCAGTTAAGTACAAAATACTGACTTGATACACTTCATCTTCACTCTACCCCTTTTACTGTTCTGCTAACATTTGAATCTTAGATCTCTACTCTTTTCGCACTTATTCCATAATCGCAACACACACACCCCACAATCATTCAAATCCATCGGATATATATATCTGCATCCAGATCTTCAACCACTTTTCAGTCAGCTTCAAGAACACTTAGAACTTTATTGAAAAGTCTACTCTGTCAGCTAAATCCATGTACACTTGTAACGGAGTCCAAAACTTGCACTCACAAATCATCAATCAGGTCGGCTACTATCACTAATCATCACAACTTGTCCAACCAACAACTTCCATACATCCAAAACCAAGATCAATTACAAGGTTGGCATGTTCTTCTTTTGCCTACTCTGTCAAATTGTTAACCCGATACTCAGATGCTAATAAATATTGAATCCTTCATCACTGGAGGCCAAAACTCTGGATTTAGATTATCCTAACAATGCTTATGAATCCCTCAATTCCGCAGCAAACTTTGATCTACTCCCAGAGAGATCCGGACCAAGATACCAGACCCTGTCACACACTCTGTTCTTGACTTCCCGGACTTAGACAAATCTTCAATCTAATTTCTAGTATGGGCAAATTATGAAATGCGGATGTGTAGTAGAGACTTAGTTGCCATCAATGATAACACTTATCATGCCTAGCAATGTCTCTTGCCAACAGTCCAACCTTGTAGAATGTTCCTGACACTTGCCAGGTCACCCCATCCCAAAGAGGTCACCTATTCCCAAAATGGGTAATGACATATGCTTCTACGACTCTTACAACTGTCATAGAATCTGTCATAGTTGTCATAACTTACAGCTGTAAGAGAATCTATCATCAACAGCCTATAAATAGCATATTCTCTTACAACATGTCATAGTCCACCTTGGGGCGCCTAAAGATGCTCTTCAACACATGTCTTCACCTGTCATAGAATCTCCTATTTCTGACTCTTACATGTCATAACTTCATCATAGGAATCTGTCATGACCGTTACAGTCAATATTCCCTTACACAACATCCAAGATGCTGACACATGGCAAAATATTCCTACTACTAAGTGGGACGCCTATCTCCTCATGTGAGGACAAAAATACATGTGGTCATATGCCATATAGGATGACACATCACCGTGCCAACTCCCACAATATGACAACATAGGATTTGCATCCAATTAATACAATAGGAAATAAATAAATAAATACAATGTAAAAATATAAGGAATTACCAAGGTTGAGACACCTTAATTCCCAACATTCTCCCACTTGTCGAACACCTTGTAAGAGCCAATTTAATTGCTATAGGTCAAGAGGCCCATAGACTCCAAACACCATCTAAACTTATCTTTGCCCACTAGTTTCGTCAATGCATCTGCAACATTCTTCAAAGTATCTACCTTCTCCAAATTTACCTTCCCATCCTCTAGCATGTCTCACATGAAGTGAAACTATACATCAATATGCTTTGTTCTGGCATGGAAAGTTGGAATCTTTGCAAGGCAAATTGCACTCTGATTGTCACAACTGATCGTAATCTGACCTGCATCAACACCAATATCCGAACACAATCTCTTAAGCCAAATGGCTTCCTTACAAGCATGAGTTGCATCCATGTACTCAGCTTTTGTAGTGGACAAAGCAACCACAAGTTGTCGCTTACTCATCCAACTAATTGCAACACCAAACATAGTGTACACATAGGCACTGGTGGATCTTCTGCTATCAATGTCACCTGCCCAATCAGAATCCACAAATCCACGAATACAAACTGAATGCGGAGGTCCTATAACATTGCCATGATAGAAAATGGAATACTCTGAAGTACCCCTCAAATATTTGAACACTCGCTTAACTGCATCCCAATGTACCCATCCAGGATTAGCCATAAATCGACTAAGGACTCCCACTTCTTGGGCAATGTCTGGTCTTGTGCAGACCATAGCATACATCAAACTACCAACAGCACTAGCATAAGGTACTCTGCTCATGTCCTCCAGCTCACTAGGAGATTTTGGACAATCATTAACAGACAACTTTGTCCCCATTGAAACAGGAACACACAATGATCTACAATCTACCATGCTGAACCTATCCAACATGGTCTTCACATACTTACTCTAGCTTAACCAAAGTTTTATGTTTGCTCTGTCTCTTCTAATTTCCATTCCCAGAATGTACCTAGCTGCCCCAAGATTTTTCATCTCAAATTGTGCTGACAACTAAGACTTCAAATCAGAAATCATATTCTTACCATTCACAATCAACAGCATATCGTCAACATACAATGCAATAATGAGAATGCGATCATTGTCAAACTTGTAATATACACAATGATCTGATTTCGATCTCAGATAATTAATTGACAACACAGAGGTATCAAACTTCAAGTACCACATTCTACGAGACTGCTTCAAACCATACAAAGACTTCTTAAGCTTGCAAACCAAATTTTCTTTACCTTTCTCTATGTAATGCTCTGGCTATGACATGTAGATTTCTTCCTCCAAATCACCATGAAGGAAAGTTGTTTTCACATCCATCTGTTCTACATCTAAATCATAAGTAGCTACAAGAGATAACAGAAATTGAATGGATGTTAGCTTTGCAACGGGAGAGAAAATTTCACCGTAATTAATTCCTTCCACTTGTGAATACCCCTTCGCAACCAATCTAGCCTTGTACTTTTTAAAACTACCATCTGCACCGAATTTCTTCTTGAACACCCATTTACAACCAATGGGTTTCCTTCCATCAAGCAAAGGTACCAATCCCATGTTTTGTTCTTTTCCAAAGAAGCCATCTCATCTTCCATGGCCTCCTTCTAGGAACCTACATCTTTCATGCCCATAGCCTCTTTGATAGTTCTAGGCTCATCAGTGTTAGTAAGTAAAGCAAAAGCACAACTAGAATCAAGTAATGAATAACCAAACCTATCAGGTTGCTTTCTCGTTCATGTAGACCTCCTCAAAGGATGAGGTTGAGGTTCTGCTTCTTCCTCTGAGCTTTCAGAGCTTCTAGAGCTCTCCTCATCATCAGGTCTCACAGGGTCTGTTGGTTCAGTCTTCTCAGGGGTAAAAGGAAACTAAGCCGCATCTTCTTTCTTTTCTGTTTGTTCTGGCTATAGAACAACAGAAGAAGGTGTTAGCTCTCTGAAGATAACACTTCTACTATACAACACTTTTTCAGCCACAGGATCCCAAAGCTTGTATCCTTTCACACTGACACCATAGCCAATGAAAATACATTTAACAACCTTGTTCTCCAATTTAGACTATTTCTCCCTAGGCACATGTGCATATTCCTCACAACCAAAAACACAAAGATGCCTAACTGAAGGCTTCTTACCAGACCACACCTCCATAGGTGTTTTACCAACAAGAGCTGATGTAGGAGATCTGTTTACCAGATAGCAAGCAGTGACTACAGCTTTAGCCCAAAACTTTTGTTTGAGGCTTGCTCCACTAAGCATACTGCTAGTCTTCTCCATCAGTGTCATGTTCATCCTCTCTGCAACTCCATTTTGCTGCGGGGTGTATGGAGTTATCTTATGCCTTTCAATCCCTTGCTCTTTGCAGAACTTATCAAACTTTGCTGAACAAAACTCACCACCATTGTCAGTTCTCAAACACTTAATCCTTTTACTAGTCTAATTTTCAGCAAAGGCTTTAAACTTCTTAAACTGACTAAAGACTTCAGTCTTGCTTCTGATAAAATAAACCCATGTCCTTCTACTGTAATCATCTATGAAAGATACAAAATATAAAGATTTTGAAATTGAAGGAACATTAACAGGACCAAACACATCAGAATGAATAAGATCCAATACACCAGAAGACTTGTGAGAACTCGAGTAAAACTAAACATGGTTTTGCTTTCCATAAATGCAATATTCACAAAAGTTGAACTCAAGATTACAATCATTTAACCCCTCAATGAGGTTTTTATTTTTCAAGGTACACAGACCCTTCTCACCAACGTGGCCATATCTCAAATGCCATAACATAGTCTTTTCAGCAGGAAGCTTAGCTTCCATAACATGTGCACTACCATCGGAACTAGTTACAGCAGATTTCTTCACTACTCGTTCAGATGGTGGGGATGAAGTGACTGCAGCTCATTTCTTTGAATCAGAAGAACTATTACACTGTGAAGTGCATGCAGCTCATTTCTTTGAATCAAAAGAACTATTACACTGTGAAGTGCATACAGCTCATTTCTTTGAATCAGAAGAACTATTACACTGTGAAGTGCATGCCTCCAGCTAAAATAGAGTACCTCTCCGAGTACCCTTCACAAGCACCACAGATCCTCTAGTCATCTTGCATCCATCCTTCAAAAAGATAACCTGCACACCTGCATCATTCAACATACTTATAGAAAGCAGGTTTCGTGCTAGGCCTGGGATGTACATAACCCCAGTGATCCCCTTCATTCATCCATTAGGGAATCAGATTGAGACTCTTCCACAACCAATAATCTTCAGATGAGAATCATCACCTAGGTACACTCTTCCACCATCGAACTCTTCATACTTTGTGAACCAGCTTTGATGCAAGGTCATGTAGAATGATGCACCAGAATCAATCAACCACACATCATCAGATGCATTGGTGGCCAGGGTTGCAATGAAGGCATCACCATAATCTTGTGACTTGTCAGAATCTGAATCTAGGGTTGTCTTCTTTTTCTTTTTCTTTTCTTCTTTGCATTCCTTTCAGAAATGCCCAGATTTTCCACAATTCCAACAAAGAGCCTTGGACTTTCCAGGAGATTTGGATCTCCCATGGGATTTGGATCTGCCCTTCTCGGCTTTCTTGTCTTTCTTCTTCCCTTTCTCTTTAGGTCTTCCACAAACCGCAAGAGCCTCTTTGGCTAATTCGGATGTCTTCCTTCGCATTTCTTTAGATAACAGCAAGGACACCACATCTTCCATCTTGAAAGTGGTAGTGGTGCTTCCGATAGCCATGACAAGATGATCCCATGAATCTAGCAAAGAACAAAGCAGGATCATGCAACGATCCTCCTCCATTTTCACACCCACAAATGTCAACTGTGCAACGATCATGTTGAAAGCATTCATGTGGTTCGCAATAGATCCTCTGTCTTCCATCGTCAGAGTGAACAACTTCTTTTTTTAGGAAAAGTTTGTTTACCAAGGACTTGGCCTGATAAACATCACCCAACTTCTTCTAAAGATCTTTCGTGCTCTTCTCCTCATGGACATTCAACAAGACAGAGTTTGCTAAATAGAGTCTTATGAGACCCTTAGCCTTCTGATCTTTGAGATCCTAATTAGCTTTTGACATTGCTATAGGTTTCACACCGGATACGGTTTCCCATAGGTCATGATCAACAAGTAGGTTCTCCATCTTGAGTTTCCACAACTCAAAACTAGTGCCATTAAATTTCTCAACTTCTAACCTTCCGGATGTGGTTGCCATCTCCTTGCTGCAACAAGATATAGAATACTCTGCACAACACTCCCACTCAACTTAAGATCAGCTCAAAAAACTCCTACCCAACAGCTAAGACCAAAACTAACCTGGCTCTAATACCAACTGAAAGGAAGCTAGGTGTGCGGAAATCGCTTCCTACACTAATCTAATGAGGGAAGGAGAGTGCAAATTCAATTTTATCCTTACTATTACAGCAATGTTAAACCCACTAACAGAGATATTGCAGCAAACACATAAACAAGAAAGTATGACAGAAGAAGAGAGACACAAGATATACATGGGGAAAACCCTTACAGGTGAAAAACCCCACACTCCAAAACACAGCTCAAATGTATTACATAAACAATGAAGGTTACAATACAACACAGAGCCAATGCTCTTGCAGAAGTCTTCGACACTCATCTAGAGATGATCCAGCAGCATAACAGTACCTGTAAAACCTGTAGTACATCACCTCCTCAAAGCACCTGTTTATATAGAATATACAAGGCAATTTTGGCTCTATCTTGGAATGGGCGTCCAACATGGCCTCATGGCCCAAAACCTACGCCTATGGACACTTATCCAACCTTGTAGAATGTACCTGACACTTGTCAAGTCACCCCATCCCAAAGAGGTCACATATTCCCAAAATGAGTGATGACAAATGCTTCTACGACTCTTACAACTGTCATAGAATCTATCATAGTTGTTATAACTTACAACTGTAAGAGAATCTGTCATACATAGCCTATAAATAGCATATTCTCTTACAACATGTCATAGTCCACCTTGGGGCACCCAAAGATGCCTTTTTCAAAGATGCTCTTCGACACATGTCTTCACCTGTCATAGAATCTCCTATTTCTGACTCTTACATATCATAACTTCATCATAAGAATCTGTCATGACCGTTACGGTCAATATTCCCTTACACAACATCCAAGATGTCGACACATGGCAAAATATTCCTGCCACTAAGTGGGATGCCTATCTCCTCATGTGAGGACAAAAATACATGTGGTCATATTCCATGTAGGATGACACATCACCGTGCCAACTCCCACAATATGACAACATAGGATTTGCATCCATTTAATACAATAGGCAATAAATAAATAAATACAATGTAAAAATACAAGGAATTACCAAGGTTGAGACAACTTAATTTCCAACATTTTGTTCCTTTCGATCATAGATGCAGGGTTGTTTCATGTATTCAAAAGCAATTTTACATCTCATTCACAACAAAAAGTGGTTAAATACCTAATTTTAATTGTTGTTCCATCTTGTAGCTGCATTACTCTTGATATTGCCTTAAATGTTGTCTTCTTGGCATATGACTATGCCCTGTAGTTGAGGTCCTATCCTTAGTAGATGTTCATTACTTGATGACTGCAAGATCATGATGGTACATGTTCTTTGATTTGAATGATGATTGTTGTCCTGAACTGATGTTGATTGCAATATGAAAAAAGGTTGTTCATAAGCATGTTGGGCTCAACCCTTGTGGGGGCCACATTTTCTCCACATGTTATTTCAGTGATTGATCTTGAAATATTTCACCTATACCTGCATAATGAACAAACATGTTAGATATAAAACATACTATTGAAATTCAATGCTCCTCATGATGATTTGGCTTTCATCTGATGATCTAATTTTTGCATATATCTGACAATGACCCAATTGAATTGATGCATCATAATTATAGGTTATGTATCTGTTGATGAAGCATCTGATGAGTTTTTATATCCCGAGCTCTAACCAAATCCTTCAATCATTGCAGGTACATCTTGAAGATCAAGAGTGAGGAGCTGTAGATATGAAGATCAAGCTGAAGATAGGAGGGTTAACACCAACACTACAAGGCAATGAAGGATATGAACTCTCCTCATGTGTTCCTTTCTTTACTTTATCTTCAAATGTATAGCTTGCATGCTTTGTTGCATTGGCTCAATTTAGTCATTCCCACGGCTTGTGTGGGACATATTTAAACACTCTTTTGAGTATAATCAGTTATTTTACTCTATGCAATGACTTATGTATATATTTTGCATTCTGAATCAAATACATAGCATAAAACAACTGAATCTCTTTTAAAGCACATGTTCAAAATATGATGAAGAAATGACAATTTATAAATACCTCTCTTTTGCACTATACTGAAATGTATTGAATAATTAGTAACATCATAATTGAAAGATGAAGTCAGTTAGATACATGTCATTCTTTGAATGTCTGCTTTCTTATCTCTAGGGCATTTCACTTATCAGGATGGTTTGACAGCCCAGCTCGAGCTGTCATATCATCCTAATAAGTGATCTTTTCTTGTTCTTTTGTCAAGACATCAAACATTTAACTAGATGAGCACATAAAATTTTTCTTTACCCCTTTTCCAACAACTATTGTCTAGGCCTCACTAAATTAGGTTGCAAACATAATTTAGTAACATTTTTGGTGACCTCTCAGGGGTGTTTTCTTGCTAAACAAAATAGAACCAATAGCCTTCTAAATCCATTGGGCACATGAGTCTTTTCTTGCCTGAGAACTTGAAAATTTGTGCAACTCAACTGACAGAAAAATACAACAACAAATCAATACTGAAATTAAACTAATCTGACCTTGTTTAGAACATGGCCAGCAAAACATGTGCATATGCACTTCTTGGAAAATGAGAACCTTACCTAACCTACTCTAACCATCCAAAGAAGCTGGTCAAACAAACCCATTAACTAGATTTGTAAAATAACTCCCCTTTTTAATTAAGAAAGGATGTTCTGCAAGGTAATTTTCTATTGATAAGATATGATTCATGAGAATATACCCTGTAGAATGTTGCAAAACTCTCTGAAGAACAAAAATAAAACCACTCACCATCTGAATATGATCATAGATATTATTGTTATGGGGTGAATAGATGATCTGGTTCTGTTGTTCTACGGCTACAATCTCCTCTTTGGGTACAACAGTAACATGTGTCTCCTTTTTTAGCTCTCTACCAACTAAATCCCTCATTGGACACCCTCTTGCAATGATAAACCTTTGGCTAATACTCCTGGTTTCTCTATTGAGATTTGTTGTCCTGTCGTCACTTGTAGTCTCAACCTGATTTGAAAAAGTTAGCTCACATGAATGAAATGAAGGAATGCTTGCCTCTTTGACCTGAATAGGCTGATCACATACCTTTGCCTTGAAAGATACTAAGTTATCAACAATGTTAGAGCAGAAATTTTCAATGATAGTTGAGAATAAATCCTCTTGATGAACAATGATTTGTTGCTTTTCTCGCTTTACTTGAACAACCTTTTCTTGTGAATCAACCTCTTGAGCTTCCAATACATGACTGTCCTCACTTGGTTCTTCCTGAATCTGCACTTTGCCTAATTGATTCCCTTCATCCTGTTGCTCGAAACTAGGCATTGATGCTAGTTCAATCAAGCATTTCTCATCTTCCAAAAGCTCCATCTTGTTGTCTTCATTATTTACTGGCTTAGGCTTTTGATCACTACAAGCATTCAGCAGAGTGGCAAGCTCCCTATAAGCTGAACAATTAGGATCTTGACAATCAGATATAGAGTTATCTTGAAAAAACTGAATATCTTCTATTAGTTCACTTGACTGCTCTTCAAAGCAAGTTGTCTTCAATTCATCCATGCTAGCCTCTTCAATGTAGTACAAAGGGAGTTCCAAAAATACATCAGATGTTTCACTTCCATGGAGAACATGATCTTCTTGCTGATGTAAAACAACTGGTAAGGTGGGCATTTGAATGCTCTCTTCATCTTGGTCAACAAAAGAAGGTAACTCATCAAACCAAAATGTAGACTCTTCCTCTTGATCAGCTTCTTTTACCTCTTCACCCTGTTGTCTTGGCTGACATTTTGAGATAAGTATTGCAACATTCTCATTATCTTCCACAAAACAAGGAAGTTCATTAGTTAAAATAGACAAAGATTCTTCTTGAAAGGTCTTCTCCTGGTCAATCTTTTGATGCTCTAAACGGTAATGCTCCATAGATGCATGCATTAAATTTACATTCCTAGCTTCCTCTTGAAAGATGATAGGTTCACCCTTATAAAGGCAAATAGTGATAGGACAATTAGATTCATCTGATGGGGAAATCTAGGGAGTTTCTTGAGTTTCCTGAAGGGAAAAAGGCTCTTCAAGTGGTTGCTCTTGAGTGATAACAAATTTAGATTGTGCCAACATAGGCTCTTGCAATGGTAAAGGATCTCTAAAACCAGGAATCCTCACCTTAGAAGGGTTAGTAGACTCACTTTGTTTGAAACTTGGAAACTTATGATTACTAACCTCCTCTTGAATAGGTTGATCTGGAATGAATGGAACTGTTTGGACCTCATACCTTTGTGTTTGAGCAAACAAAAGCTTCATCTGCTCCTTTTTTGCAAGCACCTCCCTCTCAAGCTTTTCTTCAAACTGTATCCTTTGTGTCTTCAACTCTTACTCATAGAGATAGACCTGATAAGCCATCTCTTCCTGTTGTTGTTCATAATCTAGACAAACCAACTGTTCTTGTTCCAATTTTAACCTTATATTTCTCAGGTCTTCAGTAAGCTCACTCAAACTGCTCTTAAACTCACTATTATTTTGGAGCTGATTTATAGGATTTTGAACCTTTTGAGGCTAACTATGGTGATAGACTTGCTGATTGTTGGCAAAATGGTGGCCTTGGGGTTGATTTTAAGCATATGAAAGCTGATATGTTAGTTGAGCAGCAGATGGGTTGGTGGTAATAATTCTGTGCATGTTGGTTTCCTTGAAAAACCATAGCATTTGGGCTAAAACCGGTAGCATGGCTGATTTGATATGGATGATAAGATGGTAGATTGGCAGCATTTTCATGATATGATGGATGATATGACATGTTCCCATGAAAGATAGACATGCTTACTCATTCAAAAGCAAGCAGAATTACCTAAAATAACATCACCTGATCTTGTCTAAATCTTTCTCATAAGTTGCAAAAATCTGATCTATTCAAACTAGAAACTCGGAGTTGCCAAGTACTTGAATTGAAGCCTTCAAAAAGGCTATATTAACTATTGCTCATACCAAAACAGCAGAAAGAATAAGTTCTTTATTGAACTGAAAATTAGTTCAATGTCCCACCGGCGTGCCAAAAACTATTATCGAGTAGGATTGCACCCGTTATGCAAAGTTGTGAAGCTCAGCAATCCTATGTAACATGGGATCAAACTCAGGTTGTGGCTAACCTATGGTGAGATTAAACCTCTAGATTATGGGTTGGTTCCCTTACAATTTTCTAATGGGTTAATGACTTGGCAGGAAAATGATAGAAAGAATGAAATGAAAGGACAAAACTGAAAGTAAATGGGTGGTGATGCACCTAAATGATGGTAACAACCTGCAGAATGATTCACAACTACCTCTGAGAACACTATTTACACAGTTCAATACTAATGACTTAATCACAAAAATGTTTCTAGAGTAGGCCAAACAGTTTGCTCTTTCAAGAGGAAAATAAATCTTCACAGTTTCAAGAAGAAAATGAAACAACACAACTCCAGACATGTGATGAATGCACAATGATGAGTGAGACAGAATTAAAGGTTTTAATGGTTTAAACACAATAACTTCATCAAATCATTCATGAAAGCACTTGCATTAATCTGAAAAGGCAATCTTGATGTATAATAAATGAACATAATAGGACAATACTGCATAAATGGCAAAAAACATGTAACATGTAACCTATTGTACTGTATAGATCTAAAAAATGAGTTACAAACAAACTCTACCTCTCTGAAATGTGTAAGAGAGAATAGAATGCAAGAACTAGGAAAAACCTAAATTTTTCTCCCATATATCAAAAATGAACCCCAAGTGCATGGAGAAGGCACTACAGTTCAACTGCCTCTAAAATAATACCTCCAAGTCTGATCCACTAGCAAGCATAAAAATCCCTAAAAAATAGGGTCATAACTGCAGGAAAAGGAGCAAAAATAGCTCTAAACTGTCCCTCATTCTTAGTTTGACCAAGTGGTGGACCAAACTCTTCTAATTTTGACTAAAAATCATGGAAAAGATCCCAAAATAGCTCAGTTAACTTCATCCTCCGATTTTGCATGACTTTGGGATGAGGAAACAATGCGAACAAGTAATAAAGTAATCTAGGTGACTTACTTTACTATGTGTTACAAATTTGTTCTATTTTTTTACTTTATAACTTTGTGACAAATAATAAAGTAACTTATAATTGTATTACTTTATTATTCGTTTATATTTAGTTTATAAGTTACAAAGTCATGCAAAAAATGAGGGATTTTTTCTTCAAAAGGTTTTAAAACAAATAACAACTCCTTATATCTCCCCTTTGATTTGCATAATTACATCATGCATCATACGATGATGCCCAAAATACACATTCTCCATGCATGCAAAAAGTCTTAAAATATCCTTATTTTTATCCCTTATATCTCCCCTTTGACTTAGTCGCATTTGCTAATTTAAATAGATATGGTTAATACAATGGACTCAAACCTTATGTCTCCATATGGCAATATGCATCACATCTTAACTTATTTTCAAAAACTCAAAGTCATTTACCTTATGACTCCCATGGCAATCTTATACCAACACATTCAAAACTCAAAGCCAACATACCTTATTACTTCCATGCAAACACATGCCTTACCTTTGCATCATTATCTGTTAAAACACCTTATAACTCCCCATGCAAACATACATCACATCTCCTTGCATTATTACCTTTTGTTTGACTTTGAAGAACAATCAAAAGATAATAATAATAGCCCTTTCGGGCCCCCTCATGCACACTAGGTGTTATCATGTTTGTTTTGACCACGAGCAAGTATTTGGATAACAATGATTTTTAATTTAAGCAAAGTCAAAAAGCTCAATGGTCGAGCTAGGGCTTTTGGTGAAAAAGGAAAAAAACTAACAAGTCTTCATCATTTTCTTTGTTCTCTTTACTGTTGTTCCTTACCTACCGCCATGCAAGGGTTTTCATGAGGCTTTCTAAAGCATTTATGGGTTTCAAATTGTTGTTTATCTTCTATTTTTGACACCATCAACACTCAGGTAAGCTTTTCCTCTGCATATCATTGTTTTTTCTGCAAGAAAAGTGAAAAAATATAGTGTTTGGCTGCTCCTAAAGCCGCCTTTATTCTGGTTTTTGTTTTAGTGACAGGATGAAATATGACTCCTTCATTTGCTTCTGTATATGGTCCACTTTTTACTCTATTGTGGCATAAGGAAACAAGGAAGAAAATCCATTTTTTGCACTGATTTTTTCGTTATGCTAATTGTATTTTGCTCTGGCCTTCATAATGCAAAAAATGGCCATGAGGGTTTTGTAAAAAAACTCCTAAAAAAGGGAAATTGTAGCTTGTATTTCCTCTTAAATGCTTTGATTCTTTTCACCATGGCATGATTATTGATAGAAAAAAGTATGTATCTAAGAAAGGTAAAAAGTTTTATTTATCATGTAAACCCTCTTAAGGTTTGTGAACAAAGAACTCCATTTTTCTTCTCTCTGTTACTAAAAAATGCTACTACTGCTCCTTAGCATTATGTTCTCCTTTGATATGGCATAGCTATTCATCTTTTTTATGTGGTTGTGAGTAAAATCCTAGTAAGATTTGGTCTGTTATAAGCTCCATTTTTCCTTTCTACTGTTTACAAAACAAACCACTGCTCCTCCTGTAGTTTACCTCCTGTGTTTGTTTACAAAACCCTACTAGGGTTTCATATACTCTACACTCTTCTAGCAACATTGCTCAGTGGTTTCGTTTTAGTGACAATTAGCTTTAGAAAGAACAATGATCTTTTATGCTGCTCCACTTGATTATTAGGCATACATACTGTAGACTGAGTTAGAAGATATTATGTTTTTTGTATCTTCATTCTGATGGCATTATGAGTTCTTTGATGTAACTTCTAATAGACTTTAAGGCTATCTTCCTTTTAAGGCTGTTCCACATGCTTTTGACTGTCCTTTTACTTATATTTATCATCATAAGGGCAACATGCAAACACTATTGGTTATGAAGGCTCACACAATGGGCTCCTAAACACCTATGTTAGTATAAAATTGTCCTATCAATACATTTTCTTTGCTGCATTTGATATTTTGAGACTAAGACTATCATTTTACTTCTGGAAACAATGACTCTTTACTATTCCTATACTTGCTTAAGGCAATTAGACATTTCATTCTTATGATGACTCTTGCATATCAGAAGCTTGTCATGGTATCATGATACTACTGTATCAATCATGGTTGTCCTTCTGTTCCTTTCTATCACAGATGTAGGGTTGTTTCATGTATTCAAAAGCAATTTTACATCTCATTCACAACAAAAAGTGGTTAAATACCTGATTTTAATTGTTGTTCCATCTTGTAGCTGCATTACTCTTGATATTGCCTTAAATGTTGTCTTCTTGGCATATGACTATGCCCTGTAGTTGAGGTCCTATCCTTAGTAGATGTTCATTACTTGATGACTGCAAGATCATGATGGTACATGTTCTTTGATTTGAATGATGATTGTTGTCCTGAACTGATGTTGATTGCAATATGAAAAAAGGTTGTTCATAAGCATGTTGGGCTCAACCCTTGTGGGGGCCACATTTTCTCCACATGTTATTTCAGTGATTGATCTTGAAATATTTCACCTATACCTGCATAATGAACAAACATGTTAGATATAAAACATACTATTGAAATTCAATGCTCCTCATGATGATTTGGCTTTCATCTGATGATCTAATTTTTGCATATATCTGACAATGACCCAATTGAATTGATGCATCATAATTGTAGGTTATGTATCTGTTGATGAAGCATATGATGAGTTTTTATATCCCAAGCTCTAACCAAATCCTTCAATCATTGCAGGTACATCTTGAAGATCAAGAGTGAGGAGCTGTAGATATGAAGATCAAGCTGAAGATAGGAGGGTTAACACCAACAGTACAAGGCAATGAAGGATATGAACTCTCCTCATGTGTTCCTTTCTTTACTTTATCTTCAAATGTATAGCTTGCATGCTTTGTTGCATTGGCTCAATTTAGTCATTCCCACGACTTGTGTGGGACATATTTAAACACTCTTTTGAGTATAATCAGTTATTTTACTCTATGCAATGACTTATGTATATATTTTGCATTCTGAATCAAATACAAAGCATAAAACAACTGAATCTCTTTTAAAGCACATGTTTAAAATATGATGAAGAAATGACAGTTTATAAATACCTCTCTTTTGCACTATACTGAAATGTACTGAATAATTAGTAACATCATAACTGAAAGATGAAGTAAGTTAGATACCTGTCATTCTTTGAATGTCTGCTTTGTTGTCTCTACGGCATTTCACTTACCAGGATGGTTTGATAGCCCAGCTTGAGCTGTCATATGATCCTGATAAGTGATCTTTTCTTGTTCTTTTGTCAAGACATCAGACATTTAACTGGATGATCATTGCACATAAAAAAATTCTTTACCCCCTTTCCAACAACTGTTGTCTAGGCCTCACTAAATTAGGTTGCAAACATAATTTAGTAACAGAACCTGCATAAAAAACCATGTCATGTCAAAGCTTCAAGTGTACAAGGAACCTCCATAACACTTTGATCACTACTTAATGTACTTTCATAAGCAACCATGTCATGCCAAAGCTCCAAGCATACAAGGAACCTTCATGACACCATGATCACCACCCAATGTACCTACATCAAACTTCTATCGAGTCTCACACATTTGTACCATATAGTTAACAACTATAGGTCCCACAACACAACTCTCTCAAGTACCACCATCTCTCTGTGCTCATTGTGACAACCAAACCAATGAACCAAGTGACCAAACCAAGCCAACCAAATAGAATCTACATCCACACTGTAATATATATGGGTATATATGGCCTACATCTGAGTTATCCATACAACCTATAAGTATAAACAACCTACAAAAATGCATAACTCGTATATCTCACTAGGCAATATACAAATTCAACATCACAATGGTAACCATGCCAAATAGGAACAACCAGAGATAAACATGTAAGTTTGACCATGACTCAAACACCAAATCACCTCTAGACTTGATTTGTTGTAAACCCACAAAGTACCACAATCACAGGAACCAATAAATAACTCAAACAAAAATGTAAGTGAACAAATCACATACCAACACTTCCAAACCCGATCCCCTATGAAGTGCTAAGATAATACTCTCTATCACCTGTAAGAAGTCCAAAATCAAACACCGAGGGCACAAGATATGACATGTCAAACCAATGAGGGAAAAACTAGCTTCCAACTGACATTTTCTGTCTAAAACAATATAATCTAGAAAACCCACTAATACCACTACATAGTACTCCGAAAGAGATTTTTGTTGACTATAAGAATGCAAAAAACTAACTCAGTGAGTGAAAGTTATGGTCTCTAGAAAAAAATTGCTCCATTAAGCTTCAAAACTAAACATTGGTGGTTTTTAGGTGGTCCATTGATGGTGCCACCGATGGTGGTGTGGTGCAGACACTGTCAGAGGGTTCACAAAATGAACTGTCCAAACCATGCAACTAGAGTAAACACAACGGAAACAACACAATCATAGAATGCAATGGAAGATTCAAATGCTCAATATATCATATGTTCAAAATGCTTATATGCTGACAACATGCGGGCTACAATCAAAGGGCTCATAGGCCTATTTTATGGGTTACAATAGATATGCAAGATATGGCTTTGAAGTGCCTTCTAGAAAGGAAATTGAACTCTAGAACATATTCTAAAACTAACAACTAATGAACTGCTTCCTAATTCCTGTAAGAGATCTATATATATCATCTCGAAGCTCAAGAAATCCCCTACATCGGCCACAAGAGGTTACAAACTCCAATGAAGGATGTAATGTGTAGAAACAAGTAGGTCAGCCTTAAACAATTGGTATTGCTCCACAAGTGGGTGAAAATTGGTGCGGACCTGAAGGAAGGTCTATGTGATCCACATGTGTTGTGTATTATGTTTCATTAGGCACTGCAAGTCACGAAAGTGCTCCGCAAACCTTCTTCAACTAGTTGTCTATATGCTCTGCTTTGTGAAAGCTGATGATCTTCTAATAGTGATAACTTTTAGTAGACAAGTCCAAAAGACCTAAAATTTGGATATGATGTAGATGATGATGTGTAGATGCAAAGTCCCACTCCATGAGCTCTAATATGAAGATGTGGTATAAAATGCTAAAATTGCAAATGACTGAACTAAACTAAAAATGCAAGAAAAGAAAGAATGCAAATGTTTTTGGTTGATGCAAGATTGCTCTACAACCTAGGATGCTCCTGCATTAGACACCCAAGGTTGTTGACAAAGTGAGTTCCTCACTTTGCTGGGGCTAGAGGAAAACCAAGACTATCTACTTCATTATGAGAAATCCAAGTTGAGTCTTCTTCTAGTCTACCTTTCCACTTGACCAAATATTCCTTGTATTGCTTGCCTCTGGTACTGCATCTAACTCTTCTTTCCAAGATGTCCTTTATCTTCTCCAATTGTTGTTGTGGTAACTGATTCTTCAAACCATCTTCAATGTTGTCACTTGATTCTCCTTCATGATATTGATATAAGTCTGCAATGTTGAATATAGGTGATATACCCAATGTCTTCGGTAGCTCCAATTCATATGCATTTCCTGAATCAAATTTCCTGAGTATCCTACATGGTCCAAACTTCTTCATCTTCAGGTTGTTGTATGTCCCTATTGGAAATCTATCCTTTCTCAGATATACATTACTTCTTCTCCAACTAAAAATTCTTCGTCTCCTCTTCTCATTTGCTTGCTCCTTATACTTACTATTCATCTCCTCCAAATGCTTCTTGACCTGATTATGTACTATCTCCATGTATCCTACAAATTCTTCTGCCTCTGCACTTCTCTTATTCTCCATATCAATGTCCCTCAATTCTGTAACTCCTCTAGGGTTATTTCCTATCACAATCTAAATGGTGTCTTCCCTGTACTCCTATTCACTGAATTATTGTATGCAAACTCTGCTTGTGGTAGAATTAGATCCTAATTTCCTACCTTATCTCCTACTAAACATCTCAACAAGTTTACCAAACTCCTATTTACCACTTATGTTTGTCCATCTGTCTGTGGGTGAAATATTGAACTAAACTTTAGGTCTGTCTTCATCTTCTTCCACAATGTCCTCCAAAAATATCCAATGAAGCTTGTATCTATGTCCGAAATTATGCTCTTAGCTAATCCATGCAATCTCACAATCTCCTTGAAAAATAGGTCAGCAACATGCATTGCATCATTTGTCTTGTTACAAGATATGAAATGTGACATCTTTGAAAATCTATCCACCACTACAAATATAGAATCATGTCCCCTCTATGTCTTCCGCAATCCTAATACGAAGTCCATGCTTATGTCTTCCCAAGGTCTCTCTGGTACTGTCAAAGACTTGTACAAACCAATATTCTAACTACTTCCTCTACAACTCTGCACAAACTTCCTTACATCCTTATATTTCTGAGACCAAAAATAATGTTCACTACCAAAGCTACTATCTTATCAATTCCAAAATGTCCTACCAATCCGCCACTGTGTTTCTCCTTGATCAAATTATCTCTCATTGAACTCCTAGGTATACACAATTGATTTTCTTTGAACAACATATCCTCTTGAATGAAATAATCTAACCACTTACTTCTATCTATCACAACAGTTTCCTTACATGCTTTCCATGGTTTTGCAAAATCAAGATCTTCTTCATATATATGTTTCAATTCTTCAAAACCTAATGCTTCTACTCTCATCTCTGTCAGCAAATTCTTCTAGTCAATGCATCTGCAACTTTGTTTGATTTCCCACTCCTATGCTTCAATACAAATGTGTAACTCTGCATGAACTCTACCCATCTCATATGTCTCTGATTCAACTTTCCTTTACTATTTAAATATTGTAAAGCTTGATGATCAATGTACAACACAAATTCCTTTGGCAACAAATAATGTCTCCACTTCTTCAAAGCTTGAATTATGGCATAGAACTCCTGGTCATAAACTGAATGTCTTCTCCTTGCATCATTCAACTTCTCACTGAAATATGCTACTAGTCTACCTTCTTGACTTAACACTGCTCCTATTACATTTCCACTTGCATCACAATCTACTTGAAATACTTTGTTGAAATCTGGTAATGCTAACACTGGTTGCTCTATCACTTTGTACTTCAACAATTCAAAACTTTTATTTGCTCCTCATGTCCACTTAAAATCCTTTCTGTCACCTCTCATTGTCTGTGTCATTGGTGTGCATATTGAACCAAAATTTCTAATGAACTTCCAGTAAAAACTTGTTAATCCATGAAATGATCTTACCTCTCCAATGCTCTCTGGTGTTGGCCATTCAACAATCGCTCTAACCTTCTCAGGGTCCATCTTCAATCCTTTCACAGAAATCACAAATCCCAAATATACTAATTCTTCCTTCATGAAACTACATTTCTTGATGTTTATCAGCAACTTCTCTTCTTTGTGTCTCTACAATACTTGTCTAATAAGCCACAAATGTTTTTCCTTTGTCTTATTGAAAATCAGAATATCATCCAAGTATACAATAATAAACTTACCCAAGAATTTATTTAAAACTTCATTCACCAACCTCATGAAAGTACTTGGTGCATTAGTCAATCCAAAAGGCATCACTAACCATTTATACAATCATTCATTTATCTTAAATACAGTCTTCCACTCATCTCCTTCTCTAATCCTGATTTGATGGTATCCACTCTTCAAGTCTATCTTTGTGAAATATTTTGCTCCACTCAAACAATCCATAATGTCATCCATCCTTGGAAATGGAAATCTATACTTAACTATGATCTTATTGATTGCTCTAGAGTCTGTACACATCCTCCATTCTCCATCTTTATTCGGTGCTAGTACTGCACATGGGCTCAAACTTTCTCTAATCAATCCTTTCTTCAACAACTTTGTATCTGTCTATTTAGCTCCGCATTCTCTACTAGTGTCATCTAGTGTGCTACTTTGTTAGGAAAACTAGCTCCAGGTATAAGGTCCATATGATGACTGATACTCCAGATTGGTGGCAATCCTTCAGGTACATTGTCTGATATGATGTCTTCATACTCTATCAACAACTCAGTTATCTCTTCTGGCTGTGATTCTTCAATCTCTGTACTTAGGGTTCTGCACTTCTTAGGAATTAAAGAAAAACACATATTCTCATGCATCAATCCATCCAGAAATTTACTTCCATCAACCAAATAGATTCTAGCATTCCCACATACTTTACTTTTAGACTCATCTTCCAAAGAAATCAAGATATGTTTCTTCCCATTTGATGTTATAGTATAAGTATTCTTTCTCCCATCATGTATATCTTTTCGATAATACTGCCATTGTCTACCCAACAATATATAACATACATCCATTGGCATAATATCACACAATACTTCATCATTATAAGATCCCATATAAAATTTCACCAAACATTGTTCACTCACCAATACCTTGTGTTCATCCTAAATCCATGCTATCTTGTAGGGATTAGGGTGTTTCAATCTCTCTAGGTTCAGCTTACTCACCATCTCCTCTGAAACCAAATTATCAGTACTACCACTATCAATGATCATTTTACAACATTTATCTCCTAATTTGCATCTGGTATGGAACAAACTTTTCCTCTGCAGTGGTTCCTTAGTTGTCACTACTTGAAATAATGCTCTCCTCATGACTAATGATTCTCCTTTCTCTGGTTTTCCAACTAAACTAGGTGATCCAATAGGTTCTTCTTCCACATAAGTTGCTCTTGCACTCTTCTCTGTTTTGTTGCTTGTACTTCCCTGATGACATTCAAATGCTTTGTGTCCTTCACCTCCACACCTAAAATAGGTACCTCTGAATGTTCTCTTATCAAATCCTCTTTCATCTCTCATGTACCCTTCATTGTAGTAAGATTATGATTCCCTCTGCGATAGAAATTTATGTCATCTCTCTGGTATGAATTGTTATCTCTATCTTCCTTCTTGAATGGACTACTTTCTTTGTTTTTCTCCACATAAGATCTTTCTCCTCTTAAATATGTTCTACCTCTCTAAAATTTACCTCATCTACCTCTCTTTCTTTGCTCATGTTTCTTATTCAACTTATCTTCAACTTTCAGGGCAAATTGATATGCTTCTTCTATTGTTGTCATCCTTACCAAACTTAGTTCTTCTTGAATATTCATCTTCAATCCATTTATGTATCTTGCCACTTTCTCCTTACTTGCTTCACTATGTCCAATCCTTATGATCATCTTATGAAATTCTTTAGTATACTCCACAGATTTCTCCTTTTGCCTCAAGTTCTGCAATCTCTTCAACAATTCCAACTCATAGTCAGCAAGTATAAACTAATTCTTCAACATTGTACCATTCTATCTCATTTTATGATCTTTTCTTTTCCTCTCCTATTCCTATCCAACTAAACTTCTTTCCACCAAATAGCAGCATGTCCTTTCAACTTAGTCTTCGCAAATCTTACTTTCTCCGGATCTTCAATTTCCTCATACTCAAAATATTCCTCCAAGTCATTTATCCAATCAATCAATTCCTTCACATTCAAATTTCTAGTGTAATTCGGTACATCCACTCTAGGTCTCTTACCAATCTTCAAAATAGATTTCAACATCTTCGCCTGATCTAATTCTTCTTCTTCTTCTAGCCTTTCTTCATTTTGATTTGCAGATTGAAATTCTCCATCATCACTTTCAGCATCATGTCTAGGGGTTAGTCCTTTTCTTCTTATATCTTCTTCTACAACATCCAATCTAACTTTCATTGTTTTCATCATTTCCACCATTTCTTCCATTCTGCCAACAATAGTGCCCATAAGAGGCATCCTCCTCGGTGGCATCTCTTCCTAGGATCCAGTGCAACTGCCTCAATTCGGCAATCTGACTACAAGGTAGCAATTGCCTCACAATCAACACTCTATTGACAAACGCAAGTAGACTGCCTTAGGTTAGCGATCAGTTCACCACAAGATCTTACAGAATTCCTTCACTTCCCACCGGATTCAAAACTTTGCTTTGATACCGCTTGGTGAAGTCACGGTCAGAGGGTTCACATAATGAATTGTCCAAACCATGCAACTAGAGTAAACACAATGGAAACAACACAATCATAAAATGCAATGGAAGATTCAAATTCTCAATATATAATATGTTCAGAATGCTTATATGTCGACAACATATGAGCTACAATCAAAGGGCTCACAGGCATGCTTTCCGAGTTACAACAGATATGCAAGATATAGCATTGAAGTGCCTTCCAAAAAGGAAATTGAACTCTAAAACATATTCTAAAACTAACAACTAATGAACTACTTCCTAATGCCTCTAAGAGATCTATATATATCATCTCCAAGCTCAAGAAATTGTAATCTCTAACTTCCTTCTTAATGGACTACTTTCTTTGTTTTTCTCCACATAAGATCTTTCTCCTCCAAAATATGTTTTACCTCTCTGAAATTTACCTCCTCTACCTCTTTTTATTTGCTCATGTTTCTTATTCAACTTATCCTCAACTTTCAGGGCAAACTGATATGCTTCTTCTATTGTTGTCATCCTTACCAAACTTAGTTCTTCTTGAATATTCATCCTTAATCCATTTATGTATCTTGCCGCTTTCTCCTTGCTTGCTTCACTATGTCTAGTCCTTATGATCATCTTATGAAATTCTTCAGTATACTCCTTCACAGATTTCTCCTTTTGCCTCAAGTTCTGCAATCTCTTCAACAATTCCAACTCATAGTCAACAAGTATAAACTAATTCTTCAACTTTGTCACCATTCTATCCCATTTTATGATCTTTTCTTTTCCTCTCCTATTCCTATCCAACTGAACTTCTTTCCACCAAATAGCAACATGTCCTTTGAACTTAGTCTTCGCAAATCTTACTTTCTTCGGATCTTCAATTTCCTCATACTCAAAGTATTCCTCCAAGTCATTTATCCAATCAATTAATTCCTTCAGATTCAAATTTCCAGTATAATTTGGTACATCCACTCTAGGTATCTTACCAATCTTTGAAATAACTTTTAACATCTTCGCTTGATCTAATTCTTCTTCTTCTTCTAGGCTTTCTTCATTTTGATCTACAGATTAAAATTCTTCATCATCACTTTTAGCATCATGTCTAGGGGTTAGTCCTCTTCTTCTATATTCTTCTACATCATCCAATCTAACTTCCATTGTTTTCATCATTTGCATCATTTCTTCCATTCTTCCAGCAATAGTGCCCATAGCAGGGATCCTCCTCAGCGGCATATCTTCCTAGGATCCAGTGCAACTGTCTCAATTCGGCGATTTGACTACAAGGTAGCAACTGCCTCACAATCGGCGCTCTATTGACAAATGCAAGTAGACTGCCTCAGGTTAGCAATCGGTTCACCACAAGATCTTACGGAATTTGTTCACTTCCCAACAGATTCAAAACTTCACTCTGATACCACTTGGTGCAGTCACAGTCGAAGGGTTCACATAATGAACTGTCCAAACCATGCAGCTAGAATAAACACAATGGAAACAACACAATCATAGAATGCAATGGAAGATTCAAATGCTCAATATATCATATGTTTAGAATGCTTATATGTCGGCAACATGCGGGCTACAATCAAAGGGTTCACATGCATGCTTTCTAGGTTATAATAGATATGCAAGATATGGCATTGAAGTGCCTTCCGGAAAGGAAATTGAACTCTAAAACATATTCTAAAACTAACCACTAATGAACTACTTCCTAATGCCTCTAAGAGATCTATATATATCATCTCCAAGCTCAAGAAATCCTTTACATCGGCCACAAGAGGTTACAAACTCCAATGAAGAATGTAACGTGTAGAAACAAGTAGGCTGGCCTTAAACAACTGGTATTGCTCCGCAAGTGGGTGAAAATTGGTGCGGACCTCAAGGAAGGCCTATCTGACCCACATGTGCCGTGTATGATGTTTCATTAGGCTCTACAAGTCACGGAAGTACTTCATAAACCTTCTCCTTCAACTGGCTATCTGTATGCTCTGCTCTGTGAAAGCTAATGATCTTCGGATAGCGATAACTTTTAGCAAACAAGTCCAAATGACCTGAAATTTGGATATGATGTAGATGATGATATGTAGATGCAAAGTGGTGCAGGGGCACCTAGATACTTTAATTAATTTCATGTTCATGTTGATGTTTTGGTGTTGTATAAGGTCAAGTGACCAATTGTAAGGCCTAGTGCCATGTGTGAGTCCGAGTGGAATAATCTAGGTTCATTTTGTAAGTCCTAAGTGACATTTGTCAATTGTAATCACATAATGCTAAAAATAGCAATAATGCCAAAAAAAGGTAGTAGTGTTTCCCAGCTGCTTGGATTGTTCTCCCAGCCACTTGGACTAGGGTTGTTGTTTCTCTGGGCGAATCTATAAAAACCAAGGAAATGAACAAGATCAGGTATTAGGGTTTGAAGTTGTAATTAGTCATATGATATTGTGATTGAATGTAATCAGATCACAGAGAGGAGGTTGAGTGTGATTGAACATTGTTTCAAAGAGAAATAAAGATATTTTGTTCCATCATTTTGATTCATGTTCTCTAAAATTGCAAGTTTGTTAGCTGTAGATTTCCTTTTCGTTCTATGCTTTCCATTGTTACGATATGGCCATATGAAGCATTCCACTGATAAGATTTCTGTCGAAATCAGTGGAATGGATTCTCGGTGTACATATATGTTTTTATTTCTTGTTTCTATTTTTGTTGGTTGTGTTCTATTTGGCAGTGGAGAGGACTAGATCGACTGTGCTGCGCAGTAGACCAACCTAGCATTGCCATGTGCTAGGGTGTGAGTGAAGCAAATAGTGTATCGTTGCATCACCGGAAGTGTATTGAAGTTCCACCAAAGGTAGGAAGTCATCGGCATATCGGTGAAAATACAACATAGGTTCCGCTGATATATGAAGGTTGCACCGAAGTCGGAGTGACGAGTGAGATCAGAGGGACGATCGCAGAAGGTGCTAATGGACAATGTCTGGCCGACGAATGTGTTTGAATGTGATATTGGCGTGATCGGTGTATCGGGGGAATGGTTTTTGATGGTTGCCGATGGTATATGGTCTTGTCGATAGTGAATTCAAAGGGTTCGACGGGTTCAAAAGGATCTAAAAGTTGATAAGTGTTTGGTTTCTGCTGTGTGCTCTGCATCACAAAGTCTTGCTCTGTGAGCTCTAATATGAAGATGCAGTGAAATACGGTATAAAATGTTGAAACTGTAAATGACTAAACTGAACTAAAAATGCAAGAAAAGAAAGAATGCAAATGTTTTTGGTTGATGTAAGATTGCTCTGTAACTTGGGATGCTCCTATATCATGGTGGTAGGTTGCACCACCCAAGTCGTGATGGAGTAAAGTAGAGGTGACCCACTAGTGGCATGGTTGTTGCTTAGTGGCACTTGGGCTCAATCCCTTGCAGCCTGGTTGCAACAAGGGGTTGGTCCCCTACACCCAGGCACATGGTTCGCCATGTGACCAAGGGCCCCACAACACTTTTTAAACTACACACAATCTATATGATGATGACGTCATCTAGTACCCCGAAGCCAATCATAATTTTTTTAATCTGTCAACTCCATACCCCATACGCAAAGTTGATGCAAGTGTAGAATGTGTTATGAATATTTCTTGCAACTACACCTTATTATGTAGGTAGTTGTGACCTTGTATGGTTGTATAGATCCATATGGCCATACGAGTTGTACAATTTTTGCTTATAAAGATTCCTCCATGCCCCTGAAAATGGTTTTTTTTCTACAAACATAGGTGTGTTATATATGGATCCATGTGTTTTTGAACTTTCTAGACTCAATGGTGAGGTTCATTTTGTCTAGGAGGTCTCAAAAAAATCTCACCCACAAAACCCTCACAGAAAGAGCCTAAACAAAAAACCCACTTGCCAAGTTTTCATCAAACCCTAGATTTGCAACAACTCAAGTCTACAAACACACCTATAACCTTGAAAATATCTTCATTTTTTACCTACAAGACCATGGATTCAACTATGTACAAGAATCTATTCATACCAAGGCTTATAAATACTAGGGAGATCTCCTCCCACAACCTGACAATCAAGCTTTGATATCAAATGAAAAGGAATTTACAACCATAATAAACTATTTCCACATAACCTCAAGAAAGAAAAATACGTAAACAAGTTTTTAGAATCCACAATGCAAAAAAAAAGATACATACCATCAAGATGAAATAAGATGTACTCTCAAAAAACCCTCAAAGGGAAAAACTCAGCCTCCAAAAGCACTCACACACTCAATGTATTATCCCCATGAAAAAATTTACACTACACTTGCATAGTCTCCATGCAAGGCTTTGAAACATCAAGCTCCCTAATTGCACTTCATGTGAATAAGCAAATGAGATTCATGTAACCACACATCCCAATCAATGCTTTCTCTCCTCACATATACAACCTACAAGAGATGCTCAATCCAACCTTAGCCAACAAGCCAAAGGCTATACAAGTCAACCTCAACAACTACTCATCCACTTGCTTTTTATAAAGACATTTGGACAAAACCATTAAGTGGTATTACATAAACTAGGTGCCTTTAAACCATGAGTTTGCAAAACCATGTCCCCCTCATTTACTTTTTGATACTAAGTTTTCCCTTTTGGTACAAAATTTTCCCAATATTAAATATTTTCACAATATGCAAGCAACATTAAATATTTATCCCAATGTTACATATAACATACAAAGTGTCTCCAAGAATGTCTAACCCATTGTGATGTCCACATCTCTAAGATGCACCACAATTAAATATTATTTTTTATATTTTAGCATTATTAATCTTATTATGCAAGGTGTACAACACACCTTTGCCAACAACAAAGAATGCTAGCTAGTAGGGATAGTGATCTAGTTAGCATAGTTAGAAATCAAGACCTTCAAAATCATGTCCCTTTAGATTGAGAGCAAAGTAGATAATGTAAGTTAAATGAGTGAATTGTGATTAGATGTCTTAGACCCACTAGGCAAACTATATATATGGATCTAAATTAGATGTTGTATGTAGTCAAATCTATCCTCAGTGATAGGTTTAGTCATGGTCAAACTTGTAGCCATGGATAAGATGTAATCTAGGAGAGTAGAGGGAAATAACTTGGAGGATGTGTTGGGGGGAAGCTAACATGGAGGTGACCAAAAGGATCCTAGAGTCTAGCCACCATCAACCTCTTTCCCACTTTTCCATGCTAGATGGCATTGCTCAATCATCGACACATTGAATGGTGCAGTCATGGTAAGGGGGTCTAATGAAGGACTACCTAACCACACATCCTTAACATAAAACACTCATCTTCATGCACAATAGAATTTAATTTTCATAATAATAGGAAAACAACTAGATCAATTTATTACTCTCCACTATCTTAGATTATATCAAAACATCTACCTCGAAGTCTTACAACAAATCTAGACCTTAGTCTTAAATTTCACTACAAAATATGCACTAAACAAGAGAACAACTACAATTATCAATTCCTCCGGTTGATTTAGCTTCAATGACTCTTCTCTCAATTGTTGGAACTTCACTTCATTATTTCCTTGTCCTACCCACCCTTGCTCACTCCTTTTCTCAATGAATTTGCTACCTTCTATAATGAAGATTGATATGGTAAGTTGGCACTAACCAAAAATGTAGTATAGTCCTCCATGCACTTAAGATAGAGATCATGGGATCAATATTAAATGATTTCTCCATGAAGTTCTCTATGGAATTGGACGCACATCTTTGGAACGTGTAAATGGTCTTCTTTTCTTATTTGCCAAGCTATATGACTCTAAGCTCAATGCGGCTCTAAACATGAACACCCCTGGGACCACTGATGTCGCCAATGACATTAAACATTGGTGCTAATCTCAAAAACATAGCACGCACATAATAAACCTTCAAGAGTTTATTTTTGCAAGCCACCTCATACAAAAAAATATGAAATACAAAACTAATACATGGACATGCTCTATATGCTTCATTGACACTCTAGACAAAATCTCATGACAAATTGATACATGTGTTACCACACAAATGATTATGTCTTCAGGTTTGAATGCTCAAAATGATAATTGTGTCTAGTAATCCAATTGAGACAAACTAAAATGACTACTTATAAACTAGGAACTTTGCAAAAGACAAACAAACATAAAGGGAAAAAAAAAATTGTTGATGCAAGATTGCTTGTAGACTTAAGATGCTCCTGCATCACTGAGGGGAATAAATTAGTACCAATTTCCTCAATTATATACAAATAAATAACTTATATCTCAAGAACAAATACTAAGACAACATTAAGAGGTATAATTATACAAGAATGAGAGTAACTAAACTAGATAGAAAATCTACAATGCCAACTTCCATGAAAAGATGGAAGAAGGAATAAGGAATGTTCTTTATTTTACTTATATAGAAAATATTTGACTTGTATCGATTATGCTTATCTTACCCCTACTAAAACCAAATAAATTCAACATGGGCCTAACATGTCTACATATTTGATACTTGTTAAATACATCACTATAAACCAGATTTACATATGCTATGTACGCCAGGTTGTTTATATCGTCCTCATAGCTTTGTGCTTCTTATTCAATGTTTGCACTTTGGTTTGATAACGAAGCTTGTGATAACTTCAACAAGGTTACTCCAAATAATTGTACCGCCTTGAGAATATCACCATCCAAAAGTTACAAGAATCCAAATCTAAGAATGTTTAAAAAGAATGTATTTGAAGTGACTAAGACTATTAATACAAACCTTAATTCGATGTAAAAAGGATGTTTTTGAAGTAACTAAATGTATCTTTTGAAGTTTCAAATTCGTTTCACAAAATAGTATATATATATTGAATCAAAAGTCTCACCATCGAACCCCACCTTAAAAAAAGTGAACTTCTTGTTGAGTACCAAATTCAAAATAAAATTTCACCGTACATGACTTAGTGCACCTAGCCCACTTAAATTCACTTTTGAAATTTATATGATTAAAATAATCACAAACTTTAAGAAAATTTATTTGAAGTAGTCATATAATGCCCTCAATGAGCGGCACCAAATCTATCTTTCGGAGACTTAATTATAGCTTTTGAAAGGAAAAGCAGCTTCATGATATTCTTTCAAATATTCTTGTGAATTTTATAGGTGATGGAAATGGTTTTTCTTAAATATTATTTGGTTTAATAATTAAAGCTAAATTTTAGCTAATAAAAATAGGACAATCATTTACTATATTTTGATGTCCATAAGACATAAAATTATGATTGATGATTTAACCATTAAAGTAAATAATGTTTAAATAAAAGAATGGAAATAGAGAAACTAAAAGGGTCAATGCTTTTGAAAATGAGTTCATGTCAAATAAATTTGATAGTGCTAAATGAATAAAATTCATTGTTGTTTTATGGATTGATGATTTAACCATTCAAGCAGATAATGTTTAAATAAAATGAATGGAAATAGAGAAACTAAGAGGGCCAATACCTTAGAAAATGAGTTCACGTCAAATAAATTTAATAGTACTAAATAAATAAAATTCATTGTTGTTTTATTTCTAATTTTTTTTTAAAAGAGAAATAAGCGTTACTAAGTGACAATAGTTCTTATGTTTTAGATAAAAGTGAAGTAGGTGTGGAAAAATTTAGATAGAAAATTATAGAAATTATATACAAATAGATCGTCAATATTATTTTTGAAATTTAAATTTTTAAGAAGATACTATCGAAGCTACAATAGAGACATAAAAGTCTGTAAGTTAGTAGGGAAACTTTTTGTAGTTGCATTATTTGCATGGACCTGTATCATAAGGTTGAACACATTCAGAATGAAATAATTGGTAGAGCATCTGATGAAATGAAAAAGCGTAGGGAGTTCTTTTGTTCTTTTGTTCAGTGATTGACAAGTAGGTACCTAACAAGAAGAAAATGTCTGCAAACCATTCATTTTGTTTGAACAAATGGAGCAGATTAAAAACATGATAGCTTCTAGGTTTAACTATAGGTTCCTAGCCCCCATTGCATTGATGCCAACAACAACGTGTGCCATCAAATCAGAAGCTTGCACGGAAAATCAAACGACTTGTGAGCATCCAAGAAAAAAATTTAGTGGAGTGTCTTGTCTAATTGGTGGATGTTTTGTTAAGGGTGTTAAGAGTAGTAGGAGATAATTTTGGACTGTGTTGTAATAGATAGTTTTTAAATTACAAAGTGTTGCAGAAAACCCGTATAAAATAGAAGAAATAAAAGTAGAATGAAAAATGAAAATTTAGAAAATTTTACAATTAGTAACATATTTGATTAGAATAACAGATAGGGTTATGGCGCCATGGAGGGAAGCTGGATAAAATTATTCAGCAAGCATTGTTGACAAAAATTGGGACTGTTTTGTACTTAAGGGGTGGCATGGTTTCTTAAATTCTTTATTGCCAAGTAATTATTAGTGAAAGTGAGTAATTTTAGGTGAGATTATAGAAAGCATATGTCAATTGAAATTTGAATTTTTTTCTTAAATGGCATGAAAGCTCCAATTGAGACATCGAATTTTTGAAGGTGGAGAGTTTTAACCTCCTAGCCTCAAGAGTTAGTAAAAGCTTGAAACAGAATTAATTTATTATGCAGTCAAATCATTGCAAGACTGATATTTTGTAATTACAAAATTTAAGACAAAAATTTGAAAAGGTAAGCTAATAAAGGAAGAGAAACTATGCAAGCAGGTGGCCACTTTTTGGTTAATGAATGATTGCAGAATCACTATGTCGTCTCCATCTTCCTCTAGACTTTGAAATCACAAACTATAGCTATCAAAAGTTTTGAGAGAATATTAGTATGCATTGTGCTTATAAAAAAATTACATGAGATGACTTGGAGCTGTAAATTTTTTGAAAAGTTAGAGAGTAAACAAGAGGGTTCTATAGTGGTCCTCTCCCTTAAAAAATTAGAGTACATAATGAACCCAAAAAATGTAGTAGGAAGAAATATGTACAATGTTTATAAGGATGAAAATAAAAGCTGTGTAGTAAAAATATACAATATAATGGGTATGATAGCGAAGGAAAGAGAGCTGACGTGTAAAGAGTGGGAAAGCTACAACTTGTGGTAAGAGCACTATGGAATCCCCTAAAGGAAGATTGACCGCATATTACGACTGTGAAAGGAATTTTTCCTTCTGAGAAACTCTGGCATGTTATCTCAGGCAACTAAAATGAAGCTACAAAACCCACAGACAGTCAATCCTGTATAATTGGGTGAAAGTCTACGATGGATTGACAAGAATTTGAATGCTGACAAAAACCTTCTTATCTTCAATCCACTCCTCAGCATTGAAGCCTCCCGATGGTTGCTTCCACTTATTTGATAGGTTTTTTAAGGATGTGGGACAGGAGAATGAGGAAGAGACTACAAGAGATTGTGTTGCACACACTAGTTGCAATCGTGACACTTGCAAAAGAGGGGGAGGTAACCAATGCTAGTTGATCCTTGCCATTGTTAAGCCTTTTTTAAAAGGCTACAATAGTGGCAAAGAATGGTTGACTAGTTGGAAGTAGCGAGTGTGGGATGCAAAGGATGAGCAAAGAGGAGGTGTGGGTTGCATGGCTTTGGAATGGCTTGTTCAAATGTCGCTGACTGCAAAAATTAATTGCCATCATTTAATTGAATGAGCAAAAGAGGACAATAGAGATCCTAGTACATAAGGCATAACTTGACAAGGGAAAACACAATGGACAATAAACTAGTAATATAGAATGCTAGTGTGAGTGTAGCCAGCGTAGCCAAGATTTTTTCCCTAATAGACTTGAAAGTGGATGCACTTTGTGAGTACTAGCTTAGAACCTACAAAATAAAATAATTCTAGAGACACGAGGTAGCGATACTCGGGTTGGTAGATAGAAGAAGTCACTGTTATACATTCCAGGACAGGGATCTAAATGACTGGCAACCGTGTCCTTGCAGAAACACTTTCACAAGTTACATAGATTCAACAAATGAAAGACTTAGGCAAACAACACATGCTACAACTTCTAATTTAATAAAGGAACACAAGAAAGATTCAATACAAAACCAAAAATTCAATGACAAAGCTTGAGATTTTCATTCAACAATACATAGGAAAGTTTACATCAAATATTAGAGGAATTTCAGCACAATTTCCACTTAGAAAGTCAACTAAATATCCAACCAAATAAACTACACAACCCTCTAAAACTTGGACCAACCCTTGAGCATAGATGCAAGACACACCGAGTACTCGGCGAGCCTTGAAAAACTCGCGGGGTTTTTTGGCTGGCGGGTTTTCCTAGTATTTACTCCCCAGATAAACTCGCCGAGTTTCTGGCGAGTACTCACGAGCGGATAGATTAGTGCTAGAAATAGTTTGGTTTTCTTTGCATTTAGAGTAGTAGGAAATAGCTAGCTAGGATCCCAAGAAGGAGTTGGCCTTCTCTAGAGATTCCCCATGGTTTAAGACAATTGTTGGCCATAGTGGGTTTCCATTGATGAGGTTTTCAAGGACCAGCGAAATGTAGTGGGCACAAATCTTTAGCTGGGTTTGGTGATTGGTATAGCGGGCATAAGAGTTTCGCCCCATGGGGAGAGTCCTTCCAACCCTTCTCCCTTCCGGGTCTTGCTACCCTCTCTCCTTCATGAAAGAGGGAACCTCTTCTGCACCAATCAAGGTGGCACTTGCTTGCCTTGATTGCTCCCTCCCCTTTGGAGAAAAACCCCATGCAATGTTAGGTGCATTGCTTTAGACCTTCAATATTTTTTGGCATGCTCAGCAGGACTTGACTTGGCCCTCCCATTGGTTTCATATTGCTTGTTTTGTGTTTCAACTAGATTGCACAGAGAAGTAGAAGCTACATTGTCAAGATGGAGGTCGAGCCGCTGCCTTCCATGCCAAGCGAGGAGCCACAACGGACTCGAAGGACTAGAACCTCTTACATCTCCCCTAGTTTTCAATAGATTAGGGAAGAGGAAGATGTAAAATGTTGTATTTACTTTTAGTTTTACTATTTTCATTTTGTCAGCTATCTATTGTATCAGGCTATCAGCCATCAGGATTCCGCATGAGGATGCGATTTTGTACTCAATTTGCATTCAAATCAATCAAATTTAATAGAAAACACTTTTGTACTCATTAATGGACTCATTGGATACATCTTGTCATTGAATTTTGCAAAAAAAATGTGTTTTTAATTAAATTTAAGCAATTTTTTAAGTTGAGTTTTTTGCCGAGTCGTGTTTTTTGGGCTTGGCGAGTTTTTCAACTATGCCCTTGAGCACTCATTAGCATCAAATTCTGGGGAAATTTTGGCAAAGCTTCCCTTCGAAAATCAACAACGCAACTTGCAAAAAAAATTACACAACACCCTACATCATGGACCAACCCTTGAGCTCTCAATATCTATAAAAACAATGAAGAAAATTCACTCTTCATCCAACCTGCAAACAAATTATGTGGCAAGCTCTCTCTCCTTCAACTCATGGTCAAAACATATCGTGCTCCACCAAAGAGAATCCCATCCATCAGCTTAAAATAATTAGCTGGCACTCCTCAACATGCATAAGATAATGCATTGATTTCCCTTACTAAAAATAGCCAGTTGCAGCACTCCAATTTTGAAGGCCCAAATTTGAAGTCAAAGATGTCTCATATAACTCCTCATCTATGTTACACCATAGATGCTCTTGCACATTTTAAAGGCTTTCATATGTAACCCCACTTTCGAAAAGGTGTCATAACCTGTCATTAATCTGCATAAAAGTGACAAGAGGGAATCCCCAAGAATGCCACCAACTGGAATGTCCCAATTTATAGTAGAAAATAATTTGAAATATTGCACAAATTGAAATCCTGGAGATTTCCCAGCCCCTAGGAACCCATGGTCCTTATTTGCAAACAAAATTAACAAGATTATTATTTTTATCAACGTCAATTGCATGAACCCCGTGATGTTCCTACATTAAATATCAAAGCAAAGTTATAGATTGTAGAGATGAACAGGAATTAAGCAAATGGAAAACAAAGATGAGGGGCATGAGAAAGAACTGTTGCTGTGAAAGGCACCAATAGATGGGTTTTATAGGAAACATATGAGGAAAACAATAATGAAGACCAAAGGTTATTGATGAGTGGGCAATGACATATTGATGTTTAAATCATTTTTTTGTAGTTGGTTGGGAAAAAACGTAAAAGTGGGAAAGGCAAGTTTAAAAGGGCATGGGGAATGGTGTTCATGGGAGGTGTGGAACTGCAAAAGTGATTATAGAATACAGAATAAAGTATTTCAAATTAGGTACATCGTACATATAACAAAGTGAATATGCACAAGGGCAGAGGTGATCCGTAAAAGAATCTGCCTTCACTACACGGCAAAGTGAGGACTCATTTTGCAGGTCCAAAAACAAATCTTCAATAACATGAAGACCTAAATATTTTTGCATATTTGAATTTCTCTCAAAAGATTATGCAAGTTCAAAAAAACAGCACCTCATTTCGAGTTTGTATGCAAAATTCATAGCTTCCAGAAGGTTGGTGAGTAAGGACTGTCAAAAGGGGTGGCTTCAAATGTGTCAAAGGTGGTTTTAGATGTGCTGGGGTGGTTTCAAATGTGCAAGGGCAGTTACAAATGTATCGAGGTGGTTTCAAATGTGATGAGGCAATTTGGAAAATGTCGAGACAATTTCAGATGTGTCAGGGTTTTATCTGAGCTCACAAAAACATCCCAAGATGTTGCAAGTTTTTTTCCTCTTTAATTTCTTAGGTCTTTTCAACTTCTAGGGGTTTCTTAAGGCTTTGTAACTCTATATAGATGCAATGTTATACTCAAATTGAACATCAAAGAGAGCAAGTAGGGGATTTAGAGTAATATTTTATGCATGTTTCTGAGTTCCTAATGAATGTTGCAGGTTGTTGGGCAGGCTTGTGGGATTCTTGAGAGATTGTTGAGGTCTTTGAGGCAATACATCAGTTTGTTGATGTTGTTGTTAAAGCCCAAGAGGCTTGGACCAAGTCATATGCTATTTTTGAGTGATTATAAGTGATACATATTGGGTTTCTCCAAGGTATATTGGTGTCACTATGTTTGGTATCTAATTCTCTATATTTTCTCATGATGAACTATTTGATTTCTTGCAAGTTAATTCAGTCAATTAATTGCTTTCAACTAAAATCTGTTGTTGGTGAACTAATGCATGGAATATCTCTACTAGTTTACAAATCAATAGGCAGTAAGACAAGAAGCAACAGTGCAGAGGATAATGATAAAGGGTAAAATAATTAAAAACTATAAATATTGGGCTTCTCCAAGGTATATTGGTGTCACTATGTTTGGTACCTAATTCTCTCTATTTTCTCATGATGAAGTAGTTGATTTCTTGCATGTTAATTCAGTCAATTAATTGTTTCAACTAAAATCTGTTGTTGGTGAACTAGTGTATGGAATATCTCTACTAGTTTATGAATCAAGAGGCAGTAAGAAAAGAAGCAACAGTGCAGAGGATAATGATGAAACGGGTAAAATAATTAAAAACCTGTAAGAATTACACTTGAGGCATTTAACAAGTTGGTATTGGAATATGGTATGAAATGATTAAATCCTAGAGTGAGATGTGAAAAGTAACAATATAGGCAGAAAATGGTTCAAGTGGATAAGAGCATAGTTAAATTTTTGAGATAATTAAATGATGTATAAATGCAGATTGGTTCGCACATACTATTATTGGCAATACGGAAATTGAAAGTCCATGTGTGGGAGTTGTTTTACGCAGAGTTGAGCCTCATGCAGAGTGTAGAGGTAAATTGGATTGCTTATGTTGTACCATGTAAAATCCATGAGAGGGCAAAAGGAAACTATTATAAGGCTTTTAAATTGAATGTATGTGAGTTGAAACCTATGAAATGTATTCAAATATGTACTTTATAGTTTTCTTTGTGGAAAGACAAACTGGGTTGCATGTGGGAAGATGGAACACCTCTTCCTCATTTCAAAAAAGCAAGTTCTCTTTGCTAGCAAGGTTCTACTCCTTGTCACTCCATGTGCTCACGAAGCTTGTCACACAACCATCCCCTCTTCAAAGCCCCAAGGTTTTTTTGTTGCACGCTATTTCATCTAGTTTTTCAACATCTATACACTGATGTATAACATTATTTTGAAGATGCCGCTATTTATGGTAGACAAGTATGGTCCCACCAAATAGATTTTTTTTGCAAAGATCAGACATGCAACTCAAGACAGAGAGTTTTGTGATGTTGTTTTTGTATATGGTGGCGGGGCTATCATTGGACTTTATGATATACATTTTTGGGTTATGTGAGTCGGAATACACAGGACCAGTTTATGAAGGCAGTGATGGTGTTCTCCATCTGGGCTATCAAAAGGTTAATTTCTCTTTATGGTTATAACATGGAGTATTCCATTTATAGCCTTTGGCCCTCTACCTCCAATTAATCATCTTCCAGATATCCATTCATGGTATTGCTACAGATGTAGACACTCGAGCTGTCATCATCTTGGTCAGGGTCAGGGAGCCCATCAACTAAACAATCTCCACCATGTTAGACACCCTAGAGTATGGACATTACATCATGGACAACACCAATGAATGGTACAAGAACACTAAGTGAAATAGAAAGCACAACCACACTCTTCCCACATTGATTTCTATAGGGTAAACTTGTGTTTAGTTCACTATTTATGTGTTATTTCAGCACGATGCATCAAGATTCTAAAAATGATTCTTTTTTTTTTAGCAAAGTACTAAAAAGACAACAATCTAAATCAGTTGTAGCAGATTTCTAAAGTCTTAAAGATTTATATTGGTGAATTAGGAATACAATATCTATCCTAGTTACAAATCAGGGAAGAGTAGAGATGAAGTCCTTACAACCTCTGCAATTTGTTTCAAGAATGGTAGAAGATTATTGGCTTGTAATCAGGGTTAAACAAAGGATGACCAGGTGAGCAAATCAAAGCCTATATGGTTCCAGTTATTTGCTCGCTCAATGGTGTTTCTGAGTAGTTATTTTCCATTGCTGCAAAAATACTAAGTCTTAATGATGCACAGTTCCTGTCGAGCATTTAATGTTATTCTGGCCTGCAAAACATGGGAAGGTGACCAGGAAGAATTATTAATATGTCAACCAATTGCAGATTCATATCCAATATCTCAAGGGGATACTCAAGGATCAAGAAAAATGTGTGATAGTTGAATTGTTATTAGTTTATTCAGGGGCCACTCAATTAATTGGGGAATTGATTTTTTATCATTCAAGAACATGAGCAGTAGTCTTGCAAGGCCACAAATCAAATGAAAAAAATGAAGGGGTAGCTCAAGGGTGATTATGGATAGCCTTTTGATCTGAGTTCCACCGATTTATAGGTATCTAGCTAACATTATAGGTAGGGGTGAGGATTCGCAGAAGACTGCCTATGCTTTTCACTACTAGCTTCATGACAGTTAATTTCATGCAACCTAACCTGGGAACATGGACATGTGTTTCAATTCTGTTATGATTCTTCCTGCAGAGAACTCAAATGGGGACAGCAAGACATGGCAAGAGCTTCTCCTCCAGCCTATAATGATGTTACTTGTTCTAAGGCTACAAGTGACAAAATCCTCAATACACGCTGGGTACATTAGAGCCAAATTGCGGTATACTACAAGATACTGCACCATAACAGGCAAGGTAGTCTTCTTCACCCTATCTGCAGATGCCTCCAAAAATAAAAAATAAAAAGATTGAGATGTTGATAAAAGTAACTTCTGCAAAACATCGGACATATGCTACAAATCCTCCTAGTAGTGATAAAAACAAAATATTCATGGTCTCAAAGCAACCTCTTTGCAACTCGTACAATGAATGGTGCTGATTGAGATTTAAAATATAGCACTAAAATTAATACCTATTTTATCTGGTCTTTCAATAATCCAAACCATAGATGCAAGATTCTTTCTAGCGAGTCTTTGCAGTGTTTACTCGCCAGAGAAACTTGCCGAGTTTCTGGCAAGTTACTAGCGAATTTTTGGTGAGTACTCACCAGAAACTCAACGAGTTTCTAGGGAGTAAACACTGCAAATGAGCTCTGCCATACCCTGTTATATAAGATGTTTGCAGAGATGCATAGAAGATGAAGTGGTTTGTATGTCTGTGTAAAGATTTGTTTTTGATGGGTGTCTTTAAGACTTCAAATGGTTGCAATTGAGTCAGGTCAGCCATGACTGGATGATAATGTTTTGGTCATTATGCATATACTTTTATCAACATGGAATAATAGACATTGATATCATGATCTATTGTTGTAGATTAACTATCCCATTGAATGAATTATCATTTGACAGTTCCTCACCAGTAATTTACCTTTTTCTTTGATTGATGAGTAGGCTATAGCTTCATGCTTTTTGAATGTGAATATAAGAAGATTTATCTCATGTTCTTCATTACGAAAAAGAGAATGCTTTCTGTGTTTTTTATTGAATTTGCATTTCATTTGCTTCATACTTCCTACATTGTGTTCATATCTCAAACTGCTTTGTTTAAATCCAATGTTATCTCAAAAAATATTATCAGTATCAGCGCATTCCACATGAGGATGCCATTTTGTACCCAATTTGCTTTCAAATCAATCAAATACAACTAGACTCAGCTTGTTTCTTTTATGTACTCACTTATTGACTCAGTGGATGCATCTTATCATTGAATTTTGCAAAAAAAAATGTGTTTTTAATGAAATTTAAGCAATTTTTTAAGTAGCCAAATTTTTGCCCGAGTTTTTCAATTTGGCGAATTTTTCAACTATGATCCAAACTATGTGGAAATACGATTTTAAAAGTAACTTAAAAATCCGTTAACGCAACACATGTAATCTATTTAATCAACTGAAACGAGGGATTTATAACGTTTAAAAGCTTGCATTTGGGATAAAAATTATTGCTGAAGCCCGAACTCAACATATGCACAACAAATTATTTTAACATCATAATATTCATTTAGAAGTTTCCTTGAAATGATATCATCATGCAAGCTGTTATTTGAATGCACTTTGCATAAGAAACAATCTCATGATAAGTCCATAGAAAATGAATCTACAAGAAATGAAAATAAAGAGTTCCAATGTTAAGGCAACAGTGGCCTCACATCCAAGACATTTGTTTTCATGAACTTCCGATCAATTGAACCACTTTCAAAAGTTAAGCATCGTCTAAAATATGAATTTACGAGGGGGCCTGCCTGCATCCTCATCTTGCATATGCTGCACCCAAAAAAGAGACATAAAGATAATTATTTGTAGCATGACATACTTTTCTTAGCTCAGATAAACAGGTTATCACAATATCTATAACATACTTTGTTTTATTGAGCACTTTGAACCTAATGAGAAACGACACCAATGATAGATTGCAACAGCAGGTAAAATTACAATATTTTCAAAACAGAGATTCAGATGAGTTGGACTTTGTGCTATATCAAGTTTCGTGGCAAGAAGAAGACAAACAACTTTAAAGCAAATTTATAGGGAAATTGTTCTGCATGGAAGCAAGTTAATATGCACATAAATTCCCTGAGTGAAATATTTTGAATTTTTGATGCCAGAAACATCTGAAGAATACTATTTTATTTTATAATTTAATTATTTCTGACATTATGTCCTAAGGTCAGTCACCGTGAGTGCTTGACTCCAAAGGATAACCCAATGAATTTAGCCCAGTAAATGTTGTTCTTATGCCTGATGTTAGAAGTTATTTCATTGATGTTCTATGAAGAAATTCTCATCTTCGACACTAGATTCACACTCACTTCAATGAAATAAAACATTATTCCTCTTATTTTTCAGAAAAAAAAATTTCAACATTTGACAAGACTTACAGAAGTAATGTATAAGAACACCGAACAAGTAGTAATATCCACGTTTGTCTCTATTTTCTTATCAGTTTTATTTGCAAATTTTAGTAGTTGGAGACAGACTTCTAATTTCTTTAACTACATGCCATTAACCATGGGCTAACAATTTTGTGTGTTGCAAATCAGCACCCATGTTATCAGAGCATTCAACGATGGACAGAGAATGACCGTCTCTGAGACGGAACTATAGAGTCAAACCTTTCCTGGCTCAGCCCAAACCAAAGAATTTCTTTGGTGATACTTAAAAAAAAAAAATTAATGTCATACTTAGTGAGTTGAACAGAACAAGATCTTCAATTTACATGTTGCCTTGAAATAGCATTGAAGTCATGCGGTGGTTACAAATGATTACTTTTAAAAAGTGCCCAAATCGTAGTTCCTAGTCCAATCAATCTGGTCATCCAACCACACTGCTCACCTTGGAGACCATAACAGTGGAACAGGATTGGGGAGTGCTGATTTAGTTGTGTTTTATATCAGACAGGTCTGCATCCCCAACCATGACCTTGAAAGGGGTAAACCATTCCTTTTTATTTTTACTTGGTGATCCTTGGAACTCTGCACAAGCAGCTCAGTCTGATCACCCTTAGAACAAAGGACCTGAGAAATTCTTTGGGCATCCCCTCTTGCTAACCCAATTTCTGTATTTGAAGTTCCGCCATGGCACGCATTTACCTCCCCTCCTCCAAAGCTATCAATCCTTTGAGATAGAGATAAATCCTTGGCTTTTCAAGTTGTGCCATTTCTGGTTGGCTGCCAATGGTGAAAGATTTGATTACCTGAGCTTCAACAAACTGTTGTTCTATGCTCTCTTGACTGACTGTGCAGCCTAGACATAATCTCTGATGAATATTTTCATTTTGAACACCTGAGCTTGGAAGAAAAAAGTGTTGCTCTAAGCTCGAGCTCTTGACTGACATGCAGCCTAGTTGTGATCACTGATAAATGTTTGTCATGTGGCTGTAATATTGAATGAATAACAGAGTTCATGGCCACCTGTGACAAGATCATAGGGGAATTGTTGATGACTTAACTGTAGGTTCTTTACCTTAAGTAAAATTTGGGGCATGTTTGTAAAGGTCTTCTAGAAATCTATGAATTGTTTTGCTATTCTTTGAGAATTAGCCTTAAGCATTTTGAGAGAATTTGCATTTGTGATGCTTTGTTGTCTTTTATTTCTGAAACCCTGGCATGTGTGGCATCCAGTGATTTACTTGTGTGTAATCCACAGCAGAAAAAGAAAAAATGTTACAAAGTAGTCAGGTGGTAGATTGTCTTGTTTCAACAGGACCAGGGTCCCTAAACCTGTGTAAAGGCTTTTACCTGTACCATGTAGATTGCGAAGGACCACGTTCCCTGTAATATGAAAGCATGTCTTGCCTATATCAAAAACCTTCCCCATTGAATAGGCTAGGAGCACTGAATTTATAGTGTGTTATCAATAAATTTTTGTTAAGTATTAGGACATTGGCTAGATTATCAAGAATGGATGCATATATAAGAGCATACGGACTGGGGACCTGCCTCTCACTTCTATGGCTCCACCTGTAAAATGTACAGTAAGGATTGATACTGAAGAAAAATAGTTTGCCATTACAAGAGACCTGTAGCTCTAATAATATATGAACTATGCTCTCCCGTGGTATCTGTTGACTGTTATTGGATTGATCTTGTCTTGAAAACCGTGACCAAGTTGGTTCGGACCTACTAGATTGATCACACAAACCTCATAATTAAATGAAGAGTGACTTCAATATATAGCCATACGAACAAATCATAAGCACCTAAATCCTTGGAACAACCTCACATAGGATTAATAACCTACATGCTATAGAAAGCAAATAATTAAACTATATGCCTAACATACAAAGCACCCATACAACATAATTATTATTGATGTTATTAACATAATAGCTAATTAATCTAATATCCCCCCATAATGACTAAACTGGATGCAATTCCAAGTTAATCTCTAAACTTGACAAACTTATTTTTAACAAGTGGTTTAGTCATTATGTCAGCAGTTTGTTCTGTTGTAGGACAGTAATCAAGTCAAATGTCTTCATTATCAACCAAATGTTGAATGTAATGGTGATGAACTTCAATATAAGCCTTGCTTCTGGCATGATAGACTGAGTTCTTCACCATCTTGAAAACATTTCAGTTTTCACAGAAAATTGTCATCAGTGTTGTAGATCAACCAATATCCTTCACACCCACATTGCCTCACAACCTACACTGATGGCTGCCTTGTATTTTGCTTCAATGGAAGAGAAGGCAATTGTATGTTGTAGCTTGCTCTGCCAGGAATTACTCCTAAACCAAGAGTGAACACAAAACCTGTTGTACACTCGCTTGTATCAACTGGTCCAACCCAATCAGAATCAGTATAACCTGCTAGCATGAGGTCAACAAATCTCTCATAAAGAATGCCAGAGTTGAGGGAACCATTGACATATCAAAGGACTCATTTTGCAGCTTGCCAATGTTCCTCTTGAGACTTAGACATGAATCCAAAAAGATGGCATACTGTAAAACATAAATCCAACTGGGTAGTATTAAGATAAATCAGACTACCTCCAATTGTTGATACACCGATTCATTAACCAGCGGCGAATCAATGTTAGTTGAGAACTTTATCAGCAAACTTCCATAGGTATAGATGTAGGATTTTATTCAGTCATCCTAAATTTTCTAAAAGAGCTTTGGCATATACTTAGTTTGTGATACAAAAATTTTATGATCAAACTGCCAAAATTTTACACCTAAATAACATTGAAACGGGTCTAGATCTGTCATTTCAAAAACAGAACAAATATCAGATTTCCATTTCACCCTGTTGAATTAAAACAGCAATGCTTCCAGTGATGGCAAGATCATCAACATAGACAATTAGGATCACTATGTCACCACCACTAATTTTGACATAGTGAGTGGTTTCAAAATAGTTTGTTCTAAAACCAAAATCCCTAAGATACTTAACAATTTTTAAATACCAGGCTTGTGGAGCCTACTTAGTACATACAAGACTTTACCAACTTGCAAATCAAATATTCTTTTCCAAGAACTTGCAACACCTATTGCTGAACCATGTAGACCTCCTACTCCAAGTCTCCATTCAAGAAAGCACTTTTAGCATCCATTTGATATACTTCCATCCAAACTGAGCAGCAATGAAGATAACCAACCAAAAGGTTGCCATCTTTACATTAGGCGAAGGTCTCTTCATAGTATACCCCTTCCTCTGCATATCCTTTAGTGAAAAGACAAGTTTTGTACTTGTCCAAAGAACCATTTGATTTACACTTGACTTTATAAGTCCATTTACAACCAATGGATTTCTTCCCTAGGGGCAATGTTGACAAAACCCAAGTATTGTTTTCCAATCATATTCCATCTTCATGGCAGCTTCTCATCCAGGCTTCCTTTGGCCTCTTCCAATGTGCTGGGCTCAAATACCTATGAAACAACAGAAGTTAAGGCAAAATTTACTTGCTCACCACCTTGATGTAAATCCCATTTCCTTCTATGATCTCAGTCACACCCATTATTCCTTATTTTAGATACTTGATATTGTTGGACTTGAATATTGATGCTCTGATACATAATTATGATAGGTGATTAGTGTTTCCATATGTGTTTGCACATGGATGTTGATTTAGCTCATGGATATATGATGCTTAGATAGCTGCATTGATTTGAGTTATATTGGACGATTGTGCCTTAATGTGATTACTAACCCTGATTTTCGCATTAGTGCTTTAAAGAGAATTTAAATGTTATTTTGATTCAAAAATGATTTTAATGGATGATAAATGTTATGGAAACATAGATTTGAAAGTTAGATTAAAATTGGGTATGATTTGACTAATATTAAAATTGCGGTTTAAACATGAATAGTGATTTATGGAAAAATGCATTGGATTATTATTGAGATATGCATGAGTGTCTATGTTGAGATTGAATCATGTTGAAAAATTATTCCAATACTGATTATTATGCTGCATTATAATTCATGTGTATGTGATTAGTCATGAATATTGTGGGTGAATAATGTAATTTTAATCATGTTGCTTCAACTATATATATTCTCGATGTATTTGATATGCACATTGACTGTGCAGGTAAACTTATAGATTGGCAACGGGAGAACGAGAGATCAATCATGAACCCTAATCACCCTTCCCACTTCACTTCATAAAGTAATGGGAACTTGATTGTAATTACTCAGTTATAACAATTGTTTTAGTCTATGAGTGGATTAGAAACCCTTGTGATAAACCTTTTTAATTCATAAGCGTCTATAGTTTGGTGATTTTAATCATGTGTCTTTCATATGTTTTTATATTTTGAATTTGTAAATGAGATTTTTTATTGCACTCGGAATTGCACGTGGGGCTATTTTAAAAAGGGTGTAAAATGTGGATTTTAAGTATTTTATGTGAAAATAGCCCATTTTGGCAAATACCTATGAGTAAGGTACGCTTTGGGAATTGTATTTGGAGTGTTGAGTGGGTTTTAGTACTCATCCAACCCTCTCGGAAAGAACATGCCATTAGAAGGCATAGAAGGAATTGAGTGTGGGTTATCCAAGTCAACCCTCTTCTCTTCACCATACCTTACCTAGATGGGAGCGCATGGGAGGCAATGGCTGGCATTTATGATTTGTAAGAGGTGGTTGCATGTGCAAGTGGGAGGCCATATGTCATATTGATATAAACCATCCTCTTTTCCCTAAAGGGCGAATTTTTTTTTTCCTCACTTGGAGATTTGGAGAAAGAGGTGAGAGCTCCTAGAGAACTCTTGCCATTGTATGTTTTTGAAGATTTTTGAAGGCTTCTTGGTGTGGAAGATTGCTTTGTACAAGTGTGAAAAAGAAGAATCAAGCAAGGAAGAAGAGTCTTCCACCTTGTTGAAACTACCTCGAGAGTTAGGTTGCTTCTCCATTTTATATCATATCTATTTTCTTAAATCTTAATGTCTAAAAATGAGAAAGAAATACTTTATTTTCATGTATGTGAATCTTGAATGTGTTTCAATGGTATGTTGTGAAAATAGTGCCCTTTTAATTTGTTTTCTTGAGTGTTTGAGCATGAGTGCTCTTTTCCTCGAGTAGGAGTGTGTTGAATCCACTCCTCTCCTTCCTCATTGTTTAAATTGTTTGGTATATACGTGTAATCCTTTGTTTAGGCTCTCCCAATTGATTGAGGGAAAATCATATTTATAGGGGCCAAGAGAGGAAGAACTCCTTGTCAAAAGAATTATATTATTTGCAATCTTATTGGCATTTGGAGAGACAAGTAGGTTGTCATTATGTTGTGATTTTAGCATTGATATGTATTGGATGGTTGGGTGAGAAATGGTGGATAAAATATTGCGAATCATGATGTATATGATGGTTTTTGTGATTGGGTTTTAGACCTTCCTTGTGATCTTACTTGGGTTTGAGACCCTCTTGCATGCTTCCCATGGAGACTTTCCTTCTTGACTCCCCCTTACATGAATCAACTCTACATTGGATGGTTAGGTGGGAAATGGTAGATAAAATATTGTGAATCATGAAGTATATTGATGCAAGCACATCCCTGGGAACCCCCAAGAATATGGTTTCATGTCTAAGGAAAGAGGAATTATGGTCTCAATTGATAGTTGTGTGTGTGTGTGTATGTTTGTGGTTAACAGTCTGTAGTAGTAAATGGTGGTGCATTTCACCACATGATGGAATTAGGTTATGCGGTTGTGGTATAAGTTTTGTACATGGTTCCTGTATTTTCAGCTAAAGTTTGAGGTGTATTGGAAAAGAGAAGGTTTGTTATTTAGATCGTTGTGTGACTATGGTTTGACAGTGTGAGTTACCTGAACTACTTTTGTTTTGCGGTAGGTGATTTTGGGTTGGTACCAAAGGAGAATGTCATGTCCCCATTTCCGAAGTGATCTCTAATGGAGATAGTGATTAGCCTATTCACCATTCCCGTAGGCTAATACATATGGTAAGAGAATGATTTTGATTTTTGGCTAAGTATTATTTGGAAATATTGTTCATTTAGGCAAAATGTTGTGGATGTGGTCAAATGGAAAATACAATATTTAAATTGTATTTCCATTACTTTATTGATTGTTCAAGAGAATTGATGCCAAGTGGGAAAAAGGGATAAAATAAAATAAAATATTAGAGCTTGTGCCAACGCCACTTTGAAAGGGGAAAAATAAAAAATAATAAAATATTATTTTTATTGGATCATCTGCCCAACGCCAAGGAGGATAATTGATAAAATATTGATTTTAAAAGCCCAAGAGGAGTCGCCGCACAAGAAGAAGATAGCATTTAAAAAAATAATAAAATATCATTTGCTCAAGGGATCACTGTACAAGGAGGAAAAAGAAATATTTTAAATAATATTTTATTATTCTAGAGGGTTGTTGCTCAAGGAGAAAGTATTTAATACAAAAATGAGTTTTTTAAATATGGGCGATCCATGGTGACAAGGAAAAACAATAAAATATTATTCTTTTATTGGTTTTTAGTACAAAGAGGTGAAAAGCATTTAAAATTGTTATTTGACAATTGCTTTTCCATTGGTGGATTTCAAATATTTGCAAAATTGGGCAAATTGGGACACCTAGGCCAAGAGGAGGACAAATAAAGTTGTTTGCCTTCAATTTGCAACTATTGATCTCTTGCAAAATTTGGCATTTGATGTGTTTACTTGGCTAGAATTGCATTTTCAGTGATATCAAGGAGATGATCCCTTGATTTTGGTGGTTTCGAGATGATCCCATTCCACATTGTGAGATGATTTCATATGGATTTCATCATGGAGACTAATCTGCAGGTTTTCAGTGAGGGTTTGAAGGATATTTGGTTGGCTTTTGGTGCTACTTTCATTCATTGTTGATATTTCATACATTTTGGGCTAATCGTTTGGCATAGAGATGGTTTGTTTGCAATTTGGAGTGATTTGCATATTCAGATTTTTGCAACATCAAGGTACAACAGAGAATGATTGACAGGTCTGAGTGTGTTTTGACATCATTTGAAGACTTTGGCATCATAGAAATCCTCTAGACTTCCATCGCTGCCTGCCTATTGCTTGCTAGGGTTTGAAGGAGGATTTTGACTTGTTTTTGGTATATTTTGCAAATCTGGGCAGTCTGATCAGGTACAACAGTCATATCAGACATTTTATTGGGCTTCTACAGGGCTGTAACAGAGGTTATACATCAGCTTGGTTTGCCTTAGCATCATTATACAACATTTGGCTAGGGTTTGGAGCTCATTGTTATCATTCTTGCATTTGTTTTGAAGTTTGATTTCTAATCAGTCCCAGTCTGATATCAGGGACAGCCAAAGACAATTGTAATCAGCCATTGAATGAAATAAGTAAGTGAAGTATTGTTTCCGTGTATGCCATTTGATGATTCATATGTTTGATCTGCTATATGATGTGTGATGTTTCATGTTCATTTGTTACAATTTGATTATATGATAGAAAAGTTTGAGAACATTGCATAAAGAATCAAAAAAAAATTGCATAGTACAAGTAGGGTTCTTTATAGAGAATATTTGTGAGGAGTTAATAGCCGTTGTGAAGGTCTATGGTGTGTTGCATGGAGAGTCTCCACGATTGGACCGTTATAATTTGTAAGTTTGTTATCTTTAGTCGGCAACACATTTCATATGGTTTTGGGCTTCGCGCCAACTTGAGGCCGACACGGATCCTATGAGGAGATGGAGAACGAGATAAATAAAAAGCTTTCAATTGATAGAATGTAATGTCCCCAATCGGAAACATGCAATATATTTGTATTATTTTCTGAATTTATGAAATCAGATTAACCAAACAGCAAATACACAAATTCTGTTCACAAAATTTTAAAACCCTTATATACCGATGTAAAATCAGATCTTGCTGATTTTAATATAATCAAACCCTAGGGTGATAAAAATATTCAACTTTTGCAATATGAAACCCTTCAAACTGAAACAGCGAATTGAAAATTGAAAATAATGATGGAAAATACTTGATCAAACCCTCAAACACTTCATAAGCCAAATCTAAACCAAATTTTGATGAATTTAATGGCAGGTACAAACCCTAGGTCACTTCAAATGCCCAGATCAGATTCAAACATAAATTTGGAAACCCTCAAAGTCTGATTTTATTGATGTTTGCAATGATTACAAGCTAGAAATTGTTCTAAAACAAAATCAGATCTGAAATTACAATTTTGAACTCACATAGGCCTTATTGGAGTGGTATTGCTGGTTGGAAATCTCAAGACAAATGCTGATAAAATTCAGATTTGCCCTGGAAATTTCTGCAATATGTCAACATCAGAAATTTTCTCCTTGCTATTTAATTCAAATTGCTGATTACTGATAAAAGATGACTAAATTGCACAAAACAGCAACTGATGTGATTGATTTAATGCTCAAATGCCTAATTTTCCTCCTCCAAAGATGGCGCTCAGCTAGGGTTGACTCAAACACCTGCACATAGAATCAGATCTGCCTCCACAATGATATTAAATGAGCTCAAAAATGCTGATTTATTGATGGGTTACTGTAGCGACCCCTGTAGAACCATTGAAGCAGCAATATACAATCCTCAAAATGTTGAAATCTTCATCAAATTACTGTAGCAAACTGAAAATTGTCTTCAAATCCTCAACAAATCAACAACTATGATCCCCGGGTGGAATCACCCAACATGAGAAACAAGGCTTTTCGTCCTTGATTCCCAAATGTGAAATTCAAGAGGGTTTTCGTCCTCTCAAACCCCAAACAAACCAAAGGTTTTCATCCTTGGATGCCATAGATTGAACAAACTGCTCAAATCTGAAAATAGTATGTAAAGAATAGCTTGAATGATGATCAAATGAGAAGCCAAGCGCTCCTTTTATAGTTGCCTCCTTGTTTATAATTTGGGCCCTAGTATTAAAAAACACTTTGTAATTTTTATTTTTGGCCCAAGCATTTAATAAAATGCTTTTATTATAAAAAGTATTTAAAATACTTTTTAATTTTTATTTTATTTTATTTTTATTTTAAGTATTAAAAATGCTTTTATTTTAGTACTAGTGTTTAAAACACATTTTATTTTAATTATAATAATATTATTAAGTTGCCTTAAAATTAGAAATTATTGGCCCAACTTAAATAATATTAATATTATTAATTTTTTTTAATCTGAAAAAGGGGACATGACATAGAAGGCAAGGGAAGAAGACCAAGACAAAGTAGAGGCATAGAAGGTAACTTCAGCAATGAGGGAATGAGATCCAAGTGACAAAGTGTTCTAGTTGGTAATATGATGTGGAATACAATTTGAATGTGTCCAAGGTGGCATGTAGGAAGGTGGTGTTGAGAATACGTCTGTTAGGTCATGTCACAACCCTTGTAGCAAGTCAGTGTTAACTCTGAGTTTGTATTACACTAGAAATCATTATGTCCACTTGTAATAAGTCTAGAAGTGGTGTTTCCATAGTTTAGTACAGTATTTTGCTTGTAGGATGCCCTAGTAGCAACTATTCATTTGTGTAAACTTGGACAATCTTAGTGTAATGAAATGGTTGCACCCTGGCATGTAAGAGGGCCCATTGTGCCAAACTTTGTGGTTGTATTCCAGTGATAATCGAACAAGTTGTCTATTCAATGTGTATTCTTGTGAGCTGTGGTAATTGTGGTTAAATCTATGTTGTGGACTGCATAGTTGGAGAGTCCTTCTTGGACCCTCCAACCATGTCTGCATCATTTGGTATCAAAGTGAGGTTGGATGAAGGGAGTTTTCTGGTGGGATGTGAGTGCACGTAGTCACATTTTGAGCATGTGAGTTTCATAAACATAGGTAGGAAGGAAACTGACAGATGTGAGGAACTGATTGTTGACAAGGACAAGTGACCTATGACTGAATACTGGCCGAAAACTGACAGATGTGAGAGACTAATTATTGACAAGGACAAGTGACCTGTGACTGAATACCGGCCAAGAACAAATAACACGAAAGATGGTTGGTCGAACACAGTGAAGAACTATGTGGGAGAAAGTAATGCCCAAAGTGGATCACTTGAGGCATACCAGAGGAGGTGCAAAGAACAAGTTGAAGAGGCAACAAAGTGGAAACTCCAGGCAGGAGTGGCAGACTGCCCTGGAAAATGAGGCTCATTTTCTTTATTTACCCCGAGAGTTTGATGCAGGCGCATCCCCTGGAACCCCCAAGAATATGGTTTCATGTCTAAAGAAAGAGGAATCATGGTCTAAATTGATAGTTGTGTGTGTGTATGTTTGTGGTTAATGGTCTGTAGTAGTAAATGGTGGTGCATTTCACTGCATAATGGAATTAGGTTCTGCAGTTGTGGTATAAGTTTTGTGCATGGTCCTATATTTTCAGCTAAAGTTTAAGGTTTGTTGGATGAGAGGTTTGTTATTTAGCTCGCAGCATGATTGTGGTTTGACAGTGTGAGTTGCCTGAACTGTTTCTATTTTGCGAGAGGTTATTTTGGGTTTGTGCCAACGGAGAATATTTGTGAGCAGTTAATAGCCATTGTGAAGGTCTGTGGTGTGCCACGTGGAGAGTCTCCATCGTTGGACCGTTATAATTTGTAAGTTTGTTATCTTTAGTCAGCAACACGTTTCATATAGTTTCAAGCTTTGCGCCAACTTGAGGCCAACACAGATCCTATAAGGAGCTGGGGAACAATATAAATAAGAAGCTTTGAATTGATAGAAGGCAAGCGAAGAAGACCAGGACAGAGTAGAGGTGTAGAAGTAAGTTCAACAGTGAGGGAGTGAGATTAGAGTGACAAAGTGTTGTAGTTGGTAATATGATGTGGGATACAACCTGAATGTGTCCAAGGTGGCATGTAAGAAGGTGGTGTTGAGAATACTTCTGTTAGGTCATGTCACAGCCCTTGCAGCAAGTCCGTGTTAACTCTAAGGTTGTATTACATTGAAAATCATTATGTCTGCTTGTAATAAGCCTGGAAGTGGTGTTTCCATGGTTTAGTATAGTATTTTGCATGTAGGATGCCCTAGTGGCAACTATTCATTTGTGTAAACTTGGACAATCTTAGTGTAATGAAATGGTTGCTGCCTGACATGTAAGAGGGCCCATTGCAACAAACTTTGTGGTTGTATTCTAGTGATAATCGAACAAGATGTCTATTCAATGTGTGTATTCTTGTGAGTTGTGGTAATTGTGGTTAAATCTATGTTGTGGTCTACACAGTTGGACAGTCCTTCTTCGACCCTACAGACGTGACTACATTATATATGATGGTTTTTGTGATTGGGTTTGAGACCCTCATTGTGACCTACTTGTGTTTAAGCCTCTCTTGCATGCTTCTCATGGAGATTTTCCCCCTTGAGTCCCCCTAACATGAATTAAACGTGTTTATCCATACCATTTTGACTTATATTGATGTTGGCCTTGCAATTTTGTGATCCAATGTGTATTCACCCAATTCTTAGATTGGTCTCTTGGCTCGATGGTTGGCCAGAGTCGTGTGTGGCTTAGTTTTGCATAGGAGTGAAGACATTTTAAGATTTGAATTTGGAGGAATTCTTAGCCTTCTTGAAGGAAGTTGTAATACCTTTTAAAAGTAATTTGAAAGCTCAAAGGTATATTGTTTGTTATATTAGTAAAAGACTAAGGAAAGGGCCCGAACCCATTACATAAAACAGCCAAGAAGGCGGATGATGAGAGTCTCACAAGTGGTGAGACTGATAAACATTACAAAGCTAACACGAAAAAACTAGAAGCACCAGAGAGACCAAAACAAAACCACAAGACCAAAACAAGGACAACAAAGGAACAACACAGAGGAAAAAACTATTGATTAGCTAATTTCTTCAGCCCACTGATCGCCTGCCATTCCCTGTTGAGGAAATTCAGCTTGTCGATGAAGATGACCTCTCCAACGTTCTTCTTCTCAATCTTGGCTTTACCTTTCTCATCCATCATTTTAGCTTTGGTTCTCTTTGCAGGGCCTTCCTAAGCCACCTTCTTCTCACTGTTATCCATATGCTTTCCTTCCCTTTTTTCCAATTTAAACTGCAACACATAAAGACTGGTAGCAGAGTTCTTTATGAAGTTATATTAATTTAATGGAAAAGGAATGAAGTAGTCCTTAAATTTGTATGTCAATTTTGTGAAGATGTTGAGAAGAAAACTATTGTTGCATCCCCTTCTTCTGAACAATGAAATGTTAGTTGTGTACAACTGCTTTCATGTGAATATGAAAAATTATTCGTTGAATAATGTGTATAATTATGTGAGACTGATTTTCTTTTATATGCAAATATTTTTCAATTGTATGTGAAAATGGATGTATGGTTATAATATATATTATTTTTCGCATCGAGGAAATGATTTAACCTTCATTATTTATCGAAGTGGTTGCAGGACAAATCAAAGGACAAGGAAAAAGGGATATCAACATGGAGAAGGTGATTACAAGAATCGAAAAACAATAATAATGTCTAAGCCTAAGTCTTTGTAGCCTTGGCCAAGGCACGTGCATATAAGTATAAATATATTTTTAGTTGGTGAGAATTATTTTTCCTTATGTCTATTAAATAAAATATAAATTGTCTTACCTTTTGAGGAGCGCTTGGTAGTGTGTTAATTGGAGTTTTGTTTTGCAACTCCCACTCTGCCCGCACGGAAGAAGGAAACGCTCCTTCTTGCATGCGGACAGGGTAGGAGGAGCGCGCCTATAATTATTGGCGTTCATTATTTCTTTGTCATTCATTCTTTTTACTCAATCTTGGATAAAAAATAGCATTCACACCATTTCTAAAAGCATTCGCAAGAATTGTAAGCTATGCATTGATCAGTATTTTTGCATTCCGCTGAAGTGCTTCGTCTTTAGAATATTGAAACCTGAATCACCTATTCTGGAGCATTGTTTTGCATTCTTTGGAAGTATTTTCTACTCTGCATTTCAGTAATCCGAATCATACATTCCTTGGTATATCAACTGCGTACTTGCTAACTCTGTCAAGTTATTATCATCAAAGCAGCCGCAAGAACAAATCGGCAATCCAGTCTTGTCTTGCTCGGCACTTCCTTCAGTTTTTGATCAGTAAAAGAATCATCCAAGCAAGACCATAGTTCCTTCATCATATTATTTGTAGTGCAATAGAAATACATCATTGGGATAGCCGTAGCTATCAAATCATTCTATCTTTTTGTAATCTTTGTTCTGTGATTCATGATCGGTCTTCTAAATCAGTATATGTTGTTCATCTATCAAGTCTTTCGAATCTGCAGAAGTATTGTTCTTCCTTACACCTTATATATATAACAATGATATCTACTCATATATTTATAGTTTCCTTGAGCTATATGACTTCGATCACTAAGTAAGAAAAGATATTTTTCTATCTATATATTTTTACGCTACATCTCTTGTGAATCTATAAGTATGTCAAGTGGATCATACATGATTTTCTTTCAAACCTGCAACCAGAAAGAAACATATGAAATAATGTAAATGCCGAGCAAGGGTGAATGCTGACGACACAGTAGTGTCAGATAAATATATTAGAAATTCTTGGCCAAGGTTACGATGCAGTATAGGCATCTGTCAGCTATCAAGTTCTAGATATACCACTGGTCAGAGTGATATTTCCAGTAAGAGGTACCTTAAGGAAAAGATCGATCACGAGGTATAGGATCTTAACACCAGGCTCAGAGGAATATTGTTGTTATTTAATTCCTCGTTAATCACCCTCGTGAAAGGTCGGGTTTCCTTAGTTGAAGAAGCACGGGAGACTAGTTGGTCTTGGTTGGGTGGATAAAGCCCTTGTTGATATTTCTTTTTCCAGAATCCAGAGAAGGATCTACAAACAAATCAACAAGGAACTATTCAAGTTGTACTTTCCTTATCCTCTCTTCCTATTTTAATATTTGAGTTTGTTGAAAAAAAAGATAGTTAATTAAAGTTAGTTAGATTATGTTGGATTACATGTATACTGATTAGAAAAGATTATTTCAGCCGAAAATGAAAGTTTGTTGAAATTCGAATTTTATTGTATTCGTTACTTCTTTCATAAAAGTTAGTGAATCTTTCTTCTGAAATTATGTTATTAGATAAGTTTCTATTCTGTTAAATTAGAGCGGATGTTACAACTATTCATTGTTGCAAATGTGAAATGTGGTTTCATTTTTGTATTATGATAAGAAATGAGAGGTTGACTGATTTCATAGTGTGGTTGGGTAAATGTGCTGAAATAAGCCTATGAGCAGGTCCTAATTTGGTTTGTGTTGAAAGTTATTGAAAAAAATTGTTTTAGTGTGTATTTCATTTGAAATCAACATCTTTGATGTAATTCTTATATTATATGTTGTTTCTATCATTGCCATCAAGTTAGAGATAAGTAGGATTGATAATTAAGGTAGGTTACTTCAGGAAATTGCATTTTTAATTGTTTAAGTAGAAAATTTGATAAATTTGTCAAAATTACTAAGTCTCGGCCTATGATAGGACCAGTCTGTCAGTTTACCAAGAAACAGCAAACACATTTTTGCAGTGGCAACTTAAGACTTTGCAATGGCAAGCGGGTTCAGCTTGAGCGGCAAAACGGTGTGTTTGTTGCTTGTTTGAGCGGCGAACTCACCACAAAGACTTACACAATGTGTTTCCTTTAATGTTCACCAAATGAAATTGCTTTCCAATGATTGTTCGATGTGTTTCCAATGCATTGGGTGTTAAGAGTATAGTTGTTTGAATGTCCCTATTATGGTCTAAATTAATTGTATTCTCACTATACATTGTTCCGATGTGAATTAAGCTATGATTAGCATGTTTAGAAAATGGAATGAACAAAAAGGGTGTATTGTCATGTGCTTCGGTTGATATTTATTTAAGAATGGAATATGAAATGTCTATCCTTTCCTCCTCTTGTTTAATGTTTGAAAGAAAATACTCTCTCTTCCTCATTGGTTTGCATGTGCTTAAAAGTGAAAAGGCATCCTATTCTATAATAACTTGCTAGAATGTTCATTCGTATTGAATCTACTATTGAAATAAATATTAGATTTATAGATGTATTCGCTCATAAAAATAATCGCCACTCTTATCTCTTGTTAAGTTGAAAATGGTTAGCATAGAATTATGTTATATTAGTTGTTGATTATGCAATACAAAGGAAAGAAAATGACTAGTCATTGGTTAATTATTCTATCATGCTAAGTTAGCTTGATTATGCTTTTGTTTAATCAGTTAAGTAAAGTAGTTTTGTGCATTCTATTCCTTTGGGATTATCGCCTTCGAGGGCATATCCCTATCACTTTCACGTAGAGTACCATTGACAAGTGGTCATCATGAAGATGCCACCTCCCTTGGGCATTACACATGTTGATGTCATCCACCTCTTAGCTTCTGCAACGTAAGGTATGTCGTGTGGCAATGTGTACCACTTGTCCTTACATTTTATTATATTCCTTCCTTTCTCTTACATGTTGCCTTCACGTACCTTTTGAACATGTTTAGTATCATGTAGCATCATCACATGTGGCGATACACGTGTGATTTGCATTACCATTATGTAGTGCTTTTGTGTTTCAAAAAAAATTGTGTTGCAATTTGCATGTTTTGTCCATGCTGAGTTTTTGGCACTACATTGCACAAGGTGTTTTCCCAATCTTGTAGACCAACCTTCCACTACCTTTGGCAATTCATCCTACTAAACATCTTTCATCGTGGTACAATACCACTTTAGTGTTCCTTGTTGACTCTCCTGTGAAGCTTGGGTATCACCCTACTCTTCATCAAATTACCCTAGAACTAGACCCTTCTTATGTTCCTAGCTTTGAGCCTTGTTTGATTTCCACACCAAAATTTGTTCCATAAGAATTAGTAGCAAGTTCCCATACAATACTATTTGTAGCTTTAATGTCATTCATAAAGAGAGGGATCTTCTCATCTACAACCACATCTCTGCTAATCACAATCTTATTTATAGAGATATCAAGTAACTTGTATGCCTTGGACTGCTCACTATAGCCAACAAACATATATGGGTTACTCTTTGCTCATAAATTAGTGCAAAAGCAACACAATCAAAATTACACAAGTCACTTATTGAGGGTCTCCTTCCTAACCATGCTTCCTCTGGAGTGATATTCTGCAATGCCTTACAAGGACTCTGGTTAGGGATGTAAACAATTGTATTCACAACTTTTGCCTAGTATCAATATGGCCCATTCTCGCTATGCACCATGCACTTTGCCATCTCCATAACCATCCTATTCATCCATTCCACAACTCCATTTTGTTGTGGAGTGTGTGGAGTAGTATATTGTCTATGTATACCATTCTTCTTGCAAAATTCTTCAAGCATCGTTTGATTGCCACACCAAAATTTGTTTCATAAGGATTGGTAGTAAGTTCCCCTACAATACTATTTGTAGCTTTAATATCATCCGAGAAGAAAGGGATCTTCTCATCTACAACCACATCTCTACTAATCACAATCTTATTTGTAGAGACATCAAGTAACTTGTATGCCTTGGACTGCTCATTGTAGCCAACAAACATATATGGCTTACTCTTTGCATCTAATTTACTCCTATTTTGCTCAAAAAATTAGTGCAAAAGCAACACAATCAAAAATACACAAGTCACTTCCTAAAAGTCTCGTTCCTGACATGCTTCCTCGAGAGTGATATTCCGCAATGAATTACAAGGGCTCTAGTTAAGGATGTAAACAGTTGTATTCACAATTTTTTCCTAGTACCAATATGGCACATTTTGGCTGTGCACCATGCACCTTGCCATCTCCATAACCATCCTATTCATCTGCTTCACAACTCCATTTTGTTCTCGAAATTAAGTGTGTCTCTGCAATTGAGTAAAGATTCAACAAATGAATCATATGATAGTGGCAAACTCCATAAAACCAAAGCTACCATGTCTTCATCATCCACCAACTTCGAGATAGCCGACATCTAATCACTTATATCCTTCAAATGCAACAAGTATTCTAAGAAGGATCCACCCTCCTACAACTTAGGACAATAAATTCTTCAAATTCAAGGCCTGACTAGTCTTTGATGTCTGGTATTTGGTTTTGAGATTTTCCCAAAGCATAGTTGCATTACGGCTCAATGCATGTAGGATAGACAACTTCAAAAGCATTAAAGCTTCCTTATGCCCTTTATCATAGTCCTTCGGATTTTGATCTGATCTTGCCTCCAACACAATCTGACCAAGATCACAATATTCACAAATGGTGAGTATCTTATGACTCCATATGCTATAGTTCTTTGTTGGGATTTATATCACATCATATCGTATATAGATTAGATAAATAAATAAATAGGTGTTAACTTTTAATAGCATTTAATAATGTTTGTTGATTTTTGGAGTTACTTTCCGAAAAGTTAGTTTGGGCAGTTTTGTACAGGAATGCAAGGCTTTATAAGCCAATTTAATGTAATGTAAAGTCAATGAATGTAATCCCAAATGAACATGAATATAGTATTACATATTATTTGGTGTTATTTGTCTATGCAACAATGGTGTAATAATCTGTGTATTTTCTCTCCCAAATTCAATATGGTATCAAAGTAGATGGAGATGGGAGCCAAATGAATGGGTGGTCTCTAGTTATGAAGACCAATGTACCAAGTGAAAAATGTTGTTCCTCAATTCCAAAAGCAATGGTTTTAATTTGTTTGCTGAAGTGAGTATGGTGGCATTAGAAAAAGTGATAGCAGTTTGTCTTTTGTAGTCTTAGTAATCTCTGACAAGCGGCAGTTTACAAATCAGTCATTACATTCCTTTGTGATTCCACTGGGTTGTTGTTCACACTTTAGGTGTAGTGTTCAAACACAGTAATATTCCAATTTGGATCTGCTTCAGAAGAAAGATAAGGTTAGGGTGCCACTAAAGATTGCCCGACAGCCCTTACAAGCCCCAAGTCTGATGCTTTAAAGCATCATCACAAGAGCTTTTGAGGTCTACTATTAGAAGGGTCACTATAGAAATTACGATGCCAAGAAAGAAAGAGTTTATCATCTATAAGCTAGTGAATTCTCTACCAAGTGAATCGTTATTGATCACCGTTTAAAGCCCAACATTTATGCTTCAAGTACAATCGAATCAAAGTATTTTCAAAGTCGTTTTTTTCTTTGGTCAATTGGACGAAAATATCACAATGTAGAAATGGCATGATAAATAAAAGGAAAAAATATAAGTCAGTTGAATGAAAGTGGATGGCACAAATATATTAGTGGCAACATATGGCATGTGAGAACTTTAATGCTTATGTTATTCCTAGAAAAATTGTTAAGGATTTCCAATTTAGGCACGCCCATATAATTCTTCACAAAGGGAAAGAGGTTTCAAAAAAAAAAAAGGCCTTCCAAGCTGTTTCCAAGGCATTTTAGGATTAAGCAATGAATATATGTGACAAAATATGATGTGATGGGGCCCAGTGAGGACTCTTGTGATGGCGCCACACAAGCAACATAAGGTTTTGAATTTTTTATCATTTTTCAGAACATTTGTTTCAAGGAGACTTTGATGAATATCCACTCAAAATTATACAAAGGCTTCTTGGTGATAAGCATATTTTAACAAGAATTGCAAGTTCGAGGTCACAGTTTCAAACCTCTCTTAGGTTGTATCAACATAGGCATGTCACTATTTTCTTTGGGGTTCTTATTATTTTGAATTTTGGAAAAGAAACACAAACTTGTAAACAGAGTCATAAGAAGTTGATTTTTTGTAACATTAGAGATATTTTGGTTTTCTAAAAAGAAATAAGGACATTGTAATGGGGTGCAATATCAATGGAATCTAACACCCTATCTTTTTTGCTATTAATCATGACCATGTATGCATCATGTAACGCTTGTACTCTCAAAGCCATCCATGCTACACCTGACAGGGCTTTCAAAGATTGCAATGCTACTGCTAGCAAGTAAAGACTATCAATGTCAAAGAGGAGGCTAGAGGCACCGGAGGTTGGAGAAATCTTAGCATCTTCTCACTCAACGATGGTACTTTGCATAAGAAGCACCAATTCTTCATTTGTCTCTTTCTTGGAGCACGGGGGGCCTTGGCAAATTTATGGTTTGTTCTTGTGGATAGTTGAGTATGTCTTGATCCACAAACTTGGTGATTTGTATCTATGGGTACTTGAGTATGTCTCAATCCATGGACCTAAAGGTGTGTACCTATGGATAGTTGAGTATGTCTGAATCCATAGAAGGAAGAGTGTTGTTGTGGATAGTTGAATATATCTCGATTCACAACTAGTTGGTGTTGTTGCATTGTGGATAGTTGAGTATGTCTTGATTCACATGCAAGGTGGCGTACTTGTTAATAGTTGAATATGTCTCGATTCACAGGTATTGCTAGAAAGTCAGGACATCCACTAATGCAACCATTTGGTGTGTTCTAGGTGAGGGAGGAGATTTTGTTGAACCACTTCATCAAATTTCCAAATGGGATGATGTGTTCTGTAATGTCCCATTCTAGGATCTCCTTATTTTTGCTTACATAAATAACCGTAACTCACAATAATAGTTGCATCATTAATTATAAATATAAATTTATCTAAAAATTGTAATTTTGATTATAATATTCAGATTTAATGCTTATGATGTACATCTGAAAATATAAAACTTATCCTTTCAGTTCAGTTGTAATTCTTCTTCTAATATGCAGCTATCACTCTATTTATGGATGTCTCTAATTTCTGCCTAAGTTAGGGGTTTTCATCCACTAACTTTGATAGAAGTTAAGGGTTTTCGTCCTTAAATCTGTACACCTTTGAGGGGTTTCGTCCTCTTTGGTTGAATCGTTATCTTGTATTCCACAAGAAAAATAGATATTATGTCTTCATGATTGATATATTTGATTGATTGATGATCTCTTCCTCCTTGAATGATTTCTCTTATATACCTTGTCTCCTCATGAGACACAACCTTTCGTATGTCCTTTGACTACTCTTAAAATAATCTTTATTTTAATTTTTAATTAATTCTCGACTTAGGCACTGCCTTAATTTCCTTATGCAGCTTTGCTTGGCTATGAACATGAGTCGTTGTTAGCAGAATATTAATAGACCTTGAGAATCCTCTACCCAATGAATGGCGCTGAAAAGAATATAAATTGATGACGTTGATTATCAAGAAGAATCATTGATATTTTCTACAAAAGCTTTCACAAATTCGCCACAACCCTAGTGCAATATGTAATATGAGTTGCTGATTCTAATATTACTGAACAATGGTTAAGTCAAACGCCTCTGCAATTCAATTATAAAATTTGCCACACAACCCTCACTTGACCTTTGCAGATGTAAACTATGAACTGGTATGAGATCATTGAATTCCCAGCAGATGTATGATGCTGTACAGATGATAATAATTGGCCCAGCCAATTAAATTGTTCCACACAAAATCGCAGTTTGGTGCAGAAATGGCGATGTATTTAATCGACTCTCTTTGACAGCAAGTGGAATCTATCAATGGGCGCTAGATTTCTGTCCTTGGAGTTTGCAGTCCACTTTGAATATATTGGTGCTATATCAAACACGTCAATTATGTAGTAAACCAATAAGAATCAAATACAATTGGCTCAATACAAACAGTATGAATTAGGGGAGTTTCAGAGCAGTTCGAACCATATGGTTGAGATGACTATTCCAATGAAGCCTCCTTGATTAGTCTGGAATTGTCTTCCTTGTGGCCTTGTTATGTATTTGGGAACGGTATCTTTATTAAAATGGGACATTACATGTTCAATCCATCAATGTTCTGTCCTTTGTTCAGATTGATGTAATAAGGAGGAGAATATTGGGATTTATATTACATCATATAGTATAGATCAGATAAATGAATAAATAGGTGTTAGCTTTTATTAGTATTTAATAATGTTCATTGATTTTGGGAGTTACTTTCACGTTAGTTTTGGCAGTTTTGTACAAGAAAGCGAGTCTTTATAGGCCAACATAATATAATGTAAAAGCAATGAATATAATTCCGAATGAACATCAATATACTATTACATATTATTCGGTGTTATTTGTCTATGTAACAATGGTGTAACAATCCATGTATTTTCTCTACCAAATTCGATATTCTTTCCATTCAACTTCTAAGAGTCGAGAAAAAGAAATATCTAGACCCCTGTAATTTCAAGACACTACACTAGACTCTGAGTTTAAGGAAACAATTAAATCAGGAGACTCATTAGAGCTGGAGCAAAATCAATTTGAAAGGATATTTTAGACTCCAATAAACACAATGTAGCAAAATTTCAGGAGGGAACTCTTAACGGTTTGAAAGATATTAATTTACTACTATCTTTCTAGAAAAATTACGGAAACAATTACAGCAAGAGACTTGGCAATGCTAGGACAAAACAAATTTACAGGGATTTGTATATGTTATTACACACAATCAGGCAATTTTCAGACAAAGACACCCTCCCATTCAAAAGTTATGCAATTACCCTTTCCCACATACATTTAAGGCAAAAATTTACAATTTTTTCTTAAATTTTAAAATGAACTCTGTAAAATTAAGAATAAATCAAAATTACAAGTACTTGTCCTATATTTATATGAAACCAAACTTTATATTAAAGAACAAAAGACCTCTACCATACTATGCCTATAGTATTGACCCTTGGATTCCAAACAACCATGACCTTGCCTTTCTAGAATCTATTAACATTGACCCTTACCACTATGTCTGTAATACCCCTAGGGCAACTAATAACTTTATTCTGCTGTTATTAACTAATATCTAATGAATTTCTGAGCACACAGGATGTAACAATTGTACTGATCTCAATATTCCGTTCATTCACCCAATTATTCTAGCAGAGAACTCAGATTTGATATGCAGATAAGTTCAGATTTCATTCAGCAGTCAATGCATTAGTTCAGGAAATGAACAAAAAGATCAATGTATATAACACTCAGTCAGACAGAGGGAAATCACACCACTATATTGTGCCTAGGTCTTCTTGTTCAACTGATAACTGATTTCTTCTCAATGATATGCATGAACAGCAGTAAGATACCAACACAGTCATTCAACAGTTTGATTTCCTCAATGTTTAATCCAACCAAGAAGAATGAAATATATCAACAATGCTTCTCCAGTTGCAACATCTTGCATACTAAACTGGTTCACAGTTACAATGAAGTGGCCTGCGGCCCTACAGAGGTATAAATACCTCCAGACGCCTTCCTGCAACCGCCTGGGAATGTCCAACGAATGGCACTACCTCTCAGATTCGAATTTCCTTTGGTTCGCTTGGATGCTAGCATGAACCCTCTAACGTGTCGCGACTCCTAAGACCTGCGCTTGATAGAATCTTCTGCTAACGTGGTCCCGTGTCATAGACACCTACTCACTGCGAAGGGAATACAATTGGCGCCAGATGTAATCGATATAACTCCAACTCAGATTCGCAGATGTAAGGTAGTTCACCACGATTAAATAGATGGACAGATCTTCATTCACAGCATTCATGAAAATTACAAATAGTATCCAATTATGCCCAATACAAATTCCTGAATAGAATTTGCTCACAATAGCCAAGTTAGTTTTTCGTCTAACCTGGCAGATGTCAACTTTGAGGGTTTCGTCTCAAATGCTGAGTGCGAACAGAAGTTGCAGACAATGAATTATAAACAGATAACTTTCCTTGTTGTTGGCGCCCTTTTTATACCCATTTGCATTTGATTAGGATGGGCAGGTCAGCCCTCAATGAATCCACCAAAAATAAAAATGAGTTGGCCCCCACAAATTAAAGAGTTGGCGCCACAAAGATTCAAGGTCGGCCTTCCAAATGTTACCTTTGACCTAAGTCAGCCAAATTAATAATGTTATTTTTAAATTAAAGATTTAAAATTAATATATATATATATATGGTGTTGAAAAACACCGTGGGTGATGAAGGGTTTGATCCCTCATGGAAGAGACATGACAATGTCATGGCCCTAAGATACATTTTTCTTCACAAGAGGGAAGACTATAGTAGCATTACACTTGAAAACCTGCTATTAATCCTGAGTAATCATAACCTGCCACATTTGTCATGTCATTTCCTAAGTTTTTCCCACATTTTAAAAAGTGGTTTTAATTTTTTTATATATCTCTTTTTTGGGTCATTTTTACACTTAGAGACAAAAAAAATACAAAGCAAAGGTGGACCACACTTTCTTGGTATAGCGTTTATTTTTAATAGATTTCTTTTATTAGTTAAATTTTAAACCACGATGAGAGCTTTTCTTAAAAAACACAAGGCTGTTCTTAACATAGTAGGCCATGCTGATAGAGCGGTGAATACATGATATTTTATTGAGAGAGTTGTCGAATCTTTTATACAAGGAAAAACGCAATTTGAGAACAAGCAGTTAAGAACTGCCGCCTGTAACTGCATAGTAACAAGTAACAACTATAACTGACATATAATATCTATGCTAACATTCCCCCCCTTATTACATTGTTCTTGCAAATGTACCCCACCTTAAGGTTTACATTACACAAATAACAAAGCATGCTGATTACACAAAACTAATACATATTCTTGAGAAGATTTTTCTTTGAAGAAACAAATCTTGAATTAGGTGGAACTCCGTCAAGTTGCCTCTTAACCCTCGGAAGGGTGTAGCCGACCCTGAATTCCTGAGTTCCCGGATTACCACCTCCTTGAACTCTCAAATCATAGATTCCCCGAATTATTGGACAACAATCCATGCTAAGCTACACAAGGCTCCATCAAGATTTCTCATGACCATCGGAAGGGTATAATGTCGCAGATCACAGATTTTTAAACTATCTAGGCAACAATCCATATTGAGTTTGTCATGTCCCTATACTAGTAATTTATAATTGAATCGATTATGTATTATTCATTCAAATCAAAGATATGTATGATATTATAAATTGAATATATTTAAATAATTTTCATTTAAAACAATTAACAAGATATATTAGTATTATATTTATAAATAACACAAATAATAATAATATATTATAAATATATCTAATAATATAAATACAAATATTCTTATATTTATCTTATATTATAATATCAATATAAATAATATAATATTAATAATATATCATTTATTATGATATAAATGATATAATATAAATAATATAAAATTAATAATATATCATTTATTATAATATAAATGATATAATATAAATAATATATCATTCATTATGATATAAATGATATAATATAAATAATATAAAATTAATAATATATCATTTATTATGATATAAATGATACAATATAAATAATACAAATAATATAAATAAACATCTTTTAACCTATCGTCTTATGATAATGGAGTTACATATGGTTGGAACTAGTTTTACCATAGCTCATAAAAGGGAATTAATATAAAGTAATAAAAATTATAAGAGGGTACATATGTAATTTACTAAAGTAATAAAAATTATAAGAAGGTACGTATGTATCTTATGCGAAGCATAATAAGAGATGTGTCTCTTTGAACCTATCCCTTGAAAGGGAAATAAATAAAGGTTATAAGATAGAAAGTAAAAAGAACAGGAAAAAAAGATATTTTTTAAGAGAACACTTCTGAGTTGAATACAACTTTGATATTAAAAATAAATAAATATAATAAAGAGTAATCATATTTGATTTATATAAGAGCATAACACACATTGCGAGATTGGAGGTAAACTTGTTAGGAAGAAGTAGCATTAATACCTCAAAGGTAGATAATACCGGCGGTGGAATGGACCATGTTACATCATACAAAGGCACTTAGTAAGACCTAAGGTGGAATGGGCATGTGTTACATCATACAAAGGCACTACCTGTAGAGGATGATTCATGCAACCTAACAAGAGATAGTACCCCATCTCCACTAGGGTTTGAAAATAAATAAAATTAACATATAATAAACAACCCTAAGTATGAATCCACTTAAGATTAAATAATTAAATAATTTATTTATTTGATTATTTTAATATGATTTATTGATCTTATCTATTACTAATGTTTCCTTTAAGAAGTAATTCTCATGTGCAAGGTGGAAAATAAGGATCTTCTTAAAGGGGACATTACAGAGTTCACCAAATCCTTTCTTGTCTTCAAAAGCAAACTTCACAATACATGCATTCTTCAATTTTGTCAACATCAAAAAGATCACATAGGAAAACACAAAAACATATGCTTCTTTTGCAAAGCACCATCTCTAAGCAAGAAGCTGACTCAAGATGATGAAAACTCCTCCAACCTCCAGTGCCTCCAGCGTCCAGTAGTGAAGGCTTAAAGTACGTATCCACAATACTTAAAAGTTAAAAGCATCATCTGGTGGATCCTCATCCTCAACACAGGCTAAGTTAACTTCATTTGATTTGTCTTTGAGTTTTCCTTTAAGAATATCACTAGCTCGAGTTCTGCAAGAAAAATTTGTGTGACCCTTTTTCTTACAGTAAAAACATTCAATTTCCCCTTTCTTTGTACCTGACTTTTTATTATTGCTTCAAGAATATAATCCAATCTCCTGTGGAGAATCAACTTTTGTATCTTCTACATCATTTGTTCTCTTTTCTTCTGCTAAAAGGGCTGAAATCATATCTTCTAAGGTTTGAGAAGTTATTTGACTGAGTGTAAAAGTAACATTATTGTATTTTGAAGGCAAATTGTTTAACAGAATAGCTTTAGCATCGTCATCATCTACTGGAGCCTTGACTTCTACTAGTTGCCTGATGAGGGACCTCAAATTACTTATGTGCTTTGACATAGTGATTCTCTCTTCCATCTTAAATCTGAAGAATTGAAGCTTTAAGGATAACTTTGCATTAACTGCTTTTACTCCAAACAATTTATTCAAATTATCCCAAATTTCTATTGATGATCTGTCTAAAACTACATGATGTAATTCAGAGTCGAAAAGAGCAAGACCAATAATAGCTTTGGCTTTATCATCTCTAGTATTCCAATCTAATAACTTATCTGCACCTGTAGGTGGTTTTTCTTTCCCATTCACTATTCTCCTTAATTTTTTATTATTAGTTGCATTTGAATTTTCATTTTCCAAGTATGAAAATTAAATCTAGAATATTTGTCTACAGGAATCTCCATCTCAATCAAAGAAATGAGAAATTTTAACTTACTACCTCAAATTTTATATTAAGATCTCTTGCCAACTTACTTAATCGGCATATATATTCCAAAAATACAAGAGAACAAACTACTTGTATTTATCTATGATTCATCTTACCTCCTCTAATGATTTGTCGATTGTATCTTCCTCCTCTCCAATGCTACGCCTTGGGCCAAATGGGCATCACAATCTCATAAAATTTGTTTGATATTCCATATAATGTAACTTGTTGGGCGCAGTTTGCTTTATCAAATTTGTGACTCCTAGATTCGCAACATATAATATCAAAATCTCCACTCTTTACAAAGACTTATTCTCCAATGCATGAATAGGGTCCAACACATTTAAAAGGTCTTGCAATCTCCAACGCAAGATCATCTTTGTCTCTCTTCTTTTATGAGTGACTCCTCCTTCCACAATTATGCAGATTGTGTAACACGCAGAATGGTAAATTAGCAATCACAATCGTTTGTCTCCATTTTGCAAGCGTTTCTCTCTTTTCTCATGGAGCCATATGTTCTTTCAATCACAAGCATAGGATCGATGGTGCTCTGATACCAAATGATAGAACGGTGAATACATGATATTTTATTGAGAGAGCTGCTGAATCTTTTATACAAGGAGAAAAGCAATTTGAGAAAAGCAGTTGAGAACCGCCGCTTGTAACTACATAGTAACAACTATAACCAACAATGTAATATCTATGCTAACACATGCTTCACGAAAGAATGACATACTGTTTTAGAGCCAGTTGTATGTTTTTTACATAAACCCTACTAGATGAAAGTAAAATAAGTTTTTAAAAGTCCAACACAACTTTTTATAATATAGTTTTTATAATGTATAATGTGTGTTTGTATCTACATGCACTATATTTGACATGAAATAACAAAATTAGTTTTTTTCTATGTTTTTACAACTAGTACATTGTTAATTAGTTCTTGAGTTTTTGCCTTACTTTTCCATTTTAAACCCGGGTAATTGAGTTCCATTATACTTTTTGTTAGGTCTAGAAAAGAGAGAATGATTAGCATGTTCAAACTAGGTCAAACCTCCCTTTTCATATTCTAACATTCAGAATATGATCCGAGCTCAACTACTATGAAAGGGGATTAAGCTACATGTACCTCATTCCTCTGCTGCTATATATAAAGAGATGCTCTGACTAGGTTTCACAAGCCCTAAATAGTTAGATCAAGCCAAACCCTAGTTATAAGAAATGTTTGGACAGATGGATCCTAGAGACAGAGAACGACAGAACGAACACAGAAAAGCAAATAAACATTGTCAGAGACTGTGCACCTGGATTTTGAGGGCCCTGAAGACTTGGGCGGTCTCGAAATCGTCCCTGAAGATTCCCTGACAACAAACTATCTGTGCCAATTGACCGAGACTCTAATGGAGGTCCCAACTCTCGGATCTAAGGGTCTGATAGACTTGGGCGGTTCCGAAATCGTCCCTGCACTTATCCAATGATGAATCTGAAACTTCTGTAGCAACTGTGACAATAATACATGTTTTTTGTTTGCTCCTCTCTGCCAGATCTTCCCGAATCTAACCTGCACAACAAAAAGACGAAGAAAGCTTGTTGTGGCTATATAAGAGTTTGCCTCAGTCAAACCCCATTTCAGTATTCCTACCTCAACAATAGCCGATGTCAAAAGATGCAAATGTGTGTACTCATAAACCCTAAGTGTGAGCATAACCATGCAATCGAATCCAAAAATCCTAAATGACTCAAGCATAAAGGGGATAGATCTACACAATGTTTCACTCAAGGAAACAAACAACTTCACCTCAAGGAGATGATATCAATGAAGACTTGCAGAACAAGAAGGCAAGGTAGCCGTATCCGCAAAGAATAGCATCCAAAACTCAAGTTGGAGGCTTCAACCCTTCTCCTGATCATGCAAAAGGCTTCACAAACCCTAGGAAGAGCAAGATAGACTCAAGATCTTGATTCCTAATCTTCACAACATCCTTCCAAGATAGCAAAGATCCAAATCTTCAATGAGCTTCAACACTTTGCAAACCTTCAATAGTAGTAGTAGCAGAATTTTAGCATAATAAACTTGCATAATCATTGTGTCTGATAAAATGATTTTGAGTTCTCTTTAAATATCCAACCTTAGAAACAAAATAAATTGAAATAAAACGCTGACATCGCGCAAGAGAAAATTTGAATTCAGAAACACGGAAACCAAAGCATAAGCCAACACAAAAATTCAATTTGCAACCTCCGAGGTTAAGGGAAGGACTAGGGCGGTACCGCCCAAATCCAACCGCCAATTTTAACTCTTGTTCATGCTTAAGAGTGTCCTAAATCTTCGAAATCCATAGTTTCTTTCCGGGTTTTGTCGGTAATTACTCCGAAATGTGACATTTCTTCGAAGGGATACACATCAATTAGGGCTTAGATAGGTCCAATGATGAAAGAGGTTAAGGGACACTAAAAGGTAGGAGCTAAATTTAGTGAAATTGTGCTAATCCAAGCAGGAACACAATTTACGACATAACACTTTTATGATGTTGTGTCAATGTCGTGTAAATGGAATGGTATTATGGGGAAGACAATAGGTCATTCCAACGGTATCCTTGATGGAAATCTATATGGAAGCATACAACAAGAAATACACAAAAATACAAAACAGAAAGAGGTCATACAAGGATTGCTGCCAAAACTAATGAGGATGTATGCTGACCGAATGAAGCCAAGCACAGGCAGATAACCCTAACTCGCCCACATGCGTATATATAGGATATTTACAATGTTGTGAATAATTAGAAGAAAGGAGATAATTAAGAGAATGACTCATTATTTCCTCCCTGCTGGGAGAAAGTTGTCCATAATTTCTACATGAGATGAGGAATCCTCAGAGAATCACTTGCCCTGCAGCAAACCAAGTAGCCTGTAAGTGGTGGTTAGCCTCTTCACTTGGTGTGAGACCATACCTCAATCAAAATATCCTCAGTCAATTGTTGTTGAAAATTAAGAATGGTAGCCTCAGGATGAGTGACGGTAACTCTTTCTCCAATTGAGATGGCTCACATTGACAACATTATGGATGCCAAGTTGCGCTGGAAGATCTCGGCTAAAAGCACTAAGCCAGACAGCTTGGAGGATGGTATAAAATTCATATCATATAGGCTTCAACTTTTGATGTTTATTTCAAAACTTCTACAGTTCCACTTATCTAAGAGAAGTCAATCCTGATCACCAACTTGGAAAGAATGGGGTACTCAATCCCAATCATGGAGTGCCTTGAATTTGACTAAAGTTTGTTGGAGAATGCCTTGTATCTTCAATTGAAGTTTTGACAACTTCAACACAAAGTAAGAAACTTTATCTCCCTCTTTTTGTTGGTGGGATAAATCTAGAGCTAGGAAAATCTTAAAAGGTGTTAAAGACTAGCACCCAGAAAAAACTTCAAAAAAGAATGTCCTGTTCAGAATTGGATAGTCCAATTGCAGTTTGGTTTCAAATGATATGCTAATTGTCCCAGTTCTTATTCTGTTCATCATGGTAGATGTACAGAGCATAGACTAAGGTGTGATTAACACAACTCAATCTATCCGTCAGTTTGCAGATGAAATGAACTGAAAAAGTGCAACTAACAACGGAGAAGCTTCCGCAATGATTTCCAAAAGTAATTCAAGAGGTGTGAGAGTCGTACCAAGAAATGATGGTAGGAGGCAGCCCAAAACTTGCCCCAATCATGTTTGAATAAGTCATCAGCAATCTGTAGAGCTCTTACAGTCTTGGCGAATGACATAAAGATAGCCATTTTGTAAAACCTGCCTCCAACCATAAAGATGTAGTCATGTTGATGTTCAGTGTTGGATAGACCATCTAGTGATAATGAAGTCCATGGAAATGGATTTTAACGGTCAAGGAAGCACTAGTAACAAACATAAAGCTTTCAATTAGAAGACTTAAACTGATTGCAAAGAGAGCACCAACAAATATAATCCTCGCCATGCTTTCACATAGAAGGCCAAATAAAAGTGGTGTTCATGATGTTTCAAGGTCTTGTGTACATAAAATGTCCACCATGAGAGGATGAATGAGCCTCCTAGAGAAACATTTGGCAAGAAGCACTAACAGGAATGCAAATTTGAGTGCTTGAATCAAGGCATAGAATTCCTTGTCAAGGTACTTGTGATGATACCTTTGAATGATAGGCCAGTGGATCCACTATGCTTAAGTATCATACCTAAGGAATAATGGCAAGTGCTGGTCCCAAGCTCAAACGGCTGTTAAAAGTTAAGAAAACAAGTACCAAAGGCAGTCAAAGAAGCTCTTATAAACAGCTAAAGGCTTTTGCAATTTGTGGACTCCATATACCACAAGGGCACATTAAAGCTTGGTGGTAGGGGCTCAACCCTAGACTATACCACAAGAGGGAACACACCAAAGGCACTGCCCCCAAAACCCACAAGGGGCACTTCCCCTCGACCTTGTTTGTGTAAACCTCGTCATTTGGACCAATCAAATTCTTTAGCTCCACTTTTAGTTCTCTAAAAATGAAGATTTGGTTAGAAATAGTGAGGACTTGGTGTTGGAGAAAACATAGTGATAAAATTATGAAAATGGCATGCACCATGAAGGTCTATGTGCTCTATAAGGCTTTAATTTGAGCTTGGTGGCAGGAACTCCACCCGTCAACCCCACCCTAGACCACAAGAGGGAACACACCAAGGGTGCTGCCCCCGAAACCCGCAAGGAGCACTTCCCCTCGACCTTGTTGGGGCAGAGCCCCAAACCCCCACTAGTTGTCGTCCCCCACCATCCCCAAATCAAGGTCCTTGGTCCCCTCGTCCCTAAAACTCGTCCACTTGTTGTAAAACTCCGTGGAACCATGCAATTTATGTATGTCTATATGTTGATGACCTAATCTATGCATGTCAAATAGAATAAAGAAAGAATTCAAAAAGGCAACAATGAAAGAATTTGAAATGACTCATTTAGGACTTGTGGAATATTTTCTTGGCATGGAGATATGCCAATCTTGTGGTACGATCTTTATTTGTCAAGCTAAGTATGTTCAAGATATATTTAAGATATGTTACAGGCAGATTTCATGGCTACAGACTGAACAAATACGATGGAAAATGCATGTTTTGGTTTTGAACACGGTTCGAACCTTATTTGTTCTCTTCCCAAATTTGGGGATACCTCTTTAGTTCAATATGATTTAGAGGACTTTAAGGAGAGGGTTAAAAACCCTATGCCAACTCCTATGATGGGAAAAATAGTGGAAAGTGGATTAGTCAAAGCTGCAGCCTTTCCCATGGCCATACAATGTCCCGAATTAGTTCTGGAATGCATGAGTAGATACGACCCCCAAAATAGGTGTATCAGAACTACGGATGGAAATGTGCTATTACCTGTCAATAGACAAACCCTAATGGCAGTAATGAAAATCCCACCCAAAGAGCCATACTTTGACCTCAGTATTACTTCCTCTTATGGTCATATTTCATTAAAGAAAGCAAATTACAGGAGTGTAATTGCCAGAAATTGGTTACTGAAATTTCAAAAAAGAGGTTCAAGACTGCCCAGGGCATTAACAAGGGAACATATGATACCGGAAATTAAAGACATCATGGTATTGTTACACAGGGTGAAAGGCAGTTCTCAGGCATTTTATTGGGAAGACTGGATGTATTTCTTCATCCAAGTGATCCTCCAAGGAGAACAGTATTTGGATTGGGCGTAAATTATAGCCGAATGTTTGCATCAAGGTCTGAGTAATTATTTGGGGAATAAGGACTTTTATATGTCCTCATATCTCTTCTATTGCCTGGCGTCTACAAGACAATGGGGAGGGCTACCTCGTGCACCCTTGGTTGGAGACAGCAAAAATTAAGATTATTATTCACAATTACAGATGCAAAATTGTTATGAGAATTATAGGAGAGTTAATGATGTTTTTACTGGAAGAATGACTTATGAATTGGCAGACAATATCAATAAGAGAATGTCTGATGAAGCTATGCAGCTGATCAGTATTTATGGTAGTTTCTTTATTCAGTTTCCCAAATTTACTTATATCAGAGTTGGTGGTTTTGATGGCGAACCCGTGAAGCTGCCCAGGTATGTTTTTGACCGCTTTGTATTGATAGAAGTGTGCGGTCAGTTGGCCCATGTAGATAAGAAATTCCCAATGAAGAAAGAATCTGGTATATCTTTTCCCGTCGAACTTGGACACTATTCATGCCAGTCAATTTAGAAGTGGGCTTGAAAAAGTTCAATTTTCAGTACTATAGTGCCAAACCCCAATTTGACAACAAAGGTTTTGCTCAGGACAATTTGGATTTTGGAACAAGATTTTCACACACTCCTCAAATGGAGGACTATTGGGAGGATTGTTCAGATGAATTTGAAGTAAGAAAGAGGCTTTGGTGTAGGTTCTCCTTAGGACAAATAGTTACTCTCAATTTAAATATGAATATTTCTGGAATAGTTGATAATGAGGAACAGGGGATTGATCCTCAATTTGAACAAATAAAACAATTACCTATTCCAGAAATTGATTGGAATAAAGATGAAAAAGATCGAATTGAGGTTAGAACCCTCCCGATAATAAGGAGAACTGAGAAATGGTTGAAGGAATGTAGACTAAAGGAAGTTCAAAATAAAGATTCCCAGCAATGTGCACCAATGGCTAAATCACCGTCTCCAATAAGCTCTTCTAATCGGCATATTACTATCTATGATGTAGGTACTCCCAAGCCAAAAACTGGAAGGGGTCATATCATCAAAGAATCCAAGAAAGCCCTTACAACTATTCTACCTCCTCGTGCCACTAGATCAAGAACTAAAAGCAGGAAGAAGAAGCAGATTTCTGAAAGAATAGTTGTGGACTTAAACTCTGAAGAGGATTTGGGAGAAGCAACAAGTGATAAAGGGTTTGATCCGCCAATGGCAGAAGAGATTAGTGCAAATCAACAAGCCGAGGTTGCATCAGATTCTGCCGATCTGATGGTGATATCAAATGTGCCTTCTGAACAATTGAATCCTGGTAAAGAAGTTCCGGTCCTTGCACCCAAATGGTTGGAAAGTTCAATCAGTGATAAAAGAAAAATAGTTCCATTTTCATTGCCATTGGAGGACATGGTTAGCAAGTGTCTAGGAAAGATTCCTAAATCCAAGAAGCTGAAAACAACATCCAGGGTGGACATTGACCCTGATACAGGGAACTGGAGTGCAGAAATAGCCCAGCCGACAACTAATGAGGAAGTTCAAGATCCCACAATTCAAGATTTCACAATAGAAAAAATAGATCTTGGGACTGCATCACATGCTACGTATGTGCATCATCTTGAAGCATCTACCAAAAGGATAGTCAGCCGTACCTGGAAAAATGAAAAAGATAAGAGGGAGTTGAAACAGACCTTACAATCAATGGCAGAGTATATCGATGCCATTCATTATCCAAATCCACAACCTGTTTCCCAACTACCTCTGTCTTTTGACCCAAAATCTCCGGTCAACCAGAAAATGCTAGATCAGATACATAGAAGCAAAATGGTGACTAAAGTGTTTGATGATTGGTTGGATGGTATTATCCAAAAGGGTACGGAATACATTAAGGAATTGAAGAATATATATGATGAGACTATGGCTACCATCGAAGATTTGAAAACACAGAATGCTTCATGGGAAAAAGAGGAAGGAAAATGGATGAATGTAATAAATCAAATTGGTGATGTTCAGAAGTATGGGGTAACGAAGTTTTTATCAGAGAAGAATTTGACAAGTCTGAATGATAATTTATTGTATGTAAGCAAGAGAAATATCGAATGGAGAAACTCAATATCCAAACAAGGACAAATTGAATTTACAAAAATGATCAAAGAAATAACTGAGTTCACTCAATCCTTACAGCATGATTTACAATGTATTGATGTGAAATATATAAAAGATGATGGGGAGCCAGAGAAGGATATCGATACTGTGGTTCAATCCTTCAGAGAGAAAATCAGTTTCGTTAAAGAAAACGATAACCTATTAATTGAGGATTTCTCTCAGATTTCAAAAGTAGAATCACTTCTTCACCTCTGTGTCGATGCACTCCCAAAGCACGCGAAAAAAGTGGCGAAAATTCGAAGAGAGAAAAATGTTTGGAAAGCACGGGTTAAACACATTGGCATCCCCAACTTCTCAAAAATCTAGGAATTTGTTACTGCACATCAGGAATGGAAGACACAACGTGTCTCCTCAGCAGAACAAAGCAAATCCGGAGATTCCAATCCACTGCCCCAGTCTTGATCTTGCTTACGCAATCTCTTTATTCAGTTATTCAATTGAAATTATGTTTAAAAAACTTTGTCTTTTAATGAGCTTGTAAGAAACTAAATCCCATATGGGTCAAAGTTTGTTTTAACTCTAGGTTTAAAAGAACAGTTAATTAGGGTAACTATATATATGTTTTTAGTTGCTAAAACTGATATATAGAATAGTGAAGAAGAAGACAAAAAAAAAAAATTAGCTGAACTTCTTGGTTTTACAATATATGTGATGATTGTTTGAAGAATTTTCATCTATGAGTGAAAAGAAGAAATGATTACTGCGTACTTAAATCTGTGTGTTTAAGTATTTGAAATCGGGTTTCTATGTGAACTCTCCTTTCAAGTGGTAATTATTCTTTCATTGGATAACTCATCATATGTGTTTTATCTTTTGCTAGTTCAGTAATATACATATTTATACGTCTGATTATTGTTGAGGATAGAATCTGTGTGTTCTATCCCTAAATAATATTATATGGAGGAAAGATACCGCATTCATAGCATGGTGATGTATGAATGTTAGTCTGCCTTAAACACTTTCTGGTTAAAAGTGTGTCTAAATGATTAAAATAGTTTGAATTCATTGAAGATTTTAAAGGGAGCTATACCTTAATTCAGAGAGGAATTATCCCTGATAGTTCACTCATTTGTTCTCAAAGAAAGGGTCATAGAGTCAGAACAATTTTATTTATTTTTTTAGAACAAGACAAATTTGTTAACCAACACTTACAGAAAGACATTTACAAACAGAAAAAGAATACTAAGGTATGTGAAAGGAACAAAGGATCATGGAATCCATTATTATTCAGTTGAAGATTCAAAGTTGTTTGGTTATTCAAATTTAGATTGGGTAGGACCATCAGATGATAGAAAGAGCACATCAGGGCATTGTTTTACATTAGGAGGTGGATTGATTACATGGAGTTCAAAAAAACAAAATACAATTGCATTATTGAGTATAGAAGCAGAGTATGTTGCATTAAATGCGACATGTACACAAGCAGTTTGGTTAAGAAGAGTTTTGGAAGATCTAGGAGAAGAACAAAAAAGTCCTACAATGATATTTTGTGACAATGGTGGAGCAATACAATTAAGTAAAAATCCGGTATTTTGTGCATGGACAAAACACATAAAACTGAAGCACCATTATGTAAGAGAGTTAATATAAGACAAGAAAGTTGAAATTCAGTTTTGCAAGTTAGAAGAACAGTTAGCAGATATTATGACTAAAGAACTAGGAAAGACAATACACTCAAAGTTGTAGACAAAGTTGCAAATACAAGGATTTGACATCAAGGGGGAGAATGTAGGAAAATTTAATGTTAAATCAGCAAAATGCTGATGAAGTTAAGAGATGCTGATGAAGTTAAGTGATGTTGACAAAATTGAACTGCTACTGCTGCTAAAGTCGTCTATTCTACAGTTCACTGGATATTTTGAGCAGGTTTTATTCTAATTTGAATAGCTGCAATTAATTCAGTAAACTTATATTTTTAGGGAAATAAATATAGGTTTTTAGTTATATTTTAATTGTTGTTTTTAGATGAAGTCAGTTGCTGTTTTTAGGAGATGATTTTTGGTATTCTTAGTGTCATGTCCCCTTCTCAAGCATAAGCCTTTCGGAAAGCCTTAGCCTATCTTTTTTAATTTCCCGTAGGCTATAGGGATGCAATCACAGAAATATTTTAATAATTAAACTTAAGTTGTTCGAAAAAGTAACTTTGAATTATATTTAAAACGAACAACTTTTGTTTATTATTAAGAAGGTTGTTTTTAAAAAAACTAAGTTGTCGGTTCTGGTTCGGATCCCGGTTCAAGTTCGCAGGTTCGGTTCATGGATTCGATACAAAAAAAAAATTGGGGTTGGGTTCGCTTTTGGGTTCGTATATATATTCATAATATAAATATAATATATAAATATTAATAATATTATAAACATATTAATAATATAATAATATATATCTATTATAATATTAATATTATAATTATATTATAAATAATAATATATTATAATAATATTCATAATATAAATATAATATATATATTTTTTTTTTGATACAAAAACCCTAGTTAGGGACCAGGGACCCATCAAAAATAGGGCCAAACCCTTCAGTCTATAACATTAGTCCAGAAAAGAGAGAAACATATCTGCCTATCTATGATAAACATTACATTAGTCTAGGGAGTGGGGCAAATTACCACGGCCTGCACTCCATTCATTCAAAGTCTATACCAAAAACAAAAGCATAAGAGCTAAAATTAAACAAAAACTGGACTACCAACAACTATCCGACTTATCTCTTTCTCCCCCCAGATCGACAATGCCCTCTCCATCGCACGCACAGGTGTAGAGCAGCTTAGCCCGTGCAGGAATAAGAACCTCAAGCTTTGCAGCCACTCCTTCGACCATCCTTCTAGTGTCCAAACCGTTCAGCAGAATGTCATGCAAGTGCCCCAACGAAGATTCATGGTTTTCTCCTATTTGATTGGACGACTCCACTAGGTCCTCATGAGTTAAAACCGACGCAATAGCTACCGACAGCATGGTTGCCACCGCAATGGACTGGGCGGCACCAAAAACATTCCACCGGCCTCTGGAAGTCCTTGGGTCGAGCAATAGATGAGGCTTGAGCCATAGATTCTCTGACATTAACCCCCTCCTGGCCGTCAACCTCCTCTGCAACCTTGAGTAGACGGAACAGCCATTCGCGCAAGATAGGATTCCTGATCTCCTTCTCAATGTCCTTCACGAATCCTTCCATCGCAACCTCCACCGAGATTTTCTACATTCTGTGCCGCAGAGTGTACTTCCTCTTCAATCGGCCACCAACAAACTTATTGACTCCAGAGCAAGGAATTTGCCTACAAGGAGCTGCATGAGGCCTCGCCTCCTTGCCCTTGGAGCCCGAGCCCTCAGCCACACCACCGTCCATCTCAAACAGAAACAAAACAAACAGGAAACAACTGGAATGCGAAAACCTGAGATGACCGCATCAAGAATGCACCTTGCCTTCTACACCACGCCACTCCCAGAAATGATAGAAACCTGCCAGCTTTCTAATCACACATGTCAAACAGCTCGCCACCTCACATCATAATGATTGTTTAATGTGCTAACCCGCTATCGGGAATATAATATATAAATATTAAATTATTAATAATATTATAAATATATTAATAATATAATAATATCTTATAAATATTATAATATATATTAATAATATATATAATATAAATTACAATAATATATTATAAATATTATAATATAAATTAATAATATATATAAGATATAAACTATAAAAATTTATAAATCTTATAATATATATAAAATATATAAATATTAGTAATATAAATTATAATAATTAGCCGATAGGCTTTTATAAAATTATATGTAATGTGAGCATTATAGTGCTCGAAAAGTTGTCTCACGCCTCATGCCGTAAAAACATTCAAGCCGAAAAATTTTCTAAAAATTGTCTCACGCCGTAAAAACATTCAAGCCGGAAAATTTTCTAAAAATTGTCTCACGCCATAAAAAAATTCACGCCGAGATATTTTCTAAACTTGTTGATTGTCCTATCAGCGTATTCCTTGAACCTCCTAAGGGCTCGGCTTTAGACACAAGACACAGGTTTCTCTCCCCCAATTCCGCAAGATTCGTATTAAAAAAACAAAAAAAAAAAAAAAACGTTAGTTCAATGCGGGTTCCCTACGGGTTCGCGATGGACGAACCCATCAGAATTTTTACGCACCCTATCCGCACCGAATGGCAAACCAGACCAGATTCAAACTGGACCCGGATCCGGTCAGAGCTCTAGCGAATCCAGTAACTTAGAAAAAAAATAAGTTTATAAAGTGTCGCTAGGAGGGGTACAAAAAGTAATGACACTATGTAGAGGGAAAAAATAGAAAAAGTAATTTCAAATTCTTTATTCTATCCCAAAAGGCTATATAAAGGGGTTTTGAGCTCAAAAGAACTTCTTGGCTAATTTCATTTTGCTCTGAATGAGGACTTGAGTTTTTCATATTTCTTGAGGACGAAAACCCTATTGGAATACTAGTTTCGAGGACGAAAACCTTCCTAGCTGGATAAGAGTGATTTCACCCTAAAATCACCATAAAGTGTCGCTAGGAGGGGTACAAAAAGTAATGACACTAAGTAGAGAGAAAAAATAGAAAAAGGAATTTAAAATTCTTTATTCTCTCCCAAAAGGCTACATAAAGGGGTTTTGAGCTCAAACGAACTTCTTGGCTAATTTCATTTTGCTCTGAATGAGGACTTGAGTTCTTCATATTTCTTGAGGACGAAAACCCTATTGGAATACCAGTTTCAGGGACGAAAACCTTCCTAGCTGGATAAGAGTGATTTCACCCTGAAATCACCATTGTGCTAACAAGGAGATTTTGGGGTTTTCTTCCAGTATTTTCCAGTGCATGTTATAATGGAAGATTTTGATGTTTTCTGAAGTGAGGATGATTTACTTCATGTTTGTTGCTGATTTTAATCCAGTTGTTGTTGTATGTGTTTTGTTTGGTGTTTGTTGGTGAAGGACAAGGGGTCGTACCAGTTTGTCTAGGCTGTACCTCCTCAAAAGAATTTGCAGTACCTTTGTGATGCTGGTTACTGTATTTAACAGCCCGTACAGCAGGGAGAGAATGGTATTAAAGGGTTGAAAGACTTGTTGTTTCAGTTTGAAGATTTTCCTTGCATAATCTCAGGCCGTACCCATACACAGGCCGTACTTTCCTGGAGGTGGCGTCTGATTGCTGTGAGGGAAATCACCCCTGTTTTTGGATTCTAGTCTGTTTTGGACTGCTGGCTGCTCCTCTTGCAGCTATAACTGGGTTATTGGGAGTTATTTCCATTTGGTTTTGTGTGGTTGGAAGGCCGTACTATAGTGTATGGGGCTGTTCCAGTTCGAATAAGTCTGCATGCAGTTTTGGAAGGATCTTTACCAGTCTATTCTCTAGTTTATGAAGCTGAACAGGCAGTTGCTGCCTCAGAAACAATTATATTGTTGGAGTTCTGCTGGCTGCTACTAGAATGAATGTTCAGTTCTGATTTTTCCAGTTTCATCAGTAGAGTTGACTAAATCCAGTCCAAATTGTGCCTACTCCATCATCTATCAGTTGCTAATCTCAAGTTATCTTGCTCATCCAACCAATGTGAGCACATCTACTTGTGTTTTCTACGTTCTATGGACTGATTTTGTGCGTAGCAATCAAGTTTGTCTGATCAGATTATTGACAGCAGCTTGCTTCAGTTGGTTTCTCTTCCTATTAGCATTTTGTAAGCATTTAACATTATTTTGTAACTCCGAATGATAGTACCACCGGGTTTCATGCATTGCATGTTCATTTCATTGTAAAATCGGATGGTATACCGCCAATTAGAAGTAAATTATCATAGAAGGTCTTGGTCGGTTCACCGCTAAACCGCTTTGCATGTTAAAGCCCGTTTTGGCATTGATCAGATCCACCTTATTATCAGCCACTTTGTCTTGATCGGATTCCGTTGTAATCTGCCAGCGGCTCTGCATTCATTCAGCACACTTGTCCGCCGAAGAGGTGTAGATTCGGGTCGGCTTTGCCGCCTATGTGCTTCTGGTCGGCTTGCTTCCTCTTCATCCTGCCAGTGCATTCATCTAGATAGCTGTGTGTGGTCCGAAACACCATATGCTCTCACCTTGCCCACAGCAACCATGCCCACAGCGGGAACTAGGTGATCAGAAAGTGTCAGGATGTTGCATTTGCATTTAAATATTGCAAAAAAATCAAAAAAAATTGGTGTGGGTTGTTACATTTAGCAACTATTTATTGTAGATCGACCTGACGATTTTTGGATGCCTAGTGTTAATGTTTTTTTTTGCTTTATCGCCGAGTTTGAAAAACTGCTTGAAGAACGCTTAATTTAGTTGTTTTTTTCCGTTATTTTTTGTCAATTGCAAACTCTATAATAATCGTCAAATTGCTGATCATTTTGTAATGAAAATCAGAAGTGATTATTTGTGTTGAAGTTTAGTTTGTAAGAACCGATTCAAGGAAGAAATTCAAGGAAGTCAATTCAGAATAAATAAATAAATTTGGCATATGATTTCAGTATTGCCCCTGTTCCATATAAAATTTTCTTTAACACCCAGTTCCCAAGTGGACACGGACATGAGGTTGTGGTGTCCTGTACTGATCTATAATATCTCATGTTCCTTAGGCTTGCTAGAGATTAACAGATTTTTATGTTGTCCTCCTTGAACTTTACTTCAAATTGACAGAGATAGAATGTAGATTAAACTAGAATTAATGTTCATAAAGCTGTTGGAAAGAAAAAAAAATTGTTATTGCATAAACAAGATGGAAACAACCATGGAAAGAGTAAAGTACAGCAACCATAAAAAAAAATGATACAAGTAAAATGACCTCGAAACTCTAGCATGGGGAAAAACAACTGGAAGTGGCATATGTCAACTTCTTCTCCTCCTTTGGCCAAAACAGTTGCAAACAGCTCAGATAACGCATCCTACAGAAATATCCCTACAACTATGTTCATTGAAAAGAGTTTCTGCACCACAAATCTTACTCCAACAACCAACTAAAACTTCCTAACTCTTCTTTTTACACTCACTCGTGTCTTTTAACTGGGCTAATGCATATTAATTGAGGTGTCCTGTTGTGAATTAAAAGGACCCCCGACCATCATGGAATGTGAAGAGTCCTCTGATGCTTTGAATAAAAGACCAAAATCACCACCAAAGTTTTCAATACACAACTACTGTACCACTTACAAAACTGCCATAACATATGCAAAACTGCCATGGCAGATGGAAAACCACTCCAACAATAATGCAACCCTTACCATGTTGTATCTTACAGTTGTGTCACTGTACAAAATGCTCTCGGTCTCAGCTCTTTTTCTGATGGAATTCTCATTGATTGATGAAGTAAAAAGTCTTCTGGATCACGAATAGGGATACATTTGAGTGCAACCCATGACTCAAACCTTAAAAGTGTAGTCCATGTTTACCCGCTCAGGTTTAATACTACAAAAAATGTGGTTCAAACTTACCCTACGTGCTTAAATTTTTAAGAACACGGTTCAAGCTTACTCCGCACCGTGATAGACATGGGAGTTTATTGAACTGTGCAAAACAAATAATGTTTTGGGCAGAGAGTGTCATGAGTTCTAACGTGTAAATATTTCAATTTTGTTATTGAAATGCAGCTGAAAAGTTGAATTATAATAGTTTTTAAATATATATAGTTCACAGTATTTTCAGAATCTATAATGTTTTATTATTTGGGTCAGCCATTTGAAGATAACGACGATAAAGGTTGTCTTTCTAGGACACAGAAAAGCCTAGAAGAAAGAAGGAACTCAAAGTATGAGACCACTTTGGAAACCTTAGGAGCGTTTCTTTCCAGGCCAAAAGAGGATTTATTTCCATTCACCTTATAATTTGTTTAAATTTTGTAGTCCCCGGCTTTAACGTCGTGACCAGACTTGGAGCAAACCGGAACGTGTCAATTCACCTATACCTGGCGTACCAAGGTAGTTACTTTCGGCGGTTTGTACCATCAACCCTTGTGTAAATCCCGTGCAACATTTCCAGGCAGAAAAAATAAAATAGAAGTATTTAGAAAACCCTCAATTAAGCCCCGATGGAAGATAACACTATGGTAATCAATCTGGTATTGAAATTTACCCTAGAAATAACTAACAACAATGTATACAGTTTGTACGAAAACAAGCAATAGATGTTACAATCCATCAATACGGATTAACTCCAGTTTCAAATTTGTAAAATAGATATAGATAGGACACATAGAGATCTACAATGTTGAAATGTAAAAATGAAGATGGGCGTCTTACAAAATCCCTGACAGTGCCCTTGTAGACGAGATACGGCACAAGAAGACCGAAGATGCCACATAGGGCCAGATTGCGCCTCGTCCAACGGAAATTCTGCTCCAAATTTTCTCTTGCTGCGCCCCATTCTTCCACAAATTTGTTCTTCTTCACCTCCATTCCGCCCGCCATAGTTAAACGATCCAACCTGATCCCAACCCAACTCTTGCAATGAGAAAAGTTTTAGTACAGAGGTGTGCCCAAACTGCACAAAATGATTTTGCCCTTCTATATAGAATGCAATTCTTTAAGAATTGAGGGGCCCCTCCCTTTTCCCACGTGACGAGGATTTTGTTCCCTCCTAACTTTAGTTATTATAGAATGGTCTCATGAAGGTGTTTTTTGTTTTGTTTTGTTTTTGTTTTGTTTTGGTTTTTTTTTTTTTGTTTTTTTAAATGAAAATGCCAAATTTTCTATTAATTATAAGATAAAAGAGAACACTTTCACAAAAAATAGTTTTGGTGGTATAAAGGCACACCTCAACAGTCGGTCATATGGGCATAGCCCAAAAAATTCTAAATAGTCAATGGGTATACACCCGTAAAAACATAATAGAAATTATAAAAACATAATATTATGCAAATTTAAGCAGCCAAAGCTACCCCCACAAATGCGAGATCCCTGTCATCTGGGTTACCCCAAATTGTTGCAGGGTCTGGGATGACATCTGGTGGTGCCCACACATCATCATTCTCCTAATTTTTATTCTCTGTATTTGGCTCCTAGTGCTATGGTGAAATTGCCAAATTTAAGCGTGGAAAAACTTTGGTGCTATCCCAACCTGTGTTGGTTGGATTGGAAGTACCAAGAGCAACCCAACCTGTATTGTCACTAGTAGGCCAACCTGCATTGTCACCTGTAGCACCTACAGGACGTCCTGATGTCCAGCCATGATTTCGTGGAGAGGACGAGCGTCTGCGATGATGAGGTGCACGGTGAGGAGGACGCTGTGAACGTGGCCGGGAGTCCCTAGCAAAACCACTCCTTCGCCTGTGGCCCTGGGAAGGTGAATGAGCTCTAACAGAGGAAGGAGAGGGAGGAACCCGTGCCACTATGTGAGGGGCATTACCCTAGTGATCCAACAATTCTTGTAAGTGAGCAACCTCAAGAGGTACCTTGTTTGCTTGAACTTGTATCTGCAAAAGAACATTAGAATAGATAATTGCTTTATTATAAAGAGAAACAGTTGTGCCAATGTGATTGTTTGAAAATACACAAGAATTATGATCTATCCAAATTGTGAAAAGAATCTCCACCTTGAAAATATGCCAAATCTAAGTAAATCTTGCAGAGAACCTGGGAGAATCACCCAGAAGTATTATCTACCATGAAAAAGGCTCTGGTCTGAAAGGCCTAAAGAAATCATAAATCCATAGCCAAAATTGTTGGGCTCTGGTGTAATACCAGGAGAGATGTTGAAAAGTCTTAGCTTGTCCACAAAAATGACAACGGGGATCCTAAACCCCAAGATGATGAAGCCTTGCTCCGACTGGCAAACCTTGAAATAGAAGGCACCGGGCAAAATGTGCTAGCTTTGGCTCTAGAATGGCCGACCAAACTGTGGAAAATCTGGTATGCCAAGCATTCATTGAATTATGTAGGAGCCATCACTTATTAAGCGTTACTATCATTAGCAAATGGGGCGAGAGCCACCTGTAACCAATCCTTGGCTTATAATGATTCATTGGAGTGTCTGGATGCCATTTCCAGTCTTTCCACCAAGGCTTGATGGAGTGGATTCTCACTTTGTGAAGCATTTCTGCTGGAATAACACTGACAATTCCATCATAGGTAGCCTGATCATTTCTTGGAAGGCCAAATTTATCTCGAAGAGGTTCCCATGCCATAAGGCTCATGGTGGGTCTATGAAAAATATCCTGAAGAGTTTGGATACCTCTTTTATGAAATCGAAGAGCTTTTATGCCAGGGAATTTGGCTAATGGCTAGCCTACAGTGGACAAAAGAGGTGACCACCAGATGTTCTGTTGATTGAATTAAAGACCATCTCAAAATCCATCTCCAATCCAGCAGAGCCATGGTTTAACTTTCTCCCAGGCTTTCCCAATGCTCTTAGCCACAAATGTACCTAAAATTTATACTGGCTCTCTCATGACAAGGATTTTTGAAAAACCAATCTGTTTCCATGCAGGCTTGTTTACAGGATGTCCCATTTCAATATTGTGTTGGAGTAAAATTTTCCATGCCTCATTACCAGAGAGAGCATGAATGATCCATTTAACACACAAAGCAGTGCCTTGGCGCTGGGTAGAAAGAAGACCAAGGCCACCGAAACCTCTGGGTAAGCAGCAAAACTCCCATGCAACACAGTGAAAACCATGGCGAGTTTCAGAAGAGGTCCAAAGAAAATCCTGCAAAAGTTTTTCCAGTTTGGCATATGAGGCTTTGGAAGGGGCCCAACAAGAAGAGTAGTAAACATGGGTTGCTGCCTAAAACTTTAGAACATACCTAGAATTGCCAACTAGAGAAAGTGGCTTAGTAATCCAGAAGGTAAGTTTTTATTCCACGCGGGAAAGAACTGCTTGCCAGAGATTTGCAGAAGTGCCTTGGAGGGCAAATGGGATGCCTAGAAATTGGAAGATTTCTCCATGAGCAACCCAATGCCAGCCATACTGTTGAAGCCAATGAGGAATGGGAAGATTTGATTGCCTGTAACATAGAGTTTTGTGCCACTGGATGGAAGAACCTAAGGCTAGACAAAAGGTCTCAAGACATCCAAGAGCATTTTTAATTATAGTTTCCTCTTCCAGTAAAGTTAAAAAGGAGTCATCTACAAAATGACCATTAACTAGCCGGCTAAAAGAACTAGGTAGAGAAATTCCATGAACAAGCCCATTTGACACAAAATGAGCAAGAAGGTATCCAAAGCCTTCTGCTACTAGCACATACAGGGCTGGTGCAAGAGGACATCCTTGGCATATTGAACGAAAGAGGTCAAAGCTATGAGATTGTTGCCCATTGATAATGATACATGCAGAAGCATCTGAGAAGAGCATTTTGATAAATTGGATGAAGGATGGACCAAACCCTAATGCTGCAAGCATTGCAAGAATAAAATACCATTCAATCCGATCATAGGCCTTAGCAAAATCAATTTTGAAGAAAATGGCTTTTTTATCAGATTTTCTTGCCCATTCCATTCCTTCCCAGACAACAATGATATTGGCTAAGATATACCTAGATTTAATAAATCCAGTTTGTTTAGGGCGCACAATCAATGGGAGCAAATTGAGAAGATTTAGCTAAAGGGCTTTGGCAATGATCTTGTAGGAAACATTGAGGAGCGTAATGGGTCACCAATTGCAAATGTCTTCAGGATTTCCAGCTTTAGGTATGAACTTTATATTCCCTTGGTTAATAAGTTTGCCTAGAGAGTTAGAATGAAAAAGATTCAAGGTAAACATTATGCAAATCCTTTCCTAAGCAGTCCCAAAGGGCTTTGTAAAATTCACAAGGAAAGCCATCAATTCCTGGAGCTTTGTCATCAACCATAGAACAAACTACTTCCTTGAGGTCTTCAATGGTCAATAATTGATCACAGAAGTGAGTCTAGGCTGAAGCAGCTTTTTTTGGAACCACTAAAAGTCAATCTTGTAATGCAATTTGTCACTCAGAAGTATAGTCTTGAGCTGTGAACACTTTTTTATAATGTCTTACAAATGCCTGGAGAATGTCAGGTAGTTCTGAAAGAACAATATTATCCTCCTTGATTTGCTTAATACTGTGCGAGGAATGTCTAGCTTGAAGAGCTAGAAAGAATTCCTTAGAGACACAATCACCTATTTTGAGCCAGTGCATCCTGGCTTTGAGTTGTGCTCCTCTAGCAGCATAATTATCAACCATTTGCTTTTGATGTCTTAAATTGGCAACATTCATTTGCAGAGAAGGAGAAAATGGATCAGCAGTCAATGTTGCAGCGGCTGTTTTCAAAGCAATAGTTGTAGCCTCATAAGATCTTCTAAAATTGGCCAGTTGATGGCCATAAATGCGAAGAAACCTCGCAGTACGGGTGATGGCATCATTCCACCACTATATCCAGCCAGTAGAATGCAATGGGCAGCATTTTAAATTCTATATAGTTGCAATGTGTGCCAGGGTGGGTTGGTGAGATAGCAAAGAGGTGTTAAGGAAAAACTAAGACTTAGTAACGCGTGGCTGTGTGACCTGCCATTCAATGGAAAATTGAATTGGAAAGTGGTCTGATAACGTCACATCCACTAATGGATGTACTGGGAGGGTGTATGATGTGGCAAAAGAAAAGAAAGATTGGGCCAAGATCATGGCATGATCAAGGCATTTAAAAACTCTATAGATAATGCTTCTGGATTAAACTATGTATGATTTTTTTTCCTCAATGTTTCGAGTCACACTCTGTGAACCATCATTAGGAGAAATGAGAGCATGAGAACAAAAATGATAAATTGCAGACTTGAGACTATCTTAAAAAGAAGAGGGGATTGGTGTGATGCAGGAACCAAGAAGAGACTAGTGGGATAGGGGCAGCCTATTACATCACAAGGCACAAATGAAGAGAAGAGAAAAACAATTAAAAAAAAGGGTAATATGAGTGACTAGATAAATATCCAAACTATTTAATGGGTAAGGACAACACCTAAATTACATATAAATAAAAAATAAATTAGGAAGACTATGGCAATAGCATAGATATCTTAAAATATAAAAAGAAGATTATATATATATATATATATATATATATATATATATATATATATATATATATATATATATATATATATATATATATATATAATGTAATACTTAAGACAATACCTATACAATTAGATATCAATGGAAAGTAAAAACTTATAAATAACAACTAAAAAAAGGAATGACAATAAATATATCATAACAAGTGAAAAGAATCACAAAGAATAGGAACCAAACTAATCACAAAGCTTAGGTTTATAGAGCTAAGAAAACTAAGGAACCAGGTCAAACAGAACATGGAGGAGAGAAACCAAGAAAATCATGAAGAAAACAAATATAAATAGATACCAACTACAAAAAATGCAAGTAATTTGCAAACAATAGTCAACACTTACGCAAAAGAAAACAATAGAAAGCCTAGACCTATTAAAAGACACGAAAAAAGAGAATATATAAAAAAATTTATATATATTGGCCATAAATAAGCAAAACTAAATTAAAAAACTTAAAAGACCTAAATGACGATACCAAGATTAATAGAGAAGTAACAAGAGATAACACAAGACCACTAAAGAAGGAAGCAAGGAAAACAAAAAGTAATGCCAAAAAGAAAGGAACCACCTAAATGGAAAAAATAAAAGATAAAAACCTAAAAATAATACAAAAATTTACAAGAATAAAATTATACAAAGGAATATATTAAAACCTAAGTGTGTGTGTGTGTGTGTGTGTGTGTGTGTGTGTGTGTGTGTGTGTGTGTGTGTGTGTGTGTATCTTTTGAATAAATTTAATTAGATATAAATGTACTAATTGGAAAACATGGAAAACAAGTTAAAGACAAAAGACCTAAAAGACAAAATACAATAAAACAATGATAACAAAATAAAAAGACCAAACAACGAGAACAAGGCAACAATAACCAAACAAATTACCATAACTCTATCATAAGAAAATGAAAGGCAAATGTGTCGGAACGAGACAAGAAACTTCATTGAAACGAGGAAGGGAGAGGAAGAGAATCAAGACAGCTCCGTAAGAATGAGTGAGACAAGGAGAGAAATGGGCGAAACATAAGAGAGAGTATGGGAAACCTAGAGTGCACTAGGGGAGAGGAAAAAGAAAGCAAGCAATGGGGAAGAAGAGAGGATAAAAAACCGACAGGGGGGATAATGGAGGAGGAACCAGAAGATAGGACTATAGGAGGAGCTAAGGGATGCATGCTGGAGAGTTGGCGAGGTGAGGAGAGGATAGATGGACCGGGGGAGTTAAACAAGGTAGAGGGAGGCAAAGGGGGAGAAATAAGGGAAGAAAGGGATGAGGGCGGACAAGAGGATGGGAAGGAACAAGGTGGGGAGGGGACAAGGAAGGGGAAGGGAAAGAGGACAGGGATTAGGAGGGGGGGCGAACACGAAGGGGAGGACAATGGTTTCAGAGGCGGGTGAGTAGGGGTTGCCAAGAGTGAATTATATTTCATCCCTCATCTTGGTTAAGGTTAGAGGGGTGATTGGTAATTTCTATAGCTTCTTTAAGTTTCCTTTTGAAATAGTTATCTTCTCTGACTAGAATTTGAGTGTCTTCCAGTCAAATGTGGTGTTTGGTTTTTGAGGAGTGCTCAGCAAGGGCTAATTTTTGGATTCTTTCATGTTTAATATCAGTGCTATGCTCTCTAATTCTAGTGCAAAAAGGGTGACCCGTCTCTCCGATGCAGGGTGTGCCACAAGAACAAACTACTTTGTGAACACCAAAGTTCAGGAAGAGGTCTCGAGAGTCTTTGGGTGAAGGAATGCGGTTCTTAAGGGTGGAGATGGGTTTGAAGGCATAATGAATGCCTTGTTCAAGAAGAATCTTAGAGATTTTGTTGGAAATGCCTTCTATGTAGGGGATAGATGCCCTAGGTAGGGGGGAAAGTTGAGACTCATTAGGAAAAGAATAGAAACGAGATTTGGCTTGTTTGAAAGTTCTAGAGATGAGTTTGCTTTTAAAACCATTCAATTTGAAGACTTTGTAGAGGTGGGCGAGTTCCAAGTCTAAGTTATCCTCATCACATAGGTGGAAAGCCCTGGTAGCTAGAGTTTTAAGGACCTTAGCTTTTTCGGTAGGGTGGTGGTGAGAGGCTGCATGCAGGTACAAATCAGTATGGGTCGCTTTCCTATAGATTGTACAGCCCAAGACACCATCAGGTTTTTTTATGAGCAAAATATCCAGGAAAGGGAGTTGGTTATTGGTTTCCAACTCTTTGGTGAAGGAGATGCTTTGGGCTATGTTGTTTAGGTGCAAGTTGAAATCTTCAAGCTTCTCGCGACCATGGGGCCAACAAATGTTGGTGTCGTCGACATATCGTTTCCACCACTTTGGTTTGAGGGGAAATGAGTTGAGGACAGTATCTTTGAAATACTCCATGAAAAGTTTAGCCATAATGGGAGAAAGAGGGGATCCCATGGCAATTCCATCTAATTGCTCATAGACTACTCCTTGGATAAAGAGGGGATCCAAGGAGGTGATTTCTAAGAGGTTGCTTTCTTCCAACCTTTGGTCTTTGATAAATTCAATGAAATGGGAAGAGTTCTTGATGAAGGAGTTAGATTTACCAACAAGAGGGGCAATGATCTTGGCAAGGTAGGCCGCAATCTTATAAGTGAGGGAGTCAATGTTGTCAACGATGAGTCGAAGTGGGATGCCAACCTTGTGAATTTTAGGAACGCCATAAATGCGAGGGCAAACTTCTTTGGTGGGAAGGAGCTTCTTTTTGCTATCGTCGTCAAGAGAGGAATGCGAAATGGCTCTTTTAACTTTGTTAAAAATTTGGGAGATAGGATTGCGAGGAAGGATCCTGTAGCTGTCATTGTCAGATAACATATCTCTCATCTTGGATATGTAGTCATGTCTGCTCATGATGACAGTGGCATTACCATTGTCTACCTTGACAATGACGAGATCTTGGTTGCTTAATAAGTTGTGGAAAGCACGGAGTTCAGCTATGGGATAGTTGCACTTGGGAGGCTTGGCGTGTCTTAGGGCGACAACACAATCTTGTTTGACTTCCTCGGCAATATCATTTGGTAGAGAATGAATGGCATTCTCAATATTGATGAGAAAGTCAGAGAAAGGAATGGCGCGAGGAACGATGGCAAAACCAAGACCTCTCTTAAGAAGGTTGACTACAAGAGGGTCTAAGGGTACATTAGAAAGGTTAACCACCAGTTTGTTTTCCCAATCTTGGATAAGGTTACGGTTGAGGGATGGTCTCAAATGCGGTGAAAGAGAAATCAATTGGTTAGACCAAATGGGTGGAGGAGGAGGAGAAAGGGGACACGAGGCAGAAGAGGAGTTGACAGTCAAAATGCATGGGATATCATCATCTCGAGATGATTCTATGGTTGGGATGAAAATTGGTTGGTTGTTAGAAATGGTTTCCATTGGATGAGGGTTGGGTCTTGATTTGTGGACTGATTTAAAAACTCTGTCAGACCCAACTCAAAAATTACACCAAGTATGCCAGAAAGGATGGGATTGATGGCAGCCAGTATTGGGATTGTAGAAGCTAATTTATTACGCATATGAAACCACGCCTCTCTCTCGCCAGCTAGCCAGCGAAAAGGTAGAATGCCATCTTTAAAATGTGTCATCTCAACCATATTGAAATCCCCACAAATAAGCCAGGTGGCAACCAATAGAGAGTCTGTAATCCACTGCCAAACAGTAGATCTTTCTACTGCATAATTCGATGCATAAACATTAATAATCCCAAAGGAATGATTGCCAACATTGAGAAGTGTCTAGACTAAATAGTTAGTGTGGCCCACCCCACGGGCTACCACTGAATCATGCCACCAAGGGGACAAAATAGTAGAAACGCCACCTTTTCCAACCTTATGAGCGGTGCAATATAATTTACTAGGTGGCCAAATGGATTGGCAAGTCGAAGATAATAGAATGCCTGTAACTTTAATCTCTTGTAGGCACATCACATCAAGTGCAGCATAGTGTTGGTTAGTAGCTCAAACAGAGTACTTTCTAGTGAGGTCAATTAGACCTTAGACATTCCAAGAGAGAAATTTCATTGCAAATCCTCCACCATTTCCCCAGAATCTAGATTTTCAAAGGAAGAAATGTTAGAAATGAAAGCAACACTACTTCAATGGAAATTTGATTCGAGATAAATTTCATCAATCTTTTACTGTGTTATTAATGGAGATTGTAACAAAACATAAACCCACAATACAAACATATACCAGAAGCATAATGAAGGACATAACACAAGTGTTTAACGTGGAGAAAACCCTTTCGGCTAAAAAACTCCACCAAAAAAAGAGGTCAAGTTGTATTATCTTCACAAAAGGAGATTACAAATATATTCACTTCCTCTGTCCTCCAACCTTCTCTCCGGCAGAACCTGGGTACCTATAACTGTTATATGCATCTTATCTACTATGCTATAGTATATATAGAATTTATACAACTTCAAGACACTTGTTAAGAGTCAACAAAACAACCTTGGGCGCCCATGGCCAAGAATAGGCTCTTACGGGGTCATAAATGTTGTCATACATGCATCCTACACTTGGGAAAATGTGCCCATGCAAGCTTGAATGCCTTGGGGCTAAAAATAGCCACTTATAGCATCTTATGACGCGTCATATGCTATTATAAGTGTCATAGATTCTTATGACAACTTACAGTTGTCATAGAATCTCTTACACTCTCTTACGACATCTATGACGTGTGTCATAACACTAAAAATAGATTATTCCTCCACATACGCACCCCACTTTGACCAATTACCATTTACCATAGTAAATGACATCTTGTAACTACTGTCAATAACTCTGGGACTTACCATGCAGTAACTCCATAATTAGCGTGGACAATAAATAATTTTTACCATTGCCGGTGAAACTTATACATCCCTTATGGGTAATTATAAATAATAAATGGAATGATACAATAATGGGATTTACAAGGTTAATGGCACCTTATCCCAACATTCTCCCACTTGACATTATACATTGTAAATTAACCCATAGGAAATCAAATGAAAAATAATCAGGCACTAGAAACAAGGCCCATGGCCTCTCTGCACCACATGAACTTCTCTATGCTCACAGGCTTGGTCAATGAATCTGCAACATTCTCCTAAGTGTCTATCTTCTTCAGCTCAATCTCTCCATTTGCAACCAACTCTCAAACAAAGTGATACTAGACATTAACATGCTTAGTCCGAGCATGATACATGGGATTCTTGGCCAAACAGATAGCACTCTGGCTATCACAACCAATTTGAATGATCCTGCAATCAAAACCAATACTTGTACACAGTCTCCCCAACCAAACTGTCTCCTTAGAGACATGAGTAGCAGCCATATACTCTGCTTCTGTGGTGGACAAAGCAACTGTGGGCTGCCTCTTACTCATCCAACTCACTGCACCTCCAAACAAAGTAAACACATAGCCACTAGTGGACCTTCGACTATCCAAGTCACCTGCCCAATCTACATCAACAAAACCTTGTATGTCCAAAGATTTATCAGCACTATCAGTACCAAAATAAACCAAATAATGATCAAGAGTACCTACAAGATATTTAAACACCCTCTTTGCATAATTCCAATGTTGTCTACCAGGGTTAGACATAAATCTACTCAAAACTCCCATTGCTTGGGCAATATCTGGTCTAGTGCAAACCATTGCATACATCAAACTCCCAATAGCACTAGCATAAGGCACATTAGACATATCCTCAAAATCATCCTCAGTCTTTGGACACATATCTAATGAAAGCTTAGTACCAATGGGTAAATGAACTCTAACTGGGTTACAGTCCTGCAAACTAAATCACTGCAAAATAGTATTCACATCCTTACTTTGTGACAACCAAAGCTTTATGTTAACTCTATCCCTTCTGATCTCCATTCCTAAAATATACCTTGCAGCACCAAGATCATTCATCTCAAATGCACCTGAAAGTTGGGCTTTAAGCTCATTGACCATACCGTTAATATTGCTGAAAAACATGTCATCAACATACAAAGCAATAACCAGTATAGAATCATCAACACAATGAATGTAAACACAATGATCCTCCTCAATTCTAACAAAATCCAATTTCAAAACAAATGAACCAAAAATTTGATACCACATTCTAGGGGATTGTTTCAGACCATAAAGAGACCTTTTTAACCTGCAAACCCGATGTTCTTTTCCTTTTACCTCAAAACTTGTAGGTTGTTGCATATAAATTTCTTCTTCAAGATCTCTATGCAAGAATGCAGTCTTAACATCCATTTGCTTAATCTCCCAATCATAAGCTGCAACAATGGATAAGAGAAATCTAATAGAAGTCAATTTAGCAACAGGAGAGAATATCTCACCAAAATCAATTCCCTCTCTTTGGGAGTAGCCCTTGGCTACCAATCTAGCCTTGTACTTCTCTAATGACCCATCTGCTCCAAACTTCTTCTTGAAGACCCACTTACAACCTATGGCCTTTCTTCCTTTGGGCAAATGAACAAGATCCCAGGTGTTACAAGATTCTAAAGCCACCATCTTCTCCTATATGGCTAATTGCCATGACTCACTATCATCTGTAGAAATAGCTTCCCTGTAGGATCTAGGTTCATCGTTAGTACTCAATAAAGCATATACACAACGAAAATCTAGTGGGCTATACCTGTTAACTAGATTCCATTGTCTTGTGGATCTCCTCAAGGGTGGAGTAAGAGACTCTATTCATTCCTCTGCATGATCATCTGCACCAACTTCTTCTGTAACAACATATTCATCTTCATCAGAATTACTTGAATCTTCTTCTTCTTCTTCACCCCCCAATCCATCATTATGTTCTTCCTGAGGTGCATCTTGCTTCTCTAAATCAAAGTGCACCTTTTTTACCTTTTCGTCTTTTTCTTTTGGCTTCTCAAGTTCAGAAATAGCTCTAAGTTCCCTGAAAATAACATCTCTAGAAAAGATAATCTTACGGGTTAGTGGATTCCAAAGCTTATAACCTTTCACATTATCACCATATCCAATGAATGTACATTTTTTAGCTTTTGGATCCAACTTAGATCACTTTTCCTTAGGCACATGAACAAAAGCCTCACAACTAAAAACCCTTAAATGTGAAACAGAAGGTTTCTTATCTTTCCACACTTCATAAGGTGTCAAATCAAGAGCCTTATAAGGAGATCTATTTATCAAGTAGCAAGCAGTACACACAGCCTCTGTCAAAAAGCATTTATCCAAATGTGCATCACTAAGCATACTTTTGGCCCTTTCCATAATTGTTCGGTTCATCCTTTCTGTAATACCATTCTGTTGTGGTGTATACGGAGTTGTCTTTTGTCTGATTATACCTGCATGCTTACAAAACTCATCAAATTCCTTAGAGCAATATTCCCCTCAATTGTCAGATCTTAATTTTTTATCTTTAAACCTGATTGGTTCTCTACTAAGACTTTAAATTCCTTAAACTTTGTGAAAACTTTAGATTTATGTTTCATAAAATAAATCTATGTATATCTGGATACATCATCAATGAAGGTAACAAAATAACGAGATTTTCCATCAGATTCATTATCCACAGGTCTAAACACATTCGTATGAATAATTTCTAACTTCTCTTTTGCACTATTGCTTCCTGAAGGAAATGATTTTCTATTTTGTTTACCAAACACAGAATGCTCACAGAAATCAAAGTGCTCATCAAAATAGGAGAAACCATCCAACAAATTTTTATGCTTAATAGTTTTTAATACATTATTGCTTGTGTGGCCCAATCTACGGTGACACAACATACATGCATTTTTAATATTAGCCTCAGATACATAGGAGGCATTATAAACTGTAGTGGCTTCAAGCTTGAATAGGCTTCTGAATCTCTTCCCCTTCACTACCACCAAGTTCCCTATCACTAATCTGCAGCCATGCTCGTCAAATGTCACATGCATTCCCAAATCATTCAACTTCAAAATTAAAATCAAATTTCTAGCTAACCAGGAACATGCAAAACACTAGGGAGGGTTTTAATCCTCCCATCGCTGAAACACAACAATAGCTTTCCTTTCCCGACAATTGAATATGAGGAGTTGTCACCAAGGTAGATGTTACCTCCATCATATTCTTCATATGAGGAGAACCATTCCTTATGCGAGGTCATATGAAATGAGCATCCTGAGTCAACCAACCAATGATCATTAGAAACAAGATTACATGCAGAAAGTAAAACTTCTTCACCTGCATTCAAGGACTTATCCAAAGCACTCTCCCACTGTTTCTTGGGGTTTCTACACTCCTTCACATGTCCCTTTTTACCATAGTTCCAACATTTAACTCTGTTCTTTTTACCAGGAGTCTTAGACTAGCCCTTGGACTTGTCCTTAGCCCCTTTTTGATCTCCTTTAGGTCCTCTTTCCTTAGACCTTCCCCTGACACTAAGAGCATCCCCTGAACTATCTGAACTCTTCTTCCTTAATTCCTGTGAAAGTAGCACTGAAACAAGAGCATCCAACTTCAGATTCGCAAGGTTAGCAGTGATAGCAAGGATAACATTCTCCCAAGACTCAGGTAAAGAACAAAGAAGTAAGATACAATTATCTTCCTCACTAACCTCAACATCTACTGAATCAAGCTAACTCACTAACAAATTAAAAGAATTTAAATGCTCTGCAACTGATTCACCTTCTCACATTTTCATGGAAAATAATTTTCTTTTTAAATAAAGTTTGTTTACCATACTCTTGGCTTGATAGATCTCACCCAACCATTTCCACAACTTATATGCAGTCTCTTCTTTATCGACATTCAACATGACAGAGTCTGAAAGACACAACCGGATGGTTCCCCGTGCCTTCTTATCCACTCTATCACACTCATCTTGAAAGACATCATTGGGTTTCTACTTTTTTTGAACAGCCAACCATTGGTTTCTTTCTTCCAACAAATCTTCCATTTTCAATTTCCACAACTCATACCCCGTTCCGTTGAACTTCTCAGTGTCCAATCAAGAGGTTGATGCAACAATGGATGCAACCATAATAACAACACAAGATCTGTAAAATAAACACAACCAAATCTCCCACTGTAGCTACAGCTTCCACACTACCACCCAAGAGTCAAAGTTGGCCAGGCTCTGATACCAAATGTTAGAAATGAAAACAACACTACTTCAATGGAAATCTGATTTGAGATAAATTTCATCAATCTTTAACTATGTGTTATTAATGGAGATTGTAACAAAACATAAACCCACAATATAAAAATATACTAAAAGTAAAACGAGGCACATAACACAAGTGTTTAACATGGAGAAAACCCTTTTGGATAAAAAACTCCACCAAGAAAAGAGGTCAAGTTGTATTATCTTCACAAAAGGAGATTACAAATACATTCACTTCCTATGTCCTCCAACCTTCTCTCCGGTAGAACTTGGGTACCTGTAAATTGTTATATGCATCTCATCTACTATGCTATGGTATATATAGAATTTACACAACCTCAAGACATAAAATGACTTCTTACAAGCCCATAACACTTGTCAAGAGTCAACAAAACAACCTTGGGCATCCATGGCCAAGAATAGGCTCTTACGGGGTCATAAATGTTGTCATACATGCATCCTACAACTGGGAAAATGTGCCCATGCAAGCCTGAACACCTTGGGGCTAAAAATAGCCACTTATAGCATCTTATGATGTGTCATATGCTATTATAAGTGTTATAGATTCTTATGACAACTTACAATTGTCATAGAATCTCTTACACCCTCTTACGGCACTATGACGTGTGTCATAACACTAAAAATAGATTATTCCTCCAAATATGCACCCCACTTTGACCAATTACAATTTACCATAGTAAATGACAACCCGTAACTACCGCCAGTAACTCCGAGACTTACCGTGCAGTAACTCCGTAATTACCGTGGACAATAAATAATTTTTACCACTGCTGGTGAAACTTGTACATCCCTTATGGGTAATTACAAATAATAAATGGAATAATACAATAATAGGATTTACAAGGTTAATGGTACCTTGTCCCAACAAGATAAGTGATTCTACATGAATTCAGTGAGGTTTGACCCAAATTGAATAGGAGTTTGCTACTTTTTAGCCTCCTGAATAATATCGCCCTCCTCAGGACATTCTCGGCTATGAGAGCACCGGCGAGGCGATAGAGATGTATTTGAACTTGGGCATGACTTGGGTGGTGACCTTTGTTGTGATGGAAAAATAGTAGAACCCTTGAGGTTGCCCTTCCCTCCTTTTGTAGAAGGCTTTGAAACATCCTTAGTTGGTTCAACATCTTTAAGAGTCTCCACAGGAGCCTTAGCCTTATGTTTGCAAGTGACAACAGTAGCCCAAGTGTCCACTAGTTGAGAATCTGCCTCCTTGGACACAGTATCTATGGGACTGGGCTGAGCAGCCTCCCTGGGTGGAGCCCGGGTGCAAGGCACAACAAGAGGGCAATCCCTAATTTTATGCTCGGCTGACTGACATCGGTAACAAGTTTTTGGAAAATTAAAGTAGGTATCTTTCTGAGTATGCCGAAGGTGACCTATTTGAATATCAATGAATTCCTTGAGGTCCTTTGAAAGATCCACCTCTACACAGATGCATTTTTTAGGGTGAGCTTGAAAAAACCTATCTGGTTCGATGCAAATTACTCTTCTTAGAGAAGAAGCAATATCATGCAAGAAATGCAAGCAAGGCAAAGGCAAACCAAGGAATTCAATCCACGCAGGGAACTAGAGTTTAGTATCATCAGAAACCAAAAAATCACGGGTCCACTGTTGGAAAACAAGCAAGGAAGACCGAACATACCATGGGCCATGGTTCAAGATTGCTTGAACATGGCTAAATTATGTAAAGTGGAAAAGGAAAAATCCTTTGGTCAGATTCTAAACCATATCAAGGCAGACCCCATGAGGGACCCAAGCCTTTTGAACCCAGTCTTTGAGCATAGATTTTAGTAGTATATGGTTTCATATAAATTTTAATTTAAGTGAAATGAAATGAAAGAAATGAAAGATTTTAATAACGTCTACGAGACAAACAATCTAAGGGACCCAGAAAATGATTAAAGACATTTTCAATCTCCTTTCGAGGTCAAATCTCTTGCTATGTATCTTAACCAATAAACTAGCCATATTGGGAATCTGAGCCTCCTTAAATAACTCACTAAAACTGTCCACACTCCAACTATTTTCAAACTGGCTTCGAATATCTACATATGTAGCACACTCAATGATGAAATGTCATTCAATTTCAACCACCCCTTTGTTGCAAAAAATGCATGTTCTTTTAGCCTACTCTTCTTTGGGTAACATCCATCTACCCATCTCACATCTAAGACGATGGGACCCAGTCCTCAACTGAGCAACTAAAATCCTAGCTTTTCCCCTGAGAGCAGCCCACATATAGTCTTTTTCAACATGCTCCCACGTGGGATTGAACTCTTTAACATAAATTTCTTTTTTTTTGGCCAATCTGATTTGACCACATGGCAGTCCTAAATTTATCTAACACAAACTTTTTTGTTTCCTCCTTATTGTTAGGACAATCATGCAAGCTAATGTCCCACTTACTCATCCACTTACTGTTCTGCTTCATCCACATCTTCTTCTTACAGTCTACACTCTCCCCCACCACCATTTTGGGCTAGCGATACTTATCCATATTTTTCACCTTTTTTAATTAGGAAAATTTTCTTATAATGGCGGGTTGTTATTTTAAAGATTGAAAATAAGTTGTCAGAAAATAGGGGGAATTGAAATTATGCACTCACTTCATAATGAAAAATATGTTACATGATTGCACACTTTTTCTTCCTTCTATTTTTATATTTCCCTCAAAAAATTACCTTTAAAATCTCTCTAATTCACACAATTTTATGGTAAAAATATATAATTTACCAACTATTTAAAATAAGCAAAAATAAATAAAAAATCATAGGATCACTAGCTCCACAAAAAGATCTTTAAAAATTTGAGTAGGAACTGCTAAACAAAATAAGCTAAATAGCCCTATAGGACTTTGCTCTTAGTCCCTCACATAGGAACTCTAGCTAGGGGTGAAATTAGATGGTTGTGTGTCTATCTTTAATTGTAAAATACAATCAATTTTTTTAAAGAATGTATTAAATGTAAAAAAGAAATTCTCTGTGAACTATTAAAAAAGTCTAAATGATTATAATAATAATTGCACACAAATGTGCTTGGAAAGAGAGGCTTGTTGTTAAAGGACAAAGTAAAACAACATAAGTGAATAGTGGAAAAGAGATAAAAACACAAATAGTAAAGTGATTGGATATATATATAAGAGAATGACTATAAGATCGTAAGATGAAAAGTGCATTCCTAGTATTTTTTCCTATTTGTTTTGGAATCACTTTGGCCATTTTATCTTAAATGCAATGACTATTGTACAAGTGATGTATTTCTATATAAAAGTTGGTGAACGACATGAGACTTGACTAAAGCTAACTGCACTCATCTAAAAGGTCCAAACCCGATTTGCAATTTTTCATTCCTTGTCATAGGTTGAACTTGTAGGTGCAAATCTAAACCTAGTTCAAAATCACAATTGCAATTTTGACCCCAAACTCTCAAATTCATATTTAATTATGGGACTAAGTTGACCCATTTCCAACTAGTCGTTACTTACCAACTTAAGCGTGAAATATTCAAATATGTGCATTAGGGCATTATGTAAAAGGATAAGCTCTAATTCATTTGAATCATATAGAGGAAGGATCATAAATAGCTCAATTACACATTACATCATCATTACAAGAGCATAACATTAGCATCTACATCAATAAGAACATATTAAGCACTTGCATGGCTACATAAAGTGCCTTCGAACTTATCAAAAATATTAAATTGATCTAAGGGTTTGACTAAGGTAACAAGAGGGGGGTTAGGTGCCTCCAATGTCAGGCATAACAAACTCTACTAATGTATATTAACACCACTGTGTTTAGATAGTTAATGTGAACAAAATTCTAAAGAAATCAAATTACAGGTTCAAAGACACAATAAAAGGTCAAATTTGTAGAAAAATTCTAAGATTATAGATGCAAGGTTCAAATCTACAATTATAAAATTGACCCAAAGCATACCAGGCAATCAATTTGATAGTTTGTTGAGAACTGTCTAATGCAATTCTAAATTCTAAATGTGTTGGAGGAACAACAAAATACCATCTCACATAATATTTTTCATTAAACCCTAGAGCTAAGTACACTTATCCTCTTTATTAAATTTTGTGCTTATTTATGACATGTTTTTGCAGTGTTATTTGACTTAGTTGATATGACATTGCTTTATCATAGTCTATTCTTTGTCATGTTGAAATGTTACAGTACATAGTTCACATACTTACCCCAATCAACCAAATCTTTCTATTCACTCCATCTCTTCTTATCTCCATACTCAAAATATACTTGACAACCCCCAAGTCATTCATGCCAAATTATGCTAAAAGATGGGACTTCAAATTACAAATTATATTATTATTCTTACCAAAAAATAACATATCATCTACATACAATGTGATAACAAAGAATAGATCACCATTTATTTTATAATAAACACAATGACTTGATTTGGATCTCAAAAATCCCAAGCCCAACATAAATGAATTAAATTTCTAGTACCACATTCTAAGAGATTGTTTAAGACAATACAAAGATTTCTTCAATTTGCAAACCAAAGACTCCTTGCCTTTAACAACATAGTGCTCTGGTTGTGTCATGTATATATCTTCCTCCAAGTCACCATGCAAGAATGTTACCTTCATATCCATCTATTCTATCTCTAAATAAAAAGCTATTGCTATAGATAACAAGAACCTAATCGATGTCAACTTAGTAACAAGGGAAAACTTTCAACAAAGTTTATCCCCTCAATCTGGGAATATCCTTTCACAACAAATTTTGCCTTATACTTTTCAACACCACCATTAGAACCAATCTTCTTCTTGAACACTCGTTTACATCCAACAAGCTTTATTCCTTCTAGCAACTGTGCCAAGTCCCATGTGTCATTCATCTTCAATGCAACCATCTCCTCATCCATAGCTACTCTTCAAGACTCAGAATCACCCATATCCATCACCTCCTTCATAGTTCTCGGCTTGTTAGTATTAGTAATCAAAGAAAAATACATCTCCAATCAGGAGGAGTATAATTGTCTAGTTGTTGTCTCTATCGATGGACCTCCTCAAGAGCTAAGGTGAAGGTTCTACCTCCTCTTCTGAACTATCAAAACTATTTGAGCTCTCCTCCTCTTTGGGTCCTTCATGAGCTTCTAGTTCAACCTTCTCAATCTTTAGGACTAGTTAAATCACATCTTTCTTCCTATCATCTTTTGGCTGCAACACTATGGAAGAAGGATTAGTCTCTTTGAAAATAACACTTCTATTGTATAGAAACTATCCACAGGGTCCCAAAGTGTGTACCCTTTCACACTAACACCATAATTTATGAAGATACATTGCACTGCCTTGTTCTCCAACTTTGACCACTTCTCCTTAGGCACATATGCATATGCCTTGCAATCAAAAACATGAAGATGATGTAATGAGGACCTTTCACTTATCTATGCCTCCATAAGGGTCTTGTCAACAAGAGTTGATATATGGGACTCGTTAATTAATAACAAGTTATATGCAACTACTTATGCCTAGAACTTCTACTCCAAACCAACTCCACTTAGCATACTCCTAGTCCTCTCCATCAATACATCCTATTCATTCTTTCTACAACTCCATTCCATTGAGGGGCATGTGGAGTTGCCTTATGTCTCTCAATCTCATGTTCTTTACAAAATCTATCAAAATTTACAAAATAAAACTCACCACCATTATTAATCCTCAAAACCTTAATTTTCCTAGTAGTCTAATTTTCCAAAAGAGCCTTAAACTCCTTCAACAAAACTTTAGATATACTCTTGAGAAAATACATCCATGTCCTTCTAGAATAATCGTCTAGATAGAAGATACATAGTATAAAAATAGAAATTGAAGGAACATTAACAAGACCAAATACATCTAAATAAATTAAATCCAACACACTAGGAGATTTGTGAGAACTAGAATAAAATTGACTACGGTTATGTTTTACATATCCATATTGTTCATGGAAATCAAATTCAAGAGTACAATCATTCATCCCCTCAACAATATTTTTTTCCAAGGTCCTTAGGCCTTTCTCACCTATATGACCCATTCTCTGGTGCCATAGCATTATTTTCTCTGTAGGTAACTTTCTTTCTAAAGAAACAACTTTCTTAGGTATATAGAAAGTATGACCATTGGAGATAGAGACAATTCTCCTCTTTACTACCAATTTCAAAGGTGAAGGTGTAAATTCTACATATCTCTTCACTACAAGAATATAAGAACTATTGCACTAGACAATGCATGCATCTAGTTGAAATAGAGTGCCCACATGAACACCCTTAGCAAGCACCATAGCTCCTCACACTATCTTACATGATCCACTAGACAAAACAACCTACACACTTGCATAATTGAGTTTGCTAATTGATAATAGGTTCCATGCCAAACCAAGGATGGGTGTCACACCATTGATTCCCTTCATTCATCCATCATGGAAACAGATAGGAACTCTATCATGACCAACTATGCTTAAATGAGAATCATTATCGAGGTACACCTTCCCACCATCATATTCATCATACTTTAAAAACCACCCCCAATCGAAGTCTATCAACCATGCATCTTCTGATGCATGAGTTGCCAAGGATGCAACAAAAGCATATGCATCATCTTGAGAATACTTTCTAGACTCATAATCTAAATCATTTTTCTTTCTTTTCTCCGTTTTGTAGTCTCTATGAAAGTGTCTAGTTTTGTCACAATTCCAACACTTAGCCTTAGACTTTGTAGGAGATTTGGATCTCCCATAGGATTTAGATCTAGAAATTCCTTTCTTCTTGTCCTTATTCTTGCCTTTCTCCTTCAGTCTTCCATGAAGAGCTAGGGCCTCTTTAGTAGATTTAGAAGCCTTTTGTCACACCTCCTTTGAGAGTAAAGAAACCACTACCTCATCCATTTTGAGTTTTAGGGCAATGCTCTAAATTGCCATCACCAAGTGATCTCATGAATCTAGAAAAAAATATACAAGTGTCATGCAACAATCTTCCTCCTCCATTTTCATTTCAATAGAGTGCAACTAGGTCATAAACATATTAAATATGTTCAAATGCTCAACCATAGAACCATCATCATCCATTCTAAAGGTGTACAACTTCTTTCTCAGGCAAAGTTTGTTAATGAGAGATTTAACCTTGTACAAGTCTCCCAACTTCTTCTAAAGAGCTTGTGTGGTGGCTTCTTCATGTAAATTCAAAAAAATAGAATCCACAAAGTAGAGCCTAATGAGGCCCTTTGTCTTTCTATCTAATAGATCTCGATTAGCTTGTGACATTGTGGTGGGTTTAGATCTAGATACGGTAGCCCTTACATCTTTGCTTACAAGCGTATCCTCCATCTTGAGCTTCCACAACTCAAAGTTAGCACTGATGAACATCTCTATCTCTATCCTTGATGTTCTTTCCATTTTTATACAATAAAATCTCTTTTTGTACAAGCTCCCACTCAAACCAAGATTAAAACAAAAAACCTTATCCCTAGCACCTAGGACCCAAGGTGATCAAACTCTGATACCAAGTAAAAGGAAGTAGAGATGTGGAATACACTTTATACACCAATCTATGAGAGGAGATATGTGCAAAAAATTAAAATGATCATATAGTTACAAGGAAATAAATACGATAATAATATACCATATGGTGCAGGTGCACCTAACCCACAGTGGCCTCCTTAGGGCATTTAGTTGTTTTATGTTTATGTTTATGTTTTCAATAAGGTCTCAAATGATCATTTAATGTAATAAGGTCTGTTTGACCAATGCATTCTATTTTTAGGTTGTTAGTTAAGAGTTAGTTAGAGTCAGTTGGACAACTGTATCTCCCAGCCGCTGGGAATCCAAGTCTGTACTACCATGGGTAAGTAGATAAATACCCCCCAGATGATCGAATGAAGGCATAGTATGTGTTGTAATCAGTTGTAGTTCAGTTTAGTTGTGAAAGAGTAAACAGAGCATCTGTAAACATTTCTAAAGCATAAATAAAATTTTGTTTTGAGTTTATACATCTCTTTGCCATCGGGTTCTTCTAAATAAATCATTTTGCTGAGGCTAGATGGATTCATTTACCCATTCCACCGGTTGATTCTCTGAATCGGTGGAATGGTTGTATATATTAGTTTAGGTTTTTTTTTTCCCATGTTCATGCTTGTAGGATTAGGCCAGGAAAGGCATTAAAGGGTTCTAGCATGGTTGTATGCTAGATTGTTGAAGTGCAGAGGGCTGCATGTTCAAGGAAGAGATCGATCTGTGTAATCGCTAAGTAAAAAGTGGATCAGAACAGTGAAAATCCGCGTGGTTTGGAGAGAAATGCAATTTATGTGTATATTGTTTTTGCATGAAGGATATACAATTTGTGAATATATCACTTTTTGCATGTTCTGTGTATCTATCGTTTGTCTATCGCAACTACAAAGGTGAGAGAAAGTTAAGATTTTCAGTCAGCATAAAAGAAGTCAATGTTCGATCAAATGTATGTTCGGCGGAGTGAACAGTGCTCGCATGTATATCGCGAATGTATGTTAAAAGATACATTGCCAAATGATACAAAGGTTGATGGGTCGAGGTGGTAACCCGCATGTAGGTTCAAAGAGTTTTTTTGTTTTGTAGATACAAGGTGCGACCAACAATAGGAGGTAAGGGCACTGGAAGCGCAGGTTGGTAATTGTATGTATCAGTTGTATATTGGAATATACAATGCGCATATGCAAGTGTTAGATGCAAGCGGCGACTGATAGAACGGGTAGCGGAAACCGGAGATCAGAGGTCATATGTTGTATGTTCAACATAGAGGAAGCAATAGATGCAAGAGGGTCACAGGTGCAGTCGGTAAAGGTTTGTATATACAAACAAGAATGTATCTCACAATAGATACAAATGCTACAATGATCGGGGTGACAACTAAAAGTGTCATCGATGGATAGTTTATCGATGGGGGTGGTTTGAGCGCATCGGGTGACCGATAGCATCAGAGTGAAGTCTGAGGAGGAAGCTGATAGCAATGGGTGTTGCTGACAGGCAATTGAAATATGAACATTCAATGAGGAATGTGTTGGTTCTTTTCCTAACTGGATGCTTGTTCCCAGTATCCCTACAAGGTAGCCATTATTGATCAACAGGATTCCTAGGCCAGGGGCCAACAGTGTAGGAGATAGACTCTATAAATATCTCCTCTTCTTCTTTAGGCTCTGTAGAACTAAGGGGGGTATTCCCTATTCAACATCTATGAAATGTATCTATGTACTAGCTGGGATGTTGACACAAAGCAGATAAATCCTCTCTTATGAAGACCAAAACTGTGGGATAAGTGCAAAGGGGCTAGCTTAGGGCTTATGTTATGTTGTGAATCAGAGGATCTTGGTCCTAAACTACTTCTACAGTCCTAATGGTTGTTTTGGAAGTTTGAATTTGATTTTATGTTTGGATGTAAACCTGGACCTAGTGTATAACCTCAACACAGAGCTAGATTGATGCCTATCCAGGGCTTGGAGTCAGTAGACATACACATGTAAATGTTTAGCATAAACATACCAAGACTAGATTTCAAGGGGATTTGTGTGATATCTGCCTTACAGATACCTCCCAAGATAGAGTATTTAGTCATCTCTACTTATGATATCCTTACTGCAATATATTCTCCTCAACACTTAACCTGAAAACACTTTAATCTACCCCTTGACCAGAAGTTAAGAGATCAAGCATTCAATATAGTAAACCTATATCCTAGAACCCAAGACACCCCTTAGATATCCAGATTCAAAAAGAAAAGTATATTCAATACAGGAGATAGATAACAAAACACATGCAGTATAGCATTATTCATCTAAAACAACATGAAACCAATAAATCTATGCATAATACATAAAACATGAGACTCATAAAATCACAAGATCTCCTGCACAGAGCAACCAAAACCAGTTGTATCTTATTACAATGCCAGATGTGTCCAGTTTTCAACAACCTTGAATTGAGTAGCATCATCTACTTATAAAGCAGGATGATGTACTCCCTCATTAATCACATGGTAGTCCCTAAGACATCACCAGGTGTAGTGCATCGCCAGGGGGTGCCAGAAACATTCAATGTAGCCGCACAGACAGGAGGGAAGGGGCAGGTGAGATCTTGACCTACATCACCTTGTCATGATTTTTTGTCTAAATCGAGTAGCTGGTGTGTCCTTCCGACCCATACCTCTGTGCAATCTCACCATTAATGGCATATCAACTCACAGCCTCGGGATGCAGCAGTTTTGCGTCTTGCAAACCTCCTCCCACCAAAATGCATGTTCATGCATCGAGAAAAACCTTTATTTCAAATGTCGCCATCGATCACCTTGCTTCCCACCGAGATTTACGGCGTTGATCATGTTGAAAAGTCAGCCACCATTGATATCATGACACGCGGCTACATCTCGCTAACTTTCCTTTTAAATATCACGAGGATGCATTATCCCACATTCACCCTGCAGCACTCTTTTTAACACTTTATATGCACGGCCGTGATCATATATAATGTCGATGATTTTGCTCCTGACGACACCATCTTAACCCTTGTCGTCATCCTCCATCGGCCAGACTGCTTCATCGGCAAACCCTATACATGTATGCCTGATACAGAAAGTCACCCTTATGAAGGTTCTCATCGGCCAAACACAAGGCGTTGGAAGAAGATCTCCCAGCCTCACCGATGCGAGAAGTCACCCTGAAGAATATCCTGGTGACATCACCATCATATTCTACATACTGCGCACCTCCTCATATCCGGATGACGTCATCGTCATATTCGCAACATCGGGGGATCTCCATAAAATGACTGATGTTAAAATATGACCCCTCGGACCTTGATGATGTCACCATCATATTGGCACCGAGGTGATATTTGTAAGATCACCTGATATTTCAAAATATCACCCCCTGCAGAAATATCAGGGTGCACTGTAGCTTCATTGTAACATCGGGGTGATGTTTGAATATGACTGATATTTAGAAATATCACCCCTCCTCCGAAATATGATGAAATCAATAGACAAGCGGATATCACCCTAACATAAGAATGACGTCAGCAGCATCAGGGCGATCAATGAACAAGAGGTGATAAAATAACATCAGGGTGATCTTAACAAAGATCACCCGATATTCAAATATGATGACCCCTCAGGAGATCGGGTCATACTTAGAAACTTTGCAACACCAACATCGGGGTGATCTTAACTAAGATCACCCGATGTTAAAATATCACCCTCCAGGTGAAAGATCAGGCTAGCAGAATATGATGACCCTCGCAAGCAACATCAAGGTGATGTTTGGAAATATGATGATGATGACCTCCTCACCTTAAGAAATATCAGGTTACCTGTAAAATATGATGAGGAGGCCCTCAAACTTAGAACTTTTTGGATTTTTTGGGAAGGTACCTACATATACATATTCAGGTACCAACATAGGCTCTGTTTGGGATGCATGCCTCTTGCAGGCATGGCGAGAACCTCAGATCTCTGGGATGCAGACCAGTCCCCTATCCATTGGGCAACAAAGTCATGAAGTTACACTTGACCTGCATCACAAATACACATCACCTAAACATTATTTTGGTGGCCCTGGGCAGCCAAAAATGAAAAACCATAACTTTATCTTGTTAAATGCCTAATTCCAATCTGAATAACCCCAACCATAACTGAAAACATCAACACAACCTGCCCATATGTTGATCCTGTTCATTAAATACCTCACCATCTTTGAAAGCTTGCCACTGCCATTGTTACCTCTGTCATTTTGGATTTTAAAATTAGATATATAATCATACATATTATAATATTCTTCAACATTAGTCAATACATGCATGTTATACTCAGACAGTATATTATGTTGCTCTTGGCAATTCTCATCATCTACCTAGCTGTTGCACATTACCAGGCACTCATCCAGCTGATCCATAAACTGAAAACACTCAAAATATATGAGACCCACACCATCATTTATATCACCTATGGACACTGAAAACAAATTCTAATCCAGATGGCCATCATTGCACACACTTGGCCCACCTGATGATGAACATTCATTATCCACAGTTTGCAAATCAGTATCATCATCTTCAAACAAAGAGTTAATCCTGCACCAATGAAGGTCATGACTCACAATATCACATGCATCTAGAGGCTCATCATAGAGGGGATTCATACTCATTGCAAAGGTCTTTGCTTCTTCTTCGTGACAATCCAATTCTTCTTCAGTATTACCAAATCTAAAGTCATAAGAAGAACAAACCTAATCCATAAATTGATCATGGATATCATCTTTATCATCTTTAATCTCTGATTGCCCCACATATAAAATTTCTGCTACTTCAATGCACTCTGAAGTTGAACTATCTATATCACTTTCCAGCCCTCTAACACTTCCTGATGAAACCGATATTGATTGTTGATCCACATGATCACAACTTTGCACAACTGGATCATTTAAACATGAATGCTCTTTGTTTAGGACTGGCATGCAAATATTACTTGAGAAATCAATACAATCAACTCCATTTGCTGGGCAGATTAAGACATCCTCCTCTATAACAGAAACATCATCAACTTGGAATGATGCAAAAACTGAGACAGTAGGGGTGTGAGTGCTTTGACATTCATTGTCAACACCTGAATTAAATCTTTCATTAACATTGGGGGCTGCAGGACAACAATTTTTTTTAGAAAAATAACCCTTTTGTATTCCATACCTCCAATTGTTTTCAATGTCCATTGCAAATTGTTGTGCCTGATGCAATGTGGTTGGCTCCTTATCTCTCAATCTATAACTCATTTTCTTATCAAATGCTCCCAAATAGACAACTAGGCACAATGCATCATTAGGTCTCATACATTCTGGTATTTTATTCAATGCCTTCATAAATCTGAGGTTAAAGGCTGGGATCAACTCATCTTCTTCAATATGGATGTATATAAAGTCACTAATGATTGCATATTCAGAAATTCTTTCACCATATTGTTCTAGAAATGTAGATTTAAATTCTTGCCAAGAGCTGATAGAGTAAGTTGGAAGGTAGGAGAACCAGTCCCTTGCATCTTCATCTAGAGATTGAACAAATAATCTCATAACTACATCCTCATGGTCAATCTCAAAATCATCTACAACATTTATAAACTGCTGCAAGTGTTTCTCAGCTGATTCATCCTTTGCACCATTGAATTTGGGCAAATACTTTCTGATTTTAGATGAAAAAGCATTTGGATATCCACAAATGCCACTAAAATTTATGGGCTTATATCTGTTTATGCTGAAACTTCTTTTATTACATGGTTGGTACTGACCACTATACATTATTGCATTTGACACCTCACAAGGGTGCATGGGCTGACAATACATCTTTTTATGCTTTTGCAACCCTCTTCTCTACTCAGATTTTCAATCACAATATGACCTTAGGCCCTTAAAATACAAACTGCTATTTCAACCTGCCTAAAGTCCTCTATATGAGTCTTTTAAACAATATTGCATGCCCTTTTGAAATACAGAGTAGGTTCTAACAAAAGCATGCAAGCTTTGCTTTCACCAATGTTTCCCTTTTAACCAGTGCTATTTCACCAAATAGGGAACTTTTCAAAAACTTGTACAAATAACTGGATATGTTGCAGCTGTTGATAGGTTCATTCAACAAAGTCGCCACCTCCTTGGTAGAGGAATGAGCTTCAAACAGGCTGAAGCTGAAAATTGATTTCTTTCTTTCTGGGTCATACACCAGCAGAGCCACATATAAAACTTTAAATCTGCTGCAACAAGGCACTTCCAGGCCTAATTCTTCAATCTCTTAGACTCAAACTTTCATGGATATGAAATTGATCTCCCCAGCAGAGTCGCCAATTTCTATTGGTTCTTTCCTTGACTGGATGCTTGTTCCCAGTATCCTTACAAGGTAGCCATTATTGATCAACATGATTCCGAGGCCAGGGGCCAACAGTGTAGGAGATAGACTCTATAAATATATTCTCTTCTTCTTTAGGCTCTGTAGAACCAAGGGGGGTATTCCCTATTCAACATCTATGAAATGTATCTATGTACTAGCTGGGATGTTGACACAAAGCAGATAAATCCTCTCTTATGAAGACCAAAACTATGGGATAAGTGCAAAGGGGCTAGCTTTGGGCTTATGTTCAGTTGTGAATCAAAGGATCTTGGTCCTAAACTACTTCTACAGTCCTAATGGTTGTTTTGGAAGTTTGAATTTGATTTTATGTTTGGATGTAAACCTGGACCTGGTGTATAACCTCAACACAGAGCTAGATTGGTGCCTATCCAGGGCTTGGAGTCAGTAGACATACACATGTAAATGTTCAGCATAAACATACCAGGACTGGATTTCAAGGGGATTTGTGTGATATCTGCCTTATAGATACCTCCCAAAATAGAGTATTAAGTTATCTCTACTTATGATATCCTTACTGCAATATATTCTCCTCAACACTTAACCTGAAAACACTTTAATCTACCCCTTGAGCAGAAGTTAAGAGATCAAGCATTCAATATAGTAAACCTATATCCTAGAACCCAAGACACCCCTTAGATATCCAGATTCAAAAAGAAAAGTATATTCAATACATGAGACAGATAACAAAACACATGCAGTATAGCATTATTCATCTAAAACGGCATGAAACCAATAAATCTATGCACAATACATAAAACATGAGACTCATAAACTCACAAGATCTCCTGCACAAAGCAACCAAAACCAGTTGTATCTTATTACAATGCCAAATGTGTCTAGTTTTCAACAACCTTGAATTGAGTAGCATCATCTACTTATAAAGCAGGATGATGTACTCCCTCATTAATCGCATGGCAGTCCCCAAGACATCACCAGGTGCAGTGCATCGCCAGGGGGCGCCGAAAACATTCAATGCAGCCACATAGACAGGAGGGAAGGGGCAGGTGAGATCTTGACCTGCATCACCTTGTCATGATTTTCTATCTAAATCGAGTAGCTGGCGTGTCCTTCCGACCCATACCTCTGTGCAATCTTGCCATTAATGGCATATCAACTCACAGCCTCGGGATGCAACAGTTTTTCATGCCTTGCAAACCTCCTCCCGCCAAAATGCACATTCATGCATCAAGAAAAACCTTTCTTTCAAACGTCGTCATCGATCACCTTGCTTCCCACCAAGATTTACAGCATTGATCATGTTGAAAAGTCGGCCACCATTGATATCATGACACGCGGCTACATCTTGCTGACTTTCCTTTTAAATATCATGAGGATGCATTATCCCACATTCACCCTGCATCATCTTTTTAACATTTTATATGCACGGCCGTGATCATATATAATGTCGATGATTTTGCTCCCGATGACACCATCTGAACCCTTGTCGTCATCCTCCATCGGCCAGACCGCTCCATCGGTAAACCCTATACATGTCTGCCCAATACAGAAAGTCACCCCGATGAAGGTTCTCATTGGCCAAACACAAGGTGTCGGAAGAAGATCTCCCAGCCTCACTGATGCAAGAAGTCACCCCGATGAATATCCTGGTGACATCACCATCATATTCTACATACCGCACACCTCCTCATATCCAGATGATGTCATCGTCATATTCGCAACATCGGGGGATCTCCATAAAATGACTGATGTTAAAATATGACCCCTCGGACCTTGATGACGTCACCATCATATTGGCACTGGGGTGATATTTATAAGATCACATGATATTTCAGAATATCACCCCCCGCAAAAATATCAGGGTGCACTGTAGCTTCATTGTAACATCGAGGTGATGTTTGAATATGACTGATATTTAGAAATATCACCCCCTCCTCTGGAATATGATGAAGCCGATAGACAAGCGGATATCACCCTGACATAAGAATGACGTCAGCAACATCAGGGCGATCAACGAACAAGAGGTGATAAAATAACATCAGGGTGATCTTAACAAAGATCACCCGATATTCAAATATGATGACCCCTCAGGAGATCGGGTCATACTTAGAAACTTTACAACACCAACATCGAGGTGATCTTAACTAAGATCACCTGATGTTAAAATATCACCCTCCGGGCGAAAGATTAGGCTGCCAGAATATGATGACCCTCGCAAGCAACATCAGGGTGATGTCTGGAAATATGATGATGATGACCTCCTCACCTTAAGAAATATCAGGTTACCTATAAAATATGATGAGGAGGCCCTCAGACTTAGAACTTTTTGGATTTTTTGGGAAGGTACCTGCATATACATATTCAGGTACCAACAAAATGTATGTTGAGGGTTAGGATTTAAGGAGTTGTTTTGGCTCCTCATCAAATTGGTATCAAAGCTCAGCAAAAGGTCTGGGCTGTTGTGTGTGGATTCTGTCACTGAGAAGGTAGAAGTAGGAGTGAGAGGTTGACAAGATGCCTCCAAAAGGTAATGGTACTACTAGAGAGTTGCAAGAGATGAAGGAAAAATATGCTAAAGAGACGAGGAAGATGAAAGAGCTTGTTGAAGCACTTCAAGCTAGGCTTGCAGCCTTGGAGAAGAATAAGAAGAGAGAAGTGGAAGATAGTGAATCAGAAGAAGAAGATGATGGTGAAGAGTATGAAGAGGTAGATGAAGATCTGAATCCTAAAGATCAGAGATTTGCAAAACTGTTAAAGGCAGTACAGAATGATAAACCTAAGGGAAAGGTTGATGTTCCAAGGTATACAGGAAGCTTAAATGAAGAAGAGTTGCTTGATTGGATTGCTACATTAGACAATCACTTTGAATGTGAGGATGTTGCTGAGGATCAGAAAGTAAAGATTGCAAAGACCAAATTGGGAGGTCATGCTTTGGTATGGTGGGATTATGTGCAATCAAAGAGGAGAAAGCAAGGTAAGTCAAAGATTTCTTCATGGGATAAGATAGTAGCAAAAATTAAAGGTAAATTTTTACCCAAGGATTATGAAGTTCAAATGTTTAAGAAGCTTCAATTTTTTAGGCAAAAGAAAATAGATGTGAAGGCATATACTAAGGAGTTTTATAAATTGAGTATGAGATTTGGTCATCATGAGAATTAGGTTGAAAAGGTTGCTAGATACTTGGCTGGTTTGAGATTGAACATACAAGATGAATTAGTTTTGGCTAACCCTAGGAGTGTAGAAGACTGTTATCAAATGGCAATCAAGATTGAAGAAAAGATGAAAAGGAGATAGGATAAGTCCATGAGAGGAAGAGCCAGTAATGTAAGGGGAAGAGGATTAGCTCCTACAACAAGGGAAGTCAATGAGAATCCAGAAGAGGCTGGTAAAGGACAAGAATAGTCTAATTTCAGAGGTGGATGGAAAGGCACAAGAGGTAGATTTGGAGGTGGTAGAGGTTCTACTACATTTTCTGGTAAGTATTACACTTGTGGTGAATATGGACATCCATCCTTCAAGTGTCCTGAAAAGCTTGGTGCCACATCAAGTGGAAGTGATAGAAGAAGTTAAAAGAGAGTTCAGATTGTGCAAGAGAATGAGGGGAGTATGACAACTCCTGAAGTTAATTTGGCATCAGAAATGGGAGAAAGTTTGATGATCAGAAGGATAGTATTTCAAACATCTAAGCAAATAGATTTGAGCCAAAGGAGGAACTTGTTCAAGACTAGATGCAAATGTAGAGGTAAAGTATGCAAGGTAGTAATAGATTCTAGTTCAACAGACAATATGGTATCTCAGGAAATGGTGGATAAACTAAAACTGGAAAGGATTCCACATCAAAATCCTTAGAAAGCATCTTGGGTAAGTGATAGTCAATCACTTTTGGTATATGAGCAGGCATATGTTGATTTCCAGATTGGGGAATATCAGGATAGGGTTTTGTGTGACATATTGCCCATGGAATGTTGTCACCTATTGTTGGGTAGGCCATGGCAGTTTGATAGGAGAGCATTGTATGATGGATATGCTAACACCTATACCTTCAAGAAGGATGGGAGAACTTTTGTGATGCAACCATTACAGGATGATGCTGCAGCAAAGATTATTTTGATACGAAAGAAAGAGTTTGTGAAGATGCCTACAGTAGAGTCAAAGGTAGTTGAGGATACCTCAGGGAAAAGAGTTGCTAAAGATAATAGTTTGAAGAAGATTTCAGTTCTGACTGACAGAGCTCAGCAGCAGGTTTTTGAGCAGCCACCAGTTGATTGGAATGAAAAGGATGTAATCATAGTAGGGACTATTGTTTGTCCTCTAAGAGTTGCAAGACACACACATTCTGCCATAATAGTAAATGAGGTTTCCACTGACCATGTTCAGACAGAGGTGATGTTCAAGAAGAATGACTAGCAAGTGTGAGAAGAGCCTACAGTGCTAGGCATGAGTATTTGCCTCCATGGCAGCAGGTTGCAGTACAGAGGTCATGGGGCAGATATATGACAGCAGAAGATACAGGTGGATTCAGTCAAAGACTTAACTCATGGGACATGAGTTCTTTTCAAATTGGGGAGTATGGTGCAGGTGCACCTAACCCATAGTGGCCTCCTTAGGGCATTTAGTTGTTTTATGTTTATGTTTATGTTTTCAATAAGGTCTCAAATGATCATTTAATGTAATAAGGTCTGTTTGACCAATGCATTCTATTTTTAGGTTGTTAGTTAAGAGTTAGTTAGATTCTGTTGGATAGCTGTATCTCCCAGCCGCTTGGAAGTGTTTCCCAGCCACTGGGAATCCAAGTCTATACTACCGCGGGTAAGTAGATAAATACCCCCCAGATGATCAAATGAAGGCATAGTATGTGTTGTAATCAGTTGTAGTTCAGTTTAGTTGTGAAAGAGTAAATAGAGCATCTGTAAACATTTCTAAAGCATAAATAAAATTTTGTTTTGAGTTTATACATCTCTCTGCCATCAGGTTCTTCTAAATAAATCATTTTGCTGAGGTTGGATGGATTCATTTACCCATTCCACTAGTTGATTCTCTGAATCGGTGGAATGGTTGTATATATTAGTTTAGGGTTTTGTTTGTTTTTTTTTTCTATTTTTCCATGTTCATGCTTGCAGGATCAGGCCAAGAAATGCATTAAAGGGTTCTAGCATGGTTGTATGCTAGATTCTTGAAGTGCAGAGGGCTGCATGTTTGAGGAAGAGATCGATCTGTGTAATCGCTAACTAAAAAGTGGATCAGAACAGTAAAAATTTGTGTGGTTTGGAGAGACATGCAATTTGTGTGTATATCACTTTTGCATGAAGGATATACAATCTGTGAATATATCACTTTTGCATGTTCTGCATATCTGTCATTTGTCTATCATAGATACAAAGGTGAGAGAAAGTTAAGATTTTCAGTCGGCATACAAGGAAGTCAATGTTTGATCAAATGTATGTTCGACAGAGTGAACAGTGCTTGCATGTATATCACGAATGTATGTTAAAAGATACATTGCCAAATGATGCAAAGGTTGATGGGTCGAGGTGGTAACCCGCATGTAGGTTCAAAGAGTTTTTTTATTTTGCAGATACAAGGTGCGACCGACAGTAGGAGGTAAGGGCACTGGAAGCGCAAGTTGGTAATTGTATGTATCGGTTGTATATTGGAATATACAATGCGCATATGCAAGTGTTAGATGCAAGCGGCGACCGATAGAATGGGTAGCGAAAACCGGAGATTGGAGGTCATATGTTGTATGTTCAACATAGAGGAAGCAATAGATGCAAGAGGGTCACAGGTGCAGCCGGTAAAGGTTTGTATATACAAATAGGAATGTATCTCACAATAGATACAAATGCTACAGTGATCGAGGTGAAAACTGAAAGTGTCACCGATGGATAGTTTATCGACGGGGGTGGTTTGAGCGCATCGGGGTGACCGATAACATCGGAGTGAAGTCTGAGGAGGAAGCTGATAGCGATGGGTGTTGCCGATAGGCAATTGAAATATGAACATTCAATGAGGAATGTATGTTAAGGGTTAGGATTTAAGGAGTTGTTGTTTTGGCTCCTCATCACCATATTGTACTGATTTACATGGGGAAAACCCTTTCAAGAGAAAAAGCTAACACCCCAAAGTAACTCAATGTATTATTTAGTAATCAATGATTATAATATACTTACATATTTTAAGCCTTTACGCCTGAGTATCACCAACAAGAGATTTGGAGCAATTTTAATAGCATAACAATACCTACAAACTCATTATGAAACCTCCATCTCAAGTGCCCAGTAATCAAGAGAAGTAATACACGAATGTCATGTCCCTCTCACTTAAGTCCAAGTCTCCCAGGTTTAGGCTACAATGCCATTATCTGGGAGTACTCACGCTTAAATATGCATCCACATGCACCAACACCAACTTGTGTGGCATATACAAGTCATGGAGACTAAAGTTATTGAATCTACAAGCAAGCACATAAAGGAAGAGGTGCACACACAAAATTGGGGGACGCTTCAACATACATTGTTGTGGAGCTTGTTATATTGTGAGATTCATCTGAAGAAGTGGTGTTTCCCTTCAATGAGGCATCACTGTTCATTGATAGTGGATAGGAAATTTGGGTGTCGGGGACACCAAGCAAGTGTGTAGTTCGCAAGGATGGACTTATCCAAGGCTTTCATCGCAAGTAGAAACTAAGATCCATGGTAGCTTAGCACGACAGGGAGGTGATCACCAGTAGCACGAGCGGCTCATTGAAGACTATATGTAGTAGATAGACACACCTATAGATCATAAGGGTCTCCATGGAAAATAAGAGCGAAGGAGTTAGGTCTAACTAAGGTAGAGTGAGGATCTTTAAAATCACCCATAAGTAGAAGGTTTCCTGATACATTTAAACTTTAGATTGATACACCCAAATCAAAGGATTGTTGATTAAACAAGGCAAATCGTATTATGCAGAAATAATCATTATACAAAGAAATATGATAACAATCACAAGCCGCTAAGAGGAGTGAAGGAAAGCGCTTAAGAGAAAGGAATTAATAACTAAAATTAAATAAATATTAGTTAAGAATGATCCAAAGGCATATGAAGGGATGTGTCTCCTAAGAAATAAGATATATAAGAGAAATTAATCAAGGCTCAAAGCATATCATTTTTGAGAAGAGAATTTATATCTTTATTTACTCTTTGTAGGAGCATGAACCTTGATTCAAAAATCTGAAGACAAAACCCCTCAAGATTAGAAATTAAGGATGAAAACCCTTGATTCCTCTTATCAATTTAGTGGATGAAAACCCTTAACTTGGGCAGAAATTAGAAACATTTCAAAGACATTCAAAAGAGAAATTGCTACAAATTGGAAGAATAATTACAGTAGAGGCTAAAGGATAAGTTTTATATTTTTAGAGATGCATCATAAGCTTTAAATCTAACTTTTATAATCAAAATTACAATTTTTAGGATAAATTAATATTTATAATTAACTATGCAACTATTATTGTGAGTTAGGGTTATTTATTTAAGGATGAATAAAGAAATTCTAGAGTGGGACATTACAATCGGTATTTGAGCATTGATCCTGCTAGCCAGCAAGGCAAAGCTAACTTTTTGGATGCATTCCAGTAAAAGAGACTTGAATGACTACAAAAGGAAGATGACATGTATCTCGTTCAAGAGTTATTGTACAAACTTGAGGCCCCTAAAATTATTGACTAGTATCAAAGGTTGTTAGATGATTTAAAATCTTGCATTCCCTTTGATGAGTATTTGGAGGCACTCAGGTACCAATATCCCAAAAAAAGAGACCTATATGACTACAAAAGGAGGTCGAGAAAGGAAGAAGAAGAATCAACATTGTGTGTTGAAGATGTATCAATTATTGCAGATGATGCCCAAGAAACATCCACCCAATTTTTAGGTATGGAAGTAATTGAACCATGTAATCTTGATTTGCAATGTATGGAAACGATTGGACCATGTGATGATGATGTGCAAGATATTAGTTTTGTTGTTGTGAAGAATGGTTTGTCTAATATTGACCCCCATGAGGAGGAATTGCAAGTTTATCAAGAAAACTCCATGATGATACACACTGACTACATGGAGGTTGACGAGGAAACATTTAAACTCTTTGGTTCCAAGATCGATGAGCTCATTGATGGGTTATTTTGTAGTCATGAGAAGGAGACTTTTGACTTGCACATGATGGTTCTAGAAGAGATTGACACGAACACTGAAGGACAATGGATGCATTCACCAAGTTGTCACCTCACCACACTTGAAGACAAAGTGGAGATAGTAACCCCAGGGAGGTCTATGTTAAATGAAGTGAAAGATATGACTTGCAGTACCTAGATCCCTTTACTCAAATATGAATTTGACTTTGCACAAAGGAGTGGGATCTTGGTATTCACGACACTCCTGCAATTCATCATGGTAGAGGATGCAACATTTTGCTATCATTTTGGATGTCAACAATGACAATCAAGAGTTTGTATTCATTGCCCAGGATCTTTGGTGAAAATGAAATGAGAGAGCAGAAGATCATGACAACATATGATCTCATTCAATGTGATCAAGCTAATCTTTCTTGTTTCTTTTCAAGGCCAAAATCTATTGAGGAGAATACATATGCTCTTGCTAATATAGGTGTTTCCCAACAGTAGTTGAAAGACATACATAATGCCAGATATATGAATGAGTAGAATTTTTATAGTACTTGGGTTTAGCAGAGTGTGTTGTTGCATAACATACATCTAGCACCTGAGAGAGGATGGTGCATGAGAATGGATTTTTGTAAGAAAGGAGTAACTTGTGAAAGCTCCCTAGCTACTATGAGAAATGGCAATGCCACAAAATTTCCCATCTTCTTATTATGGTATTCATTGGATGGAAACTTTGTAACATCACCCCAAAAAACTCAAACTAGTGCATGTAAGCTCATATAGAAGAGGGAAATTAGTTTATTGGATTATAATAAGAAGAACATATTCCTACCACCTATCTATGAAGGGATTCTATTGTAGAGTGAAGATCTTTTTATTGTCACTAGTAATGGAGAAGAGGAATTTATCTTCACCGCTATTCCAAGGAAGCTAGTACCATCTATAGTGCATAACTATAATGCTCCTATGTTTTACATTTTGGATAAGTGGGGAGGGAGGAAAGCATTGGCAAAAAATGTCACATTGGTTCTTACATCGAAGAGTCCACCAATAGCTGATAAAAAATTCACCTACAAGGTCATTTGGGCTAATAAAAATCAAATGGAAGCCATGCTTCACACTAATCTAATCACAACCAGCTAATGTCATGAGGCTAGAATGGAATGCATAGAGACATCAAGAGAAATTAGGGAAAGTGAATTAAATTTTCTCATGCAGTTCAATATTTATGCATATGTTGACCGTGTTGATGTATAAAATTGTGTAGGTTCCAACACCAACATGGGAAGTTTCAAGAATGTGGGACTTGACACTTGAAACAACCTCCAAATTTTATAAAAGCTAGCTCTTCCTATTTCAATGGGGTTTTGGGGTAAAGGAAAGAAAGAAATAGGATTACAGATACAATAAAAGAAACTCCTAATTCTATGGCGATACACCTAATTCAAATGTATTTTGGTAACTCAACACAATGAACAAATTCTCAAGATTTAGCTATATTAAAGAGAAAAATTGCATGATCAATACAGACAGATTGTAAATGAATTAAAGGATCAAAGGCTAAACTCATAAATTAATGTAGAGACATAGATAATATCATCAATGGCACAAAATAGAGCTCCTTTCATTAATAATTCAACAAATACAAAGGCACAAAGACATGCACAAGTATAACAGCTTCCTTATTAGAAATAGCTAAATAAAGGCAAAATGATATATTTGATCACAACAAGATCTCTGAATTCTCAATCAAAATATTGTATATCTCTGTGCTACAAAAATCCTCCATATACAACCACAAAATTTGATTCAAGATCGCCACTAACTGCTAGGATCCCAATGGCTGAAATAGAACTGGGACTCAAACTGCCACTTGAATCGACATTGAGAATCTCTTCAAATCCACAACCACCTTTTCCTATATGCTTATTGGACGAGCGATGAAAAATGTGACACTGTAACTCTTAGTCATGTTACAACACATGGCAACACTCGCAACTATTCAAACAGTTTCAAAAATACCACGTGGTAGCGTTCGCACAAAACTTAGCTTCTTCACCTTCAAAAAGAAATACACGGGATAGCGCCATCTATCGCCATCTGCCATATTTGAAATATGACATGCGGTAACCTTTGAGAAACAAAACTGAGACACTTGGCATACTCCACTGATCTTAAAGTCTCTTTACCTTTATCCTCGAGCATCTCTGGTAATGACACTTGTCACCTTCTGCACTATTTAGAAACTGTGACATTATTATATGGGACCCGCCATATGTTTCTCAACCTTTTCAAAAGGAGACATAACATTGTGACACATGGCACACACCGCTTAAATCAATAATAGAAACATGGCACTCTCCAACAATATCTAAAACTTGATAAAAGAGTCTTCGGGAGCCCTGCGGAGACAACACTTGTCACTCTCCACTTCAATTTGAAGCTTAATAAAAGAAATATGTGGCAACAACGGGCAACTTCAATAATGAAACAAGACTTAGCCTCCACAAATGACACGTCGCGAGCTCTGCATAGAACTGAAACTGTGTCAATATAACCCTCGGGCCCACCATATGCTTCTCGGGCCTGGAACTTAATTAAAGGGAACACACGGCAACATTCTCTCCAAGTTGAAAAGGACACATGATGACATCCGCTACAAGCTGAAACTTGAGAAACTTTACCAAAGTCATCAAGAAGCGACATGTGGTTCACTTCACGCTCAAGAAATAATTTGAAACATTGGGACTGTGAAACACAAAGAGGCATACGTAGAAATGTACAAAAACAGAGAGAACACTTAGAAATGTACAAAAATAGAGAGAACACTTAGAAACTGCAGAAACAAATGCAGAAACTGGCATGATACTAAGAAACTAGAAACAATGAGCTGCAACTAATATAAAATGAAATGTAGAGTTAGACTCTACAATTCTTGGCGATCACATGAACTTCTGGGTTGCTCAGAAAGAACTCCAAAATCAACAAAATTACATTGCCACTGTAAAAGAATCATAGCTTCTGTAATACGGCCTGATAAATAGACCATTCTGAATCTGATAACTCTTGTCTACTTTGTAAGTCTTGAAATGTAAAATCTAAATTAATGATGTCTCTATGAGAAAAAGACTACAAAATTTGCACCATAGCGTGTAACTGGAATTCAAGTTGGGCCAATGGAACCAATACTGCTTCTACCTCTTTCACAGTGGAGAAATCTCTTAGACCCTGAAAAATAGCCTGATCATTTTTCTTAGTAAGTAAAAGAGCCTTTATAGCATCAGTCATTAACACTATATTGTCATCAAGAAAAGGTGAGGGTAACCCTAACTGAACCAATCCTTCAATGTGTCTTTTCATATCTTTTACACCCTCTTTGACTTTATCCAAAAGTTCCTTACAATTCATGGCAGCAGAATTACAACTTAAGACTTCATTTACTCTTTTGGCAGCAACCATTCTATCACTTACACCAGCTGCAGACAGGGTCTCATCAGATGTGTCATAAAGCTTTTGTAACAGGAGTTGGGAGTCTAAAACTCTCAATGAAACAATAAACAATGTTGCCTCAACAAAAGACTCTACCTTCTCACAAAGTTGATGGGCATTTAGCAGAAAGGTGAGAGATGGCTTAAGCTGAATAATCTCCTCAAAGATACTTCCCCATGCGGATGCATAAAGCTACTTTACCGTATTTAAAACTCCTGCCTTTTGTGGCCTCTGTGCCAACTCAATTGTCAATTGCTTTATCTTTTCTTGCTCAACCATAAATTGGGCCTAAGCTGCACTACTTAGATTCTGCTCCTTTGAAAGGGCCTGCTGTAATTGTGATGCCTCTTGCAACTTGTCTTGATACTTCTTTTCTACAGTAGCCTTCTCTTGTCTCAGTATAGTAACAACAACTTTCTCCTGTGATAACTCAACTTTCAAGGCTGCAACTTGAGCCTGTAATGCTTGACGAATCTATAGAGAAACAATAGATTATAACTCTTTATTTAAAGTGTCAATCTCTTTCACCTTGGCTTGTATTTCTAAAGTCAAGCTACTATTATTAGTTTTCTCTTGTGCCAAATCAGCCTCAACCTTTTGCAATCTTTTGGACACCTTCAAGTAATCAGTGGCAACTATTGAAGCAGTTTCATTCATTAATTCTACATTGTCTTGTGACCTGAAAAGAGATAGATCCATTGCCACTACATTCATTGAATAGTCATGTGGCTGCATTTGCTCATTAGGTTTGATCACATCAGGAGCCAAATGTGTAACAGTCAAAGACTATTGAATAGGATCAAACAAATATTTGATGTGAGCTACAATAGGGCTCTTATTCTCTTTCTTTTCTTCTCCATCAGAGCCTCTCTTGCTTTTCTTGTTGTGTCAACTTGTGCCTGAAAAGTAAGAGGTGAGGCAATGTGTCCACCAGCAAATGGATAACCTTGAGGCAGGTCATATGGAATGGTAGTCATTTGTTGACTAGGATCAAATTGTGGCAAACTCTGCTTGGGCATGGATGGGGAAAACAGAGGTAAGGAAATGGCCTGTGATGTCATGGTCGGTGAACTGGCAATTTGGGAAAAAGTTTACAAAAGCATAACAGAAGTGGTAGGAGAGGTGGAAAATTGGGTCAACTGGGTTGCCACCCCTAAATGAGAAGAAATAGGAGGGGAAAAGAGAGAAGAAGTACCTACCTGAGCCATCAATGAGATGATAGGAGCTTGTTGTTGATGTGGCACCAATACCTCTTCTTCTGAACTCTCTTCTTGTAATACCAACCTACTTATTTTCTTCTGAGGCCTATCCAATGCCTCCTCCGGGTCTTCTTCATCAATATTGATTAATGTTTGTTGCAAAGGAACTGCTCTAAGACCCCCAGATGTCGAAGTTGTTTGGGTCTCGAGAGGTGGCGATGATACAATCTCCTTTTGTTTATGTAGGGCACTAAGAGATGGAGGCCATTGAGCTCTAGGAGCTAAAGCTAATGCTTGCCCTGTTTCTTGAACATCCTACTCCTTCTCTGTTCTTTCTTCCATTTCTACTGCTTCTGGAGAGTCTCTTGGAATATTACTTGTGTTAGGACTAGAAACTGCGGTCATATGAAAATCATCCCACACAGTTTCCCACTCTTCATCAGTCTCAACATTCCCAAAAGTATGAGTAGTTTCAGATATCTCTTGTCTGTATTTCCAGTAAGCTACAATTTTCTCTGCACTCCAGTCTTTCTTCCTCAAGGTAGATTTGCGGCCTGTAGTCATTGACTTTTTAGGGTCATATTCATGTATCTTCTTATAAAAGGTTTCCCATGGCCGAGGACCTTCATCTGGCAAATCTTTTAATTCAACATAAATTGCAGGATCATCTTGCTTAGATGATCTTCTATTCTCCCAAAAAGGGCGTTTCTCATGAATAAACTTCGCAAAAACTTTATTACCGACAATCCAAGAAGCTAAGAAACTATCAGGATCATATTTCCACTTATCTTCAACAATCAAGAAACCATAAGCAACCAACTTCCTTAATAGAAGATTATCAGTCTCTCTTAGCTCAATTGTTATTTTCTCCTGGGTCCAAGGAACATCATAGATTTTCTTCATTTTCTTCTTATACCCAAAATCATTATCAATGACAGATATCTATCGAGCCACTTCTAAAAAGGTAACCCTAGGAGTCAAAACCTTTAGGAGCAGGACAGGCTCTCCAACAAAGCCATGAAGTCTTATAATAGTTGTATGGGATCCAAAGAAATAGTCACAGGGAACTTTCAGATTCAATAAGAAACCCCTATGCCCTTCTATCATTCTATTTTCTATAGGTTCAAAACTTAACTGATAAAAAGCGGGTGCAACAAAACACTCTACAAATTCATATGGGTTTGAGGTATTTGACAAAACATGGGTCCATGTAGACACTGGAATTGTTCTATTGTTACCAGACTCAGGGTCATACATATTTAAGGACATGTATTGTTGAAAGAGACCAAAATTTTGATATAGCATTAAATGAAATAGATATGTTGAGTACTTGAAAACACGGTCTTGAGAAAATTTTGCAAGCTGGTCCACCATAGCCACAGAGATTTGTTCTATAAAGTCAAGACAATACTCTTGAGACTTGTCTACAGTCTTAAGCCTAAAAATCACTGCAAGCTACCAATCATGCACCGTAGAGTCATCATATTGACCAAAGATAAAAGCCAGCATAGAAAGGACATCTTGAACGTCATGACTAAACTGAGCTCTACTTGTAGGTAGTGAAGGCAACTGGGTATTTTCATCTCCTAGATGCATTTCAATGTTTAGAAAATTCACCTTACTATGAATATTTCCCCATGTGGCTTGTAACTTAGGAATAGTAGGAAATGTGGCTATCCTGTCATGCTGTAAAGCCCGCATATCCTGAATTGCTTTGGGAGTGATTTGGACCATGAAGGGGCTATGTTGAATAGTTGCATATGGGGGGTGAAACAATTCTGCATAGGTCAATCAATTCTGGGTATGGGTGAACATTAGGAACTACAAACTGTGCCAATTGGGACATCCATACTCTCATCCCAAAAGTCTTCGACTACCCTTTCGATGCACGGATGAGACACCTTTGATGAGCTCCCTCCCGAAGAGTCTTGATGCTCTTCTGCATGCGTGTGTCAAAAATGCCATCTGCATTATCTGTTACCTGTGTTGAGTCTGAACTCACCCCTGTTTCTGGGACCCTTGTCTTTGGATAGCTTGTTTTCGACTGCGCTGGTGTAGACACATAAGACTTGCTGTTCATTAATTTATCATATTGTTCAAAGAGTCCTAGCCCTTCTTGTGGAGATTGTGGATTCAACATTTTCTATATTTCTTGTAAAAGCTTTGGAAACTCTTGACACAGAAAGAAAAAAACTTGAACTGTAAATGAACCTGAACTTAGCTAGATTTGCAGGCAAGGAAAAATGCTTAGACACAGAAAGTAGAGCTCAGGGAATACAGAATGAAAATAGAAAATGCAAGAAACTAAGGGACTCAAAACTTAGCTTGGCAAGGCATAATGAAACAATGAATGATGCATACGTCTTATTAATGGCATTAATGCAAAAGACAGTTAGTGTATCTTTTGAAAAATGCGTATTGGACGGAGTGTCAGATCCATATTAAAAGTGGCGATCTTTTGAGAAGATAGGTACCTTTAATTGAAGTTTTAAGGAACTGCTAGAATAGCCCTCATAAATGCGATTGCAAATGAAAGAGACCTATGTGTTGCGAACACGTGTTCTTAGAACACTTATTTAAAAGGGGAAAAGCAGGAAAGTAATATAAAAGTGGGAAACGAAATAAAAGCATCTAACTAACTATGATACATAGCAAGTTTCAAGACTTAGGTAAAATGTTTCAAGAAGATCCCATTTACAAGAGTCTCCTTAGGCTCTCCATCCATAGTCTCTAACTCAAATACATTTGGCTGCTTATAGGATCGAATCTTAAAAAGTCCTGTCCATAATGAATCAAACATACTGTTCCAACTTGGTTTAGCAGCTCTCTCATCCCATTTGAGAACAAGTGACCCAACTTCAAATTTCGGATTGGAGGTCTTCCTGTCAAACCAGTTCTTCACAATCTGCTAATGCTTTATCAGTGACTCATGTGCCTTTTCTCTCTTCTCCTGAACCTCTAGTAACTCGGCAAGTCTGACTTGCATTGAGCCACATTCCTCTATCCCCAACTGTTTCAACAACTGTAAGGCAGGAACTTCTATACTTAGTGGCATCACTGCATGTTTATCGTAGACTAACTCATATGAAGACACCTTAGTTACTTGTTTTGGTGTAATTCTATCTGCCCATAGTGTTGCATTGAGAGATTTGTGCTAGTCCCTCTGATGTTAAGCTCCCATTCTCTTTATGAGTCTAATCAGATTCTTATTGGTAGACTCTGCTAGACCATTGCCTTGTGGATAGTAATTAGAAGAAGTCTTTAGATATATTCCATTTTTAAATGCAAACTCTGACAGTTTAGTTCCTAAAAATGCCTTGGCATTATCTGATATGATAGTGTGTGGAGGATCAAACCGGGTAGTTATCCCTTCTAGAAACTCTAAGATTACTTTTTCAGTAGATTCCTTGAGTGGCACTGCTTCACTCCACCTTGTAAAGTAATCTGTTGCAGTGAGGATCCACTTGTACCCCATACTTGATACTGGATTGATCATGCCAATAAAATCTAAACCCCACTAAGCAAAGGGTTCATCCACTATTATGGGACTTAAAGGCAATGCAACATTTCTTCTTCTTCCAGTATAAAACTGACAAGCCTAACATTCTTTGACCAGCTGATAGCAATCTAAAAATAGTGTTGGCCAAAAGTAACCAGCTTGTGTCACTTTAATTGTAGTAGTTCTTGTTGAAAAGTGTCCTCCTGAGGTTCCATGATGAAACTCATGTAGTATCTTTTGGGCTTCATCTTCCTCTACACATCTTAACAATATTCCATCAATATTCTTTCTAAACAAAACATGATCAATCAATTCAAAATGGACTCCCTATTGTCTATAGTATCTTTTCTTGTTAGGGGAGAGTTCATTTGGGAAAATACCAGTTCTCATGAACTATATTCTGTCTCTTACCCAGGAATCTCGATCAACTTCTTGGAGTCTCAACACTATTTCTACTTCTGCTTCTTCAGACATTGACTCTTCTATGTCTTGAGTAATATATTGGCAAAGTCCCTTGCCCTTGACCAATTTGGTAGGCCTTACCTCTACATCATATTCTAAGATTTTAGTTATCCAATTGGCTCTCTTTTTAGTAATCTCACCCTCCATGATATATTCCCTTACACTAGGGTGGGCTACTAATATTAGGATCTTATTTCCTGTCACTAATTGCTTGAATTTCTTAAGAGATTTTACCATTGCATAAGTTTGTTTCTCAACAAAGTTTTACCTTTATTCATACTTCCTGAGTGTTATGGAGAAAAATGCAATTGAATGTTCTCCATCTTCTTTATCATCTTTCTAGGTCAAAACAACTGCCACACTATGTTCTCCTGCATATACATACATTATAAAGGGCTTAGAGAAATCTAGATTTCTTAGTACTGGTTTAGTAGAAATAGCTTTCTTTACTTATTCAAAAGCTTGTCTCCCTTCAACAGTCCATTTGAAAACTAAATCCTTCTTCAGCAGCAGGGTAATGGGTATAACTAGTCCTGCAAAATCAGATATAATGCGACTGACAAAATTGACCTTACCCAAAAAGGACTAAACTGCCTTCTTGTTGACTGGAAACGATAAATTTAGTATAGTTGTGACCCACTCTGGCTCAATGGAGATTCCATCTTTTGAAATAGTGTGTCCCAACAACTTCCCTTGGGGCATAGCAAAAATACATTTCTTAGGATTTAGGGAGATCCCAAACTCCTGACATTTCTAGAAAACAGCTTCTAGGTGCTCAAAGTGATCTTTAGCATCTTTGGTAAATATAGTAAGATCATCCAAATAGATTAGAATGATTTTATTTATAAGGTCTCCAAATGCTATGTCCATGGCATGCTGAAAAGTAGCTCCAGCATTTGAAAGACTGAATGGCATTTTGGCATATGCAAAGGTTCCCTACTTTGTAGTGAATATTGTCTTATGTTGGTCTTCATCAGCCAACCAGATTTGATTGTATCTTGAAAAACTATCAAGCAAGGAAAACCTTTCTGATCCAGCTACTGTTTGCAAAATTTGTTCCATGGATGGCAGGGGGTAATGATCTTTCAATGATGCTTTATTCAGGTCTCTGAAGTCTACGCAGACCCTGATGTCTCTATTCTTTTTCCTTACAGGCACCAAGTTGGACACCCGAGTTGAGTGTTTAATTGGGAAAATAATCTTAGATTCTAAAAGCTTTTGCAGTTTGTCTACCATTAAAGGCTCAATTCTAGGATTCACTGGTCTTTGTTTTTGACGGACTAGTTTTGACCCTTCAACAAGTTCTATAGTGTGTTGAATGATGTCCCTATTATAACCATAAAAATCATCATAAGTCCAAGCAATCACTCTATCATACTTATTGCACAAGGAGATCCGTTTATCCTTTTCCTCTTGGGTAGTAGCATTGCCTACCTTTAGCTTTCTTCCTTCACTGACTTGAATTTTAGAATAAGCATCTTTACTTGCCTTAAACTTCCTCTTGCCCAGGCTTACATCATCAGGGTCAAATATATTTTCTCGTGTGATCAATCCTTTTGGGAGCTTATTAGACTTTAGTTGGATAATTTGGTCACCATAAGCTTCTTCAATCTTAGGCTGTAATTGGTCAGCAAATTCCCCTGATTGCTATAGAATGAAAGTACCTGGAGATCATTATCAAAGACTTGCAAGTTCTGGTCATTGTCTGGGATTGCTAGTCTCACTATCACTTTTACTTCCTCACTATTTATGAGCAGGTCACTTGCTGGGTCAAACTGGGAACCAATTTGTGCCATTTTGTCTGCTTCAATGTTTTGCGTTCTAGGGACAACTTCAATTGTAAAAGCGTCAAAACCATCTATTAAATCCCAAATTCTGTGGCGATAAGACCTCATCCTTACATTCTTTACCACAACTTTCTCTTTGATTTGTTCCACAACCAGTTCTAAATCTCCTTTGACTACCAAATTCTTAATCCCTTTCTTCTTGGCCAGCATAAGACCATGGACCAAAGACTCATACTCAGCATCATTATTAGTACAAGCAAACTGAAAGCGTATGGCTCTAAGAATTTTCTCACCCCTTGGGGAAGTGAGACATACACCTGCCTCAGCACCACTTTTGCTTTAGCCCCATCAAAATTCAAGGTCCAAATTTCTGAGTTTTTGTCAGCTTCTTCTTTTTCAGATACTTCTTTTCTCATAACATTTGGTATTTCTTGGCCTTCTTCAAAAATAACATAAGTGCCCAAACCAGTGGAGTCATAATTTCCATAAGGGTCACTTTGCATCATGGTCATCAACTGATTGTTTTCTTCTTTCTGTTGATCATGTTTAGTCCAGTCACCTAATTCCTCAACAAAGACTCTCTCTTCTTTATTCATCATGGCATAGGATGCTTCAATTCTTGGGGTTGGTTCATCAGTAATATGATCTTTGGATAAAGGTTTAGATAGTACCTTCATCTTTGTACCATACTTAGTTCTCAAAATCATATGTGACCAATCAAGTGACATGTATCCTCCTATCTTAGCTGTAAAGTCTCTAGATAGACATAAACCAAAAATAGGGGGAATATCTATGACCACTACATCTTGTTTGATAGTTATGTTTGGGCAGATATACAGTTGTAATGGGAGTTGTTAAATCTTTCCTATGGTTTGAACATATTTCCCATCTAGTTGCATGACTCCTTTAGCAAGTGGCTCATATTTTATCTTTAAAACATCTGCTATCTATTTTGGCATGGCTGTAGTACTTGCCCCAAAATCTATCATTGAGTTATGCAATAATTTCTTCCCCACTATTAGAGTTAGATAAAATGGATCTGGCTTAGATTTACTTGCCTCTGGTGCAGCATTCAATAGAGCAACTATTTGCAGAGGTGGAGTATCCTTATTTTGAGCCTTTCCTTGGTTGGTACCTCCTTTTGTATTGACAGGTTTAGGATCAACCTAAATCTATAGTTCCTCTTGTAACAGTGTCTTTTGCTCAAGAATGGCTAGCATATCCCAGATTGATACATGTGCAGGGGTCTTCTTTAGCTAATCTACCACATTCATGGGTCCTAATGCTTGTGTCTTTGGGTAATAAGGATACCTTGCTCTTTCCAATGCTTGGTTAGAAGTTACTTGATTCTGAACTGGCTGAGATACTTCTTGCCTTGGAGCTGGATTATACTGAGTCTGGAAAGGGGGAAGCCCCAACAGTTTCATTGTTGGTAACTTCAGGTTGTTCCATCATCCTTCTCTTTGATCTAGTATAGTAATCAGACTGTACTAAGGGTTTCTTGGAAGTAGATGCTTCATTCAAGAACACTAAATCTTCATCTTCAATCCATGAGAACAAAGCATGCTTTGGGGCAATTTCTTCTTCTTGCTGAATAGACATTCCCTACATCTGATCCACCATTACTACATTCTGGACACTAGGTGACTGATATGGAGGAGCATTAGACATTATGGCTTGAGTTTCCATTCTTCTCTGTTCTGCTATCTTTTGCTGCAAATTGCGTCTAGGGCAATCTCTGGGCATGTGAGCATTATTGCAAGGAAAACACCAAGCATTGGCATCTTCTGCTAGATTATTTTGTCCAGGAACCATTTCTCTGCCTGGGTTAGGAGGGACAACCTTCAAAGGTGTAGGAACTGTGACTGATTGGTTTGAAAGTTGAGGATTATTTTATCTTTGAGCACCTTGATACTATTTTGCCTGATATGGGGGTCTATTTCCTTGGAATCCCTGGTAAGGAGGCTTTGGGTAAGAAGTCTGTTGCCTCTTGAGATTAATAATCTCATTTGAAAAAGTCCTAAGGATGTTCTTGACATCATCCATTTCAGATGGAGGGGCAGAGGGTACTGTCACAGTGGGTTGTTGAGATGTCGGGAAGGTGTACATGGATACCGATACTGATGGTGAATTAGGAAGTTCTTGAGGCAAGGGGATAGAAATTTCTAGGAACATAGGTATAGGAGGTCTTGGAGGCAATTTTTCAGCATCTATTAGATTATTTTCAGCCCTTACAACCAATTCATATGCGCTTGGTAGGTTCTGCCCTCCTAGGGACTAAATCATCACAGTGATATCAGAATTGAAATCTTTGAGGTAAAATACAATAGGCATACTTGATGGTAGCCTAGTTGTAGTAGGGATTCTGTCCCAGGTCTTTTGAAACCTAGTGTTGAAACATGTTATAGCTTCTTGTGGTACCCTCTTTATAGTGATCAACTGCTGCAACAAGGAAGATTTGTCACCTTTTTCACTAAATCTTGCAAAGAACACATCCCCAAGCTGGTCCCAAGTAGATATTGAATTTGGGGTCAAGGATCTATACCAATCTAGAGCTTTCCCTTTGAATGAAGCCACCAATAGCCTGATGGCTACATTTTATGTAGTAATAACATGTACTGCACACACATCTGACACATCTTGAAGATGCTCCCCTGGTGTCTTAAAATCTTCTCCACTAAATTTGGGCAAAGCCTTCAAAGCATTAGCTAGAATTGGGTCCCAAGTAGCTGGTGGTATCGAAAGAATGAGAGGACTATCATTGTTCCAATTTGCATAGTTTCTTGGAGGTACATGTGCTCCCATGTTTTCTCCTGATGCTACTGCTACTTGATTTATCCTTCTTCTTGGAGTGGCAACTAATGGTGGTAGTAAAATCCCTGGATTAGCAGCTGATTGAGCTCTTGTTGTCGGTCCATAGCTCTGACTCCTTGATGCTCTCTGGTTCATATGATCTTGATCAGAATTCAAGAAAGGTCCCACCAGGCATGACAAAAACTGTTGATGTATAAAATTGCACAAGTTCCAACACCAACATGGGAAGTTTCAATAATGTGGGACTTGACACTTGAAACAACCTCTAGATTTTATAGAAGCTGGCTCTTCCTATTTCAATGGGGTTTTGGGGTAAAGGAAAGAAATAAACAGGATTACAGATACAATAAAAGAAACTTCTAATTCTATGGCAATACGCCTAATTTAGATGTATTTCGGTAACTTAGCATAGTGAACAAATTTTTAAGATTCAGCTATATTAAAGAGCAAATATTGCATGATCACTATAGGCAGATTGTAAATGAATTAAAGGATTAAAGGATAAACTCAGAAATTAATGTAGAGACATAGATAATATCATCAATGGCACAGAACATAACTCCTTTCATTCATAATTCAACAAATATAAAAGGCACAGAGACATGCATAGGTATAACAACTTCCTTATCAGAAATAGCTAAACAAAGGCAAAATGATATATCTGATCACAACAAGATCTCTAAATTCTCAATCAAAATATTGTATATCTTTGTGTTACAAAACTCCTCCATACTGTTGGTTTTCTTTCTGAATCAACATTAGGGTTTGCCAGTTCTAATGCACAGGCAGATTCAGCCAACTAAATACAGGAGGTTGCGTGAGCTCCTCCCCTTCACTTCTAGTTCTGCCGCACCAAGGGTGGTGTCCCTATTTGATAAAGGTATGATCTTGACTAGCTCAATGACATATGAATATAACTTGACAGCAACAGGCAGAATACTCTCATGTAAGGACCAAGATTTGTGTAACAAATCACAAGGTTGGCAACATTCTTGGACATAATGTCTGGTTAGGGATGAGAGCATGCACGGGTTTTCTACTCCTAATCCTACAACTAACAGGTGGAAGGATGAAATGGTTTGAATTGATACTTGGAGTTATGGAACTTTCCTAGACCCATTGAACAGACATATTCCCAAACCAGTGCCTTATCTGGGCAGCAGAGTCATATCTAAGAATGTAAATGTCTCCCTGTGACAACATAAATTCATATCCAGAGCACTTGGGAAGAATGCTACTGCCTAACAACAACATGTCCAAGAAAGAGTATTACTAATGATCATACTTAACAGATCCTATGATGCAATCTATTTTCCCTTGTATCTGATCAAAAGCCTATTTAACCACTCCTTGAGTAGATGCAATAAATCAGACACACAGTATGCAAACACTGAAAAACTTGGAAGTCCTTGACAACCTTGTTTGAAAGGAAAACAGATGACATACAGGAGACAATCAGAAACAATACACACACCAGGTGTTTTTCATTTAAAATCAATCTGCATAGAAAATTATCATTTACAAGCCAAGATAGACTGATACACCAAAATAAGGACCGAATTTGCAACAAGATGTCTTTCAAAATGTGAACACCTTATGTTCAGAGTCAGAGCAGAAAGCCCAAAAACCTCCCACCTCTAAAAAGTAACACAGCCAGACCATTTATATAGAACCCTGCACTTTTAGTAATTAATTACATGGCTTAGTTTAAAATTTTGCCAGATACATTCCATAAGAAATGGCACTCAGAAATCATCAATGTAGTAGGGGACAAAACATGGAGAAGTAAGAGAAGGACATGAAACAGATGAACTTGAGCTCCGTGCCACCGTTGGAGAACTCCTCATGTCAAAAATTGGGTACATGACTGTTCAACCACTCACCCATGCCCTTGCACCATTGCCATTAAAGGCCTCAACCACCCCCGGCCAACAAAAAATGCAGGAATTGTGCCCTCAACACCTTCCCGCCAAAACACATATCATTAAGAAATCAAAAAATACAAGAGGAATAGTCCCACATGCTCGGCGCGGAGACCACCTCAGCAATTCATAAACGAGGCCGCATGTAATTTAAATGTCGAGCGCTTTTGTCATGCTCGATGCACGCCTCTCAGCCAAAAGCCCATCGCCAAGACCACTACCATCGGCCTAGCCGAAAATCCTCCTGCCGACATACATTGTCATACCGATTACCACCTCCGTCGGTGTGACTTACACTGTCGAAGCAACGTTTCAAACCTACGCCGATACCTGTCATCATGCCGATGCTTACCTCTGCATTCCTCTGTCAGTGAGACTAACACCATCGGAGCAACCTCCGCCTATCCACCTGATGCCAAACACCACGCTGATGACACCATCGGCCAGACACCACTCCATCGGTGAACCCCTTGCCGGCTCGCCTGATAGCCCCCATCACGCTGATGGCAAACCTCCATTGGTGAGAACAACACAATAGTCACCCCGACATGCCGAACATCAATTCCACTATCGGCCAGACCTCCCACTGTCGGTCTAGCATGAATTTCCTTCGCCAACGAAGAGCGTTACGCCGATGAACATCTCCTTCAGAATCCCCATCGGTGAGACTTAGACCGTCGGGCTAACTTCCATCGACCAGGCCGATATGCAATCTCACTCTGATGGCAACTTCGTCAGGGTGACCCCTCCCATCGGCGGAGCCAAAAATAACATTGCCGATAGCTCCCACTCTTGTCGATGAACACTTGACTTACCCCCATTGGTATGACCATGACCTTCGGTGGAACCACAATTTCCTTTGCCAATAGCACAAAGTCTCAACGAAACAAAGAACATACCATTCTATCGACATGATCGCTGAGACATAAGCGACCTCACACTAATGGATAAAACATGATGACCCCTTCCTCAAGAAAGATGATGTGGATGCTGCAAAACACTGAAGGGGTGCCAAAACTTAGAACCTTTTTTTTTGGATCTTTTTGGTAAGGTGCCTACATGAAAATCTGCTAAAAAACTGACAGTCAAATCAGGCACCAACACATACATAGCCACAAAATTTGATTCAAGATCACCACTAACTGCCAGGATCCCAACGACTGAAACAAAACTAAGACTCAAACTACCACTTGAATCAACATTGAGAATCTCTTCAAATCCACAACTGCCTTTTCCTGCATGCTTATTAGACGAGCGATGAAAAATGTGACACTGTAACTCTTAGTCCTATTACAACATGTGGCAACACCCGCAACTGTTCAAATGGCTTCAAAAATACCACACGACAGTGTCCACACAAAACTTAGCTTCTTTACCTTCAAAAAGAAATACATAGGATAGCGCCATCTATCGCCATCTGCCATATTTGAAATATGACATGCGACATCCTTTGATAAACAAAACTGAGACACTTGGCATACTCCGTTGATCTTAAAGTCTCTTTACCTTTATCACTGAGCATCTCTGGTAATGACACTTGTCACCTTCTGCACTATTTAGAAACTGTGACATTATTATATGGGAACCACCATATGTTTCTCAGCCTTTTCAAAGGAGAGATAACATTGTGACACATGGCGCACACCGCTTAAAGCAATAATAGAAATGTGGCACTCTCCGACAATATCTAAAACTTGATAAAAGAGTCTTTGGGTGCCCCGCAGAGACAACACTTGTCACTCTCTACTTTAATTTGAAGCTTGATAAAAGAAATACGTGGAGACAACCAGTAGCTTCAACAATGAAAAAATACTTAGTCCCTGCAAACGACACGTGGCGAGCTCCGCATAGAACTAAAATTGTGTCAATATAACCCTCAGGCCCACCATATGCTTCTCGGTTCTTGGAACTTAATAAAAGGGAACACAGGACAACATCTGCTACAAGATGAAAAGGACACACAATGACATCTACTACAAACTGAAACTTGAGAAACTTTACCAAAGCCATTGGGAAGCGACACGTGGTTCACTCTGTGCTCAAGAAACAAATTGAAACACTGGGACTGTGAAGCACAAAGAGGCATACATAGAAACATACAAAAACACAGAGAACACTTAGAAACTGCAGAAATAAATGCAAAAAATTGCATGATACTAAGAAACTGGAAACAATGAGCCACAACTAATATAAAATGAAACGTAGAGTTAGACTCTACAAACCGCCCAATAGATAAATCTCTAGTTGAGTTTTGTATAAAATCTAAATTTAATAGAGGTGAGGACATCCATACTTTAGTTAGTGGAAAGGAGGGTTCTACTTTTGAAACTCATGGTGATCATTTTGAAGAGCAATATTTAGAATCTGAGAATACAACAAATGAGATTACTAGAACAAGCAATGATTTTTACGATAACCACCCCATGGATCTTGAGTTGTCCAATAAAATGGGAGAAGAATTTTGTGATATTTTTGGAAACTCTTTGATTGGATTAGTTAGAGAATGTGAGAACCTCGAAAGTGGACCAAAAAGATATAAAATCATTTCAAAAAAGAACATTGTATTTAAGGTCATATATGTGTGTCATGCTTCTAATTCTCATCTTAATATATGGAAAGCTCACTTTTTTGCTTTGAATCAAAGAGATATCCATGATATTGTGTGAAGGTTGGGCCAACCAAATTGGTTCTTTGCAGATGTAGTGGATGCCAAAAAGGAAATTGAACTTCAAATTGATGTTTCCTTTACTTGGTTTCAAACTATGTTATTTCAAGATGTCTTTTTATTTGTTCTCTCTGAGGATGAGAGAAAACTTATCTTAAATTATGGACCTTGCTGATTTCGAACTCTTGGTTTTGTTGTTGAGAGTTATTGGGAAATATAAGTACACGAGCCAAAAGAATACTGGACAATAAATTGTCCTCATACTTTAGGGGATGGTATCAACCTTATGACATTAAAGGACTATATTGGTAGTCTGGTTGAGGCAGGTATATTAACAAAAACTCTCTAGGGACATCATTGTAGTACCAAGTCAAACACAACCAAGACAATGGGAGAAGCATCACTTGGTGCAAGGTTTTCAATTCCTGATTATATCAGAGTGTTGTAGCATAAGCTAATTACATCATAAGGAGGATCAATGTCTAGGAATTACAAATCTCCAAGGTTGATTTGGGATCCTGGTAACCTCAGGAGCATCCTAGTTTGTGATTTCTTGGGGACAAGCAATATTTGGGATAGGAGGATTATCATGTCCCTCCCACTTAAGTCCAAGTCTCCTAGGTTTAGGCTACAATGTCATTATTTAGGAGTTCTCATGCTTAAATTTGCATTCACATGCACCAACACCAACAAGTGTGTACAAGTCATGGAGACTGAAGCTATTAAATCTACAAGAAAGCACATAAAGAAGAGGTGCACACACAACATTAGGGGATGCTTCATCATACATTGCTGTGGAGCCCGCTATATAATGAGATTCATCTGAAGAAGTTGTGTTTCCCTTCGATGAGGTGTCATTGTTCATTGATTGTGGATAGGCAATTTAAGTGTCGGGGACACCAAGCGAGTGGCCAATTCGCAAGGATGGACTTATCCAAGGCTTTCGTTGCAAGTAGAAACTAAGATCCATGGTAGCTTGGTGCGATAGGGAAGCGATCACCAGTAGTGTGAGTGCTCATTCAAGACTATATGCAATAGATAGACACACCTACATATCGCAAGGGTCTCCATGGAAAATAAGAGTGAAGGAGTCATGTCAGACTAAGGCAGAGTGAAGATCTTTCAAATTACCCATAAATAGAAGGTTTCCTGATACATTCATACTTTAGATTCATACACCCAAATCAAAGGGTTGTCGATTAAATAAGGCATATCACATTATGTAGAAATAATCATTATACAAAGAAATACGATAACAATCACAAGCCACTAAGAGTGAAGGAAAGCACTTAAGAGAAAGGAATTAATAACTAAAATTTAATAAATATAAGTTAAGAATAATCAAAAGGCATATGAAGGGATGTGCCTCCTGAAGAAATAAGATATATAAGAGAAATCAATCAAGGAAAAGAATATGATTTTTTAGAAGACAATGTATATCTTTATTTACTCCTTATAGGAGCATGAATCTTAATTCAGAAATATGAGAATGAAACCCCTCAAGGTTAAAAAATTAAGGACAGAAACCCTTAATTCCTCTTATCAGGTTAGTGGACGAAAACCCTTAAATTGGGCAAAAATTAGAAACATTTCAAAGACATTCATACAAAGAGAAATCACTGCAAATTGGAAGAAGAATTACAACAAAGGCTAAAGGCTAAGTTTTATATTTTTAGAAATGCATCATAAGCTTTAAATCTGACTTTTATAATCAAAATTACAATTTTTAAGATAAATTAATATTTATAATTAACTATGTAACTATTAATGTGAGTTAGGGTTATTTATTTAAGGAAAAATAAGGAAATTATAGAGTGGGACATTACAATGAATACATCAAATGGTAATTAGGAAACCATGAGCTAAAACCACTCAAAGTGTGTTGCCAAAATCCCCATTCAAAATCCATTACCCAAATCCCAAGATGAGTCCATGGACTAAAAATAGCATATACCTTCCACCTACCATAAGCTCATCATAATCTACTCACCAACTTGGGCACTCCATTTTGAATCCATTATCTCTAATCAAATATGGCTTATGACTTGTCATAACATGCATCGTAAGTTGGTCAACAAGTGTAACTCCCTCTAATAGCCCTCTTATGTGTCATAGATGCTCTTACATTTCCAATGTGGGAGGCTCGATTTCTAAAAGCCATAACTTTTGATATGGGAAGTTGATTGAGCCCTTTTTCTTTAAATTGAAGATCTCAAAGAGGTCCATGTTGTTGTAACTAGCTTTCTCTAGCTATGGCCCATTTTGACATTTTTTAGGGCCAAAATTGACCTCTAGAGCCTTGAAAATTAAATTTTGTGCTCTATAGCCCAAAAATTACAATTTTTTTTTGAACATTAAGATACAAGGTTGAGAAACCTTTACGAACAAGATGCATTAAACATGTTTCTTCCAGGAGTTTTGCCTATCTTTTCAACATGTTGTATTCTTTTATTTTTCTATTGTCTATTCTAACAGTAAGAAAATTGTGTCAACTTCTTGGCTAATCCTTATTTCTAAATTAGATGTATCATATGCTTTATTCCTTCCACCTTGTCTTCTACAAAATATGTGACTCTTTCTTGTTATCTTCTTTATTGTCTTTCTAACAATTTTTGGGTTCTTTGTACTACTTTATCATGTGTTTTCTTACTCATATATCTCTCATCATAGTATTCTAATTCCTATATTCTTTGTCTTCCTCTTTCTATCCTCATATTTGTCTCCCACATAATAGTTACTATTACTTGCAGTTCTCATCCCTTTTCCAAATCATTCATCTTTTTCTTCTTAGGTAACTCTTTCCAATCTCTCACCATTGTTAGTGTAGGATTTTTATTTTTCTTAGTTGGATATTAAGTATTTTCCTACATGTTTGTTTAGCTTGCTTAGGTTATTAGAAGTGGGTCAGTTAGGGGGTAGATGACATCAAGTCCATGAATGTAACTCCCACCTATCTTTAGGTATTTGGGGTTACATCTCTCATTGGTCATATTTGCCTCCTCTTTTTACTATTTATGTATCCACTCACCTTGCATATTCATTCATGTATTGTGAATTTTTTGGTTAATGCATTTGTGTTGAGCCAATTCTTTTTTCACAAACTTATGCTCGTCTCTCTCATTCTTGAAAGTTTTTATTCTATTAGTTTGATTGTTGAGTCATATGTTGAATAAGGGATTAAGTATCTATTCTACACTAGATCTAGGTCATCAATACTTTTTGCATATTCTAACATGGTATCAGAGCACCATAGTGTCTAGGGAAGTCATTAAGTTTTCTAGTTTTTAAAAGATTTCAAAATTTCACGCTTTGGGTGTGTTATTTTTTCACACGTCATACAAAATTTGGGTTGCACCATTGCATTTGGGAGGCCCAAAACTCAAGGTTAGCTTTATTTCACTTGAAATAGATTCCATAAGGCTAACATTTATTTGGGTTTTGCATGTGTTTGTTTGATTAAGTTTTATAGGTGATGTGAATTTTGGGGCATCCTTGCCTAAATCTAACAGCACCATCATACTTGGTGACATATAAAACCCCGAGATCAACTATAAGCTTGGGCACATTTGAGCACTTTGTTTGGGCCTCCTAAAAAAATTTCCTCCCTACATGTAGTTCAAGATTCTTATAGTTCGTATCATACCACTCTCGTATTGTGTTTTTGGTGCATGGTTCAAAGACATATTTCGGTTCTATTCAATGACTATATAAGGCCTAAGTCTTTTGTGAAAATTGTGTGTTTGTAAGTTTGTGGATTTATCAAGGCTAAGGTACCTAACTTGTACCTTTTTACATAGTAGTCATTATATTATTGGCAGTGACGAACTATTCACATCTTTGCAAAGGTTGTATCATCATCGACCTCAACCTCCAACCACCACTGTCTCCCTCTTAAACCACCAACCACCACAATCTACACTTCAGCACACTTGTCACCATTCACAATTGATGGTCTCTACACCATCAAATGATCAACTCAAGATTTTCCCACCAGTGCCTATAACCTCCACGAGTAATACACCCACCGATGTCCTGCTAATGGTACCCTACTCTAGTGTATGATTCATAACTAAGAGAATCTTTGCTTACAACCATGGGAGCCATAGATTCAAGCCCCACTTCAAATATGTCACCACCTATGTAGAGCCACGTCACCCTACACCAAAAATTTGTATTGTACCAAGTTATTGCTCATGCAAGCATCTATATGCTACCACGTTATGCTCTACATCATTTGACATCATCACAACATAGCTAGACCCTTAATTACTAGCAATCATTATCGAGATAACTACAACTGATAGTGGTCTCCCTAATCACTAATAGTCACCACTAATGATCAATTACCCACCAAGCTTAACCACCCTTGTACTAGTAGAGTTTTTAATTTTACAATCCAACTTCAAAGGCTATTTTCTTAGTCATACAAAGGTATTTATTGGACCAATTTTTTAAAATAGGCTAATTTTTTTAGTAATTCACAATGGCATAATTCTAGTTTTCAGATTTTACTTCCCTATTTACTAGTATTTTAGTTTTCTTAGAGATTGTGTTATCCAATTGTGCTTTTTGGGACTTAAAATGCCCATAACATTCTCAAAACAACTCCTTTTTGAGCTCATTTTTTCAAGCTCTACAATTTTGTGTAGTTTTTTAATCCATGTTCTACAAGCATATTATACTTTTAGCATATATGACCATTTTGGGCACTAGAAAACTTGATATTTGTATTGTAAAATGCACTAAAATAAAGTGTCAAACATTGTAATTATTGGAAGGGCTATTGCAACAATTAGTGAAAGGGGGTTGAACTTGTCTCTTCTTGTCTTTCTGTATTCTCTTTTCCTTTTTATATTATGGATTAGTTGTCAATTCCTCTTTTTACTCCATATAATTATTATGAATGGAAATCTAAAATGCTAATCATGTTAAGAAGTAGAGGATTATTTAGAACTACTATGGGTATAAAGGTAAAGCTTGCCTTAGATGTAGAGAAAATTAAATGGTATAACAAATGTGATGAGACCTATGGTATATCGTGTTCATTTGTATCTCCTAATTTACTCTTTCACTTTGAGTCCTTCAATCCCCCCAATTAGATTTGGACTACTTTGGCTAGTTTGTTTGGGGTTGAGGATGTTATGAGAGGTCATCAGTTGGAAAATGAGCTCTCATTAGTTTAAGCCCTAGCAATTTTGACAGTATTCAAGATTTCTTCGTTAAACTAAAATTATTGAGATTACAATTAAAATAGTGTGGACTAAAAAATAAGACAATAGAGTTGATCCTTAGTATTCTTTCAAAATTTGGTTTAGACTATTTACTTTATTTTTCTACATTCTACCCTACAAATGGTGCACTTGGAACATAGTTCACTATGTCATCTTTTGAGGACTTTGCAACCTCGCTGATGAGGCAGAAGAATAAGCTCAACCAAATGGGTACTCTAAAATCACCTAAGTCACATGCATTGGGTGCAAGCTAGGACACAAAAGAATAAAAGGGGTTGAACAATAAGGAAAATAAATATAAAAACAAAGACAATAAGGAGAAAATGGATCAGAAACCAATTGCTTCCAGAGTAGCATTTGAGACTTCATTTTTAAAAGGTGACAAACCTAAAAAAGAGAAGGTCAAATGTTCTTAAGTATTGTAAGAGACTTAATCATGACTAACACAATTGTTTAAAGAAATAGATTGATCACCTAACACACATTCTTGAAAATAATACCAGTATTCCTGTAACGTCAAAAATTGCATACCCTTGCAATTTCATCCTATATTTTTGCCTTGCTTTAGTCTCCATCCCCTTAGTTTGTTTGTAGGATCATTTTAGCCCTTGCATTAGCCTTTTTTTCTTCCCATGGTGCTTAGGTATTATTTCTCATGTTGTCCTTTTGTCAAGTTTTTTTTTCACTTTTGTGTTATCGCTGTGATGTTCTAGTGTCTTGCCACTTTTGAGCCAAAACTATCCAGACACTAGCGCTTTACGTAGATGTTTGCACAATGCATTAGAATCCCGTGACAGTTTCTTGTTTGGTGGTCATTCCTGAGCATTTCACCAGTTGTCACTTTTGTGGCTTAGTAGTAATAGCTCATCAACCCCTTCCTCTTCCCTCCTCCTCTCTTTTTGAACCTACCTTTTTCACTCTTGCATTCTCTTGGCTCTCTCTTGCACTATACAACTCTACAACATTCTCTTTCAACTCTCTTGTCCTCTTGGCTTTCTCAAGCCTCTATAGGTGATATTATTCTTGTTTCTTACTATTGCAAGCATTTATTTTGTTGTACCCCTTTAGCACCTTGGGATATTCACATCCTACCAGTCTTTCATTTTAGTCACTATTCTTATTTCTGGTTACACTTAGATTAAGAACACACACTATTTTTCTATCTATCTATCTTGGTTGTTGTGGAGGTAGAAATACCAAAGTAGGGGTTTGACCTAAAGGCAAACCCCCAAATAGCCCAAAATTTTTCTTTTCTTCAAGTACAGGTATTTGGGAGAGTATTCAACTGCACAGAGGTTTTGCTAGTATCTCTTCCCTTCTCTTGTCCATTATGTTATTTCATTTAATTTAGTTATTTTGTCTTTTTTATCTTCATTTATATTATTATTTGATATATTGTTGGTGTGTTTCCTTGTTCTGGTTTTGCAAATTCAGTTAAATTGTTGAACTTTTCACGTTTCTGGGTTGTGTTGATGATAACACTTAGCACAGACATCCGTGTAATGTGCTAGAGTCCTAGATAGTGAGATTCATCTTTTGGTGCCATGCCCCTCTATTTTTATAATTTACAATTCTAAATTCAATTTTTTGTTTCTATATTTTAGTCTCATATAAATTAGTGTATTCCATCCTAGCTCATATGAATGTAATATAGAAGTTAGAAGTACCTTAATTTTTATATTATAGTTCCTAAGGTAGTAAAACATAGTTCATCACATGAAGGGTCTTCTTCAAAATTAAAGGACCGTAATAAAAGGAAAAGCCCTTGTAGCAATTGTAGCTCCACCTTCCACTTGGATACTTGATTTTGGTGTTCACACCACATGGCTTCTTCATAGGATGAATTCACATCTCTGGGTCCTTGTTCTATGCCACACATTTTGATGGGTGATGACACTCTAGTTGAGATATGTGAGAGAGGGTTTATTGACATGGGTGATGGGACATTTCAGGATGTTCTTTGTGTGCCCTCACTATCAACTAATCTCTTATTATTCTACTAGATCAGTCACATCAATTTGGACAATTGAGTTGAGTTCATTCCTAATACAGTGGTTATTCATGAGATGGACAATAGTCCTACAATGGCAATTAGGAGAGTAGATTGATCACTAGTCTTGATTATATAATTTTTCTCACTTTGTTCATATTTCTCCTTTGACCATACTTTTCACTCATTTCAATGAGGTGAGCAAGTTGTGGCATGAATGGTTTGGGCATTTAAACTACCACTACTATTAGTAGATAGGAACTGGAAATAGGACATACCAACTTATGATCATTGCAAGGCTTTTGTGACAACATTTGATGATATGTAGTATTAATTAAATGATGATGAGGCACAAAGATATGTAGGACACATCCCTACACTCCTAGGAAGCTACATTAGAACCAAATCCCACCACAAGTGAGGGGACAAAGAAGAGAAAAGAGGAAGAGAAGGTATAGAACATGTAGAGTAGAACAAAGCATAGAGAAGAAGAGAAAATATATGAAATGATTATAAGCAGAAGTATTACCCAAGCATATGTGACATTTATATCTATTCTTGTGATACAAAATATATATGGTATAAAGAATATATGATATAAATATATGAGAAGATTAATCTTATGGTGTATATGAATGCATTAAAGTGTTTTCTTTATATTTGTATCTATCACATTGTTTTGGTTTCCTTCTTATTGCATGACCCTGGGGTTAACTTTCTGACATAAATAATCCTAATCTTAGGCTTGTATTTTATTGTCAACATTTAGTTCCATTACAGTGTATAAGAACAAACTACAAAAATAATGAAAGAAGTTTGCAATAAAGAATAATACTAGGGAAAGGAATATAAATCACAATTGTTACAATAATTGAGATATGTGGTAGCACATAGTAGGCGCTAACCCTTGGTGAAGGGTTAGACACCTAGGGGTTGACAATAGAATGGAGGAGATCCAAAGGGACATGATCACAAAGACAAATCTAGTCTAACACTTCGGATGAATAAAGAGAGATTAAGAATGGATAAAATTCAATTAAAATTTTTATGCCAAGGGGAGATAGCAAGAAGGAAAGAGAAATTGTTGTTGAAATTGAAATGGGTTTGGAAGAAAGCTAGAAGATGATCAAGCCTGAGAAGAAGAAAGAAAGGCTAAACAAACCCCAAAATAGAGAAGAAAGATACTAGAAAAGGATAGATAAGATGCAAGAGGCATCTGCAGAGCATACTAGGTAGGCTAAAATTGAGGAAACCCTTAGGATAGAGGTAGGTGGATGCTCAATGGACATGACATTCACTAACATAGAAGAACCAAAGTGGTTCATCACTCTAGTTTGAATCACAAAATAAAATTTGACTAAAATGATAAGACAGTTAAAAGAAAATGATGTCAGCAAGTATGAATGACTTACAGTCTTGGATGGAAGACACTTCACATGTAGTAGAAGAGGACAAGTTTAGAAGCGGTGGCGTTCAACCTATAAAAGGGAGAACCCAAGAGTCATTTGCTAATGAAGATTCTAACTAGTCTCAACCTAGGGTTATAATAAATGAGGGTTCTGAGAATTTGGTAACCCCAATATCTATAAGGAGCACACTAAACCTTTACAATGACCACTGGGATACTATTGCAATTAGGTATGATGGGATGCAAAGAAGGGAATAATTTAAGAAGTTAACATATAGTAAAATTTATGAAAGAGATGAGGAAATGATAAGAAATATCAACATTTATTTAAAAATTACCATGGAAATCTTGGAGATGTTGGAAGAAGACAAATCAAATAAGGGTAAGGAAAAGAATAACTTGGATATTAATAAAGATAACCTATTAACAAATGAAGAGTTATTAAAAGCTACATTCCCCAATAACAAATGAAGAGTTATTAAATCTACATTCCCCAAGTCGAAGAGCCACTTCAAGGAGGTGAAACCTATGGACCTAGGGTCACCCCCAACACCATCTAAGACAAGAAGAGTCTCCAAAGAATAGATAAATAGTGAGTCCTTTCATAGGCTAGAGAAAGTGATAGCAAGAAGTGATTGTATGAAGGATTTCAAAGAGATATTGGGTAATGAGTTCTTTGATATTAAGTTTCCTAGAGACAAAAAAGGAAAGGAAATTAGTAAAACAACAAGAGAGTGTAATCAAGTAGAAGAAGCTTGAAGGAAAAAGAAAAGAACTAAGAACAAAAGATAAATTGGGAGGAAGGACAAGCCCCAAACCACAATAATAAAAATCAAAAACACCTTCAACCCTTACAAAAATGGCCACAAATAGGACTAAGCTCCGTGTGTTTGGCAAAGATACTAAGGATGCTTGCAAGCATATCTTCATCTTGGAATGTCACTAGAGTACAGCTAGCATGAATGATGACCAAACCCAATCATATGAATTCATAAAAACTCTCATAGATGAAGACTTAAGGTGGTCTATCAAAGAATACCCAAAGCACGACAAAAATAGGATGAATTAAGTGAGTTGTTTTTGACAAACTTTTACTCTCTAGAGGCCCCCAATAAAAGTGTAAGTAAGATGAGAGAAATGATGCAAAGGAAAAATGAATTAGTAAAGAAATATGACCATCATTTTAAAAGTGTGGTCAAGAATCTAGAATAATTTGTCACGTCTCATTTTATGAACTACATTATCATTCTAGATTAATGAACATTTACTATGGTTGTTTTACTTTGAGTAAGTTCCATGTGTGTAAAGGTAATTGTCATGAAGTTATATTTGTGTAAATTGAAAAGTTAATTTAAATATTAAATGTTATCAATGTGGTTATAATGTTTTTCTTTGGCTATGTTTGGGGGAACTAACCTATTGATGTTGAATTGAGTGCGAATAAATGCAGGTACTCGTCAAAGATGAGAACATGGTTGAGGTAGAGATGTTCTAGCCACTTGGCAAGAACTGTTTGGGATGGTTAACCTTGATGCACTCACACACTCACATAGTCTCATATTGCATTATTTTGAATGGTTTACTATGCATTATTGAATGGATAATGAATGTGATTTATGTTTAATACTTAGAAAAATAATGAGTTTTAACTGTCCTTTTTGAATGCATGATTCAATTATAAATATTAAAGTTCTTTCGATTATATTTAAAATGGTGTATTTTTAAATGGTGTATTTTATGACAGTTAATACTAAGTGTTTTCATATTTTGTTTGAAAAATAATATCTATTTTAGATTTAAAACAACTATGTTTAAATAGACAGATATTTAATATTATTATTATTATTACAAATTGCTTCTTGAGTTGTTTTTAGTAAATGTGTTTTATTAAAAATAGATAAATTATATTAATAATATTAATAATATATTTAGAATCTAATTAAAAGAATTAAATTAATTTACTATCATGCAAATGACAAAAATATAATTTAATTATTGTCATGCAAGTGACAGAAAGATAAATTAAGTTATTTTATTCTAATTTAAATAGAAATTTGAGTCTTTTAAATTGCAAATCTCATGCAAATTAAAAAAAAAATGAACTTCAATTGAATCAAAGAAAAAAACCTAAACTTTGGATGCCAAAAAAAGGAGAAGGAGAATTTTTAATAAAAAAAAAAGAAAAGGTGTTTTCAAAGGAGAGAAAAACCAATCAAGAACAATGATAGAAAAATGGCGATAACTTTGTCATTTTAGAACAAAATGTAAAATTGTAAATTGTTCTGGAAAGCTGGGGAAGAGCAGAACAGAACCTAGAAATACTTTGAAGAGATTTATGTTGTTATATGGAGCCTAATCAGACTCGGAGGTTATATTTACCCCACTTTTATCGGCGCGGTTTCCCCCCAAATTCCTACGGGGTCAAGGGGTAGCGCCCCTTGCAGGGGTTTGGGGGTAGCGCCCCCAAGACGGGGTCAAGGGGCAGCGCCCCTGGCGCATTCCTTGTCGCGATACAGGGCGGGTTGAGGGGCAGCGCCCCCGTAGGGGCTCAGGGGCAACACCCCCGAAACCTCAAATGGTTTTTTATTATTTTATAAAGCACCGGAAGTTATTTCTTCATTGACCGACATAAGAAAACCCTATTTTTGTAACTGACAAAAAGCTTAATAAAAGGCGGCCAAGGGTTAGGGTTTGGGTATTATTGTATTGTAGCATTTTGCAGCGGTATTGAGTTGCAGTGATTGCTGATTGTAATTTGTTTTGATTTACTAGATAATAATATTGGACTCTCTATTTGGTGGATGTAGCCCGAGTTTGGGTGAACCACGTTAAAACTTGTCTCTCGCTGTTATTATTTCTGTGTATTTCCATTCCTCTGTTTAATCTTTATTTGCATTTAATTGATATCTTCTGCTGACTAACCCTAACAATTCACATTATTTAGTAAGCATTTTAGCAAAAGAAGGGGGCGTGTTTTTATTTTCTAGGCAACGACAGGATAAGGAAAAGAGCAGTGACAACAACAAGTATCCAACCTTTTTGCAGCAGATTATCCAGGTATTTCCCTTGTATGTTTTGCAAAAATAATGATTGTTTTTGGCTGTTAAAAACTTAGTTGTTATGACCAATGAAATATTCTTGTTTTGGTTTGTGTCTACCCATCTGGCCGTTGGAAATCGACCCCCTATTTTGCCTCATGATTGACCTACTAATTTTCTAGTTGCTAGACAGATTATTGAAACTATATTTTATCCTTTATTCACTGTAGTAATACCTAGATTTGTGTTGTAAACTCCTCATGGATGCTGGGAAGTTGAGCGGCCTATTTTGTTGCTTTCTTTTTTTGATCTAAAACTCCTGCCACCTTCTTCTTTTTCCCACGTCGTTTGATCCAAGTTCAATGCTGCCAGAAAGTTGGCGCATATACCTCTATCTTGCCACTTGTTATTATCTTTTGCTAGTCGAACTTGCTCTTGACTCTGTCATACTTGGTCTCCTGGTTCTTTAATCACTTCTTTTCTTGATCTTGTTATAACCATTGTAACCATAGTTAATCAAATTTCTGGTCACTGATAAATTACTCTCAGGCAAACATAAAATCTTATGGCTGTTATTTTCTTGTTGCTGTTAGAAAACAGTCTTTTGGCAATTAACCAACCTCTACTTATTAATCAAACAATGTGCAAATAAACTCTTAAAACTTAGATGATAGTACTAGATTCTTGTAGACATATTCATCTATTTATTTTTTTATTCAAAGATCTATTTTAAATCACTGTCATTTGAGTGGCAGTAAGTCTATTATGAATTCTGTTATTCTTGTTTCTTTTTTTTCTTTACTACAGTTCCTGTTGCAGGAGCGATAGTAACCTATTTTGACTTCCACAATTCCTATTGCCAGTGCGACCGTAAGCCTGTTTATGAGTTTCCTCAGCTTCCTGTCACATAAGTGACAGTAAGGTTGTTAAATTATTTAGGAAAACTATTACTTTACAAACATTTGAATGAATAGAATATAAGTTAAAAACTATCTTTACCTTATATGTTACTATGATGAAATAAATTCTGAGATGCAAATACCATTGTCCTATTAAAAAGAGAATTGCCATACTTGATTGGAATGTTTTAGAAAACTTAAATACATATTATGGAAATTGAATGATTATGAACTAGGAAATAAAATTGATTTAATAGCCTTATAGATGCAATTGTATGATCAAATGATGAATTATAGGAGAACATTGATTGTTTTATTTTATTATTTATTTACTTGTTCTTGAGGAAAGATAATAATAATATTTGAAATAAGTATGCATGGATACTCATTGTTGAAGTGGAGTTGGCATACATCATTATTGATTTTATTGCTTAAATCATGAAACAATATTGGATATGAAGTAAAATCATTAGTTTTCTATAATCTATTAAAACCATGGAAATATGAATTGAGAATATAATCAGATTTCAAAATTTATATTGCTTTTAAATGATTTATGATGTTCTTCATTACTGCTTGTTTGAAAAGTATGTTTTCTTTATTGATACTTGGGAAAAGGATTAGAGGTGGTTATAGGTGATTTTGATTGATTGATTGATTGATTTGTTTATCGACTTATTTATTTATTTATTGGGGAAGGAAAGTAGTTTTTTTATCTAGGAATGTGTTTGGGTTACTTTTGGGCTAGGATGCCGAATGTGGTTTATCACAGATGGTTTTCCTCTTTTCAGGAATTGACCGGTTACTATGTTTTAAAGGTTTAGATCTAAACGAACTGCCATTGAAAAAGATGAATATTATGTCTAGCAAACTTTATTGATGGATTGATATATATCTCTGCCACATCCTGTTGTGAGACACTCTACATTTCATTATTTAGAATTACACATTAGGCATCAGGTTGCATCGAGTGTTCCCTCCTGCCAGTTGTTTCCAGGTAGCTAGACATTTCGTGTAGGGCTGGGTTTCCTTCGTGTCATAAAGGGATCTGGGGAAGTGTAATTGCTTCATGGTTGGGTGGAAAAGCACCTGAGCCATGTTACCATCTCTCGACTCGCAGGAGAACCATTTGGGTTCATGGCGACTGGAGAGTGTTTTAATTTATTTATACTTGTTGTACATGATTATTGTAATTTGTATTTGGATGTATTATGGCATGGAAGCCAATGGACTTTATATATTATTTTATAGTGCTATCACTTGGATTGAGCATGAGATTTTTGTAAGATTTAATGACTTTTATTGATTCATATTTATGAGATTTATCTTTTACTTGTGAAGTTGTAATTAAGTGGATTAATTACATCATTTTACTTTTGTTATTTGTGATGTTGTAATTTAAATGGATTATTTACTTTATTTACTTTTGTGATGATTTGAGTATGTTACATTTGGTATCATAAAACAATTCCAGCATTGGGAGCTCTGGGGGTGTGTGTTGCTTAGTTGGATCGAGTATGTGTGGGTCCTTGTGTGTTGGCTTGCTGTGAATAACATGTGCCTTCTTTTTACAGGGTTAGATAGACCCTGATGATTGTTTTTGAGTATGAATGAACTAGGTTCATTTTTTTAGAGTTATGCATTAGTATGCGAAAGAAGATGTTGGATCATATGTTTGAATTTTTTTAATTGCCTTCTGGTGAATGCTTGCTTGAAAAGCATATTGCATTGTTTTATTGAGAGCATGATCATGAATATGGATTCATTATGTGGTTATAAGAAAGATAGTATTACATCGCCTCATTGAAGTTTTAAGGAGAGAAATGATAACTGCTACTTGTAGGAAAGAATGGTGTGTTGCGATATCTTGGTTGTGAACATGATTTTGTTCTTTTGGGAAGTTGCCTTCCAGGATGGGTGCCGAATATGGGGAACATGGAAGTAGGTTTTCTTTTCAAAACCTACACACTATTAATCAATTTTACACTTTGGCCAAAGTTAATATTTGACATTGAAATAGACATGTGTACCATTGAAATAGATGGATTGTATGCCTATTTTTATGTATTTATTTCCCTACCATATCTTGTTAATGTGATGCTGCATTCAAGTTAGGGATGCATGTATGTTAATAGGCATGCACCAGATTCCACCCTGCCATTTGTTTATAGGTTGCTAGCCCTTTTGAGTAGGGTAGGGCATTCTTCAGTTTGATTATGATTTCCTTGATCGGAATGCAATCTTTATTGCTAGGTATCTTGAGTATGTTGTGTGGAAATGATCTTATGATATAGATGTGTTTGGAGTCTTAGAGGACTTGGTTTCTTGTGCGATTGAGTGTGTTCTCTTAACTCGCCCCAATTTGGATCCAGGCATAGTGTAGAATCGTACTCCCTCTCTAGTGGCTAGAATTAGTCACATAGTTCATGTAATGTGAAACTTTTAAATTTTGATATTTATTTATTTGACTTTGATAATTTCTCTAAACGTTGCAAAGACCAACATTGAAAATTTTATTTTTATTTATGAAAAAGTATAGCCATTAAAATTTGATATTTACTTATCTTGTGACCTTGATGGTCATGTTGGATTTACTGTTGAAATTGGACACATTTTTATGCCTTATTGTTGGAATTGACTTTTTCTTTCCTTTGGAATTATTTATTTATTTATGATTTGTGGCTATGCTTGAATGTTTTAAACTATTGGTTATGTATCATGTTATGTTTTCTATCATGTCCATGAGGGGCCTCTGATAGGTTGTGTAAGGGAGTAGGATGCAGAGAATATACTATTTCGTAGCGAGTGTGTTACTAAGAGCTTTGGTAGAATGAGTTCATTAATTATTGTTAGATGCATTAAAGATTGTTGAAGTGTTGAGGATGTTTTGAAATGGATTTTGGTGTGACTATGGATCACTTGAAGTAAGTTGAAATTTTGTATGAAGTTAAAGGTTTATGGGGTGAAAAGGAATTTTTGATAGAAGAATTGAAAAAAGTTAATAAAGAATTGATGAATGTTAAAAGGAGTAATATAGAATATATGGAAAGAATAAAGGATTTAGGAAAGGAAAATTATGAAAAGTTTTGTGAAAATGACCTTTTGCAAAAAGAATTGGTGAAAGTTCAAAAGAAAAAAATGAAGAATTAAAAGAAGAGTTGAAGTTGTTTGATAATGTTAGAAAAAAAGGGGAATGGATATTTGCAAGAAAAGTTGAAGAACCTAGAAGGAAAAAATTCAAAATTGAAAGATCAAATGATGAGTTAAAACAATTGTTTGCAGCATGCCAAAAAGAAAAATCAACCGTCAGTTTGCGAAGTCTCATGTGGCATAGATGATTTGTGTTCTTTTGATCAATCACTTGGTAGTTGCCGAAGTTGTTTATTGCTAAAGAATGTAAGGATGAAAATGACGATGATTCTGCTATCATAGCTAGTTATTTTGATGATAAAGTTGGTTTGAAAATCTTGAAAAAAATTGGTTATATAGGCGAAGGTTTGGGTAAGCATGGGCAAGGAATCAAAGAGCCCATTGAGTTAGTTGTGAGGACTAAGTATGAAGGTCTCAGGTTATTGAGGTAAAGGAAAAGAAAAGACAAATGTTTTTGCAAGTACTAAGAAGTCATTTCAAGAAAAGGAGATTTTACATTGTTCCCATTGTGATAGAGAAGGACATAGAAAATAAAATTGTTGGAATTTACATCCTTACAAAACTTGTGGTTTGAAAAAAAATTATAGTGAAAAGACATGTTGGAATAGACAGTTGAAAAATGAATCTATGACAAGTTGTTTGAAAATGAGTTGTGGTTGGATAAATATATTTGATTGGCAAACGAAAAAAGAAAAGAATTGAACAATAGAAACAAAACAACCAAATATAGTGAATAGCCAAGTGCAGGGAATAGTAAAGAAATTGAAGAAGTTGAATTGTTTTAGTGTTGTGCAAAAGCATGAGGAAGACAAGGAAGAACTTTTCTAGAAATTAGGAATTGTAGATCAGGTTGAAGATAAAGTTTGGTTGCAAGTAATGAAAGAGGAAATGGATTCCATTAATAGAAATGATATGAGTGGTATAGTTTCAGAGGAGTTGTTTGCACAATGATTGGATTTGACCTAGTTGGTGCACCTTTGGAGTTTTCTCTTGTTGTTTGAGATCTCGACCAATGTTTGATTGGAAGACAATCTTTTGATATTTTATTATGTTACCATGAGGTTGTTTATGCATTATGAGGATTGATTCTTGTCTTTGTGAGTCTATGTGAATTGATTTATGCCTCCTTGGTGTGCATTAAAGATGTGATTATTATTCTTATGCTAGAATGAAGGTAATTGAGTGGTAGTTGTACCATGTGATGGATTAGACATTGAATTGGCAGTTGTGCCATGTGAATTGATTGATTGATTATATACTTGGATTTATTTGATAGATGCAATGATAAAAGTGAAATAAAGATATTGTTTTGTATAAAGTTGAGTAGGACCAATAGTTTGGTGGATGATGCCACATGGAAGGGTGTAAAAGGGCATTAATATGCTTTGTTTAAATTGATGATACCTTAATGTTACTTTGATTGATACAAGTGGTATACTTTTATTATTTTGTTGCATAATAAGACATTGGGATGATGTATGTTCCTAGTGGGGAAGGATGTTACGTCTCGTTTTATGGACTACATTATCATTCCAGATTAATGAACATTTACTTTGGTTGTTTTACTTTGAGTAAGTTCCACATGTGTAAAGGTAATTGTCATGAAGTTATATTTGCGTAAATTGAAAAGTTGATTTAAATATTAAATGTTATCAATGTGGTTATAATGTTTTGCTTTAGCTATATTTTGGGGAATTAACTTATTGACGTCGAGTTGAGTGGAAATGAATGCAGGTACTCATCGAAGATGAAAACATGGTTGAGGTAGAGATGTTATAGCCACTTGACAAGAACTGTTTGGGATGGTTAACCCTGATGCACTCACACGCTCACGTAGTCTCATATTGCATTATTTTGAATGGTTTACTATGCATTATTGAATGGATAATGAATGTGATTTATGTTTAATACTTAGAAAAAATAACGAGTTTTAATTGTCCTTTTCAAATGCATGATTTAATTATAAATATTAAAGTTCTTTCGATTATATTTAAAATGGTGTATTTTATGATAGTTAATAATAAGTGTTTTCATCTTTTATTTGAAAAATAATATATATTTTAGATTTAAAACAACTATGTTTAAGTAGATAGATATATAATATTATTATTATTATTATTATTATTATTACAAATTGCTTCTTGAGTTGTTTTTAGTTATTGTGTTCTATTAAAAATAGATAAATTATATTAATAATATATTTAGAATCTAATTAAAAGAATTAAATTAATTTATTGTCATGCAAATGACAAAAATATAATTTAATTATTGTCATGTAAGTGACAGAAAGATAAATTAAGTTATTTTATTCTAATTTAAATAGAAATTTGAGTCTTTTAAATTGCAAACCTCATGCAAACTAAAAAAAAATGAACTTCAGTTGAATCAAAGACAAAAACCTAAACTTTGGATGCCAAAAAAAGGAGAAGAAGAATTTTTAATAAAAAAATAAAGAAAAGGTGTTTTCAAAGGAGAAAAAAACCAATCAAGAACAACAATAGAAAAAAAAAAACAATAACTTTGTCATTTTAGAAGAAAATTTAAAACTGTAACTGTTCTGGAAAGCTAGGGAAGAGCAAAACAAAACCCAAAAATACTTTGAAGAGATTCACATTATTTAGTACGTGTTTTAGCAAAAGAAGGGGACGTATTTTTATTTTATTGGCAGCGACAGGATAAGGAAAAGAGCAGCGACAACAAGTATCTAACCTTTTTGTAGGCAGATTATCTGGATATTTCCCTTGTATGTTTTGCAAAAATAATGATTGTTTTTGGTTGTTAAAAACTTAGTTGTTATGACCAATGAAATATTCTTGTTCTAGTTTGTGTCTACCCATCTGGCCATTGGAAAACGACCCTCTGTTTTGTCTCATGATCGACCTACTAATTTTATAGTTGCTAGACAGATTATTGAAACTATGTTTTATCCTTTATTCACTGTAGTAATACCCAGATTTTCATTGTAAACTCCTCATGAACGCTGGGAAGTTGAGCGGCCTATTTTGTTGCTTTCTTTTTCTGATCTAAAACTCTTGGCGTCTTCTTCTTTTTCCCATGTCGTCTAATCCAAGTTTAATGCTGCCAGAAAGTTGGCACCTATACCTCTATCTTGCCACTTGTTCTTATCTTCTACTAGTCAAACTTGCTCTTGACTCTGTTATATTTGGTTTCTCGGTTCTTTAATCGCTTCATTTTTTGATCTTGTTATAACCATTGAAACCTTAGTTCATCAAATTTTTGGTCACTGATAAATTACTTTCAGGCAGACATAAAATCTTATGGCTGTTATTTTCTTATTGTTGTTAGATAACAATCTTTTGCCCAGTAATAGACCTCTACTTATTAATCAAACAATGTGCAAATAAACTCTTAAATATTAGATGGTAATACTAGATTCTTGTAGACATATTCATCTATTTATTTTGTTGTTCAAAGATCTATTTTAAATCACTGTTGTTTGAGTGACAATAAGTCTGTTATGAATTATGTTATTCTTGTTTCTTTTTTTTCTTTACTACAATTCCTATCGCAGGAGCGACAGTAATCTGTTTTGACTTCCATAGTTCTTGTCGCCAGTGCGACAATAAGCTTGTTTATGAGTTTCCTCAACGTCTTGTCACATACGTGACAGTAAGGTTGTTAAATTATTTAGGAAAACTATTACTTTACGAATATTTGAATGAATAGCATATAAGTTAAAAACTATCTTTACCTTATATGTTACTATGATGAAGTAAATTCCAAGATGCAAATACCATTGTCTTATTAAAAAGAGAATTGCCATACTTGATTGGACTATTTAAAAAACTTAAATACATATTATGGAAACTGAATGAATATGAACTAGGAAATAAAACCGATTTAATAGCATTATAGATGCAATTGTATGATCAAAGGATGAATTATAGAACACTGATTGTTTTATTTTATTATTTATTTACTTGTTCTCGAGGAAAGATAATAATAATATTTGAAATAAGTAAGCATGGATACTCATTGTTGAAGTGGAGTTGGCATACGTCATTATTGATTATATTGCTTGAATCACGAAATTATATTGGATATGAAGTAAAATCATTAGTTTTCTATAATCTATTAAAACCATGGAAATACGAATTCAGATTATAATCAGATTTCAAAATCTATATTGCTTTTAAATGATTTATGATGTTCTTCATTACTGCTTGTTTGAAAAGTGTGTTTCTTTATTGATGCTTGGGAAAGGGATTAGATGTGGTTATAGGTGATTTTGATTGATTGATTGATTTATTTGTTTATTGACTTATTTATTTATCGGGGAAGGAAAGTAGATTTTTATCTAGGAATGTGCTGGGGTTACCTTTGGGCGAGGATGTCGAATGTGGATTATTAGAGATGGCTTTTCCTCTTTTCGAGAATTGACCGGTTACTATGTTTTAAAGGCTTAGATCTAAACGAGCTGTCATTGAAAAAGATTAATATTATGACTAGCAAACTTTATTGATAGATTGATATATATCTCTGCCACATCCTGTTGTGAGACAATTTGCATTTCATTATTTGAAATTGCACATTAGACATCAGGTTGCATCGGGTGTTCCCTCCTGCCAGTTGTTTCCAGGTAGCTAGACATTTTGTGCAGGGCTAGATTTCCTTCGTTTCATGAAGGGATCCGGGGAAGTGTAATTGCTTCATGGTTGGGTGGAAAAGCACCTGAGCCATGTTCCCATCTCTCGGCTCGTAGGAGAACCATTTGGGTTCGTGGCGACTAGAGAGTGTTTTGATTTATTTATACTTGTTGTACATGATTATTATAATTTGTATTTGCATGTATTTCATGGCATGTAAGCCAATGGAATTTGTATATTATTTTATAGTGCTATCACTTGGATTGAGCATGGGATTTTTGTAAGATTTAATGACTTTCATTGATTCATATTTATGAGATTTATCTTTTACTCATGAAGTTGTAATTAAGCGGATTAATTACATCATTTTACTTTTGTTATTTGTGATGTTATAATTTAAATGGATTATTTACTTTATTTACTTTTGTGATGATTTGAGTATGTTACAGAATCACTAACAAAAAAAATTAAGAATTGGGTGGTTTGTATCAAGATTAAAACTTCATATTAGAGCTACAGTAGATGGGAGAATGTTCTCGATGTACAAGAAAGTGGTAGAATTGGCAACAAAATTGGAATCCTAAATCTTGGAGAAGAGATAATAACGCTTCTAAAAATGAGGAAATTTAAAAATTAAAGTTAGAATTAAAATGGTAAATTTTGGAAAAGGTGAGAAGAGTGAGACTTCTCCTAGCTAGGAAGACTAATATTTGGTGTACCCATTGTAGTCAAGAGTGACATGTAAGGAATCAATGTCCAATAGTATAAGGCACAAAAAGATCTACCACATTGATTGTAGAACTTGAGAAAGCCTCTAGAAGGACAATAATTATATAATATGGGATATACTGACAATGGGATAAACATGAGACGAACAACTTTCCTACATTGCTTGATGAAGAAGATGGATGTGAATAAATGGTTTGAGGATGGAATAAATAAGATTCATTCATAGATAGAGACATGACCAAGGTATAAGGATTGATTGTAAGTGCATTAAATAGTTACCCAACACATGGTTACCAAGAACCACAATGGAGGAGAAATCTAAGACGAGTTAATAATATAAACCATGTAGTACCACAAATACAAAACAAGGAGTCTTCAACAAGCTATAACAAGGATTATTCTCAAGGATATGGTAGAGAAGGCTACCACAAAAATACTAGAGGTGGCCATCAAAGAGGAAGAAGTCAAAGACCAACTTACTATTACTATGATAAACACAACCATTACACCAATGAATGTAGAAGTAGAAAGGAAGAAAAAATAGTTTGTGGGTTTTGTGATGATACTACACACAATGAATTTAGCTACCCCAAAGCCACATAATTCTAAAAGAATAGACCAATGCTAGGAACTAAAAGTGAAGAACTATCATTTTTAAATTTAGCATGTGGTGCTAAAGTATTAATGCAAACACCAAAAAGAGAAGGATAAGGCATTAAATGATGTAAGAAAATTGATATAGAACCTAAATATGAAGTAGGGGAAGCTTCAATGATAAAAGAAGAAAAACTAGAAAAATAATATAAAGAGAGGAAGGAAAAACTTAGAAGGGAATCCATTGAGAAATTCATAAAGGAGAATATAATTGTGATGATTACCTATGAAGGGGTAGATACAAACAAAAAGAAATAGATATTAGAATAAATAAATGAAAGTGAGGAAGAAAGGAAGTATCCAAATGAAAGAGAACATGATATAGTAGTTAGAAAAATCCAAAGAATTGATTAAAGAAATACAAAAACATGAAGACAAGAAAGGTTGTTTTTTAGAAAAAAAAGGCCCAAAACTTAAAGGAAATGGATAACTTAATAGGACAGGAGAATTTATTAGAGAATCTTAAGCAGTTCACTAACCATTGGGACAAAAAGAGCATAGAACAAAGAATAAAATTCCAAATCAAGACCATGGAAAAAACTTAGAAAATGTCCAGAAGAAGCAACCAATTTTATCAGATATGAGGCTAAATGAGAAAATAGTTTGAAAAGACTAACTAGACTTGGGAGCAAATATAAACATCATGCAAAAAGAAATATGGGAAGAATTCAATAATTCATAGCTACCTGAAACCTCTTATGACATTACCTTAGCTAATGGAAGCTCCATATGCCCCATAAGGACATGGAGAGATGTACAAGTAGATTTTATGGGCATAAAAACTATTGGAAAGCATGGGCGCAAATCAAATATTCAGGCTTAAGTTACTTGAAATGTTGTATTTATACCCTAGTGTTAAGGATAAGAAGAGGATTAGAGCATAGGTGCAAGATTATAGAAGGTTGCGACAAGAAGGAACATCCAAAATTAATAAAATACATCGACTAACATACACATGTATCATAACACTTTATACATAGACCAAATTAACTTATAGTATATTATATTCACTATATATAAGTTTTTTACAACATCAAATTGTACGACTATCACATTCTATTACATTCCTCCTACTCTCTATCCATCATAGCTTATTTACATTGGTATCTTGCCTTGTTACACCATCTTCCATATATCTATTTGGTAGAAAAGGGAGACTTAGCTTAACCCTAAACTAGGTCCAACCCTCTTCCATCAACATTGGAACACAAACTGAGCTTGACTTCTACCTTTGAAGGAGAGCCAAACTACATGGGTTTTGTCCCTTTACTGTATAAAAGAGTGCTAACCAAATCCAACTAATCAAACTAGGGAAATTAGGAAACCCTAATTGAGCAAGATCAATGAATAGATGACTAACAAAGACTATTACAAAAAATCTGAGAATATAACAGAGATCAGGGGATAAAGAGGAACTAGAACCTAGGTTTGAGGGCAGAGAGGAACCAAGGCGTTGGGTGCCCTAGACCTAGATTAGGGTTCTACAAAATATTCTTATCTGGATTTCTTCACTTGTCTACCTTCTTGGTTCTTGTCACCTATTGTCATCCGAATTTGCCGAATGCATTTTGCACACAAATAAGAAGAGAAAGGGTTGTGATGTTTTTAGGGGCTTTGGTGTAGGGGCACTTGGATAATTAGATACTTTAATTACTTTCATGTTCATTTTGATGTTTTAGTGTTGAGTGACCAATTGTAAGGCCTATTGCCATGTGTGAGTTTAAGTGGAATAAATCTAGGTTTATTTTGTAAGTCCTAAGTGACATTTGACAATTGTAATCACCTAATGCTAAAAATAACAATAATGCCAAAAATAGACAGTAGTGTTTCCTAGCCGCTTGGAATTGATCTCCCAGCCACTTGGAGTCAGTTGGTACTACTTTGGGCAAATTCATAAAACCTAGAGAAATGAATCAAATGCATACAACTTTAGGGTTTGAGATTATAACCAGTCGTTGAGATTGAATGTAATTGTGCGAATGTAATCAAGCATTGTTAAGGAGAATCGAGATGTTCTGTGCTATCATTTTGTTTTCCATTCTTTGTAATTACAAACTGTAAATCGTTTAGTTGTAGATCTCTATTCTTCTGTGTTTTCCTGTTGTTGCCACATGTCGATATGAAGCATTCCACTGATAAGATTTCTTTTGAAATTAGTGGAATGGCTTCATTGTATATATATTTGTTTTCATTTCCTGTTTATTTCATTGTTTCGGCTGCGTAGATGTTCCAGATCGCGGGTCGCGCATAGTAGTTCGCCTAGCATTTTCATGTGCTAGGGTTCGGTGAAGGTAGACTGTGCAACGACATTCAGAGTACCAGCAGAAAACCCTAGCATGGCCGATAATATTAGTTGTTATGCTGATGAGTGTGGATCATGGTCAAAACCTCAGTATATCAAAGAGCAGTTGAGAGCTTCGCCGACAAAGGGGGATCACGCCAACAATAGAAATCCATCGGCATAAGTTTTAGATGTATAATGCAAATGTACATCACAAAGGCATGCAGGAGGATGTATGCTGCGAATGCATACGAAGTATGCATGTTGGGAATGTATCTTTCAGAAGATACAAGCAGTGATCGGGTGTAATGGTGAATCAGTGCATATGAACCGGTGACAACAAGTCAAGTGATGTGTATGAGTTGATCTGTTTGATCTATTTTGTCCGCTTCCATTGTGTGCTTTGCATCATTTTGGTATCAGAGCTAGCGAAAGGGTCTGCAAAAGTGTTGGCATTGTCTGTGAATGTTTATGTCAGACAGAGAAAGTAAAGGAGGGGCTAGCGAGATGCCTCCAAAGGGAATAACCACCGAAGTGGTCAAGAAATTCAAGGAGATGGAGGAGATGATCAAGACTGGAGTCAAGGAAGCACTCCAGGCTGAGTTGAAGACCTTGGGAAAAGGTAGGAAACCAAATGAGGAGTCTGATGAAGAAGAAGATGGGGAAGAGGAAACAACCCCAAAATAGACAAGTATATATATGCAGACCAGAAACAATTTCTGGAGGCTATAAAATCACTCGGTAAGGAGTCGTTTGAATCAAGAATGGAGATTCTGATGTTCAACGGAAAGATGGACATAGAAGAAGTCATTGAATGGATTGAGGCTTTGAACAATTACTTTGAGTACAAGGAGGTACCAGAGAATAGAAGAGTCAAGTTTGCAAAGACGAAATTGAAAGGTGCTGCACTCACGTGGTGGAACTACACCCAAGGAGAAAGGGTGAAGAGTGGCAAGAGCACGATCTCATCTTGGAGTTAGATGGTAGAGAGGATCAAGGCTCAGTTCGTACCAGTAGATTATGAGGTGCAGATATATAGGAAAATGCAAAATCTTAGATAGAAGGATATGGATGTATCCACCTATACAGAGGAATTTCATAAATTGTCTCTAAGGTGTGGACATGCTGAGGATGAGAAAGGAAGAGTTGCCAGGTATATTAATGGCCTAAAGTATAGTATACAAGATGAGATTACCATCTTGACACCAGAAACTGTGGACAAGTGTTTCCAAGTGGCGCTGAGAGTAGAGGAGAAGCAGAAAAGAAAGGGAGAACAACAGCATAGAGGCAGAGGTGGAAGGAATTCCAGAGGCAGAAATAGTTTTGGTGGCAGAAATCAGTTCTAGAGGAATCAAGGGGAGTCCAGTCAGTAAGAACACGGTGGAGAATCTGGTTCCAGAGAGGGTTTCAGAGGAAGGAGACCCAATGGGATAGGCAGATTTGGTGGACCAGGCAGAGGTCCTAATGTCTTCACAGGAAGATGTTATAATTGTAACCAAATTGGGCACACAACAGGTAGGTGTCTAGAGAAAGCCTCAAGCTCTCATGGAGGAGACAGAAGGAGCCAATTGATTCAAGAAGAAGATTGTTAGAGTGTGACTTCACCTATGGGAAGTGTAGCTCTAACACAAGATGGAGAAAGTCTCATGATGAGAAGAACGATGCTGAAGGTACCACAAAACAAAGAACCACTGCAGAGAAAAACACTATTTAGAACTCTGTGTAAAGTTTCCAGCAAAAGGTGTAAGGTAATTGTTGATTTCGGCTCCACTGAAAATTTAGTTTCAGTAGAAATGGTAGAGAAACTGAATTTGAGAAGATTACCACATGTGAGTCCATACAAAGTGTCATGGCTGAACAAAGGGTAGCAAGTCTTGGTTGATGAACAAGCTTGGGTAGAATTTTAGATAGGGGAATATGGAGATAAACTTTTGTGTGATATAATTCCCATGGATGCATGCCATTTACTGTTAGGTAGACCTTGGTAGTATGATGTACAAGCCCAACATGATGGTAAGTCAAATTCTTTTGTGATCACTAAGGATGGTAGACAGTATAAGATGGATCCTTTGCCAGAAGAGGGTGTAGACAAGAATGTAGGCTCAAGCATCATGTTAATGAGTGGGAAAGAGTTTCTCTATACTTTGAAAGAAGAGGGAACCCAGGGATATGCTCTGATTTTGAAACCTAAAGACAATTTTGATTTGTCTAAAAATAGCAAGGAAAAGGTCCCTAAGGAAGTGCAGGAATTGTTAGACAAGTATAAGGGTATCATGGTGGAGGATATGCCTAATGTACTACCCACTGTGAGGGACATAAGTCATCAGATTGACTTCATTCTAGGATCCACATTGCCAAATAAACCAGCTTATAAAATGACACCTAATCAGAATGAGGAGATTGCTAAACAAGTACAATAATTGTTGGATAAAGGCCTAGTGAGGAAAAGTCTTAGCCCATGTGTTGTACCCACAGTTCTAGCTCCCAAGAAGGATGGCAAATGGAGGTTATGTACTGATTCAAGAGCCATAAATAAGATCACCATCAGATATAGGTTTCCCATGCCCCGAATAGAGGACCTTATGGATTGTTTGGGTGGAGCTCGGTACTTTTCTATAATTGATCTCAAGAGTGGATACCATCAGACCAAGATTAGAGAAGGGGATGAATGGAAGACAACCTTTAAGACTAATGAAGGTCTTTATGAGTGGCTGGTGATGCCATTTGGACTGTCCAATGCTCCAAGGACTTTCATGCATCTCATGAATGAGGTATTGAAAGATTTTATTGGCAAATTTGTTGTTTATCTTGATGATATTCTGATTTTCAGCAGGACAAAAGAAGAACATTTGCAGCATTTGGAACAAGTGTTGAAGAAGCTGCATAAGGAGAAACCAATGATCAATATGGAGAAGAGAATCTTCATGAAGGAAGAACTCACATACCTTGGATTTGTGATATCCCAGGGCAGTTTGAAAATGGATCCAGAGAAGGTATATGCTATTCTGTCTTGGCCAACACCTACAACAGTGAGTGATGTAAGAAGTTTTCATGGGTTGGCAACTTTTTATAGGAAATTCATAAGAGGATTCAATCACATTTGTGCACCCATTCTAGTTTGTTTGGAATAGAGAAGCAGATGAATCTTTTGAGATTCTCAAACAAAAAAAGCAGAGAAACCCATTTTGGTTTTGCCTGATTTTAATAAGTTGTTTACTGTGGAATGTGATGCTAGTAACCTTGCCATTGGTGCTGTCTTTAGTCAGGAAGGCAGAACTGTTGCTTTCTTTAGTGAAAAGCTGAATGATGCTAAAAGAAAGTATTCCACATATGATCTAGAATTATATGCAATGGTCCAAGCATTGAAAAAATGGAGACATTATCTCTTGCCCAAGGAATTCATTGTTTATATTGACAACCATGCTTTGAGTTTTGTGAATTTGCAGGAGAAGCTAAATCACAGGCATATGAAGTGGGTTGAACAACTCCAGACATATACTTTTTCCATCAAACATAAGAAGGGACAAGCCAACAAGGTGGCAGATGCTCTGAGCAGAAGAGTGTGCACTATACAGGAAATCCAGTTGCAAAGTGTGGGAGTGGATTCTCTCAAGGATATGTACCAAGATGATGAGGACTTCAAGGAGATATATGCAGTTTGTTCACAATTTTTAGATTCCTATCATTCTGATTTTTCTAAATTTTTGCTACAGCAGGGGTTATTGTTTAAAGGCAACCAGTTGTGTGTGCCTAGGTGTTCCATGAGGGAGAACATCATAAAGGAGAAATGTTGTGGTAGCCTTGGAGGTCATTTTGGACTGACAAGACGTTAGAACAAGTAAGAAGGCTTTACTTTTGGCCTAAGATGCAAACTGATGTCAGGAAATTTGTGGAAACTTGTAGCATTTGTTAGAGGGTAAAAGGAACTTCATCCAATGCAAGTCTCTATCAACCACTTCCAATTCCTCAAAGGCCATGGGAATGCGTTAGTATGGATTTTGTTTTGGGTCTTCCCCGGACTCAAAGAGGTTTTGATAGTGTATTTGTTGTCGTTGATAGATTCAGTAAAATGGCTCATTTTGTGCCATGCAAATGTACCAATGATACTTCACATATTGCTGGACTATTCTTCAAAGAAATAGTTTGAATTCATGGTTTGCCACTAAATATTGTCACTGACAGAGATCCCAAGTTTGTCAGACATTTTTGGCGCACTTTGTGGAAGAAATTGGGCACTCAATTATCTTTCACGTCAGCATATCACCCTCAGATGGATGGACAAACTGAGGTGGTGAATAGATCACTGGGTAATCTTTTGAGGTGTTTGACTAAACAACATGGAGAAGCATGGGATATGATAATCCCACAAGCAGAGTTTGCCTATAATGATTCTGTCAATCGGAGCACAGGAAAGAGCCCTTTTAAATTTGTATATGGGATTCATCCCAGGGGAATTTTGGAGGTCAGGGATCTCCAGAACATGGAGAAAAGGAGTGCACAAGGAGAAGATTTTGCAGTCAGCATGAAGGATATCCATGATGCTGTAAGGGACACAATCTAGAAGAACACAGGGAAATACAAAGAGAGAGTTGATCAGAAGAAAAGGGATGTCCAATACAAAGTTGGGAATCTAGTAATGGCATATCTGAAGAAGGAAAGACTTCTGAAGGGGCAGCCAACAAAACTTCTCATGAAGAAGATAGGTCCATGCAGGGTTGTACACAAAATTGGGCCTAATGCTTACAAGATTGAACTTCCTCCCGGATTAGCAATTTCACCCATCTTTAATGTGATAGATTTGTTTCCATTCAGAGGGGCCAATGCAACAGAGATAGGCACAGAAGATGCCGAATGGATTTCTGATCTTCCACCCAGCCAGCTAGTTTAGTTAGAATGTATTTTGGACACCAAAGTTCAGAAGAAGACCAGACATAAAACCTACAAGCAGTATCTGGTCAAATGGCATGGTTTACCTGATGAGGATGCAACCTGGATGAGTGAGGAAGACATCATCAAGCATGGGGTTACTATTTCAGACTTGGTTCCTCAAGGGACTTGAGTTCTATTAACCCCGAGAGTATGGTGCAGGGGCACCTAGATAATTAGATGCTTTAATTACTTTCATGTTCATTTTGATGTTTTGGTGTTGAGTGACCAATTGGAAGGCCTAGTGCCATGTGTGAGTCTGAGTGGAATAAATCTAGGTTTATTTTGTAAGTCCTAAGTGACATTTGACAGCTGTAATCGCTTAATGCTAGAAATAGCAATAATGCCAAAAATAGCAATAATGCCAAAAATAGGCAGTAGTGTTTCCCAGCCGCTTGGAATCGATCTCCCAGCCGCTTGGAGTCAGTTGGTACTACTCTGGGTGAATTCATAAAACCCAGAGAAATGAATCAAATGCATATAGTTTTAGGGTTTGAGATTGTAACCAGTCATTGAGATTGAATGTAATTGTGCAAATGTAATCAAGCATTGTTAAAGAGAATCAAACTGTTCTGTGCTGTCATTTTGTTTTCCATTCTTTGTAATTACAAACTGCAAATCATTTAGCTGTAAATCTCTATTCTTCTGTGTTTTCCTGTTGTTGCCACATGTCGATATGAAGCATTCCAATGATAAGATTTCTATCAAAATTAGTGGAATGGCTTCATTGTATATATATTTATTTTTGTTTCCTGTTTGTTTCATTGTTTTGACGGCACAAATGTTCCAGATCGCGGGTCGTGCATAGTAGTTCACCTAGCATTTTCATGTGCTAGGGTTCAGTGAAGGCAGACTGTGCAACGACATTCGAAGTACCAGCAAAAAACCCTAGCGTGGCCGATAGTATTAGTTGTTATGCTGACGAGTGTGGATTGTGGTCAAAACCTCAGCACATTGAAGAGCAGTTGAGAGCTTCACCGACAAAGGGGGATTGGGTCAATAGTAGAAATCCATCGGCATAAGTTTCAGATGTATAATGCGAATGTACATCACAAAGGCACGCAGGAGGATGTATGCTACGAATGCATATGAGGTATGCATGTTGGGAATGTATCTTTCGATAGATACAAGCAGTGACCAGGTCTAATGGTGAATCGGTGCATATGAACCAGTGACACCAAGTCAAGTGATGTGTATGAGTTGATCTATCTGATCTATTTTTTCCACTTCCACCGACAAAGGGGGATCACGCCAACAGTAGAAATCCATCGGCATAAGTTTCAGATGTATAATGCAAATGTACATCACAAAGGCACGCAGGAGGATGTATTCTGCGAATGCATACGAGGTATGCATGTTGGGAATGTATCTTTTGGCAGATACAAGCAGTGACCGGGTGTAATGGTGAATCAGTGCATATGAACTAGCGACAACAAGTCAAGTGATGTGTATGAGTTGATCTATCTGATCTGTTTTGTTCGCTTCCATTATGCGCTCTGCATCAGGCTTGCCTTAGTCAAACCCTGTGTTGGTGTTTCCACCTCCACTACAATAATGATTAGAGATCAAAAAGTGCATGCCCTAGGAGGGTGGATGCAAGATCTACTATAAATGATGAAAGGATGAATATAAATGGTAAATGTTCCCACAAGATATGAAACCATAGTTGGATTAGGTGACTTAAGACCATGCACCAATAAGGAGATAGAGAGTGAAGACTTGAACTTCCTTCAAGACTTGCAAACAAGCATCATAATATCCACATGCAAAGAGTTATTCCAATCATGAAGAATTCTTGAACATAGGAGAACAATTCTAACATTCTAATCTTCTCTAGTTATGTAAAATGAATAATAAGATTCCTTCTTATATGCATTCCCACTCACTATCAGTGAATAAAACCAATTGAGGCTGACAAGTGTAAACCAAAGGAGTGTCCTAAGTCAACACCACCAAATTAAGCTCGAGGCTAACAATCAGGCCTAGGGTGTTGGGCGCTTTGGTCCTTTAGCTCTCACAAACTTTGAGGAGTGCTTAATGGGCTGAGATTAGTCCAGCCCTAAGATTATTTGTTAGGGTTTATTCCTCAGGATAAAGAATTGATTGTTTATTGTTCCATGAGGTGCCAAAATAAGTCCAAATTAGCAAGGGTAAACATTTTACTCCATAACATTTAGCCCCCGCTTTAGTGGGGGTACGAACTTATGTTTGTACTCACACTAAAGTAAGGAGAAGACAAATTTCAAGCATGAAAACATAGAAGCCAAATAATTCCTCCAAGTTGTGGACCATAGTAGCCCCCGAGCTTAGGATTCTAATGTTATAAAACATAGGCAAAGAATTCATTAATTTTCCATAGTCCATAGCGTTGTGATTGAGTGCTTCTGGATTTGACTGTGTTCAAGATTTTTCTCTCAATGTTTTAGATTATACTCCGTGATCCATAATTTCTATTCTCTTCTCTGGCTATCTTTCTCCTGATGATGGATCACGGAGTGTGATCCGAAATGTTGAGAGAAAAATCTTGAACATAGTCAAATCCAGAAGCACTCAATCACATAGGCAAAGAAATTTCAAACACGCAACGCATTGTAACATATTTCACACATACATGGAGTACTACAAGCATATATAAGGATTACACATAAGAGACGCAATACACAAAGGTAATACACGCCGTACACAATACGTACATGTTTGACATGAAGCATACACACAAGACATAAAGTATACATGGAACACACATGGAAAACATGATAAAGACACACAAAACATTTTTCTAGGCAAACATAAAGAATACATGGAATCATTAAGGGAATACAAGTTCAAAATACATCACACAAACAAACATGGAAACAAACACACAAGCAACATGACTCTGACACTAGCTTGCTTTGTTGCTAGGGGTCATGTGAAGAGAAGTGCTCTTATGGATCATGGACTAGTAAGGACCACTGAATTACTAGGTGACCATGACAAGACACATGAAGAACATAGGCTAGCAAACTTTGTTATACTAGGTGGCTCATGGACCAACAACAAAATGGAAACATCACGGGCTAGTGAGGACCACCAAATCACTAGGTGAGTTCCATGTCAAGTGAATGCACCATATGCTAGTGAGGACTGTTGAATCACTAGGTGATCTTCACGCCAATCATAATCAACAAGTGTATAATCAAAAGAGCATAGCACGATGTATGCCCCCACCTTAAAGTGATTGCTTACTTCCTTGGAGAGCAATTGATTTAAGGTAGAATAAAATAGAAGACATGCATGCAAACTTTCTGGAAGCACATGCCCACATGATATGTGTTCCCAAAAGATACATCTCAACAAGGGGTTTCTCCCATAAAAGGCAAATTGAGGCGATGTTGTGAGCATGATACACAATGGCTTGTGTAGTCATGGTATGATGCCAAGCATAGCAACAAGGTGCCACATAAATAAAATTAGACAAGTAATTATCATGTTAGAGTGAATAATATAAAGTAATAACACAAAGAGATCTACCTGATTGGTGTTAATATATGAATGGTTGTATAATAGGAGACATATCATGATTATAAACATTTGGAACTGTCATCATCTGCCAGTCGGTAGAACTATCGAGACAAAGGAAGGAATATCAAATGAAATAAAATATAAAACTTTAGGTCAACAAGGAAGGATGCTAAATCAACCTATGCTATGCAACGTCCCCAAAGGAAACATAAATGATAAAATATAATTTATGACATATAGAGGAATGATGATACAAATAGAGAAAATGTCCCAACATATTTCGGTCCCTTTGTATCTTTGCACCAACAAGGGTGTCAAGGGTTATCCAAAGAGAGCGTACTAAACATAAATAACACATCAAGCAACACAATATGGGGGAAAACAATCAAATGCACTCATGACACAAGAGAGAGGGGCCACACTCACAAGTAGGTATAAAGCAAACCGTCTGCCTCCCAATCTTGCTCCTCACCATTTAGGGATGGTGGACAAGATGCAAGAGGAACTACAATGAGTGTGGTGCAAGTAGCAAGATCCATACCTGTATCATTATTGCTATGTCATAAAATGTCCCCCTAGGACTTTTACCTCCTAAGTTTAGCTCCCGGGTCCCTTGTTTTGCATCTTGCATGTTCGTTTTAACTCCTGAGACAAACTAGCCTGAAACCATGTCAAGTGGGGCTTGAGGGACATTGTGAGATTTAACCTTGCTCTAAAATAGGTACCTAGGGCTTGGGCACTTGCTCCCTAGTCCTACCCTATTTTAGACAGGTCCCAAATTTGAATGTCAGTTATGTGACCTTTAAAAGGTTCAGTTGTCGACATCTTAAGTTTGAATTATGAAATTTGTAGCAACAATGCATATATAAGCATGTTTAGGACTTCATTTGTAAACTAGATGGATAATGCAAACTTGTGATATTATGCTAAGGTGATTCAAGGTGTTCATTGTGCTACAGAGTAGTCTTGTATTGTTATTGTGTTTGTATGCAGATTTTGGCTTCGTCAATCCATCTCATCATGGTGTGAAAGAGCTTCATTCCTCCATGAGAGCTACACCTCCAAGGTGATATCTATTTGTGTTTGAATCAATCATTTATCATTTTGTTTTGCCTCTATCCCACAGAGATACACACTCTTTATTTGAAAATGGTGTTTGGAAGACTTGAATGTCCTTCCAGGGCTTAATTGAGGCAAGCTCGTAAACACCACAACCCCCAACCACACTCTTTGTGATTACAGGTTATAGGTATCAAATTTTGTGGAGTTGCACAAGAAGGTTGTAGAAGATAAGATTTCTAGATCTGACGGAAAGAAGCTATTTGGTGCACTATCGGGGCTCGGGCACTAGTTCATAAAGCCCTTCGAGGTTGCATGAGTAGAAATAACTAGAACAGTCATAATCAACATCAGAAGAGGTCCCAACATCCCAAAGAACATTCTACCTTGGGCCTGGGTGCTAGTCATAGTGCCCTTCACATTTTCAGAGCCAAAAATTGACAAAACAGTGATCATTAGTGTCAGAAGGAGTCTAAAAGTCCATGAGGAAAACATTGCATTAAGCTCAGGCACTAGTCATAAAGCCCCCAACTGTTTAGATTCCCAAACTTCAAAAAATGGTAAGTAACTAATCTCTGTTAACTATCTTTGTGTGCGAGCATTTGTCGTAATTCATCTGTTCATTTATGATTTTGCATAATTAGGGTTCTGAGCATAATTGAGCATTAAATTAATACATTACTCATCAATTTCTAAATTTCCCTATCATTACAAGTGACAACCAACCTATAGGTGAATGCTCTTGCAAAAGTTGTGATTCAACTCAGTTAAATGTCCTTGAATGTGTGTAGTGAAAGGATGATCTAACTATTTACCCTAATCCCACTTTTCCTACATAACATTTTGGTGAACCCATGTTTTTATTGAATTTGGCACCTTGCCGAGTGTCGTAATTTAGATTTTCATTCATTTAAGTTATCATTTTCATATTGCATTTGAAAATATACAAAAAAAATTGAAAATTTTGAAAAAATTAGCATCTTAGGCTTGCATTTTGACACAATTTGCATCTATTTAATTGCATTTCATTTAATTTCTAATTTTTACATCAGATCTGATATAAATTACAGAAATTTGTCTTATTTCAATCTTTTGCATTGCATTTTCATGTTAAAAATTGCTAGGGTTTGTTTGAAATTTGGCATTTTTCTCATAACCTAGTGATTTCAAAAACTAGGGTTTGTAGCTAAAATCATGTTTCAAATTTTACTACTCATCTTAGGCACTCATTCAAATCTAATTTTTTTTGTAGTGTTGCATTCTTGTGTATTTTTTGCATTCATATCTCAAAAAGCATTTACACTTAGTCAATTTCAACAAAAACTAGCATATTCATTCATATCTCTTTAAAATTGCACCTGCATTGAAAATTTTAGGATTTTTGCATCATTTTAAGATCTGAGATGAGTTATTTGACATCATAAATCTGATTATAATTCATTCATATATCATTTTGCAAATATTCATACTTTAATTTCACAATTAGGGTTTAAAAATCCTTGCATTTTCGCTATATTTTGACTTATCTTTCATCTAGACTTGCATGATAGGTGTGTTGTGAAGATATTGATACATTATTGGATTGATAAGAAGAATTTAATTAGCTTCCCCTCTTTAATTTTATCATAACACTTCTTCTTTTAAGCATTTGTATTGAAAAAAGTGAAAAAAAATCAAGCATTTTAGGTCATAAATATACATAATTTTGCATCTATTTCATTGCATATATATCAAAATCTTTTAAATCAGATTTGGTATCCATTTGAAAACATACATACATGGATTCTTAACATAACAATAATGCTAGGTTTCCTCTGAGGCCTTATTTAAAAAGAAAGATTCCTAAACCTGAAATAACCTTTACACCTTATGATAAAACAATGGTAGATATTGAAGGGCCTCTTTATATTACAGTGAAGGTAATGGAGATTCTTGTGCATGGTACACTTATAGATACTAATTGCATGACTAATGTGGTTATGGAAGAGTTTCTTCTCTCACATGATTTTGTACAAGATTCCTATGAACCTTCAGATTTAATGATTAAAACACATATTGGAGCTTTTATGCCTACATTTGGGAAGATAACCTTATTGGTTACGGTATACGATAAAGTTGTGGGTCAATTATTTGATGTTATCCCCTTATCTGACCTATTCCATGTAAAACTAGGACATCTAGGGCTTAAGGCTATGAATGTTGTCCCCTCAACAATTCATAAACGCATAAAATTCCCTTTACATGGACAAGTGCATACTATTTGATGTAATACATGGTAACCTATGGTTATGGAAAAGAACTTCACTCTTGTTTACTTTTGGCCACAACTTGATAGAGACCCTGAGCCACGAAGAGATCACTCTTTCTTACAATATAGATGATATAAAGCAAACCTTCTATATAGAGTGGTCAGGCCTCCTATGCAAGCAATACAAGAAGAACAACCCGCATTAGAAGAACTTCCTAGAGCAAAAGGTAAAGGACCCTATGAGGAGGTTCCTCCTCCATCATCCTTACAAGGATCAGGAGGTATTCATCGAGAACAAGGCACTTATGAGATTTGAAAAAGCTTCCTCCTCTAACATGTGAAAACCTATGGAAAAAACATGACAATACTTTTGAAGACAAAAACTAAAAAAAATGAACTTCAATTGAATCAAAGACAAAAACCTAAACTTTGGATGCCAAAAAAAGAAGGAGAATTTTTAATAAAAAAAGAAAGAAAAGACATTTTCAAAGGAGAGAAAAACCAATCAAGAACAACAATAGAAAAAAAAAACAATAACTTTGTCATTTTAGAACAAAATTTAAAACTGTAACTATTTTGGAAAGCTGGGGACGAGCAAAACAAAATCCAGAAATACTTTGAAGAGATTCACATTATTTAGTAAGTGTTTTAGCAAAAGAAGGGGATGTATTTTTATTTTCTTGGCAGCGACATGATACTTGGAAAAGAGCAACGACAACAAGTATCCAACCTTTTTGCAGACAGATTATCCAGGTATTTCCCTTGTATGTTTTGCAAAAATAATGATTGTTTTGTTGGAAAGAAACACTGTGTGGCTTCATAAGTGTTGTCATTGATGGAAACAAAGTCTATCCCACACATCCACAGTACATAGTATGTCTATACTGGAAGTTAGATTGAAGAATGTTTTGGTCCAGTGAACAAGAACATAGTATGTAACAAGGTTTGATAATTAGGTATGGATCTCTTAGATGGTGTAACTTAGTAAGTTACAAAATTGGAGAAGTTAAGAGGGATATCATGACTACTGTATTCTAGAGATTTAGCCTCCGGTGATAAAGCATGAAAAAGATATGAGCATCTGAGTGTTGGGTTCCAATCAGCGAGAGCAGACAGAGGAAGAATTGACTGACAAAGTATTAGACCTCAATCCGGATGAGTAAAATGTATTGATCAAGCAATTTGTGGGATTATACATTGTTGGCTAACATGATTAATGACTTCTATGCCTATGTTTTTGATACGCATCACAAATCAAGCATGGATTCAGTTGACAGATTAATTACTTGCAGTGTTCTTGTTGCCGACTAAAAAGTTGATTAAAATCCTTGATGCAGATATATATACCAGATGGATTCCAGTATGTAAGCAAGAGTTGTGTTTGTGTAAGTAATAAGGTGCAAAGAAAAGTAGACATAAGTGTGGGAACATCAATCCAAGTCTGGTATGTGATTGAACAACAACATTGAACAGAGGAAGGATGAAGTGCATCAGATCAGTATATTGTGCCTAACCAGAACTGAACTCTTGCATTTGTAGATGCATCTCATCAGTTCAACCACTTGATTATCTTCTGTAAGTTGTGTAGACAGTGAGTCTCTTGTAGGTAGTGTGCCTCTTGTGAGCAGTGTGCTCAGGCAGTGAGCCCTAATTGGCAAGTACCATCTGTACTTCTTTATTCTTTTAACAGAGAATACAATCTTGGGTTAGTCACCCTGTGGTTTTTCCCTTAACAGGGTTTCCACGTAAAAATCCTTGTGTTATGTGTGTTGATTTTATTTCTGTTCTTATGATTACATATGCTTTCATGTTTTGATGCAACACTGAATATTAAGATAACAAAAGAGAAGAAAGTTAAGGAAATTTTGAGATAACTGATTCACCCCCCTCTCAATTATCTGCCTTGTTTCCAACAATTGGTATCAGAGCAAGGTTCCTCTGAACAAAGCCTAACAACTTGAGGAAGATCTAGGAATCTAAATGGATGCATATGGTATGAAGGAACAACTTCAATCTACCCTAGATGATCTTGAACAATCCCACTTTGAAGTCAATAATTTGAGAGAAAGACTCAAACAAGATGATGAATTCATAAATGAGCTAAAAGAAAAACTTAGCATTTATGTGAAAAAGAGAAAGGAACTACTTCAAAAATTAGCCAATCAGAGTGAAGTCAATGATACTAATGAAGATTTGGATGAGAAAAACAAGCTATGTGAAAAGCTATCAAAAGAAGTCATTATGGTGAGGCATGAAATGGAATCAGGGGTTATGAGGTTCACTCAAGAAATTGAAGAAAAAAGAAAGATTGATGATAATCTAAAACAATCCCTCAAGGAGAAAACAAAGGACTGCCACAAAATGGAGAGAATAATCAGGCATCTTGAATTTGATCTTGAAGAAGCTAGAGACAATGAAGAATAACTTGAGAATTAGATAGACACTCTTAAACAAGATCTTCAAACAACAAATGAATACAAAGAGAAATTCAAGATAAGCTTAGCCCAACTTGAAGTTCTTCTTGAAATCCAAAAGAGGGTAGATGATAAGCATGACTTGGGATATGAGAAAGGTGAAAGCTCTGGATTTGGTCAAATAAACTTTGGATCAGGAAATAGGCCTAGAAGACCTCCGATAAGGCAACCAAATGCCCAAAGATATCCATCCTTCAATGGATACTGCTTCAATTGCAACAATTTCGGTCATAGAGCAACTCAGTGCAGGAGGAGAATGAATTAGAATAATCCACCCTTCTCTGGATAATATTTCAATTGTAAAAGGTATGGTCACAAATCTCATGAATGTAGAAATATGCAAATAAACAATTCATTCAATGGTAGATGCTTTGCATGCAATAGAATGGAACATATGGCTAATCAATGTAGATCAAGAGGATATCAATCAAATAAGCAAAGAAATGTTGTATGTTACAATTGCAATAGATCTGGACATATTGCCAGATTTTGCAGAAGCAGAAATCATGATAGAAAAGGTCCGGTGGAACATAATCAGAAACAAGATAAGGGAAAAGGTAAAGTAAATGTGGATGAAGTTCAAAAGGACACGAGCAAGATTTGGGTAAAGAAGAGTACATAAAATATTGGAGATGGATCCGCACTGGAATCTGGTGATGATATTCCTTCTAGAAACTAAAAGGGTGAGCTTTGGCTCAAGGGGAGTTAGAGAAAAATAATTTCCCCCAGCCAGTCAGCTAGTGTCTATATTCAACACATTGAGTAAACATCTATGATTGCGGATTAAAGGGTTCTTAGAAAAACCTCCAAATAACCTTCAGTCAAAATGTGAAAGATCCGCATGGAGTTTGGCAAGACTTATAACTGTTCAAATTAATCCGGTTCCAACAGCTATCCGGTTAAGCAAAATTTCATAGATAGATCCAGTATGATTCCAAATTGAAATGCTTTGATCTGCAGACCCATGGCATGATTGAAGATAAGAAGTTACATTGTCAACCCTCACTGACAATGATTCTAAGTTTGGGGCAGCGATTCAAGAAGATCTCTCTCAAAAAAGGGCAACCGAATAACTTAAGTTGTGCATTTATTACAAAAGGAAATTAGTGTTTGCACAAGGATAAAAGGGTTCTTTCACTCATTATTTGCACACTTCCACTCACGAAGAAGAAAAGAAGAGCTCTGCAACAAAGTTTCTACAATTCACTCAAGATCAACTGGAAAATCAAATTCAACCAGCGATTTGTTCTGGCTCCTATTTCAAACCCTAAAGCGTGAAAAGGTACTTCCATTCTGAAAATCTCTCTGTGAATCTCTTGCAAAATGGCTACTCCAATGGTTTTCAAGATCACTGATAGGCCGTGTTTGAAATTCAAGAAACACTCTTATAAATCTCTAGAACTTGATCCTTTAGGCACATTTTCTAGCATTCTGCATGGGGTATTGCATGTAGAAGATGTTAGAGTTTATAGTCATGCCAACATTGAGGAATTTGGAGACTCAAAATTGATGGACATTTATCACAAACAACTTATAGATGAGATTTTTGAACTCAAACCTAAATTCAAGGCCATCCGAGATAAACACTTCAGACATTGCATACATTTTCCATGTTTTACAGAAGATGATTGAGTCCGGTATGTTCTAAGAAGAATGCATGATAATTTCATGTGGCTAATGAGGTCCTTCAAGATAAGTAAAGATGCCATCAGGGCAGTGACCAGATTGCATGCATCTGGTCAGTTACCTACACTTAAATCTGTGAAGAACCAAACAGTAACTGAAGACACTGAATCTAAATTTGATAAAAGAGCAATGACCATAGATGACATCACAGATCCAAATGTCAAGTTTGCCTCAATGATAATTGGGTACAAGATCTATCATTCGAGAAAGGAGAATTCTGTGTCTGGCACAACAATTTATGCAGCATATCAAGTGTTGAGGGAAGATGCAGACTATGATCTATGTGAGTTTCTTCTAAATCAATTGTTGGAAAACATGTAGAAGATCAAAAAGGATAAGAAGAATTCCTTTAAATATGGTTTTCTACTACTATGTCTGTTCTTTTATTATATGAATGAGCTACCTAGATCACATGGTTGGGTATGACAAAATGACAAACCAGTTGCAATTCAGATTAGAGATTATATGTATGGACTTGGTGATGCTCAAGTCCAAAACACAGCTCTCTGGGGTTACTTCAAGAACTTTTAGAGCATGATGCAAGATAGAGAGAGAATTCCACAATCCATAGTTGAGAAATACAAGGACATAGTTTGCTTCATGGTTGACATTGACCAATGCCTAATGGAGGCAATTGAGCCAAGAATTGTGTGGATAATGCCTATGGGATATGAAGTCGATGAAAAAATCTTGGAGCTTCATATTCAACATCTGCTGAGCCAACCCAAGGACATTGAGGCAGAAAGGTTTGGAACCTTTCAAGAGCTAAGTGTAAAAATACATGTTGAGTTAAGACAACCAGAAATAAAGAGGAAAATAAGAAGGGAAGTTGAAGAAATTGCCAAAAGATTTGGCCTATCAAAGGAAGCTATGGATGCAAATAGAGAGAAGATGGAGAAGGCTAAAAAAGATAAACAAGAAGCAAAGAAAGGAGACACTCTGGTACAAGCATCCTCCCAGACTAGATCTTCTAAGAGCTCTGCACCTGCCACTCATAAAAGCTCAAAGGCTTCCAAACCAGAAGTCAAGACATCCAAAAAAAGAGAAAAGAGGACAAAGACCATAGCCACAAGGTCATATACAAGCCTTAAAGATGATGAAGAAACAGAATCTAATGAGGAAATCAAGAAAATGAAGAAGAAGAAAACATCCAGGAAATTCTCTGCTAGTAAAAATGAGGAAGAAAAGGCAGAGGAATTTGTTGAAAAGCCCACTCTTTCCATTGATGACATCATCAAGGTAGTTACTGTGGATGGGAACCTACAACCAGTAACAAAGTTCTATGATGAATACAGTGATACTGATAAGAGAATTTTGGAAGAACTGTCAGGTACCTGAACATTTACAATAAAGCTTTCATTGAAATTATATCCTTAATTCCTAAGAGTCTAGAAAAAGTACTTGAACTAAGAAAAGAGAATGCAAAGGAAAAAGACTTAGAGATTTGGGAATAGATAGCAATTCAACTTTATCCTTCTATCACTCCAAAACAAATGGACATGATTTTCAAGGACTGTAAGGATGAGTTCTGGAGTAAAGCAAGGATGAATAAACTTATGCTTGGAGAAATTAACCAAGTAGCAAGAGAACAAAAGATATCCTCTAGAATGCTTTCAAAAGATTCAATCTTCCTATTGTAGAGGAAACATATGAAGAACCTTCTACCATGGATGTTGAAGGATTAAATGTAACTGATTAAGAATTTTCTAACAAGGATGTTGAAGGATTAAAGAAAATAGATGAAGAGAAGTCTGAGGACTTAGACTCCCCTATTCTAGAAGAGGAAGTTCATAAAGTAGTAAACACATGTGACATCTCTCCTCCAGATCCCAATACAATTATGACAAATATTCCAGACTTTGAAGTTGAAGGAGAAGATAGAGGAGAGGAGAAGAAGATTCAAGAAGAAGAGGTCAAGGGAAAAGAAGAAGAACAAGTAGAAAAGACTAATGAAGACTCTTCTGATATTTCAAAGAAGTCTCAATCTCCAGCAAGAGACACTGCAGAGATAGTGAAGAAATTTTTAAACAAAAAAATGATTGAGATAGATGAACCTGAGCTATTTCAAGGACCACTGAATTTCAACTCTCTCTCTCCACTTCAGACAATGAAAATAACATCTTTTGCTCAAGCCAAAGCAAAAGAAAAACTCTTGAAATCTCACATGGAGGAGTGGGAACTATTGGAGATTGCATTTGGGATGCTGGAGAAGATCATGCAATCCTTCCAAAAGGATCCTTCAACCTCACCATCCGGTAACTTGAAAACTTTGGTAAATTCTATCAACACTCATTTTGAATCTCTAGAGAAATCAACAGAAGCAAAGGTCTGAAAGGAGTTTCTGGGAAAGAGATTCACTAAAGTGCAAGAACTTATTGCTAATGATAGGAGGACCCTTGACATTGGAATAAAGAGGCTTGAAAACACTCTTAAATATGGTGGGGACATATACAAATTCTGTTTATCTTGGCCCAAAGTGACATAGGACATTGAGAAGAAAGTAAAAGAACAAGAAGGAAAACTATCAAGTTTATCTCAGAATTTTGATCCCCTTACTACCTCTCTAATGAATCAAGAATGCCAGACTATTGTTATTTTAAATGAAATAAAGAGGCTGGACAAAGAAAAGAACATAATGAACAGAATGAGTGAACTTAGAGGGATAATTATCCCTAAGCTAGAGGCAATGCATGAGGCCTTAATAGATGCTCAGACCACAGCCTGGACCAGTGATCCAGTATATTTAAGAAGGGCATAAGCATATGCATTTTTGTTGAGTGGTCACATCTCCATTTTGGACAAGATGAAGCAGAGCTGGGCCACAAAGTTTGTATAGTTGAAGACTACTTTTGCGGATATACTTAAGTATATGTAAGTATAACATATATATATACTTATGCGGCCATGTATAGGATAATTTTTGCAAATTTTTTGGTATGCGGATTCTGCCCTTTGCCATTGATGTCAAAGGGGGAGTGAGGAGTAGTGAAAAATGTTGAATCCAGCTAAGGGAGAGCTCTGGTAAAATAGTGCAAAAGATAGAGCATCAACCAAGGGGGAGTTATTGCGACACTTAGCCATTTTTCACTAAGTGTTGCCATCAACGCCAAAGTGGGAGATTATTGTCAAGAGACATTGTGTGGCTTCATAAGTGTTGTCATTGATGGAAACAAAGTCTATCCTACACATCCGCAGTACATAGTATGCCTATACTGGAAGTTAGATTGAAGAATGTTTTGGTCCGGTGAACAAGAACAGAGTATGTAACAAGGTCTGACAATAAGGTCTGGATCTCTCAGATGGTGTAACTTAGTAAGTTGCAGACTTGGACAAATTAAGAGGGGTATCATGACTAATGTATTCTAGAGATTTAGCCTCCAGTGATAAAGCATGAAAAAGATACGAGCATCTGAGTGTTGGGTTCCAATCAGCTAGAGCAGACAGAGGAAGAACGGACCGACAAAGTATCAAACCTGAATCTGGATGAGTAAAAGGTGTTGATCAAGCAATTTGTGGGATTATACATTATTGGCTGACATGATTAATGACTTCTATGCCTATGTTTTTGATACACATCACAAATCAAGCATGGATTTAGCTAACAAATTAATTACTTCCAGTGTTCTTGTTGCTGACTAGAAAGTTGATTAAAATCCTTGATGCAGATATATATACCAAATGGATTCTAGTATATCAGCAAGAGTTGTGTTGGTGTAAGTAATAAGGTGTGAAGAAAAGTAGAGATAAGTGTGGGAACAACAATCCAAGTCTGGTAAGTGACTGAAGAACAACATTGAACAAAGGAAGGATGAAGTGCATCAGATCAGTATATTGTGCCTAACCGAAACTGAACTCTTACATTTGTAGATGCATCTCATCAGTTCAAACACTTGATTATCTTTTGTAAGTTGTGTAGACAGTGAGTCTCTTGTAGGTAGTGTGCCTCTTGTGAGCAGTGTGCTCGGGCAGTGAGCCCTAATTGGCAAGTGCCATTTGTACTCCTTTATTCTTTTAATAGAGAATACAATCTTGGGTTAGTCACCCCGTGGTTTTTCCCTTAACAAGGTTTCCACGTAAAAATCCTTGTGTTATGTGTGTTGATTTTATTTCTATTCTTATGATTACATATGCTTTCATGTTTTGATGCAACACTGAATATTAAGATAACAAAAGAGAAGAAAGTTAAGGAAATTTTGAGATAACAGATTCACCCCCCTCTCAGTTATCTGCCTTGTTTCCAACATGTTTTTGGCTATTAAAAACTTAGTTGTTATGACCAATGAAATATTCTTGTTCTGGTTTGTGTCTACCCATTTGGCCATTGGAAAACGACCCTCTATTTTGCCTCATGATCGACCTACTAATTTTATAGTTGCCAGACAGATTATTGAAACTATATTTTATCCTTTATTCACTGTAGTAATACCCAAATTTACGTTGTAAACTCCTCATGGACGCTGGGAAGTTGAGCGGTCTATTTTGTTGCTTTCTTTTTCTGATCTAAAACTCTTGGTGTCTTCTTCTTTTTCCCATGTCGTCTGATCCAAGTTCAGTGCTGCCAGAAAGTTGGTGCCTCTACCTCTATCTTGCCACTTGTTCTTATCTTCTACTAGTTGAACTTGCTCTTGACTCTATTATATTTGGTTTCTCGGTTCTTTAATAGCTTCTTTTCTTGATCTTGTTATAACCATTGAAACCATAGTTAATAAGATTTCTGGTCACTGATAAATTACTTTCAGACATACATAAAATCTTATGGCTGTTATTTTCTTGTTGTTGTTAGATAACAATCTTTTGGCTAGTAACGGACCTTTACTTATTAATCAAACAATGTGCAAATAAACTCTTAAAACTTAGATGATAGTACTAGATTCCTATAGACATATTCATCTTTTTATTTTGTTGTTCAAAGATCTATTTTAAATCATTGTCGTTTGAGTGATAGTAAGTCTGTTATGAATTCTGTTATTCTTTTTTCTTTTTTTTCTTTACTACAGTCCCTATCGCTAGAGCGACAGTAACCTATTTTGACTTCCACAGTTCTTGTTGCCAGTGCGACAGTAAGCCTGTTTATGAGTTTCCTCAGCTTCCTGTCACATAAGTGACAATAAGGTTGTTAAATTATTTAGGAAAACTATTACTTTATGAATATTTGAATGAATAGAATATAAGTTAAAAACTATCTTTACCTTATATGTTACTATGATGAAGTAAATTTTGAGATGCAAATACCATTGTCTTATTAAAAAGAGAATTGCCATACTTGATTGGACTATTTTAGAAAACTTAAATACATATTATGGAAACTGAATGAATATGAACTAGGAAATAAAACCGATTTAATAGACTTATAGATGCAATTGTATGATCAAATGATGAATTATAAAACATTGATTGTTTTATTTTATTATTTATTTACTTGTTCTTGAGGAAAGATAATAATAATATTTGAAATAAGTATGCATGGATACTCATTGTTGAAGTGGAGTTGGCATACATCATTATTGATTTTATTGCTTGAATCATGAAATGGTATTGGATATGAAGTAAAATCTTTATTTTTGATAATCTATTAAAACCATGGAAATACGAATTGAGAATATAATCAGATTTCAAAATCTATATTGATTTTAAATGATTTATGATGGTCTTCATTACTGCTTGTTTGAAAAGTGTGTTTTCTTTATTGATGCTTGGGAAAGGGATTAGAGGTGGTTATAGGTGATTTTGATTGATTGAATGATTAATTTATTTGTTTATTGACTTACTTATTTATTTATTTATTGGGGAAGGAAAGTATATATTTATCTAGGAATGTGTTTGGGTTACTTTTGGGCTAGGATGCCGAATGTAGATTATCAGAGATGGCTTTTCCTCTTTTCAAGAATTATCCGGTTACTATGTTTTAAAGGTTTAGATCTAAATGAGCTGTCATTGAAAAAGATGAATATTATGTCTAGCAAACTTTATTGATGGATTGATATATATCTCTGCCACATCCTGTTGTGAGGCAATCTACATTTCATTATTTGGAATTGCACATTAGACATCAGGTTGCATCGGGTGTTCCCTCCTGCCAGTTGTTTCCAGGTAGCTAGACATTTCATGCAGGGCAGGGTTTCCTTCATTTCATGAAGGGATCCAGGGAAGTGTAATTGCTTCATGGTTGGGTGGAAAAGCATTTGAGCCATGTTCCCATCTCTTGGCTCGCAGGAGAACCATTTGGATCCGTGGTGACTAGAGTGTTTTGATTTATTTATACTTGTTGTACATGATTATTATAATCTGTATTTGGATGTATTACATGGCATGGAAGCCAATGGAATTTTTATATTATTTTATAGTGCTATCACCTAGATTAAGCATGAGATTTTTGTAAGATTTAATGACTTTTATTGATTCATATTTATGAGATTTATCTTTTACTTGTGAAGTTGTAATTAAGTGGATTAATTACATCATTTTACTTTCGTTATTTGTGATGTTGTAATTTAAATGGATTATTTACTTTATTTACTTTTGTGATGATTTGAGTACGTTATAGAATCACTAACAAAAAAATTAAGAATTGGGTGGTTTGTACCAGGATTAAAACTTCATATTAGAGCTACAGTAGATGGGAGAATGTTCTCGATGTACAAGAAAGTGGTAGAATTGGCAACAAAATTGGAATCCTAATCTTGGAAAAGAGATAATAACGCTTCTGAAAATGAGGAAATTTAAAAATTAAAGTTAGAATTAAAATGGTAAATTTTGGTAAGCATGAGAAGAGTGAGACTTCTCCTAGCTAGGAAGACTAATATTTGGTGTACCCATTGTAGTCAAGAGTGACATGTAAGGAATGAATGTTCAATAGTAGAAGGCACAAAAAGATCTACCACATTGGTTGTAGAACTTGAGAAAGCCTCTAGAAGGACAATAATCATATAATATGGGATATGTTGACAATGGGATAAACATGCAACGAACAACTATCCTACATTGCTTGATGAAGAAGATGGATGTGAATAGATGGTTTGAGGATGGAATAAAGAAGATTCATTCATAGATAGAGACATGACCAAGGTACAAGGATTGATTGTAAGTGCATTAAATAGTTACCCAACACATGGTTACCAAGAACCACAATGGAGGAGAAATCTAAGACAAGTTAATAATATAAACCATGTAGTACCACAAATACAAAACAAGGAGTCTTCAACAAGCTATAACAAGGATTATTCTCAAGGATATGGTGGAGGAGGCTACCACAAAAATACTATAGGTGGCCATCGAAGAGGAAGAAGTCAAAGTCCAACTTTCTATTACTATGATAAACACAACCATTACACCAATGGATGTAGAAGCAGAAAAGAAGAAAAAATAGTTTGTGGGTTATGTGATGATACTACACGCAATGAATTTAGCTACCCCAAAGCCACATAATTCTAAAAGAATAGACCAATGCTAGGAACTAAAAGTGAAGAACTATCATTTTTTAATTTAGCATGTGGTGCTAAAGTATTAATGGAAGCACCAAAAAGAGAAGGATAAGGCATTAAACAATGTAAGAAAATTGATATAGAACCCAAATATGAAGTAGGGGAAGCTTCAATGATAAAAGAAGAAAAACTAGAAAAATAATATAAAGAGAGGAAGGATAAATTTAGAAGGGAATCCATTGAGAAATTCATAAAGGAGAATATAATTGTGATGATTACCTATGAAGGGGTAGATACAAACAAAAAGAAATAGATATTAGAGTAAATAAATGAGAGTGAGGAAGAAGGGAAGTATCCAAATAAAAGAGAACATGATATAGTAGTTAGAAAAATCCAAAGAATTGATTAAAGAAATACAAAAACATGAAGACAAGAAAGATTGTTTTTTAGAAAAAAAGGCCCAAAACTTAAAGGAAATGGATAACTTAATAGGACAGGAGAATTTATTAGAGAATCTTAAGAAGTTCACTAACCATTTGAACAAAAAGAGCATAGAACAAAGAATAAAATACCAAATCAAGATCATGGATAGAAAATGTCCAGAAGAAGCAACCAATTTTATCAGATGTGAGCCTAAATGAGAAAATAGTTCAAAAAGACTAACTAGACTTGGGAGCAAATATAAACATCATGCAAAAAGAAATATGGGAAGCATTCAATAAGTCATAGCTACATGAAACCTCTTATGACATTACCTTAGCTAATGGAAGCTCCATATGCCCCATAAGGACATGGAGAGATGTACAAGTAGATTTTATGGGCATAAAAACTATTGGCAAGAAAGGGCGCAAATCAAAGATCTAGGCCTAAGTTACTTGAAATGTTGTATTTATACCCTAGTGTTAAGGATAAGAAGAGGATTATAGCATATGTGCAAGATTATAGAAGGTTGTGATAAGAAAGTGTTGATAACTGAGAGGGGGGGGGGTGAATCAGTTATCCTAATTATTTCCCTTAATTGAACTTTCTTATTAATTGATGCAGCATTGAATCAAACAAAAAAAACATTACCATGAAATAAGAAACACATGACACAGTATTTTTGACGTGGAAACCCTGTTAAGGGAGAAAACCATGGGGTGATTAACCCAAAAATTATTCTCTGTTAGAAGAATAGGAAATTACAAAATGGCACTTGCCAATTAGGGCTCACTGCCCGAGCACACTGCTCACAAGAGGCCCACTGCCTACAAGAAGACACACTGTCTACAAAGTGATAAGAATCACAGTCTTGAACTGATTGGAAGCATCTGCATATGCTGGAGTTCAGTTCCGGTTAGGCTCAGTACACTGATCTGCTGCACTTCATCTTTTCTCTGGTCTTTATTCTGTTATCCTTTCACATACCGGATCTGTCTTGGTATTTCTGCTCTGTTCTTCACTTATTCGCATATATCTTGACATAGTCACTCCCTTCACAACTAAATCCATCCTCTATATATATCCGCACAAGTAATTTCATCACCTTTCTAGTCGGCATCAGGAACAGTCTAGTTTCTTACAAACTCTGTTCTGTCGGCTGAATCCTTGCTCACCAAGCAATGCGGATCAAGCATATACTTGTAGATATCATTAATCATGTCGGCCAAACATGATTCATGCCTTCACAACCTTTATCATCAACAGTAACACATCCGGAAAGTAGTCTGATACTCTGTCAGTCAGTTCTTCCTCTGTTTTCACTGTCTCTCAGGAATCCGGTACTCAACTATTCATATCTTTTTCCTTGTCCATCACCGGAGGCTAAATCCTTGGAATATACCACTCAAGGTAGTCCTCTTGACTTCCCCAAATCCGCACTGCACCAAGACACTTCCTCTGAGAGATCTGGACCAATCTGTCGGACCTTGCCACATGCTCTGTTCTTGTTCACCGGACCACAACAATCTTTATTCTGACTTCTGGTAGAGACATACCATGACTTGCGGATATGTGGGATGACCTTTGTTGCCATCAATGACAACAACCATGAATCCATATAGTGTCTCTTGCCAACAGAAAGAACATCCAAAATTAATAAAATACATTGACTAACATACACATGTATCATAACACTTTATACATAGACTAAATTAACTTATAGTATAGTATATTCACTATATATAAGTTTTTTACAACATCAAATAATATGACTATCACATTCTATTACATTCCTCCTACTCTCTATCCATCATAGCCTATTTACCTCGGTATCTTTCCTTGTTACACCATCTTCCGTATATCTATTTGGTAGAAAAGGGAGACTTAGCTTAACCCTAAACTAGGTCCAACCCTCTTCCATCAACATTGGAACATAAAATGAGCTTGACTTCTACCTTTGAAGGAGATCCAAACTACAGGGGTTTTGTCCCTTTACTGTATAGAAGAGTGCTAACCAAATCCAACTAATCAAACTAGGGAAATTAGGAAACCCTAATTGAGCAATATCAGTGAATAGATGACTAACAAAGACTATTATAGAAAATCTTAGACAATAGCAGAGAACAGGGGACAAAGAGGAACTAGAACCTAGGTTTGAGGGTAGAGAGGAACCAAGGCGCTGGGTGCCCTAGACCTAGATTAGGGTTCTGCAGAATATTCTTATCTAGATTTCTTCACCTGTTTGCCTTCCTGGTTCTTGTCACCTATTGTCATCTGAATTTACTGAATGCGACCTGCACACAAATAAGAAATCTGCAAATACAAACATAATAACAACACAATGTCTACTCTACAACACATAATGAATGCCTTGGGTCACTTTGACACAAGCTCATGAATCAAAATTGCCATCTATTTTACAAATGAATGCCTAAACATGGTTATATATGCAACTACAAACATTCCCGCCAAGAATTTCATAATTGAAACTTGCCGTGTCAGCATAGGTCCTAAAAAACGGTCACAAAATGACACTTAAAAATTGAGCCTGACCTAAAATAGGGTAGGACTAGGGTGCGGGCGCCCAAGTCCACCCCCTATTTCATGTAGGATTTGTCCAAGTGCATCCCTTGAGTCCAAATTGCCATGGAACTTCAGGGTTTTCTCATCGGGATGTCAGATTAACATGAAAAATACTCTAAATGCATAAACAACACCTGGGAGCTAAACCTTAAGAGGGAAAATCCCCCAAGGGGACATTTTTTGATGTAACATTTAGCCCCCACTTTAATGTATGTATAAATGCAAGGCCAATACATGCATTAAAGTACGGTCAACAAACACATCAAACACGCCAAGCACAAAGAAGACATGCAAATCACAGAGAAGAGAGTAACAGGCATACAAAACATGGAGAAGATAGTTACAGTCACACAAAACATGAAGAATATAGTATTAAAGATAGTGAATGTGGAGAAGACAGAGATGATCTTCGTTTCTTTTTCTTTTCATAAATGAAATGCAGATGCAAGTATAGGAAAGTAAACACACCACCCATAATGCAGGAAAGACTCATCGCCACCAATCTTTAAACTACATATGGGGAAACACACACATAATACATGCCAAACAAATCAAACATGCCATACAAATCCCAAAGCATAGGAGGGACTCATCGCCACCGGTCTTTAAACTATTCTTGGGAACAAACACGCAATACACACACTTGGAAGACATGGAGAAAACATGGCAAACAAGTGATGGAGTGTCTCTATTTCTAGGTTCAACACCATCTCAGACACATTACAGGCACACACCAATGATTGGGCTTTGCCACAACAATCGTTGAAGACACCCTTAAGGGTTGAGTTAGTCACAGAATCGCTCCTCACCTCGCGATGAGGACTTTTGAAAATGACAGGATGTGCACTCTCTACGAGAGATACACCATCCCTGCCTCGCGATGAGGGCTTAAGAAAAGGATGTGATATCCTACCTCTGCAGAGGGCTTCAATGATTAATTTCAAACAAATCTCAGAGTGCAGGAGGGATTCATCGCCACCAATCTTTAAGACTGCACCTGAGAACAAGCACATTGCTAACATCTATATTAGACAACTTACCTTATATATGCCCCCACCTTAAGGTGGTTGATATCAGGTATCAATATCAAGCATGTTAAGTAGGAAGAAAACACACAAGGGAGCATGAGTTCTCACAAAGCCCATGCCCCCTATAGATGACATGTACTTTATGATCACCAAATGTTCTCACAAACACCTCCCTGCAAGAAAAGTGTTAGTGTCCATATAATCATGATAAAAAACAACATCAATGCATATGATCAATCACACAAAGAGCCAAGGTTATATTACAAATTCAAGATGAGGATAATTGTGGGGCTATATCACAAAAATCTCAAAACTGAGTGTTACCGAGGCGATATTCAAAGACAAACAAAGTGCACGGAGCAGCAGTATTGTTAAGGTTTGTAAGTGCGATAAGACATCATCAAGATCACATGACAAAGTGCATGGAGTGATTCTACTAGCCAAGCATCATATAATATATATCAACCCCATCATCATATAGGAACTAAGTCCAATTTTTGATTTCTCGCTAAAGGGATGCTAGGTCTGCATCAATATAATATGTTTTTCCTCATCTGCCCATTAGATAGAAACAAGAAGGGAAAAAATAAATCGAGAGAGGAGAAATAAGTGTCTAAGGGATAGTCATGTAGGAGGGTGCCCCCAAGTCACCAATTACAACGCTATGTTCGTAAGACACAACACACAACAATGAAAATATAAGAGAAGCAATATAGAAGAATGATGATACAAATAGAAGAAGGGTCACAACAAAGGCGATCTCCTAGTATCCTAGACCTTACAAGAGAATCAAGGGTCATCCTAGGAGGCCTAAACAACATATAACACATCACAGGGGAAACACATCATGAGAGATAAAGGGTTAGAGATACTTACCTATGAGGATCATCGAACTAAGTGTTGTCATCAAGCAAATCATTGTCATCTTCCCACTCCCGAATGTTAGAGGAAAGTGGGACATAAGGTACCATATTCCAACTCTTATTCTTGTTTTTAGGTTGTCCATTCTTAAGATCTTCTTGGTTTGGTTCAATGTTTGGTGAGATGTTTTCTTGTTGAGATGCAAGTCATTGGGCTTATTCTTGTCATCTCCTCCTCCTTTCTCTTTCTTGTCTATTTCTTTTTGTCTTACCACTTATCTCTTGTAAGACAGTGTTTTTCTCTTTCACAGGTTTTTGTGTTTTAGAGGAGGAAGCACCAGGATCAAATCTCATTTGTCTAGGTGGAATATTTTGTTGTCGATGACTACCTCCCATTCCTTGTAAGGATGGTGGGGGAGGAACCTTAGTATAGGGTCCATTTCCTTTTGGTCTAGGATTCTCTTCAAATGTGGGTTGTTCATCTCTTGTTGTTTCTTGCATAGAGGGACCAACCACTTTATGTACTAGTTTTGCTTTGTAGTTTCTATAGATCAAGAAGTTAAGGTTTGTCCGTGGCTATAGTTCCTTTTCAAATATTTCCCAAAAGTAATCCAGTGTACAATGTTGTCTTGTAACCAAAGGTTTATACTTATTGTGAGGGATAGTAATCACTTGTCCATTGAAAGGAAATTTTACACAGTTATGAATTGTTGAGGGGACAACTTTCATAGCCTTTAACCATGGATGTCCCAATTTTATGCGAAAGAGGTCAGAAATGGGGACAACATCAAACCATTGTTCTACATGTTTCTCAAATACAGTGACCAACAAAGATATCTTCCCAGAAGTGTTCACAAAGGTTCCCTTATGTGTCTTAATCATCATATCTGAAGGGTCATAAGAGCCTTGCATTAATTGATGTGAAAAGAGGAACTCTTCTATTGTGACATTATTCATACAATTAGGATCAATGAGGGTTCCATCCACAAGATTTCCCATTATCTTCACAGTGTTATAAAGAGGTCCTTCTGTGTCTCCAATTGTTCTATCATAAGGTGTAAACACAATTTCAGGTTCGGGGACCTTTTTTTTTATGAAAGGCCTAGGAGGAAACCTATTGTTATTGTTGTGATTAGAATTCATGTGTATATGTATTAAAATCAATGCTATATCATATTTTAAAAGCTTTTCAAATTTTATGCAAAAGACAAGTGCAAAACTATGTATGAAAATGACCTAAAATGCTTGATTTTTTCAACTTTTTCAATGCAAATAAGTGAAAGAAAAGGTGTTGTAAGGAAATTGATTAGGGGCAGAAAATAATATTTCTAACATAAGTCCAATAAAGCCATAATATCCTTCACAACACACTTTTTATGTAAATCTAAGATGATGACAAGTCAAAACCTAGTGAAAATACACTAAAACATGCAATTTTTCACGACTTTTTAATGCAAAGACCCAAAAAAAGGGGTGTTGTAAAGAATTTTAGGAGGTTCAGAAGATTATATCAGTAATATAAGTCACCTAAAGCCATAAAATCTTTCACAACACACTTGGAGTGCAATTCTAGGTTAAACCCTAGGTCAAATATAAGCAAAATATGTAAATTTTCACCAAATTTCAATGCAAACGATTATGAAAAAGGGTGTTGTGATGAAAATGATGATGGAAAGAAAATTATAATAGTAATAACAGCCACATAATGCTAAAAAAATCCATCACAACACAATTATAGTGCAACTCAAGGTTAAACCCTAGGGAGAATATAGTTAAAATATGTAATTTTTTCACCAAATTTCCACTGTAAGAGGCAAATAAAGAGGTGTTGTAAAGAATTGAAGGAGGGAAAATAGATAATAACCCTAATAATAGCTAATTAGTGCAAAAATATTCTTCACAACATGCCTATGATGTAAATCTAGAGAGTTGATAAGGCCAAATCTAGTGAAAAATCTAGGTTTTCAAACCCTAGGCATGAAATTTTGCAAGCAAACCACTATGATGAAACACTAAAGTTAGAAATAAGTCCTAATGAGTGTTTTAAAATGGTAGTAAAATCTAAAACAAGATTTTGACTACAAACCCTAACTAATGCAAAACTGGGTTATATGAAAAAATGCACAATTTCAAGCAATTTTTATCAATTTAAAGATGAAAATGCAATCTAAATTAATGATGACGGAAAATTTTCTGTATTTTAAATTAGATCTGATGATAATGATAGAAATTTAATGAAATTAAATTCCAACTAATTCAAATTATATGAAAATGCAAGCTAAAAATGTGAAATTTTTTAAAATTTTCAATTTTTTTTGTAATTTTCCAAATGTAATAAGATGAACAATGAAATGAATGTAAATTTGAAGAAAAACACTTAGCAAGGTGCCAAAAAAACATGGGTTCACCAAAATGTTTAGGGTAAAATTTGGATATGGTTTTGATTTGATGGTTTATGTGTATCCTTCTTTCACCTTAAACATTCAAGGACTTTAGGTCGAGTAGGAATCTACTATCAGGCCTCCAGTCACTTGGAATGTAGGGAAGACTGGAATTGTGTAGATTTGTTGTTCAGTTATGCCCAATTATGGTCAAAACCATAATTATGCAAATTCAGAAACAAATAGACAAATCATGAAAAATGCTTACACACAGAGATACTAAATGATAATCAAATGCATACCAGACTTCCAAGTTCGAGGAGTGGAACAATCGGGGACTAATGAGCGGGCGCCCTAGTCCAGTGCCATACTTTTTGTCAGGATCTGGAAACCTTATCTGCAACCTATTCCTGCTATCTCAGAGATTTTCCTGTTGGGGGATCTAGAGGACTAATGAGCGGGTGCTTGAGTCTAGGTCCTTATTTTCTCTTCAGATATGCAATTCTGACAGTCTGCAATGCTCCCTTGCAACTCTAGTTTTGTTGCTCTTGCAACTTATAACCTACAATCACAGAAAAATGGGTTGGCGGTTGTGGTGTTTAGAGGCTTGCCTCATTCAAGCCCTGGAGAGACATTCAAGTCTTCCAAACACTGTTGTCAGAGAAAGAGTGTGTATCCTTGTGGGATAGAGGTAAAATCCAAATGATAAATGATTGAAAACATAATTGATATCACCTTGTAGTGAAGATCTCATGGAAGAAAGAAACTCTTCATGCCATGAGGAGATGGCTGCCAAATCTGCAAATACAAACACAATAACAACACAAAGTCTGCTCTACAACACACAATGAAAGCCTTGGATCACTTCTACACAAGCTCATGAATCAAAATTCCCATCTAGTTTACAAATGAATGCCTAAACATGCACTTGTTTCTCCTCTCTCATTTTATTGTTTACCTTCTTCTAGTGGTTCCATCTAGTTGGTGGATGACGAAAAACCAAAATATACTAATACAGACCAAGTGTCCTTTCAGTAAGTATGCAAAAATGGACCTAGTCAATATATGATGACTGGGTTGATCCAATATATATTATCTGATGCTTGGCTAGTAGAATCACTTCGTGTGATATTTTGATGTCTTATCTTTGCTAACAAACCATAACAATATAGTTGCTCCATGCACTTTGTTTATCTTGGGTCTCGCCTTGGTTACACTCAGTTCTGAGATCTTTGCAATATAGCCCCACAGTTATACTCAGTTTTCGAATCCATAGTATAACCTTGGCTCTTTATGTGATTGTTTCCATGCATTGATTTTTATCATGTGATGTGGTTATTATGTTAGAGAGATTTATAACCTCTCTTCTTGTAGCAAATTGTGTGTTTGTGGGAACATTCAGTGATTGTGAAGCACATGTCACCTTTGGGGGTGTTGTGATGCTCACAACATGCCCCATTTTACTCCTTAGCAAAATGAGGACCCCTGCTGATGCTGGTTTGCTTTGCTTGTTGGTGTGGTTTGCTTGGTGGTAAAAGGGAAGAGGAGTTGAAAATACAAACCTTGTTAAAAAATAAGGGAAATTTACATTTGAGTACCAGGTCAAAGTATAGGTGAATTCCTTGTTGAAAATAAATAGGGGTTGCTTTTTGAACTATTTTAAAATTTGTTGTATTTTGCAAGTTATTGATGTCTTGGGTAAATGTACAATTAGAAGGTTTGTGCCTTGTATATACAAAGTTCTTTGTATGTACAAGGTTATCTTATATACAAACGTGTTTTGTATATCGGGTTTTGTGTTAGTCGTAAAACAGAGGGGTAAGAGGGTTTATATAATATTATACTTGTATACGTCCTGTGGTAATACTTTATCTTCATATACAAGTCGGACCCGAAAAGTTAACGTTGGGATGAATAAACAATTGAGATTCGCTATGTATATTTTGGCTTGTATATTCAGCATATGAAAAATGTACAAGGTAAATATACAACAAGATATACATAGCACGGAATTGAAGAGGTATTAGAGTCGGTATAATCAGTGTATGTTCGACACTTGTATATTTGGCGGATGCGAAGTATACAATCAAGAGATACAAAGATATTATACATCACGGAATTGAAAAGGGTATGAAATAATGAATAACCATTGTGTATTTTCGGTTTGCATATAGGGTATCAGGAAACATACATTGTGAAATATGCAACGCAGAATTGAAAGTAAAATAAAATACAGTATAAACGATGTGTTTGGATTTAAAGTATATTCTGTGAGGCATCACTTTATACAAAACACAGAACTGAAAAGTTATCAAAAACAATAAAGTTGATGTATATTTCTTATATGTGACGAGATATACATTGCACTTTATACAAGCCAGAACTAAAAACACTATGGAATAAAGCTAAACTGTTGTATGTTTTGGTCTTTGTATGTTTTGGGATACAAGGCGAAATATGCAAGGTTTTATATACATTGCGGATACGAAAGTAAATGCAGTACGATTTATAATAGTTTGAGATCCGAAAGTTCAATGAGAGGTAAAGGCATCGCGGAAAGTCATTATTGAGAGGTAGGGTGGACCCCACCATATATACATGTGTGCTTGTATAATTACCATGTATATTTTGCGATATACGAGCAGTTGTATATGTGTAGGGCAGAGATACAAGGCAAATTTGTCGCAAAAATTAAAAATGGAGAAGTCCTTGTACATTTGGGGTTTGTATGTTTATAAGGTACAATCCCAATATACAAAGAGTCGAAGGGCATTGCGAAAGAATGTAGGGTACAGAGTGTTTGTATATTTTGTTTGTATATACGATTATTCAATGGGATATACAAATGAGTTATATAAACCAAAGGTACAAAAAGGTACAGAAAGTAGAAAAGGCAAGAGCGTTAGTTGGTTCTTTACATAAAATAATTGTATGTTCGAAGATACAACGAAAAGATACAAGGAAAACATACAACGAGATGTACAAAAGAAAATGCATGTTTAAATAAGCTAACAGTCAAAAGTTTAAAAAACTCAAACACTAAGAAAGGGAAAGCCGAAGGTCGCAGCGCATTAATAGCTATAATTAATGCAAATTTAACACTCAATCAAATGGAATTTGACAAGGGTTAAGACTGAATTGTTGTTATTTTTTGCTGTCAAGATATATTGTTAACATCAAAAATTGTAGAAAGGGCGCTGTCACAGTAAAATTGAACGAAATTTACCGGATTAACGAGGTTACAGTTGCTGGGTGAAAGTGAAAGGTAAAGTAAGTCAACATCAAGGGTAAAACGGTCAGAGAAACAGGTATTTATAGTGGAGCCCCATTTAATTTTCAAATGGTAAAGCACAACTGTTAATTCCAGTAATTTCACTTTCCAAATGCATACATTTGTTAAAATTACTATTTTAATTGTTAATTAGCTAGACAGAGCTTAGTCCATTTAAGGGTAAAATAACAGAAAAAATGAACAGGTTAGGGTTAATGGTAGAAAATGGATATTCACAGTAAAACCCTAGATATAAAATAGAAGCGAAAATTGAGACATGTATACTTCTACAGGATGGCCCCTAAACAGAAGAAAGACTCTGGGGACGAAGTAAAGAAGGAGAGAAAACCAAGGAAGGAAGTAGAAAAAGAAGAATTGCCGATATACAGAGGTTGCCCAACCCTGATTGGTACAAGCGGAATGGGCACTGATACAAACATAGGAACTTATGATGCAGATGATGTGCTGAAGAAAATCACTGCTGCGGATGCCTCCCCGGATATGAAATGTATCTGTGATAGTGGACTATATAGAGCTGCAGGGTTTCCTCTGGCTATGGAGGCTAAAGATTTATGCCTAGACTATGTAATCTTGTATGACCCTAATACAAGAAAGGTAATGCTACATGACAGATTAATTGCTAATTTGACTCCTGAGGGGATTGCAAGAAATTTTGGATTGGAGATCAGTGATAAGATGATAGACATTGATATTGATCAGTATAACGAGAGTTTCTACACAAATGATGGGGACTGTAAAGGTAAAATATTTCACCACTGGTATAATTTGGAGAACAAACCAAAGGCAGTGGCCAGAATTCCTAAAAATTTACTGAGGATACATTTCAGGGAAGAGGTATATTTAATGATTACTATGCTGAGCAGACTGGTTGGACTGAGAGATGCCACCAAATGTGAGCCCTGGATGTTCACTGTCATAGAATACCTGAGAACAGGGGAAAAGAAACAAGGACCAATTCATTGGGCCAAGGCCATAAGTACAACCATATGGAGGCAGGTTATGATGAGACAGCAGAAAGGCTTGCCCTTTTATATGTCTTCCTATATATTATACTCCTGTGCTACAAAGATTAGACCACACATACATGGACTAGAAAGAGTTGGTGTTCTAGGGAATGCTCCTAAACAGAGGTTGGTGTATGAACACTACCCAAAACTACAGGAAGAGAATGCCTTGAGGAAGTTTGCTTTGGTTAATGCTGTTTTCTATACCTACATGGTGAAGGTACTAAATGAGGAACCAGACAAAAGGTTGTCTAAAGAGGCTGAACATATAATTAGATTGCATTGTTCATGGTTTATACAGTTTGAACAATTTTCATACATAAGAACTGAAGGATTTGAGGGGAGGCCATTTATGCTCCCAAGATACCCTTCTGACAAACTGATTGTCTTGGAGTTTTCAAGACAAAATTTAAATGCTTTCAGGATGTATAAGAGGAAGTTTAATGGCAGGGGAAATGTGAGATTACCTTGGGCCATTAGCAGGTATTCCTCTATCAATGAGGATGCTGCAGCCTGTTCAGAACAAGAGCTAAGGTATTATGGGTTCCAGGAATTCGATTTGGCTAGAAAGTTTGATCCATTTCACATAATTCAAAACTTTGTTGACAAGAAGTACAAACACCAAGTGCATATTGAAGATTTCTGGGCTGACTGCAAGAGTGACTTGGAAGTAAGATAGAGGGCTCATAAGAGGTTGACTATTGAGCAAATGAAGTCTATTGGTAATATCTATGTTCCCCCAGAGGTTCGTGAGGATGACAAATAGTTGCACCAAAGTTATGCACAGGCTAGGCTGGCTCCCATTACAGAGCCTGATTGGTCGAAGCCTTGGAACACATCATTGGATATTTTGACAAAACTTGTGATACTATTTTCAAAAACATGGCTTAAGGACAGGATAGAAGAGCTCAAGGCTGAAGAAAAAGAGGTTACATTCCCAAAGAAGGGAAGGAAAAGAAAAGCAGAACCCAATGAGGATTTGCAATATTTCTATGAGAAGAAGAGGAAGGCTGTAGAGGCAAGGATTATGGAAAAGAACAAAAATGCTACATTGATGGATCCATATGCTTTAGGCATAACAGTAACAGTGACATCTCAAACTTTTGTTGATGCAAAATCCATGAGCCATGAGATCAGTGCAGAGGAAGCACAGGCTGCAAAAGAGGCAGCAGGGCCATCAGTCATGAGGGCAATCCCAATAGGTTTGTTTAAGGGCGAGTCCTTGAAACCAAAAGATATAATTGGAGCCCAATAAGTGGGGGAGAAAATGAGGAGCATGTCCAGTACTTCTACTCCAATCGATCCAGGAAAAACGTTCATAAAGGTGAAGGCAGAGCTGGTTGGGGAGAGGCTGCAGGAATCAAAAGTTGGTAAAGCCAAACCTACTACTGTAGAAACTATGCAAATTGAGAGCAGCGACAATGAAGAAAGGAAAATGTATAAAGGGAAAGTGATTGACGTGGAGGAAGAATCAAGTGACTTCCTCAGTAAAGAAGAAGAATCAAGCCTGCAAGCTAAAATTGAAATAGAGCAAAATATAGAAATTGAAAAGGAAGAGGTAGAGGCAGAAACAAGATCTATTGATCCATTTGGTACTTTAGTACCACTAGAAATCATTAGAGATGTGCAAGATGAGGCACATAAGATTGAAGAGGCTGAAAAGGAGAAATCATTTGAAGGGGTAAACACAGAAGGACAGGTAGCACAGGAAGACACCTAAGAGGTGGATGCATTGGATATGCTAAATATGTATGGAGAGCAAGGTGAAGAAGAGGAAAATATAGAAAACTTGCAAGACCAAAGAGAGGAAGTAAGGCAAGATGAGGTAAAGGCCAGTTTACCAATACATCCAGAGCTGCCACAGACAGGAAATACAAAGGTAGAAGAAAAAATAGATAAGGTTAAACCTGAGGAGTCAGAAGCTGAAAGGGCCCCTGATGAAGGTAATCCAAAAGAGAAGTCAACAGCAAAAGGAGCAAATGATGAAGAAGATCAAGAAGGGGGAGATATTGAGGTAGAGGAGGAGGAAAATGAAGTTGAATCAAAGGAACAAGAGCCTCCGTTACAACAAGAATAGCAAGTCCCAGAAGGGGAACAACAACGAGATCAACAACAACAACCACTTCAACAATAGGAACAACAACAAGAACAACAAAAACAAGAGGAAATTGGAATGGAAAAACCTCATGAAGAGGTGATTGATGTAGAGGAAGCTGCAGAAGGCATAAGAGAAGTGCCTACTTGGCTGGAAAGGGAAATAAGAAGGGAGAAGAAAGAAATACAGTTAGCTCCAATTAATATTAAGAGCTTGTTGAGAGAAAAGATAACTCCAAGGAAAGAGAAAAGAAAAGCTAGGACAATGTCAACAATCTAGAGGGGTCCAGATGGATCAAGGACTCAAAACCTAGCTATACCACAAAAGGAGAAAGAAAATGGTGAGATTACCCTAGAGGAATACAAGATATTGAATCTTGACCTTGGACATTCAACCAGAGTACAACACCTCCATGAATGGGAGGATATGCACCAGGTAACAGCTGGTATCCTAAGAAAAGACAAAAATAAACTGAAGCATTTAAAGGGACACATTGTATAGCTCCAACAATTTATTAAAGGGATATTTGATCCCAATACCATAGTTCCTGACTTACCCACTAACATAGCAATAGTGTCCAAAGAGGAAATAAAAGATATGGAAAATAAAAGATTTAAAGCTAATGTTTTTGATGAATGGTTTACTAATTTCATACAAGAAGGAGAACAAACAATCAGGCAAGCTGTGGACAGTTGGAGAGTAGCTACAGAAGAGAAGAATAAATGTATGATATTCATACATAACTGCCTAACAAGACAAGAGGAATGCAGATATGAGATTGGGCAGCTGGTAGAAATAGAAAAAAGGGCAGATGAGTTGATCCATGAGGGAGCACTTAATGTTGCACTGGCGAATAAATTACCAGGAATAATAATGGAGGTTAAATTTGACGAAAATAACCTCAAAAGGTGTGCAACAATTATACCGGAGTTACAAGAAAAGACAGAAGATATAATAAAAATGCATAAGAAGATCATAGAAAGACTTATACAGCATGAATGTGTGGAGGTGCTGGCCTATGATTTAGAGAGAGAATTAACAGAGTTCAGGGCCATATTCAGACCTTGTATAGAGAATTTGGATGCAATACTTAGCAAACAAATGATAGATACACTGATGGAAGAAAGAGCCAAAATGAACAAGTACATGAAAAGAACAGAGGGCTCAGAGGACAAAGAGAAGGAATTGAAAGAAAGGGTGATGATGCAAGAATTTATTTTTGCAAAAAGTCCAGGAGGGAACCGCACCTTTGTGGAGGCGTAATTGACAATTTCAAGAAATACTTGAAAAGGTGAGAAGGCAAGAGCAAAGAATTTTGAAAAGAAATCAAATGAAGAGCCTCGACGGGAAAAGGTCACATAAAATGGGAATCTTATGAAAAGATTCCAAGAACATCCTTTGAGAGGAAAAGATGCCAAGTAGTGGGTTGGCACATGGTTATGAAATAGAAGCACACCATTGGTCGATAATAAAAGGACCTTAACTGTGGAGTGGGGGTTGTAACCGTGGAATGGAAGTTGTAACTGCAACATGGGAGGAAATTCAAATTCTATATAAGGAGCGTGCTGCTTGTATATTATTTTTTGACACAGGGATTTATAGAAAATAGCATAGAAATTGTAATCCTTTTTGAGAAATTTGAGTGAAGTATTATAGTTTAGAGGAGGTCACCTGTGCCTACATTGAGGAATGCGTGGAAACATCCAGCTTCCTTACTATATCTATAAAGCACTGTGAGTTTTTGTGAATTTTGATTAATAAAGCTAAGAGTCATACTTACATTGTAAACCATATATGGCTATGTGTTTTGAACATAAGTGAATTTGGAAGTCTGCGTCTATTTTCTGAGTGTCTTCTAGCTCTTTGTTATATTTGAAACAGTTTCTCTTAAAGCTCGCAATCTTGAATGCTTGTTTGTGAAAACATTCAGAACATTTGCATTTAATGATTTGATCTGCTGAGTTAATTGAATTCATTGTATTTCTTATTGTGTACATAACAGAACGTCTAGATCATGTAGTGAATGATGGTAGATTTAAATTTCTCTAACCTTTCCCAACAATTTTGAAATACTTAGCTTAAATGGTGAAATCCAAAGGAGATTATCTGACATTTGAGGGAATTTAAGAGCAATAGGTTGATATTTAATAATCTTCAAATATATTTGAAAAGCAAAGCATGTTTGAATATAAATCATATAAAGCTTTAAAGTACAGTAACAATTTTATGCAGATGAATGATTAGAAAGTTGATATTCATGTTGGTTTGCATAATAAGAGTCTAGTAAGTCACAAATCCAGTTTAAACCACGTAAGGCCCCTTGCATATTACAACTTCATAATAACCTAATGAACGGTCCAACAGGTCAAGACTTGACCAATAAGGAAACTTGGGATTGAGTAATCTTAATTAATTTCTCCATATCTTTCAAGATAGTTAGGTTCATTTATGAATTTTAACTTTTGTTATGAGTGTGTAAAAACAACCATCAACAGTTTTTGGTGCTAGAAGGAAGGCCGATTAGGGTTAAGGTTGAATTTAATTAAGGCTGGCTCATAATAATAACAGAGTGACTAGGTCTAGAGCTAATCCTAACAACATATTTGTGCAATTACCTGACATGAGACAAAGTAAAAGCCCTTTAGTGTGGAATCCTAAAATATCACATACAGGAAGTTCATTTGGAACACCTCCTGGGTCACCTTTTAACATCCACAATATTGTAAGTCTTGATAGTTCTTCATACAGATTTTTGAATCTTGGTTCAGAGCCTCCTAGAGGTCCTAGTTCTCCCAGAAATCCAAGTCCACCTAGAAATCAGGGTATCCCTACAGGTCCAGGCCAGGCACAAATACCTGCAATGGCTTATTTCAACGTCAACTCTCCCATATATTTCATAGATTATCATGAGATGCTAAAAAACCCTGAGAAAATATGCCCTAAGTACCAGTTACACCAAGATCCTGAGGATCATATAAGGATATTTAAGGAAGCTTGCTTTAAAGCCCAGTTAGAGCATGAAGATGTAGTCTTTAGGTTATTTCCCTATACTTTCAGTGAACAGGCATCCAACTAGTACGTGAATTTACCTAATGGCTATGTTTCCTCCTGGACACTTATGGAAGAAGCATTTCTGTCTAGATTTAGGGGACCAGTCGATCCTTCCATTTTGTACCATAAATTGGCCACAATTAAGAGAGGTGAAGGGGAACTAATTGATAATTTCAACGACAGGTTTCAAAAGGCTTATTCTAGGATAGTGGCTCCATACACAGTAGCTCCAGATGTATTGTTAGCTATGTATTATGTTGCTTTAGATCCATTAACTGCCATATTTGTCAAAAGAAAGCCTAACATAGATAATGTATCCAAAGCCTATAAAGAGGCAGCATTTGTAAACCAAGAAATGAGGCAGACAACCTATAATCTATTCCTGAATGGAGGAAATCCTGAAATACAAAATCAAGTGCAACCTTGGAATGGAGCTCCTACACCAAATGCTCCAATGCTAAATCCAGTCCCTACATACACACTTGTGTATAATCCAGCCCCAATTCAGGCTATGGTACCCTACGCTGGTATTACTGCCAATCTTAATCAGAACAATGGTCAATCATTCTTCCAACCGCCTCAGGATACATTTATAGCAAAAGCACAAGAGGAAAGGGAGGCTATCAAAGAAATCACTGCACGTTTGAGAAGATTGACCACTAAGATGACACAATTAAGAAATGAGAATTTCTACAGTAGGAGTAATCAAGGGTATAATCAGAACTACAATCAAAGTCAAAACTAGAATTACAACCCCAACCATAATCAGAATCAGAATCAGGGTTATAGTCAAGGTCAGGGCTTCACAGTCAACATCAGAATCATAATCAAGGACAACAAATGCAAAATAGAGGACCAACTATAGATAACAGAGCCTGGAATAACAATAACAAGAATCAGAATCAGCCTATGCCACCCAAAACTTGGAACACTGGGCCTAATAATGGTACTTTGGCTTCTCCATTTGAGAATGTGGACAACCAAGATACCAAGCAAACGGCTAGGATTCAAATGGCCAATGTAGCACTGAAGAATTGGTGTAGGATCCATAATACTAGTGCACATGCTGAATTAGATTGTCCTCAGTTTCGTTTGGCAGCAAGTATTTTTAACGTGAATGTACAGGCTCCTACTTTTGAGTTCTTAGTTCCCAAAGGTAATGAGATAGTACCCTCAAGGTATGATACTGCTATAGTTTTAGAGACTTTCACTTTTAGAGAAGAGGAAGATGACCAATTGTTAGAGGATGAACCCTATTATTGTGAAAGCCTATATCCTGAGACAGCCTTAGTACTGAATGCTTTTTAGTTTCCATTTGAAACTAAAAATGAGGTGTTGTATGAGACAGAGGAGGTGCAAGCCTTCCAACAGTCAAGTAAGAACCATACTTACAACCTAAGAAATAATCCAAGGCCAGGAGGACCTTTCACCACATCCACTCCTCCTAACAATTTTAACACACCCCCAGACCATAATGCTAGCAACAATCCTGCTATACTAAAAGCCAATCATAATGCAAATAATGGAACAGTAACTCAGAGGGTCCAGACAAATAAAATTGAGACAGCAGAAACAGTGGGACTGATGAATTATCTATCAGAAAAAATAAAGAAAATCAAGGTTAGTGTACCTTTGTGTGAACTGTTAAGAAGTCCAGAGGTTAGAAATGCCTTTATAAAATCTTTGGACACATCTGTAACAGGAGAGACTTCTACTGAGATACTTGTGCCTAGTAGAGAGACACGGCCAAAAGAAAAAAGTAAGAAAATTGAGCAACCTTCCAACACAAATGTAGTAATGTATGCTGATAAAAGGGATACTCCTCCTTTCTTGTTAACTGTTAGACTGTGTGGGAAGAACATACACAATTGTATGGTGGATTCGTGTGCCTCAGCTAATGTGATGCCTCTAGGTATATGTAAAACCTTAGGTCTGACCCCCACCAAGTCTGCCAAAGTTGTCACACAGTTAGATAAGACTGAAGTTAATGTGATAGGGGAATTAATGCATATTCAGATGTAGTTAGCTTCAGACCCCAGGGTAGGTCAATTCATTGACATCCAGGTAGTGGATATACCTACAAATTATGGGATGCTATTAAGCAGAGATTGGTCTAAAACACTGAATGGATATATGGACACTAACTTCTCACACATGTGGTTACCTTGGAGGGGTGTGTCCAATCAAATCAGAATAGAGGCTGAACCCAGGATGAAACATATGATCACTGAGTACAATAGGACAAATGAAATATTGTATGCCTCAGTGGAACCTGGTGTTTATAGGGTTACTAACAAGGGGGTGCAGATTGAGGAAATTTTAATGCTAAATTTTGGAGAAAAGTCTGCCAAGAGAGAAACAAAATTATTTATTGAGTCTGATGGAAATTCCTCTGATGAAGAAAACAATGCACTGAATAACTTTAGTCAGGTCATCAGACAAGAAATAGAAAAGTGCATAGAACAAAATCTCCCAATTCAATGCAAGTTATACAGAAATAAGTGTAGAGTCCATGAAAAGCCACATTCTGAAGAGAATTGTGGAATGTGCAGAGACATCATTGAATATCAGTATATCACATGCACAAAAGAAATGGAACCACAAGAGGGAAGGGTTAATGACTCAGAGAGTTATTTTTAGAACAACATAAATGAGGCAACTCCAGAGTTAGGAGAAAGTTCAGGCAAAGATGTTTGTCATTCAGATTTGCACACTGAGAAGGTAAATGAACAAGCAAGTCACAATGAACTGCATATGGATAAACAAGATAGCACTACACAGGTGATTGAAAAGGTAAAACATGCTAAAGCAAAACACCAAAAGAATAGAGATGGCATGTGGACATTAAAATGTGATGGTTCCAAATCTAAACAGGGTGCAGGTGCTGGTGTAGAACTCATAGACCCTCATGGAAAATCATATTTAGCAGCATATAGGTTACAGTTTGCTTGTACTAATAATGTTGCAGAGTACGAAGCTTTAATCTATGGACTGGTCATGGCTATAAAGAAGAAGGTGAAAATGATCAGGGTATTTGTAGACTCTGAGCTAGTAGTCAGATAGATAAGGAAAATATATGCTTGCAATTATAACAGAATGGTTTGTTATAGGCATAGGGTATGAGATTTAATAGAGTCATTTGATGCTTTCAATATAGAGCATATCCCTAGAGAACAGAACCATAGGCTTGATGCGCTAGCTGTTGCTGCTAATACTCTAGAGCCTTTAACACTGTCCGGATTGAAAAGATTTGCTGTAGAATTAGTAAATGTGCCCAGTGTGCCAGACAATGTAACTCATTTTTAGGTATTTGAGGGGGACCAGCAAATTGTAGATTTTCTAACTTGCAATGAAGTATTTGAGACCCAAATTATTGATGAACAAGAGAGGACTGATGTGTCTTGAGATGAGGAAGACATCATCAACCTAAAGAGTAATTTCTTGCCTAAAGGGGTAATAGAGTTAGAAAAAATCTTTGATTTTGATGGAGTAGTAAAATAGAGGGACTTACCCAGAACAAAGGGAGGTAAATGTGATCCCTATAACCTAGGTACGGAACAAAATCCTCAAAATGTGCAAATTGGAAGGGTTTGTCCTGAGAGGATTAGAAAAGAAGTTATTAACGTACTGAAGGAGTACAAGCACGTTATAGCATGGACATTTGAAGAATTAAAGACATACGATACGTCCATTATAACACATGTGATACCATTAAAACCAGATGTCAAACCATTTAGGCAGAAACAAAGGCCTATAAATGCAATTCTAGAACCATTGATATTTGAGGAAGTGAAGAGATTACTATCTGCTAGAATAATTTTCCCTGTTAGACATTCGATTTGGGTAGCTAACTTAGTGCCTGTAAGAAAGAAAAGTGGGGACATCAGGTTATGCGTAGATTTTAGGAATTTAAATAAAGCATCTGAGAAAGATAATTATCCTCTGCCCTCCATGGATGAAGTGTTACAAGTAGTAACTAGAGCCAAGATGATGTCCTCTTTAGATGGGTTTTCAGGTTATAACCAGGTCCTAATTGGTGAGGAGGATAGACTAAAAACCACTTTTACTAGTAAATGGGATAATTTTGCATATAGAAGAATGCCATTTGGTCTAATCAATGCAGGTGCCACATTTCAGTGGGCCATGGACATTGCGTTCCGAGGACTGACGGGTAAACGTATTGTAATTTACATGGATGATCTAATTGTGTATTCTAAAGATGCGTCTACTCATGCTGAGGATTTAAGAAGAATACTCAAGAAATGTGAGAGGTATGGAATTTCTCTCAACCCTAAAAAATGTGTATTTGGCGTAACAGAGGGTAAATTACTAGGGCATGTCATTTTTGAAAATGGTATATCCATTGATCCTGATAGAATAGAAGGCATAAAGAAATTATAGTTACCAAACACTAGAAAAGAATTAAAATCATTTTTCGGTAAAATTAACTTCGTCAGGAGGTTCATTATAGGATTTGCAGAAATCATACAGCCATTAAACGCTATGTTGAAAAAGGATGCAGTGATAGAATGGACACCAATAACCAAGGCCGCATTTGAAGATATCAAAGGGGCTATTTCTGATGCTCATGTGTTGACAAGTCCAAACTATACCAAGCCATTCTACATTTATTCATTTGCATCCTCACATTTGCTTGCGGTTGCATTGACGCAGAAAGGAAAAGATAATGAAGAAAAGCCTATCGCTTTTATGAGTGAACCTCTGAAGGATGCACAACTAAAATACCTGGATACGGAAAGACAAGCATTTGCATTGGTGAGGACAGTAAAGAAGTTTAGGCACTACATTCTACGCAGTTAGGTTAAGGCCATAGTACCTGATGTGGCAGTTAAGATGCTATTGATGCAAAACGCGCCTGGAGAGAAAAGAGCTAAGTGGATCACCGCTTTGTAAGAGTTTGACATGGCGATGAAGCTAGACAGAGGACAAGCTTTAGTACAAACCATAGCTAATACAGACCCAAATCTGGTAAAGCAACAGTATGTGCTAAATACAAATGATGCATCAGGGTGGTACGATGATCTCAGTACTTTTCTAATATCAGGGAAATACCCAAGCAAGATGAAATCCTCACAGAGGAGAGCTTTGAAGATCAAAGCACAAAAGGACATGGTACAAGGATGTCTTCTATTCAGGAAGAACCACGAGGGAATTTATTTAAGATATTTAAATAGGGATGAAGCAGACAAGGTGTTGCTAGAACTGCATGATAAGTATGGGACTGCTCATGGTTCCCATTTAGCCACAACACATAAAATATTGAGAGCAAGTTATTATTGGCCTACATGTTTAAAGACATGGAGCATCACATCAGAGGATGTCACATTTGTCAAGTTACAGTAGATAAGGGAAGAAATCAAGCTAATCCGCTATAGCCAGTTATTGAGTCTAGGCCGTTTGCACAGTGGGGCTTGGATTTCATTGGAGTTATAAATCCTCCATCATCTACAGGACACAAATTCATAGTGACAGTGACTGATTACTGTACCAGGTGAACTGAAGCCACATGTTGCAAATTCTCCACTACTGAGGTAGTCATCAAGTTTCTTGAAGAGAACGTCATCACCAGGTTTGGAGTTCCTTATTCGCTGGTATGTGATAATGGCCCTACATTTTCTTCTTTAAAGTTTTCTAAATGGGTGTTTGAACATGGAATTGTTTTAAAGTTCTCTTCAAATTATTATCCTCAGGGGAATGGGTTAGCTGAATCCACGAATAGAATTTTGTTAGACATCATTAAAAAGCTAATTGAAAAGAACCCAAGAGAATGGAACACATTGCTGAAGTATGCATTATGGGTAGATAGGACCAAAGTTAAAGCAGCTTTGGGTAATACACCTTACCATTTAGTTTATGGGACTGATCCTATACTTCCAGTAAATCTAAGAATACCAATCTAGAAGTTTGCAAATGAATACTTAGGCTTCAATGATCATAGGGAAGCCAGAATTGTTCAAATGATGTAATTAGATGAGAAAAGAGATCAAGCTATTGAAAAATTTGCCAAACACCAAGCAGTGGTTAAAAGATGGTTTGATAAACGAGCAAGAGTCAAAACATTTATGATTTCAGACTTAGTGCCGTGCTGGGATAAAGCACATGAGAAGAAAGGTAGCCATGGAAAATTTGACAAGCTATGGTTGGGTCCATTACAAGTGTCAGAAATAATAGGAGACAACACTTTTAGGCTCAAAACCTTGACTGGAGAAGATGTGCCATTACCAGTTAATAGCCAGCATTTGAAATAGTACTTCCAGGCTTGAGGTGAAGGTTGTTGGTCTGTTGTATCATAATGTGGATAGTTGTACAAGTTTGTTTTATTTTTGTTGTTTTTGTTTTTTGGTTGTGTTTTGCTTGTTCTGTTTTGTTGTTTTCTGTTGCTTTTTGTTGTGTGTTTGTTTGCTTGTTTTCTGTTGCATCAGCAAGGATGTTTGTCTTGTTCTAGAGTATGTAGGGGCAGATTAGCAACCATTGAAAACAATATAAAATTCAAAACATTCAAGTGAATTATTTGAAATTTGTGCATAATTTGTTGTGACTGTCATAAAGGTAAATCACTAGTTAACTTGAGAAATTTTGTATTCAAAAAGAATGGGTTGAATATTCAAGGAACGTTCTCACGATGACACACCTAAAATCCTTGGGTTTGTTGAACCTACCAGTGTAGATATTAGGTGAAAAATCAGGGGTCACCCTCGCTACCATTACAATTCTCAGCATAATTTCAGCAAGTGATCATGCCTTGCATCATAAAGTTACAACTGTTATATCTTATGGAATCTCAATCTGTATCAAAATATAAAATGAAAAAAAAAACAAAACTGGATTTTACTGAAATTCAGGTTAAGTCATCTAAGTAACTCTACCGAGGCTATAGACGCTTGTTGGCAGTAGGGCTCTACTTAGGAGAATTGTAACGATAACCTTGCCGGGGCTATGGATGCCCACTGGCAGCAAGGCTCTATCCGGTTGGCTATGAGGGAATGACATCAACTAGGTAGCCTAATGTCAATCACTGGTCTGTTCAACTAATTTTCAAGATGAGGGTAATTAATCATGTGCACCCACTTAAACTGAAAATAAAAATTCATGTGCCTTATTGAATACATTGAGTCTTAAATTAAAAGGTGATTTGCACAAAAGATAGTTAGAAATTATGAATTTATCTCATTTTAGTTTTCTTTAATGTTTTTTAATTTAATTGTTTTATTTGATTTCTAATTGTTGTGATGCTCACAACACACCCCATTTTACTCCTTAGCAAAATGAGGACTCCTGTTGATGCTGGTTTGCTTTGCTTGTTGGTGTGGTTTGCTTGGTGGTAAAAGGGAAGAGGAGTCAAAAATACAAACCTTGTTAAAAAATAAGGGAGATTTACATTTGAGTACTAGGTCAAAGTACAGGTGAATTCCTTGTTGAAAATAAATAGGGGTTGCTTTTTGAACTATTTTAAAATTCGCTGTATTTTGCAAGTTATTGATGTCTTGGGTAAATGTACAATTAGAAGGTTTGTGCCTTGTATATACAAAGTTCTTTGTATGTATAAGGTTATCTTATATACAAACATGTTTTGTATATCGGGTTTTGTGTTAGTCACAAAATGGAGGGGTAAGAGGGTTTATATAATATTATACTTGTATACATCCTATGGTAATACTTTATCTTCATATACAAGTCGGACCCGAAAAGTTAAGGTTGGGATGAATAAACAATTGAGATCCGCTATGTATATTTTAGCTTGTATATTCGGCATATGAAAAATGTACAAGGTAAATATACAACAAGATATAAATAGCGCAGAATTGAAGAGGTATTAGAGTCGGTATAATCGGTGTATGTTCGGCACTTGTATATTTGGCGGATGCGAAATATACAATCAAGAGATACAAAGATATTATACATCACAAAATTGAAAAGGGTAAGAAATAATGAATAATCATTGTGTATTTTGGGTTTGCATATAGGGTATCAGGAAACACACATTGTGAAATATGCAATGCGGAATTGAAAGTAAAATAAAATACAGTATAAACGATGCTTTTGGATTTACGGTATATTCTGTGAGGCATCACTTTATACAAAACACGGAACTGAAAAGTTATCAAAAATAATAAAGTCGATGTATATTTCGGTTTGTATATTTCTTATATGCGACGAGATATACATTGCACTTTATACAAGCCGGAACTGAAAACACTATGAAATAAAGCTAAACTGTTGTATGTTTTGGTCTTTGTATGTTTCAGGATACAAGGCAAAATATGCAAGGTTTTATATACATTGCGGATACGAAAGTAAATGCAGTACGATTTATAACAGTTTGAGATCCCAAAGTTCAACAAGAGGTAAAGGCATCGCAGAAAGTCATTATTGAGAGGTAGGGTGGACCCCACCATATATACATGTGTGCTTGTATAATTACCATGTATATTTTGCGATATACGAGTAGTTGTATATGTGCAGGACGGAGATACAAGGCAGATTTGTTGCGAAAATTAAAAACGGAGAAGTCCTTGTACATTTGGGGTTTGTATGTTTATAAGGTACAATCTCGATATACAAAGAGTTGAAGGGCATTGCGAAAGAATGTAGGGTATGGATTGTTTGTATATTTTGTTTGTATATACGATTATTCAATGGGATATACAAATGAGTTATACAAACCAAAGGTACAAAGAGGTATGAAAAGTGGAAAAGGCAAAAGCGTTAGTTGGTTCTTTGCATAAAATAATTGTATATTTGAAGATACAATGAAAAGATACAAGGAAAACATACAACGAGATGTACAAAAGAAAATACATGTTTAAATAAGCTAATGGTCAAAAGTTTAAAAAATTCAAACACTAAAAAAGGGAAAGCCGAAGGTCGCAGCGCATTAATGGCTATAATTAATGCAAATTTAACACTCAATCAAATGGAATTTAACGAGGGTTAAGACTGAATTGTTGTTATTTTTTGCTGTCAAGATATATTGTTAACATAAAAAATTATAGAAAGGGTGCTGTCATAGTAAAATTGAATGAAATTTACCAGATTAACGAGGTTATAGTTGTTGGGTGAAAGTGAAAGGTAAAGCAAGTCAACATCAAGGGTAAAACGGTTAGAGAAATAGGTATTTATCATGGAGCCCCATTTAATTTTCAAATGGTAAAGTACAACTGTTAATTCCAGTAATTTCACTTTCCAAATGCATACATTTGTTAAAATTACTGTTTTAATTGTTAATTAGCTAGACAGAGCTTAGTTCATTTAAGGGTAAAACAACAGAAAAAATGAACAGGTTAGGGTTAATGGTAGAAAATGGATATTCACAGTAAAACCCTAGATATAAAATAGAAGCGAAAATTGAGACATGTATACTTCTACAGGATGGCCCCTAAACAAAAGAAAGACTCTGGGGACGAAGTAAAGAAAGAGAGAAAACCAAGGAAGGAAGTAGAAAAAGAAGAATTGCTGATATACAGAGGTTGCCCAACCCTGATTGGTACAAGCGGAATGGGCACTGATACAAACATAGGAACTTATGATGCAGATGATGTGCTGAAGAAAATCACTGCTGAGGATGCCTCCCCGGATATGAAATGTATTTGGGATAGTGGACTATATAGAGCTGCAGGGTTTCCTCTGGCTATGGAGGCAAAAGATTTATGCCTAGACTGTGTAATCTTGTATGACCCTAATACAAGAAAGGTAATGCTACATGATAGATTAATTGCTGATCTGACTCCTGAGGGGATTACAAGAACTTTTGGATTGGAGATCACTGATAAGATGACAGACATTGATATTGATCAGTATAACGAGAGTTTCTACACAAATGATGGGGACTGTAAAGGTAAAATATATCACCACTGGTACAATCCAGAGAACAAACCAAAGGCAGTGGCTAGAATTCCTAAAAATCTACTGAGGATACATTTCAGGGAAGAGGTATATTTAATGATTACTATGCTGAGCAGACTGGTTGGACTGAGAGATGCCACCAAATGTGAGCCCTGGATGTTCACTATCATAGAATACCTGAGAACAGGGGAAAGAAACAAGGACCAATTCATTGGGCCAAGGCCATAAGTACAGCCATATGGAGGCAGGTTATGATGAGACAGCAGAAAGGCTTGCCCTTTTATATGTCTTCCTATATATTATACTCCTGTGCTGCAGAGATTAGACCACACATACATGGACTAGAAAGAGTTGGTGTTCTAGGGAATGCTCCTGAACAGAGGTTGGTGTATGAACACTACCCAAAACTACAAGAAGAGAATGCCTTGAGGAAGTTTGCTTTGGTTAATGCTGTTTTCTATACCTACATGGTGAGGCTACTAAATGAGGAACCAGACAAAAGGTTGTCTAAAGAGGCTGAACATATAATTGGATTGCATTGTTCATGGTTTATACAGTTTGAACAATTTTCATACATAAGAACTGAAGGATTTGAGGGGAGGCCATTTATGCTCCCAAGATACCCTTCTGACAAACTGATTGTCTTAGAGTTTTCAAGACAGAATTTAAATGCTTTCAGGATGTTTAAGAGGAAGTTTAATGGCAGGGGAAATGTGAGATTACGTTGGGCCATTGGCAGGTATTCCTGTATCACTGAGGATGCTGCAGCCTGTTCAGAACAAGAGCTAAGGTATTATGGGTTCCAAGAATTGGATTTGGCTAGAAAGTTTGATCCATTTCACAGAATTCAAAGCTTTGTTGACAAGAAGTACAAACACCAGGTGCATATTGAAGATTTTTGGGCTGACTGCAAGAGTGACTTGGAAGTAAGAAAGAGGTCTCATAAGAGGTTGACTATTGAGCAAATGAAGTCTATTGGTAATATCTATGTTCCCCCAGAGGTTCGTGAGGATGACAAATAGTTGCACCAAAGTTATGCATAGGCTAGGCTGGCTCCCATTACAGAGCCTGATTGGTCGAAGCCTTGGAACACATCATTGGATATTTTGACAAAACTTGTGATACTATTTTCAAAAACATGGCTTAAGGGTAGGATAGAAGAGATCAAGGCCAAAGGAAAAGAGGTTACATTCCCAAAGAAGGGAAGGAAGAGAAAACTAGAACCCAATGAGGATTTGCAATGTTTCTATGAGAAGAAGAGGAAGGTTGTAGAGGCAAGGATTATGGAAAAGAACAAAAATGCTACATTGATGGATCCATATGCTTTAGGCATAATAGTAGCAGTGGCATCTCAAACTTTTATTGATGCAAAATCCATGAGCCATGAGATCAGTGTAGAGGAAGCACAGGTTGCAAAAGAGGCAGCAGGACCATCAGTCATGAGGGCAATCCCAATAGGTTTGTCTAAGGGCGAGTCCTTGAAACCAAAAGATACAATTGGAGCCCAAGAAGTGGGGGAGAAAATGAGGAGCATGTCCAGTACTTCTGCTCCAATGGAGCGAGGACAAACGTTCATAAAGGTGAAGGCAGAGCTGGCTGGGGAGAGGCTGTAGGAATCAAAAGTTGGTAAAGCCAAACCTACTGCTGTAGAAACTGTGCAAATTGAGAGTAGCGACAGTGAAGAAAGGAAAATGTATAAAGGGAAAGTGATTGACGTGGAGGAAGAATCAAGCCTGCAAGCTAAAATTGAAACAGAGCAAAATATAGAAATTGAAAAGGAAGAGGTACAGGCAGAAACAAGATCTGTTGATCCATTTGGTACTTTAGTACCACCAGAAATCATTAGAGATGTGCAAGAGGAGGCACATAAGATTGAAGAAGCTGAAAAGGAGAAATCATCCAAAGGGGTAAACACAGAAGGACAGGCAACACAGGAAGACACCTTAGAGGTGGATGCATTGGATATGCTAAATATGTATGGAGAGCAAGGTGAAGAAGAGGAAAATATAGAAAACTTGCAAGACCAAAGAGAGGAAGTAAGACAAGATGAGGTGAAGGCCAGTTTACCAATACATCCAGAGCTACCACAGATAGGAAATACAGAGGCAGAAGAGAAAATAGATAAGGGTAAGCCTGAGGAGTCAGAAGCTGAAAGGGCCCCTAATGAAGGTAATCCAAAAGAGGAGTTAGCAGTAGAAGGAGCTCATGATGAGGAAGATCAAGAAGGGGGAGATACTGAGGTAGAGGAGGAGGAAAATGAAGTTGAATCAAAGGAACAAGAGCCTCCATTACAACAAGAACAGCAAGTCCCAGAAGGGGAACAACAACGAGATCAACAACAACAACCACTTCAACAGCAGGAACAACAACAAGAGCAACAACATGAACAGTAGCAACAATAGGAAATTAGAATGGATAAACCTCATGAAGAGGTGATTGATGTAGAGGAATCTACAGAAGGCATAAGAGAAGTGCCTACCTGGCTGGAAAGGGAAATAAGAAGGGAGAAGAAAGAAATACAATTAGCTCCAATTAATATTAAGAGCTTATTGGGAGAAAAGACAACTCCAAGGAAAGAGAAAAGAAAAGCTAGGACAATGTCAGCAATCTAGAGGGGTCCATATGGATCAAGGACTCTAAACCTAGCTATACCATAAAAGGAGAAAGAAAAGGGTGAGATTACCCTGGAGGAATACAAGATATAGAATCTTGACCTTGGACATTCAACCAGAGAACAACACCTCCATGAATGGGAGGATATGCACCAAGTAACAGCTGGTATCCTAAGAAAAGACAAAAATAAACTAGAGCATTTAAAGGGACACATTGTATAGCTCCAACAATTTATTAAAGGGATATTTGATCCCAATACCGTAGTTTCTGACTTATCTACTAACATAGTAATAGTGTCCAAAGAGGAAATAAAAGATATGGAAAATAAAAGATTTAAAGCTAATGTTTTTGATGAATGGTTTACTGATTTCATACAAGAAGGAGAACAAACAAACAGGAAAGCTGTGGACAGCTAGAGAGTAGCTACAGAAGAGAAGAATAAATGTATGATATTCATACATAACTGCCTAACAAGACAAGAGGAATGCATATCTGAGTTTGGGCAGCTGGTAGAAATAGAAAAAAGGGTAGATGAGTTGATTCATGAGGGAGCACTTAATGTTGCACTGGTGAATATATTACCAGGAATAATAATGGAGCTTAAATTTGAGGAAAATAACCTCAAAAGGTGTGCAACAATTATACCGGAGTTACAAGAAAAGGTAGAAGATATGATAAAAATGCATAAAAGATCATAGAAAGACTTATACAATATGAATGTGCGGAGGTGCCGGCCTATGACTTAGAGAGAGTATTAACAGAGTTCAGGGCTATATTCACACCTTGTATAGAGAATCCAGATGCAATACTTTGCAAACAAATGATAGATACACTGATGGAAGAAAGAGCCAAAATGAACAAGTACAAGAAAAGAACAGAGGGCTCAGAGGACAAAGAGAAGGAATTGAAAGAAAGGGTGATGATGCAAAAATTTATTTTTGCAAAAAGTCCAGGAGGGGACCGCACCTTTGTGGAGGGTGTAATTGACAATTTCAAGAAATACTTGAAAAGGTGAGAAGGCAAGAGCAAAGAATTTTGAAAAAAAATCAAATGAAGAGCCTCGGTGCGAAAAGGTCACATAAAATGGGAATCTTATGAAAAGATTCCAAGAACATCCTTTGAGAGGAAAAGATGCCAAGTAGTGGGTTGGCACACGGTTATGAAATAGAAGCACACCATTGGTCGATAATAAAGGACCTTAACTATGGAGTGGGGGCTGTAACCATGGGATGGAAGTTGTAACTGCAGCATGGGAGGAAATTCAAATTCTATATAAGGAGCGTGCTGCTTGTATATTATTTTCTGACACAGGGATTTATAGAAAATAGCATAGCAATTGTAATCCTTTCTGAGCATTTTGAGTGGAGTATTCTAGTTTAGAGAAGGTCGCCTGTGTCTACATTGAGGAATGCGTGGCAACATCTAGCTTCCTTACTGTATCTGTAAACATCCAGTGTAAAAACAACCATCAACAGTGGGCATGGGCTTTCTGAAATCTCTTGTTCCCTTGTGTGTTTTCTCTCTACTTTAACGTGTTTGATATCAGTACATGATATCAACCACCTTAAGGTGAGGGCATATAAAAGGTAAGTTGTCTAATGATTTTGGTACTAATGAAGCATGTTTGTAAGGCCTCTATAGAGGCAGGATGTTGTATCTCTGGAGTGAGTGCACATCTTTATTCTATATTGCAATCATGAAGCCCTATGTGGAGGTGGGATATTGTGCATATCCTTTTATTTAAAGCCCTTTGCAAAGGTAGGATATCATGCATATCCTTTTATTCAAAGCCCTCTATGGAGGCAAGGATGGTGTATCTCTTGAGCTAGTGCACATCCTTTTTATTTCAAAAGTCCTCTGAGTAGGCAGGGTTGGTGTATCCTCCCTTAAGTGTGCCTTTGTCAGTTGTTGTGGAATGAGCCCAACCATCAGGCGTGCCTTTAGCGTGCTTGAGATGGTGGGGGCTTAGAAATAAGTTCATTCCATCGCCTTGTTTGCCGTGTTTTAGACATATAGTATGTCTTTGGCATACTATATAGTGCTCATGTATTCCATGTGTCTTTTGTGTGTTTTCCCCCTTGTGTAGTCTAAAGCTGTGTGGCGAAATGCCCCTCCCTACACTTAGGTTTTGTATGGCGTGTTTTTTCCCAAGTATAGTCTCAAGAGCATGGCGAAATGCCCCTCCTATGCTTTGGGATTTGTATGGCGTGCTTGTTCTCAAGTGTAGTCTAAAGATGTGTGGCACAATGCCCTTCCCTACACTCTAAGATTTGTATTGCATGTCTTCTCCCCCATATGTAGTCTAAAGCTATGTGGTTAAATTCCCTCCCTACATTTTGGGGTTGTGTGTTGCATTTTTACTTTCCATGTATTTGCATTCATTTATATATATGTGAAAATGAAAAAGAAATAATCATTGCATTCACTGTATTCATCATGTTTTGCATGTCTTCAATATTGTCTTCTCCGTGTTTTGTGTGCATGTTACTATCTTCTCCATATTTTACGTGCCTTTTACTCTCTTCACTGTGTTTGGTGTGTTTGCGGTAGGTTTTCTTTAATGTCTACCTAAGGCTGGGGGCTAGAAATAGTTTCTCAATCTTTGTGTATGCATTAGCTTTAAGTGCCTGGCGTGTTTGTTATGTTTTGACTGTACTTTAATGCATGTATGGGTTGTAAGATCATACAAACATTAAAGTGGGGGCTAAATGTTATGTCATAAAATGTCCCCCTAGGACTTTTACCTCCTAAGTTTAGCTCGTAGGTCCCTTGTTTTGCATCTTGCATGTTCATTTTAACTCCTGAGACAAAATGGCCTGAAACCCATGTCAAATGGGGCTTGAGGGACATAGTGAGATTTAAACCTGCCTTAAAATAGGTACCTAGGGCTTGGGCCTCACGCCCTAGCCCTGCCCTATTTTAGATAGGTCCCAAATTTGAATGTCAGTTATGTGACCGTTAAAAGGTTCCATTGTCGACATCTTAAGTTTGAATTACAAAATTTGTAGCAGGAATGCATATATAAGCATGTTTAGGACTTCATTTGTAAACTAGATGGATAATGCAAATTTGTGATACTATGCTATGGTGATTCAAGGTGTTCATTGTGCTACAGAGTAGTCTTGTGTTGTTATTATGTTTGTATGCAGATTTTGGCTTCATCAATCCATCTCCTCATGGTGTGAAAGAGCTTCATTCCTCCATGAGAGATACTCCTCCAAGGTGATATCTATTTGTGTTTGAATTAATCATTAATCATTTTGTTTTGCCTCTATCCCGCAGGGATATGCACTCTTTATCTGACAACAGTGTTTGGAAGACTTAAATATCCTTCCGAGAAAGCTCCTAAACACCACAACCCCCAACCACACTCCTTGAGATTGTAGGTTATAGGCATCAAATTTCATAGAGTGGAGTTGTAGTGGAAGGTTACAGAAGGTAAGATTTCCAGATCTAATGGAAAGAAGCCATTTGGTGCACTATCGGGGCCCGGGTGCTAGTCATAAATCCCTATGAGGTTGCAGGAGAAAAAATCTCTAGAACAGTGATAATCAACATCAGAAGAGGTCCCAATATCCTAAAGAACATACTACCTTGGGCCTGGGCACTAGTCATAGTGCCCTCCACATCTTCAGAGCCAGAAACTGATAGAAAATGATCATTAGTGTCGAAAGGAGTCCAGAAGTCCCTGAAGAAAACACTACATTGGGCTCAGGCACTAGTCATAAATCCCTTGATTGTTCATATTCCTAAACTTCAAAAAATGGTTAGTAACTAATCTCTCTTAATTATCTTTGTGTGCAAGAATTTGTCTTCATTCATCTATTTATTTACGATTTTGCATAATTAGGGTTTTGAGCATAATTAAGCATTAAATTAATACATTAATCATCAATTTTAGAATTTCCATCATTACAAGTGACAACCAAGCTTAGGTGAAACCTCTTGCAAAAGTTGTGATTCAACTCAATTAAATATCCTTGAATGTGTGTAGTGAAAGGAGGATCTAACTATTTACCCTAATCCCACTTTTTCTACATAATAGTTATTACCTTCGGATTCGCTATCAGAATATAGCACGGTAGGTTTCGTTGTGGGTTGTGAAGTACTATCTTTAACTAGAGGAGACAAATCACTAGTAGATGTCTCCTTCGCATATGTCAGTGAATGATGCTTGCGAGGAGGGATATTCTCTCCTCCTGCAACAAGGTGAGCCATAACATGACAATGCTTCTTTCACTCTCTTACAATTTGATTTTGCTTAGTTTTGTTTGTGATGTTTGTTAGGGGAATCGTAGTATCTTCCAACATGGGTTCCTTTTCTTCCTTTGCTTCAAAAACATTAGAAGAAATGAGAGAAAATGCCAAAGGTTGAGAGACCATAGGGGGAGGGTTCCTCAAAGTGGGCTACTCTTCCCTCTCAACTTGTGAAACAAGTGGAGGTACTTGAGCATCCACAAGTAGTTGAGAAACCTTAGAAAATAATTTATGTGCAATCGATTACTTTTTACTAGTCTCCAAAGAGGTGGGTGGGACAAAAGTAATATTGTGTTTGTAGGGAGGTATGTTTTGTGCCTGGCGGTTGCCTTGTTTTCCTTGAAGGGATGGCAGAGGGGGAACCTTAGCATAGATACTAGACACTTGGGGACGGGGAGGAACCTTTGCTTTGAGATTAGCTTTGTTTTTTGCCTACAGAATAGTGAGAACTATTGTCATAGTCTTGGAAGATCAAGAGGGTTTAGGGACATCACTAGAAGGTATGTTACTAACTGGCAATTCAACAATTTTCTGTGCCTTATATTTTTGATATGATAAAAAGAATAGATACTCCCTAGTTCAAGCAAATCCAACTAGTTTTGGCTAGAAGTAGTCAAGTGTCAAGTGTCCATGACAAGCTATGGTTGGTACCAACTGTGATGTATAGGGTGCACACATCCCTCAAATGGAAACTTTAAGCACTTATGAACCATAGAGGAATTGCCTTCATGGAGCGGAGCCATTGGTGACCCAATTTCACATGAAATAAGTCCGATGTTGGAATGATAACAAAAGTAACATCCAAGGTTCTTGGCCCAACCTTGACGGCAAGGGTCAAGTCACCAAGAGTTGGAAGAATAGATCCATCATGTGCTCTAATCATGATTTCCAATACATCATAGTTATCACGGTGCAAGCAATGCATGTAGAGAAACTCTTTAGCTACTACATTTACCACACAAATAGGATCGATCATAGCACCTTTTATGGGTTTATCATTGATTTAAATTGTGATATATAAAGGTCCATCAGGAGCTTCAATGGTAGCATCATGAGGAGTGAAAGATATAGCTTGTTCAGGCTCTGCTCACTCTTGATGAGGGCGAGCATCCAGCATGCAAATTTCTCCATCATGATCTTGTTCTTGATGACTATAAGTATATTGCATCTCTTGAGATGGATCCATAATGTTAGCTTGGTGATGAGGGAACAAATTTTTAAATATTTTCAAGTTTTAATTAGGTGGAGCCATCAATTTATTTCCTTTATCATTTACGCTCGCAACCTGGATGACATTGGCATCAATGAGGTCTTGAACTTCATGTTTAAGATGCATACATCTTTCAGTGTCATGACCAATGGTGCAATGAAATTGACAAAAGGCATTTGAATAGAAAGAAGATACTTGCATCTTACTTGGATCGAGAGGTCAAATTGGTGGAATCTTGATGAGATTGTTGTTTAAAAGTTGCATCATTATAGAATAAAGAGATTCCTATAATGGTGTGAATTGTCTAGTTTTTGGTTTTAGTTTATATGGGGGGGAGCATAAGATGTTGTAGCTGTTACATGTTTTTGAATGTGCTTTGATGATATTGCATTGATTTTGATGAAATTTTTATTGTGTTTTTTAAAAGAATGAGTGTGCGGGGAAGCAGCTTTGGATTGACCAATTAGAGCCGATGAGTGATTATTCTCATACTAACTAACAAACAATTGGCATTCACAGAGAGCCATGCAAAGATTAGTGAAAAAGTCATAACACATCAACAAATTTTGTCATGGATGTAAGGTTGTAAGTTTCTAATGAAGATTCTTTGTACATCAACATCTAGAATATAATATTGAATTTGTGAAAAGAGGGATTGATAACGCCCCATGAAATTAGTTACTTTTTCATTTATTCCTTGTTTACAATGGACCAAATCAGTCAAAGACACTTGAGTCCAATGTTTGCTTGAAAGTGTTGAAGAAATGTATTGATTAATTGCGAGAAAGAATTTATTGAATTAGGAGGCAAGGAGCAAAACTAATCCAAGGTCGTGTCTTTGAGTGACCTAGGAAAGAGTTTAACCAACATTGCATCTTTGAAGAAAAAATCACTACACATAGCAGTAAAGGCTGCCACATGGTTGTTAGGGTCTCCTTTCCCATTATACTTCTCAAAGTGAGGGGTTTCAAACTTCTTAGGCATTTGAGCTCTTAGGATTGGATAAGATAATGGGCTATGGGTAAAATGTGATGGAATGGTGGGTTTTGAGGGACCTTGACTCATGTTTTCTAACTGTTGTTGGATGGAAGTCATATTTTGAAAAAGTTGGTTAATGACATGGTTAGGAGGCAAACTAGGTTGAGATTGGTAAGAATGAACAGGGCTAACCATTGGTTGCGACATTGTATGATTGCCTTTTTGGAAAGTTATATTAGGTTTAGGTTGATTAGATGTAGGTGAAGTGACACTAGGCGTAGTACTTGGATAATTAAAGGGAATGACACTATAATGACAAATAGGATTCTCGGTAAATAACCCAACACATGTGGTAGCAATATTACTTGGTTGTGTAGTTGTGGTGAGGATAGATCAAGTGTATATAGGATAGGGGGCATTGGTATGGGTGTTAACACTTAAGTCCCTATTTGATTCGAAGAAGTCACATTAGTGATGATTTCTACACAACTAGCTACTGACATAATGTTCTTGTGCACTACGTGAGTTACTCCATGCAAGACTTCTAGTCCCTCTTGTCCATCAAGCAATAAACTTCTTAGAATCTCAACAACAATGATGGCCTCCTCAACTATATGTTTTGAGCTTACAAATTTCTAAAAATTAGCCAACTCAGTGCCTAACTTTAAATTTGAGCTTTGGGAACATGAGCCACGAGGTCCTCTATGTCAGTGAATTCATGAAAAGTTGATGCTTCTAGGGTATGTGAAGTAGGAATATCATGAAGAGGTGACAGGCCCTCATGTGTTTTTGGATTCATGAATTGGGGTTCCAATGTGTCGATATCGGTGCTATTAAAAGAATTAGAACCCATAATTCGATGAATTCTTCACATAAAGGTGTTAGAGTTGGGGCACCGAGTCACAAAACTCAAATGATTTACAAGTTTGAATGACACACATGATGCATAAATGGCAGAAAGTAGAAGAATAAATTATGTGATAGAAGAAGAGGTTGATTTTTAGATTAAATGAATCAACATTTTGCTCTTTTGATCAAATATAAACAAATATAATGCAATAATAATAAACTCTTGATCAAATTTACCTCTACCCAAGCTCAATTAAATTTAACCAATGTTTATATTCAAATCAATCCCTAAATCTAATGCTTCTTCACTAATCCAAGATATAACAATTCAAGAATGCTTCTTCTTTCAAATTTCAACAAAAGATGATATTTGTGTTATGCTAAAACAATGTAAAATCATATTTGATAAGCAAATAACATCAACAAAATTTGAAACAAGACACCAATCACAAACTCTAGGCTTTCTTAGAAATGGAAGGCTTTTGTAAACCCTAACATTGAAACAATACAAAAGTAAGCTATGCAATTATGTAAAATGATCAATGATCTACACCTAATTAGATCTAGGGCAGCAAATAACTTAGATCTGAAGCAAGAAGGATGCAAGAGTGCAAGATATGTCGGGTTCACCAAAATGTTTGGTAGAAAAGAGAGACTTAGCTTAAAACCCTAAAATAGGTCTAACCCTCTTCCAACAACATTGGAACACAAACTGAGCTTGATTTCCACCTTTGAAGGAGAGCCAAACTATATGAGTTTTGTCTCTTTGCTGTATAAAAGAGTGCTAACCAAATCCAACTAATCAAACCAGGGCAAATTAGGAAACCCTAATTGATCAAGATCAGTGAATAGATGACTAACATAGACTATTACATAAAGTCTAAGACAATAGTAGAGATCAGGGGACAGAGAGGAATTAGAACCTGGGTTTGAGGATAGAGAGGAACTAGGGTATTGGACATCCTAGACCTAGATTAGGGTTCTACAGAATATTCTGATCTGGATGTCTTCAGTTGTCTGCCTTCCTACTTCCTGTCACCTATTGTCATCTGATTCTGCTGAATGTGACCTGCACACAAACAAGAAGAGAAAGGGTTGTGTTGTTTTTTAGGGGCTTGCCTTAGTCAAACCCCGTGTTGGTGTTTCTGCCTCCACTACAACAATGATTAGAGATCAAAGAGTGTGTGCCCTAGGAGGGAAGAGGTAATATCTACTATAAATGATGAAAGGATGAATATAAATGGCAAATGTTACCACAAGATATGAAACCCTAGTTGGAGTAGGTGACTCAAAACCATGCACCAAGGAGATAGAGAGTGAAGACTTGAACTTCCTTCAAGACCTACAAACAAGCTTCATAATATCCACATGCAAATAGATATTCCAATCATGAAGAATACTTGAGCATTGGAGAGAAATTCTAACATTCTAATATTCTCTAGTTATGTAAAATGAATAATAAGTCTCCTTCTTATATGCATTCCCGCTCACTATCGATGAATAAAACCAATTGAGGCTGACAATTGTAAATCAAAGGAGTCTCGTAAGCTAACACCACCAAATTAAGCTCAGGGCTAATAGCCAAGCCAAGGGTGATGGGCACCCTGGTTCTTTAGCCCCCACAAACTTTGGGGAGTGCTTAATGGGGTGAGCTTAGTTCAGCCCTAAGTTTAATTGTTGGGGTTTATTCATCAGGATCAAGAATTGATTTTTTATAGTTCTATTAGGTGGAAAAATAGGTCCAAATTAGTAAGGGTAAACATTTTACTCCATAACAATATCTACATATACATATATATCTATCTCTCATCTATATATATGGTGCAGGAGCACCTACCTAACAGCTGGCCTCCATGAGGCAGTTAGTTGGTTATCGGTCTGGTTAATGTTTTCAAGAAGGTCTTATAAGACCAATGCATGTAATAAGGTCATGTTGACCATGCTTTGCTATTTTTAGCTAGTTTGTTAGGACAGTTGTCATGATGTATGTTCAGTTGGATCTCCCAGCCGCCTGGAGAGAGTTCCCAGCCGCTTGGAGTCGGGTCAGTAGTACTCGCAGGAGAGCCTATTTATACAGGTGGATCGGTTGGTATTGGATATCATCGATCATAGTATAGTATTGTATCGCACTGAGAAGTCAGATTGCAGAGCGAGATTGAGCATTGTAATTGCATCTTTTGAAATCAATAAAGATCCTGTTTGTGTTCATCCTCTGTTGATTTCCATTGTTTAATCGATTTGCTGTTTTGGGTGGGTACATGGATTCGCTGATCCATTCCACCGGTTGATTCGTCGAATCGGTGGAATGGCCATGTACGATAGGTTAGGTTTTAGTTTGCTTTCTGTTTGCATGCAGGTGTGCAGGATCGCGGTCGAGAGATGTTGAGGACCCTAGCATGGGTATGTGCTAGGTTGTGTTGATTGTTAAAGTCTGGAAGATCACCCTGAAAGTGGATCGGGTCATCCCAGGAGGATCGGCGAATTGAAAATTCGCTAAGTGTGAAAGTTCGTCAAAACGGCATCATCAGGATATTTCGGTTTATATCCTGCAGTCAGTTCGGGCATCGTCATCCGAATAAGTGGAGATGAGCATGATGCAGTAGTTTGCATAAAGAGAAGGTGCGTCAGGGTGATCATCATCAGGAGTTGCCGAGGAGGAGTGCATCGGCATAAGGTAGAAGATCGGGTTGATCAAGTCATCGCGGGCCGATAAGGTTAAGTTTGGCCGACAACAGGATATTGAAGAAGTTGCATATGACGTCATCGTCATCAGGATATACGTCATCAGGATATTGCGGGGCAGCAGGATATTGAGGAGCTGCATGTGACGTCATCGTCATCAGGATATACGTCATTAGGATATCGGGGTGACGTAAGCACCGAAGGGAAGGTGCATGAGGTAGTCGTCGTTAGGATAAATGGGAGGAACAGGATGTTTTATATCCTATTGATGAACATGATGTTGAACATCATGATGCTGAAGGTAGTAGTTGTCGGTGAGATGAACAGTGAACGTCAGGAGGATGTTTGCGCTTGCCGAATATCATGATGCTGTTGAAAGGTGAAAGGTGAAAAGCGATAAGGAAGTGAACAGTAGTCAGCAGGAGGATATTTCACGCCTCTTCGAAATATGATGATGCTGCCGATAGTCGGGTATGATGATGCTGTGGACATGCGAAAGGGCGAAGGCTTGTCTGCAGGAGGATATCGGTCGGTAGAGTAAATATGATGATGCTGACAGTGTTAAGGAAAATATGATGATGATGATGATGATGATGAAGGGTTGCGGACATCCATGCTGTATGTCAAGGTTATAGTGTGGATTCCTCTGCATCATAGTGGTATCATAGTAAGGGTAAACATTTTACTCCATAACAATATCTACATATACATATATATCTATCTCTCATCTATATATACATCTCTTTATTTGTCTTCTATCTATCATATTATATTTGTGGAGCCCCAAGTATACGTATCCCAAAGAGTGTCTACTTGTATTCATTATGCCCTTTGTATGTGTTGGTGTCACCTTTCTTTTACGATGGTTGAATCTTGCTACAGAGTAAACTCTGTCTTGCCAATATCATTCGATGTCTTGTCCTTAAGACATCCTAGCTTTGTCCTACAAAAAGTTGCAAATTTGTGTATTGCTAAACTTAGGAAGAAACTATTGTTCAAGGAAAAATATTTTTGTAAATTCCCTTTAGCTGGGTGTATGTACTCTCCCATTGCGTGGTTCCTTGTTGTAGCAATAGTATTTGTCAAGTGATACTGAGTAGGTTTTGCTCTCCATAATCAAGGTAATCGATATTTTAATTATCATTGTTACCTTATTGGCTTCTACTAGTAGGGTTGTCATGTGTGCAAGGCGGAGGCTAACTACTTCCTAGAGGTGTTTGATTTGTCCTCTTAGCCCTTCCGTTTGGCCTTGTACAAGTGCTGGAACTAGTTATGAAGAGTTTCAATATGCACCCACTAGCTACCATCTTGGTCTTTTTATACATCATAAGTAATTACTTGTTGCATTATTTGGTTCTCAATATTTTTTAGCTACACCTTCAAAGCCTTTTTTGTTGTAGGCCATCCAAGACAAAACTAATACAGCGTGTTTATACTTGTTTGAGTAGTCCTCATATTCTTTATCTTAACCTCTAATTTGTTCTATGCAGTGGCACACTTCTTCCTTATGTCTTCAATTTGTCTCTTCTTGATTTATTCTATCAATTTATGTTTGTCTGTCTCCTCTTGATTTTGCACTTGTTACTGCATTTCATCTATGAATTACTTTAATTGTTGTCCCAAGGGAGCTAAGTTATCCCTAGTAATTTGTGGAGATATTTCATATAGTGTGTTCAATACATTATCTATAGTATCCACTATATCCACCTATTGTTTGAGCAAATCTTCCCTTGTTGTTGATTATAGCGTATCTCCCAATTGAAATTGTTTTAGTGGAGATATTTGTGATAGGTTTGTAAGTGGAAGTTGTAGAATTGAAGGAGATGGTAAAGGTTCTAGTTGCTTTTGTTCTGCTAGAAATTTCTTTATTACTATCCTTAATCCTATGATAGAGATGTAGGTGTGGTCAATGGAGGTGAAGGAGGCCCTTGATTTGATAGATCTTGCTCTATTTACTCTTTTTCTTGTTGTTCCTCCTATGCCAGTATGTCTTCTTATTGTACTATTTGTCCCTTTTCTTCTTGCAACAATGTAGTGTTGCCTTTATGAGTGGCCTCCACGGTTTCTTGTTTCACCCTTTCTATTGCTTCCTTTGCGTAGGATAAGAGTGTATCTACTCTATGTTTTAATTGTAGCTCTTGGTTTTGAAGTTGAATTAATTTTTCACTTTTATCTAGTGATAGGTTCATTGCGACTTCATCTAAAGCTACTTTCCTTATTTCTTCCTATGTTCTAACTGCTTCATCCCATTTTTGCTTCAATAGAGATGCCACTTCTAGGAACCCCTGTATTGTTTTTCTAATGTGTGAGGAGTTCCAAAAATAAAGTCCATCATTGCCTCCTCAATGACTTTCTTATTAGCAACACCAACTTGTGGGTACATTTGAACAATTATGAGTGGCATTCCTTATATAAAAGTGATTTGTACAATTGCATTTGATCCATTATAGGTTCCACTTCTTTTTGTTCTTCTTTCTATTCTACTTCTACAATGGCTTTTTCCTTTGTTGACTCTTTTGTTTTCTTTGGAGGTGGTTCCTTTGACCCTACCTCTTCTTCCCTTTTGACTACCTCTATTTATTCAGTATCCTCTATGTCTTTAGATTGTGTAGTAGTATACTTTCTTTTAACTTTTTGTTTTCTCATTGGGTGAGATGTCTCACCTTTCCTTTTCTCATTGCTCATTTGTAATAGGGCCTTTGTGGCCTCTCTTGTTAGTGACTTAGATGCTTCTACCTATGTTTATGGTGAAGACACTGATAATTTTCTCCCTATTGTGATTGGTGGTGATCACTTCTCCAACTCATCTTTTCCCAATACTTTATGTGTTTGTGAATCCATGATTTAAAACCTAGGTGATTTTATTTTGAAACATCTAGAATGGCATACTTGCAATGGCCTTTCTTCTCCTGTAGTAGGAGAATAAAAAATTACTATGACTTTGAGTGTTGTAGGATCCTGCTACAAACCCAAACTCTTATGTAATTTGCCCTACTTTTCAAATTGCTCTTCAACCTTCTACTTGCTTTGTTTGTTGACAAAATCCTTGTATGTTCCAAATATATTTTTTCCTTTAGATCTATGGGGTGAGCTAGAAGTGATTTTATGTTTTCTTCTGGAACTTCGTCATCTACTTCATATAGGAGATGAGGTAGCCGTGAATTCCTAGGTTCTACTACTTGTATAAACACATGATCCTTTTCCACAATGCAAGTTATTTGATCTACATACTTTCTAACTATTTTATAGGATATTCTATCCCTCTCCTACATTTGTTTTTGAAATGATTTAAAGAACCCCCAAAATACTTTAGTGTTAGAGGTACTATCTTGCAAATGTTTTACATAATTATTGATTTGTGCAGCCACAATGGTGTCTTGATTCTATATTTTTCCCACAAAATTATGTAATCTATTCATGAAATAGAATGGAAGATAGATAATGAGTGATCCATACCATAATGGGTAGGTATTGGTACTTTTTGTGCATTGGATGCTTTTGAGCAACTGGTCTCTTAGCACCTCACACAAATCTCTCTTCCCCTAGACAACCATTTGATAGGCGGTAAAGATGGAAGTTCCAACTGTAGAGTCCTCCTTATTTGTGTAGTTTATCTTATGTGTGATGCTTGGGGTGCATACTGCATGAGAAGGTTTGCAATTTTTTTCCATTGTAGTATCAGTTAGCTCAACGACTTTTAAAATATTGATGCTCTTCTTTGATGGCAAATCTCCCTTATCATATAACCTTGTCACCACCTGTATCACACCCTTGGTAATTATATAGGGTTTATCAAGATACATGTAGTCATCATGGATATGACTGAGGATTATTTGCACCCATGCATGCTCTACCATGAAGTTGGGGAAATCCTTCCACACATCTATATTCAAATTAGTAATTTGTTGATATGGTGGAAGGTATTCTTCTCACCCTAGTTTATGTTAGGAAATTATAGGTAGATCAAACCAATTTCACATGACCCAAAGGAGATAATGATGAATACAATCTTATAGATTTACCATAATGCAAATATCATAAGACAATTTGGTGCAGTCACAGTTAGGAGGGTCCACAAAGTGAATTATCTAGGTCATGCAGCTACAATAAACACAACGGAAACAACTCAAAGATATAAAGCAATTGTAGATTCAGTCATTCAGTATATCATATAATTCAAATACAAATTGGTCACCAACATGCGGGCTTACAATTAGGGCTCACAAGCATGATTTCATAGTTACAGAATATGCACAAGATATAGCTTTGAAGCTCCTTCATGAGAAATCCAAAATATCAACTATCTCTATGTAATTCACTATTCTCCTAGGCATCTATTACATCAATTTATATCATCTCTAAAACATAAGATTCCTCTGTGCCGACCAAGGAAGATCACAAACTCTAATGAAGAGTTGTAATGTGTGTACATGGATAGGTCAGGCCTAATCATGTAGAATGCCTTCACAAATGAATGGAATGGTGTACAGATCTTAGGGAAGGTTGGCCACAAACCATACAACATTGAATGATGTGTCATTTAGCTCCACAAGTCGTGAAATTATCTACAAGTCTTCTCCTTTAGTTGATTGTCTAAGACTATCAGGATGCTCTGTTTTGAGAAAACAATTGATCTTCTGATAGCAATATCTTACCTGTACCTGATCCAAATGATCTAAGATTTAGATATGATGTGCATGAATGTGTCTAGATTCTAAATCTAGCTCCACAAGGTTTGAAATGGGATTGCGGTAGAATACAGACCAAAATACTGAAACTACTACTGACTGAACTGACTCTACTGAACTAGAAAATGAAAAGAAACAAACTGAAATGCAAATGTTTTTGGTTTATGCAAGATTGTTCTTGAACCAGGGATGCTCCTACATCAGACATCTGGGGTTATTGAAAAAGTGAGTTCCTCACTTTGCTGGGACTAGAGGAAAACCAAGATGGTCCACCTCAGCCTGAGAAATCCAAGATGAGTCTTCTTCCAGTTTGCCTTTCCACTTCACAAGATATTCTTTGTACTATCTTCTTCTAGTGATGCATCCAACTCTACTATCCAAGATGTCTTCAATCTGATTCGGTGCTTGTTGTGGTAACTACTTCTTCAAGTCTTCTTTAATTCAATCACTGAACTCTACTTCATGATACTACTATAGGTCTGCAATATTGAAAATAAGTGATATGACCAATTTCTTTGGTAGCTCTACTTCATATGCATTTCTTGAATCAAACTTTCTGAGTATCCTACATGGTCCAAACTTCTTCATCTTCAACTTGTTATATGTCCCAACTGGAAATATTTCTTTTCTCAAGTATACCATCACTTCATCTCCATCTACAAATTATTTGTCTTCTCTTCTCATATTCTTACTCCTTATAATTACTGATCATCACCTCTAAATGCCTCTTAACCTGATTATGCATTGTCTCCATGTGTCCTACAAATTCTTTTGTTTATGCACTCCTCTTGTCTTCTATACTGATATATCTCAATTTTTCTACTCCTCTAGGGTTAGTTCCTATCACAATCTCAAATGGTGTTCTTCCAGTACTCCTCTTCATTGAATTATTATATGCAAACTTTGCTTATGATAGAATCAAATCCCAATTTCCTACCTTCTCTCCAACCAAACATCTCAACAAGTTTCCCAAACTCCTATTCACTGCCTCTGTCTGTCCATCAGTCTATGGATGAAACGTTGAACTAAACTTCAAATATATTTTCATCTTCTTCCAAAGGGTCTTCCAAAAGTATCCAAGATATCTTGTATCTCTATCTGAAATTATGCTCTTACACAATTCATGCAATCTCACAATCTCCATGAAAAATAGGTCAGCTACATACACTGCATCAGTTATCTTCCTATAAGGTATGAAATGTGCCATCTTTGAAAATCTATCCACCACTACAAGTATTGAATCATGTCCTCTCTATGTCTTTGGAAATCCTATTATGAAATCCATACTTATGTTTTCCCAAGGTCTCTTCGGTATTGTCAAAGGTTTATTTAATCTAGTATTCTGACTACTCCCTTTTGCAACTTGACAAACTCTACAACTCTACACAAATTTCCTAACATTCTTGTGTATCTGAGGCCAAAAGTAATTTTCACTTACCAAAGCCACTATCTTATAAATGCCAAAAATTCCTGCCAATCCATCACTATGTTTCTCCTTGATCAAATTGTCTCTCATTGAACTCCTAGGTATGCATAATTGATTTCCTCTGAACAACATATCTTCCTAAATAAAATAATCTAGCCACTTAATCCTATCTATCACAATAGGTTCCTTACATGCTTTCCAAGGTTCTGCAAAATCAAGATCTTCCTCATACACGTTCTTCAATATTCAAATCCCAACACTTCAACTCTCATATCTGTCAGCAAGTTCCTTCTCCTACTCAATGCATCTGCAACTTTGTTTGATTTTCCACTCCTCTACTTTAATATAAAAGTATAACTCTGCATGAACTCTACCCATCTCATATGTCTCTCATTCAACTTTCCTTGACTGTTCAGATATTGTAAAGCTTGATGATCTATATACAACACAAACTCCTTATGCAATAAATAATGTCTTCACTTCTTCAAGGCTTGAATTAAGACATCAAACTCCTGATCATAAACTGAATATCTTCTCCTTGTATCATTCAACTTCTCACTAAAATATGCTATAGGTCTACCTTCTTGACTTAACACTGCTCCAATTCCATTCCCACTTGCATCACAGTCTACTTGAAATACCTTATTGAAATCTGGTAATGCCAACACAGGTTGCTCTGTCATTTTCTACTTCAACAATTCAAAACTTCTATCTACTCCTGATGTCTACTTAAAGTCTTTTCTGTCACCTCTCATTGTCTCTGTCATAGGGTTACAAACTAAACTAAATTTTTTGATGAACTTTTGGTAGAAACTAGCCAATCCATGAAATGTTTTGACTTCTCCAATGCTCTCCATTGTAGGCCATTCAATTATTGCTCTTACTTTCTCAGGGTCCATCTTTAATCCTTCTGTAGAAATGACAAATCCCAAGTATACCAATTCTTCCTTCATGAAACTACACATCTTGATGTTTATCAGTAATTTCTCTTCTCCCAGTCTCTGTAATACTTGTCTTAGGTGCCACAAATGTTCTTCTTTTGTCTTACTGAAAATCAGAATATCATCCAAATATACAATAACAAACTTACCCAAGAATTTCTTCAAAACCTCATTCATTAATCTCATGAAAGTACTCGGTGCATTTGTCAATCCAAAAGGCATCACTAACCACTCATACAATCCTTCATTTGTCTTAAAAGTAGTCTTCGATTCATCTCCTTCTCTGATTCTTATATGATGGTATCCACTCAATATTTTGGTCCACTCAAACAATTCATAATATCATCCATCCTAGGTAAATGAAATCTATACTTAGCTGTGATCTTGTCGATTGCTCTAGAGTCTGTACACATTCTCCATTCTCCATCTTTATTCGGTGCTAACACTGTAGGTACTGCACAAGGGATCAAACTTTCTCTGATCAAACCTTTCCTTAGCAAATCATGTATCTATCTATTCAATTCTTCATTCTCTACCTGTGTCATTTTGTGTGCTACTTTGTTAGGCAAACTAGCTCCTGGTATAAGATCCATGTGATGACTGATACTCCTAATTGGTGGAAATCCTTTAGGTACATTATTTGATATGATGTCTTCATATTCTATCTGCAACTCAATTATCTCCTCTAGTTGTGATTCTTTAGACTCTTTCAATGTTTCAGGCTTCTTAGGGATCAAAGCATAACACATACTCTCATGTCTCAAATGGTTTAGAAATTTTCTTCCATTTACCAAACAGATTCTAACATTCCCACATACTTCACTCTTAGGATCATTTTCCAAAGGAATCAAAGTAATTCTCTTTCCATTTGATGTTATAGTGTAAATATTATTTCTTCGATCATGTATAGCTTTTCTATCATATTGCCATGGTCTACCCAACAAAATATGACATACATCCACAAGCATAATATCACACAATACTTCATCATGATAAGATCCGATATGAAATTTCACCAAACATTGTTCACTCACCAATACCTTATGATCATCCTGAATCCATGCTATCTTATAGGGTTTAGTGTGTTTCAATCTTTCCAATTTCAACTTTGCCACCATCTCTCCTAAAACCAAATTATCAGAACTACCACTATCAATTACAACTTTACAACATTTACCTCTTGATTTGCATCTGGTTCTAAACAAACTTTTCCTCTGTGGTGGTTCCTCATTTGTCTCTGCTTGAAATAGTGCTCTCCTCATGAAAACTGATTCTCCTTTCTTAGGTTTACCAACTAAACTAGGTGATCCAACAGGTTCTTCTTCCACATAGGCTGCTCTTCCACTGTTCTCTATTCTTTTGCCAGTACTCCCTTGATTACATTCAAAAGCTCTATGTCCTTCACCTCCACATTTAAAAAAAGTTCCTCTGAATGTTCTCCTATTAGGTCCTCTTCCTTCTCTTTTGTATCCTTCACTCTGGTATGGACTAGGGTTTCCTTTGTAGTAGAAAGTTCTATCATCCCTCTAGTATGCATTGTTATCTCTGTCCTCGTTCTTGAATGTGTTATCTTATCTATTCTACTCCACATATTGTCTTTCTCCTCCAAAAAATTGTTCTATTTCTCTAAAATTTACCTCCTCTGCCTCTTTGTTTCTAATCATGCCTCTAGTTCAACTTTTCTTCAACCTTCAGGGCAAACTGATATGCTTCTTCCAATGTTGTCATCCTCACCAAACTCAATTCTACTTGAATGTTCAATCTCAGTCCATTGATGTATCTAGCCACTTTTGCCTTGCTTGCTTCACTATGTCCTATCCTTATGATCATCTTTTGAAATTCTTCAGTGTACTCCTTCACAAATTTCTCCTTTTGTCTCAAGTTTTGCAATCTCCTCAACAGTTCCAATTCATAGTTAGCAGGTATAAACTAATTTTTCAACTTTGTCACCATTCTATCCCACTTTGTAATCTTCTCTTTTCCTCTTCTGTTTCTATCCAACTGAAATTCTTTCCACCATATAGCAGCATGTCCTTTCAACTTTGTTTGTGCAAATTTCACCTTCTCCAGATCTTCAACTTCTTCATACTCAAAGTATTCTTCCATGTCATTTATCCAATCAATCAACTCTTCAAGATTCAAATTGCCAGTGTAATTCAGTACATCAACTCTAGGTATTTTCCCAATCTTTGAAATAGCTTGCAACATCTTGACTTGATCTAATTCTTCTTCTTCATCTCCTAGGGTTTCACCATTTTGATTAGCGGATTGAAATTCTTCATCATCATCACTTTCAACATTAGGTCGAGGTGTAAGTCCTCTTCTCTGATCTTCTTCAACATCATCTGAGTGAATTCGTATGGTTTTCATCATCTCCATTATTTTATCCATCCTTCCAGTGATTGTTCCAACAGCAGGGATTCTCCTCGGTGACATTCTTCCTAGGATCAAGTGTAATTGCCTCAAATTTGGTGATCGAGCTACAAGATGACAAATGCTTCACAATCGGTGATCGATTGCAACACAAGTTACCTGCCTCAGATTCGGTGATTTGTTCACAACAAGATCTTATGAAATTCCTTCACCAACTTCACTCACTTCGCTCCCAAAGATTCAAACTTTCACTCTGATACCACTTGGTGTAGTCACGGTTAGGAGGGTCCACAAAGTGAACTATCCAGGCCATGCAGCTAGAATAAACACAACAGAAACAACTCAAAGATATAAAACAATTGCAAATTTAGTCATTCATTATATCATATAATTCAAATACAAACTGGCTGGCAACATGTGGGCTTACAATTAGGGCTCACAAGCCTGATTTTACGGTTGCAGAATATGTACAAGATATAGCTTTGAAGCTCCTTTGCGAGAAATACAAACTATCAACTATCTGTATGCAATTCACTACTCTCCTAGGCATCTATTAAATCAATTTATATCATCTTCGAAACATAAGATTCCTCTGCGTCAGCCAAGGAAGATCATAAACTCCAATGAAGAGTTGTAACGTGTGTACACGAATAGGTCGGGCCTAATCATGTAGAAAACCTTCGCAAATGAATGGAATGGTGTGTGGATCTTAGGGAAGGTTGACCAAAAACCAAATAACATTGAATGATGTGTCATTTAGCTCTGCAAGTCATGAAATGCTCCGCAAGTCTTCTCCTTTAGTTGATGGTCTGAGACTGTCAGGATGCTCTGTTATGAGAAAACAATCGATCTTCTGATAGCGATATCTTACCGGTATGTGATCTAAATGATCTAAGATTTAGATATGATGTGCATGAATGTGTCTAGATACTAATCCAGCTCTGCAAGGTTTTAAATAGAACTGCGGTAGAATGCAGACCAAAATACTGAAACTGCTATTGATTGAACTAACTATACTGAACTAGAAAATGAAAAGAAACAAACTGGAATGCAAATTTTTTTGGTTGATGCAAGATTTCTCTTGAACCAGGGATTCTCCTGCACCACAATCAACAAGATAACACAAGATATACCCTAGGAAAACCCTCATTGATGGGGAAAACCTAGCCTCCAAAAGCATCCATACTCAATGTATTATTCAGTAATAAGATATTACAATACACTTATAGAGTCTCCATGAACACCTCTGAAACATAAAGCTCCTCTAATGCATCCTCCATGTATCTAAGCATGAATCCACACTTCCCATGCCATGCTTTACAACATGCACTCACAAGAGAAAACTCAATACAATGATAACTTCTCACACAACCTACAAAATAAGAGCTAACCCAAACCACTAACCATGTGCTTGCTTTTATAAACTCAAGCTCACACAAATAAAACTTGTGGTATTAGATAAAACCAATGTGACTCAAAACCATGAGAACAAAACCATTGACTCCAAAATTAATTATTTTTCACAAATAGTAAATATTTGCCTTATGTCTCCTAATGTTAAATACAACTTTGAACTTTTACAAGTAGCACCAAATAAATATTTAATGTAGCTAAACACATCAATTAAGATGCACCACAAAAGAATATTTATTTTACATAATTAAATTAATTAATGTTATGTAAGGTGAACAACACCTTTTCCCAAAATTCTCCCACTTGTTGTATACATTGCATAAGGGTCAATAAATGAAATACATCATCATAGGCAAACATGAAACCACATGAATCTCCAACATGATCTAATGCTCCATCAAGATACCTGCAATCAAATCAAAGTAACTATCATATCAAGCAAAAACTCCTCTCATCCTCCAACATGCCACCTATGGAAGAAAAGAAACATGCCAAAGTGAAGATGTACCAATCCAAAGGGCACTAGCATCAAATCCAATTGATAACAAAAGCTCCAAGTAGCTATCAAAGGTAAAAAATCTACATGATCAGAAATAACACCACAACATATGCTAATACATCCAACCATCCATACCTCATAGGTATCAACAACATCAGTAAACTCATGCCAACAATATATCAAACCCATATACCGCAATAATAAGCTCCATGTATAAAACTTGTCAACGAAGAACACATACATCTAGGAACTCCCACTACACGGGTAATGTCAAATCTAAAAAATAGATCCAAGACCTACCAAGTCTACCAATCAACACTCAAACTAAGGTGTGGCTAATCAACAAGCCAATGTAGTATCAAGAACACTCACAATGATCCACACATGCAATATAAATTACTGCATAGTCTCTCATAACATGCCACCATAACTCTCCCAAGTCCAACCATATCAACATGATCCTCCAGGAAGTAGCCATAAGACAAAAGGAGAAAACCTATAAATCATAATGTCCTACCAACACCTCAAAGTGAAAAGTTGTGTCAAGTATGATCTCCTCTACAACCCCAAATGAAAAGCCTCAACAACACCCAATCATTCAATCTCATAGATCAAATGAACATATGTATCATGTAACTAACATGGATGTAAGCCTCTCTAATCAAGAAGATCAAACTCATAATAATTCCATAACTAGTAATAAGCCCAATCACATCTCCTAAACTCCTCATAATGAACAAAGAGATAACCATGCCAGTGTCCCTCAAATGAACCCTCCAGAACCAATAACCATAGCTCAAGATCCAAAACCATGAGAAGATAAAACATCAAGAAAAATACATCTAAAAGGATGGGAAATACCTTATAGATGATAAACCATTGAGTAGACTAAGAATGGGAATGAGAATGCTCCTCCAGGATACACCAAGCCACAATGAATCTCTCTAAGAACAGTCTCCTCTAAGTCCATAACCAGGTGTAGTCTCCTCGGTCTATCTACTAAAACCTCTAATGAGTAACTATCTCAACAAGTGTTTGTAATCCAAAGAGAACTCCAGCCTCACCTAATTCTCCAAGTATCCATGAGCACCTCCATGATCAATCCATGCCAAACTCCAAATACAACAACACACCATCATGAAGCTCTCAAGTGAATGAACAATGTACTCAATAACAAGAGAACCAACAAGATCACTATCAATGCTCCTACTGCACATCTACATAATAAAGAAGCTCATCATGACATCATGATCTAACCATCTCCTCCAAGGAGATCACATATGCACTGATGCATACATCATGTCACAAGAGAACCTATTGTTGGAAAGAGACACATTGGAGCTTCATGATTGTTGTCATTGATGGCAACAAAGATCATCCCACACATTCGCAGGATATGGTGTGTCTCTACCGGAAGTCAGATTGAAGAGCTTACAGGTCCAGTAAGCAAGAGCAGAGCATATAGAAGGTCTGACAGTCAGGTCTGGATCTGTTAGAGGAAGTACCCTTGTAAAGTGCGGACTTGGGAAAGTCAAGAGGAGTATCTTGACTGATAGATTCCAGGGTTTGAGCCTCCGGTGTGGAAAGGATAAAGAGATATGAATACTTGAGTGTTGGGTTCCCAAGTGACAGTGTGAACAGAGGAAGAACTGACTGGCAGAACATTAGACATTATTCCAGATGTGTTACTGATGATGGAAAAGGATCTTAAGGCATAAGTTATGATTGGCCGACATGATTGATGACTTCTACAAGTATATCCTTGATCTACATTACTTGGTATACAAGGATTCAACCGATAGATCAGAGTTTGAGGAAATTATTAACTATTCCGAATGCCGACTAGAAAGATGATGAAAACACTTGTGTGGATATATATACATGAATGATTTAGATGTGAAGGTATGTGTGTTGTGTTGTGTGGCGCAAAGAAAAATAGAAGATTAGAGTGAAGATAGTAGAAGAGGTCCAGAATGTGATAGTACAGCTGCATCAAGAATGAGTAGAATGAAGTGCAGCAGATCAGTTTATTAAGCTTAACTGGAACTGAACCTCAGCATGTGTGGATGCTTCTCATTAGTTCAAACATTGTGTTATCTTCCTTTCTTGTAGACAGTGAGTCTCTTGTAGGCAGTGACCCTCTTGTGAGCAGTGTGCTCAGGTAGTAAGCCCTAATTGGCATGTGCCATTTTGTTCTATCTATTCTTCTAACAGAGAATAATATCTTGGGTTAATCACCCCGTGGTTTTTCCCTTAACAGGGTTTCCACGCCAAAATCATTGTGTCATGTGCATTGGTGTTATCTCCATTTCATGGTTATGTTTGCATACTAGATTTGATGTTGTACTAATTGTTAAGTAAATTTAGAAAGTGGAAATTATTAGGATAACTGATTTACCCCCCTCTCAGTTATCAACAATTGGTATCAGAGCCAAGTTCCTCTAAACAAAGCCTAACAGCTTGAGGAAGATCTGGGAATTCAAATGGATATGTATGGTTTGAAGGAACAACTTCAGTCTGCCCTAGATGATCTTGAACATTCCAACTCTGAAGCTAATGAATTGAAGGAAAGACTTAAACAGGCTGATGATTTCATAAATGAATTAAAAGGGAAACTAAGCATCTCTATGAAGAAGAGAAAGGAACTACTTCAGCAATTAGCAAGTCAAGGTGAAGCAAATGATACAAATGAAGACCTGAAAGAGAAAACCAAGTTATGTGAAAATTGTCAAAAGAAGTCATTATGATAAGACATGAAATGGAATTAGGAGTTATGAAATTTACCCAAGAAATTGAAGAGAAAAGAAAGACTGAAGATGACCTAAGAAAATCTCTCAAGGAGAAATTAGAAGACTGCCACAAGATGGATAGAATAATCAGACATCTTGAATCTAATCTTGAAGATGCTAGATATAATGAAGAAAAACTTGAGGATCAAATTGACACTCTTAGAAAGGATCTTCAAACAACAAAGAGAAAGCTCCGGATCCAGTCAGAAGAATTTTGGATCAGGAAATCCAAGGGAAAAGCCTAGAAGACCTCCGGTAAGGCAACCCAATGCTCAAAGATATCCATCTTTCAATGGATACTGCCACAACTACAATAACTTTGGGCACCAAGCTAATCAATGTAGAAAGAGAATGAATCAAACTAATTCACCATTCTCCGGACAATGCTTTAACTGCAAAAGGTATGGTCACAAATCTCATGAATGTAGAAATATGCAAGTGAACACTTCACTCAATGACAGATGCTATGCATGCAATAGAGTAGGTCATATGGCTAGTCAATGCAGATCAAAAGGATATCAATCAAATATGCAAAGAAATGTTGTTTGCTATAATTGCAATAGATCCGGTCATATTGCCAAATTCTGTAGAAACAAGAATCAGGACAAAAGGGGTCCGGTGCATCATAATCAGAATCAATACAAAGGCAAAAGAAAAATGAATGCGGATGAAGTTCAAAGAGAGATGAACAAGATCTGGGTGAAGAAAAGCTTAGAAAATGTAGGAGATGGATCCGCACCAGAATCTGGTGCTGATATTCCTTCCGAAAACTAAAAAGTGAGCTCTGGCTCAGGGGGAGTCTCAAGGAAAAACATTATCGCCCAGCCAGTCCATTGGTGCCGGAATTGGCACAAAGAAAATTACAGATTAAAGGGCTCTCAGAAAAACATCCAAGTAAATTGTGATTAAGATATGAAAGATCCGCAAGAAGTTTTAAACAGGTAGAGGACTAATCCGATTCCTCAGTCATCCGGTGAGAAGTAGGTTTCTCACAGTTGAACCCGACATGATCCAAACTATGGAATCTTGATCTGTGGATAGATCAAATGATTAGTGAAAGGAAGATAGATTATCACTATTCTCCAAGAATAACTTTAAAGTTTGACTCAGTGATTCGGAAAGGTTATGTCTCCCAATAAGATAAACAAGGCAAACCAGAATGAGTTAGGTTGTGCATTTATTGCAGGGTGAAAATTAGGGCTTTTTAGAAATAAAAGAATTCATTCGCTCATCATTTGCACATTTGCACTCAAGAAGAAAAGAAAAAGGAGCTCTGCGTCAAATTGTCTCAAATCTCAAAGATCAGCCATTGAAATCATTTCATCCAGCTAGTCAAATCTGGCTCTTTCAGTGAACTCCTGAAACAAAAAAGGTATTTTTCATTGCTGAATATCTCTCAGTAAAATCCTTTTGGAAATGACTACTCTGAATATTGTGAAGATCTCTAATAGACCTCGTCCTAAATTTAAGAAGCATCCATATAAATCTCTAGAAGTTGATCCCCTAGGCACCTTTTCAAGCATTCCGCATGGGGTTCTGCATGTAGAAGATGTTAGGGTTTACATTCATGCAAACATTGAAGATTTTGGCGAAACAAAGTTAATGGATATCTATCACAAGCAGTTAATAGATGATTCTTTTGAGATCAAACCTCAGTATAAAGCCATCCGGGAGAAGCATTTTGCACAGTGCATTCATTTCTCCTATTTTGAAGATGATGAATGGGTCTGGTATGTGTTAAGCAGAGTGCATGGGAATTTCTTATGGTTGAATAGACCATTTAAAATCACCACAGATGCAATTAAGGCAGTAACTAGTCTGCACTCATCCTGTGGGATACCTGTTCTCAAATCTGTCAAGAATCAAATAGTAAGTGATGCAACTGGATCAAAGTTTGACAAGAGAGCTATGACTATTGAAGATATCACTGATCCAGATGTCAAATTTGCATCCATGATAATTGGTTACAAGATTTATCACTCCAGTAGGGAAAACTTAGTACCAGGAACTACAGTTTATACAGCCTATCAGATGCTAAAAGAAAATGCTAACTATGATCTGTGTGAACTTCTTCTAACCTAACTTTTAGCAAATCTGCAAAAGATAAAGAAGGACAAGAAGAACTCCTTCAAGTATGGTGGCTTGATACTCTGCCTATTCTTTTATTACATGAATGAGCTTCTTGGATCCAGTGGCTGGGTATGGTAGAATGATAAACTAGTAGCTATTCAAATCAGAGATTATACACATGCGCTTGGTGATACCAAGGCACAGAATACAGCTCTCTGGGGCTATTTCAAGAATTTTCAGAGCATGATGCAAGCAAGAGAAAGAATCCCCAAATAAGTGGTTGAGAAATACAAAGATACAATTTGTTTTATGGTAGATACTAATCAATGCCTAATGGAGGTAGTAGAGCCAATGATAGTCTGGATCATGCCCATGGGGTATGAAGTTGATGAACAAATTGTGGAGCTGCATGTTCAACACATGCTCAGTCAGCCAAAGGATCCAAAGGCAAAAAGATTTGGAACCTTTGAAGAACTAAGTGTGAAAATTCATATAGAGCTAAGGCAGCCAGAGATCAAAAGGAAGGTGAGAAAAGAAGTTGAAGAGGTTGCCAAAGGCTTTGGCATCTCAAAAGAGGCACTTGATGCCAACAGTGATAAGAGGGAAAGGGTTGACGAAGAAAAGAAGAAGGCAGAAAAGCAACGTGAGGAAAGTTTTCCAGTAAAATCTTCCACTTGGACCAGATCATCAAAGAGATCTGCACCTACCATTGCTCAAAGCTCAAGGACATCAAAACCAGAAGCAAAATCATCCAGCAAAGGAGAGAAAAGAACAAAGACAAAAACCACAAGAGCTTATGCTAGTCAAAGGGATGAAGAGGAGACTGAATCTGGTGAAGAAGTCAGGAAAATGAAGAAAAAGAAGAAAACATCGGGTGAACCCTCTACCGGTCAAGGTGAAGAAGAAAAGGCAGAGGAATATGTTGAAAAACCCACTCTTCACATTGATGACATAATCAAATCAGTCACTGTGGATGGAAATCTACAGCCAATGGTTAAATTCTATGATGAATGCAGTGAAGCTGATCAGAAGATTCTACAGGATGTTAAGTATTTGAACATTTATAACAAGGCTTTCATTGAGATTGTATCTTTAATTCCTAAAAGCCTTGAGAAGGAACTTGAATTGAGAAAGAATAATGCCAAAGAGAAGGATATGGAGATCTGGGAATAGATAGCTATTCAACTCCATCCCTATATCACCACTAAGCAGAAGAGCATGATCTTCAAAGATTGTAAGGATGAATTCCAGAGCAAAGCAAGAATGAACCAACTTATGCTCGGAGAGACTGACAAAGTTGCAAAAGAGACAGAAGAGATCCTCCGGAATGCATACAAAAGATTCAACATTCTGATTATAGAGGACTTGGGTATTAATCCCTCGGCCACAAGTGTTGTAGAAGAATCCACTGAGGAAATGGCAGAAGAAGTAATGGACACCGGTGCAGAAAAAGCTAAGGATTTGGAATCCTCTGCTCTAGAAGAGGAAATCCTTGAACAAGCAAACATCTCTCCTTCGGTTTCCCCTACAGTCTCCGGATCTAAAGGAGAAGAAAGAGTACAAGAGAAAATCAGCCAAGAAGTAGAAGTGAAGGAAAAAGAAGATATCAGTACTAAGGTTGTGGAAGGAGAGAAAGCTATAAGAGATAGTTCTGTGACTGTAGAAGAAAAGAAGAATCTGTCTTTGGCAAGAGACACTATAGAATCTGTCAAGGACTTCTTGACAAAAGAAACCATGGAAATTGATGAACTGGAACTCCTAAAAGGGCCACTTGATTTTGACTCTCTTTCTCCAGTACAAACAATGAAGATAGCTTCATTTGCCAATGCAAAGGCCAAAGAAAAACTCCTGAAGTCTCACATGGAAGATTGTGAGCTTATAGCCGCAACCAGAGTATTAGAAAAGATCATGCCATTTTTTTAGAAGGATCCTACAGCCTCCTCTTTCGGTAATATGAAAACTCTAGTCAATAGTGTTAGCACTCATTTTGATTCTCTAGAGAAATCAACTGAGGAGAAGGTCAGGAAAGAGTTTTTAGATAAGAGATTCTCTGAGCTGTAAGGGATAATATCAAATGATAGGAGAGTTATGGGTATTGGGATAAAAAGTTTGGAAAATGCTCTCAAAGATGAGGAGATGTATACAAATTTTGTATATCCTGGTCCAAAACAACAGTGGAGATTGAGAAGAAAATAAAAGAACAGGAGGACAAACTAATAAAACTTTCTCAAAATTTTGATCCACTTACCACATCCATAATAAATCAAGAATGTCAGACGGTTGCAGTTTTGAATGAAATTAAAAAGCTTGAAAAAGAGAAGAAAAATAGAATCAGTAGGTTGGGTGAACTCAGAGGGATAATTGTCCCTAAGTTAGAGGCCATGCATGAGGCCATAAAAGAAGCTCAGATCACAGCTCAGACCAATGATCTGACAGATCTAAAAAGGGCAGATGCATTTGCATTCTTGTTGAGCAGTCATATATGAATTTTGGATAGAATGAAGCAAAGTTGGGCTACAAAATTCATCCAATTGAAGACAACTTTTGCAGATATACTTCAGTATATGTAAGAATGCTATATGTATATACTTATGCGGCCAAGTATAGTTGAAATTTTGACAATTTTGGTTAGCGGACCCTACCCTTTGCCATTGATGTCAAAAGGGTAGTGAGGAATAGTAAAAAATGTGGAATCTAGCTAAGGGGGAGCTCCGGTAAAGTGTACATTAGAAGAAAGCATCAACAAAGGGGGAGTATAGTATAACACTTAGTCATTTTTCACTAAGTGTTGCCATCAATGCCAAAGGGGGAGATTGTTGGCAAGAGACACATTGGAGCTTCATGATTGTTGTCATTGATGGCAACAAAGATCATCCCACACATCCGTAGGATATGGTGTGTCTCTACCGGAAGTTAGATTGAAGAGCTTACAGGTCCGGTAAGCAAGAGCAGAGCATACAGAAGGTCCAATAGTCAGGTCCGGATCTATTAGAGGAAGTACCCTTGTAAAGTGCAGACTTGGGAAAGTCAAGAGAAGTATCTTGACTGGTAGATTCTAGGGTTTGAGCCTTCGGTGTGGAAAGGATAAAGAGATATGAATACTTGAGTGTCGGGTTCCCAAGTGACAGTGTGAACAGAGGAAGAACTGACTGGAAGAACATCAGACCATTGCAAGTATGAGGTAAACCAGTGTTGTCATTGATGTCAACATACTCATATTGCTTTGACAAGAAGGATTCAATGAGCAGTGTGCTGAGGATATTGAGAAAATTAGCCTCAGTCAGGAACAGTAAAGAACAGTGATGAGAAGAAGGCAAATGTACTGTATAGGATGCGAACCGGAGGATGCGGATTAAAGGGTTTGTAGATATGAGTCTTGAGATGCTTCAGTTAAGATTTCAGAGGTTCGCATGAAGATCTGAAGGAGTTGTGGATGTCGGTGTAGAACTGGTTCCGACAAGTATTCAGAGGTGACAGAGGATCACAAAAAGGTCCGGTGAGGTCCGGAACTGTATAATCCTAATCTGCAGATTAGAAGGAGTCTTTGAGATGTCCTTGTGATGTGCCATCTCGAGTTGTGTATGATTTAGAGGTCTGGAAGTACCTCTTGCATTATGACAGTGGCGACAGACAGTGTTCTTGAAGTTCTGGATAAGGAGGATAAGAGATTCCAGTAAGGAAAGAAAGTGCAGGTGTACCTGGTCATTCAGGTAGGCTTGTGAAGGTTCTTGGATCATGTTGAGGTTGTGTTGTTGGTCCACATTGATAGTCGAGCCTAGAATTGAAGATATTCTTCGGGATGAAGTTCTTGCTCTGTTTAGCCGACCGGATGAGTTGTTCATCCTGCGAATGTTCTTGTGGTGGCCGACCGGATGTGTTATTCATCTTGCAGATACTCTTATGGTTGTTTTTCGACTTAGATGTTTGTTCCTAATTTGATGTCTTGTATAAATAACGGTTTGTGAGTTCATTTCAAAGTGTGGATTGTGTGGATGAGTGTGGCATAGAGAAGAGAAGTGCGAAAGGTAGAGCAGAGGTTTTTGGGCTTAAATGGAACTGATCCGGACATGGTAGAGATGTCATTCTCCAGTTCAAGATTGTGATTCTTATCACTTTGTAGACAGTGTGTCTCCTTGTGAGCAGTGTGCTCGGGCAGTGAGCCCTAATTGGCAAGTGCCATTCTTTTTCTTATTCTTCTAACAGAGAATAATCCTTGGGTTAATCACCCCGTGGTTTTTCCCTTAACCGGGTTTTCCACGTCAAAAATCTTGGTGTTCAATGTGTTGATGTTTATCTGCTCTTGTGTTTATGTATTATGCTTTCATGGATGATTAATTGATATGCTGTTAACTAACAACGAAGAATCAAGTGTTTGAAAGAACAAGAAGTTTTTATACAACTGATTCACCCCCCCCTCTCAGTTGTATGCCTTAAATCCAACACAGACATTATTCTAGATGTGTTACTGATGATGGAAAAGGATCTTAAGGAATAAGTTATGATTGGCTGATATGATTGATGACTTCTACAAGTATATCCTTGATCCACATTACTTGGTATGCAAGGATTCAGCCGACAGATCAGAGTTTGAGGAAATTATTAACTGTTTTGGATGCTGACTAGAAAGATGATGAAAACACTTGTGTGGATATATATACATGATTGATTTAGATGTGAAGGTGTGTGTGTTATGTTGTGTGGTGTGAAGAAAAGCAGAAGAGCAGAGTGAAGATAGTAGAAGAGGTTCGGAATGTGACAGTACAACTGCATCAAGAATGAGTAGAATGAAGTGCAGCAGATCAGTTTATTAAGCTTAACTAGAACTAAACCTCAACATGTGTGGATGCTTCTCATTGGTTCAAACATTGTGTTATCTTCCTTTCTTGTAGATAGTGAGTCTCTTGTAGGCAGTGAGCCTCTTGTGAGCAGTGTGCTTAGGCAGTAAGCCCTAAATGGCATGTGCCATTTTGTTCTATCTATTCTTCTAACAGAGAATAATATCTTGGGTAATCACCTCGTGGTTTTTCCCTTAACAGGGTTTCCACATCAAAATCATTGTGTCATGTGGATTGGTGTTATCTCCATTTCATGGTTATGTTGCATACTATATTTGATGTTGTACTAACTGTTAAGTAAATTCAGAAAGTGGAAATTATTAGGATAACTGATTCACCCCCCCTCTCAGTTATCAACACCTATATCATGTCAAAAACTCTAACATGCGATCGAGAGTCCATCAAGACACAATACCAACATCTCTAAACAAAGGATCAACATGTCAAACTAAAAAGTCATAAACTGACACCTCAACCAAAGACTCAAAAGTCCTCCATGGTGAACTAAGATGTCAACATCTCCAATCACATGAAGATAACCATCTCCTGTCAACATAACTCAAAATGTCAAAGAACTCTCACTACTAAGAGCTCCTCCATGGCACCAACATCCACTGCAGAAGATCATCCATCACTAATGATGAATCCACATCAATGCAAAAGCTCCCACTAAATCATGATACTGAGTTATACATGGCAACAAAGTAACCATCTCCTAAATGAAGATCATCCATGGCCCCAACACAATAAAGGAATCCTGCTATAACATCAACAACTCCCAAAAGGTAAAGTAAAACCACGATCTCCAAACTAAGAAGATAAAACCATCACTGTCTAAAAGCTCACATAAAACCATGTATCCAAGCTATCCATGACATCGTGATAAACATGTTATAGGTCCCAATAATTGACTATCCAAGCTCTCTAATAATTCATCCTCTCATCTCAATGCAACATACCAATGTACACATGACCACATACTAGGCCAACTAACAAAGTCTACATAAACACTGAATCAATCTTGTGGATAAAGACAATCCACATCCAAGTCATCCCACTATAGCCAAGGGGTAGCTAATCCACAAAACTACATAACTCAAATATCCAAAGTGCATGTAACATGCAAACTCATCATCACGTTGGTAACATGCAAAATGAGATATCAAAGATGACAACCTATAGACTCCACTACTCAAACAACAAATCAATGCTAGATTTGATTTTCCAAGCAAGTCCACAACACATGTAACCATATTCAAGGAACTATCAAGCATCTAAGAGATAAGAACAATCCCCTAAAGCTACACCACAACACCACCTGTAATCATGAATTGAACATCATAGCTCATACTTGTTAACCACATACATGATCATGTCGTGCTAATGCAAAAGTGTACATGCATATCCATGGGACCATAATCATCATCAACGTTGTACCTGTACTCAACTCCCACTAAAATGAGACTCTAAGTCTCACACATGTATCAACCATGTCCTCAAACTAGAAGACAACCTGTGTACTTGTCTCCATCAAAGTCCAAACTCTGAAAACACCTGTAAGCCTATATCTAGAAGCACCAAACCTAAAAACCTGCTATACCATGCTGATGGTCTCATAACAACATGCACTCCCACAAGTTTGTGCCCAAAAGACCAGTCGAATGCTCTCATAATCGCACCCTGAATCTCAGGCTCCTACAAGTGATCAAACAAGTACCAATCTCTCTCTGCACACCAAATTACAAATATACATGATCCTATCTATAGTACATAGCAATAGCTCTCCAAGGCCTATCTGAAATCAAAAATTTGATTCAATATGCAAAAGTTATGAGCATAAAACTGTCTCAGAGCAATGTCTGGATTCAGGCACCAAATTCTGACACAAACAACAAAAAATAATAACCAAATTTACATCATTGCATATTTCTCGGAGAGACCTTTCTGACACCTATAAGAAGTCAAAAAATAGATACCATGGGTGAAAGTTATGCCTCCCGGAAGAAAATGTCCTCTGAAGGCTAAAAGGGGACCCCTGGTGGGACCCTGTCCGTACAATGCTGACGTAAGCATGACATCATCATTGATGTCATCATGCTAAATGGACAAGTGGTTTTGACTATGCGCTGGGCTAGCGTCATCATTTCTTTGACCGGTGGACTCCAAAGAAGTTTCAATTTGTTTTAATATTTTCAACTTTCACGGACCTGATGACATTTTAAGGAGCGTTTAAAATTTAATAAAGTCTGGAATAATTTTTTTCCCCACCACTGCCATAACCTTTTTCTGCTTGTTGTAAAGATTTTTAACTACCTAAAAAAATTGTAAATGCCCTTGTAGTTTGTCGCAAGCCTCTATCGACGCCTAGAGTTCGGTCGGCCTCGTCGGTCTGGCACTCAGGACCAGGGGCCAAGGGCCCTCCAGCCCGGCCATGCCGGCCGGGAGCCACCAATCCCCAATGACAGTGTTGATAAGCACTATGGGCCATGCTAATCGACCCTATCATGGCAGGCTAGGGGTACGGGGGTCTGCAGAGCCCAGCCCCAAATATATATATATATATATATATATATATATATATATATATATATATATATTTTATTTTATTTTAATTTTTCAAATCTTACTTTTTTTTGTTCATTTTTTCAAACTATAGTTTTTTTTTACATGCATTTTTTTTAAATCAAAATTTCAAACTATAGGAAAAAAGCATAGTGCAGTAAAATATTTTTTTTCTTTTTGTACCTACAAATCCGTATGGTGGTACAATCAACCTTGGGGGGCTTTAAATTTTTTACTTTTTTCTCTAGTGACCTAAATAGGTTAAATTTTATACCAATCTTTGTCTCTCGGGCCTTCTGAATCCAACAACGAGGTTTGTTTTTGCATAGGAAGTCATTTGTGAAAAATCTCTCTTTGAAATCCTCACGAAGCACATTCAAGAAACCCTTTTTTCCAACTCAGATTTATAAACCCAGATCTGCAAAAAATCACCACAAATCTGCAACCCCAAAGCCCTAAGATTTGCAAACAAAAACTTGCACAAAACCTTCATATCCTATATTTGTCCAAATTCTTTCCTGCATTTTCATGGATTTAGCTTTGCACTACATCTACACAAACAAGGGTTATACCAAAACATGAATCTGTGAAACCCCACAAACTCAAACCATTGTTTTGATAATATGGCTACTAATCTCATAGATTTGCATAACAATGTTAATATAGAATATCTACTGCAACCCACAATTCCTTCCAACAAATTCTCAAGATGGAGGAAAACATCCAAAACCATAATTATATAGATACATCACATGCAAGCACATACAAGCAGGATGCAAGTTCATTAAAGTAAATGCAACTCACATGCAAACTCATGCAAGCCACATGCAAGTCCATGCAAGTCTAGTTGCAAGTATGTACTAATCAATGTTGTCATTGATGTCAACATGTTTGTGTTGCCATTAGTGTCATTTGTGCTCTTGTTTTGTTACTTGATTGTGATGAGTTAGTTTCTTTGTATTGTATTGTATAAGTGCTAAAGATGATAAGAATATATTCCTGATATTGAATATCCAAGTGCTTTTGAGAAAATTTGGTTTATACTGAAGACAAAGTTGTGAAGATGTATTCTAACTTACAGGATACTATCTGAGCTTTTTCTCTGCATTTATTCTATGTTGAAGACTAGAGTGTGAGATTTGGATATTTTTTAGAGAAGTGTTTGAAGATGCTAAATCTAGAATTTTGTGGTCCAGATCACTGTGCAGCAAAAGTTCTATTCACCAGTTTGAAGATTGTGCTTGGCAACATTTGCAATGTGACAGGAAGAAAGTATTTTGCTTTGCATTTCTCTGTAGTTTGGTTTTTGGTCTTGCAGTTTTGGACATATGTTTATAAGGTCCTTATCTATCTTCATTCCAAAGTATTTGTGATTTGGTGCTCCCGAAAGTAAGTTATTGATTAGCAGAGTTCGACAGTATTTGTTGTGAGCAATCTCTGATTTATCTTCAAGTGATATTTGTTGTCTTCAAGTGAGATCTGTTGCAGCTGGATTTGTCAACTCCCAAGTGATTTTCTATTGTTCTTGGATGTCTCCAGATTGTGTTAAAGGCCTATGCTTGATCTGCATGCTATGATGAAGTTCTTGGAAGCGCGTGTCTAAGTATTCTTGGTGTTTGCACAAGATTGGCTAACTTGCATGCTAATACTCTTTGCGGATGTGTTTCGTGGATTGTAGAAGCATGTTGAAGCATGTGAAGATGTATTTGGGTCCAAGCTAAGTCATGAAGTGTTCTTAATTAATTTGATTCGCAAGTTTATTTAGGTCCAGACCTAATTTGAATTATGTATGTTTTTCAACCTTGGAGATTGTTTCAAAGGTTGTAGATTGTATTGCTAACCTTGATGTAAGTTCCAAGGTTGATGATTGGTATAAATAAATGTAATAAATATGTGTGTGGATGTGTAGGGATGTGAAGATGTGAAGTTGAAGGTGTTTGTGTTGTAAGGGCAGAGAAGGTGATCTATATTGCACTTCAATGGAACTAAACTTAGACATGTGGTAGAAGCTATTATATCAGTTCATGATAGTGAGCCACCCTTCAGCAGTGAGCCTGTATACAGTGAGCATCTTTTGGATAGTGAGTCCTTAAGGGCAGTGAGCCTCTTGTTATTGGGTATTGTTACTACATTATATTGTTAGCTAATACTCACTGTGGTTTTTCCCTTATATGTTTTTCCACGTAAAAATCTGGTGTTCATGTGTGTATGGTGTTGATGTGTTTAAGTTTTGTTTATGTACTTCTTGTTTAATCTTCATAATAGATTAAGGGATTAAAGTAAGTGAATGTGAATGTGATCTTGTTTAAGAGAAGTTAAAGTTTTTGATACAACTGATTCACCCCCCTCTCAGTTGTCTTGTGCCTTCAACAATTAGTATCAGAGCGAGGGTTCCTTGGAAGAAAGCCTAACACCTTAAGGTAGATCTAGGATGGCACACAAGAAGGATGTCTCCCTATTTGATGAATCTTCAGAAGATGAATACACTTTTGTCAGCAGTGAAGAACTTAAGGTTGCTCTTTAAGACCTAGAAAGAACTGAAGAAGAAGTCAGAGATCTGAAGGAGAATGTTAAAGAAGTAGATGAATGTATTAGAAAATTAAGAGAGGAAGTCAAGAAGTTCAAAAGAAAAAATAAGGAGATTAGTGAACAATTGAGATTAGCAAATGAAATCTTGGATGATATGAGAGTTCAAGCTAAAGAAAAGGAGAAAGAAGAACAATATCTAAATCTAATGGTGAAAGATAAATCTAAAGAATGTACAAAGCTTGAAAAAGAAGTTGTGAACCTGAAGTGAGATTTGGAGAAGGCAAAGAGCTATGAAGAAAAGTTTAAGATAAGTTATACAAAACTTGATGAGATGATTGCCAGTCAGAAGAGCCTTGATGACAAAGAAGGCTTGGGATTTGAGAAAGGTGAAAGTTCCAAATCAGGTTAAACAGTGAATGCTAAGAAGAAGAATGACAAAGGCAAGCATATCAAGAATCAAAAGATTAAATCTAGAAGACCTCTGGTCAGACAACCAAATGCTCAAAGGTATGCATCTTTCAATGGTTTTTGTCATTTATGCAATAAGTATGGACACAAAGCAATAGAATGTAGAAGTAGAAGCAATCAAAATGTTCCATCCTTCTCTGGTCAATGCTTCACATGTAATAAAATTGGTCATAGAGCTACTGTATGTAGAAGTAAAGTGAGTCAGAACTCTATTAGGTGTTTTGCATGCAATAAAATAGGACATAAAGAAAATGAGTGTAGGAATTAAAGAATGAACGACCATAACTATGGTAGAATGACTCAACCCTTCAATGATTACTGTTATACATGCAATAGATTTGGGCACAAATCTAACCAATGAAAATCCAGAATGAATGAAAGGAATGCTGGTCAGAGGAATGTTGTGTGCTATAATTGCAATAGGACTGGACATATTACAAGATTATGCAGAAGCAAAAACATAAAGAAGGATAATTTAGTAGAAATGAAGAAACCAATGCAAAAGGTTGATTCGATAGAAACCAAGAAGGAGATGAACAAGATATGGATCAAGAAGGAAGTAAATGAAGTCAAGGATGAGTTTGTGCTAGAGTTTGGTGCAAAAAATTCCTCTAGGAAGTGAATTGAGAGCTTTGGCTCAAGGGGAGCTTTAATGGAAATCTTTTCTTCTCTGCCAAAGAAATGGTGTTGATGCCTCAGCACGAAGTGATAAGGTTAAGGATTAGCAACAAAGGATTAAGACAGAGGATAAAGGAAGAGTTGTGTAGATTAGCTTGGTTGTGTAATAAAACTTGATCAGGAAAGAAGATAGGTTATGAATTTTGGCTAAGTATCTATCTAGTAAAATCAAGTTGCAGTGTTACAGTATTTTGGTCTGCATTGGTCTGCTGTTGAAGATATTGCTCGACAGTTCTGACATATGATTATTAATCATTGGTTATATCTACTTCCAGAAGTTTGTCTAATTTTGATAATTGGCTTGAGAATAATGAGTAATAGAAGTTTGAGTTGACATAACACAATTGTTTCTAGTACAGAGCAGTTTTCATGATGATTGGAAGTATTTGATGAACTCATAGGCGAATGGATATAAATCAGATGAGTCTTCAAGTAGTGAAGAATAAATAGATGAAGAAAGTATAGGTTCAAGAAGCTCCAGAAAGGATTCCTAAGACCCCTAGGGTTTGTGTAGAAGCACCAAACTGAAGACCAGATCATTGGTGATAAGAGCAAAGGTGCATTGACAAAGAAGAAGAATCACAGATGTACAAGTAAATCTTTGTTTACTTTCAAAGGATGAACCTAAGACAATTACTGAAGCATGTGTAAAGATGAGTTTTGGATCAAGGTAATGGGAGAAGAACTAATTCAAATTGAGAAGAACCAGACTTGGGAACCTGCTCCTAGATCTATAGATAAGAATGTGTTTGGAACAAAGTGGGTTTTCAGAAAAATGGAGAAGTGGTAAATAAAGATAGACCTATATGCAAAGGCTATTCACAAGTTGAAAGTATATGTTTTTAGGTGACTTATGCTCCAGTGGAAAGAATTGAGGCCATCAAAATTTGTAGACATAAAGCTTTTTAAAGTATATCCAATGGATGTGAAGAATTCTTTCTTGAATGGCAGGTTGAAGAAGACATTGTTTTATCTAGACTAATGATGACTATCTCTCAAGGGGAACTGGTAGTAGTGACTGATGATAGGAGGAGCCTATAGAAGAAATGTTACAAACAAATGAGTGTTGATCTAAGGAAATTATTGGCTATATGTGTTGTCATTGATTATCATAATATGCATTGTTTTCATAAGTTGTCATGAAGAATGATAAAAGATGAGATGTCATGTTCCCAAAGAAGAAGGAAAGTTTAATGGTTGGATGTCATACCCTGATTTGTGTAGAGTCTAGTCTAAATTGTTGAGAAGAAAAGATATGTTACTTTGAAAGTGTTAGTTTGTCCTGAGATCCACTAAAATATGAGTAAGAGTTGATATAGTTTGATGAGTACTCCTAAGGTGAAGATATTCAGAGAAGTTAAGAACAAGTGCAAGTATGTGCAGTGGAAAGAGATGTGTTGCCCTTTTCTCACATTTATTCTATGTTGAAGACCAGAGTGTGAGATTTGGATATGTTTTAGAGAAGTGTTTGAAGATGCTAAATCTAGAATTTTGTGGTCCGGATCACTGTGCAGTAGGAGTTCTATTCACTAGTTTGAAGACTGTGCATGGCAGCATTTGTAGTGTGACAGGGAGAAAGTATTTTGCTCTGCATTTCTTCATATTTTGGTTTTTGGTCTTGTAGTTTTGGACATATGTTTATAAGGTCCTTATCTATCTTCATTCCAAAGGATTTGTGATTTGGTGCTTCTAAAAGTAAGTTATTGATTAGCAGAGTTCAACAGTATTTGTTGTGAGCAGTTTGTGATTTGTCTTCAAGAGATATTTGATGTCTTCAAGTGAGATCTATTGTGGCTGGATTTGTCGATTCCCAAGTGATTTTATGTTGTTTGTGCATGTCTCCAGATTGTGTTAAAGGCCCGTGCTTGATTCACAAGATATGATGAAGTTCTTGGAAGCGTGTGTCTAAGTATTCTTGGTGTTTGCACAAGATTGACCGACTTGGATGCTAACACTCTTTGCGGATGTGTTTCATGGATTGTAGAAGCATGTTGAAGCATGTGAAGATGTATTTGGGTTTGAGCTAAGCCATGAAGTGTTCTTCCTTAATTCATTTGATTTTCAAGTTTATTTAGGTCCGGACCTAATTTGAATTATGTATGTTTGCCAACCTTGGAGATTGTTCCAAAGGTTGTAGATTGTATTGCCGACCTTAGTGTATGTTCTAGGGTTGATGATTGGTATAAATACATGTAATAAATATGTGTATAGATGTGTGGGGATGTGAAGATGTGAAGTTGAAGGTGTTTGTGTTGCAAGGGCAGAGAAGGTGATCTGTATTGCACTTCAATGAAACTGAACTCAGGCATGTTGTAGATGCTATTATATTAGTTCATGGTAGTGAGCCACCCCTCTTGGCAGTGAGCCACCCCTGGGCAGTGAGCCACCCTTCGGTAGTGAGCTTGTATGTAGTGAGCATCTTTTGGATAGTGAGTCCTTATTAATGGCAGTGAGCCCTAAGGTAGTGAGCCTCTTGTTATTCAGTATTGTTACTACATTGTATTGTGAGCTAATACTCACTGTGGTTTTCCCTTATATGGTTTTCCACGTAAAAATCTAGTGTTCATGTGTGTATGGTGTTGATGTGTTTAAGTTTTGTTTATGCACTTCTTGTTTAATCTTCATAACAGATTAAGGGATTAAAGTAAGTGAGTGTGAATGTAATCTTATTTAAGAGAAGTTAAAGTTTTTGATACAACTGATTCACCCCTCGTCAGTTGTCTTGTGCCTTCAACAAGTCTGTGCAACACACATGCAACTCCATGCAAGCCATGAAAAACCTTAAAGCTATGATACCACTTGTTAGGAATTTACAAGAAGATCAAACCAATTCCACATAACCCAAAGGAGATAATGATGCATACAATATTACACATTTACCATAATACAAAGATCAATAAACAATCAATAAGATAACACAAGATATACTCTAGGAAATCCCTCATTGAGGGAAAAAGATATTACAATACACTTATAGAGTCTCTATGAACACCTTTGAAACATTAAGCTCCTCTAATGCATCCTCCATGTATCCAAGCATGAATCCACACATCCCATGCCATGCTTTACAGTATGCACTCACAAGAGAAAACTCAATATAATGATAACCTCTCACACAACCTACAAAATAAGAGCCAACCCAAACCACTAACCATGTGCTTGCTTTTATAGACTCAAGCTCTCACAAATACAACTTGTGGTATTAGATAAAACCAATGTAACTCAAAACCATGAGCACAAAACCATTGCCCCAAAATTAATTAATTTGCACAAATAATAAATATTTTCCTTATGTTTCCCAATGCCAAATACAACTTTTACAAGTAGCACCAAATAAATATTTAATGTGGCTAAAAACATCAATTAAGACGATCCACAAAAGAATATTTATTTTACATAATTAAATTAATTAATGTTATGCAAGGTGAACAACACCTTTTTCCCAACAGTTTCAATAGTGTCCTACAGAGAGATTCAAAGGATGTGTGATTTATCTCAATGAGTGAAGTATGAATATACTTCCTCACATTTCTACATATAGGACATCCATTGGAATGAAAGAGAATGCTCCTTGAGGGTCCACCTCCATAACCTTAAATAGGCACTTCTTATACTTAGGGCATGGATTGTGTTCTACATCAATGAGAGTAGGAGTGACCATGATTTCTTATTACTCTACTTCTTTGTTTACCTCCAATTTGCTTTTGTTGACCAAAATTTTCTTCACTTCTCTATTTTAGCTCATATTCTTTCTTTTGATTGATATCTCACGAATTGCTTTTCACACTTTAGCAAATTTATTACAAGTGAGTTATTCATTCTATGCTAGTTTTATAGATGTTTAATGCCATGCTTTTACATGTATTTCTCTTCACCTACATAGTTCTTCCTTCTAGTCTTCTCATTGAATCACTTCTATGTCTTTACTTGGCTATCATACTATCTCTCCTTATGCTTTATTATTATACATGTGTTACACTTTTTTCAATTTGTATTTCTTATGTTCCTTCATAGTAATGTTTCAATCAGACTGCATTGTTAATATTACCCTTCAATGGTTCATATTGTATTTTTTTAGATTGACGACTCCTGATTCAAATATTTCTACAATCTTGTATGGTCCTAACCAACACATTTTCAACTTCACCTATTTATTGGATTTTCTATCATATAGAAGAACCATGACACCAATTTGAAAACAAACAACACAAATTTATATCATGCCAAGCCTTTTGGCACTTCCTTTCCAAACTTTGATGATAAGATGCTAACAACCTTTTCTCATCCAATTTCTCTGGTTCCTTCAATCTTTCCTTTAGATATTCTTCCTCATTCAATTGCACCTTAGTATCCAATTTTAAGTTGGGTACAATATATTGCATGGATAAAGATACATCGGTTCTATTACTAGTTAAAATGAGTAGAACCTAGTTAGTGTTTTGTAGGTTGTCCTGTAATCCCATAATACCACTAGGATCTTAATGTCCTAGTCTATAGTGTTATTGTTGCACATTTTGGTAAGTGTAGTTCCTATAATCTTATTGAGAGCCTCACTTGCTCTATTTTCTTGAGGGTGATAAGGGATACTTCAGTTGTGTGTGATCATAAATATGTTTAAGAGTTATGCAATTGTCATATTTGTAAAGTGTTTTCCTTGATCACTTGTTATACTAAGAAGAACATCCTAGTTTTTCCTACATCTCAACCTTGCCTTTATAATCAAGGTCTCTCTTTGTACATCTCATGCAATGTAGTGTGTATCAATTCAAGCTTTTCATCTTGTGTATTTTATGCATCATTATTCTTGGCAATAAAAAATGTTGTTATTGCTTTTCTCTCTTGTTGCAGACATACTTATACGATATTGGATGGGAGATGTATGGTGTCTTGGTAATCATGGTTATGCTTTGATACCATGTAAGAGTTGCCAATGGACTCAAGGAAGCCTAGGATCACCTACAGTCAAAACAACCTTCCACAACAAGAGAGAAAAGCAATAACAATTCTTTATATTGCCAACATAAAATACACAAGATGCAAAGCTTGACTTGATACACACTACATTGCATGAAATGTACAAAGAGACACCTTTCTTATAACCTTCCACAACAAGAGAGAAAAGAAATAATGACACTTTATATTGCCAAAAATAATGATGCATAAAATATACAAGATGCAAAGCTTGACTTGATACACATTACATTTCATTGAAATGTACAATGAGATACCTTCCTTATATAGGCAAGGTTGAGAGGTAGTATAAGGCCGACATAGACACAAATAATAAATGTGACAAAGGCCAACATAGACACAAATAATAAATGTGACAAAGGCCGACATAGAAAACTAGATAAATGACAATTAAAGGATAATAAGATGCCTTCTAGATGACACAAATATTAAATGTCCTAACCACCTAAGTAAACTTAACATGTGAATAGGTCCTAATATAAAACTAGTTAGGTAATATACCCTATTCACACCAACATCCCCCCGTAAGTGCAACATATGGAGAAGTAGACAAATGAAAAGATGCAAGGATGGGTCTTGAATACAAGGCCATAGGTACCCACATACAAACAATCTCGCACAAATGGAGAAAAGGAGAAAAATCCGTAGGAAAAAACCCCTCTCCAAAAGACAAAAACACATGAAATGCTCTCTATAGTATGAGAAGAACAAAACCCCATGTGAGGAAAAAGTCTGAAAGGAAATGAGTTCATCTTAGAAAAAACATCTAAGAATAGTAGTGTCTTCGGTAGATTTAAATTTCTTTAGATTGCCTCAAAAACACGTACAACTATGCCATAAAGCAGAATCAGACATAGTTCATTTCCCACCATTAATCCTAATGAGAAAAGTTCATGCAAGTTCAACTAGTTTTGACAACATGTAGAAAATAGAATCAACAAAAGAATCATAAAGCATGAGAGGATAGAAGATATGAACACATAGATTTACATGGGGAAAACCCTTATGGGTAAAAGACCACACACTCCAAAAGCATTAGACCCATTGTATTATTCAATAACCAAGATACACAGGTACAATACAATTACATGCTCTAAGCCTTTTCACAGAGATTAACATCCTGTTCCATCTAGAGAAACTCTGATAGCATAATTCCCCTATATTCAATCTCTCTGATCAATTGAACAAATCGATGATCACACAATTACAATGTAGGTTGTTGTCATCTGGTTACAAACTAACCATCCATTCTACATTCCATGCTACACTAGAAACCAGTCTATTCAATTCCTGTAGGCAAATGGTCACAATTCAGTTTAACTATCAAAGACACGTCAAATTGTCGATGGGACTTCATTCAAGCTCTCCCCGAATTCTCAAAGTCACATCGATATCCACGTTATCTGCCAAATAACCCAATCAAACATCCTCAGTCAACATCATCCAATCCCCGCTCTCTCGCTTAGCACCGGCCATGTCCCACCAAGGCACCCACAGAATGGTGGGTTACACAGTTCAATATATCGCCATATCAATGGACTAATATATCATCTCCCACCGATATAAGGATGTCACTTCGATGAAGATCATAATGATCCATGTGGTCCCCACTACCATGTTATATCCAACTTCCAACTCATCAGCATATCGTAATGTCTGTTCGACACGATTGCATCGAAATATCGAAGGGACTCTGTGATGACTCCCTCCATTATTGACATGTCCCTTTGATGAAGCTTTAGACAACCCATCAAAATGTCGAAGGGGCTGTTCATGAACTCTCTCTGACATTGGTCTGTTAGTTTGATGAAACACTTAATGACAAACCATGGAGGTCATTAGAACATCGAGGAGACTAGCTACTTTGTCCCACCGAAAATTCTCTGTTACCTCGACAAGCCAGAACCTGTAGCCTCCTTGCCAGTAAGTTTTAGACAATATTTCTCAGCATTCTCCCACTTGACAAAGAACTTACAGGCTCCCAAACAATGCTCAAAGTCACTGTATCAGCCAAGACACCTACAACAACATCCAAGATATCCACCATCTCAGGCAACAGTTCTAGCCATCCTCCACAGGAAAGAAATGAGCCATGGTGAATATGCACCAGTCTAATCCAAGACATCTACAGTAGATCCAAATGATAGCAAAGAATACAAAATACTGCCACCACTCCATTGTGCTCACAAGCTATGCAGAAGCATCAACAACATTAACTTCAAAGCTTTAACCTGAACACAACCATGAAGTCATCCTCCAAAGACAAGATAGAACATCAGCTAGAGCAACAACTAGAAAACTTAATGCTCCCATCCAACTGAACAAAACCCACGCGACTAAAAATAACACACACAACAAGTGCTAATACATCCAATCACCTATACCTCAAAGATATCTAAAACATAGTAAACTAATGCCATAAACATATACACCCATAAACTACAATCATAAACTCCATGTACAAACCTATCAAAGAACATACACATCCAAGATCTCCCACTGCATGGGTAATGCAAATCTAAAAAAGATCAAGGCATACCAAGTCTACCAATAGCATCATATAGAAAGTGTAAACAACAACATGTAGTACCAAGGAACCATCCACAATGATATGCAAAACCTATAATAACAACTCTCTCCACAAGTCTCCATAGCTCTCCCAAGTTCTCCACACCTAACCAAGGAAAGAGATGAATGACCCTCCATGTCATCACCCAAGAACATAAGTGAAAACACATGACCACAAGCTAGTGATCACAATAGCTCCAATCAAACCTCAAACCAATGTAATGCGAAACCAACCATCCAAGAAGATAACTAGGACAAAAAGAGAAACTCGACACATCATATACCTATAGAAAATCCTCCTACGTACACCTCTAAGTGTTAACTATGTCAAGTATGATCTCCTCCATAAAACCCCAAAGCATAACAACACCCAAAAATGTTCAATCTCAAGAGATCAAACACAACATATGTAACATGTAACTACATGGATGTAAGCTTCTCAAAGAAGATCAAACTACTCCATTTCCCATCTTAGGAAATCAGCCCATAAACTATCTCCTAATAGTCCTCATCAATGAATGATATCTCAAACTTAAATGCACAAGGAGATAACCATACCAAACATCCCTCAAATGAATCCTCCAGAACTAACTACATAGCTCAAGATCCATATCTATGAAAGATAAAGCATATAGACTCATGCTAAACCATCCTCAAATGAGTCTCCATAATCAATGACCATGAATCAACTCAATCCTATGAGAACCAAAGCACGAAACATTATACATCCAAAAGATATAATGGGCAAATACCTTTCAACTAATAAACTGTTGAGTAGACCAAGAGTGGGGAATGAGAATGCTCCTCCAATATATGCAAGCCATCATGACTTCTTCAAAAGCAATCTCAGCATAGGTTTCTGTTGAACTCACATCCAACCAAGGTGTAGGCTCCTCAGACTTTCTGTTGAAATCTCATCAAGGGTAACCATCTCAACAACACTTTTCTCATCTTAAGAGAAATATAGCCTCACCTTATTCTCCATGTATCCATGAGCACCTGCAAACAATCATCTCATGCTAAACTCCAAATTTATCACTGCATCATCATGAAGTTCTTAGGCATATGACCAATGCACCCAAAACATAGAGAATCACTACACCACTGTCAAAGCTCCAATCATTTGAATCAGGAACTTGTCATGCCATCATGATCTTACCATCCCCCTTAGGAGATTCCATGCTCCAAGTGAACATAGCATGGTTTCAAGAGAAATGTATCATGCCAAAACTCTAATGCACAATCAAGAGTATACCATGACATAAAACAAACAAACTCTAAATCAACATCACCTGTTAAGCACTGACACCTCAACCAAAGACTCCATGAGTCCTCCATGGCTCCAAGATGTTACACATCTTCAATATCATGAAGATGACCCATCTCCAAATAGTATCCATGCAAATCTGAAAGAACCCTTCTGTAGCAATAGGATCTAAGAGCTCCTCCTAGTAACATCTGCAACACTTAAGAAGATCATCCATCACCAACTGATGAATTTACATCACTGCCAAAGGTCCCACTGCGATACTGAGCTTATCAAGGCATCATGATAACCATCCTCTCAATGAAGATAATCCATGGCTCTAACACAATCTAATTCTTCACCTACAATATCAGTAGTACAAAAGAATAAAGTAGAACCAAGATCTCCAAGTCAAGAAGATAAAACCATCATTGTCAAAAGCTCACACAAAACTATGTAACCAAGCTATTCATGATATTGTGATTCACATGCTACAGGTCCCCCTTAACCGACTAACCAGGTACTCTACACCATCCATTCTCTAATCCCAAAGCAACCACACCAATGCACAAGTGACCATAGACAAGGCTAGCTAATAAGGCTGCATAAATACTAAATCAATCTTGTGGATATAGACAATCCACTTCCGAGTTATCCCACTGCAATCAATAGGCTATACATACCTACAAAACTGCATAACTCGTAGATCCAAGACACTGAAACATGCAAACCCATCATTTCACTACTAATCAGAAAAATTGAGATTCAAAAAGAATAGTCATGTAGACCAACTGACTTAGGCAACAAATCATACACAAATCTGATTCGCCAAACAGGTCCACAACTCGAGCACCATAGTCAAGAATCCACCAAGCATCACCACATAAATGTTGAGTGACTAATCATGTTCCAACACTCCTATGTAGAGAAACCATCTCACCTCCTCACACCAAGTACAGAGCATGCATGAAAAACTACAACTATCTCATCTAGAAACACCCCAAAAGCTAGGGTCTAGATAATAGATTACTAGCAGCTCCATAAAACCACAAGTTTTTCTTGACCGTGCAAAACCTGAAAAACCACTGTGTTTGAAAAACACCCATGCACACCCATATCCAATTCATAGTTGGATGACCCAAAAGTCTGCATACAACCATAATAGTTAAACTAGAACAATGGAATATCATGAATATGCATAACCATAGATTAATTTTTAGGAAAAACTATAAAACCCTTAGATCCAAAGAACATGAATCTGATCCATGCAAGTACAAAACATCCTTAAAAGGAAACAACAGTTTAGGAACTTTAGGCCCATATCAAGCCAACTCCAAAACCACCAAAATGCACATGTATCCAAGAGAGTTTGGTTATTACAGAAGCTTTCAGATCATCCAATGATCAACTCCATAGCTAAATGCAATCGGAGTAACAAAAATAATGCCTTCCAATACCAAGAATAAACACCTAGCATAAGCACATTACTCCATGGCTGAACAACACAAGCTTCTCCATATCACCAGGGAGCCTCTCACATAGACACCCAATATGAAAGCTTTGCTGCAGCACAACCACAAAGCAAAAAATCCCACCCCATGCATCAGGATTATTTCGTTGTCAACTAGGAGCCTCAGACCACATCATTTCAATATGACCAGCTCCAGTTTCTCCATCTTCACCATCCTTCAAGCTGTGTGTTATCTCATGAAATTTAAACATATGAGCAATCACCTTCCACTCACCATAGGATCAATCATCAGCTGATTCCTTCTGATTTCCTCAAGCTTGCCAAACTAAGAAATCTTCACAAAAGGAATACCCAGAACCAGAAACACCAAGAATAAACAAATCCTAGAAGAAGGCTCTGATACCAATTGAAAGGAAATGAGTTCATCTCAGAACAAACATCTAAGAAGAGAAGTGTCTTTGGTAGCTTTAAATTTCTTTAGATTGCCTAAAAAACTTGTACAACTATGCCACAAAGCGGAATCAGACATAGTTCATTTCCCACCATTAATCCTACTGAGAAAAATTCTTGCAAGTTCAACCAGTTTTGACAACATGCAGAAAATAAACTCAACAAAAGAATCATAAAGCATGAAAGGATAGAAGATATGAACACACAGATTTATGTGGGGAAAACCCTTACATGTAAAAAATCCCACACTCCAAAAGCATTAGACCCATTGTATTATTTAGTAACCAAGTATACATAGGTACAATACAATTGTAGGCTCTAAGCCTATTCATAGAGATTAACATCTTGTTCCATCTAGAGAAACTCTGGTAGCATAATTCCCCTGTATTCAATCTCTCTAATCAATTGAACAAATTGATGATCACACAGTTACAATGTAGGTTGTTATCATCTAGTTACAAAGTAACCATTTGTTCTACATTCCATGCTATACCAGAAACTAGTTGATTTAGTTCCTATAGGCAAATGGTCACAATTTAGTTTAACTATCAAAGACAGATCGAACTGTCGATTGGACTTTATTCAAGCTCTCCCTAAATTTTCAAAGTCACATTGATATCCACATTGTTTACCAAATCAACCAGTCAAACATCCTCTGTCGACATCATCCAATCCCCGCTCTCCCGCTTAGTATCGGCTAGGTCCCACCAAGGCACCCGTGGACTGGCAGGTTACACAATTCAATATATCACCATTTCGATGGGACAATATATCGTCTCTCACCGATATAAGGATATCACTTTGATGAAGATCATAATGCTCCATGTGGTCCCCACTACCATGTCATAGCCAATCCCAACTCATCGGCATATCGTAATGTCTGTTTGACACAGTTGTATTGTAATATCGAAGGGACTCTATGATGATTCCCTCCGATATCGACATGTCCATTCGATGAAGCCTCAGATGGTCCATCAGAATGTCGAAGGGACTATTCATAAACTTCCTTCGACATTGATCTATCAATCTGATGAAACACTTAATGCCAAACCATGGAGGTCATCAGAACATCAAGGAGACTAGCTACTTTGTCCCATCAGAAATCCTCTTTCAGCCTAACAAGTAAAAACCTAGAGCCTCCTTACTAGTAAGTTCGATAAAGTCCCCTATATAAGAGAGAAGAAGAGAGACCAAGTAGCCCCCCCTCAATGTAGAATCTCTTGCATTGATGGTAGATGCTCGATAATGAATGCTGAAGATGATCTAAGACCGCTGAATAACATTCCTCCTCTTAGAAAGAAATAAGACCAAAGATGTATTTAGGAAGTCTTCCCATTCCTGAAAGGAATATGAAGGAAGAAAAGTCAAAATATATGGTCTCTGAAAACTACTCAGGTGTCGCCATGTTGATGCCAAAAGATGCCACAACCAAAATTAGGAGTCCCAAGCCTAACTGATGAAAGTGACAATCTAGAACCAAGTGGAAACTAAAATAGAATAGGATCTAAAGAGAAAGATGGTGTGACAACAGGCATGCTATAACTATCATCAAAGAGGAGAGAGAACCTCTCAAATGTGTTCTCCAAATAAAAAATGTGAGACTCCACAAACAAGAATGATATGTCTGATAAATAGGAATCCCAATCAAGAAGACTGAAATGATCCTGTTGCAAAGAATCATTGGAAGCCATACATGAAACAACACTAGATTCAAATAGAGTAACAGGTGATGAGGGAGGAGATTAGATCTCAATGAATGTCATCAGATTACACTGTTCATCCCCAAATGATTTGTCCACACAAGATGGCTTAGTATGAACATGTGATTTAACTGCTAATGCTGGATTGCATGAAGTCTTTGAAGGAGGAGTATCAGGAGAAGTCTATGTCATCTGGAAATTCAAGTTCTTCCCACTCATCAAGCTTCATAGCTATTTGAAAATCATATGGTAGAAAAACATCAAGAGGTTTTAAAAAATTTGCAATAGGATCCTCTGGAAATGGAGACTCATCCAAGTCACCATACATCTCCCAAAGTTTGGTCCAATGAGTATGAGGGGAAGAAATCCATGTAAATGTACTCATTATGTCAAAGTCAACATTGAAACCAATACATGCTGCTACATAACAATTCTTTTAATACCATGCCATACGTTTATCAAATGATTCAGGTTGAGGAACAAGTTCATAGAGATAGGGCATAAGATTTATCCATTTGAAATGTTTCAGCATACCATCTCACCAAGACTTATAGTTCCCTCTTTTTAATTCAATTATAGATGGATGCTTTGTGATACCCATTATTACTCCTTAAATGTAGTCACACACAAGACCAATAAAGAGATTGAATCCAACAAAAGCATGAACACCAAGAGACCCCCCATTTTTCACTCAATAAAGAACCCCCCAACAAAATATGATCATGGCACTTTATACTTAGGGCTTGATTACAATTGCCACAAGCCAAAATAACAAAGTGGTCTTTTGATCTTAGTGCATGCAAATGCCAAAATAGGCCTTAAATTGAAAGTACAATGTCTATGCAGAATTGGATCAAAATAAATAAATATCTAAGAAGTACTTAGAAAATTATGCACTTTCAAAAAAATTCACCAAAAAATGTTACCGTATAAGCCCAAACAGAGCCCTGGAAGTTTCCAAAACGAGAACTACTTAGCAACAACAATGAAGATCTCTAATTTTTGGAAAAACTAGGAACCAAAACCAGAATATCATTACACCACTATGAAGCCTACAAAATTTTGGCCCAAAATAGAAAAAAATTCTTGAAAAATGGAGCAAATATGAGCAAGTTACAAGCCTTTGAAGTTTGACTACAAAATCAAAAACTACATTGGAGGAGGGGCAGGATTAGGGGAAGACAAATGATGATGTCACAGTGATAAAATATTCTCAAATCTAATGGAATATTCCTTAGAAGACCGAAACCGCTCTCCAAAATTAGAAAATCACCAATGTAGTCAGCAAAAAAGGCTTTCAGGCAAAAAAGATGGTTTAACGGTGTATTACTTGCCAGTTTTCTAATCACCACTGGTTAGTTGTGTATATCCATGGGGTGGAGGATATGGTAGGGGGGCTTGCGCCAAGTAGCACCTCAGAGTGGTCCCGTACACCTGCATGGGTAGCAGATCCAAGGTACCTTATGTAGGGGTACCATACTCTGTGGTACCTGTTGACGTAGGTACCCCCTGCAACCCTTTTTATCCATAGAATAAATAAATTATGTACAAATAAAGAAATTGACCAATGATTAAAATATTTACTTGGAAAACGAATGAAGCATGAAAGATTCTATTGACATAGTGCGACAATGACCCAGTACGACTTGTCAGATCTGTATGGTGTATGAATTTTTTGGCGAAGATTCCTTCAAACCCTCCAAAAATGGCCAAATTTTTTCTGTCACCAAAAATATAAGTGTTATATGTCAAAAAACTTAGAATGAGCCTTCCGGATGCAATGGTGTAGTTTGTTTTGTACCACGATGCACCAAAAAATATTTATTGGTAGAAAATCTTGAAAAAGAGGGAAGGAGATCGCAGTTATAAAGCTCTGATACCATGGTTTTTTTTATGGAGATCATCCACAAGATCATTTTGCTACCTCATATGGGAGCATGAGCCTTAGGCTGAATGTATTCAGCTGAGTGCCATGTAAGAGTCAATGGTGGACTCAAGAAGGCCCAAGAGCACTCGCAATCACAACAACCTTCCACAACAAGAGATAAAACAACATTGCCAAGAAATGGTGCAGAGTTTGACTTCACACAATTGAATTGAGGATATACAATGTGACACCTCCCTTATATAGGAAAGATGGAATGATAGGACTTGGACACAATTAAATGTAGGCCAACATAAACACAATATTAAATGACAACTAGAGGATAATCTGCCTTCTAGATGACACCAATAATAAATGTCTTAGACACAACTAATAAATAAAGCATATACTTGTAAGATGACACGTGTCGTAGTGCTATTACATGAGACAACTAATGTAAAACTATTAAATGCACATAGTTGTACATTATTAAATGCTCCAAAAGACACTATGTAAACTTAAGAAGACTAGTGTGAAGAGGACCTAGTAATGACTAGCTAGGTAAAGTTTCATTTTACACTAACACCCCCCCTAAGTGTAACTTAGGGAGAAGCAAACAAAACATGAATGCATGAATGAGTCCCAGCTACTAGGTCATGTTAGGTACTCATGAACAAAATAGAGAAAACCACATGGGACAAAACTCCTCTCCAAAAGTGTGAATGCATGTAAACAAACATGTACAAGTGATAGACTAAGGGATGGAAGGAGGACTCAAGATCCCCCTAGGACTCCATCCAACACAAATATACAATCAAATAAATCCTCATAGGAGAGAATGTATGAGAGACAATGGATACTCCCTGAATGAAGAACCTCCAGTGCCAAAGGTGAATGCAGGAACAAGGATGTACAAAAGTGTCCAAGACTGGCAACAACATGTCTTCCCTTGGGAAGAAACAAGTCCACTGGCTGATGTAGAAGAAACTCAAAATATAAAAAAAGAACCAAGGAAGAATGCCTCAAAAGATGTGATGCCTCTGAAAACTACTCACATGTCTCCAACCTCAAATGTGCAACCCCAATGAAGAAAGATGCATCACCCTGTGAAAAATGATGAAAAATAATCTCAGAAGATAATAAATATTGGACAATAGTACTGCTAAAACTGTCATCAAAGAGGAGAGATAACCCCTCAAGTGTGTCCTCCAAATCATCAAAGTGAGTCTCCATAAACAAAGTTGAAATACCTGTCAAATACTCATCCCAAAAAGTTATATCTAAAAGAATAGAAACATCCTATTGAACTTAAGGAACAACCTTTGAAGTAGTAGGAGATAGAGGAGATGAAGGTCCAATACTAGTCTAAAGAACTCCAAAGATCAAGTGACCAACCCCCTCCTGTGCACTACCCACACTCAATGTTGGAGTGTGTGTCTCAAAAAAATTGGTATAATAAGGAATAAAATGAGAAAAGGTATAAAGGTGAGAGTATGTATCAGCTCTACCAATTATAATGACATCACCACTCTTGGCATCTCAAATGTACACTGAATCAGGTGTGTGTTGGTGTCCTAGCTGATTGTCCAAGTTCCCCTAAAAAGTTGTCATCTTCTATCCACCAGGACCTTAGGTCAGTGGCCAACGAACAAGAGACAAACTCTATGTCTCCTCTGCACTTCATGTTCTGCAAGACCTAGGGGGGTATTCCCTTACTCAATACCCATATGGGAAATCCTGACTGTAACTAGGCATTGACATTTTAGAAGATAAATCCTCTCTATTGCAGACCAAAACTGTGAGATAAATGCAAAGGGGCTGGCTTTGGATCTTACTTCAGTTGTGAATCAAAGGATTTGGAACCTAAATCTTACTCCTATAATCCTAAAGTTTAGGGTTTTGAAATGTTTTAATTTTATGTATTTGCCTACTAGATTAGGGTTTGATTCATAAACTTAATCCAAGCCTTTGATCGGTGCCTATCCAAGGGTATGGAGTCCAACTTAAAATATGTAAATAACTTTCCATAAACCAAGCAAATATATAGATTTCAAAGGGTTTTTATTTCTTGCCTTGTAGAGAACTCCCAAGATTAAGTATTCCTATTAACTCTACGTAAAAATATCCCTGTTATCACACATATTTCCCCATATTTGAATTAAAGCATTTTAATCTATTCCTTAAACAGAAGCAAGAAATCAAACATGTAGTACAACAGATATGCACCCCAGAATTTAGAAAACCCTTAGTTACTTCATTCAAAAGAAAGATGTAGATAACAAAACGAGACAGTCAATAGAAACACATGCACAGAACATTGCTCATATAATTCAATCTGAAACTAATAAATAGCTTATAGAAAACACATACATACATTAAAATGAAACTCACAACACCATGGAGAGAGCAACTAGTCAAAATTCTGTATTACTTTCACTCCTCAAAATCCCAATCCTCCAACAACCTTTTCAAAGTGAGGCTACCGGTTCTTTATAGACATAGAACTTGACACCCAACATTTAATACATTTGGTTGGATAGGTGAGTTTACAATACAAAGCACCGCTCAGGGGCACTAGAGTATTAATTACATAGAGCATAGAGAAAAGATAGAAAATAATTTATCATGAGTACAATTGATTGGAGGAGCCCAGCCACACATTAATACATAGGAGAAGGTAGCTGCTTGTTCACCTCATGCACATTCATCCATACTTCTCTATCCATTCGACATATGACTTCTTTGATGGCCATTAGAATGAGATCAAATTTGATATCTTATCATTGTGTCCTGTGTACTGTGCATCCATCAGGATCTTTGCTTCCTTGCATAATAGTTCAAAATTTATTTCCAACACATGTAGCTTGTCTAAAGTTGAGCTCAAAATTTTCAAATTGGGGTCCCCATCAGTACAATAGGTAGATATCAACTGGACAACATTGCTATTGAAGTCAGATCTCCACTTGTTAAGACTTTTCACCTTCTCATCAACCTCCAATATGCTCAACATTATTTTCTTATCTATCTTTTCAAGAAATTGCTTCTTCTCACCTAACACCTTATCTAGCTTCAGCAGAAAAGATATGACCTCCTTAAGAATTAGAAGCATATCTAGTGTCAGTTTCATTTCAGGTGGCCCCTCTGTATCAAATCTTGAGCACCTGTGCAGGTCTCTCAATTCACCTGTCCTTTGCAGCCACACTCTCTTCATAGCCTTGAGGCTTTCTTTGTTCATGTTTGTCAAGGGCAACTCTTAAATTTGCATAAGACCTCCATGTCTCATCCACCCTTTCGAAAACCTTGGTCACTCTATGATTGATCAAGTTAGTTCACATCTCCTTGACTGAATTTTTCTTATCCTCTTTCAATCTTTTCATTTCCTCCTTCAATTCTCTAATTTCTGCTAGCAGGGGCTCAGTGTCAGCTGGAAATGCTTCTACAGTTGGCATGACATGTAGAGGATTTGAAGTGCCAGCCCCTAGCAATAGTTGTTCTTTGCACTTATTAAGCTCTGCAATAGCTTGTGCATACTGTGGTAGCAACTCATCATGATCTTTTTGCAGCTTATTGGTCACTGCCTCAGCAAATTGTGTTGTCTACACATTAAGACTTGTAGCTTGGGAAGTAGGGGTGTTAGATACTTTCTTAATTATGACATCTCCCGTGAACTCCCCCAATCCAATCCTAGGTTTATTATTTCTTGGTGTCAAAGCCCATATTGCGAAAGTCTCAAACCTAAGATTGAAGGTTGCACCAGAGAGAGCCTTCTCAACCTGCTCATCCGTCACATCTGAATCTTCTTTGGTGATTGTGTCAAATGCAATTGCATCTAACAAAGTCCAATATGGGAGGTGTAATACATTACTTTTGGCCACCAATGCCCTTCCCTCCTCTAGAGTCATTATACTGATAGCCTGATTCACCTCTGTCAAACACCTTTTGGGTGATGGCCTCATATTTTGATGGGTCAGCCCCACTCTTGGTTTCTTCAATTCTTTTATGGAACTCTTCACTCCTTACCTTAAAGACATAACTCTTGAATTCAAGAGTATTTATGAATTCATCATCTTCCATAAATTTATGAATTCAAGAACCTACTTATGAAAAGTAAGGTTTCAGGAATTGTCCATGCACAAACAACTCCTAAAATTCACCGTTTAGTCCTCGAAGAAAATAGGAATCCTCTCCATGAGTGTTACTTATTAGATAAGGGCCTACCCACAATGGTTCAAATTTGCCATGTTTGCCTTTGTCTTGATTCTTGGCATTCCATACAAGAACAAAATTGTTCACCTAGAATTTTCTTTCTGAAGTCCTCTTATCAAACAAATATTTCACTTTCTATTGTTTCTTCATATTGCTCCTTTGTTCTTCTCTCCTAGCTTCATCTAGTGCAATCAATTGATTCACCCTCTCAGCCATTGGATCTTCCATATCCTCATTGTTCTCTTGTATAAAATTGTACACTAGCAAGAGATTATTTAGTGGCAACTTGGCCTCTACACCATATACTAGTTCAAAGGGAGACTTACCAGTTGCCTTTTTTACTATTACCCTATCAACCCATAGTGCTAACTTCAATTTTGAATCCCATGCTCTTTTATTCTTATCAATGATTCTCTTGATTATCTTCATGAGACTTTTGTTACTAGATTCTGCTTGGCCATTTCTTTGAGGATGATATGGTGATGTATGAGATAAACTAATTCCATAACTATTACAAAAATCTACAAACTCACAAGACCTGAAGCACATTGCATTGTCTGTAACCAATTTCCCTAGTACTCCAAATCTGATTATTATGTGTTCTATGATAAAGTCAAGCACAAATTTACTTGTGGCTTTCTTGGTTGGAATGGCCTCAATCCATTTGGTGAAATAATATGTAGCAACCAATATCCAACTATGCCCTCCACTTGAATTTTATGCTATTTCTCCTATGAAGTCTATTCTTGATTGTTAAAATGGAGCCCCCACGGTTATAGTCTTAAGAGGCAATGCACCTACATACTTAAGTTTTCTAGAAAATCTTTGGCAAGGATCATATTTCCTTACCATCTTATGTGCATCAGAGAAAAGTGTTGGCCACCAGTATCCTACCCTAAGAATTTTATGGGCAGTAGTCCTAGCTGTATAATGTCCACCACACATCCCTTCATGCATATCAGTTAAAATATTCATGGCTTGATCTTCATTTACACATTTGAGAAGCACACCATCAGGGTTCTTCTAATACAACTCACCTTGGACAATAATAAATTTGACATGTAGTTTCAATGTTCTCTTTTGGCTGTCATTCAAATGGGTAGGACAATTCAAATTTTGTAAATAATACACAATGTCTTTATACCATTTAGATTTATTCATTTCACAAGCTTGGTCCTGAACCATATTCACTTGACATGCTTCCAAATTTGATTCTATCATTAATTTAGCCAAACCTTGTCCCCTTACCAATTTGGTAATCTGGATTTCAATGTTGAATTCTTGGAGCTTGTTTATCCATCTACACCGCCTTCCAGTCACTTCCTATTGAGTGAATATATCCTTAACTACTGCATGTGGTACATATGCTACAATTTGAGCTCCAACTAGATAAGGTCTGAAATTCTTGACTACCCTGACCAAAGCATAGGCCTACTTCTCTGTAATATGATATTTCAATTCTGCTACCTGCAAAGACTTGTTAAATAAGGCAATTGGTTGTTCAAACCCATCATCATTTTTCTGTAATAAGCATGCAACAATTGTATGGAATGAAGCAAATGAAAACAATTGGAAGGGCTCAAAAAAATTAGGAGATTTTAGAACAGGGGCAGTCTTGATAGCTTCCTTGATGCTTTGAAATGATTGAATTGCTTCGCTTCCCCACACTATAGACTCACCCTTCTTTAACATCTTAGATATAGCCTTGGTAATCTCTGTAAAATTAGGAATAAATCTTCAAACAAAGTTAATTTTCCCAAAGAATGACTGAATGCCTTTAACTATCTTGGCTATCTAGATTTTATCAATTGCTACAACCCTCTCTGGATCAATCCTAACTCCATCCCTAGACAATATGTGCCTCGAGAGTTTTCCTTTAGTTACTCCAAGTGCACACTTCTTAGGGTTTAGGGAGATGCCATATTCTAGTGCCCTAATAAAAATCTACTCTAGATGCATACAGTGCTATTCCTTCTTTGAATAAGTACTTAGATCATCTTGATATACAACTAATATGGAATCAATCAATCCTGCAAAAGCAACATCCATTGCTCTTTGAAAAGTAGCACTTGCATTTGTCAATCCAAATGGCATCCTAACATATACATAAGTCCCTCATGGAGTTGTGAAGGTAGTCTTATATTGTTGTGATTCTCTCACCTTCACTTGATTATATCCTGAAAATCCATCCATCATGGACAAGAGTTCATACCCTGTCACCTTTTGCAACATAGCTTCCATATTAGGCAATGCATAATTATCCTTCAAAGAAGATACCTTCAAATTTATAAAGTCTACACACTACCTTATATCTGCATTCTTCTTTTTGACTGGGACAAGATTTGACAGCCAAGTAGAGTGTCTTATGGGCTCAATGATTCTAGCATCCCTAAGCTTCATAAGTTTTTCCTGCATTTTTAGAGCTAAAGTGGAATTAATAGGTCTCTGCCTCTGTCTCAATGGCTTCACTCCAGGCTTAAGGGTAATTTCATGCTGGAATAAGTCTTCTCTATATGCTTTCAGATCCTCATATGACCAAGCAAAAACATGTTTGTACTTTCTTAGTAAGGCTATTAACATTGCCCCGATATGTGGTTTCAAGTGCTTACCTATGTAGACTTTCTTTGGAGCATTTTGTGTACCTAAATTTATTTCCTTTGAATCTTCCATGTGAGGGGAGGAAGTCTTGGCAACCAACTGATCTCTATTATCAAATGCTCTTTCTAATGCTACTAACCCCCTTGGAATCTTATTAGTCTTAAGTTGTATCACCTCTTTTCCAAAAAGGGTTTCTTTCCCATCTACAACTTCCACAAAGTTCTAGAAATCAATTTCTTGATTTTCATACTCATCAATACAATGTAGAAACTTTATTGATTTTCATACTCATCAATACAATGTAGAAACTTTATTAATTCCTTATCATCCTCAAAAACTTGCCAACTACATATGTTGTCTGGCACTGCTGGTCTAATTTTAATCTCAACATTTGTAATATCAGAGAATGTAGCATCATCTGGCCTGATGGTTATATTAGCCAAGAAATCTTCCTTAACATTCTTTGATCTTTCTATCCAATTTATTAAGAATGCATCAAATAACTCAATAGTATCCCAAACTACATGTTTAGATTGTTTCAACCTTTTATTTTTTGAAGCATATTTATCTCTTACTTGGGAAACTATTAATTCTGAATCTCCAAACACCTTTAACATTTTAATTCCATGCCTAAGAGAAATATTCAATCCTAGCAAGAGGGCTTCATATTCTACAATATTATTTGTGCATTCAAATTTCAACATAAAGGAGAATTTGAGGATCTTACCAGTAGGAGACAAAAACACCACTCTTGCACTAGACCCCTCTTTTGAGCAGGCCCCATCAAAGTACATGGTCCACAAGTTATTATGACCTTCCTATTTTTCAAGCTCTTCATCAATAGGTTCCTTCTTATTTTCATCTTGATCACATGACATAACCTTGAAATTCTCACAATTAGTATCCACAAAATAAATCTGATCTGGTTCCTAATCTTCTACTATATCTGGTGCTCTTTCTTCTCTAACCAACTTGACATCCTTACCATTCATGGGGATCAAAGCGTATGAAAAATTCAATTGCATGCTTCTTCCAATCAATACTACCCACCTCCTAGACAACAACATACCATGTTGTGGCTTAATATCAACTATTGTCACATTCATTGTATAGGTTTTTTCTGGATATGCTGCAAACATGAAGTCCACATTTTTCATGATCCCTATTACTGGCATTTCTCTAGCATCCATAGCATAACATTTTCCACATGCCTTATCTATATTCAATCTAATTTGTTGCATAACAACCAAAGGCATGATATTTGTTGAAGAACCTGAATCAAGCATACAATTCCTAATCACTTTCCCATTAACAATAAGGGACACATAGAATAGGTCTACCTGGGAAGGTGATGTCAAACAAGGTATAGTAATCACCAACTCTCAAATAGACCAACTTACAAGTTTCAAAGACCTATGATCATAGGATGTTTTTCAATAGCTCCTTTGTGCCTATTAGCTCTTATTCACATCTATTTCTACATCTGCCTCATCAGAGGAGGAATAGTCTCCACTTGCAGAAATCATGTTAACACTGTCATCTTTAGTACAATGAGGTTCATTGCACTCATCACAAGCATTAGCATCATTATAAAAGGACTGAGCAATCATGCATTGTGACTGTGAATGAGGCATTTGACATATTATACACCATGGAGCATCTTCCACAACATTGACAGTCTTCTTCAAGGGATCAGGAGTTTCTTTAACATTTTGAGATCTCTAATCAATTTTGTTATTTGGAATAGGCTTACCATTGTGCCAATTTATGTTGTATGGCATATCATGCAATTGAGGTCTCTTTTCTTGCCTCTGATAAATCTACTTTTCAGGACCAAGTCCCTTTTCATTTTTGTCAAGTTTGTATCTTAAATCTTCAAAAGTAGATGTCAACTTGTCCAACTTATCTTCAGATGTGGAGCTGCTATTCTAAGCATTTTGAGTTCTATTGTTTGGATTTTGCAGGATTCTCAATCATCCCTTCTATTTCCTTTACCTGACGCCTTCCTATTATTTTCTATATTAGTTGCAATTTTGAAAGCATCTTTGAGGTTGGATGGAATTTTGTCCCTCAATTCATATGTTGTCTTAGCATCAAAGGCATTGGTGTACAAGACCATACACATTGGTTCATTCGGTCTCATATGAGGTGGCAATTTATTCAAAAATCTGGTAAACCTAGCATTGAAATTAGAGACTGGTTCATTTGACCCTTTAGCATTACTTGTGAACTCATTGATAATGAAACTAGGGTCAGTCTTATCTCCATACTGCTCCCTAAAGATTCTTTTAAAATCATCCCATGATGTAACACATTGATCAGGCAAACCTCTATACCATTCTTTGGCTTCATCAATCAAAGACTGCATAAATAATTTAATGAAAACATCCTCATGTTCTATTTAAAAATTATCCATGAAATTTAGGAAAGCCTTCAAGTGATCTTCTCCTGATACAATATTATTTCCTGAGAATTTTGGCAGTTCACCTCTGACATCATTGTCAATAGGGTTGGGTATCCAGGAATGCCAATGAAGTCTAATTGTCTGAATCTATCCAACTGCATGGGTCTTCTACCAAATTGGTTGGCATTAACATTCCTATTTGCATTAACATTAATATTTTGATTTCTCACATTATTCTGTGGTACCCTATTGATATTTGTATTTTGTCTTTGATTGCTTTGTAGATTCTGATTCACATGCTGATTAAGTCCTTGATTATTCCCAAGTATGTTTTAGTCATTCTGTTGATTTTGAACCTCATTTGCCTATCAGTTTCCTAACACATTTGCATTGTTGAGAGTGGGAGCTGAATTCTGATGGGTAATTCTCAAAGCTTCCACCTTTTGTTTCATATCATCTCTTATTTTTAGGGCCTATAAGTAATCATGTTCTACCTTGAGATTCCTAATCTCTTCGACTAGTTCCTCTTCTCTTGGCATGGAAGAAGATGGTATCATGGGGTTCTCAATATCTCTTGGAGATTCTATATCTTCAAATCTATTAGGGGGATCTAGAAAAGGATGCTCTTGAAATACATCAGATCCAAATCTCAACCCATCACATTGCTATTTTTCATAAATGTCATGAATATTAGCCTCTGCAGCTGAAAAGTGTTGTTGTTGTTGTCCAAGAGACCTAACATTATTTTGAGAATCATCATTATTCTTGGGGATTGGTGAACCTTCATGACTGGGTTGAGCAGTTCCTTTCTTCCTATACATTTTTCTTGGTAGTTCTTGGAACAAAGGGTTTTGCAGGGATCGTCTCCCATGCATACAACCTCTATTTTTACTGGTTGGGAGATTTTGCTCGAAGTTGCCACCCACTAATGGGATTTATATTTTCCTTCCAAGTTCCTTTTCAAGTCCCCACAGAGTCACCAGTCTATTGGTATTCCCAGCTAATCATCTGAGTTCCCCTAAAAAGTTGTCATCTTCTATCCATAGGGACCTTAGGTCAGTGGCCAACAAATAGGAGACATACTCTATGTCTCCTTTGCACTTTAGGCTCTACAAGACATAGGGGGGTATTCCCTTACTCAATACCCATATGGGAAATCCTGATTGTAACTAGGTATTGACATTTTAGCAGGTAAATCCTCTCTATTGCAGACCAAAATTGTGAGATAAATGCAAAGGGGCTGGCTTTGAATCTTACTTCAGTTGTGAATCAGAGGATTTGGAACCTAAATCTTACTCCTATAATCCTACAGTTTAGGGTTTTGAGCTATTTTGATTTTATGCATTTGGATGCCAGATTAGGGTTTGATTCATAAACTTAATCCAAGCCTTTGATTGGTGCCTATCCAGGGGTATGGAGTCCAACTTAAAATATGTAAATAAATTTCCATAAACCAAGAAAATATACAGATTTCAGAGGGTTTTTAGTTCTTGCCTTGTAGAGAACTCCCAAGATTAAGTATTCCTATTAACTCTACTTACAAATATCCGTGTTATCACACATATTTCCCCATAATTGACTTAAAGCATTTTAATCTGTTCCTTAAATAGAAGTAGGAAATCAAACATGTAGTACAACAGATATGCACCCTAGAATTTAGAAAACCCTTAGTTACTTCATTCAAAAGAAAGATGTAGATAACAAAAGGAGACAACTAATAGAAATACATACATATAGCATTGATCATATAATTCAATCTGAAACTGATAAATAGCTTATAGAAAACACATACATACATTAAAATGATACTCACAACACCATAGAGAGAGCAACCCATCAAAAATTTGTATTAATTTCACTCCTCAAAATCCCAATCCTCCAACAACCTTTTCAAAGTGAGGCTACCAGTTCTTTATAGACACAAAACCTGGTGCCCAACATTCAATACATTTGGTTGGTTAGGTGAGTTTACAATACAAAGCACCGCTCAAGGGCATTGGAGCATTAATTACATAGAGCATATAGAAAAGATAGAAAATAATTTATCATGAGGAGTACAATTGATTGGAGGAGCCTGACCACATAAATGCATAGGAGAAGGTAGCTGCTCATTCACCTCAGGCACATTCACCCATACTTCTCTATCCATTCAGTATATGACTTCTCTGATGGCCATTGGAATGAGATCAACTTTGATATCTTATCATTATGTCTTGTGTACTGTGCATCTATCAGGATCTTTGCTTCCTTGCAGAATAGTTCAAAATTTATTTCCAACACATGCAGCTTGTCCAAAGTTGAGCTCAAAATTTTCAAATTGTGGTCCCCATCCGTACAACAGGTAGATATCAACTGGCCAACCTTGCTAATGAAGTCATCTCTCCACTTGTCAAGACTTTTCACCTGCCCATTATCCTCCAATATGCTCGACATTATTTTCTTATCTATCATTTCAAGAAATTGCTTCTTCTTACCTAACACCTTGTCGAGCTTCAGTTGAAAAGCTATGACCTCCTCAAGAATTAGAAGCATATCTAGTGTTAGTTTCATTTCAGGTGGCACCTCTACATCAAATCTTGAGCACCTGTGTAGGTCTCTCAATTCACCTATCCTTTACAGACATACTCTCTTCATAGCCTTGAGGCTTTCCTTATCTTGTTCATGTTAGTCAAGGGTAACTCTTAAATTTGAATAAGACCTCCATGTCTCATCCACCCTTGCCAAAACCTTGGTCACTCTATGATTGATCAAGTTAGTGACCATCTCCTTGACTGAATTTTTCTTATCCTCTTTCAATCTTTTCATTTCCTCCTTCAATTCTCTAATTTCTGCTAGCAAGGGCTTAGTGTCAGCTAGAAATGCTTTTGTAGTTGGTATGACATGTGGATGATTTGAAGTTCTAGCCCCTTGCAATAGCTGGTCTTTGAAATTATTAAGCTCCACAATAGCTTGTGCATACTGTAGTAGCAGCTCATCAAGATCTTTCTGCAACTTATTAGTCACTGCCTCAGCAAATTGTGCTGTTTGCACATTAAGACTTGCAGCTTGGGGAGTAGGGGTGTTAGATACTCTCTTAATTATGACATCTCCTGTGAACTCCCCCAATACAATCCTAGGTTTATTATTGCTTGGGGCCAAAGCCCATATTTCCAAAGTCGTGAACCTAGGAGTGAAGGCTACACCAGAGAGAGCCTTCTCAACCTGCTCATCAGTCACATCTGAATCTTCTTTGGTGATTGTGTCAAATGCAATTGCATCTAACAAAGTCCAATGTGGGAGGAGTAATACATTACTTTTGGCCACCAATGCCCTTCCCTCCTCTAGAGTCATTCTACTAATAGTTTGATTCACCTCTATCAACACCTTTTGGGTGATGGCCTCATATTCTGATGGGTCAACCCCACTCTTGGCTTCTTTAATTCTTTTCTGGAACTCTTCACTCCTTACCTTCAAGACATAACTCTTGAATTTGGGAGTATTTATGAATTCATCATCTTCCATAAATTTATTACAAGATGGATCATCCTGATATCCTCTGTATCTATAGTTTGGCTTGCCATTGTTCTCATTGATTTGTTATCAAGGGAAGAGTATGGCCTTATTCTATTAGGTGAATTCACCTGATTGGAAGCTTCTTGGACTTGCTCTTTTGCTTCTCCCTCTAGGTCTACCACCTCAATCTCTTCTTCAACCTCTAAATCAATAATCTTTACCTTTTTGGTAGGGGAAGGGTCATGTGATTCCCTTTTTACAACATATCCTCCCCCTGAGCTGCTTGGTTGATTAGTAGGCCTTTCTTCACCTGTAGGGTCACTAGCAATTAGCTACTCTGCATGTTCAAACATGATTTGAATTCTCTTGATTGGGTCCTGTACTTCTGCAAAGGCACCCGGGTATGCAACACTCAAGTTTTCCCTCATTCTTTCTCCTGCCATTATTGTGTCCCACTTGATTCTCAAGGTATGGACATCATTCATTATAAAGCAATTCCTGATAGTATCTTCATCAAAGTAGACCTAATGAAGGTATCTTGGTCTCTGTTTGTTGACCCTCACCCTATCAATAAATCCCTCAAGGTCAAATATCATAGGCTACTCCATATACATTCCATAACACTACAACACTGAATTAATCTAATCCAAACCACCCTTGTCAACTATCAAGAAATCACTAAATCTGATGGAGGTGGGGAAGAATGAGCCCTTCTTATGTTTACTTAAATGCTCTTTATTCGACTCATTCAGCTGCCTAATAATCTCAAGGAATGCAATTCTCTTTGGTACATACTTAGGCAAAATATGGGGAGGGGCCTCACACCCATAAATTCTGATGCAAGTGGTGTGTTCATGATAGAACCAGTCACCCCAGTTATGATCAATCCCTAAATTAGGGGTTCTATCTAAAGGCCTTAAAAAGTCTAATACATTTGCATGCAACCTCTCTCTTCTGGTTCTAAGAATCCAAGAACTCTTACAAGATATTCTTCAAAAATTACATAATCAATATCCACACAATGCATATCCACCATGCATTTCCACATTTGTACTGGCAACATATTTCCTTGTGCATTTGTCATCCTGATATGAAAATTTTGATTCCACATACTTGACAAAGAAAACAAAAGCATATGACACATCAAGGAATACCATGTGAATTCAACATGGGCATCCACATTATACAACTTGCTCCTTAGTGCCCTCATCTGTTTGTGCATCTTTTTTGCCACATAGAAAGCATAATCATATGGCTCCCTAGTCTGTAGATCTTGAATATTTACTACCATCATCATCAGAGAGATGTGCATCCTGTCTGAGGCATCCCTTCCAAGCACTTGGCACAAATTGTGGTAGGTTCTAACAAAATAATGCATGAATAGAGTGCATTAAAAAGGCTTCTCCTCCCTATCTGATATCTTTACCAACTGGCCATCAAATCCTCTTGGTCTGTTTTTGGCCAAGTTGAAATTCATGTATGCATGTTTAACAATCTTATAATTCTCCTTCAATGCACCAAGGTTGATCAGTTTACTGGCTGTAGCGTTTAAATTGAACATAGTGGAGATGCATGCCTTTGTAAACTTGATTATTGTTGTGTCATTTCCTGCCAAGACTGACCTTGTTTGAGGATCATACCTCTGTGCAATTGCCCTTAGTAAATCAAGGTTTAGAAATACGTTAGGGCAGTTTAGCTTGGCTAAATCAAAGCACTAAGAGTTGCAAACGGGGACTTTGTAGTCCATCCTATGATGGCAATGTTTGAATAGGACCGAACTAGGAACAAGCAATCAGGCATCCCTACAGTTGTAGCAGAAGTCTAAGAATTTATCATCTGGCCCGCTGGGACCATGCAAATTTAGAGTACGCCTAGCAGACCCTAGGAATTGGACCATGAGGTCCTCATCCAAACTACATTTTGAGGTGGAGGCTTTACTAACTTGACTCATCTTTTCAGGTTGTTTATATTAAACTACTGTTTCCCTCTTCTATAATTCTCTACCCTTTCAATCAAGCAATCAACCTTAAAATATATTGAGCACAGTCAAATAGAATGAACTTACTAGTTTTTACGCCTATAGAAGCTTGAGATTCCTTATTTTACTCACTTGAAGATTTGCTGTGCGTCTGGACTCTGTTTGTGCTTGAGGAGATGATGCAAAAAGCCCTAATTCTTCTTTCTTTTGAAGCTTCATAGCATAGGTTCTAAGGCATTAATGGAAGTAGCCTCAGCCTTAATATCACATTCGTGTCACAAGGCACCTACATCGTTCTTCATAAAAAATTAAATCTGCGCCGTGGATCTAAGTTTGTCCTTGTGAAATCCACGACCACCATTTACCCACCAGATTTGAAAATCTAGGTCATTATCATTGAAAAGTCTTTGACTAATAAGAGAAAGCCATGTTAGACATATCCTTTTCGCTGACCACATCACCTTTTGTACAATTTGGACACGTGGCACCATTTCGCGGGGTCACAGCTGGAAATGGCCCACCACCTACCTACCCTATGCAGGTGCGATAAAGCCTCCAAGCATCTCCATTTCATTTGCTTTTCATCTCTTTATTAAGATGAGGCCACGTGTTTCCATCTTGCGATGAATATTCCTCTCTGGCAAGATTCCCTTGCGATCTTGCGCAACTGTCAGATTTAAGCTTTCCTGCATCTCATTTCTTAGACTGACACTGGCAGCACACAGTTGCTTGATGTAAGATTCTTTGATAAAGGGGCTGTAGGCCCAGATTCCTTGATAGGTGTCACTTTGTCATGGCCGTATAGGGGGATGATGACATCATCTATGATGCACTGTGATGCTATGAAATACTTTTACATAACACTTTATAACCCATGCGAAGACTTAGGACAAAGATTTAATATTTAATGCACTACAAAGGGTAAACCTAGGACACGGGGCCAGTCACCTAATGAACATAAAGGCCTTAAGTTATAACTTAAGTGATCAGGGACTTACTACAGGCGGTCAAAAAGGATTTAAAAGATAAAGTGCATAGGAATTAGGGACTTAGGTTTAAGATTTTAAAGGCAAAGACTTGCAATTTTATGAACCTAAAATCCTGAACCCCTACAGGTACCACCAGTGTGAACTCAACAGTCTTCGGTGGCTCACTATGTGTAATCTGGTATATAGAAAGGGGGTTTGTGGATAAATCGAGCATATAAAGAACATAGCTTAAAAAACTATCACCTATCTCAGTGTTGCCTTGGTCACGAACATCTAGATAAGCCCCATCACCCATTAGAATTCTAGATGTGTTAGAATAATGTATGTTATAGAAATCTATAAAACTGTGACCCCATATGATGAGATGCTCTTAAATCAAGAAACTACCATTCACGATCACCCCCTGCTGAAGTCATGAGAGCATGACCTTTTCCTTTATCCTTCTTGTTAACTTTCCCAAGTGCAAATGTGGTTTTTCTTAAGTGTTTTTGAGATGGGAGCTCAGAAGAAGAAGTTGTATTGGGCAAAATAGTTGAAAGCACCTCAATTTTATTTTGTTGAAGAAGTAGTGACTATTTCTGCAATAGTTGAGACATCTCAACAATTTTTTTCTCATAATAGTTATGCTCATAATGACCCAATTTGTTACAATATGCACACTTTGGTTTCTTCTTCTTAGTAGATTCCTCTTTAGAAGAGTTGGGTGTTTTTTGTGATTCCTTATCCTGCCCTTAATTCTTTGAGTCCTTTTGTTTCTTACCTTTGTTATTTGAAGCCTTAGGATCTTTTGTACTTTGAGTTGCAATAAGAGCCTATGATTTAGAAGACTTCAAGGTACCCATTTGTAACAACTTAGCTTCTCCCCTAGTGAGTTGTGCAACAAACTGATCAAGTGAAGGCATTGTGTGCCAACTACCAAGAGCATCCATAGTAGAATACAAAGTAGAAACATACACTGAATAATCAAAACCCAATTTGGCAAGGATAGAAAGAATCAACTATGTCTTCCTTTTCAATGCCACATTGCTTAAGCTAGAGCCTAAGTGATTTGAACTTAGTGAAGAATCCTTGAATTTGATCAAAATCTTGAGGACTTAGTGCAATTAATTCATTTTCCAATTTAAATCCTCTAATAGTATCATGCTTACCAAAGAGACTCTCCAATGTAGTCCAATCATCATTTGGTGTTGTGCAAGACTCAACATGAAGCCAAAGATCATAAGAAATGCCAAGACATAATGTACTATAGGCCTCATCTTTCCTATCAAGCCATTTTCTTCTCTCAGCAACACATGTGGGTTCAAGATCTATGCCAAAAGTTATCCTTTGTAACCTTAATGTATACAAGAGGTACTATGTTTCTTTCTTCCATTCATAGTAATTATATGGAGTTAAAAGAGGATTTTTAAACACATCCATGATCAAAAGAAAGCAAACAACAACACAACACACCCTTTACTATGCAAGAGAACTCCCCCTAATTGTGTTGTGGCACTTTATACTTAGTGCGTCTACAATTTCCCCAAGTCAAAATATCTAAGTGGTCTTTGATCTTAGTGCATGCAAATGCCAAAATAGGCCTTATATTGAAAGTACAATTTGGGTACCAAATGAGATCAAACAGATCACAAATCTGAGAAGTAATAACAAATCATGCACTTTCAAAAAATGTTTCACCAAAAAATGTTACCATATGAGCCCAAACGAAACCCCAAAAGTTCCAAAAATGGGAACTACTTAGCAACAGTGATGAAAATTTGTAATTTTTGAAAAAACTAGGCACCAAAACAAAAATTTGATTACACCACTACAAAGCTTGGGAAATTCTAGCCCAAAACAAAAAAATTCCTTGAAAAAAGGAGCAAATATGAGGAAGTTACAGGCTTGCAAAGATTGAATGTCAATATCAAAATGCCAACAGAGAGGGGGCCTACCAAAAATTTCTGATTAAGTTTGTGCATGATTTGTTTGTTGCATGCAAAAAATAAAAAAATACCCAGAAAGTTTTTTGATGTGGCGAACAAAACCCAAAAAGCATTTTTTGATCTAACATACAAAATATGTGGAACTAATGAAAAAATGCCTCCAGCAACAAAAAATGACATGTATAAGTTGAATCAGCCACCTAAGACAAGAAAAGACACGCTAAAACCTACCAGATTGCACCAGGATGCACCAAAAAATAATTCTTGACAAAATCTCTCAAAAATTTGGGAAGGAAACCGCAAATCAGGCTCTGATACCATGTAAGAGTCAATGGTGGACTCAAGAAGGCCCAAGAACACTTGCAATCACAACAAACCTCCACAACAAGAGACAAAACAACAATGCCAAGAAATGGTGCAGAGCTTGACTTCACACAATTGAATTGAGAATATACAATGTGACACTTCCCTTATATAGGCAAGGTGGAGTGTTAGGACTTGGCCACAAAATTAAATGTAGGCCAACATAGACACAATATTAAATGACAACTAGAGGATAAGATGACTTCTAGATGACACCAATAATAAATGTCTTAGGCTCCACTAATAAATAAAGCATATAAGACAAGCTTGTAAGATGCCAAGTGTCTTAATGCTATGATATGAGACAACTAATGTAAAACTATTAAATGCACATAATTTTACATTATTAAATGCTCCAAAAGACACTAAGTAAACTTAAGAAGACTAGTGTGAAGAGGACCTAGTAATGACTAGCTAGGTAAAGTCTCTTTTTACACTAACAAGCCAAGGACTAAGGGGTATCCATGCTGCCAAATTTTCTTGGGGCACGATCCTGACCTCATCCCTTATGGTTTCCACAAGGGCCTTTGGTGATTTGGTTAGGATCCTCTAGAAATGGAGACTCATCCAAGTCACCATACATCTCCCAAAATTTGGTCCAATGAGTACGAGGGGAAGAAATCCATGTGAATGTACTCATTGTGTCAAAGTTGACATTGAAACCAATAAATGTTGCTACATAACCATTCTTTTGATACCATACCATAAGTTTATCAAATGATTTAGGTTGAGGAACAAGTTCATAGAGATAGGGCAGAAGATTTAGCCATCTAAAATATTTTAGCATACCATCTCGCCAAGACTTATAGTTCCCTCTATTTAATTCAATTACATATAGATGTTTTGTGATACCCATGTTTTGTTGGAAATAAGCCACACCCAAACTAAGGATAGGCTGGACATAAGGGGCTAGTAGCTCAGTTGGTAGAGCACTCCAACAACAAATGAAAGGTCCTAGGTTTGAGTCCTAATTGGTCCATATGAGAAGTAACTCAATAATTGGTATCAAAGCTTCAGATCTATGATCTCCTTCCCTCTTTTTCGAGAGTTTCTGCCAAGAAATATTTTTTGGCACATCTCACCATTGCATCAAGAAAGACTGTTCCAATTTTTTTAACATACAATACTTGTTTTGGCCACAGTTGAATTTTAGCCATTTTCAAGGGTTTGCAGAATTTTTGTAGTCAAAATTCCATATAATCTGTACCATCATACGACCTTTGCATCATCGCCTGTATCGTCAGCAAACCTTTATTGGCATGATTTATTATCTGCTATTATATTTTTTTATCTACTAGTTAATTTTATAATTCTGTAGATTTTTTTAAACATAAAAAATATTTGAAGGTACCCGACAGGCTACTGCTTGCACAGGCCTGTTGGGCCCGTATTGTATGGTAACAACACCTTTAAAGGTGTGGGCCTCCATTTATTAAAACCTGTAGATTATTTATAAAATTTTGTGACCTCTATAGGCTGCATGGAGGGGTTTAACACATCACACAAACCTTAAAAGGGTCCACGAACCTTTTGGCCACCACCCTTATGATAGGGCTTGGCCCCTTTGAATAAAGCCTTCAACTTTTTTAATAAAATTTTAATATTTTCAAAGTCTTCCTCAAAACCACCATCATTTGGCCAATTACTAGTTTCTTCTAGTAGGACGACGGTTTCAACCTTCAAATCAACGGTTTTGACCAAATAAAAGTAGTTTTGACAAATCTGAACGCGGTTCCAGACTCTAGAGGCTATTCCATTTGAAGAGAGCATATTCCATCAAGTTGAATACTCACACCATCACTACATCAATAGTGATATGATAAATTTTTTGACTTCTATTCATCCCCCTACTCCAGTGAAATTTTCATTTTGGTAGTTAGATTTTAGAGGTCTCTAACTTGATCATTTTGGCTCCGTTTTTCAAGCAATTTTTTTATTTGGGCTAGAATTTCATAGGCTTCATAGTGATGCAATCAGAAATTGGTTTTGGTGCTTGGTTTTTCTAGAAATTGTATATCTTCATCGCTCTTGCTGAGCAGTTCTCATTTTGGGAACTTCTGGGGCTTCGTTTGGGCTCATACGGTAACATTTTTTGGTGATTTTTTTTTAAAGTGCATAATTTTTTGAGTAATTCTCAGATTTGTCATCATTTTGATCTAGTTTTTCTCAAAAATTGTACTTTCAGTAATAGCCCAATTTTGGCATTTGCATTGTACCAAGATCAAAGACCATTTTTCTATTTTGGCTTGTGGCAATTGTAGTTGCACTAAGTATTAAGTTCCATGATCATATTTTGTTAGGGGGCTTCTCTTGATTGAGTGATTCTAGGGGGTCTCTTGGTGTTCTTGCCTTTGTTGGATTCAATCTCTTAATTGGTCTTGTGTGTGACTAAATTTAAGGAGTAATCATGGGTATCACAAAGCATCCAACTATAATTGAATTAAAAAGATGGAACTATAAGTCTTGACAAGATTGTATGCTAACACATTTTAGATGGCTAAATCTTGTGCCTTATCTCTATGAACTTGTTCCTCAACCTGAATCATTTGATAAACATATGGTATGGTATGAAAAGAATGGTTATGTAGTAGCATTTATTGGTTTTAATGTCGACTTTGAAAGAATGAGTATATTGACATGGATTTCATCTCCTCATACTCGTTAGACCAAATGTTGGGAGATGTATGGTGACTTGGATGAGTCTCCATTCCTAGAGGATCCTGTTATAGATTGTATCTCCATCACTTGTTTCTACATCTAAGTTGAATGATGCTTCTTTGAGAGCTTCTAGTGATTCCTTGCAGCAAGATGTTTATTGTTTTTTAGATCCACCTCATTGGGACTCTTATCTTGCAAATATACCATTCTTGTTTATGGAGTCTTACCTTTATGATTTGGAGGACACATTTGAGGGGTTATCTCTTCTCTTTGATGACAGTAATGGCACAACTGTTGTCACACCATCTTTATCTTTGGAGCTTGATGATATTAAGTTTTCCTATTGTCTTGGATTGTCACATTCTTTGATTAGGAATGGGGCACCTAATTTTATGGCATCTTTTAATTGTGACATGTGGACACTTAAGCAGTTTTTAGAGACATCATACTTCATGAGACTTCTTCCCTCATCTCTTGTTTTGGAGTTAGAGTTTTTTCTACATATACTAGTGGATTTGTTTCTTCCCAAGGGGAGAAATGTTGTTTGTAGGCATTGGATCATGTTTTGTCTTCGTGCATGCACCATTGGCACATGAGCTACTTCATTATGGGGTACATCTTGTCTCATTCTTTCCCTCTTATGGGGGGTTATTAAGTGTATATTCATGATGGATGTTTTTGGGGGGTTGTGTTGAGTCCTTCCATCACTCCATCATTTGTCCATACTTAATTGTATGCATTCTCACTTTTGGGGAGGAGTTTTTCCCATGAGGTTTTCTTCTTTACTTCACTTGAGATCTTTTATTCATGGGTACCTAGTATGGCCTAGTAGCTGGGACCCATCTTTGCATCTTTGTATTTGTCTACATGTCCCTAAGTTACACTTAAGGGGGGTGTTGGTGTGAACGGGGGTGTTTCCTATCCAGTTTCCCACTTTGTAGTGTGAACAAGGCACATTATCTAACTAGTCATTAGTTAGAACCTATTCAAACATGTTCACATGTTAAGTTTACTTAGGTAGTTAGGAGATTTACTATTTGTGACACACTTTAAATGTTTGTCTCATATCATAGGATTAAGACACGTGTCATCATCCTAGTTTTTCCTACCTCTCAATCTTGCCTATATAAGCAAGGTATCTCATTGTACATTTCATGCAATGTAGTGTGTATCAACTCAAGCTTTGCATCTTGTATATCATATGCATCATTATTTTCTTGGCAATATAAAGCGTTGTTATTGCTTTTCTCTCTTGTTGTGGAATGTTGTTTTGGTTGCAAGTGATCTTGGGTTGTCTTGACTCCATTGAAGACTCTTACAATAAGGGATACTTCAGTTGTGTGTGATCATAAAGATGTTTAAGAGTTCTGTAATTGCCATATTTGCAAAGTGTTTTCCTTGATCACTTGTTATACTAAGAAGACATCCAAATCTTGTTATCATATTTTGGTAAATAAACATCGTGGTGATCTTAGCAGTACAATCTTTTGTTTCCTTAACTTCAACCCATTTTGTAAGGTATTCAATCCATGTTATGGTAAATCATACTTTTGACTTCTTTGTAGGGAGGATCAATAGGTCTAATGAAACTGATTGCCCATTTCTTAAATGGGGCATGTGCTAGTAGTAGATGCAAAGGCATTTCATTTGTTATGTTAAGCATCCCTACTCTCTAGCATATATCACACTATCTCACATACTTATTTGCATCCTTAAAAAGTATAGGCCACCATAGTCCTACCATCATTACCTTTCTTGCAGTGCTTTCTCTTGAGTTAGGCCCTCTAGATATTCCTTCATGGGCTTCTTGTAGAATTTTCACTCTTTCATACTCCAACGCAACTCTTCTTACAATCTCATCCCTTCTTATTACATGTAATTGTCCTTCAATAAACATGTATGGTAAAGACTTCTGCAATAATCTACTTCTTTCATTTATGGAATAATTTTCTACAAATTATCTTGTAGAGAGTAGCTATGCTACTTCTATAAGTTCTTTTGGTACTTTATTTATCCTAAACAAAATTACACTGGGTAACTCTTCCTTAGCTAGCCCTGGCTCTTCCTTTGTATCAATTTTGGATAGACAATCTAGCCCTTGGTTGGCTTTTTTGAGTTTTACCATGATCTTAAAATTAAATTCCTAAAATAGGAGTAGCCACCTACAAATTATCCCTTGTATCACTAGTCTTTTCATTAAGTATTTGAGTGGTTCATGGTCTGCAAAGAATATGAATGGAGTTGCTAAGAGATAGTGTCTAAATTTTTGTAATGCATAGACCATAGCTAATGCCTCTCTATATGTTTTAGTGTAGTTTCTCTCTACTTGTGACAACTTTCAGCTAGCATACACCATTGGATGGTCCTTGTTTCCCCTTGGTTGTGCTAACACACCTCCAACTGTGGTGCTTGAAGCATCCACATGTACATGGAAAGGGATGTTTGAATCTAGGAAAACTAAGACTGATGCCTTCACTATTTTCTTCTTTAGGGTATCAAAGGCTTCTTGGCACTGGTTTATCCATTGGAAGGTTTTGTTCATTTTATTCTTGAGGATCTCTTCTATCGGTCAAACAATTTCCACATATCCTTCGATGGGTAAGTGCAGGAAGATGGGGGGCCAAAAAGGGGTCTTAAGTGGCCACTTTTTTTTTGAAATCAACAAATATTGACCTTGGATGAGAAATTGAGCATAGTTACACTCAAAATTTTAAGATGCAACAAAAACAATGTTCATAGTGCTCTAAGTCTATTTTCTAAACTACTATTTTTTTTGAAAATGGTATAGATTAAGGGGTTCAAAAAAGGGAGCCACGGAAATTGGTGTTGTTTTTATAAAAAAAACATAACATAGCGTGTTTTGTGGCTCCCTCAAAATGTTAGCTTTTTTTTTGGTATTTTTAAAATCACTTTAGTGAGAAATTAGCTAACAACATGTAGTTTATATGCCTGATTTTTCTAATAATTTTTTAATGAATATTTGATTTTTTACTAATTTTCAAAGTGGACACATCCTTAAAAATAGAATTTTGGCCGTGCTACCCCTGTAAATTTTGAAAACTAATTAAAAATTAATTTTTTTAATATGTGTAGAATGGAGTCTAGTTATAAAAATGTAATTTATTTGAAATTTCAATGAACAGTTAATTTATAAATAAAAAAGACCAAACACTAGTTTTTGCCCAAAAATGGACACACAAACAAAAGAAATTAAAGATGAAAGGCTTAACATTGTCAAAATGTGAAAAAATTACATTGTTAAATAGATAAGAGAAAGCCTAACATTACCTAGGTGTTTGATTTGTTTGACCTTGAAACACGTGTAAATATGAGGGTTAGCATGAATGAAATTATGTGAAATCCTATAGAATATGCAAAAACACGTCTTTGGACGTTGGGAAGGCACTCCAAGCCCTTGGGCTTGGGATTCCCAAAGAAAAATATAATGCAAGTCACGTTATAACATGCTCGCATTATATTTTGCATTTTTTTCTTTTTTGCAAGTTTGCCCAATGTTTGCCTAGTTCGACATAATGCGAGCGCGTTATATACATACATATATACAAGCATACATATATACATACATCAAACATACTTAAGAAACTTGAACAAAATCATTCAAAGGGAGACATAACACGAGCGCGTTATAACGCGCTCGTGTTATGTCTCCCTTTGAATGATTTTGTTCAAGTTTCTTAAGTATGTTTGATATATGTATATATGTATGCTTGCATGTATGTATGCATGTATGTATGGTTGTATGTATGTACATGTATGCATGCTTGTATGTATGTATATATGTATGCATGTTTGTCTGTATGTATGTACATGTATGTATGTATGCATGTATGTATGTATGTATGTATGCCTATATTTATGTTTGTATGTATGTAAGGTTTTTGTTTTAGGGTATATAAGGACCTGAGCCCGTATAGTTTTTAGGGTTGAGGGTTGAGGGATTAGGGCTTAAGTAATAGGTAGAGGGTAGAGGGTTACAGTTGAGGGATAATATTCATCTTGTTGAGTGTATATGATTAAGTGTGTAAGGCATGGGGATTAGGGTTTAGGATATTGGGTTTAGGGTTTATGATATGGATTGAGGGTATATAAGGCATAGGGTGAATTAGGTTGAGAGTGTATGGTTTAGGTTTTAGGTATAGGGTTTAAGCACAATATTCAGGGTTTAGGGTATAAGGGTGAGGTTATAGGGTATAGGGATGAGGTTTTGTGGGTGTAGGCTTTAGGATTTAAGGTATAGGGTTGGGGATTGAGAGATTAGGGCTTAAGTGTATTGTTGAGGGTATAGGGTAGAGGGTTGAGAGTTTATAGTTGAGGGATAATGTTCAAGGTTGAGTGTCTAAGATATAGGGTTTAGGGTTTAAGGTTGAGGGTATAAGGCATATGGATGAGGGTTGAGGGTTTAGGGCATAAGTATAGGGTTGAGGGTATAGGGTATAAGATAGAGGTTTGAAGGTCGAGGGATAATGTTCAAAGTTGAGTGTCCAAGGTTAAGTGCATAGGGTATAGGGTTTAAGGGTTTAAGATTTAAGGGTTTAAGGGTATCTAGGGGTTGAGAGTTTAGGGTTTAAGGTTTGAGGGATTAAAGGTTTAAGGGTTGAGGGATTAGGGTTTAAGGTATAGTGTCGGGGGTAGAGGGATTAGGGATAAGGTTTAGGGTTGAAGGTTTAAGGATTGAGGGTTGAGGCTTTAAGGCTGAGGGTTAAGGGATTAGGGTTTAAGGTATAGTGTCAAGGGTAGAGGGTTTAGGGATAGGATTTAGGGTTTAAGGTTTAAGGGTTGAGGGTTGAGGCTTTAGGGATAGGGTTTAGGGTTAAGGATGAAGGGATTAGGGTTTAAGGTATAGTGTTGAGGGTTGAGGGTTTAGGGATAGGGTTTAGGATTTAAGGTTTAAGGGTTGGGGGTTGAGGCTTTAGGATAAGGTTTAGGGTTTAGGGTTAAGTGAGAGACCTAGATGGCTAAGGATGGATGGAGAGGCAGACAAGAAGTGACTGAGAGACCTAGAGAGGGGAGAGGTGAGGGGGGAGACAAAGGTGAGAGATAGAAAGGTGAGGGGAGAGAGATATAAAAAAATGAGAGAGTGAAGTTGAAAACTTGAAGGAAAGATGGGTAAGAAGGGAGAGAGGTGGAGAGGAAGGGAAATATCTAGAGAGTCATGAGAGATATACAAGTGAGAGACCTACAACCTAGGGAGAGAGGGGTGAGAGAGATAGGGGAGAGATGGGGGTGAGGGGAGGAGAGGGGTAGATAAAGGTTGAGAGTTTAAGGGTCAAGGGTTTAGGGTTTAAGGGTTGAGGTATTAAGGGTTGAGGGATTATGGTTTAAGGTATAGTGTTGAGGGTTGAGGGATTAGGGATAGGGTTTAGGATTTAAGGTTTAAGCATTGAGGGTTAAGGCTTTAGGGATAGGGTTTAGGGTTTAGGGATAAGGGATTACAACTTCAGGTATAGTGTTGAGGGTTGAGGGTTTAGGGATAGGGTTTAAGATTTAAGGTTTAAGGGTTGAGGGTTGAGGCTTTAGGGATAAGTGAGAGACCTAGATGGCTAAGGGTTGAGAGATAAGGGAGAGATTGGGTGAGGTAGATAGGGGAGGAGAGGGGTGGATAAGGGTTGATGGTTTAAAGCTTTAGGATTGAGGGATTAGGGTTTAGGGTTGAGGGATTAGGGTTTAGGGTTAAGGGATTAGGGTTTAGGGTTAAGGGATTAGGGTTTAAGGTATAGTTTTGAGGGTTGAGAGTTTAGGGGTAGGGTTTAGGATTTAAGGTTTAAGGGTTGAGGGTTGAGACTTTAGGGATAGGGTTTAGGGTTTAGGGATAAGGGATTAGGATTAAAGGTATAGTGTCTAGGGTTTAGGATTTAAGGACTAAGGGTTGAGGGTTGAGGCTTTAGGGATAGGGTTTAGGGTTTAGGGATAAGGGATTAAGGTATAGTGTCAAGGGTTGAGGGTTTAGGGATAGGGTTTAGGATTTAAGGTTTAAGTGTTGAGGGTTGAGGCTTTAGCGATAAGGGTTTAGGGTTTAGGGATAAGGGATTAGGGTTTAAGGTATAGTATCAAGGGTTGAGGGTTTAGGATTTAAGGTCTAAAGGTTGAGGGTTGAGGCTTTAGGGATAGGGTTTAGGGTTTAGGTATAAGAGATTAGGGTTTAAGGTATCAAGTTGAGGGTTGAGGGTTTAGGCATAGGGTTTATTATTTAAGGTTTAAGGGTTGAGGGTTGAGGCTTTAGGGATAGGGTTTAGGGTTTAGGGATAACGGATTAGGGTTTAGGTTTGAGGGATTAGGGTTTAGGGTATAGTGTTGAGGGTTGAGGGTTTAGGGATAGGATTTAAGACTTAAGGTTTAAGGGTTGAGGGTTAAGGGTTTAGGGATAAGGGATTATGGTTTAGGGTATAGAGATGAGGGAATATGGTTTAGGGTTGAGGGTTTAGGATTTAAGGTTTAAGGACCTTGAGGGTTGAGGCATTAGGGATAGGATTTAGGGTTTAGGGATAATGGATTAGGGTTTAAGGTATAGTGTTGAGGGTTGAGGGTTTAGGCACAGGGTTTATGACTTAAGATTTAAGGGTTGAGGGTTGAGGCTTTAGGGACAAGGTTTAGGGTTTAGGGATTAGGGTTTAAGGTATAATGTGGAGGGTTGAGGCTTTAGGGATAGGGTTTAGGATTTAAGGTTTAAGGGTTGAGGGTTTAGGGATAGGATTTGGGATTTAAGGTTTAAGGGTTGAGGGTTTAGGATTTAGGGATAGGGTTTAGGGTTTAGGGATAAGGGATTAGGGTTTAGGTTTGAGAGATTAGGGTTTAGGTTTGAGGGATTAGGGTTAGGGTTGAGGGATTAGGGTTTGAGGTATAATGTTGAGGGTTGAGAGTTTAGGGATAGGGTTTAGGATTTAAGGTTTAAGGGTTGAAGGTTGAGGCTTTAGGGATAGGGTTTAGGGTTTAGAGATAAGGGATTAAGGTTTAGGGTTGAGGGATTAGGGTTTACGGTTGATGGATTAGGGTTTAGGGTTGACGGATTAGGGTTTGAGGTATAGTGTTGAGGGTTGAGGGTTTAGGGATATGGTTAAGGATTTAAGGTTTAAGGGTTAAGGGTTGAGGCTTTAGGGATAGGGTTGAGGGTTGAGGGTTAAGGGTTGAGGGATTAGGGTTTGAGGTATAGTGTTTAGGGTTTAGGGATAGAGTTTAGGATTTAAGGTTTAAGGGTTGAGGGTTGAGGCTTTAGGGATAGGGTTTAGGATTTAGGGATAAGGGATTAGGGTTTAGGGTTGAGGGATTAGGGTTTAGGGTTGAGGGATTAGGGTTTAGGGATAGGGTTTAGGGTTGAGGGATTAGGGTTGAGGATTTAGGAATAGGGTTTAGGGTTGAGGGATTAGGTTTTAGGGTTGAGGGATTAGGGTTTGAGGTATAGTGTTGAGGGTTGAGGGTTTAGGGATAGGGTTTAGGGTTGAGGGATTAGGGTTTAGGGTTGATGGATTAGGGTTTGAGGAATAGTGTTGAGGGTTTAGGGATAGGGTTTAGGGTTGAGGGATTAGGGTTTGAGGTATAGTGTTGAGGGTTGAGGGTTTAGGATTTAAAGTTTAAGGGTTGAGGGTTGAGGCTTTAGGGATAGGGTTTAGGGATTAGGGTTTAGGGTTGAGGGATTATGGTTTGAGGTATAGTTTTGAGGGTTGAAATTTTAGGGATAGGGTTTAGGATTTAAGGTTTAAGGGTTGAGGGTTGAAGATTTAGGGATAGGGTTTAGGGTTTAGAGATAAGGGATTAGGGTTTAGGGTTGAGGGATTAGGGTTTGAGGTATAGTGTTGAGGGTTGAGGATTTAGGGATAGGGTTGAGGGATTAGGGCTTGAGTTATAGTGTTGAGGGTTGAGGCTTTAGGGTTAGGGATTAGGCTTTAGGGTTAAGGGATTAGCGTTTGAGGTATAGTGTTGAGGGTTGAGGGTTTAGGGATAGGGTTTAGGATTTAAGGTTTAAGGGTTGAAGGTTGAGGCTTTAGGGATAGGGTTTAGGGTTTAGGGTTGAGGGATTAGGGTTCAAGGTATAGTGTTGAGGGTTGAGGGTTTAGGGATAGGGTTTAAGATTTAAGGTTTAAGGTTTAAGGTTTGAGGGTTAAGGATTTAGGGATAGGGTTTAGGGTTTAGGGATAAGGGATTAGGGTTTAGGGATAAGGTATTAGGGTTTAGGGTTGATAGATTAGGGTTTGAGGTATAGTGTTGAGGGTTGAGGATTTAGGGATAGGGTTTAGGGTTGAGGGATTAGGGTTTGAGGTATAGTGTTGAGGGTTGAGGGTTTAGGATTTAAGGTTTAAGGGTTAAAGGTTGAGGCTTTAGGGATAAGGTTTAGGGTTTAGGGATAAGGGATTAGGGTTTAGGGTTTAGGGTTTGAGGTATAGTGTTGAGGGTTGACAGTTTAGGGACAAGGTTTAGGATTTAAGGTTTAAGGGTTGAGGGTTGAGGCTTTAGGGATAGGGTTTAGGGTTTAGGGATAAGGGATTAGGGTTTAGGTTAAGGGATTAGGGTTTAGGGTTGAGGGATTAGGGTTTATGGATAGGGTTTAGTGTTTAGGGATGAGGGATTAGGGTTTAGGGTTAAGAGAGAGATAGAAGAAATGCATGAGAGCAAATAATATAGAGTTTTGTATAGCAATCCATAACGTGAGCACATTATTTATTTCTATTGAAATGGTAAAAATGTTGCAAGTATGAGGTGAACCAGTGTTGTCATTGATGTCAACATACTCATATTACATTGACAAGAAGGATTGGATGAGCTGTGTGTTGAGGATATTGAGAAAATTAGCCTTAGTCAGGAACAGTGAAGAACAGTGATGAGAAGAAGGCAAATATATTGGATAGGTTGAGAACCGGAGGATGCGGATTAAAGGGTTTGCAGATATGAGTCTTGAGATGCTTCAGTCAAGTTTTCAGAGGTCCGCATGAAGACCTGAAGACGTTATGGCTGTATGTGTGGAACCGGTTCCGGCAAGTGCTTAGAGGTGACAGAGGATCAGAGAAAGGTTCGGTGAGGTCCAGAATTGTGCAATCCTAATCTGCGGATTGGAAAGAGTGTTTGGGATGTCCTTGTGATGTGCCATCTTGTGTTGTGTATGATTTGGAGGTCCGGAAGTACCTCTTGCATTATGACAGTGGCGACAGACTGTGTTCTTGAAGTTCCAGATAAGGAGGATAAGAGATTTCAGTAAGTAAAGGAAATGCGGACGTACCTGGTCATTCAGACAGGGTTGTGAAGGTTCTTGGATCATGTTGAGGTTGTGTTGTTGGTCCGCATTGATAATGTATGATTTGAAGGTCTGGAAGTACCTTCTACAGTGGCGACAGACTGTGTTCTTAAAGTTCCGGATGAGGAAGACAAGAGATTCCAGCAAGTAAAGGACGTGCGGATGTATCTGGTCATTCAGGCAGGCTTGTGAAGTTTTTTGGATCGTGTTGAGGTTGTGTTGTTGATCCGCATTGATAGTAGAGCCCAGAATTGAAGTTATTCTTCCGGATGAAGTTCTTGCTCTGTTTAGCCGACCGGATGAGTTGTTCATCCTGCGAATGTTCTTGTGGTGGCCGACCGGATGTGTTATTCATCTTGTGGATACTCTTATGATTGTTTGCCGACTTAGATGTTTGTTCCTAAGTCGATGTCTTGTATAAATAACGGTCTGTGAGTTCATTTCGAGGTGTGGTCTTGTGTGGATAAGTGTGGCATAGCGAAGAGAAGTGTGAAAGGTAGAGCAGAGGTTTTTGGGCTTAAATGGAACTGATCCAGACATGGTAGAGATGTCATTCTCTAGTTCAAGACTGTGATTTTTATCACTTTGTAGACAGTGTGTCTCCTTGTAGGCAGTGGGCCTCTTTGTGAGCAGTGTGCTCGGGCAGTGAGCCCTAATTGGCATGTGCCATTCATTCTTCTTTATTCTTCTAACAGAGAATAATTCTTGGGTTAATCACCCCGTGGTTTTTCCCTTAACCGGGTTTTCCACGTCAAAATCTTGGTGTTCAATGTGTTGATGCTTATCTGCTCTTGTGTTTATGTATTATGCTTTCATGGATGATTAATTGATATGCTGCTAACTAACAACAAAGAATCAAGTGTTTTACAACTGATTCACCCCCCTCTCAGTTGTATGCCCTAGATCCAACAATTGGTATCAGAGCTAAGTTCCTCTGATAGGAGCTTAACCGCTTGAGGAGATCCAGGATGTCGTCATACAAGAAGGATAGTCCAAAGTTCGATGGAACCAACTTCACTCTCTGGAAAGGTCGCATGAAGTGTCACTTGGAATGTATGGGAAAAGCATACTTGGCTATGGTCTCAAAACCATATGTACCTCCACAAGGTGGCCTGACAACTCTGAATGAAATCACAGAAGCAGAAAACAATCTGCGGACCAAGGAAGCTCTTCTAAGCGCATTGAATGACTCAGATCTCTCAAATGTTATTGACCTACCAACTGCATATGAGATCCTGACTAAACTGGAACTTCTGTATGAAGGAGATGAGTTTGTCAAAAGTGCAAGGTTGCAAAGTCTGAAAGGGAAATTTGAAAGATTGAAGATGAGAGATGATGAAAACATCACTACCTTTATGCCAAGAGTGAATGAGCTGGTATGTGGAATCAGAAATGCTGGTGGAACTCTAGATGAAAATGAGATTGTCTGCAAAATCCTAAGATCCCTTCCTGCTGCCTACAAAATCAAGGTTGCTGCCATTGATGAATTCAGAGCCCACACAACTGTCACAAGAGAACAACTGGCTGGCAAACTAGCTGCATTTGAAATGACCGAGTTTGGAGATGATCCTCCCAAGACTGAATCTGCTTTCAAAGCCAGTGCCTATGTGAAAGGCAAATAGAGATTTGATCTGGGAGAAAACTCATCAAGGAAAATGTCATGGTATGATCAAGCAAGAAGAGACATGGAAGAAGAAGAAGCAGAAACAGCTCAACTTGAAGCCCTCATTGCAAAGAGACTGCCAAGAGGATCCGGTAAGTATGAAGGAAAACTACCCTTTAAGTGTTTCAACTGCAATAAGATTGGTCATTTTGCTTCAAGATGTCCGGAAAGATCTGCAAGGTCTAATACTAACAGACAAAGGTTTCAAAAGAATTACTATTATGTTCATGAAGAAGATGACAATGAAGGAGTAACAGATGATGAATCAGAACTAGGAAGCAAATCCGGAAATGAGTGGGTGTTTATTGCCATCAAGGAAGAAGATTCAATACTCTCTGAATCTGTCAATCACAAAGTTGTTGAAAAAGCTTTGGCTGCTCAAGTGGAAGAAAAGGATGATTGGGTTATTGACAGTGGATGTTCTCACCATATGACTGGTGACAAGAATAAGTTCTTGAATTTGGAAAGGTATGAAGGAGGAATGGTAAAGTTTGGTGACAATTCTGCTGGCAGAATCAGAGGCAGGGGAACTATTTCCTTTGATGGAAAGAGCAAAATAGGTAACGTACTATATGTTGAAGGATTGAAGCACAATCTTCTCAGTGTTGGTCAGTTAGTGGACAAAGGCTATGATCTCCGGTTCAAGAATGGAAAATGCAGAATCTTTACAAGCTCCGGAACTGAAATTGCATCCGGTACTCAGACAAAAGGTAATATCTTTCATCTAGTTGGTTCAAATAAAAGTTGTTTGTTTGCTCAAATTGATCAGAGTTGGTTATGGCATAGAAGAATGTGTCATGTAAATTTTGATAACATCATCAAGATAAGCAATACTCAGGCCGTAAGAGATCTTCCAAAATTGATGAAACCTACAAATAGTTTGTGCAAAGAATGTCAGCTAGGTAAACAAAGCAGAGTCTCTTTCAAAAGCAAAGATCAGTCTTCTACCGGATTGTTGGAATTAGTACATACTAATCTCTGTGGTCCGACAAGAATCAAGAGTCTGCAAGGTGATAGATATTTCATGTTGTTAATTGATGATCATTCCCGGATGATGTGGGTTACCTTTCTAAAAGAAAAATCAGAAGCATTTGAGAAGTTCAAAATCTTCAAAGCTATGGTAGAGAATCAAACCGAATTGAAACTAAAGTGTCTAAGGTCTGATAGAGGTGGTGAATTTACATCTGGTGAGTTCATTGACTTTTGTGAGAAGCAGGGTATAAGGAGACAGTTGTCTGCTCCTAGGACTCCACAGCAGAATGGAGTAGTTGAGAGAAAGAACCGGACCATCCAGGAAGCTGCCAGGACAATGATGTTGGAAGCAAATGTTCCTCAAATGTTTTGGAAGGAAGCTATCAGCACTGCAGTCTACACTCTCAATCGAGTTCAAATCAGAAACAACACCGGTAAGACCCCCTATGAACTCTGGTTTGGCATCACTCCTACTGTGAAATATTTCAGAGTATTTGGTAGCAAGTGTTATATTAAAAGAGATGAAGATCTAGGAAAGTTTGATGCTAGAAGTGATGAAGGAATTTTCTTGGGTTACTCCACTCAAAGCAAAGCATACCGGTGTTACAATAAGAGATTGAGGAAGATGATAGAAAGCACCAATGTGAAAGTTGATGAAGGAATTGAGAAGCCTTCAAGATTTTATGAGTTTGATGAAGATGACCAAGACAGTGTTCAAGGACCTCAATCCTCTCCGGTGAGACAGAGTCAGCCTGATCCGGTAAATCAGGAAGAAGAGATAGGTTTGAATGAGCCTGATCAAGAAGCAGCAGTGCAGGATACTCCCAAAATTCCAAGGTATGTAAGACTGAACCACTCTGAAGATCAGATCATAGGTGACAGAAGCAAAGGTGTACAAACTAGAAGGAATGTTGCTCAAAATCAGGATGAATGTTGTCTGATTTCAAAGATTGAACCTAAAACAATAAATGAAGCCTGCAATGATGAAAACTGGACCAAAGCAATGGAAGATGAATTGATGCAAATTGAGAAAAATCATACTTGGGATCTTGTTCCCAGACCTAGAGACAGGAATGTAATTGGAACCAAGTGGGTCTTCCAGAACAAACTAAATGAAGCTGGTGAAGTAATCAGAAACAAAGCTAGATTGGTTTGCAAAGGCTACTCTCAAATAGAAGGAATTGACTTTGAAGAGACTTTTTCTCCGGTGGCAAGAATTGAAGCAGTCAGATTACTTCTTGCATTTGCTGCCTTCAAAGACTTCAAGGTATATCAGAGGGATGTCAAGTCTGCCTTCCTAAATGGTGATCTGGAAGAAGAAGTCTACATTGAACAACCGGATGGATTTCAATTGTCTGATAATGATGATATGGTCTGCAAGTTGAAGAAAGCTTTGTATGGATTGAAGCAAGCCCCAAGAGCATGGTATGAAAGGTTGGATAAGCATCTTGTGTAGATTGGATTCAACAAAGGTACTGCTGACAGTAACTTATATTTCAAAATTGATCATGAAAACATTTTGATTGTTGAAGTGTTTGTGGATGATATCATTTTTGGAGGAAGAGATAGTATGTGCAAAACTTTTGCAAATCAGATGAAAAGTGAGTTTGAAATGTCTATGCTTGGTGAAATGAATTTCTTCTTGGGTCTGCAAATTACTCAAACAAAAGAAGGGATCTTCATTTCTCAGACCAAATATGTGAAAGAATTGTTAAGGAAATTTGGTATGGAAGACTCAAAGCCTATGAACACTCCTATGGCAACCGGATGTAAGTTAAGCAAAGATGATGATTCTCCAAAGGCAGATTAGACAAAGTATAGATCAATGATTGGTGGATTGTTGTATCTCACTCAAACTAGACTAGATATAATGCAGGTTGTTGGTCTTGTGGCAAGATTCCAGGCTGATCCTAGAGAATCTCATGTTATGGCAATCAAAAGAATTTTTAGGTACTTGAAAGGAACAGTTGAGTATGGTCTATGGTACCCTAGAGATCCAGATTTCTCTCTTCATGCTTACACAGATGCAGATTGGGCAGGAGATGTGGATGACCGGAAGAGCACCAGTGGTGGAGCATTCTTTTTGGGGAAGAGATTGGTTTCTTGGTTAAGCAAGAAACAAGATGCAATATCTCTGTCTACAACTGAAGCAGAATACATTGCAGCAGCAGGTAGTTGCACTCAAATCTTATGGATGAAGCAGATGCTAAGAGACATTAAAGTTGAATATGAGGAGCCTATCACAATTTTCTGTGATAATTCAAGTGCAATTAATATTTCTAAGAATCCAGTATTGCATTCTAAGACTAAGCACATATCTATCAAATTTCACTTTTTGAGAGAAAAAGTAAACAAAGAAGAAGTCAGATTGGAGTATGTTCCCTCCAAGGATCAGATTGCAGATATCTTTACAAAACCTCTTCCCAAGGACTCTTTTGAATATCTCCGGGAGAAGTTAGGGGTCATGGCCCCTCCAGTGATGAACTAGGATGCACTGATGTGCATCAGTCCGGTGGATATCACAGTCATATCTTGTGATCCGGATTGATGATGGGGAGCTGCTACTAAGGGGGAGCAGCTGGTATGATTCTGATGTATTAGAATTGCAAGTATGAGCCCTTTGCCATTGATGTCAAAGGGGGAGAGAAGACATGTGAAAAACAAGTGGTTAATGATCAAAGGGGGAGCAGTAAAGGAAGAGAAGACATGTGAAAAGTTGTTGTTGATAGGGGGAGCTATGACAGAAAGGAGAAGATCTTGTCTTGATGGTTTTTCACATCATATGTTGCCATCAATGACAAAGGGGGAGATTGTTGCAAGTATGAGGTGAACCAGTGTTGTCATTGATGTCAACATACTCATATTACATTGACAAGAAGGATTGGATGAGCTGTGTGTTGAGGATATTGAGAAAATTAGCCTCAGTCAGGAACAGTGAAGAACAGTGATGAGAAGAAGGCAAATATATTGGATAGGTTGAGAACCAGAGGATGCGGATTAAAGGGTTTGCAGATATGAGTCTTGAGATGCTTCAGTCAAGTTTTCAGAGGTCCGCATGAAGACCTGAAGAAGTTATGGCTGTCTGTGTGGAACCAGTTCCGGCAAGTGCTTAGAGGTGACAGAGGATCACAGAAAGGTCCGGTGAGGTCTGGAATTGTGCAATCCTAATCTGTGGATTGGAAAGAGTGTTTGGGATGTCCTTGTGATGTGCCATCTCATGTTGTGTATGATTTGGAGGTCCGGAAGTACCTCTTGCATTATGACAGTGGCGACAGACTATGTTCTTGAAGTTCCGGATAAGGAGGATAAGAGATTTCAGTAAGTAAAGGAAATGCGGACGTACCTGGTCATTCAGATAGGCTTGTGAAGGTTCTTGGATCATGTTGAGGTTGTGTTGTTGGTCCGCATTGATAATGTATGATTTGAAGGTCTGAAAGTACCTTTTACAGTGGCGACAGACTGTGTTCTTGAAGTTCCGGATGAGGAAGACAAGAGATTCCAGCAAGTAAAGGACATGCGGATGTATCCGGTCATTCAGGCAGGCTTGTGAAGTTTTCTGGATCATGTTGAGGTTGTGTTGTTGATCCGCATTGATAGTAGAGCCCGGAATTGAAGTTATTCTTCCGGATGAAGTTCTTGCTCTATTTAGCCGACCGGATGAGTTGTTCATCCTGCGAATGTTCTTGTGGTGGCCGATCGGATGTGTTATTCATCTTGCGGATACTCTTATGATTGTTTGCCGACTTAGATGTTTGTTCCTAAGTCGATGTCTTGTATAAATAACGGTTTGTGAGTTCATTTCGAGGTGTGGTCTTGTGTGGATAAGTGTGGCATAGCGAAGAGAAGTGCGAAAGGCAGAGCAGAGGTTTTTGGGCTTAAATGGAACTGATCCGGACATGGTAGAGATGTCATTCTCCAGTTCAAGACTATGATTTTTATCACTTTGTAGACAGTGTGTCTCCTTGTAGGTAGTGGGCCTCTTTGTGAGCAGTGTGCTCGGGTAGTGAGCCCTAATTGGCATGTGCCATTCATTCTTCTTTATTCTTCTAACAGAGAATAATTCTTGGGTTAATCACCCCGTGGTTTTTCCCTTAACCGGGTTTTCCACGTCAAAATCTTGGTGTTCAATGTGTTGATGCTTATCTGCTCTTGTGTTTATGTATTATGCTTTCATGGATGATTAATTGATATGCTGCTAACTAACAACAAAGAATCAAGTGTTTTACAACTGATTCACCCCCCCCCTCTCAGTTGTATGCCCTAGATCCAACAAAAAAGGCCAAGATACCCGTGATCCAGGTCCACATGCTCTATTTTCTTCTAGTTATGTGCATGTTCCAAAAAAAAAGTTTTTTCATGCTGTTGGGAAGCGCACATGCACATTTTCACATTCTAACACCTTTGCATGAACTTTCCACCGCCTTTTTCTTGTTTTCCAACTTAAGGAGGAGGAAATAAAATAGTTTTCACATCGTATTTGATATATATCAATTCAAGTTTTAATTTTTGTAGTGTCGCAATGTTAATTGTGATTGAATTGTAGGAATTTAACATTATACATTGGTTAATTATATTGTTGTTAGTAATTGTATTTGAGTGTTATTCAATTTATTGTTGAGGAGTTTCATGCAAGATAAAAAAAGACTACAGAATTGGGTACTCTTTCCATTCGAATCTCCATTTTTTAGGTATGTCAAGTCTTTACACATGTTCTAAGTTACATTTTCCTTAATTCTATTTAAATTACTTTATCATGCCTCATTGAATACATGTTTATATCACTTGTATGGTTTATATATTTTGTGTTTATATCAGTTGTGTTTATATTTTGTGTTTATAGTTCATGTGCCTTGTCTATGCTTCCACATTTTGCATACATGTCTAATACAAAATTTGCAGCCTGAGCTTTGAATTTCTTCCCAAACAGCTATAAATTTCTATTGCTTTGAATTTCTTCTTTATACATGCAGACTTGTATCTTCTCATGAAAGATATCATCAATCCAAAACATGAATTTATCAATATGATCAATAGGAACATAGTATCCTAGCTGCAAAACTGAGTTCCTTTATTCAAATTCAAAAAGTAAAAAAATGGGATTCACTCCTTTCCAACATAAAATAGTCAAGACAACCATAAAACATCTAATAATGATCCGAAAACTATTAAACAAATATATCTACCAACCAAAGAAATATAAAAACCTAAATAATTTCCATACAACCAAAACCAAGTTCTTACTTGTGAAGATATTTTCTAGTGGTGCTGAACACATACCTTCAAAGTGGCTTGGGAGTACAAACTTGAGAAGCCTTAACCACCATTTCATTAAAGGGATGAAAGTAGCTAGATTTTCCACAAAATAACTTCTAATATATGCTTTAAGTCTCAATGCACTCATCATCCACACCCCTTCCTTAGATAGCTTTGACAAACTTTAAGGCAACTAGAGAGGAGCAATTAAAAATTAAAGATAGTTTATTGTTTGACATTACACATTTCCTAAAAGAGTCGTGAGGTCTACCTTTATTAGAATTAAGAGACATTACACCTACCCACCTAATAATAAGCCACAAGCACCACCCCCAACAACCATTACTCAACTAACCAATTTGAAACCACCATAAAAAAATTTAGTGCCTTAATTTTTAGAAAATATCACTCTTTACAATTAATGTCAATACTTGTATTACACACCCTAACTTAAAGCTGAAATGAGAAGTTAAGTTAGCATAGGAAATATTAGTACACTCACCATGATCAACTCTAAGAGCCCCAAAAACATCATAATGGAATTGATTTATAGGGCTTGAAAGATAAAAAATGGTCACAATTTGACCATGAATTTGGAAGGGAATTTATAAGGGCCTTCAAAGATGCATAAAATTAATGAGGTATATATCTTAAATGAATATCTATATTCCAACCCAAGAATTAATTTGATGGTTGTAGGGTGCTATACGGGGCTTTTTGTCCACCCAAAATTTTACCATAAAATCTACTACTTAGTTGAGTATGCATCTACAATGTTGATATCTTATAGACATAAAATTAGCACCAATTTATAGGGCCTCTTATGTAAAGTGATTTAACCTTAAATTTTAGCAAGAGACCTTTAAAAGTTAATTGAAAACTCTTCTTTGACAAGCTAAGAACACTTCAACAATGGTAATGGGCTGAAAAATCCTCCACCATGTGATTGAAAACTCTTCTTTGACTGCAAGGGAAGTGTGGGAAGTGCTTGAAATGTTGAGGGCAACAAATCTAAAATTTGGAACCATATTTATTTCTTAGGAACTAATATTTGTCTCTTTATCATGCTACATATAAATTCTCTGTCATACTGAGGAAACAATCAAGGATTAAACCAATACAGGAAGAGAAAGAAGCTAAGAATGCAAAGAAAGCAACAACTATGAGGGAACTTTGTGATAAGAGGAAATTGGACATGTTTTTCGAAGACATGGAAATTGAAGAGGAACATCAACCATCAACAATAGATATGGTATTTGCGGCACAAAGGGAACAGATGCAAAATCTTCATGCTATGAGAGATTTGAATACTGCAATTGGAGACACGTCCTCTACCACAAGTCAAGATAGAGGGACACCATCTACCACATCTCAAGTTGAGAGTACATCATCACTCACATGTGAGGAAGGAGGTACACCATCGTTCCCACCTAAAACTTAAGGTATGTCATCTATTTAATCTCCAATCAAAGGTATGCCATCTAGCCCATCTCATTTAAATATTTATGAAATTCCTAATGTTGAGATGAATTCACCTTTCTTAACACCACCTAGAATTTTGCATAGAAAGCCAAAGTATTTGATTGATATTGATGAGAATATCTTGTAGCCAATGGAAGGTAAGATTCCAAAACACACTTGTAGAAGATATGCTCATATAATTTGGAGAGTGTTCTTTGAAAAGTTAAATGAGACCACAAGATGTCAACTATTCATTGAAATGATGTGAAGTATAAAGTATAGGTCCATCATGAAGATTCTTTGGTTGAGAACATCAGAGGCTTCAAGGGAAAAATCTATTGTCAATAATCTAATGAGTACATATGAGAGTGTGGGTAAAACCTCACGCACAAAATATAGTAATTTCACATGATGTGTCATTACATCGACAATAGTAAGTAATCAAATGACGAAAGCTCATCTCATTAGAAAGACGAGTCAAGCATTGAGAATTAATAGAAAAACTTTATCAAGAGCCATTGGAAGGTGTCAAAGAATCAAGGACACCGATGCCAATGAATTATGGGTGTTCTCGGGGATACTACCATGAAAAGATAAACCAATTGTTGAAGGATTGAGATCACTAATTAAAGACTTTTGGAAGAATTACATAAGGGTATCTCCAAATCAAAGGGATGTGGTAAGAAGGAGAATTGGTAGTCAAAACCGTGAGCCACATCCAAAGCATTTTTGGATATGAATCAAACATAGTTTTTTGGTAAATTTATAGAGATGTATTCTCAAATTAAAATTTCTCAAAGATATTTTGAAATGCTAAAACCTTTCTACGTCAAAATAAATCACACACGCACTACTTGTTGTTGTAGATTACATATTAAATTTTCTAACCATTTTGATGTTTATCGGTCTATATGTTTAGATTTGCATACTAACAATGTTTTGCAAGATTGTGGCATACATGCCCCACCACCATCTTCAAGAGACTTCATATCAACAATTTTATGCGAAAGAGAGGAAGGTCAAATATTCTATAGGAAATTGTGCTTGGATGGCACATGTCATCATTGCAGTGGCTTGTAACGTATGCCAATATGTGAACATATTGAAAGCACACATGCAGTTGGAAATGAATTAGTAGAGTTTGGAAAGTATAAAACAGTGGCCTACAATACAAAAGATGGCAAAGAAGCAAAGAGGTGTGGTTTGGTTATTCAAAAGATTCTAGTGTAGCAGTTTATGTCTACATTTCATGATAATATAGTGTATGAGTATGCAAGGCATACCCATAGAGCTCGATGGTTGGACTTGCAATTCAAGTTATGCAAAGACACATTTCCACTTGGTAGCATTGTTTCAGCCATCGACTTTGCAGAGAACTACAGTCTATAGCCATAGCATGAGGTGCAATAACAATATTACAACTCCACACAAGTTTCTATATTTGTGCACATTGCATTCATTCATGCGAATGATAGTACAGAGGATGATAGAAAGATCATATGGGAGTATCATTTTTATATTAGTGTTGATCACATGCATTCTACAGAGTTCGTGCAAGGTTACTTTCAAGTGTTCTACAATGATTTGGCTAGAAGGGGCATATCATTAAGTCAACATATCATATGGTTGGATAACTATGCATCATAATTCAAGAACTCACGTAATTTCTATTGGCTAAGCATGAGGCATAATATTACAGGTGTTCAACATATGTGGAACTTTTGTGAGGCTAGGCATGGAAAGGGTGAGCATGATGGTGCAGAAGCATGTATCAAAAGAGCCATAACACGAGAAAAGTTAAAGTATAAAGACAATGCAAAGTTGATAGATGTAAAATCAATTGTCGAGTGGTGTAATGCTTTGATAGGTCTAGGTAATGAAGGTAAGTCTTTAATTCATATATTTTTTTGGTTGATAGATGATACTAACATTGCACCATATGAGGATTGTTGTACACTGATAGGATCAAGTGAGATACTCTCTTTCAGAAGCTCAATTGCAGGTTCATGGAGTATCCATACGCGGAAGATGGCATGTTTTTTTCTTCATGTACAATTCAAGCCTGGAATGAGTGTGAGTCAAAGGAATGGGTTGATGAATGGCAGTTAAGTTATCTTAGCCCACTTGACACGTATCAGCCCCCGACGACACTGGAACTAACACAGATGGAATCATCGGTTGACTTTGACCACATATCAGATCTAGTTCAACTAGGTAATATATCTACTTGCATAATTTTTGAAATTCCTAATGTTATCTTACTTTGTGGTGTTTTTGTAATGTTGACTAATTTCATCTAGTTTGCTACACATATCAATGTAGGGCATGTTTATGTAGTTATTGCAGATGAAGACAATGAAGAGGGAATGGATTATTACTTGTGTCATTGTGTTGAGGCCAAAGAAATTGGAGGCCCCAATTACAGATGAATAAAACATTGAATACCCTACAGGGTCAGTGGTTGTTACTGGGACATGATGTAGAAGGTACTCACATAAGAGTGTTAATGTTTGGTTGTCTTAGGACTTTGACACGCATCGGAAGATTCTTCATTACTCAAACCTTATCATGGCATCCAATATTCATTTGATACAATATTAGGGTATACCTTTGAACAAGACCTTGTGGAAGGTGTGTGAGTCTAACCATGAGGCAATACTTGAAACAATAAAGAGTAGAGCAGGCCCAGATGGTTCATTGGATTAATTTGTAAGTATGCATAAAACTTTCCTAGATGGTTACTTGTACTTTGTTTTGTATATAAATAGTAGTATGAATTACTTCCCTGTAGTAGACATCTAGTAGGTTTACTTTTCTTACCATTGTCTTTGCGGCTTCTTGAACAGTCCTATTCTTTTTTTTAACCACTCCATTCTACTGAGGATTCCTATCCTTTGACTAAGGTATGAGCCAATAACATGAAAATGTCATAATTTTGTATTTCTTGTTTTATCTCATGTCATTTGATGTACATAAATGATATTTATGTTTAGTTAATTTTGCTTCTTGATGCTTCTCATAGGAGGTCACAACTCTAACTCGTCCAACTACGGACAGAGAGAGAGACAAGATGGAGAGTGATCATCAGGTGGTGGTAAGCGATCGATTACATATGTGATGTTATATATTTCATACATTTTCTATATTAATGTGCATATTGTTTGATTTTATTAACAGGTGGAGCTGGATGAACTTCTGTCGAAGAGGTCTACTTGACGATAGAGAGAGGATGAGTCATGGATTGGCTCTCCATCTTCACGCTCAAGCAAGGGCTATTGATTATTTCATAAAAGTCCATAGGAAACTAGTTTTTGGGACATTTTTTGTATGCCTAGATGGATTTGTATACATACTTTTGTATGTTACCGAAGTATATTTTTGTATATATGCCTGTATGGCTTTGTTTGGACATGCCTATATGGCTTTGTATATAAACTAGATGTTATGTTCATGACATTATGTATATGATAGTTTATATTAAATATTTAATATGATGATCATTTATCATTACAGGAATTTGGTTTTACGCGTGCCAATTGAATTTGCTTGAAAGTTTATAAATCATTTTCAACTAATCCATTTTGTGCATATATTGCAATCATTGAATTCTGTGGGACTATGCATTTCTTTGAGGCATCATTTCAAATAGTTCACACGCCTTGTTTATGCTTCCACACTTTCCATACATGTCTACAAGGGTAGCTGCAAATACAATACATGTGACAAAATTCTTATATCATTTATGCTTTGATGTTTGTCCACACCATGTTCCCCATATCCCATTCTGGCATAAGCAAGGAGGAAGTTGGATGAGGTTGTGCAATTTGGTTTTAGACGTGCCAAAATTTGTGATTGGTTAAAATTTACTTTTGTGCATTTCCTTGAGAGTTCTTAAAGCCTTATGAAAAATCCATTTCGTGATATCTTGCAATCATTGCATTCCATGAGACAACATTTCTTTAAGGTATCATGTCAAATAGTTCACATTCATTGTATATGCTTCCACACTTTGCATACATGTCTTGTAGGGTTCTTTTGAAACATGAACACACCATCCTGAAGCATGAAAGGCATGTGAGCTCTATGAATGAAGGCATCTTGTGAAGACCATACCATAAAACATGAAAACCATAACTGAGCATCCTGATCCTTTGACAACAACACGAATAGGGATATGATCAACACCTCCTGACCTTTTGACATCAATGACAAACAACTTTCAACACATTGTACTGGTGATATCCCTCAAGAGACCAAAGTGTAAAAAGACAACAATCTTTGATGAGCTATTAATTAGAAACTATGTTACTTAGAAACATTCCATCTGAGGCTATGGGATCATGTAGGGTCCCTCTACAATAACCTCTCTCACTTTTTTATATCTCTGATATGTTTTCCTATGGTGAAAGTTTTTCTACTACTCCAAAAATGGTCAGATGCATGTAGTGTAAAGTTGCAAAGGGGTGTAACTTTCATTCTGCTCCTCATGGCGGCCAACTAGATAGTTCCAACACATTTAGATGGGTATATTTAGGCTAGGCATGGTCCTGTTTCACATCGAAACATGCCGAAACAGTCTGAGCTACATTGTACTAGTGATATCCCTTAAAAGACCAAAGTGCAAAAAGGTGGCAATCTTCGAAGAGCTATTACTCAAAAAACGTGTCACTTAGAAACATTCATCTAAGTCTATGAGATCACTTAGGGTCCCTCTACAATAACCTCTCTCAGTTTTTTATATCTTTGAGGCATTTGCCCGTGGTGAAAGTTTTTCTGCTACTTCAAAAATGGTCAGATGCATGCAGTGTAAAGTTGCAAAGGGGTGTAACTTTCATTCTGCTCTTTGTGTGGCCAAACAAATAGTTCCAACATGTCCAGATGGGTACATTTAGGCTAGGCATGGTCCTATTTCACACTCAAACATGCTGAAACAGTCTGAGCTACATTGTACTGGCGATATCCCTCAACAGACCAAAGTGCAAAAAGGTAGCAATCTTTGACGAGTTGTTACTCTGAAACTGTGTCACTTAGAAACATTCTTTCCAAGGATATGCAATCATGTAGGGTCCCTCTACAATAACCTTTCTCAAATTTTTATATCTCTAAGGCATTTGCCTGTGGTGAAAGTTTTTCTGCTGCTCAAAAAATGGTCAGATGCATGCAGTGTAAAGTTGCAAATGGGTGTAACTTTTGTTTTCCTCCTTGTGTAGCCAAACAAATAGTTCCAATGTGTCTGGATGGGTGCATTTAGGCTAGGAATGGTCTTTTTTCACACCCAAACATGCCGAAACAATCTGAGCTACATTATACCAGCGATATCCCTTAAGAGACCAAAGTGTAAAAAGGTAACAATATTTGATGAGTTGTTACTCAAAAACTATGTCACTTAGAAACATTCCATCTGAGACCACAAGATCACGTAGGGTCCCTCTACAATAACCTCTCTCAGTTTTTATATCTCTGAGGAGTTTGCCCATGGTGAAATTTTTTTTGTTGCTCCAAAAATGGTCAGATGCATGCAGTGTAAAGTTGCAAAGGGGTTTAACTTTCATTCTACTCCTCGTGTAGCCAAACCGATAGTTCCAACGAGTACAGATGGTTATGTTTAGACTAGGCATGATCCTGTTTCACACCCAAACATGCCGAAACAGTCTGAGCTACATTGTAACAACAATATCCCTTAAGAGACCAAAGTGCAAAAAGACAACAATCTTTGATGAGCTGTTAATTAGAAATTGTGTCACTTAGAAACATTCCATTTGAGGCTATACGATCACATAGAAGCCCTATACAATAACCTCTCTCATTTTTTGATATCTCTAAGGAATTTTCTCGTGGTGGAAGATTTTCTGTTGCTCCAAAAATTGTCAGAAGCATGTAGTGTAAAGTTGCAAAGTATGCTACTTTTTGTTTTGATCTTTGTGGGGCCAAACTGTTAGTGCCAACATGTCCAGTTGGGCACATATACGCTATGCATGATCACTACCCTTCATTATAAAGGGGTCATAGTCTTTCCTATTCGAAGGGTCACAACTTTTCACCTTTGAAATGTCATCAATATTCGTGAGAACATCAAGATAACACGTTCTACAAATATTCTCCATGCATTATCATCCTTTTTATTTCTCACCCCAATAAATTAGGCTGCTTTCAACATCAATGCATCAACCATTCATGTAGCACTTCACATACTAGTAAAAGACATTAGCCCTCTTAAGGGTCAAGCTCTTTCAACTTATCAAGAAAGCATTATTTCATTTGTTGCTATTTCAACTCAGAAGTGACATGATAGAGCTTTATGGTGGTGACCTTGTATGAACAATAGTGAACATGCAACAACTAGCACCCATAAATGTGAATAAAGTGGCATGTATGTTTGATAGTATTATTTCACCATTCAATCTAGCTAGTCTATTGAGGAGGATGTGGCTCCAAATTCTAGTAAACATGTCATAAATGGTCATTCAAGCCCTTTGAAAATCCTTACATATTCTAAGTAGAGATTATTCCACATATACCATGGAGAGTGATTATGACATCATACAATATTGAGATAAGAAAGCCCCAATCTATTGTGCATGTACGACTAAGCTTCCATCTCAATAGTTGTCTATTACATGGGGAGAAATTACCATACTTGTTTGATGCCACTTCCACTATATTAAATTCACCACACATCCCAAGTTTTTATGACTCTAATATACAATCTCATGTTGATATTCAACATAATGATTCATTTTTATTTTAAAGGACTCTTTTGTTGGGTTCCTTCAAAGGTTTAGCTTTGTGTGCTAAGTGGATTATGAGAGCCATAGAGAGGATTGAATTTTAAAAAATCTTACTATGTAATACAATTGGACTTTAAATATTTGAAGTAAACCATCTACAAATATCCATTGAAGTGTGGATTTATAATGCAAATATGGACACCATCAACAAAAATGATTTGTATTAACCAAATATCCATATAGGCATACATCAATATCTATCGATATAAGTATAACATATATACAAAATAGCCATATAGGCTTACAAGAATACCATATAGGCATACAATGTCAACTATATGCAATACAAAATATATGTCCACAAATGCCATATAGGCATACAACAAAAGAACCCAATAAAAAGTCATTCCCCTCTATCCGGTGAAGAGAATAGATCATGGGTAGCCTTTGATCTTCGAGGGGATGGAGACGCATATGAGGGTGGTCTACTACGAAGTTGAGGGCTACTCCTCCTATTTAGTTGTTCATGGATCTGTAGTTGTTACAATAAAAAGTATAGACATTAATATATAGAAATTACATTATAAAAATGAAACATTTAACAAAATAATCACTTACTGCTACGAAAAAATCTATCTGCTCATTTGCCTCAGTACCAGGTTTAGGCTGTGGTGATGTAATGTCCTATAGAAACCATCCAGATAGAAATTAAACTTCAAATCAATAATCATTTGATTTTAAAAAATAAACAACTAAAACAATGAATGTAATTTAAAATTTACTAATTTGCCTCATACCCCCATCAAAGGCATGGAGCTATGAATCATAGAGGACACACCATGCTCCATTGCCATATGAACTTCAGGAGGTGTCTCTGCAACCTACATCATCTAAAAATAAAACAACATTATTCAATTACGAAAACTAGAATAGTGATGCAAGTCATGGCTCCTAACATACACATATGTTCACCTAAACATGTAAGTACACACAATAAAGCACACAAGTCATGTTCACAATAAAGCACACAAGTCATGTTCACCTAAATTATACTAAAAGTGATAAAAACTCTGACTATACAGAAAGCACTGCAACCAAGCATATAAATGTAAAAGGGCTCCATCTAAATACATAACATGATCTAACTCTACAAATAACATGTTAAAGGTATCCGACTATGCAGAATGTACTTTGTCTAAATATTGTAATGAAGCTTTGTATTGTACCAAAAAAGATATTCATTGTCACCAATGCATCACTATGATACAACTAGACACATAATACACATTCTTCACCATCAATTCCCTGTTAGCAAGAGGCACTGTGTGGCTTCATTAGTGTTGTCATTGATGGCAACAAAGTCTATCCCACACATCCGCAGTACCTAATATGCCTTCATTGGAAGTCAGATTGAAGAATGTTTTGGTCCGGTAAACAAGAACAAAGTATGTAACAAGGTCTGACAATCAAGTTTGGATCTCTCAGATGGTTTAACTCAGTAAGTTGTGGACTTGGACAAGTCAAGAGGAGTATCATGACTATTGTATTCCAGAGATTTAGCCTCCAGTGATAAAGCATGAAAGAGATATGAGCATCTGAGTGTTGGGTTCCAATCAGACAAAGTAAACAGAGGAAGAATTGACTGGCAGAGTATCAGACTTGAATCCAGATGTGAAAAAGGTCTTGATCAAGCAATCTGTGGGATTATACATTGTTGGCTAACATGATTACTGACTTCTATGCTTAAGCTTTTGATGTGCATCACAAATCAAGCATGGATTCAGCTAACAAATCAGTAACTTGCAAATATCTTGAATGTCCTTGTTGCCAACTAGAAAGTTGATGAAATCCTTGATGTAGATATATATACCAGATGGATTCCAGTATGTAGGTGTGGGTTGTATTGTAGAAAAGGAAAAAGGTACAAAGTAAAGCAGGGATAAGTGTGGAAACAACAATTCAAGTTTAGTATGTGATTGAAAAACATTGAATAGAGGAAGAATGAAGTGCATCAGATTAGTATATTGTGCATAACTGGAACTGAACTCTTGCATTTGTAGATGCTTCTCATCAGTTCAAACACTTGATTATCTTCTGTAAGTTCTGTAGATAGTGAGTCTCTTGTAGGTAGTGTGCCTCTTGTGAGCAGTGTGCTCAGGCAGTGAGCCCTAATTGGCAAGTGCCATTTTGTACCCCTTTATTCTTTTAACAGAGAATACAATCTTGGGTTAGTCACCCCATGGTTTTTTCCCTTAACAGGGTTTCCACGTAAAAATCCTTGTGTTATGTGTGTTGATTTTATTTTTGTTCTTATGATTACATATTATTTCATGTTTTGATACAACACTAAATATTAAGATAACAAAAAGAAAAGAAAGAGAAAGGAAATTTTGAGATAACTGATTCACCCCCCTCTCAGTTTTCTACCTTGTTTCCAATAATTGGTATCAGAGCAAGGTTCCTCTGAACAAACCTTAACAACTTGAGGAAGATCTAGGAATCTTAATGGATGCATATGGTATGAAGGAACAACTTCAGTCAACCCTAGATGATTTTGAACAATCCCACTCTGAAGTCAATAATTTGAGAGAAAGACTCAAACAAGCTGATGAATTCATAAATGAGCTAAAAGAAAAACTTAGGATTTCTGTGAAAAAGAGAAAGTAATTACATAAAAAATTAGCCAATCAACATACTAATGAAGATCTGGATGAGAAAAATAAGCTATGTGAGTAGTTGTCAAAAGAAGTCATTATGGTAAGGCATGAAATAGAATCAAGGGTTATGAGATTCACCCAAGAAATTGAAGAAAAAATAAAGATTGAAGATAATCTAAAACAATCCGTCAAGGAGAAAACAGAGGACTGCCACAAAATGGATAGAATAATCAGGCATCTTGAATCTGATCTTGAAGAAGCTAGAGACAATGAAGAACAACTTGAGAATCAAATAGACACTCTTAAACAAGATCTTCAAGTAGCAAATGAATACAAAGAGAAATTCAACATAAGCTCAACCCAACTTGAAGTTCTTCTTGAAAGCCAAAAAAGGGTAGATGATAAGTGTGGCTTGGGATATGAGAAAGGTGAAAGCTCTAGATCTAGTCAAAAGAACTTTGGATTAGGAAATTAAAGAAACAGGCCTAGAAGACCTCCGATAAGGCAACCAAATGTTCAAAGATATCCATCTTTAATGGATACTGCTTCAATTACAACAATTTTGGTCATAAATCAACTCAGTGCAGGAGGAGAATGAATCAGAATAATACATCCTTCTCTGGACAATGTTTCAATTGCAAAAGGTATGGTCACAAATCTCATGAATGTAGAAATATGCAAGTAAACAATTCATTCAATGGTAGATGCTTTGCATGCAATAGAATGGGACATTTGGCTAATCAATACAGATCAAGAGGATATCAATCAAGTAAGCAAAGAAATGTTACATGTTACAATTCTATAGATCCAGTCATATTGCCAAATTCTTGTAGAAGCAGAAATTAGGATAGAAAAGGTCTGGTGGAACATGATCAGAAACAAGATAAGGGCAAAGGTAAAGTGAATACTGATGAAGTTCAAAAGGAGATGAGAAAGATTTGGGTAAAGAAGAGTACAAAAAGTATTGGGGATGGATCCGTACTGGAATCTGGTGCTGATATTCCTTCCAGAAACTAAAAATGTGAGCTTTGGCTTAGGGGGAGTCACAGAGAAAAACAAATTCCCCCAGCCAGTTAACTAGTGCCTAAATTCGGCACATGGAGTAAACATATGACACTTCGAATTAAAAGGTTCTCATAAAAACATCTAAATAACCTTCAGTCAAAATATGAAAGATCCACATGGAGTTTTCCAAGATTTTAACCGCTCAAGTTAATCTGGTTCCGACAGCTATCCGGTAAATCAGAATCTCATAGATTGATCTGGTATGATTCAAAATTAAAATGCTTTGATCTGCAGACCCATGGCATGATTGAAGAAAAGAAGATACGTTGTCAATCCTCACTGACAATGATTCTAAATTTGACACAGTGATTCAAGAAGATCTCTCTCAAAATAGAGCAACCGAATAACTTAAGTTGTGCATTTATTACAAAAGAAAATTAGGGTTTGCACAAGGATAAAAGGATTCTTTCACTCATTATTTACACACTTGCACTCATGAAGAAGAATAGAAGAGATCTACAAAGAAAATTCTACAATTCACTCAAGATCAATAGAAAAATGAATTTAACCAGTGATTTGTTTCGATTCCTGCTTCAAACCCTAAGGTGTGAAAAGGTACTTCCATTCTAAAAATATCTCTCTGAATATCTTACAAAATGGCTACTCCAATGGTTGTCAAGATCTCTGATAGGCCGCCACCTAAATTCAAGAAACACCCTTATAAATCTCTAGAAGTTGATCCTTTGGGCGCATTTTCTAATATTCCGCATGGAGTATTACATGTAGAAGATGTTAGGGTTTATATCCATGCCAATATTGAAGAATTTGGAGACTCAAAATTGATGGACATTTATCACAAACAACTAATAGATGAGAACTTTGAACTCAAACCTGAATTCAAGGCCTTTTGGGATAAACATTTTGGACATTGCATACATTTTCCATGTTTGCAGAAGATGATTGGGTCCGGTATGTTCTAAGTAGGATGCATGATAATTTCATGTGGCTAATGAGGCCCTTCAAAATAACTAAAGATGCCATCAGGGCATTAACTGGACTGCATTCATTCGGTGGGTTACCTGCACTTAAATATATGAAGAACCAAATAGTAACTGAAGCCAATAGATCTAAATTTGACAAAAGAGCAATGACCATAGATGACATCATAGATCCAGATGTCAAGTTTGCCTCAATGATAATTGGCTACAAAATCCATCATTCGAGCAGGGAGAATTCTGTGTCTGGCACAACAATCTATGCAACATATCAGATGTTGAGGGAAGATGTAGATTATGACCTGTGTGAACTTCTTCTAAATCAATTGTTGGAAAACCTGTAGAAGATAAAAAAGGATAAGAATAATTCCTTTAAATATGGTAGCCTAATACTGTGTCTATTCTTCTATTATATGAATGAGCTACCTGGATCACATGGTTGGGTCTAACAAAATGATAAACTAGTTGCAATTCAGATTAGAGATTATATGTATGGACTTGGTGATGCTCAAGCCCAAAACACATCACTCTGGGGTTATTTCAAGAACTTCTAGATCATGATGCAAGCTAGAGAGAGAATTCCACAGTCCATAGTTGAGAAATACAAGACACAGTTTGCTTTATGGTTGACACTGATCAATGCCTAATGGAGGCAGTTGAGCCAAGGACTATGTGGATAATGCCTATGGGATATGAATTTGATGAAAAAATCTTGGAGCTTCATATTCAACATCTGCTGAGCTAGCCCAAGGACATTGAGACAGAAAGGTTTGGAACCTTTCAAGAGCTAAGTATAAAAATACATGTTGAGTTAAGACAACTAGAAATAAAGAGGAAAGTAAGAAGGGAAGTTGAAGAAATTGCCAAAAGATTTGGCATATCAAAGGAGGTTGTGGATGCAAATAGAGAGAAGATGGAGAAGGTTGAGAAAGAGAAACAAGAAGCAAAGAAAGGAGACACCCTGGTACAAGCCTCCTCCCAGACTAGGTCTTCCAAGAGCCTGCACCTGTCACCCCTAAAAGCTCAAAGGCTACTAAACCGGAAGTCAAGCCATCTGGCAAAAGTGAAAAGAGAATGAAGACCAAAGACTCAAGAACATATAAGTCATAAGGATGATGAAGAAACATAATTAGATGAAATGAAGAAGAAGAGAACATCTAGAAAGTTCTTTGCTAGCAGAGATGAGGAAGAGAAGGAAGAGGAATTTGTTGAAAAGCCCACTCTTTCCACTGATAACATCATCAAGGAAGTAACTGTGGATGGGAACCTGTAGCCGATGACTGAGTTCTATGATGCATATAGTGATTCTAACAAGAGAATTCTGGAAGAGGCTACTGTAAGGTATTTGAACATTTACAATGAAGCCTTCATTGAAATTATATCTTTAATTCCTAAGAGCCTAGAAAAGGTACTTGAGCTGAGAAAAGAGAATGCAATGGCAAAAGACCTAGAGATTTGGGAGCAAATAATGATTCAGCTTTACCCTTCTATTACTCCAAAATAAATGGATATGATTTTCAAGGATTGTAAGAATGAGTTCTGGAGCAAGGCAAGAATGAACAAACTCATGCTTGGAGAAATAGACCAAGTAGCAAGTGAAACTAAAGATATCCTTTGGAATGCTTTGAAGAGATTCAATATTCCTATTGTAGAGGAAACATATGAAGAACCTTCTACCATGGATGTTGAAGGATTAAATGTAATCAATGAAGAATCTTCTAACAAGAATGTAGATGGATCAAAGAAAATAGATGAAGAGAAGTCTGAGGACATAGACTCCTCTGTTCCGGAAGAGGAAGTTCATGAAGAAGTAAACACAAGTGACATCTCTCCTCCGAATCTCACTGCAAACATTCTAGACTTTGAAGATGAAGGAGAAGGTAGAAGAGAGGAGAAGGTGATTCAAAAAGAAGAGGTTAATGGATAAGAAGAAGAACAAGTAGAAAAGACTGAAAAGACTAATGATGACTGTTTTGATATCCCAAAAGAAAAGAAGACTCAATCACCAACAAGAGACACTACAGAGATAGTGAAGAAATTCTTAAACAAAGAAATGATGGAGATAGATGAACTTGAGCTATTTCAAGGACCACTGAATTTTGACTCTCTCTCCTTGGTTCAGACAATGAAAATAGCATCTTTTGCTCAAGCCAAAGCAAAAGAAAAACTCTTGAAATCTCACATGGAGGACTGTGAACTATTGGAGATTGCATCTAGGATGCTGGAGAAGATCATGCCATCCTTCCAAAAGGGTCCTTTGGCCTCACCATCCGGTAACTTGAAAACTTTGGTAAATTCTGTTAACACTCATTTTGAATCTCTAGAGAAATCAGCAGAAGCAAAGGTCTAGAAGGAGTTTCTAGGAAAAAGATTCACCGAAGTGCAAGGACTTATTGCTAATGATAGGAGGACCCTAGACATTGGAATAAAGAGACTTGAAAATGGTCTTAAAGATGGTGGGGCCATATACAAATTCTATTTATCTTGGCCCAAAGTGACAGAGAACATTGAGAAGAAAGTGAAAGAACAAGAAGAAAAACTGTCAAGTTTATCTCAAAATTTTGATCCCCTTACTACCTCTCTAATGAATCAAGAATGCCAAGCTATTGTTATTATAAATGAAATAAAGAGGCTAGACAAAGAAAAGAAGAACATAATGAACAGAATGGGTGAACTTAGAGGGATAATTATCCCTAAGCTAGAGGCAATGCATGAGGCCTTGACATATGCTCAGACCATAGCCTGGACTAGTGATCCGACATATTTAAGAAGGGCAGAAGCATATGCATTTTTGTTGAGTGGTCACATCTCCATTTTGGATAGGATGAAGTAGAGCTGGGCCACAGAGTTTGTATAGTTAAAGGCTACTTTTGCAGATATACTTAAGTATATGTAAGTATAACATATATATACTTATGCGGCCATGTATAGGACAATTTTTGAAAAATTTTGGTATGCGGATTCTGCCCTTTGCCATTGATGTCAAAGGGGGAGTGAGGAGTAGTGAAAAATGTGGAATACAACTAAGGGGGAGCTTTGGTAAAATATTGTAAAAGACAAAACATCAGCCAAGGGGGAGTTACTGTGACACTTAGCCATTTTTCACTAAGTGTTGCCATCAATGCCAAAGGGGGAGATTGTTGGCAAGAGACACTATGTGGCTTCATTAGTGTTGTCATTGATGGAAACAATGTCTATCCCACACATCCGTAGTACATAATATACCTTCACCAAAAGTTAGATTGAAGAATGTTTTGGTCTGGTAAACAAGAACAGAGTATGTAACAAGGTCCGACAATTAGGTCCAGATCTCTCAGATGGTGTAACTCAGTAAGTTGCAGACTTGGACAAGTTAAGAGGGGTATCATGACTACTGTATTCTAGATATTTAGCCTCTGGTGATAAAGCATGGAAGAGATATGAGCATCTGAGTCTTGGGTTCCAATCAGACAAAGCAGACAGAGGAAGAATTGACTGGTAGAGTATCAGACTTGAATCCAGATGTGAAAAAGGTCTTGATCAAGCAATTTGTGGGATATACATTGTTGGCCAACATGATTAATGACTTCTATGCTTAAGATTTTGGTGCACATCAGAAATCAAGCATGGATTCAACCGACATATCAGTAACTTGCAAATATTTTGAATGTCCTTGTTGCTGACTAGAAAGTTTATGAAATCCCTGATGCAGATATATATACCAGATGGATTCCAGTATGTAGGTGTGGGTTGTGTTGTAGAAAAGGAAAAAGGTGTGAAGTAAAGTAGGGATAAGTGTGGAAATAGAAATTCAAGTCCGGTATGTGACTGGACAACAACATTGAACAGAGGAAGAATGAAATGCATCAGATCAATATATTGTGCCTAACCAGAACTAAACTCTTGCATTTGTAGATGCTTCTCATTAGTTCAAACACTTGATTATCTTCTGTAAGTTCTGTAGACAGTGAGTCTCTTGTAGGCAGTGCGTCTCTTGTGAGCAGTGTGCTTGGGCAGTGAGCCCTAATTGGCAAGTGCCATTTTGTACTCCTTTATTCTTTTAACAGAGAATACAATCTTGGGTTAGTCACCCCATGGTTTTTTCCCTTAACAAGGTTTCCACATAAAAATCTTTGTGTTATGTGTGTTGATTTTATTTTTGTTCTTATGATTACATATGCTTTCATGTTTTGATACAACACTGAATATTAAGATAACAAAAAGAAAAGAAAGAGAAAGGAAATTTTGAGATAACTGATTCACCCCCCCTCTCAGTTATCTACCTTGTTTCCAATATTCCCATAGTAAAGTCTTGGGTATGGGCATCAAAAACATCACAACCACGAGTTTAATCTATTGATCTAGCTTCTTGGGTTGAGATCTATGAATGTTGGAGGTAACAATCATTGAAATTGTAAATAAGTTCTTTCTTATTTTGGATAAGGAAGATAGGATCAACTTCCTTATGGATAGAAATTAGAACCCTACTAGGCTCCAATTATGTAAAGTATATTATATGAGGGAATTTTGATCATTTCAAAAGTTTAAGGGTTTCGTAGAAAATGTGGTTGTGTATTTAAAGAGGTGTTTTACTTTGCCCTTAAGAAGAATAAAGGAGCCATGAGCATTTGTATGATATCAACACCTTGGAAATATGGTGGTATGTTTAGTTAGGGTAAGGGGTTGTGCTACTTTAACCCTAAGGTTTTATGGAGTCTTGTGCTTTTTGGTCTATTGATATTGATTATTAAGTTGTAGATATTAATGTTGGTTAGGTTGATTGTTTTAAACATAGTGTTATTGATAAAAAATATTAAATTTTAAGATTTAGTGGGTTGAAAGTTTTTAAAATATTGAAGTGAGGAGTTTGATAATTTTAAGAAAAGTTCATGGTTCCCTTAAGCAGTTAGAAATTAGCAAAAGAAAATACTAGGTTGTAGACATTGAAATGGTTCTATTTTATTGGAACATATATTGGTTCATGAAAAATTGTTTAGTTTAGGTGTTGAAATAGTCATGGTTTATTGATGTTTAGACATAAATTACTTGGACCTTTATTAGAGTGCAAGTTTGTAATAATCATGGTTCATTGGTGAAGTTATCAACCTATTAAACAATTATTAAATTATAGGCTCGAAACAATGGTGGTTCATTGGTGAAGATATTTGTGTCAAAATAGTCAAGTTTCATTTATAAACATATCAAACTAATGAAACATTATCAGGTTATAGGAATTGAAATGGTCATGGTGTCAGATTTAGGGTAGACAACTGAGAGGGGGGGTGAATCAGTTGTCCAAAACTTTCTTCTTCAGCAAATACTTAACTCCACACAAGCATAATAGTAAATCAATCATGAAAGCATAATACAACAAGTTAAGAGCAAATACACATTAACACATGTGACACCAAGATTTTTGACGTGGAAAACCCGGTTAAGGGAAAAACCATGGGGTGATTAACCCAAGAAAATATTCTCTGTTAGAAGAATAGAAAGAACAAAATGGCACATGCCAATTAGGGCTCACTGCCCAAGCACACTGCTCACAAGAGGCTCACTGCCTACAAGAGACACACTATCTACAAAAGAATAAGTATTACATACTTGAACTGGTAAATAGCATCTTCACCATGCTTGAGTCAGTTCCATTTAAGCCCAAACCTTCTGCTCTACCTTTCACTCTTCTCCTCGCTACCACACACTCATCTCCACAAGTCCACACTTAAATGACTTCAAAATCCCTTATTTATATATGACATCAACTTAGGAACAAACATCTACGTCAGCAAACATCCACAAGAACATTCGCAAGATGTAAAATTCATCCGGTCGGCCAGTCACAGAAAGTACACCATCATCCGGAAGTTATTCTTCATTTTTGGGACCCCAATTTTAATGCGGACCATAAACACAAACTAAGAACAATCTAAGGACCTCCACAAGCTTGCCTGAATCTCTGAGAACATCCTCACTTCCTCTACGTACTGAAATCCTTCTCTTCTTCATCTGGAACCTCAAGAACACAGTCTGCCATTACTGTCACAAAGGAATAGATACTTGTGGACCTTAAAATCATGAACTAATCAAGTTAACATACCACATAGACTTCCTCAACACTTCCTCAAATCCCCAAAACTGGAGAATGCATTTCTGGATCTCACCGGACCTATCTGTATCACTCTGTCATCACTGAACATCTGCCAGAACTGGTTTCACTTGAGTTGCCATAACTTCTTCATATCTTCATGCGGACCTCTGAAATCTCTACTGCAACATCTTAAGACACATATCTACAAACCCTTTAATCCGCATCCTCTGATCCTCATCCTATATTGGACTTTTTCCTTATGTCATCACTGTTCTTCACTATTCTTGATTGAGACTAATTTTCTCAATATCCTCAACACACAACTCATCCAAACCTTGTCATTAATGTAATCGGAGTATGTTGACATCAATGACAACACCGATTAGGCCCGTACTTGCAACACATGGTCCATTGTTAGAATATATTAGGCTCATGATTCAAGATTCCAGTAATACCTCTTTGCAGCTCAGAATGTCTTTGTTTTGACTCTATCTCTAGGTTTTCCATCTCATGTGGTGAATTTTTGAATTTCACTTTTGATTCTCATGTATTCTATGGTGAACTCTCTTGGCACTTCAACTAGTTGTGAACTCTTGTGAAGATTTGGCTCTCTTGGTGATATACTATAGCTCTTTCTTATGCTTTCTCAAGTCTCCATTGCTGTTGTGCTCTTTTGGTACATGTTTATGTGAGTTCTTGGAAGATTTTGTGCTCTTTTTCATCTCAAAGAATATATTAGTAATAAATGAAGGGTCCTCATTAGACTTAGGTGGGTTAGATGTAGGATCAGAAGTAGGGATGGAAGAAATTGAGCCAATAAGATTGACATAGTTTGTAGGGGAATGAGTTAGTGTAGATTTGAAGATTTTGGTTAGGGGTGGCTTGTTGCCCCCATAATTAATACCTAAAACCTAGATGATGTTGGAGTCAATCATATGCTATATAAGATGTCATAGGCTCATGCCCCTCTCTGGTATCATGTCTTGGGGTCTAATTGGTGGTAATTGGATGAGTTTATTAGATAGAATTTATCGAAGAATAGTGTGGAGGGGATTAACAAGATTTGGTAGACATGCATGGAAAATGTGGTAGCATAGACAAGGCAGTGAGTTGTTTAAAAAGATGCCTCAAAGAAATGTGGTCTCATGGTGATGTCCTTGTCTATGCATCTGCTTGTCATGGCATTCCATGAGACCACATTTCTTTGAAGCATTTTTTCAAATAACTATAATGTAATTGAAATTTTGTCATCTATCAACATCTAGTTATTAGTTATGCAATGCCTAGTAATGCTTTGAGTTTGAAATATGTGCAATGTAATTTAATCAATGATATGAATATAAAATACAAAAATCTAGTAAGTACAATTCATTAGTTATACTGTTTATTTTATTACCTGAGTGAAGCTTTGATCTCCACCACCACTGATAGGTGTTACCGTGAAATCTCCAAGATTAACCTATGCAACATCCAAAATTAGATATTAGAATACCATTCATATAACAATGCTATTCACATGTAATATTTATAATTGTTTACTAGTTACATACCCCGATAGTAGATGTCATAGTGTAATATGCAGGTGGAGAACCACTGAAAATTGCATCAATGCTATGACCTTGAAATTTCATTAAAATCATCAAACTAAATTAGTTAATCTTGCATTTCAAAAATAAAATTTAATAAATTAAATTTAATGAACTTGCTAACATTTACCTGAGTATCAAGGCTGAAAGTGTTAGGGTTAGCCGGTAGAAGATATCAATTAAATGCAAATAAAGATTAAACAGAGAAATGGAAATACACAGAAATAATAATAGCGAGAGACAATTTTTAACGTGGTTCACCCAAACTCGGGCTACATCCACCAAACAGAGAGTCTAATATTATTATCCAGTAAATCAAACCGATTACAATCAGCAATCCCTGCAACTCAATACCGCTGCAAAATGCTACAATACAATATCAAAACCCTAACCCTTAGCCGCTTTTTATCAAGCTTTTTGTCGGTTACAAAATAGGGTTTTCTTATGTCGGTCAATGAAAAAAATTAACTCCCGGTGCATTATAAAATAATAAAAAACCGTGTGAGGTTTCGGGGGCGTTGCCCCTCGACCTCGCCCTGTATCGTGACAGGGAACGCACCAGGGGCGCTGCCCCTTGACCCCATCTTGGGGGCGCTGCCCCCAAACCCCCGCAAGGGGCGCTGCCCCTTGACCCCGTAGGAATTTGGGGGGAAATCACGCCGATAAAAGTGGGGTAAATATAACCTCCGAGTCTGATTAGGCTCCATATAACAACATAAAGTCTCACTCAAGAGGGCATCTGTCATCACCATTTGCTTAGCTACAGATATAGCTTGCACACGTATGTCCTAACTATATGTGGGGTCATAACCACAGGCTGAATTGCAAGCTTGACAAGTATTGGGTGAAACCCTACTCCTCAAACTCTCCCCCAGCGCACACTGTGCTGCAGGACTGGCATGGTGTATGATGCTCTAGGTTAAAGCACTAATGGACTTAAGTGTCTCGACCTCAGCACTCTCCTTCACAATGGAAGGGATAGACATGCTCATGGGTTGGTCCGGCAAGTGCTTGTCTTGTTGGCCGCTATGGGTCAACATGTGCCCCTGGTCTATCCTGTGTTGACCCCCCACCTCTACCCTAGAAGTCCCACATATCAAAATAGTTTGGCACTTTATTTTTTACAAATTCATAGTAGAGTTTCCTCAAAAAGTATTGCGGGACCTCATTATTATTGCATGGAGGATGGTCAAAAACCATCCACCACCTCTGCCCAAAATTGTCCCTTATCACTTGGTTGTTGTACCAATGGATAGGGGACCTATTACATGTAAGGGATAGAGGTTGATTTGTTTGTGGGTCTATAAAAATGGAACACAAGTCCAATTTTGTAATTTGTTCATTTTTTACTTGTTCATATGACAACTTGTCTACATAGTACTCTCTAAATTCTCTCCTCTTTTCTGACCAACTATATATTTGCTTGCTAATTGAATCTACATTTGATAACATAGATTCAAGAGATTGAGAAAGCATGGATCTATGTGAGGTTGAAGTTGTAGGATCTTTCAACCTTGCAATTATGTCCTTAATTTGTTTTTTATTATTTTCAATTTGCTCCATTAGATTTTCTTGTGTTCCAGGGGCATGTTGAGGAATGAATGGAGGTGTTTGTTGTTGGGGTTGTTCTTTAGCAGGTATTTGCTATTCAGGTGATTCAGGATTTTGTGGATTTTCAGGAGTAGGAGGAGGTGCATTATCATTTCCTATAAATTAAAGAAATTTACATAAAAAATCTACTTAAACCTATCTATTTAATAGCAAATTCAGATAAAAAACCAAATACAACTTACTCTTTCGGCCTCCTCGATGTCATGGCGACATTTTGACGATGAATTGATGATGAATTTGACCTCCAATAATGCAAGCACGTTCTCAAGGGTTTGCAGGCTGTGGGTAGAAGAAAATGAAATGGGAAATTGAGGAAAAATGTAGGTTTTTTTTTTAAAAAATAGGCAAGCATAACGTGCTCGTGTTATGGCTTAGAAGTTTTTTTAAAAAGTTTGGCCACTGTTTGGCCCCCCAACTTTTTGCACCCGCCATGATGAACTTTCTATGATACCCTATATATTCAAAAAATATCTTTACTTTGGTTACTATTTTTGGGCATAAGAGATTTAGAAATATTGCTACCTTCATTGGATCGACCATTAAGCCTTCCTTCGATATAATATGTCGCAAGAGTGTGCCAAAAGTTACCACAAATATGTATTTCTTCATATTTAGTGAAATTTGTGGACTTCTACAATGTTCTAACATCAACCTAAGTACTTGAACATGATCTTAAATTAGCCCTTATACTATCCATTCATCTAGGTATACCTCCAAAAAGTTGTGAATGAAGTCCTTAAATGCACTAATCATGATTTTGCTAAATACTATATATGCTTTCTTTAAGCCAAATGACATCACAATATACATGTATTTCCCCGTTCAATTACAAATGTGGTTTTAGGTTTATCTTCTTTCTAAATCCTTACTTTATAATATCCTAAGAACCCATCTGTAAATGAGTAAATTTCCCTTCCTGCTATCGATTCTAGGATTTTTTCTATAAATGGGGTGGAAAAAGGGTCATGTCTACAAGCTTTATTCAGTTCTCTAATATCAACACATACCCTTATTTCCAAGAAAGTTTTTAGTGGCTATATATATTGCTATTTGGCTATTTTTAGGTTCTTTATAAGTGTCCAATTCGCCTATATTTGATAGATTTTCCTTGATCCTGAAATAAAATCACCTCGCATTAGAAACTTTAATTCTTTAGGATAGACACATATCAAACTATTGTATATGAAAATTGTGACCCTACTCTCCCCTTATTTAGGGCTATTTTTTATTTTAAATACTCACCCCATTTCAACATCTTTGTTTGAAATTCATATATTGATAGAAAATTTAGACATTAAATCACTATAAAAGTCATATATTAATAGAAAAAAAATCATTGAATTGTAAAAAAATCGTACAAGGAAAAAAAATCCCATCCACTCTAAAATTTGATTTCCAATATGAAATAAAATCACCTATGATATTATGCTTCTTTGTAGTGGATTCACCAGGGATTCTATAGAATTTTCAAGAGGTCATTTCTTAAAGTATACCTTGCTTATTTCCCCTATTTTCTTGTGTTGAACAACCATGTGACTTATCCATTCAACATCTTTCACCAATTTGATGATACCACGAGCTAACATTTTTCAAGTTCATTCTTCACTCTGGTTTTTACATTAGGGTTAAGTTGGCAAGGTCTATTCCTTTATGGTTTAGTACCTTCTTTTAGCTATATTTCATCATTCCCACTTCCTCTTTGATGCCTCTAAGATCGGTGAAAGTGTGGGGAAATAGGTCTTCATATTCTATCAATACTTCTACAACTTGCATTACTTGCCTTTCATCCTAATAATCTCTAATTTTTTAAAATTTGGGGTTCTTCTTTGTTGCTATGTTTTCTTCTCTCATCTTCAAAGGTTCATTGAAGTACTTATTTTGGGTGCATTCATAGTATCTATCTCTCTTTCACCTTCCTCAACTTCTATCTCCAAGTTTTATGGATCCTCTTCCTCCTCATCTTCTCTATTTTTTCTTGAACTATAGCATAGTTTTGTGGTGGGGTTTCCACTTTATCCATCCATTCTATAAAATTCTAAATACCATTTTCCTTTGGTGGGATGGTCTGTATCTTTTATTTTCACATCAGCTCCTAACTTTTTCTGTTGACGAAAAGGTTATCTCCTTCATCTTTTGGAGTGCATTATGAATAAGTCTGTTGGGTCTATAGAATGAGATTGTTTTACAAAAGTTGGTTTGTACCATATCCCATTCTCTAGTTTATCCTCTCTTTTCTTGGTTGATATACCAAGTTTTTGCAATGGGTGATAATGTCCTATAAAATAGTTAATTATATAGCCTTTAATCATTTTCCCTTCTATTGGTCAATTCCCTAATGTAATTTTGTAAGTGTTTCTTAAGTTCAATCTTACCACAATATTCCAGAGTAAGTTTCCAATCTCCTTCTAGTAGGTACCTGGTTTTTATAAAGATTGTAAATGTCTTCCAAATTGGGATAATAGGTTTGTGGGTATACCACCATCTTGTCACAATACACACTAATGCATCTTGTAGTGCCTCTCATCTTAGATCCTCCCTTCCAAATATTTTCTCTGTACTTTCTCTATATGTTAGCAAGTCTCCAACTCCAAAGTACCTTGGAATCTTAATATGTTAAATTCCACATGATATGTGGTTCAAATGATATGAAAATTTGATATGTTGTCTTTCCTCATCTCTATTTTCATTTTTTGAATTCTACAATGGGTCCTCATCATTTGCAATAATGTAGCTAGCAATTTTATTAAGCTACAAATCCTTCTTGCTCCCAATACTTTTCTAGATCTTATTTTTAGTTAATTCCAAAGCCAAGCGTCCATTGCATCTTCACTATCAATATTGTAGTTGTTTCTATATTTCTCCCTTTGAATTAGGTTCATCCCAAGTATCTTTTGTAGGGATTTTTCCTAAAGAGTAGAGTGCCTTCTCATCTTCCTCCTTGCTCTCTTCTTGTGCCACTTCTTCTAAATATGTGTTGCTCATGTCTGTATATAAGGGGATGTGTACTATTTTATCTTTATCAAAGAATGATAATTCTTCCTTGTAGGAGTCTATTTTCCCATTACAATTGAGGAACCACTCTAAGTTTAGCAAGATGTTAAAAGTGTTAAATAGTTCCTTCATTTCAATTACTTCAAAATTAATCTTCTTCTTGATCCCCAATATGTTAACTTCCACATCCCTCCAATTTCCAATTGTACTGGTGGAATTACCATTCGTGAGATCAATATTATAAGGTGTATTGTAGAGACTTGGTCTTCCAAACCCTTCCCAAACTCTTTTGGGTATAATACTAACATATGCTCCCAAATCAACCAATATATTCTTAAAATATCTATTGTTTACTCAAAGTTTTATCAATATTGGTCTTTTATTCCATCTCCTTGGATTTTTTGAAGCACTTCTGATTTGTGGTCTTAAGTTAGTATTTCTAGTCTTGTTCTAGTATTTTGAAAACTACTTCAATTTTTCTAGAAGATTTTTTTCTTCCACAAAGTTCGTCAGTTCTTTTAATATCTAGGATTCTCTTTTTGAAAAGAAAGCCTTGTGGTAGTCTTCTTTTCTCTTTTCCTCTAGGATAATCTTTCTAGTGTCTTTAGCTATCTGGTCATGCTTTGATTTTGTTATAAAATAATCTCTTTCTTCATCTTCCTGTTCTTTTGGCTCATTTTTTAATTATTTTCCTTTTGCGGTGTCAACTTCTCCTCTAGTTATTACATAGCCTTATTTTTGTTTACATATTTCATAATATCTTTCTTTTTAAGTTCTTCCTTCATTTTCAAAAACTCTTTTTCTAATTGCTCTTCTTTTGTAAATGACAATTTGTTTCTAGTATCTTCCTCATTCTCCTGGCTCCTTGAGTGTTATTGTTAGTATCTTCATTATGACTTTAAATCCTTTTATTGAGTTAGGTCCTAATAGTTATTCACTATTTTTTTGTGATGGCACATTCTTGAAGTATTGTGGTGCTCTAGTGTTGGTAAATAGATCATGACTATTATCATCACAAAATCTGTTAGAAATGAAGGTAAACAACTATAAATGGAAAACTGATTACAACTGTAATATAGATATTTAACTGTGTAGAACCAAAATGGAAATGGCATGAAATCAACACAAAGAAATAAAAAAATAGAAGATCAAACATATAACACAATATTTATGTGGAGAAACCCTTTTAGTAAAAAACTCCACACAAGAAGAGATGCACCAGTCTATATTAACTTTAATGGAGTTTACAATACAACACTAATAATCTCCTCTTCAGTCTTCAATCTTGCAGCGCCTGTAATACTCATACACAACTATAATACAATGCCCTCTTTAAAAGAGTGTTGCCATATAGGGAAAAAAACCCTAACATAACCTCTACCATTAGATCTATGACCTAAAGATGAATGGTCCAGATTGACTACGAAATTACAACATTTTCTGGGCAATTTTCTAAAAGATTCTCTATCGCCACCCTCCTAGACCCTTGGCAACAGTAATAGGGGGCAAGACCCGCCACACCCCATTGGGTACAAGGATCCAAATTGTGGCTGAAACAAGATCACTACTTGGTGAATACTTCATCCCTTATGATTGATTTACAAACAATATTAGGAGTAATTGAATACATAGGATTTACAAGGTTGATGGCACCTTAATCCTAACAAAATATGCAACTCTTCTTCTTCTCCTCTTGACATTCATTAGCACAATGTCCCATCTAACCACATCTAAAATAGGTGGTGTCTTCCCTTCTTATTTTTCCATGGCCTTTTCCTCTATCATGTCTTTCTCTATAGTTATTGTAATATCCTCTGTTATCATTCAAAGGATAGCTAGTAGGAGATTACTCGGATGCAAATTTATGGAGCAGTGAATTATGCTACATGAACATTGAATTAATTCCTCCAATGTTAGATGTTTATAGCCATGGTCAATGAAGGCTCTTTTAACCAATCCTTTAGCCCTAATTATTCCTTTGTGCATTGCCTCATTATCCTCACAATGATGATTGCACCAAGGCTTGTGTTCCTCATTTTCACTTAGTCTGAATAGAAGACAAGGCTAATCATCCATTTAATGTTGTCCCATTTGTTGTAAATTCCATAATATATGATTTTTAGCTTCATAGAAGCTGATTATAAGTCAACTTTTAGTGTCGGAGCTCTTTTCTCATACTTCATTAGTGGACATTCATTTCTTAGATGGCCTTCTTTCAAGCAGTATGTACATATAATTTTCCTATGAATTGATATCAGTCTAGTCTCACTTTTAGCCACATGTCTTATTTAATATTTGATTTTTCCAACTCCAATCTCATCTTTTCCAATTCTTTGTTGTTATTCCTTATTCTTTCTTCTCCAAGGTTGTGCTTCTATTCTACATGCTAGTTCTATTGCACTTGAGTAAGTATCAAAGGTTCTTCCATCCAATGTAGTTCTAACTTTTGGTAGCAATCCAGACACAAACCACTTGACTCGTTGTTTATTAGTCAAGGGTTCTTCCATCTTTCTTACTACTTCCTTAAACCTGTGATCAAATTCCTTAACCATTTCCCCTTCTTCTCAAACTATTTCTCTCATTTTATTGATTCTCTCTGATGGAACCTTAGGAGATCCAAAGTTAGTTTAGAATTCCTCTATTTTGTTAGGGCCTATATTTTATTGCCTTCTATGCCCAGGGTTTAGTTCACCTAGTCTTGTAAAACCCTAAAGAAACCCTTAAAATCCTTAAAGCTTGCACTATGGTCCATTACTTTGTTCAACGTTTCTAATTTCTGATTGACCGCTTGCTACCTATTGCTAGCCCTTTGAGTTGCAATATTATGTCTAGGTTACCGTGTGTTTACCAGCCTCATAGTTCTCATGTTACCACCTAGATCTATGCACTAAATCTATTCACCATATGCTAAGGTATTTTTCCCATGTGCTTTATTCATTTGGCCCCACAAAGATTAGAATATTCAAGTTTAAGCTCACAGAAGAATTTTTTACTAATGCATGGCTTTATTTTGATTGGTTTCTACCATTCCACAAAGAATTTTTTTACTAAGGCAAAGGTTGCCTAAGGAACCACTGATAAGGTGACATGTGGTAGGTTTTTGGCTGAGCAATGCAACGGGCCCATTGGTAGGTCCCACTAAGTCCACATGGCGAATTTCAAGGCTTTCTGCCATTCTGCTAAGCCCTTTGGGGAGGACCCACAGGTGGATTATGGAAGTGCAGAAGGAAGACATTTGAAAAAGACTCTAACGAAGCATCATCACAGTGACCTATTGGATGACACACGGTGTGATCTTATGGATTTTCCACCATTTTGTGGGCCTTCACCTATAGTTAAATCTTATGATCGTGGAAGCGCGGGAGGCCACCATATGGGTTAAGGTAATTATTTCTTTCAACAACAAGCCTTTTGCTAAGTTGTAAAGATAGTCCAAGTGGACCTATTTCATTGGTCCAAGATCTTCTCTACGTGTCTCAAAATATTTTTAAACAAAGGGGACCAATCTATGCCGTTGGATCAAGTCTTTTGCTAAAAGATCAACGAACCACATTCAAACTGAGGAAACTAGTAGTTACAAAACTTCAGCTTGCATGAGCTAGCAGTAATGGTGGAGATGATGGTTTTTAGACAAGCTGTAAATGCAAAATCCTCCATAAAGGCCACAATATGGGAATTGTAATAGTTTACCTAAGTATTCTGAGCATCTAGAGCGAAGAATTCCCAGCATTCAAAGGCTTCTCTACATCAAATAGGGTTTTCGGAACACAAAACCAGTAAGTTCTACTTGCCCTTCAAATTGTCTCAATTGTCTATCGATTAGCCTACTATTCTCTTGACTATTATTCTTTAGAGTTTTATTTTAAGTTAGTGCATCCCTATGTGTCTCCAATTATCTTGGATTTGCCCTCGTTGTCGTCTAAATTTTCAACGAGCCCTAAAACCCTAGAGTGAAGCCCTCATCTCTTCAAGTACACCACCAAAATGAGTCCACCTAAAGCCCAAGCTTCTTCCTCTTCCCAATATCAATATTTACATGAGGACCTTGTTGTACAGATCCCTAGTTCATCTGCTCAAAGAAGGTTCAGGGCCCCCAGTGCTACTGAAGGTTTAGTGGACTTATTTCATGAATACAAGGATGTAGAAATTCCCGTGGTAGGGTGGCAATTATTTTTCCATTGGTATGTCAAGAGGAATGCATCTACCCCACTTTCAAATGTATGGGGGAATGACTTAGGTAAGCTGATAGTCTCTAATGTTTTCATATATATTGACTTGTTGAAATCCATGACTGCCAATTATGATGAAATTATCCAGGCAGTGAGGATGACAGGTGGTACAAACATGGTGCAAATTAAAAAGGCATCAATTTCCAAGATCTTTAGGCTCAACTTAGTTGCTACTAAGCTTGTTGACTTTGATCACTTCAAAAAGAATTGTCAACAAGACAAGAGTAGCTACAGGACAATAGGGTTACCCCGACATATGATGAAGAACTCAAGGGCAAAAGTATCAAAATCACATCCAATGAAATGGAGCCTTTTATGCTTGACAGTTTTGAAGTCTATTTTGCCAAGACCTATTATTCACTATGCCAAGTCATAGGGGCTGATAAAATGGAAAGAATGTCTATCCCTTTTATGTATATGGCTACATATATTCAACATGTATGGATAAATGATGAATTTGATTATGCCACTTACCTTGCAAATGTCATACACAAGGGATTGGTTGATATAAAAGAAATGAAGCCTATGGTAAGATTTTGGTTGTATTCCCTATTGTGCCATATGCTCTTATACAAAGGTAAAAATGAGTGGGGTCCTGGTTTACAAATTTGCGATAATGATGGAAAAGAGCATTAGCTTCCAACTTAGTATTGGACTCACGTCTGGGATAGGCATTGAAAGGAGGCTAGTTATGTTACATTCAAAAATCATTTTGTTGGTAAGTTATTGTCATTCGTATAGGGGCCAGTAGCTAGGATACCCAAGGAAATATTAGATTTCTTGAGACCTGTGGAGAGAAGGTTGGAGCTTTGTATCCAACACAATTGGGGTGACTTCATTCTTTACTTTGATTGTACAGTCTTAAGAATATATGGATGCTTGGTAAGACCACATGTCCTACCTATATTTGTGCCCGTGAGGATCAATTTCTTGGAGGTTATCTGGAAGCTTGCTGAGTCAGATAAGGCACACCTGGCCAATTAGAGGAAGGACTCTTTCTTTCCTTATATAATAATTTTCTCTAGTTTCATGATGAATAAAGATGGTCTTGAAAAGTTTTATGAGAAATTTAAAACATTCAGGATGGCCCAAGTACCAACAAGAAATTCAGACCCTGAGGGTTTCATCAATAACCTCAGAAGAAACATCAAGAGATCTCAATATAACCATCACTCTTATTACTCTGAGGATGTGATAAGAAATTGCTTTGATGAAGGGGAAATAAATGAAAGGAAGGTGAAGTGGACAACCTTTCAAAAGATTGAAGATGCTAAGAAGAAGAAGGATGCCTCTTACAAAGGAGCATATGCAGAGGTTGTAGACCCAATCCTGAGGATTCAAACAATCTTGGCAAACATTGATAAAATAATTGGAGGAGCCCCTCCAATTGAAGAGAGGGAAAGAGGTAAGGCTCCAATCTTAGAAGAGAGGCCTTCCTATCAGCCTCCAAATGTTGGTCCATGCAAGTATTCTTTTAGAATAAAAACTAGGGGTGTGGCAATATTAAGAGAGGAAGCTCAACAATCCTCCTCACATGCACAACTACCCCCATCTCCTCCACTAGTGCAACAAACACCCTCTTATCCAACAAAATTTGTAGATATTAATTCTCCCCCTAGGGAGCCATCTCCAAAGAGAAGAAGGGTAGATAAATCTCCTCTTGTGGATTATCCTATTGCCCTGAGGAAGATGATGATTATGAAATAATAGGTGATGAGGTGATTAGAACAATGCCTTCCCCACAAAGGGATGAAGATGTACAACCACCCCTAAATAGAGTGAGTAAGAGATTTATGGAGGGAAGGGATAATACAGATGATGTAAGGGAATTGGCATGCAAAAATTTTATGAATGATGAATAGTTTGTCAAAACCTAGGAGTTTGCTGATTTCATTTGGAGAAGCAAAAGGGATGCGTTTGCCGAGAGACTTGAGGAAGAATGGACAAGTCTCCACAAGAGACACAGGAACAAGTCTCAGAGAGGATATTGTTACAGATGAAAGTTGATGCTAAAGATGTCACTCCTGAGGAGGGCAGGCACATGTTAGAGAAAGCAGAATTTTATTGCTCCTTGAGTGAGATATTTCCTTTGCCATTGTCCTAGATACTATTAGAAGACAAGACCAAGAGGTCTTCTCCTCAGAAGATGAAGCTATCACTGCATTGTTTGGTATAGGTTTTAATCCTAAGTGGGAAACACTAGCAATTTGGACTTTGGATGCTAATACCAATAAACCACTAGTTGTTGACCCTGATCAAGATTTAAGGTGAAGTTTGACTGTCAAAAGGTTATGTGACACCCCTGCAGTTGAGGCAACAACAATGGTAGTGGATGTTGCCATATTTAGTAGGGAAACAACATAGGCAATGTAGAGTAAATATGATAAACTACTGCAGGAGCATATGGAGGTATTGAATGGATATAATAAGCTAAAGTTATTAGAAGCCCAGTGACAATAGTAATAACAACAAGCAGCTTCTCCCCCCCTTCAACCACAATAGTAATTAGAAATGCAGGAACTATGGTTGCTAGTTCTTCATTAGCACTAGCACCAAAGTCTAGACTTGAAAAGGAGAATAAAGAACTAAAAGATTAGATAAATGCCGTTGAGGAAATTTTTATAAATTTCAAGGAGGATCAACAGGAAAACAACCATCATGTTGTTTCAAGTGTGTTGGGACATTTGATGAAAAAGATTTTGAAAAGGTTGGAATAGGTCGACAAGGACTACTACCAATTAGTGATGGTAGTTATGAGGATTACAAAGGATAGGGAGAAAGCTACACCCCTATTGAATAAATGGATCCTAAGAACCAATTCATTGCTAGGAATGTGCAAGGGATCAACTCATGAACCAGATGCACCAAATAAAATCAAACCAACATATAAAATAGTCAAAGCAGTAGGAGAATTACAAGGGTTTGTGGATCAGCTTGAGGGAAGAAGAAAGGAAAGAATTGGGGACTTCGACGATAATAACATAGGAATGATGCCTGATATTAAGAAGAAAAATGGAGAGGTTAAACCCTATAAGATATGGTTAACTCAATTTGAAGTCATCATTCCAACTATTGCCTTCCTCATATGCAATGAAGATATGATTGATTTAGATCTCCTTAAGAGCAACATAGATAAGATATGGAGTACAAATCAACTCACGGAGGATTTTCTAAAAGAAGCTGAATCTATTTTGGCAAAATACAATAATAAATATATCCAAATGTGGATGAGCTCCTTGCATTCCAATGGCCTTCAGAAAAGAAATATAGCGCTTGGAATGACAAGTATAATAATTTGTCAAAATAGTATTCATTCTATTAACGTGGTGGTATATACTCTTTTATTATTTATTCAAAGTGGGTATTCTTTTGGATCCTCTGCCTATTCAGCATCAACGTGGATCTTCTATGGCTCCAACAGGTATTTTGTCTTCTAGTAGACTTGTCCTTTTGTCCTCATTTGCATAAATGGCATTTCCCTAGTTTTTGGAACTAAAGGAAGGTGGGTAAATAAGTGGCAAAGTGTGTTGTAACAAGTTTCCATGAGCAGCTTTTGGAGGCAACAAAGAATTGCAAATGCAACAACTTTTGTCCCAGGTGGAATATTCTCTTGACAAGCGGTTGTACTTGTATTTTGTTATGGAAGGTTGTCAAATGATAATATGACACTTGTCATAAGGCCTGAAGCTTGTTTGCTCCCTTGTTTCTATAAAAGGGAATTAAGGACCTTTGGCAAATGATCTTGGAGAAATTTTGTACTACAGAGCATAATAATAGAGTTGGTATTTCTAATTTAGGTTATGTCTGAGAATAGAATTTGATGTATGTGTGAAATTTTGTATGACAATACCAATTTTAAGTCTAAATATATTGCCAAGTTCAAAGCTATATTATCTCCTACATTGTATTCTTCATCGCATTTATGAATAGAATTTGATCAAAGATCTTTTTTATTCATCTTCATAGTCTTTCCTGTGTATGAATATTCTTCTTATGGATTTTGTTCAAAGAGTGAATTTAATGATTTAAGAAAATATTGAATGTTATGAGTGTATGCAGGGATTTGTAAGTAGAATTGGCTTTGAGTTTGTTGAAGTGTGATAGTGTAATGCATTGTTGCAGTGCTTCATAAATTAGGAAAATACTGTTATGTGGGGTTTCATTTATGTCTATCTTGACTTTGTAGCCTAAGTTAAGGCACTGATCTCTTTGATTTTGTGTCTAGTACAACTCCTTGGTTGCTAAAATTGAAAATCATAATGAGTTTCTCATTTCCTGCAATAAATTATTGGTTTAATGTTATTTTGGTGTTCTACAAATGAATGTATAGAAGCCTAAGGATCTAGCTAGTTGCTTTAGCATATTTCGTAATTCTTTGGTATATTTAGAGAAAACAAATATTCTTGCAACAGTATTTTGAGATAAATGGTAAGGAGATCTTAAGAAAATACTGTAAAGGATTACCCTCCTAGGTTTTGTAGAGCCTAAAGTGTAGAGGGGAAGTTCAATCCAACTTTTCCTGTTCGTTGGCCAATCCCTCAAAGAAAATTGATAATTAGAACTATCTATTCTTTATATCTATCTTTAAGATCTGGTTGGGAATTAAAAACAACCAACATATTTCTTGCCATTCCTTATCATTTTATGAGCACTTTTTCATGTACTATTTAAGGGCATCATTCCTTAGTGTCCCTACAAATCATAAAGTCTGGCCTGATTGCCCCCAGGGTTCCATTCCTTCTCCAAATATATTCCAACATAAAAATGTGTTCAAAGGCTTTAGTGGTATCTTTTCCAAAGATTAGTAATTTCATATTTAGGTCCATATCCAGAGTTTGCTCTTTAGATTTGTTGGTACTAGATAAGGTTCTTCTCCTCTTAGTGGTGGGTTGCTTTCCTATGGCCTTGGCTCTTTGTATGTTTTCTCCTTTGCTAATTTCTTAAGAAATTCCTTTGTTTCACTAACTTCCTATTTCTCCCTTTATCCCTTGCTAATTTAATCTCAAAGAACTTAGTTCCTAATATTTTTGCACAATCTCTTACAAACTCTTGTTGTTGGTTTTCTCTTGTCTATGTTGAACCATTATATATTTCCTCCAAAAGCACTCTTCTTATCTTAGTCAACATAGGTGATGACTCGGTAGGGGAGATTCACATCTTTATGCATTCGTTTCACTTTGGGAGACACCCTTTCATTAGTTAATGACATCTCATTTGTTAATATAAGGTCTTCCCAACCTTCGTCAATCATTTCAGTAGTGTCCATGGTAAGGTTCTTGAATAAGTTCTTCATTTCCCTCTCTACCTCATTCTCCTTATTTTCTTATAGATTCTAATCTCATCATTTTCATTTTTTGTAAACCCACACTTTCAATTACCACCTTGTCTAAGTAGTTTGTACTTAAATCTAGAGATTTTAATTTCACAAATCGGTTTAGTAGTTCCTCAAACCCATCATTAACTGTGGCCATTAGGTTAGATAGATCAGGGTCCAAGTGAGGGTTTCAAGTCAAAATTTTGGATGGTGAAGTACCCTTGCTTCTATGTCCTTCTAACGACTCATTAAATACCACACAATCTATCTTGTTAACCCTTGTAGAATTTCAATTGCTTTATCTAGATGGTTACTGAGTTGCTTATATGTGTCTTTGTTAAAGAATGGTACAATTAACCCTTGTTCTTCTATTTGCGGAGTCATACTAATCTCTGTAGAATTCTTATGTTTAGCTACAACCCCTTCGACACACTCATTTATGCTCAATTCTCCTATTAGTGGGTTTTACGTTCTTCACTACTTTCAACATTCTTAGTAGCAACTCCCCTAGTGCCCTCCTAATCAACTTCTCTAGCCTTCTCAATTATTCTACATTATCTTTCCTACCTCTCTTGAATCTATTTCTATTTCTTCTCTTCCATGTTCAATTATATTGCCAATTCAATCTCTTCCCTAATTTCTCTCTTTGTTTTGCTATCTCCTTTTACCATGGGTGTTTATTGATTTGGGGTTCTATTAATCCTTTTATTCATCTCTAATGGTTTATTCTCATCCTTCTCCTAAGGATTGCATCTCTTTGGAGATTCCTTTAGGATCTCTCCTTTCCATTTGCCATCCCTTAGGTGCCTAATCCCTCTCACAAGGCTAGAACCTAAAGTATCTTTCCACAATCCATCAAATCTAGTTTCTTAATAGTAATTTTTTTTGTTCTATTTTTGTCTACCATGAATGATATATTTCTTATTTAGTCTACTCTTTTATTCTTCTACCAGTGTCCTAAAAATGGAAGCAAGATGTTGGCAAGAACGGGTGCAAATCAAAGATCTGGGCTTAAGTTACTTGAAATGTTGTATTTATACCCATGTTAAGGATAAGAAGAGGATCAAAGCATATGAAAGGGATTATAGAAGGCTCCAGTAGGTAAGAACATACAAAATTAATAAAATGTATCAACTAACATACATAACATGTATCATAACACTTTATATAGAGACCAGATCGACTTGTAATATCTTATATTCACTATATATGTTTGTTATAACATAAAATTGTCCTACAATCATATTCTATTACATTTCCTCCTATTCTCTATCCATAATGTCCTATTTACATCATTATCCTTCCTTGTTACACCATCTTCTATATATCTACATATCTATCTCCTATCTGTTATCTATATCTATGCATCTCTTTATATATCTTTTATCTATCATATTACATTTGTGGAGCCAATATTTATACCCAATTATAAGTTTCCCAAAGAGTGTGTCTACTTATATTCATTATGTCCTTTGGATGTGCTGGTGCCACATTCCTTTTGGGGTGGGTGAATCGTGATCCAAAGTCGGCATACATTACAGAGTAAATACATAAATACAACATAACTAATTACAAAAAGTCTTCACGTGGATCAACACATTGTTGGCCACAAAGATCTGAAACTTTAATCTACCTTTAGGAACACACCATTCTGCACAGAACATCTCCAAGATCATCCGCAGGATGTGTAACTCATCTGGTTAGCCAGACTTAGGAAGAACATCATCATCGGGAAGTAATTCTTCAATTACAAGCTCAATCTTCAATGTGGACCATCAATACGAACTGGACACAATACAAAGACCTCTACAAGCTTTCCTGAATCACCAGAAACATCCACACTACTTCTGATTACTGAAATCATTCTCTCCTTCATCCGGAACCTCAAGAACACAGTCTAACATCACTGTAATATTGAAATAGATGCTTGCAGACCTCCAGACCATGAACCAATTGAGTTGTCAATTCACATTGACTTCCTAAACACTCTACCAAATCCACAGAACAAGATATTGCATTTCTGGATCTTACCGGACCTATCTGTGTCACTCTATTATCTCTGAACATCTGCCAGAACTAGTTTTTCTTAAGTGGCCATAACTTCTTTAGATCTTAATGCGGACCTCTGAAATCTTTATTGGATCATCTTAAGACACATATCTACAAACCCTTTGAAGCGCATCCTCTTATCTTTATCTTAGCTGGGATCTTTACTTCACTATCTTCACTATTCTTCTCTGTTCCTGATAGGGCTAATTTTCTTAATATCCTCAGCACACAACTCATCCAATCCTTATCATTAATGCAACAGGAGTATGTTGACATCAATAACAACACCAGTTAGGCCCATACTTGCAACAATCTCCCCCTTTGTCATTGATGGCAACATATGGTGTGAAAAAACTATTTTAACCATTAAGACAAGAACTTCTCCTTACTGTCACAACTCCCCCTATTAATAACAACCATTCACATGTTTTCTCTTCCTTTCCTGCTCCCCCTTTGATTAGAAATTACTTGTTTTTCACATGTCTTCTCTCCCCCTTTGACATCAATGGCAAAGGGCACATACTTGCATCAATTCATAATCATACCAACTCCTCCTCCTGAGTATCAGCTTCCCAAACATCAATTTGGACCACAAGATATGACTGTGAGATCCATTGGACTGATGCACATCAGTGCACCTTAATTCAGAACTAAAGGGGTAATAACCCCTAACTTCTCCCTGAGATACTCAAAAGAGTCCTTAGGTAGAGGTTTAGTAAAAATATCTACAATCTAATCCTTGGAAGGCACAAACTCCAATCTGACTTCATTCTTGTTCACTTGCTCTCTCAAAAAGTGAAACTTGATAGATATATGTTTGGTCTTTGAGTGCAACACCAGATTTTTTGATATGTTAATTGCACTTGAATTATCACAGAAGATTGTGAAAGGTTCTTCATACTCCACTCTGATATCTCTTAGCATTTTTTTCATCCACAATACTTGAGTGCAACTGCTTACTGCTGCAATATATTCTGCTTCTGTAGTGGATAGAGATACTGCCTCTTGTTTCTTGCTCAGCCAAGAAACCAATCTCTTCCCTAAAAAGAATGCTCCACCACTAGTACTCTTCCAGTCATCCACATCTCCTGCCCAATCCACATCTATATATGCATTAAGAGAAAAATAATAATCTTTGGGATACCACAATCCATACTCAACTATCCCTTTTAGATATCTAAAAATCCTCTTGATTTCCATGACATGAGATTCTCTAGGATTAGCTTGGAATCTAGCAACAAGACCAACAACATTCATAAAGTCAGGTCTAGTTTGAGTGAGATACAATAGTCCTCCAATCATTGACTTGTACTTTTTCTGATCAGCCTTAGGAGATTCATCATCTTTGCTCAATTTACATCTAGTTGCCATGGGAGTATTCATTGGTTTTGAGTCTTCCATCCCAAATTTATTCAACAATTCTTTCACATATTTGGTCTAAGAAATGAAGATTCCTTTCTTTGTTTGAGTGATTTATAGATCCAAGAAGAAATTCATTTCCCCAAACATGGACATCTCAAATTCACTTTTCATTTGATTTGCAAAGGTTTTGCACATACTATCTCTTCCTCCAAAAATGATATCATCAACAAATAATTCAACAATCAAGATATTTTCATGATCAATTTTGAAATACAAATTACTGTCAGCAGTACCTTTGTTGAAACTAATATTTAAAAGATGCTTATCCAATCTTTCAGACTAGGCTCTTGGGGCTTGCTTGAGTCCATACAATACTTTTTTCAACTTACATACCATATCACCATGATCAAACAATTGAAATCCATCCAGTTGTTCAATGTAAACTTCTTCCAAGTCACCATTCAAGAAGGCAGGCTTGACATCCATCTGATATACTTTGAAATCCTTGAAGGCATCAAAGCAAGAAATAGTCCGACTGCTTCAATTCTTGCCATCGGAGCAAAAGTTTCTTCAAAATCAACTCCTTCTACTTGGGAGTAACCCTTGCAAACCAGTCTAGCTTTGTTTCTGACTACTTCACCATCTTCATTCAGTTTATTCCAGAAGACCCATTTGGTTCCAATCACATTCTTGTTTTTAGGTCTGGGAACAAGATCCCAAGTATGATTTTTCAAAATTTGCATCAACTCTTCCTCCATTGCTTTAGTCCAGTTTTCATCATTGTAAGCTTCATTCACTGTCTTAGGTTCAATCTTTGAAATCAGATAATACTCTTCTGAATCTTGAGCAATTGTTCTTCTTGTTTGTACACCTTTGCTTTTATCACCTATAATCTGATCTTCAGAGTGATTTAGTCTTACATACTTGGGAACTTTGGGAGTTTCTTGCACTTCTGATTCTTGAACAGGTTCATTCAAACTTATCTCTTCTTCCTAATTTACCAGATTAGTCTGAATCTAAATTTTAGAGGGAGCTTGGACTTCTTGAACAAAAACATCATTTTGATCATTTTCATCATATTCATAAAACCTTGAGGGTTTTTCAATACCTTAATCAACCTTCACATTTGTACTTTCTACAATCTTCCTTAATCTCTTGTTATAACACCGGTATGCTTTGCTTTGAGTAGAATAACCTAAGAATATTCCTTCACCACTTCTAGCATCAAATTTTCCTAGATCTTCATCTCTTTTAATGTAACACTTGCTACCAAAGACTCTGAAATACCTCATAGGAGGAGTGATGCCAAACCAAAGTTCATAAGGAGTCTTACTGGTATTGCTTCTGATTTGTACTTAATTGAGAGTATAGACTGTAGTGCTTACAACTTCTCTCCAATAGATCTGAGGAACATTTGCTTTTATCATCATGGTTTTTGATGCTTCCTGGATGGTCCAGTTCTTTCTCTCCACTACTCCATTTTGTTGTGGGGTCCTAGGAGCAGACAACTGTCTTTTTATTCCATATTTCTCACAGAATTCTATGAACTCACCGGATGTGAATTCTCCACCTCTATCAGACCTTAGACATTTTAATTTTAATCTAGTTTCATTCTCTACAATAGCCTTGAATAGTTTGAATTTCTCAAGAGCTTCTGATTTCTCTTTCAGAAAAGTCACCCACATCATCCGAGAATGGTCATCAATTGATAACATGAAGTATATATCACCTTGCACACTCCTAATTCTTGTCGGACCACATAGGTCAGTATGAACTAAGTTTAATAATCCAGTAGAAGATTGTTCCTTTCTTTTGAATGAGATTCTGCTTTGTTTACCCAACTGAGATTCTTTGTACAAACTATTTGTAGGTTTCACCAATCTTGGAAGATCTCTTACAGCCTGGTGTTGCTTATCTTGATGATATTATCAAAATTCACATGACACATTCTCCTATGCCACAACCAACTCTGATCAATTTGAACAAATAGACAATTTCTACCAGTACCAACTAAATGGAAGATATTACCTTTTGTTTGAGTATCGGATGCAATCTCTATTTTGAAACTTTCAAAGATCTTGCATTTTCCATTCTTGAATTGGAGATCATAACCTTTATCCACCAACTGTCCAACACTAAGAAGATTGTGCTTCAAACCTTCAACATACAGTATATTACTGGTTTTATTCTTTCCATCAAAATAAATGGTTCCTCTACCTTTGATTCTGCTAGCAGAATTATCACCAAACTTTACCACTCCTCCTTCATACCTTTCCAAATCTATGAACTTATTTTTGTCACCTGTCATATGGTGAGAGCATCCATTGTCAATGACCCAATCATCCTTTTCTTCAACTTGGGCAGCCAGAGCTTTTTCTACAATTTTATGATTGACAAATTCAGAGGGCATTCGATCTTCTTCCTTGATGGCAATAAACACCCAGTCACTTTTGGATTTGTTCCCTGTCTCTGATTCATCATCTGTTACTCATGGTATGAAAAATCAAGAAAAATCATCCAAGTCGGCATACATTATAGAGCAAATACATAAATACAACATAACTAATTACGAAAATTCTTCACGCAGATCAACACACTGTTGGCCACAAAGATTTGAGACTTCAATCTACCTTTAGGAACACACCGTTCTCCATAGAACATCTCCAAGATCATCCGCAAGATGTGTAACTCATCCGGTCAGCCAGACTTAGGAAGAACATCGTCATCCGCAAGTAATTTTTTCAATTACGAGCTCAATCTTCAATGCGGACCATCAACACGAACTGGACACAATACAAAAACCTCTACAAGCTTTCTTGAATCACCAAAAACATCCACACTACTTCTAATTACTAAAATCAGTCTCTCCTTCATCCAAAACCTCAAGAACACAGCCTAGCATCATTGTCATATTGAAATAGATGCTTGTGGACCTCCAGACCACGAAACAATTGAGTTGTCAATTCACATTGACTTCCTAAACACTCCACCAAATCCGCAGAACAAGATATTACATTTTCAGATCTTACCGGACCTATCTGTGTCACTCTGTTACCTCTGAACATCTGCCAGAACCGGTTTTACTTAAGTGGCCATAACTTCTTCAGATCTTCATGTGGACCTTTGAAATTGTTACTGGATCATCTTAAGACACATCTACAAACCCTTTGAAGCACATCCTCTGATATTTATCTTAGTTGGGATCTTTACCTCACTGTCTTCACTATTCTTCTCTATTCCTGATAGGGCTAATTTTCTCAATATCCTCAGCACATAGCTCATCCAATCCTTATCATTAATGCAACAAGAGTATGTTGACATCAATGACAACACGAGTTAGGCCCATACTTGCAACATAACTAACATTACAAGAAGATGGGAAAGCAATGTGCATGCCTTTTAGTGAAGGTATGAAAGGAGTTCATGTAGAAGAATACACATTACAGATGAAGAATAAAATGAAGACCAAGAAATAAAACATTATACACAATTGGGAGAATGCCTTGGAAGGAATGTGATGGAGAACCTAAATTAGAAGAAGAGATATTCATAGAAAGTGACAATTCTTCAACCAACATAGATGATGTAGTAGAAGCTTGGGCATGGGATGAGATAGAAAATAATAAAAAGAAGATACTTGGACTTAGAACAAGAGATTGAACCATATATAAAGAGGAATTTCACATAAAAAAATTACCACATTATTCAGGAGTAGGAGATTTGTTGGGTTATCTCCAAGCAATGGAAAAGACATTTACATACAAAGATTTTAGAATGAGGGCTCTAGATGATACATTCATGTTAAGTTCTTTAAGGTGGTGGAACACACATAAACTAAACACAGACTTGGAAAGCCTTGACCATTATGATTAAAAATAGGTACTTGGAAGAAGGAGGTACCAAGGAAATATTAAAATATGATGGAATGGAAAATCCACAAAACCATATAAATAACTATGAACATATCTAGGATAGAATAAGAGATACAAATGGGAGATTAAGAATACACCTATTCTATTAGATCTTAACTCTCATTGCAAGAACATGGTATATACATTAAGAGTTAAGGGTAGAAACTAGATATTGGGGCATAACCAAAATTGATTTATGTAGAACTTTCACATTCTAGGACCTAAATTAGAAGATAAATAATGTGTCAAGAAGAATTAAATAAACAATCACCTACTAGAATACTAGGTAAGAAGGAAATTTGAGAATAAAAAGACATACCCAATACATTGAAATGAGGATAATTGATAAGAAATAGTTGAATAGATGCCACGTACAGTTGGCACAGACCAATCAAGTTTGGACATGTGTCCTCTAAGCGTTGAAATGTAATTGGAGGATGCCACGTGGCACCTGGGCAATACCATGATCTCCTTGGATGACCAAAAGGTCTGGTCGGAGGAATCGAACCCCCAACCTCTTCATTTCAATTTTTAAGCTCCACAACACACCATACGATACTTTCGGTATAACACACATAACAACTTGTATTTATTAAAGATAAAGACGAATTTCTAGGGGAAATGGTTTGAATAGTCGACCTTCCCTCTCTCAACCGCCTTCCTACAAAAGCGCCAAGTGCAATTTCGAGAGATTTTCGGCGTCAAATATATCTAAAGAAAGCCGTATCTCCTATATTCATACCTTAAACCCAAATTTAATAATTCTAAAGATATGAAAGATTTTAATAGCCCGAAACATGATAAGTAAGGGGCTAAAATAAAATATTATATGATATTAAAAGGGGTTTTAGTGATTTTTATTTGTAAATAGGAGGATTGTTAAGGATTTTTACTTGTAAAAGGGAGATAGGGTTGATTTTGTAAATCATATGGTTATTAACTATATTGGGCAAATTTCATGTATAAAAAGGGGGAGTTTAGGAGTTTTGGGAAGTAAGTGGAGAATTGTGAAGGGCATTATGGAAGTGGTGATTTTTGTGAGAGAATTTTCTTGGTGAGTTTTTGTGTTCAACTCTGTGCTTCGGATCAGTGTTATTCTGCTTGCACTTGAAGGAGAGGAACTTTGTAGCTCTTGCAAATCGGGAGGAGACTTGTAATAGTTGAAGAGCCATGTAAACTAATTTTTGGGGCATAATCAAGGATCAGTCACTTTGTTGGAGAGGGACTTGGAGACGTAGCCATCTTGGCGAACTCCATTATCAACTTGTGTTTTGTCTTCTCTCTTCTATCTCTCTTTTACTCTGTTCATGACTTTATTATTGCTATGTTCATTTAAGACATTTTAATTCCATTATTACATTTTAAAGACCTTCAATCTAATCATTGTAAAAGTTATTATTCACGTGCAACAGTCCTAGATCCTAACATCAGATCAAGGTTAACAAAGTGTTGTCTTTTCCAGTTAGTTTATGGATTAGATGCAAAAATACCAATACAATACATAGTTCCCAATCTAAGGGTGGAAATTACTACAAGTTTAAGCAAAGAATAATATTTGAAAGAAAGGTTAATACACGTAGAAAATTCAATTGAGAGATGGTTATTTGTGATATACAATCAAATCTAAGAGAAGAGGAGAAAAAAAGACATGGCATGACTGTAACATCAAGACTAAACATTTACAACTAGGAGATATGGTATTATTGTATGATATTAAGTTTAAGAAATTGACAAAACTAAAGATGCGATGGCTGGGACCTTATCACATAGATCACATATAATCAATCAGTGTGGTAAGTTAAAGACTTTGATGAATGAACTATTAGAGGGGTATGCGAATGGATCTTGACTAAAGCCTTACTACAAAGCATATTAACTAAAGAGTAAACATATTGTACATTATGTATCATAGTACATTAGAATCGATACTTAATGTGTAGAATAAGCCATGCTTAAAAAGAAAATACAAGTAGTTAAAGGGTCAAATGCCAATGATGCAAGGTATGACAAAATCATGAAGGGAGAATAACAATATAAAAGGAGGTGATGGGAAATACAAAATGCACAACACAAATAGCCTTGGAGCATAAGTCATTATGTGAGAGTTAAGCAACAAGGTTACTGATGGAAGATTGAAAAAATAAAGAAAATAATTGAAGCTATGGCAATCATGTCTACACCATAACTAACTAATGACAAAGACATCAAAAGGCTAGTATAAAAACCATTTCCATGGAAGCCCATGGAGAACAACCTGGAAGGGGCCTTCTCAAACATTCCTACCAAAGTCATCTATGTAGAGGACATTTGAAAGTATATTCATGTCAAACTTATAGAGGTGAACCATAGAAACTTCAGAAAAGAGAGTGTAACTCTTAGGAATCTATTAATAGGTGAATTCTTAGCACTGAATGCAAATATTGGGAAGTTGAAACTTGACATTTGGGAAAATTTCCCGACTTTCAACAATGACCACAAATGGATCTAGCAGTCCAACTGGTGCTATGATGCATGCATGGAGAGTTTATATACTTGGATAAGCCTTTCCTCCTCACCAAAGAACCAATCAAGCTTGTAATGGGACCATGTGACAAAGAGGAGAAACCCAAGAAAGTAGAAAATAAATATGTCACCACACTTATAGTAAGAGCAATATTAAATGAGTGATTCCTCACTGTTTGTAAAATCATAGATCCTGGAGTAAGGTATGCAACAAGATGCATTGAATAAAAAAAATTTCATACTCAGAGAGAGGATTCTTCCCCAACAACTTGCATTCATACCACATATGAAATGGTAACCAATGTAAAGGAATATGACCTCAACAAAACCCTAAGGGAGCAACTCATGGATAATCTAGAGAAGACCAAGAAAAGCCATCATGAATTTAGGTATGGTTGACTAATAATTTTATTAGCATTATATTTCCTAAGTCAAATAACTAGAATCAACAAATATGCATGGAGGATATATATCTCCATTGCAAATCAAATAAAGGAGAACATAGATGGGTTTTTAGATGAAATCATTTGCAAATATGGATATGAATCACTTTTTGCCAAATTCTAAACAAGGATGCAAGAAAGAGAAAGGTTGACCTATTGCATTGCACACAAATTGGAGAATAAGGTAGTTTTTATGGAGATAAGGACTACATCCATTTGGAAGCTATGGAACTATTCACCTTAGTGCCATCACTCCCATATGAAGCATTTGCCCAACCATTTGAAAGGACAACACACTTTTTTGTCTCCCATTAAGGATCCCACTATAGAAAGGTTTAGTATATGGTATGAGTATATTGAAAAAAAAAGCCAGGAAAGACACCAAGGAGAAAATTACTAAAAATAAAGAAAAGAATGTAAAATAAGCCAATTAAAAACAAGACCCTCTTCCTTCAATAGTTGAGGATGTTTTATAATAACAAACTACTCAAGTGACAAAAGAACAAGGCAAGATGAGATCAGAGCATCTAGGGTCTGCTAGTGGGAGTACCCCAAAATGGAAATTAGTTTTAGACTCTAGAGGAACAACCATAGAAAGAAAAGAAGGGAAAGAAAAGAAAATAAGATCCAATTCTAATTGAAGAAATTCCTTCACTAGCTAATACTCCAATAGAGCAAATTGTAGAAACACTTCTTCAAATGAGTTTAGAGAAAGAGGTCACAAAAGAGTGACAAAAGAAGCCTAAAAGATAGAAAAAAAGGCACAAAAAAGGTTAGTTTAGTATGAAAACAATTCAAAAGAGGAAGAAGGAACTTCAATAGTAGAACTACAACAAAAAACAATAGAGCAACAAGTGGCAAAGGAAAAAACACAAGAACCCATTCTAGATGAATAAAAACTCATCAAATCATTGTTTATGGATGGAAGATCATTTCAAGTGGCTAAGTCTTATCTTGTTGCCACTATGACTAAAAGGGAAACAATAATCAAAGCAATGGTGGCCTTCATCACAAACAAACCATATTTAATAGATCAAATTACTAAAGGATTTCTAGAAGAATTAAGGACAATTCTATAAAATAAAGTGACCACACAAAGAAAAGAGGTGTGTAAATTAGATATCTCCTTATAAATGAAATCTATGGACAAGGTGGCTAAGGACTTGGATCTATCTCCCAAAACAAAAATTCAAGTACAAATACTTTAGGAACAAGAGCCAAGGAGGAAGCAATGAGTAGATACTTTAGTCTTAAATCCTAAAAATGATAAACTCAACTAGGAGTTATATGAAAAGGCATTTGTAACATCTTGGACATGCCTACAACATACTAGTCTAGACTAGGCAACAATATGAATAGGATCCCAAGCATATCACTCTACCATCATCTCCACCACATACACAACAACCTATAATTAGATAAGATACACCTTAGCAGTTAATGCAAGTGATACCAATATGAAGTAAAGGCAGACAATAGAAAAACAAATAGAAAAATTGGAGAAGTACTAGAAGCATTGGAAATAAAGACTGAGGATAGTCTCCAAAAAGAAATAAGGGGAGAAAAGGAAGAAAAAAGAGAAATAGAAATAGAAGAACAAATGGAAAAGGAAGAACCAATAGGAATTATAATGAAGAAATAAGCTACTCTTAACTTTTACATTACATTAATGAAATAATGAATGAATGAGATTGAAACAAGTGTTGAGATGATAAACTAGATAGAGAAATGGAAATAGTAGAAATAAAGGGACCTGACACTAGAGTCTAGAAGTTGTTGTCTTAGATGTCTACGTGAGGCATATACATCTACACAATACGTTGTAGTCGAAATAAAATGTTGTCGTCTAAGTTACATGTCATCCCATAAAGTTGCAAAATTTAAAGTTTTCACCAAAATTTGAACCCACCTACAGAACAAGAAATAGGGATAATCAAAATAGCAAACTAGGGGATACCAGATGATATAGAAATGATAAAATAAAGCTCAACCAATTAAATCAAGTGAAATATTAAAATGACAAGAGAAAACAAGATACAATAAAACTTTCATGTGATTGAATATCTCCCAAATACTTGTAGCAAAAGGACAAGAAAAATGTTTGGGGTTGTTTGGGAGCTTGCCAAGAGTGGTCAAGCCCTTATGTAGGTCTTTCAACCTCAAAAAAAAAAACAATGATAAAGACATTAAGAATAGTGTGTGTTCTTAGCCTAAATGCATCTAGGAACTAAGAACATCAACAATAAAATAAATCTATAAGTATTAATCCCTAGTTTATGAGGAAGAATACCCTAGTGTGTGTATGATAGGATAAAATGGTGGTGATAGACACCAAGAGATTTTCCAATAGAGAATATAAGTACAATAAAAAGAGTGAAGCAATATTAATCAAAACAAAATCAAGAACAATATTTGCAACACATGATGTAGAAGAGGGATGAGTGAGCTCTTTGGAGGAGTCAATTGAAGTGTAATAATGTGAATCCTTGAGAGAGCTTCAACAATGGTGTTATTTTAGTAGCATAGAGCCAAGAGTACTAGAAAGGTGCCAAGAGAAGCTAAGAAAGATAGATTGTAAGAAGTTTCATGAGATTGTGAGAGTTGGATCCAAAAGTTTCTTTTGCATGAAGCCAATGAGGAAGATGAAGGGTCAGATTTGGATGTTGAAGGCATTTTTCTAACAGATGAGCATTATAGCAGGTGGTAGTAGGTAGTTAGGTAGGAAGCAATGTCTAAATTTTTGTAAACTCATAGGGCACTAGTGTGTCACATAGACATCTACGTGTCACACTAGTATCCTAGATATGTTGGAATTAGGGCTGACAACTAAGAGGGGGGGTGAATCAATTGTCTTAAAACTTTTAAAGCTTGTTGTAGTTAATTCTTTTTTACCACTTCTTAATAGATTAATGACATAATCATGAAAAGCAAGAATTAATAATACATGAGCAGAAATATAAACAATACACTTGACACCAAGATTTAACGTGGAAACCTGATTAAGGGAAAAACCATGGTAGGGGTTAACCCACAAAGATTATACTCTGTTAAAAGTATTACAAAGGGGAAGGCACATGCCTTCGGGCTCATTGCCCAAAGCTCACTGCTCACGAGAGGCTCACTACCTACAAGAATGATTACAAAAGGATTACATATTGTTTGAACTGATAAGTAGCATCTGCCAATGCAAGAATTCAGTTTCAGTTAAGCACATAATACTGATTTTACACACTTCATCTTTATTCTGCCCTGTTTACTGCTCTGCCATAATCTGGACCTTAGATCTCTTCTCTTTCACACTTCTATCTGCCTTTTTCACACTTACTCCATATTCTCATCACTATCACATCCACAATACTTGAATCCATCAATTATATATATTTGCATCAACAAACTCAATCACTTATCTATCAGCCTTATGAAGAACTTAACAAACAATACAAGTACTCTGTTCTGTCAGCTGAATCCATACATCAATATTGATGCGTACTAGAAATAACACTTGCAGGTCACCATTCATGTCAACCACTAACATTATATCCCATACACAACTCACCAAAATACTTCTACTGGATCTGCATAAGGATCTAACACAAGTTGGCCTGTTCTTCACTTAACTGTTCTGTCATATTAGGACCTGGTACTCAGATGCTCATAACTTTTAATCCCTTTGTTATCAGATGTTAAAATCTTGGATTTAGATTGTTCTGACATTCCTCTACATTCCCTCAGATTTGTAATATGCAATAATTAACTGGAGAGATCCGCTGAACAAAATACTAAACTCTGCCATATACCCTGTTCCTGTCTATCTGAACTGGACAAATCTTGGAACTGACTTCCGGTATGATCTAATACTGCACTACGGATGTGTGGAATGGACTTAGTTGCTATCAATGACAACACCTATCATGTGTAGCAGTGTCTCTTGCCAACAATCTCCCCCTTTGGCATTGATGGCAACACTTAGTGAAAAATGACTAAGTGTCGGAGCTACTCCCCCTTACTCTGTACACTTGTTCTCTCCATTGTTTCCAAAGCTCCTCCTTTGCTGGATTCCTCATTTTTCATTTCTCTTCACCCTCCATTTGACATCAATGGTAAAGGATGGAATCCGCAATTCAAAATTTACCCAAAAATTCTATATACAATGCCACATATGTACAACCAATCTTTAAGTTATATTTACATATACTTAAGTACATCTTCAAAAATATTCCTCAGCAGGGCCAACTTTCTATCCCAACTCTTCTTCATACTATTCAAAGTTGTAATGTGGCCACTAAACAAAAATGCTTGTGCTTCATCTTTCTGGAGGTCAATGGGATCACTTGTTTGAGTAGCAGTTTGGGCTTCTGTTATAGCATTGAACATAGCTTCTATCTTAGGGAAAATCAATCCCCGGAGCTCACCCATTCTTGCTTCAATGTTCTCCTTTTCTCTTGTCAATTTCTTTATTTCTTCTATCAGACTAATTTATTGACACTCCTTACTTGCCACTGATACTGTCAATGGATCAAAATCTTGGGACATACTTGACAATTTTTGTTTGGAGTCCTTTATTTTATCTTCTATATTCTCTATGACTTTAGGAGTAGATAAACAAAAATCATATATACTGCCTCCTTCTGAAAGAGAATTTTGAATATTCATTATATTGTTATCTGCACTAATCTGTCTATCCCAATCATGCCTTTAAGTGCATCAAATCTTTTGCTATTAAATTCATTCTGAACTTTAACTTTTGCTGATTTTTCAAGGGACTCAAAGTGAGTACTTACAGAATTTACAAGGCTCTTCAGATTTTTGGACGGAGAATCAGATGGAGTCTTCTAGAACATTGGCATTAACTTCTCCAATATACCAGATGCAAGGCCTAGTAGCTCATTGTCCTCTATGTGAGATTTCAATACCTTTTCTCTTGCCTTGGCTTATGTGAAAGATGCTATCTTCATCAATTGGACTGGAGAGAAAGTATCCAGGTTGAGTGGTCCTTGAATCAGTTCAGGTTCATCAAATTCTAGCATCTCTGTACTCAAAAAACTCTTCACTGCATTTATAGTGTCTCTTGCCACAATTTCTAGACCACCTTCCTTTCCTTAGGTTTTCTCAGTGATAGGACTATTTTGTTTGGGTGCATCAACATTTGCACCATCTTCTTCTACTTTATCTTCCTTACCTTTGACTTCTTCTTCTTTCTCTACTTCACCTTTCTCTGTGTCATCTTCAGGGGGATTCTTTCCTTTGTTCTCACCATTTGAAATATGTTCTAGAGGATCTTGTGTAGAAGCAGTACTCTCATCATTGTCTTCTTTTCCAAATTGATCAGAAGGAGTTAGAGTATCTCCTGTATCATTAGTTTTATCCATCATCTTTGTATCTTCCTTGTTTATTTGCTCCACTTCAGGAATAAAGGAGTCATCTATTCCATATTGTTGCTCATCCTTCTGCTGCTCTTCTTCATTTGGGACTGGTGTGTCATCAGCAGGTTCATCTAACACAACAAAGAACTTGTTCTTGTCTAATACTTTTCTCAAATTTTGTTTAGTTTCTTGAACTATTTCATCTATCTCTCCAATCATTAGTTTATTCATTCTCTTCTTGTTCCTGAATTCATTTTTCACCTCTTTGAAGATTTTGTCTACTTCTCTACTGGAGATTACTGGACATAGAATGGTTAGTACATGTTCTCTTAACTCCATATCTTTTGCCTTGACAACTTCTTTCCTAATTTCCGATATATCCTTCAGACCTTTTGGAACTTCAAACAAAATTTCTACCAGTGCTCGATTGAACACATTCAAGTACTTGATAGTAGCTTCTTCCAAGAGTCTTTTATCAGCATTACTGCAGAGATCATAGAATTTAGTTAATATTTCAAGTTCCTGTCAACAATGATTGTCTTGACAATGTTTTTCATAGAGGGAATTTTCTTCTTAGTATCAGCTTTTGATTTTTGTCTCTTTATTGTCTTCTTGCTTCTGGAAGGCTTTTCTTCAGATACTTTAACAACTTTATCACTTGTGGCCTTTATCCCCTTAAGTTCATCATCTGTATCCGTCTTCTCTTCATCCTTTTCTTCCAAACTTTCCTATGGCCTTTTTGCCATTACTTTTGTTCTTTTCATTTCCTTACCGGATGATTTGTCTTTCAGTTTTGCAGGTTTAATGGAAACATAGGCAGTAACAAAGCTTCTAGTAGTTCTTGAAGTGGAGGATGATTCCATCGGAGTATCTTCTTGTTTCTTATCCTGTTTCTCCTTTTCAGCCTTTTCAATTCTTTCTTTGTTTTTCTTCACTGTTTCCTTGGTTAGGTCAATGCTTTCAGCATACATTTCAACCTACCTCTGAACTTTTCTCTTGGTCTCTAGTTTCCTGAGCTCAACATGCAATTTTAGACTTAGGTCCTTATACGTTCCAAACCATTCAATAGAGGTGTCTTTTTATTTGATCAGGAGATGTTGAGCATACATGTCTAAGATCTTCTCATCAACCTCATAGCCCATAGGCATAATCCATATAGTTCTGGGTTCCACAGCTTCCATTAGGCACTAATCAGTGTCTACCATAAAGCAGATTTCATCCTTGTATTTCTTAACTATTGAATTGGGGATTCTTTCCCTAGAATGCATTATATTCTTATTTTTTTTAAAGTAACCCTAGATTGTAGTCTTTTGTGCACTTGAGTCTCCAATGCTGAGTAGATGATCTCTTATTTGCCAAGCAATTGGTTTGTCATTTGTCCAATGCACACCTTGTACTCCAGGCATTTCATTCATAAAATAGAAGAACAAACATATAACTAGGGAACCATATTTGAAGGTGTTTTTCTTATCCTTTTTTATTTTCCTAAAATTTTCAATCAGTTGGTTTTGTAACAGCTCACATAGGTCATAATCTGCATTCTCCTTCAACATTTGATATGCTACATATATGGCAGTTCTAGAGACAGAATTCTCCCTGCTAGAGTGGTAAATCTTATAACCAATCACCATAGATGCAAACTTAACATACGGTTTAATAATGTCATTGATGGTCATTGCTCTTTTGTCAAACTTTACACTGGTAGCATCAATCATTGTTTGGTTCTTCACGGCTTTCAGCATGGGTAATCCACCAGTTGAATTTAACCCAGTTACAATCTTGATAACATCCTTTGTTATCTTGAATGGTTTCAATAGCCATATGAACTCATCATGCATTCAGCTTAAGATATATCGAACCCACTCATTTTCATCAAATGTTAGAAATTTAATGACTTGTAGAAAATGTTTGCTTTCTAGTGCTTTGTATTCCGGTTTCGATTCATAGATATCATCCCTTAGATAGTTGACAAATAAATCCAAGAGTTTTAGGTTTCCAAATTCTTCTATGCTATAGTGGATGTAAGCCCTAATATCCTCAACATGCAGAACTTTGTATGGGACACCAAAAAATGCTCCTAAAGGTTCAATTTCAACTAACTTGTATGGATGTTTCTTAAATTTTGGCTGGGGCCTTTTAGTAATATCAACAATAAGAGGAGTGGCCATTGCAAAAGATTTCAAATTTAAGGCTTCGTAGATAAATACCTTTTTCTTCAATGGAGTTAGGGTTAGCAGACAAATTTGCCAGTCGCACTTCAAATCCTTTGAAATCTTAGCTCAGACGCTCTTCTTCTTGCTATCTTCGAATGCAAAGTGATTCAAATGAAGAATGAATGACCTTTTTATTCTTCACAAAAACCTAATTTTCCTTTGTAATAAATGCTTTGCCCTAACACATCTGGTTACACTATTTCTACATACAGTCGATCTTCAATTACTCTGCAAATCGTTAAATCCACCTTTTATCTTCCAGAAATCCTTTCAAATGATGTATAATAATCTAAATTATTTTCTCTCATTGTGCCAAATTTAGGCACCCACTTACTGGCTGGGGGATTTTAGATTTTATTGCAGCTCTCCCTAAGCTAGGGCTCTTAATTTAATTTCTGGAGGAATTATCTACATCGAATTCCGGTGCGAACCCATTACTATTATTAACAACACTTTTCTTGACCCATGTCTTTCTCATTTCATTCTAGATCTCATTCACATCAATTTTGCCCTTGCCTTTGTCTTGTCTCTGCTTATTTGGTTTTCTATTTTCTAGACCTCTTCTTTCATTATTCCTACTTCTGTAGAATCTTGAAATATGACCAGATCTATTGCAATTAAAGCACATAGCATTTATTTGGTGATATGCTTGATTTCCTCTTAATCTACACTGATTAGCCATGTGTCCAAATCCATTGCAAATAAAGCAGTAACCATTGATAGAGTTGCCATTTCCTCTATTGTTAGAGTTATTCATTATCATACTTCTGCATTCATTTGATCTATGACCACACCTCTTACACTTGAAGCATTGACTAGAGAAGGATGGACCATTTTGATTTACTCTGCTTCTGCATTGAGTAGCTTTATGACCAAAACAATTTCCATTGAATGATGGATATCTTTGAGAATTAGGCTGTCTTACCGGAGGTCTTCTAGGTCTATTTCTCCCATTCCTTGGTTGAAAATTTCTTTGTTTGGATCCAGAGCTTTCACCTTTCTCATATCCAAGACCATGCTTGTCATCAACCTTTTTCTAACTTTCAAACAGTGCTTCAAGTTTAGTTGAGCTTATCTTGAACTTCTCCTTGTATTCATTTGCAACTTCTAGGTCATGTCTGAGAATGACAATCTACCTCTCAAGTTCTCTCTCATTGTCTTTTCTTTCTTGTAGACCAGACTCTAGATGGCCAGCCATTCTATGCAATCTGTAGCATTCTTTAGTTCTTTCTTTTAGAATTAATAATACATGAGCAGAAACATAAAAAACACACTTGACACCAAGATTTGACGTGGAAACCTGGTTAAGGGAAAAACCATGGTGGGGGTTAACCCACAAAGATTATACTCTGTTAAAATTATTACAAAGGGGAAGGCACGTGCCTTCAGGCTCACTGCCTAGAGCTCACTACTCAAGAGAGGTTCACTACCTACAAGAATGATTACAGATTGTTTAAACTAATAAGTAGCATCTTCCAATGCAAGAATTCAGTTCTGGTTAAGCACATAATACTAATTTTACACACTTCATCTTTATTCTACTCTGTTTACTACTCTTCCATAATCTGGACCTTAGATCTCTTCTCTTTCGCACTTCTATCTGCCTTTTTTGCACTTACTCCATATTTGCATCACTATCACATCCACAATACTCGAATCCATCGGTTATATATATTCACATCAACAAACTCAATCACTTATCTGTCAGCCTTATGAAGAACTTAACAAACAATACAAGTACTCTGTTCTATTAGCTCAATCCATACATCAATATTGATGCGTACTAGAAATAACACTTGCAGGTCACCATTCATGTCAGCCACTAATATTATATCCCATACACAACTCACCAAAACACTTCTACTAGATCCGCACAAGGATCTAACACAAGTCAACCTGTTCTTCATTGAACTGTTCTATCATATTAGGACCCAGTACTCAGATGCTCATAACTTTTAATCCCTTTGTTACTGGAGGTTGAAATCTTGGATTTGGATTGTTCTAACATTCCTCTACACTCCCTCAGATTCATAATATGCAATAATTAACTGGAGAGATCTGCTGACCAAAATACTGAACTCTGCCATATACCTTATTCCTATCTATCTAGACTAGACAAATCTTGGAACTGACTTCTGGTATGATTTGATACTGCACTGCGGATGTGTGGAATGGACTTAGTTGCCATCAATGATAACACCTATCATGCGTAGTAGTGTCTCTTTCCAACAAGATAAATCACTCAAAATTTATCACATGCTCTCTAGTTAGCAAGAAGAATTAGAATGTGATGAAGAAATTTGGTAATTTGGTGAATGAATAGGATAATGATGTGCTAAAATGATCCCTAAAACATGATAAGGGAATGGACACTAAAGAAAGTCCAAAATATAGCATGAACTTACAAGGGTATGCAATTTTCTATGTTACATTTTGCCCCCACTTTAGAGAGAGCTTATGACACTAGGTGATAAGCTACACTAAAGTACACAAATGAAATGCTAAAAGTAAATATCATGAAAAAGGATACCCAAAAGGATATTTTAGAGGATGTAGAGAGCTCTTAAAGTAGAGGAACCATTCCCCCAGGCTAAGAACTTGTAAAATGAATATGTTAGACAATAAAAACCTACAAGACAACAATGTTAGAAATCATAAACCTGTAAAACCACTATGTTAAAGCATCACAAGCTTATATAGAAGCATGTGCACCATAAAACCTGCAACATAGATGTGTTAAAAACACATAAATCTACATCCCACATGTCAGAAAGAAGGAAACAATACATGAACAACACATGGGAAGAAGACACATAGTAAATAAACTAAGAAATTTTTTGGGTCAACATGAAACATACCTAGATGTGAAAGTTATCTCAATACTTTGCATCATCCCCAAAATGTAATGAAAACAAAAGAGACAAAAAATAGAGGAATTCTTATATGAAGAGAAGAATGTAACGAGATGATCAATTGCTTTAGAGAGAGAATAATTGATGCATACAAAGAGAAAGGTAAGTAATCAATATGAATGAGAATACATGACTTAAGTTCTAGCTTGTTCTTTCACTAGGGGTCATGAGGAGAGAATGAAGAGAAATTAAAGTTGTTAAGAAGACTGGCAGGAATCAAAGGATAGCTTAGTCTATCACTAGGAGTCATGAGAGAAAATGAAGAGAAACAAGCATTTTCTAGTGTTGCATTGCTAGAAAGGATGCCAAGTATGGTTCAAGATCTAGTGTATTGTGTTGGATAGGAACCACACAATATTTTCATGAATTACAAGCACTAGAAAACTAAGTTGCTAAGTGATCCATGGAGGGTAGCCCAAAAATGGAGCACACATTTTAGCATTATAGGAGAAAATTGAGCATTTTGGTTTGTTAGCATCCAAAATCTAGTGTTTACATGTTTTCAAAGCTTCTTGCCTTTGGAATTTTCATTTTTTTACCATTTTCCCCAAAAGAGGAGCTTTTGCCCCTATTGGCATGTGGGGGTTTCGGGGAGATAGGATAAAAGTATGCTTTAACTTTGTTTGTGATAATTCTAGTGAGTAAAGGATAAAGCAGGTTCTCAAAGGTCATTAGGATTTATCCCGATGCCCTCAAAAGTCCCACATCCCATATAATCCCACATGAAAGCGTCTTCAAAGCGTAAAGTGTGTCTTTGAGCTCCAAGTGGATATTGCAGGTCTTTAGTGCCCAAGGGTATATATCCAGTACCTTGACTCATCCCCGTAACCTACAAACATCCGCATGTTCAGATAATGTCACCATACCTACCTAGTGCCCTCCACGTTGTCTGAAGGTATGAGGAAGCATTTATTACACATTGGAAGGGGTTTAAGTTTGACTTAAGTTTTAATTCCTCATTTTTCAATCATGAAACTGAAGAATTTGAGAGAGGGTAGATTACAAATCTGCGAGCATGAACATTAAACGATTGTAAGTGTGTTTGTTCGATGAGCAAGAAGGATAGCTAGAACAGGTTCAAATTGACATATTTTTCTGACTAGGTTAGTGGAATTCATGAAACATTTGATTTTAGAAATGCTAAGTTAAATGACTGAAGAATAGATTGAGGAACTAGGGTTTTCCACCTTGCATTTTGAGTTGAAATGTTGAAATCTTAGTACTAGATGTGAAATTGCAGTGAGGGATTCAACCTAGGTCAGGGGTCACTAGGGTTTAAAATAAACAAGGTTCCCAAAATGTGATAGGAACTAAATGGGTCTTCTAGAATAAATTGAATGAGAATGGAGAAGTAGTTAGAAATAAGGCTAGGCTTGTGTGTAAAGGCTACTCATAAGTGGAAGGAATATATTATGAGGAAACTATTGTCACGAAGGATTGCGCCCTAAATGCTAAGCCTTTAAAAGCTTAGCAATCCTGTGCAACATGGGAACATTCTTAGACTATGGGTTTTTCTATGATGAGAATGAACCTTCGAAAGAGCCAGATCCCTTTAAATGCCCCTTAGATCTGATGTATTTCATGGAAAATAAATAGAGAGATGATTAAATAAACTGAACTGAAACTTATTCTAAGGGGTGATGCACCAATGATTGAATATCTTAACTTGCAATCTGATTCACAACTATCCTCAATACATTTGTTCATACAACTCAAACTGAACAATCTTTACCACATAAATGTTTCACAAAGCGGCATGAAATGACTTGCACAATCTGTAACCTGTAGTAAAATTATACTTTTGTATACCTGCATTCAATAAATGAGACAAAAAACTTAAAGGTTTTGATTCAAAACACAATAAATCTTTATCAAATCATTCAAAAGATAGCAAGACCCCTGAATCTGAATAGAAGAACACCTAATTTTATTGATAATAGAAGGAAAACTCTACAAAATAACAGTGAAACTGCTGAAAATAAACTGCTACTACTTCATAAAACCTATAAAAACTGAGTTACAAAACTAAATCTCTCTATGCAATGTGCAAAAGAAAGGGAAAAAGAAAGAGCTGAGAAAAAAACATGATCTTTTTTCCCTATAATACAAAAATCTGTCTCAAAAATGCAAAGGGGAGTCAACTCTTGTCCGACTACACTCCAAATGATGCATGAAATACTTGAAAAAGCAACTCCAAGTTGTTGGGCAAGAAAGAGAGAAAAGCCTAAAAATTAAGGCCCATAACTGCTCCAAGATGAGTAAAAATAGCTCAGAACTCCTCCCAAGATGTTTGACCAAAAACTTGCCAAAAATAGGCCTGTTTGATTCCATGTCAAAAATAGAAAAAGATACTCCCTCTGCATAAGTTTGCAAGCTCAGTTCAACTCCTCTTTCTCTTTCTTGCATGATTTGAGGGCAAAAATAACCTATTTCAACAAATATTAAAGGCAATCAATGTGACTTACCTTAATAGGTCTTATGTGAATGTATATTCTTCTTCTAGGCTTTATATAACAAATATTAAGGTAATTTATAAAAATATTGCATGTAATAAGTGTTGGAATACATTGTTTTGTCTCCTACTCATGCAAAAAATTAAAAAAAGGTGTTACATAATTGCAATTTGACTTCCATCCCTTTACAAAATCTTACAATGTTGTTAATAATAACTTTTCTACCTCTTTGACTTCTAAAAAGTCCTTACACACACTCAGATTGACCTAAGTCACAAGGAAATCCAAAAAAACCCATCATAACCCCTACTTTCTTCACACCTTAGCTATAATTTGCTTTTGATTGTTTTAAGGCTTAAAAAAGAATCATCAAAGAACACAAAAAACACCATCATCCCTTATAACTCCCATGGGCCCCTCTGCCTTAGGCATCATGACTTAAGGACTTGACCATGACCTCCTTTTGTTTGCAATGATTTTTCTTAAAAACTAAAGAAAAAAAGAGACCCCACAAACTCACAACTAGGGATTGATTATGCATCAAAACACTTCTCGAACCCTAAAAACTTGTCATTTTGTTTCCTATCTTTTTACTGCTTCTCTCTGCGCTGTCATGCTGCTTCTTAGGGTTTGAAGAGCTCTTGTTGAAGGTTTTCTAAAGGTTTTCTTCTATTGCTTCAAGGTAAGTTTTTTTTCTTTTGTGCATCCTTTATGAGTATAAGAAAGAAGAACTTATGGTTTTTTGCTCCTTTTTGAGAACAAAAGTGATAAATCTTATTTCCTTATGAGATATGTACCTTCCATACTCTGCAATGGAGACAAATTGGTAGCTTTTGTTGTTTTTGTTTAAGGTAAAATTTGTAAGAGGGTTTGATTTGATGTTTTATGAGTCCTCCTTTCACCTTAAACATTCAAGGACTTTAGGTTGAGTAGGAAGTCTACTATCAGGTCTACAGTCACTTGGAATGTAGGGAAAATTGGAATGGTGTAGATTTGTTGTTCAATTATGCCCAATTATGCTCAAAACCCTAATTATGCAAATTCGGAAGCAAACAGACAAATCATGAAAAATGTTCACACATAGACATACTAAATGATAATCAAATGCATACCAGATTTCAAAGTTCAGGAAGTAGAATAGTTATGGACTAATGAGCGGGTGCCCTAGTCTAGTGCCACCATTTTTGTCAGGATCTAGAAACCTTGTCTGCAACCTGTTCTTGTTGTCCTGGAGATTTTCCTATTGTGGGATCTAGAGGACTAATGAATAGATGCCCCAGTCCAGGTCCTTGTTTTCTCTTTAGATTTGCAATTCCAACAGTTTGCACTACTCTCCTGCAACTCCACTTTTCCTACTCTTGCAACCTGTAGCTTGTAATCATGAAAAAATGGGTTGGGGGTTGTGGTGTTTAGGCTTGCCTCAGTCAAGCCTCGAAGAGACATTCAAGTCTTTCAGACACCATTCTCAGAGAAAGAGTGCATATCCCTATGGGATAGAGGAAAAATCCAAATGATAATTGATTGAAAACATAATTGATATCACCTTGTAGTGAAGATCTCATGGAAAGAAGAAGCTCTTCATGCTATGAGGAGACGGCTACCAAATATGCAAATACAAACACAATAACACAAAGTCTACTCTACAACACATAATGAATGCCTTGAATCACTTTCACATAAGCTCATGAATCCAAAATGCCATCTAGTTTACAAATGAATGCCTAAACATGCTTATATATGCAACTACAAACATTCCCGCCAAGAATTTTGTAATTGAAACTTACCGTGTCGGCATAGGACCTCAATAATGGTCACAAACTGACACTTAAAAATTGGGCTTGACCTAAAATAGGGTAGGACTAGGGCATGGGCACTCAAGTCCTTCCCCCTATTTTAGGCAGGATTTGTCATAAGTGCATCCGTTGAGTCTAAATTACCATTAAACTTCATGGTTTTCTCATCAGGAAGTCAAATTAAGATGAAAAATACTCTATATGCATAAACATGACCTAAGAGCTAAACCTTAAGAGGGTAAAGCCCTCAAGGGGACATTTTTTGACGTAACATTTAGCCCCCACTTTAATGTATGTATAAACACAAGGCCAATACATGCATTAAAGTACGGTCAACAAACACAACAAACACACCAAGCACAAAGAAGACACGCCAATCACAGAGAAGACAGTAATAGACACACAAAACAAAGTGAAGATAGTTACAGTCACACAAAACATAGAGAATACAGTATTGAAGATAGTGAATGCAGAGAAGGCAGAGATGATTTTCTTTTCTTTTTCTTTTCATATATGAAATGCAGATGGAAGTACAGGAAAGTAAACACACCACCCATAATGCAAGAGGGACTCATCGCCACCTCTTTAAACTGCATATGGGGCAACACACATGCAATACACGCCAAACAAAACAAGCACGCCATACAAATCCCAAAGCATAGAAGGGACTCATCACCACCGGTTTTTAGACTATGCTTGGGAACAAACATGCAACACACACACACTTGGAAGACATGGAGAAAAATGGCAAACAGGTGATGGAGTGTTCCTATTTCTAGGTTCAACACCATCTTAGGCACATTATAGGCACACACCAATGATTGAGCTTTGCCACAACAATCACCGAAGACATGCTTAAGGGTTGAGTTAGTCACAAAATTGCTCCCCGCCTTGTGATGAGGACTTTTGAAAATGACAGGATGTGCACTCTCCACGAGAAATACACCATCCCAGCCTCCACAGAGGGGTTAAGATAGAAAAGGGATGTGATATCCCCGCCTCCGCAGAGGGCTTAAATGATAGATTTTAAACAAATCTCAGAGTGTAGGAGGGACTCATCGCCACCAGTCTTTAAGACTGCACCTATGAACAAGCACATTGCTAACATCTACAATAGACAGATTACCTTATCTATGCCCCCACCTTAAGGTGGTTGATATCAGGTATTGACATCAAGTACGTTAAGGTAGGAAGATAACACACAAGGGAACACAAGCTCTCACAAAGCCCATGCCCCCTAGAAGTGACATGTACTTTACGATTGCCAAATGTTCCCACAAAAACATTGCTGCAAGAAAAGTGTTAGTGTCCATATAATCATGATAAATAACAATGCATATGATCAATCACACAAAGAGCCAAGGTTATACTACAAATTCAGAGATCAGTTATAACCGTGGGGCTATATCGTGAAAATCTCAGAACTGAGCATCACCAAGGCAAGATTCAAAGACAAATAAAGTGCACATAGCAGCAGTATTGTTATGTTTTGTAAGAGAGATAAGACATCATCAAGAGCACATGACAAAGTGCACGGATTGATTCTACTAGCCAAGCGTTGGATAATATATATCAACTCCATCATCATATTAGGAACTAACTTCAATTTTTGATTTCTCACTAAAGGGACACTAGGTTTGCATCAGTATAATATGTTTTTCATCATCTGCCCGCTAGATAGAAACACTAGAGGAAGGGAAACAATAAATCAAGAGAGAAGAAACAAGTGCCTTAGGGACAATCACGTAGGAGGGTGCCCCCAAGTCACTAACCGCAATGCTATGTCTGTAAGACACAACACACAATAGTGAAAATAGATGAGAATCAATATAGAAGAATGATGATACAAATAGAAGAAGGGTCACAACAGAGGCGGTCTCTTGGTATCCTGGACCTTACAAGAGAATCAAGGGTCATCCAAGGAGGCCTAAACAACACATAACACATCACGAAGGAAACACATCATGAGAGGTAAAGGGTTAGAGATACTTACTTGGTAGGGCTATCAAATTAAGTGTTGTCATCAAGCAAATCATCATCATCTTCCCATTCCTTAATGTTAGAGGAGAGTGGGGCATAAGTTACCATAGTCCAACTCTTGTTCTTGTTTTCAAGTTGTCCATTATTAAGATCTTCATGGTTTGATTCAATGTTTGGTGAGATGTTTTCTTGTTGAGATGCAAGTCATTGGGCATATTCTTGTCATCTCCTCCTCCTTTTTCTTGCTTGTCTATTTCTTTTTGTCTTACCACTTATCTCTTGTAAGATAGTGTTTTTCTCTTTCATAGGTTTTTATGTTTTAGAGGAGGAAGCACCAGGATCAAATCTCATTTGTCTAGATGTGATATTCTGTTGTTGACGAATACCTCCCAATCCTTGTAAGGATGGAAAGGGAGGAACCTTAGCATAGGGTCCATTTCCTTTTGGTCTAGGATTCTCTTCAAATGAGGGTTGTTCGTCTCTTGTTGTTTCTTGTTTAGAGTGACCAACCACTTGACGTAATAGTTTTGTTTTGTAGTTTCTATAGATCAAGAAGTTAAAGTCTGTCTGTGGCTCTAGTTCCTTTTCAGATATTTCCCAAAAGTAATCCAGTGTACAATGTTGTCTTGTAATCAAAGGTTTATACCTATTGCAAGGGATAGTATGCACTTGTCCATTCAAGGGAAATTTTACACAGTTATAAATTGCTAAAGTGACAGCTTTCATAGCCTTTAACCATGGATGTCCTAATTTTATGCGAAAGAGGTTAGAAATGGGGACAACATCAAACCATTGTTCTACATGTTTCTCAAATACAATGACCAATAAATATATCTTCTCAGAAATGTTCACAAAGGTTCCCTTATGTGTCTTAATCATCATATCCGAAGTGTCATAAGAGTCTTGCATTAATTGATGTGAAAAGAGGAACTATTTTGTGGTGAAATTAGTCATGCAGTTAGGATCAATAAGGGTTCCATCCACATGATTTCCCATTATCTTCACAGTGATATAGAGAGGTCCTTCAGTTTCTCCAATTGATCTATCATGAGGTGTAAACACAATTTCAGGTTCGGGGATCTTTCTTTTTATGTAAGGCCTAGGAAGGAACCTATTGTTATTGTTGTGATTAGAAGCCATGTGTAAAATCAATTTGAGATCAGATTTTTAAAATCTTTTAAAATTTTATGCAAAAGACAAGTGCAACACTATGTATGAAAATGACCTAAAATGCTTGATTTTTTCAACTTTTTTCAATGCAAATAAGTGAAAGAAAGGGTGTTGTAAAAAAATTGATCAAGGGAATGAAATAATATGTGTGATATCAGTCCAATAAAGAAATAATATCCTTCAGAACATGCTTTTGATGCAAACCTAGGATGATGACAAGTCAAAACCTAGTGAAAATACACTAAAATACACATTTTTCATGACTTTTCAATGCAAAGACCCAACAAAAAGGGGGATTGTAAAGAATTTTAGGAGGTGAAGAATATTATAATATTAAAATCAGTCACATAAATCCATAAAATATTTCACAACACGCTTGGAGTACAAATCTAGGTCAAACCCTAGGTCAAATATAGCCAAAATATGCAATTTTTCACCAAATTTCAATGCAAAAGAGTATGACAAAGAGTTTTGTGAGGAAAATGATGATGGAAATAAAATTATAATAGTAATAAAAGCCACATAATGCCAAAAAATCCATCACAACACTCTTATAGTGCAACTCAAGGTCAAACCCTAGGGAAAATATAGCCAAAATATGTAATTTTTCACCACATTTCAACTATAAGGCCCAATAAAAAGGTGTTGTAAAGAATTTTAGGAGTTTCAACAAATTATAACCCTATTGAAATCCAATTAGTGTAGAAAAATCTTTTACAACACACTTATGGTGCAAATCTAGAGAGACGATAAGGCCAAATCTAGTGAAAAATCAAGATTTTCAAACCCTAGGCATGAGATTTTGCAAGCAAATTACTATGATGCAACACTATAGTTAGAAATAAATCCTAATGAGTGTTTTAAAAGGGTAGTAAAATCTGAAACAAGATTTTGAATATAAACCCTAGCTAATGCAAAACTAGGTTATATGAAAAAAATGCACAATTTCAAGCAATTTTCAATAGTTTAAGCATGAAAATGCAATCTAAATGAATGATGAATGAAAAATTTCTGTAAATTAGATTATATATGATGATAATGACAGAAATTTATTAAAATTAAATGCCAATTAATCCAATTTATATGAAAATGCAAGCTAAAAATGCCAATTTTTTCAAATTTTTGCAAATTTTTCAATTTTTTTGTAATTTTCAAATGCAATAAGATGAACAATGATATAAATGAATGTAAATATGAATAAAAACACTCATCAAGGTGCAAAATTCAATAAAAACATGGGTTCACCAAAATATTTTAGGTAAAATTTGTAAGAGGGTTTGATTTGATGTTTTATGCGAGTCCTCCTTTCACCTTAAACATTCAAGGACAGGTTGAGTAGGAAGTCTACTATCAGGCCTGTAGTCACTTGGAATGTAGGAAAAATTGGAATTGTGTAGATTTGTTGTTCAATTATGTCCAATTATGCTCAAAACCCTAATTATGCAAATTTGGAAGCAAACAGACAAATCACATACAATGTTTGCACACAAAGATACTAAATGATTATCAAATGTGTATTAGATTTCAAAGTTTAGGAAGTGGAACAGTCGCAGACTAATGAAAAAGCACCCTAGTCTAGTGCCACCATTTTTTTCAGGATTTGGAAACATTGTCTATACCTGTTCCTGTTGTCTCGAAGATTTTCCTGTTGCAAGATCTGGAGGACTAATGAGTGGGTGCCCGAGTCAAGGTCCCTATTTTCTCTTTAGATCTGTAATTCTGACAATCTGTACTACTCTCCTACAACTCCACTTTTCCTACTCCTGCAACCTGTAACCTGCAATCACGAAAAAATGGTTTAGGGGTTGTGGTGTTTAGAGGCTTGCCTCAGTCAAGTCCCAGAGAGACATTCAAGTCTTCCAAACACCGTTGTTAAAGAAAGAGTGCATATCCCTATGGGATAGAGGCAAAATCCAAATGATAATTGATTGAAAATAGAATTGATACCACCTTGTAGTGAAGATCTCATGGAAAGAAGAAGCTCTTGGTGCCATGAGGAGATGGCTGCCAAAACTGCAAATACAAACACAATAACAACACAAAGTCTACTCTACAACACACAATGAATGCCTTGAATCACTTTCACATAAGCTCATGAATCCAAAATGCCATCTAGTTTACAAATGAATGCCTAAACATGCTTATATATGCAACTACAAACATTCCTACCAAGAATTTTGTAATTGAAACTTACCGTATCAGCATAGGACCGAAATAACGGTCACAAACTGACACTTAAAAATTGGGCCTGACCTAAAATAGGGTAGGACTAGGGTGCGGACGCCCAAGTCCTCCTCCCTATTTCAGGAAGGATTTGTCATAAGTGCATCCCTTGAGTCCAAATTGCCATGGAACTTTAGGGTTTTCTCATTGGGAAGTCAGATTAACATGAAAAATACTCTAAATGCATAAACAGGACCCGTGAGCTAAACCTTAAGAGGGAAAAGCCCCCAAGGGGACATTTTCTGATGTAACAATTTTTTTCTTTGATCAACACTTATGATGACATGCTGCTCCTTTAGCCATTATTGTGTATGCAACAAGGGAAAAAAACTACTCTTTCTGGTGAAAATAATAGAATGCTCTAGAAAAGATGTAATATGGGTTTTATTCTTCGAACCTTTACCTGCGACTTCACACTCTGTTCATGGTGACACATATGATTGCTGTTGTTTATCTAGCATGAAAAACTAGAAAGTTACCTTTATTCGTGCACTGTATTTTTCTCTTCCTGTACACTAGGGTTTCCTTGTGTTGGAGTTTCATGAAAAATGTCTTTTACTTTTAGGAATATCTGCATCTCATCATGCTACAGTTTCCATGATAGCAGCAGGGCACTCCCAGTTTATCTGTGTCTTTGAAGAAAAACAACTGAAAAAACTCCTTGTGTTGGTTCCTTTGTTCAGATTCCGCTTTAAGTGTCTTGGGCACCTGTTATGTATGCATCCTGTCACTTTGGTCCTTTTGAAACTCCCTTTAGCAGGTGACCTGTTCAAAATAGTCATGACTATCAATATTATATCAATCTTAAGGAAAAGACTTGTGAAGGCTCATTTTGTTAGTTAAGAGACTAAAATCATAGGACAATGGTCTAAAAATATTAATAGTAATCATAGGCAGGAGCAGGTGAAAGATAGGACACAGTCTACTTGGAAGTCACTAAAGATCATCATTCCAAGGCTGCACCAATTAAGTTTTATCAGACCTCAATGCATAGGAAAAGAGAAAAAGGTTGCCATTCTCTGTAACCTCTTTTGGCCATATTATGGAACTGTGAAGTTTTGCTTTATTGAAGGAAAAAAATAGCAAGGTGTTCATGTATCTCTGCAATGCCTTTAGGCTCTACCATACTATGGAATACCTCTGTAGATATGAATCATGGCTCTTACATATGTTGTTATTGTTGAACTCCTTATCATGCCTTTTGACTACTCTGTACATCTATGATAGTTAAAGTTGAGATATAACTGTGGTTTCTATTTGTGATAGTCACAAAATGACAAGATTTGCTCTTCATATTAGTCTCCTCTTTTACCTTTTCTATGACTGTCAGGATCTACATCTCATTATCAATGTGTATCTATTGCACTTTTAATGGAGAAGTAAAAGAATGTGTCCCTCTGCATATTGCTATTCTTTCTATTTGACAGTTATTTGTTTATACTTGTACTGTCACAGTCATCTTCTTATGACTGCTCCTTGCCTTGTCATAACAATGACTATCATGCTACCTCAAAGTGACTATTCTATCCCTTTTTTCATTCTCATGCATGTTGTGTGGTGTGATGTGCTTGTCCTCAGTCATTCCTATCACTATTTCTCAGACCCTTACTAACTGTGACAATCCTACCAAGATGAATAGATTTCTTTTGAATAACCTTCTACTGTTCTTGTAGAGCTATCCCTCTTTATGAACAACAAAAGTGCTGCCATTATGCATTGTATACTAAAGTTGGGCCATGAATAGAAGACCAATGATCCATATGATAGATTTAATAATAGGTAAGAATCAAAATTCTTTGTTTTGAGTAACTCATGAAAGTCTATAGTTCTTTTGCTTTATCTGTAAGATAAATGGCTTCTTGATAGTGCCTCTATTGGCTGCACCCTCTAAACATTATTCATTCCAATATCCAAATGCTCACCAACAATTTTACACCTCATTCACAATAAAAGCCATAAATATTTGTTCTATTTTTACTGTCCAAATTGGGTTTGACTGTTGGAGTGGATGATATTATTGTTGTTGTTTATTTGGCATGAAAAACTAGAAATTTGCCTTTATTCCTGCACTGTATTTTGCTCTTCCTGTACATTAGGGTTTCCTTGTGTTGGAGTTTCATGAAAAATTGGTGTAGGAGCACCTAGTCAGTTTAATCAAGTTGATGTCACTACAACAAATCCCTATGATTAGCTCCTTTTTTTGCTCCATTTTTTGCTTCCACCCACTGTTTTAATGTATTTTCCCCAATTTTTTGAAAAAGTCAGCGCTATTTATCAGGATGGCACTTTTTTGGCATTTTTTGCGCCGATCAGAACAAGTATGTGCTAAATTAGGTGCCAAATTGCACCTAAATTAGAGCTAACTTTAGCACCCAAATTAGCGCCAACTTTAACGTCTAAATTAGTGCTAACATTATCCCCGACTTTAATATCTAAATTAGTGCCGACTTTAGCACCATACCTCTAAGCCTCTATGGATTGTGTTGGATCAAAATTTGGACTTTAAAATTTTTCCATTCCCACCATAATCCCATATAAGATGTTCTACTTGAACCCAATAAATATCACCATTACCTTATTAGCCCTAAATTCTATACCTCAACCGTAAAATATTTGATGAAAAAATCACTATAGCTAACATCAGCAAGATGATACTACATCGGGGAGAATCAATATATAGTCTCTTTGATGACCCGAAGGCACAAGCAGACAAAAGAAAAATCACATGAAAACCTGAAGTAATGAGTAAATTGAAGAGATATGGGATATCGGCAAGAGTCATTCAACAGTCTCATTGATACCCTGAAAGTTGAACAGATAAGGCACTTCGGCATGACACTAAAACATGTCACGATGATCAAACAAAAATATTGATAACCTTTAAGGGATTTGGGATATCGAAGTGATATGGTTTAGAGTCTCACTGATAGAAGGGATCTCGCTGATGAAAAGATAATGTAAAGGGTATTTCGAAGAAACTCTACTGTGTTGAAGAGAGGGTTTTTGGGGTCTCTTCGAAAAGGTGATGAAAAGAAATTAAAATATCAAAAGGGTGATTTCTTGTTCAAGGATACTCATATTATCCAAGTAATGCCAGTTAGGGTCATACCAAAATCCCAAACAATAAATGAGATTGCAAAACACATCGCCTCGAAATAAAGTGACAAGACATAAAGGTGGCGATCTAACGCTTTGTTTTCAAAAAAAAAAAAATCCCTTCGATGATATGAGAAACATAATCAAGATGCCATTGATTGCATAGAGTTAAGATTGTTGAATGGGAATTCGGAGGGCATTGCAAAGAACAAGTGAAGGGTGTGGATGAATAAGCAATTTAGGACCAGAGCGATTTGTCAAGTAAGTACTGCAAATGTGCTTGTATAGATTAGTCTGCATTTATAAATCACAGAGTTGAAATCCAGACATAATGATAAAATATGGAAGAAACAATTTAGAACCCAAAGAGTAAAAGACAAAAAACTAGGGATAGGCATCTAAACCAGGATCTATTAGGCCAATGTCTTGGGTTAGGACAAAAATCTCGAAGAAATGCCCAACTAAACCCACATGTTGAGAAATTTGAAGATTTATACAGGCATATTGGGGATATATGGACACGAGTCAGAGGGTATGATCTCTTTATCTCCCATTATAGAAAAATGCACAGGCATAAACCCATTTCAAACCCATGGTGGCTAAACTTGGGTAAATTGGTAGTCCCGAATGTGTTTGTAAATGTCCAGTTGATGAAGTTTCTTGCAGAGAAATACAACCCTAAGACTTGTTATATTGAATTCAATGATGGGACTTGTTTCTTCCCCATTACCAGAGACTATATAGCCACATTGTTTTAGTTAGACACAAGTTTAGACAAGAAATTTAGAATCAAGGATTTGTTGGTTGAGTACCACAATATGAGTAGCAATTATAAGATATGGAAGTTACCCTTGCACAGTCCTCGTGGTGACAATAACCAACTTAGGGTATTTTCAGAGGGTGAAGATCCACCTTACTCAACTGAATTGTTTGAAGATTATTTCAAAAACACATATTACTCTGCCTGCCAGATATTGGGAATAGAGGCCTCTATGTTCATGGAAATTGCACCCATGGTCCTAGCTGTGAACATACAGAGTCATGATGCACAATATTTTGATTATGTTGAATACTTGGCATATAATATAAAAAATGATTTAATTTCTATTAAGAATGGAGGAAGTAAATTCAGACATTATTCTTTATTTATGCATATGGTATTATATGAAGAACAATGTATGGGCTTATGGGATAAAATCTCAGGGTAAGAGACCTAGACATCAATGGAGATATAAAACCTATGCAAATGTGGACTACTATTTGGGATAGTAGATGTGACAGATACCATTATTTATACTTTGGAGAGTTTTTTGTGAAACCAATATTCAAACTGTTTGGACATCCTTGCAACCACAATTTTTCATTGGAAATACTTAAGTTTTTGAGACCAAAAGATAGAAATGAAGAGGGAAAGTTCAGCCATAATTGGGGTGATTGGTATGTTTTCAGAGATTACACTATGATAAGAGTATTTAGATATGAAGGGCCACCCTTCCTGCTACGAAAGACATGCCCAGATCAAGTTGCATACTTAGAAATTGTTAGACAATTGGCTTCCTCCGACTTCATGCATCTCAAGAATCACAATAAATAGTCATTTATGCTTGGGACTTTATTCTTTAGAGATTTCACAGTACTTTCTGACAAAGGTTATCAATTAATTGATAGTAAATTAGAACAATTCAGATTACCTTTTGGAAATGCAAGAGGAAATTTTGATTCAGAACACTTCATAAATAGTGTAAAAACAAAGCAGAAGTTAAAGGGATATCATCATGTCCTATTTGTTGATGAAGATTTAATCAGAAATTGTGATGAAACTACAACAACAGAAAGAAGAAGTTTGTACCATAAAACTATGTTACAAGAGGCTTGGAGGGTAGCCCAAAACTCCACCTACATTAGAGTTTTCCAGGATATTGATGATCCTTGTTGTGCCTTGCACACATGCCCCATTTTGCCAAATGGAGACTCCCCTCTTTTGGTTTGGCTTGGAGTATCAACCTTTCTACCTTATGATGATGAGAAAGTGAAATTGTGCTTAGAATGCATGATTTGCTTCAAATTTGGGTTCTTGGCATGATTGCAGTGATTTGATGTCATGCATGATTGATTTGGAAGTGTCTTAAGTGGTCTTGTGCTTGAAAGATAGCCATTTGTTGCTTTTTGTTCTAAAATTAGGTGCTACAACATTTTGCTCCAAAATCCCATGTCACTGGATATTGCCCTTGAGATTGCTTTTGCAGGATATGTCATGTTGAAATTCTTAGTTTCTAGATCTTACAATTGCAAAATCATGTCAAATTCAATTAGATTTCACTAAGGGGTCAATAAGTTTTCACCCTGATACATCTTCCTGAAGCCCTGATCTGGCTAAGTCTGAAATCCTAAAAATCCTGAAAAATGGCTAAGTCTGAAATCTGGTGGAACCACAAAATTCTAGAATCTGCATATGAAATCCTATGGATTTGGAACCCATCTCAAACATCCTAAAAGTACATTTAAAAATATCTAAACTTATACTTAAATATATTTTTAAATATACTTTCACCCTAGACATTTCCAAATCTGGCGCTAAAAATGACCCCAACTGCAAAAAGTGCTAAAACCACCTCCTACCAACTTTTGTGCTAAAAACAACTTCTACCGACCTTAGTGCTAAATTGGCCTCCGACCAACCTCTCTCCAAGATACCGCTAAGTCAGTCAGACCAAAATCCTCGCTGAGACAATTTCAAAGAAAAACGCTAAAATGGGCTTCAATTTACTTGTGCTAATATTTGCCTTGACTGCACTTGGTCGGTAGATAGAGAAACCTGATCTAGTCAGTTGCATTGAAAATCCCCACTTACTGAGCCTTTTATGTTTTGCGCTAAAAATTGACCTTACCGACTTGCGCTACAATCCACCCCGATTGACCTTATGAGATGCTATTAGTCAGTTCGAGCCCAAACTCGAGCAAGTCAGTGGCACACAAAAGTAGTGCAAAAGCATTTTGCGCTAAAAATGAACCTCTCCGACCTACACTAGAATTGCATTGCATCGACTTTTAGTCGGTAGACCCCAAAACCCGCGCTTTTTGACATTTTGGCCCAAAAATTGAATTTTTCAAGGAGCAAATTGGATTTTCTTGATGGATTTGAATTGCATATCTATTTGTCATATCAGGATGAACATTTTACCAAGTTTGTGTGGATTTTTGGCATATTTTTTGATAATTAATGCCACTGCACATGAAAAGTTTGCGACCCCCAAAAATCTCACTTTTTGCAGAAAATGCTAGAAAAACATGAAATAAAAGTTCCCAAATAGATCCTAAATAACACAAAAACTTCCTAGATCAATATATTGGCCAAATGGGTACTTGAAAATGGTAAAAAATGCAGAAAATCATGTGAAAATCACTAGATTTAAGAGGTTGTTCATAGAGAAAGTGGCATTGACAATGGGTTATTTTTGACTGATCCATGACTGCAAATGGACATGTTTTGATTCAAATTGATGGAAAATGACTTGTTTATGATGAAATTGATGCTTGGTCTAGTTTATTGTAGGTCTAAGAGCACAAAGGAGCTTGTTCTAGCTAATTGGAGCTGTCTTGGAAGGATGAATACACAGAGGTACCTTGTTGACCCAGAAATGCAGAATCGACATTCTATCAACCAAATTACTGTTGAATCTATAATAGAAGATTAGCATAATGTCCAAGGTGATAAAGATGAGTCTCAGGAGCTAGAAGACATTGAATATCATGCTTCTTTCATGCTAGTTTCTGTAGATCCAGTCCAATGTCCAAGACATGCATAAGCTGTCCCAGCAGTCCAGTCATCAAGAATCAGTCTAGCAAGCATCTAGTTGCATATACCTTCACCAAAATACTCCTCTTGGTCCATTCAACACTTGGAATCCCATGAATCCACATCAGCTCAAGTTTTCAAGTGTCATGTGACTCTATTTTGGCTTTATTAGGCTTTGAAAATTGACTTTTCATCATATACAACCAAATGGGTACCCATTTTGTCCAGATTCAATATTTTTGCAAGCTGTATTTTGTCTTTTTCCTAAAGGACAAATGCAAATCTACAAATGTAACTAACTGATGTATCTCATTAAATGCCATGTAATCTAGATCGTTGGTGTTGAGTTAATCTCCACCGTCCATTGAAAAACTCAGTATGGTGCCTTGCCTATAAAAGGGCCATCATTTTCTCTCATTTGTAAGTAAGATTTGATAATGAATTGCTTAGACTCTGCCAAAATACAGTCAATACAAAGCAAGTTTTGCAGCTTGTTAGCAATTCATGATTATGCGTTGTCTTATTTTGGTCTTCATAGTTCATGTCAATCTAAAATTAGTTGATATTTAGTTGCACTTGTGATTAATTATTCAGATATTTGATGGATTTCATGTTCATACCATTAATGGCTTGCTGATTGTATGTCATTGTGCATGGTTAGTCTGGGCATAGTTTATGAGATAAGTTCAATTGTATGATTTCATTAAGCTACACCAAGGATTGGGTGTTTGATGAACCCTCTACAATTTAAAAATCATTGCATCTCCTTAGAAGATTTCACATTCTATGTGGCATTATGGGCTGCCTAGTTAAGCAAAGATTTGTTTATTATTGGGAATCTATCTATCTAGTTATTGATTATTTCTACAATTGTCTATAGGATCTCTTATCCCTTTCTCTCTCCCTTTCCTTTTGCATTTTCTTTACATAAAGTTTGGTAGATTTAGGATTTGAGCAGCATTACATTGATCATCTGCTGAAATTTTAGACTTCACAGTCTGAACCACTTAGGGTTTCTACACTTGCATTGTTGCCATCTTTTCATAAACCCTGCATTTCATGTAAGACCCCTTATTGGTACAACTAGACATACCACTGAGTCATTCCAAGCAAGCTAAGACCTAGCTATAGAAACCTTGGATTCGTACCTAGGGTAGGATACTTTTCAAGAGAGGTGTGAAACCATCAATCACACCTGCGTTGTTGTGTGCTAAAACACTCATCAACAAAATTGGTGCTAGAAGGAGGGATGAACAAAGAGTATGATGCAGGCTTTCCATTTTTCATTGCACATGCTGAAATGAAATGAATGTACAAGAAATTCTGATCCAATGGGTACACATAATGGTTTTAGTCATGAAATACCTTCATTATTCAGAGGACCATGTGAGTAGTCATATCATGAAGAGAACTTCCAAGTGAACATCCCACTTTTCAAAGAAGTGTTAGATAGGCAGATTAGAGTGAAGTATCCCCCGCTGACATTGCTTGATTTTAGTTCACCTCAGGTCTGCACTATGCATCCTGGAAAGCTACATGACAAAATTGACTGTTTAACTTTTCTCCAGAGGTTGGATCTACATTTGAAGGGATTGCTTCCTATCTTTGAAATATACAAGCCTGAAATGGGATATACGCATAACATACATATTTAGAACAAGACGACACACAGGGAAGCTACAGTATGGATGGGATCATGTCTCGGTCAAGAACAATCAAAGAATTGATGTTGCTGGAGCTGTAAACCCACCATTCATAGTTGATCATAGTCTAAAGGGTCACCCAACTAAGAAGTATACAGTCCCTGATTGGTTAAAGCCTAGTTTTCATTCACTGGACCTTCCAGCATGGTTGAAGCCTAGTTTTCAGTTACAGGACAGTGAACAAAACAATGTGCAAGATCAGATTTCTGCTGCTGGGGATGTTGATAAGATTGATGATGAATCAACCCTCATGAATAGTCATGTTGAAGATGCAAATCAGCAACCAAATGATTCACATATATCACATCCTAATATTGAATTTACTGCTACAGAGGTGTAGAACAACAATTCCTTGCAGATGGCTGATAATTCTAAATTTGAACAACATTTAGATTAGATTGGATGAGTGCAAGAACAAGAGGAAATCGGTCTTCCAAATGAAGAACAATCATGGATAGCGATGCAAGAAGTTGTTCTGATTGAGATATCCAAGCTACAATCAGATTATTTAGAGAAAAGTGATCAAGCTCCTAAGTATATCAGCACAATGCATTACCATGATCAATCATATCATCTCAATGTAGTTACTCCCACGGAGTTTTCAGCTGAGTTAAATGAAGAAGAAGAAGAAGATGATGTACCACTTCAAGGCATCCTTTACATCATAAATCAAACCATGTAAGAAGAAAGAAGCCCTGTTGCTACTGCTACAGACAATGGATATGCAGTCCAAATAGAAGGGTTGTTGGTTGAAAGAGAGGAAGGAAAAGGCTCTATTCTTGATGCAGAGAGTGAATTGCCAACCCAATGTCAACCCTTAATTAAAACAAGAAGGTTGTTGATTGGTGCAGAGAAAGTCTTTTCAGAACATATGACTGATCTAAATGAAGTAGATTCAAGTATATCATGTACTCATAAGACTGATCCTATTCATACTTGCAACAAAGGAGATCTCCGCTTGGTTGACACTGACCTAGTAGTGACAGAAGAGAGTAGAAATCTGCAATCCGATAATGAAAATTAGATAGTCATGCAAGATGATGGCTTGGAGGTTTTTTCATGTCAATCACTTGATCACATCATTGAGTTGGTGTCAACAATGAGCAAAGATATGCTGCTGCATGGGAATTCACCACACATGTCAGATTTTACTTTTGCCACTTCATGTAGAAGTCATCCAGATGATCCACATTTTGAAGAAAGTTGTCCAGACTTCCTGTTTGCTTAGGAGGTTGTTGCAACATTTAGTGCTCCAAAGGTATTTGATGAACAAGATATGGCCAAACACAAGCTGAAACCCCCTAGAGATGAGAAGGTATTTGGTGCAATGCAACAAGGAGATGAACTTACAACTCTAATTGATGGTACTGTAGATCAGGTTGTATCTTCCCTCTCTTCACTCAGTTTTAATGATTATCAATTTGATTATGGTGATTTAGGTAAGACAACTTGCATCTGGATTGACCATGGCCCTAATGAGTTGCCCCAATTGCTGATTCTGCATGACTGGTACCCTGAACATGAACCTAGCATGCCTCTAGACCCCACTTTTTAGAGTACAAAGATGAATTTTCTAGACTTAGGATATTGACCTGCACCCTGTTACTCCTGCATGTCCTGAGAAATAAATTGTGGGGAACTGTAAATACTTGTTGTCCAAAGTTTTTGTCCATAGTCTTGCTTGTTTCTAGTTAGGTTTTAGTTAGTAGTCTATTGTTCTAGTTTAGTTTTTGCTTTCTGCTTTTGCTTTTCCTTGGTTGTTTGTTGTTAGTTGTTAGTTGTTCTTTCTATTTTTTGTTTGGTTTGGTTAGAGTAGTCTAATTGGTTTAGGTTAGTTTCCTTTCCTATTTTTCTTTTCCCATTATGCTTGCTTTTTTGGGGATCTTTTGTTTCTAGAATGTGGTGGCAGCTATGCAAACCTGCAGATGCTTCCTTATTGGGTGAATAATCCATAGTATTTCTTTGAGAAGCCAAAGTTCTGCTTAGATCTTGCCATGGGTTCTACTGTTATACCAGGGAGTATGATGTCTGTTCATTGGAAAGGAGTCATTAGTTGGTGCACCTGAAATATTTTCTAACCATATATCTCTCACGGTTTAAATAATCCTGAAGTGGCTAAGTGAGTCTAGGTGATCTTGTGTAAGTGAAAAGTTTGGGTCCCCAATTTTACCACCAACCCCAATTCTACGGATCTAGATGAGAGTGGCAGGCGGTACTGAGTATTGCTAGCTTACTGGGTTAAAATAAAAAAGTATTTTTCAACACCAGACCCACTACAAAGTATCAATATAAAGATTATCATTTGAAGACTCTCACATGAAGACTATTATCTGAAGATTATTAGCATCGGAGATCATCAAAGGAATTATCAAGAAAGATATCACTATGTAGAAGGATTACTACTTGAAGGCTCATCATATCTTAACATCAGAGCATTCTCTTGGTGGTAAAACAATCCCAACTTCATAGCTTAGCATGAAGGATCTTGGGTGAACTTAGTTGCCAAGGGATGGGAATGAATACAATTACACACACTCAGGTTTTTAGTATATGGATGGTTGCATCGGTTAGTGGTCTTTGATTCTTTGATAGGATATCATGTTTTCTTGTCTAGCATGTGGGAAACACAAAGATTCTGGGTTCAAAATGATGTTTATATTTGAAATGCACTGGAGCATTTCCTATCAAAGTCACCATTTGTTGTGCCTTTCACACACGCCCCATTTTGCCAAATGGAGACCCCCCTCTTTTAGTTTGGCTTGGAGTATCAACCTTTCTGCCTTATGATGATGAGAAGGTGAAATTATGCTTAGAATGCAAGATTTGCTTCAAATTTGAGTTCTTGGCATGATTGCAGTGATTTGATGTCATGCATGATTGATTTGGAAGTGTCTTGAGTGGTCTTGTGGTTGAAAGATAGCCATTTGTTGCCTTTTGTGCTAAAATTGGGTGCTATGACATTTTGCTCCAAAATCCCATGTCACTGGATATTGCCCTTGAAATTGCTTTTGCAGGATGTGTCATGTTGAAATTCTTAGTTTCTAGATCTTACAGTTGCAAAATCATGTCAAATTCCATTAGATTTCACTAAGGGGTCAATAAGCTTTCACCCTGATACATATTCCTGAAGCCCTAATTTTGCTAAGTCTAAAATCCTAAAAATCTCAAAAAATGGCTAAGACTGAAATCTGGTGGAACCACAAAATTCTAGAATCTGCATATGAAATCCTATGGATCTGAAACCCATCTCAAACATCCTGAAAGTATATTTAAAAATATCTAAACTTATACTTAAATATATTTTTAAATATACTTTCACCCTAGACATTTCCAAATTTGGCGCTAAAAATGACTGCAACTGCAAAAAGCACTAAAATTACCTCCTACTGACTTTTGTGCTAAAAATAGCTTCTATTGACCTTAGCGCTAAATTGGCCTCCGACCGACCTCTCTCCAAGCTATCGCTAAGTCAGTCAGACCAAAATCTCCGCTGAGACAATTTCAAAGAAAAGTGCTAAAATGGACTTCAATTGATTTGCGCTAATATTTGCCTTCACTATACTTGGTTGGTAGATAGAGAAACCCGTGCTAGTCAGTTTCATTGAAAATACCCACCGACTGAGCCTTTTATGTTTTGCGCTAAAAATCAACCTTACCGACTTGCGCTACAATCCACCCCGACCGACCTTATGAGATGCTATTAGTCAGTCCAAGCCCAAACTCGTGCAAGTCGGTGGCACCCAAAAGTAGTACAAAAACATTTTGCTCTAAAAATGAACCTCTCCGACCTGTGCTAGAATTACATTGCATCAACTTTTAGTCGGTAGACCCCAAAACCCGTGCTTTTTGACATTTTGGCCCAAAAATTGAGTTTTCCAAGGAGCAAATTGGATTTTCTTGATGGATTTGAATTGCATATCTATTTGTCATATCAGGATGAACATTTTACCAAGTTTGTGTGGATTTATGGCACATTTTATGACAATTAATGCTACTACACATGAAAAGTCTGTGACCCCCAAAAATCCTGCTTTTTACAGAAAATGCTAGAAAAACATGAAATAAAAGTTCCCAAATGGATCCTAATGACCACAAAAACTTCCTAGATCAATATATTGGTCAAATGGGTACTTGAAAATGGTAAAAAATATAGAAAATCATGTGAAAATTACTAGATTTAAGAGGTTGTTCATAGAGAAAGTGGCATTGACAATGGGCTATTTTTGACTGATCCATGACTACAAATGGACATGTTTTGATTCAAATTGATGAAAAATGACTTGTTTATGATGAAATTGATGCTTGGTCTTGTTGATTGTAGGTCTAAGAGCACAAAGGAGCTTGTTGGAGCTAATTGGAGCTGTCTTGGAAGGATGAGCACACAGAGGTACCTTGTTGACTCAAAAATGTAGAATTGACATTCTATCAACTAAATTACTACTGCACCTATAAGAGAAGATCAATATAATGTCCAAGGTGATAAAGATGAGTCTTAGGAGCTAAAAGACATTTAATATCATGCTTCTTTCATGGTAGTTCCTACAGATCCAGTCCAATATCCAAGACATGCATATAGCTATCCCAGTAGTCCAGTCATCAAGAATCAATCCAACAAGCATCTAGTTGCATATACCTTCACCAAAATACTCCTCTTGGTCCATTAACCACTTGGAATCCCATGAATCCACATCAGTTCAAGTTTTCAAGTGTCATGTGACTCTATTTTGGCTTTATTAGGCCTTGAAAATTGACTTTTCATCATATACAACCAAATAGGTATCCATTTTGTCTAGATTCAATGTATTTGCAAGTTGTATTTTGTCTTTTTCCTAAAGGACAAATGCAAATATGAAAATGTAACTAATTGATGTATCTCATTAAATGCCATGTAATCTAGACTGTTTGTGTTGAGTTAATCTCCACCGTCCATTGAAAAACTCAGTATGGTACATTGCCTATAAAAGGGCCATAATTTTTTCTCATTTGTAAGTAAGATTTGATAATGAATTGCTCAGACTCTGCCAAAATACAGTCAATACAAAGAAAGTTTTGCAGGTTGCTGGGAATTTGTGATTATGTGTTGTCTTATTTTGGTCTTCATGGTTCATGTCAATATGAAATTAGTTGATATTCAGTTGCACTTGTGATTAATTATTTAGATATTTGGTGGATTTCATGTTCATACCATTAATGGATTGCTAATTGTATGTCATTGTGCATGGTTAGTCTAGGCATAGTTTATGAGATAAGTTTGATTGTATGATTTCAGTGAGCTGCACCAAGGATTAGGTGTTTGATGAACCCTCTACAATTTGAAAATCACTGCATCTCCTTAGAAGATTTCACATTCTCTATGGCATTGTGGGGTGCCTAGTTAAATAGAGATTTGTTTATTATTGGGAATCTGTCTATCTGGTTATTGATCATTTCTGCAATTGTCTATATGATCTATTATCCCTTTCTCTCTTCCTTTCCTTTTGCATTTTCTTTACATAAAGTTTGGTAGATTTAGGACTTGAGAAGCATTACATTGATCATCTGCTAAAATTTTAGACTTCATAGTCTGAACCACCTAGGGTTTCTACACTTGCATTACTGCCATCTTTTCATAAACCCTACATTTCAAGTAAGACCCCTTGTTGGTACAACTAGACATACCACTGGGTCATTCCAAGCAAGCTAAGACCTAGCTGTAGAAACCTTGGAGTAATCTTACCTAGGTTAGGATACTTTTCAAGAGAGGTGTGAAACCAACAATCACACCTGCGTTGTTGTGTGCTAAAACACTCATCAACAATCCTATCGAAAGACTGGACACTATGATTACACATGCACTAGAACTGATCAAGAATGTTCCCTTTGATGTATTTAACAAAAAAGGAAAACAACTTAAAGATGTATAGGTTGAGTATGAAGTACCCCTGGGTCACTTGTCACCTCAACCCACATTGGATATAAGTTTCTCTACAGACACAAACATTGCAGAAGGAGAGGGAGAGTTTGAAGAAGGGGTGTAAAGTTATGACCCAACCATTGAGGGGTATGAACCACCTGAAGACAGAGAAGTTGTCATTGTGGAAGCACCAAATGATCTATCAGAAGACATAAGGCACTTGGCCAATAGTAAATTCATATCAGATGATGATTTCATCAAAACATCTGAGTTTAAAGCCTTCTTATATGAATACAAGGGCAAACAAGCTAGGAAGGGAATGAAAGATATCACTTGTGACATACAGGAAGAGGTGTTATCTGAGCTTCAAAAGGAGATCAATAATGAATTGGATATAATGACTCCAGAAAGGGGAAGGACCTTGTTACAAGAAGCAGGTGTGATTTTGATTCCTTGATGGGACATGGATTTGACCATTGTATTTGATACTTTCAATAGATATCAAGATAAGAAGTTGAAACTCAACATGGAGGCAATAGATGATATCAGAAGAGGATCATGGTATGACCCTGATAAAAGAGCATTGCTTATATGTGCGTTGTATCCTCCAAATAAGAGACCACATATCATTGATGATCCTAATAAAGCTTTTGGTTGCCTATTGATACAAAGGATTGAGAATACATATCATATGGAAACTGCTGATTTAAATGTTAATTTTGCAAGGTGTACTAAAGCACACATTGAGAAATTAATCAAAGATAATAATATATATAAGAAAGAAAATGCTATGTTGAGACAAGAGATTGATTTACACAGAGACAAGTTGCCTTCATCTAGTAGCTACTCACCATACCTAGAAGGTGATCAAAGGGTAATAGAGGCCTTGGCAGATGTGAATTATTGGAAGTATAAGGCATAAAAGAATCAAAAGAAAAGTGAGAAACTAAAAACTAAATTGAAAACTGTCAAATATAGTATGGCCTCTGAATTGATTCAAAGAAGGTTTGGCCACATGATGAAAAATAGTGACAAGGTTTGAGATTTGCATAATAGAACACATCAATTATACCAAAAGCATAAAAGACTACACTTCAGAATGTTGGAAACAAAGGAAGGGTTGAATGCTAAAGCTAGCACTGAGGAACAAGTGCTCAAATGATATAATGAATTGATGAAAGAACATGAGAGATTTAATGGTATATTGATAGTAGATTTGAAAGATTTTGATCAATGTATTGATTTGGCTTTTCCCAGCTTCTTTAATGATGAGGGCAACCTAAAAGACAAGGACACTTGGAGGAATGAACTCGGTTAGTTACTGCCACCACTACTTGAAAATTTAAATAATGAGGAAAGGATGATAGAGAATACTTATACATGTTTGGGAAAGATATTTACTCTGGAATCAATGATGAGCAGTTTACTTGAGACTGATCCATGTGATGATCAAGGGTACATCAACCATATCGGTCAAACAAATCTATTTGTATCTAGAGCACTGTGATGAAGCAAAAGCAGTAAAAATTTGTCAACCAATGCAAGTGTATCAATCTGTATTATGAAGATGAGGATGACCTTGCTAGGCCTTTGAGTCACGTGTCATTTGTGTTTCTTAATTATGCATTAGTTACCAAAACATGTTATTATGAAAAGGTACAATATTTCGAGCCTAAAGCTTGTTTGCATCCTATAAAACAAGATACCAAGGCTACTATGAAGGAGATCATCCAATCTATTTCAGGGACATATATTTAATATAAAAGCAGTATTTGAAGAATCCATTTCCATCAATCTATGTTTTCAAACCAGTATGAATTGCTAAATTAATAAAAAGAATCAGAGTTAGTTGGTGGATCCAAAATTGATGTTCAATTGTTGTATTGATGTTAATATTTATGAGTTGCATGATTGTCTGCAAAGTGGTTTGTCAAGTTGTTTAAGTTAATATATCAAGGATATCATTAATTTTTTAGTATAAATTTGATGTTACTATATGATCTGTGCGATTGGTTTATGAGGAAGTTGATTTAAATTTGGCTGAGTAGTAAGTGTTTATTGGTCTCTACCCAGGGTTAAAATCCTTTGAACAATCTATTTGAGTTGGTTTCCTTCCTGTTAGAATTAAAATCCTTTTTCTAGTTCATAGCAATTTGAGGAAATATCATTGGGATTTATAAGAAGAATCTTGTACCTCAACATTCTTGCACATTTGCACAAGATACAGATTTACATAAGTGCCTAACAATTTGAGTTAAGTCAATATAAAGATCCATTACACCATTGACTCCTAATATCTTTTCCCAATAGATAAAGCACTAATCCAATTTACTATTAATCTTCATACCCTATTCATATTTCCAAACCTTAACCTTAGAAATACATTCCAAGCCTTACATCTACTTCACAACCATTTGCCACTGTGAAGGTTACACAAAAATCTACAATATCTTTCAAGGTACACTAACCTAGGTCTAGCAGAGCCTAAAGTGAAGGGGGTTTAGCCATATCTACCCCATGTCGTTAGCCAAAAATGTCAAGAGAGCTTGGCAACCTCTTAGGGTTAACAACCTGCATTTTTGTGACCTAACAGATTGTTTGAGATGTTTTAGTTGGAATGTCAGAGGTTTGGAATCCTCTGATAGGAAATATGCAGTTAGATATTTTTGTATCACTCTATGACTTTTAAATGACACGGTTCAATGCTATTCCACCCATGTAAAGGAGTTGTATACCATCATGCAAGCCATCAAGCAATGAACTCACTACATCTTGGGAAAGGAGGTCCAATCATCCACTTTGATCACAAGCCATTCCAATTCTTGCAAACTCAGAACAAATTGGAAAATGTGCACCACATGAAATGGATGACATGTCTACAACAATTCCATCTAGTTATCTGCAATCATGAGAAGGGAAAAGACATAAGGTATTTGACTACCTAAGCTAATAGCTAGTTCATGCACTCACCACAATGTTGGACCCATGTGGTCACAACTTCTTTGACCGGGAACCTCTCTACCCACCAGACTTGTAGTTTGCAAAGAACTACACCAAGCACTTACAAGGCAAATAAGTTGGTGAATTTTACATGTCTAACAAGCTTCTCAACAAGCTCAAGTATCTCTATGTTTTAGACACCACACCACACTAGAGACTCATCTAGGAAGCATACTATGCCAAGATAACTCAACACTTCAACATTACTAAAACACTAGCAACACTTGAACAACACTTCTAGTGGCCTCACATATGTGCAAATTGAGAACCACATCAAGTCTCTCATTCTTTGTAGCATTACAAAATATTGGAAATAGGAAGCTTGGACTCTACACCCCTCTCTTAGTTTTGACACCACCTTGGGAATCATTAACATGGATTTATTAAGAAGACTACCTATGACAAAGCACTAGTGTAACTCCATGACTGTGTTATCATTCTATATTTTTCTTATGTTTGCCATACTTATTTCTTCTTATATTTGAATGAATATCAGTTATTGAGCCTCAATACTGTGCTTATGTGAATGAATATGCTGATATAGTAAAGCATTTACTGTGGATGTTTTCAGTTACATGTTCAAAATTATGTTCAACATAAAAATGGAAACTACTTAAAAATAATAAAATTAACAAAGTTGCTTATTTAAATAATTGTGAGTTACGTACATTAATATTTTATTAACTTTTGTATCTTCACAAACATATGTTGATACAAAATGAATGGAAGAAGCATCCAAGTAATCTTAATTTTTTCTGCCAACAAATTCATACCAAAGATTGAATAATTTAAGTATATTACAATAGGTAATTTGTATTGACACAAATAATATTACTGAAGCATTACAAATTTTAGGCCATAAGAATCATCCTTTTTTAAACATGGACTGCAAATAATTCTAAAAATTTAGAAGTCTTGGTCATTAACATTATTGTCTGCTTCAATGTCATCAAGTGTATCATTGTCAATGTTCATATGTTCTTTCAAGTATTTAATATTATCATCATCCTCATCTTGACTTGCATCATCTTCATCATCATTGAAATTTGACTGTAGACTATCTATATTGTTACCAGATGTAATTGGATCATCATTTTCTATACCATCCATATTGTTGTCTTCCATAACATCATCTAACTCTAGATTGTTGTCTTCTTGTGCTTGAACATAACCATCTTCAACATCATCATGGATGTCAATTTCTTCGATGTTCTCTAATCCCTCATTTTGTTGGCCATCATTGTTTTGCTTAGTATCCACTAATGCATTGTCAAATACATGCCTTAATCTTGGATCATAATGTATGACAAATATCCATTTCGGGTCCAAAATATCTTCATAGAAAAATACCTGCACATGAATGACATACATATATTAGATGTATGGTATAACAATTTTATTAATTAATAAACACATGTATATATTTTCAATAAACTATGAATTAATAGATTAATGATCACTATCACTTCTTGTTTGAGTTAAAGAAATACCTTCTCACAATGAATTGGTAGAACATAAGGCTCCTCATCCTTCAGTAGGAAACATGAGGAATCTATAGAAAACAATCCACTATGGGTATCATGTCTTCGTGTCCTCTCAAATGCTTCATACCATATACACTTAAAAACATAACATTTAAAAGATTGGTAATCTAACTCAATAATTTCTTGTATTTTCCCAACATATTGTAGATTCCCTTCAATTATATTCTTATCTTTTGAGCTTGATTGACTGGATTGCTTGAAGTCAACCATGATGCCACAATCGAAGGATCATCTCTTTACATACACACTTTCTACACGATAATGTCGACCATATGACCACATTGTTGGATATTTCCTTGCCTTTGAAAGACCATTTATTTCAGTGAAAATAAATATAATGATGAATATTAAAATAGTTAATAGCGTCAAAACTATAAGGAAACAACATTTTGTAAAATTCCAACCATACCTTTCTTTCACATCCTGTAGACATGTTGATTTCATCTTCTGTTATGTTTGAATCTATACCTACATCTTCTATTTGATTTTGAATTTGTTCAGTAACCCATTCTAGTATGTAATCTTTACCCCATTCCCTGAGCATATCAGTGGGAAGTGGAGTATTCCATGCGTTCAATCTCTTAAACTATCTCCTTGCTTCTAACACTTCTCTCTTTTTATCATACAGATCGATCCATTTGTTCATAAAGTCCATGTGGTACAGAATGAACTTGTCGAGTATAGCACTTTTGTCTACACCTATTACATGTGAACATGTTTATTTCAAAGTCCAAATGTCATGCTGTTAATTTGACAAATAAATTACAAAGTAAATTAATGATTGCAAGAAAAACAACCACACTGATCATGAATTTACTTACTAATTTCTACTTGAACACCATTAGATTATAGTTTTTCTCCATCAATAATATCTAATGCTTGTTCTTCATCCTAGAAGCGTGGCCTATCTTTAAAATCCTTACCAAGGAATTCACACAGGAAGAAAAATGCTTCATTCAATACATACCCTTCAGCCATGCAACCCTCTGGATGTGCCTTTTGTCAGACATATCTTTTTAGAGTTTTCATATACCTCTCAAAGAAAAACATCCACCTCATTGATATGACACCCGCCAATTCAATGTCATTGACTAGGTGTATAAGTAAATGGACTTGTAGGTCCATGAAACTTGTAGGGAGCTCCTTCTCAAATACACATATATTTTTTGCAATTTCCTTCTTCCATTTTGGCACTTCACATTCGTGGATCTCCTTGGAGGTCACCCACCTAATATAAGATTAGTAAATTAGTATGAACCTTTAGTCAAAAATTAAAATGCAATATAATATCTCTATGTCTCTCACACATGAACATTTCATATAACCACATACCTTGTAAATGTTGACAATTGACTTATGGCATTCCTTAAGTCAATTGTAAGATAGGAATCCCCCCTAATTGCCAATGGCATGATATGCTATCAAACACATTTATGAAGAGGTCATTAGTAATTTTTTCTCACACAATAAAATATCAAAATATATTTAGTACTTAATCAATGTTACCAGTAAATGTTAAATGATGATATATAATACCTTCATAAAATTATGAAAATCATTTGTTTTAAATCTTGTGATATGTCTATCAACTGTAAAAGCTTTAGGCAATGACGACCCATAGCCAGTAGGTGTCCTTATTGAATAGATGACATTTTTTAGTTGGTCTAGCTCTTTTTTTTCAAAATCCATGGAGCTTCTGCATATGTTTCATTTTCCTTGTTTGGCCACAAATGTTTTCTATCAATTTTGGTATGCAAAAGAGCAATATCTCTCCTCCAAGACAAGGTGTTCTTCTCTTTGCCTGATAAATGTCAAAATATAGAATCTAGGACATTTTTGAAGATGTGCATAGGATCTAATAGGTGAGATATTAATAGATCCTTCTAGTAAGGGAGCTCATAAAATATGGATTTCCTTTTCATTCCTTTTGGCATATTAACTACAACTTGTTCTGGTTCTTCAATTGAATCACCTTGATCAAAAAAATCCTCCCAAGCTTTCAATTTAGCATCTTCTTACTTTTTAAGCTAATCACCTAGACCCATAATCATGGGAGGGCCTCTATTTTCAACTTTTCCATCAAATTGATTCTTCAAGTGATTTCTAAACTTATGATCTAGTGGTAGAAAAACCCTGTTGTTTGCGTAAATAAATTTATGTAGATCTTTAGAATACTGCCCTTGAAATTATTCTAAACATCTTGGACATGCAAATATCCCCTTTGTTTGAAGCCCTACAATTCAATAAGTAATGTTAATAACATCAAAAAAATAGTAACATCAAAAAAATAGTATGAAACTAAGTATGAAAGTTGGGATGGAAATAAATTATGAGTGTAAATACATAAATATTTTATTTTACCAGAATAAACACCAAGTCCTGGAAAATCATGAATAGTCCAACATAACACACCATACAACATGAAGGACTTATTTTATGGGGACATGATATGTCATAGATTCTTATGCCTTCCATAGCAGTTGTATCTCATCAATAAAATGCGTAAGATAAACATCCATGTTTTTAACTTGATGTTTTCCTGGAATAATGAGAGTCAGCATAAGGTGCTCCTTTTTAACACTCATCCATGGGGGGATATTGTATACTATCAATCCGACTGGCCAAACACTATAATTTGAGCTTAGGAAAGAGAATGGGCACACTCCATCAATTGCAAGACCAAACTTGATACTATGGGGTTCATCTTTGAATTTTCTTGGCCATTTTCCTCTATGTGTTTCATTTCTTTGGAGTCAGCTAGAATTCACCTGAATCCATCTTTACTCATGTTCTTTGCATACCAGTCCATCAATTGTGAAAGTGACTTGCAATGAAACATTCGTTGAAGTCTAGGTATAATTGGCATGTGATGTAAAACCTTCTTTGGAACTGTAGGACCTGGTACATCTGTATGATATCTCTTCTCTTTACATACATGACATTCTACCTTGTTTTCATATTCATCTCTGTATAAAATGCAATCATTTTTACATGAATGAATTTGCTTATATTCAATCCCCAACTCAACCAACAACAGACGTGCCTCTCTACAAGTTGATGGCAACACATTCTCTTCAGGGAATATTTTAGTTTTTAGTGTCCTGTAAGATTGCCAGAGATTAAATCAATTGAATGTTTGACTTATGATGAACATGTTTGATATGTCAATCTATACTAGGACTATTTATATACAATATATGGTTTTAAATTCCCCTTAAAGAAATATAAATGAAGTTGATGAATGTTTACGAATTATGTACACCAATTGACAATGCAGTGTAAGAAATGGATTTCAACTCACTGTAGTAGGGTAGTGAATCCTTTGCCTGACTAACCAAATAGTGACTTCATTTCTAATAATATAATGTGCATGCCAGTTTTGAAGTTCTACTTGCACCCGATTTGAACACAGGTGTCTTCACTGCTTGCTTGATCGAGTCTTTTAGGTTGTTATCATCAACATTATGTTGGTGGTAATTACCCCTACTATCATCGTTACTATCAAACATATGATCATTATTGTCATCATTGTTTCCATCCCCAAAGAAACCTGTAAGCATTTCATTCAATCCTTCTTCATGCATTGCATTTTCACTATCATGATCATCATCTTTAAGGCTAGCTGGCATGTCATCAGTGTATGTAGATTTCATCAGCAGTTCAAATTTCTCAGTTGCTAGTATTCTCTTCAATATTGCTCTTTTCTACCTGGTATGGTTTGGATCATCTTGTCCAAACCTTAATAACCTAGTTGGATCTTGGGTATTAGTATGTGTTTCATAAACATCTTCTACCTATCAACAAACGTAAGCATTATTTAATGTTTGGCAACAATTGAACTAAATTCAAAATGTATCAATTTCAAAGAAATATAATCAAATATGGCTTAAAAAATAAAAATAAAAATTGTATGAACATATATACATCAATTGCATAATGGAACATTATTTTATAGACTACCTTTTTTATACAATAATTTAAAGAAAACACAATTTTGACAACATAGTTTATCAAACATCAGTCCACAATCATTTATTATTCTTTGGTTTTATGCCCTTATGAACATCCTTAGGGAGACCTTGTTCTTCCCTTTTCTTTCGCGCAGGAGTGCGTTTTAAGAAGGGGTAATCAATCAATAACTCACCCCTAATGGTAAGGTCCATAATAGCCTCAACCATTATCAATCTATCAACCTCTCTTTCCATAGCTCCATCTTTATCATTTATAACATCAACAAATTGATAATTCGGTCTTACAGTAGGGTCCCTTCCCTTACTACTATTTATAAATCCTACAATATTTTTTGTGTATGCACGTCCATCTATATACATAAGATGACCTATATTCATTTCTTTTCCACTTTCTAATTGGAGACGATGTGTATACATATTCAAATTTAGACCATACGCTGACATGCTAGGCTTATATTCTGCTAGCCTTCTCCATTCACCACTGTAATATGATGGACCATACTATGGCATTAATCTCCTAGTGGTTTGTTTTGAATTGTTTCTATGTTTAGATCCCACATGTACATTTTGGACGATAAAGAGGCCTAGATTCACTCCATGAATATTGGAGTGTCATATCATGTAGTTGTATCCCCAAAATTGAAACACCTTGTACACTCTAGGTGGTTGTTGATCACTAGGCCGAGCACAATATAGTCAATGATCAAATGTCTCTTTGTAAATTGATCTCAAACTTAGGGGCGATTCATCATCTCCATAACATTCATTCTCATAGGGTATGTAGTCCACCTTCCCCTTGTCTTTAAGCAAATTATGCATCTTTAAACTAGTTCTTGTTCTGTTACTTGTTTTCATCAATTCCTCGTCTTCAAAGCTGGTATATTGGTACATATTTTTGTTAGATGTATCATCTGATGAATGATCATTGCTCTCTAGGCTAGAAGTCAATGATCCATGAAACTTTAAACCAAGAACTTTATCCTGCAAGTATCCATTAAGAAAAAAATTAGTTATTTAAATAATATAAAACAATGTTTAAATGAAGTATACATGTTATTTATGTCAAATTGGAAAATTCCTTACCATAATTCCTATTGGATTTGAATCAATTGTAGGAGGCATACTATTGACTAGAAACTCATCATACAATGTAATGTCTTTGTACAATCACTTGTTTGAATTGTTTCTTTCCATGACATACAGAACATCCACAAACAAAAATTTTCTCGAAGTATTCATCCCATGTACTATAGTCCTGACCAACCTCTTGTTCAGTGCAATCATTTGTTGTGTTTGCAGGATCCATTGTCATATCCTCTTCCACCCACTATCGTCTACATGGTTTAATAGTTTTAGGTCCACATCCACATACATATCTTTTTCTTTTGCTAGTTGAACGCTTAGGCTCTGCATTTGATCCAATCTCCATCTAAAATAATCAACAACATGCATTAATTTATGTCAAGATTGGATAATACATTATAAATTTCAATAATACTGTGAAAAAAGATGGACGTATCACAAAATGCCATCAGATCATTTTTTCCTAAGTTAAGTCAAAATTTGAGTACCTGATGTCCTGCTTCATCTGTTGTGTCCTCATTTGATATGACATGATCTATTTCCATGGCCTCGTTTGGCCCCTATAATACACAACATAGTAAATAATGTTTAGTACACCAATTGTATCATTTCAACGAATATGCTATCCAACACAAAACCTCACTTTAGTCATTTATGTGACATATTCATATCATGTTTTGGCCATCCTAATTTTCAAACTTTTCCCTTGATCATAGAATCACGTTTAATCACCATTCCTGTGCATTTTCAACCAATAAGTTTGACCTTAGAGGCCTCATGGACAAAAAAATGACTTTATCTCCTCTATGTTGTAGCATTTGTGAATTCATAAACACCTTCCTCCTTTGGTTGAGGTTGCTTTCTCTTCTTACCTCTATTGTATCTATAGATTCTGTTGTCATATCTATTTCCACCCACTTTCCTCTCTGCAATTAAGTAGTTCTACGTCATCCACATCCTCTCTCCATGGCCTCCTCTGGATCCTATAATACACAACAATGACAACAGTCACATAACAGCTGTGCACAAAGAGGTTAAAAGGAACCAATCAAGATAACCATACATGAACAAAAAATGTGTCCTGATAGATTATATAAATTTCCTATATGTTTGCATCTATCCTCTAACCTTTCTACATCAGCCCTCAATTGTGTAGACCTCCTAGTTGTTATATGCAAATGATTTGTATCCTTGCATTCCCATTGGCAAATACAGTGAGCTGATTTGAATCCTTGTATAACTAATTTACAGGTACAATGAATTGATTTGAGTTTTTGCATTCACAATTAAAAAATTACAGCGAGATGGTTTGAATCCTTGAGTACTCAATTACCAAACATAGTGAAACGATGTAGGTTTTCGCATACCCACTTAGCTATTTTATTGAAATGTATATGAATATTTGAAGATCCATTCAGTATACATGGTGGCTGTTTAGACATAGGACTTTGAAGTCCATGCACTAAATAGAGGAAAATACTACATCAGTTTTTAATGCCTGATGACATGTTTAAAGACATCTCTTCCTTTAACAATATTTGAAAAGGGAAGAAGCAGGTGACCTAATTTGTGAAAGAATGGTGATCACTTTCACTTGTAAGCTCATTATTCTTGCATTGGCAGAATTTGATAGATTTCTTCTCATTTGTAAAATTGTAAGCAAAAGGTTTTCATTATAGTATGAGAAAATTACAACCATCCACAGCATCCAAATTACAAGCATCATCATCATCATCAAATCATTTGTATCTTTTTTCAATCACTTTCAAGACAGTATAACAGCATATAAACATGAAAATTAACACAACAGTTGAACACTGAAAAAAGGTTACCATTTAAGTACAGTCTTCTCCATAATACTACTTCATAATATATATATATATATATATATATATATATATATATATATATATATATATATATTAATTGCAAAGTTTTTGAAACATGAAAGTGGATGAGTGGGATGGGTGCAATCTATCTTCTTACTAAGTCCCCTAAAATGCTTCAGAAAGAACTACTACCCTCCTTTTTTCTCTCGGGTCTTGGTCTCTCTTATATGCAAGAGGAAACAAGCTACAAACCCATTACAAAAAGACATGACTTCTGATAACTAATCATAACTGAAAAGAAAAACATTTTATTAAATGGATGCACCAATTTGTTAATCTCTGAATAGAGGCCAATGACCATCTAAGGCATGTGCAAAGCTTCTATTTTCTGATATGATGCCCATCATACTGTTGGCTGATCTCCTCCATCCGATGACTGTCCTATCGTATCTGGCATGTTCATGGTTCGATTGATAAACATATTTATTACAGAGAGATGATGGATGTATTCCTATTCTGCATAGGTATTCACATTGATAATCACTTCTTTCATATCATACTCCATTCGTATCATTTTTTCCAACTGCTTATGAGTATTTTTCAAGACTATCTCTTCATCATTGATCTCTTGTAATGAATTAGTTAGAACCATGCCCAATTCTTCCTTCCAATCATCACATTTTCAGAGATTCTCAAAATTATCATGAAGTGGTGGAGCAAGATTAAAATAATCAAGCTCTTCTTTGAGCTTGTCATGATATTCATCATGTGACTCTATAAAATCATTATATACCTGTAATGTTTGTCCCACCAAGATCCCTTTGCCCAAAAGGTCTTCTTTCTTTTCAGTCATCCTCCCCTGTAATCTTTTATTTTCTGCCATTGCTGAGAGTGTCAGCTTAAACAATTTCTAATAGGTATCAGTACAGTTCATCATTTTATTAAATCTTTCCCTGATTAATTTAGATGCCATACCGTATTTAATAGTTTTTACTTCCTTCTCCAGCTCTTTACATTTCCCTTGGGATTTCAGATGGCAATTTTTCCAATAAGATGCATCAGTAAGTGCATCCAACACTTTCTTGTCTTTCTCAAGGTTTGGAGGATAGAATTGTGATATAGAAGAGGAAGAGGTTCTTTCCTTTTGATATAACAGCTCCTTTAAACCATCATTTTCTTTAAGCAATTTTTCAACTTGTGCCTTATTGAACTTTTCTACATTAATGTTGAGCTCTATTGTTTCCATAGGGTCAGTATCCCCTACCCTTTTGGCTAAGAGATGACCAAACATTTGATTTGAATTATTAGCAATTGCTAGTCTCTTATCCTATGGGTAAAGTGACCAAATGAGTAGAGTGGCTTCATCTACATTATACCCCAATCCTGATCCTGAGTATATCTTATCACTGGCTTCTTTAGTCAAATTTATTGTTTTGTCTTCTCTCTTCCTGAAGCTATCAAACACAATTGTTGAACTCATATCCCACCCCGACAAGAGCAATACTTTGGCTTCTTGAAGCAACTCCCTTCCTCTTTCGGGAGTGATGGACTCCATCTCTTTATCAACTTCCCTTTTTAATTCATCCAATGAAGTAACCTCTTGTTCAGAAGTGACATCTTGCATTTTTTCTCTCACCTTTTTTCCTTTGTACTCATAGACAAATGACTTAAATTTAGGAGTTTTAATAAAATCATCATCAGAAATAAAATTCTATGCAACCAAGATTCTAATGTCATTAGATAATTCATCTGATGTCTCAAACTTTACATCATTCAATTCAGGAGGATGCTCATATTGTGGTATTTCAGGAGCATTTATTATATTCATTTGTTCACTTTCATCATCACTTTCCCCTTTTTCACTTATGTCAATATCTACAGAAAAAACATACTTTAGGGGTAGGTTGTGAGGCTTCATAGCCCAAAGGCTCTATCTCTTCAATTTGTGTTCCTGAATAGATTGTATAAGTTGTATCAAAAACAACTGGGGGCACATTTTTATGATTTCATCTGCATGAGCAATCAATTGTTCAATCCTTGCTAGTGGATCCTATATTTCACAAAACATTTTTGAATTAGATTGGACATGTTTTCTTTTCCATTCATCAGCAAGTATCACATTGTTGAATGTACCCATTATGTTGATAGTAGAGGCCTCATCATGGTTTCTAAGCACATCTTCCTCTGAAAATAAATATTCATATCCTAAGAGCCCTTGTGAAATCTTTGATTTATGAATAAAACCCTCTGAATCAAAATTTTGTCTTTCATTACCTATAGGAAGATTGAACTGTGCCAATTTAGTATTAATTTCTTCATACCCTTCATTTGTGACCACAGTGAAATCTCCAAAACATGGAGTGCTAGGCATGATTGACTGTCTGTTATGCTTCTTAAGGTGTATGGCATCAGATTTTGCTAATTACCTCACAATCTCTAGATAGGCAATCCGATCAGGAACTATTCATGGCAGCAAATGTGGGGTGCCCTCAAATCCATAAACTATAATCACTGTGTAGTCATGGAAAGCATACCAATCTCCCTAGTTATGGTCCAGTTTACTTTTAGGGTCATTTTCTTTGGGTCTTAGAAATCTCTGCATCCTTGGGGATAGGTTATAATCCCGGGGATATCCTAGTAACTCCATTAAAGGTTTTACAAAACAACTCTTCAAAGTAGAGGTAGTGAGATCTACCATATCGTCTATCCCATAGAGAAGTCCACATCTATACATGTTTAGGATCCCCATTATCAAAAGAATCCATTATCCTTAGTTCACTGCTCTAAAATCCTCTATCATGTCTCTCATACAAAAGCAAATGCATTAATAAGGAATAGTGTTTGAAGTTGATCCTATCACTGTTATTTTTTTATTTTTTCCAGCCCTTGATTTAGGGCATTAGCCACAAAGCTAGCATAGTCAAAAGGCCTGGCCCACTTAGTCTGTACATCTACGGCTAAAACCATTGGTGCAATTGACATTAGAGGTGGGACCTCTACTCCCAAGACTTTACCAGCTGCATAATAGGTGTATTGAAAATACTCTTCAAACAGATCTTCATGCAATGGAGGATTCTCATTACTAGAGAATTTCCTTAATTGTCCTTCTTAGTCCTTAGGCCTATGCAAGGCTAACTTCCACCTTTTATAGCTAGTATCCATATGACGATACTCTAGCAATAGATCTCTGATTGTGAATGGTAAATCAAAACTACACTCTAATTGAAATACACTGGAAATGAGATCTTTTGAAATAACCAGTAAATTATCAGCACTGTGTGTTCGAATAGTTCTCATTTTCAGATCATATTTACTGGCAAGGGCTTTCATTAATTCCACATTGCCAAACACCTCTAGCACAACTAATCTTCCTAGGTTTAGCCTCCACAGGTTATAGACTACTAAAAACCTATATTGTTTTCTATAGTGGTATAAGAAAAGTTCGTACCCTCACAGTGGAGTTCATACATCTCCCAAGTCCTTGTGATTGTCCAACAATCGATCATGTGAGGGGTTCATCTGTACACTTCGTTTTGGTCTTGGTCTCGACCTAGGACACTAATCTATCAAGTCTTGGTTTAATGGTCTCTTTTCAGTTTTCTATTTCTTATTTTTATGTTTTTTTGCACTATCTCCCATTGCTTGATCTATCAAGTCTTGGTTTAATGGTCTCTTTTCAGTTTTCAGTTTCTTATTTTTAGATTTTTCTACACTATCTCCCATTGCTTGAATTCAAACCTTTAAGAGACAGAATTTCTCAGTTCAGATCAATGTACTTACTTGAATTTCACTTTCCCACTGGTTTTTCTTCACTTTACTGTGTGAGAGCTTCAATCCCCTTCTCCTTCAACCCCTTTTGCAATTTGTTCAAGTTTTATAGGAGCTATGTGATCAAACTGTGGTGCAACTCACTTTTATTCCTGGTTCATAAATGTACCTTTCATTTTTGTCATGTCATTTATTTTTAATATCTGAACGATGCCTCGAGATATCACAATAATTATTATCGCTGCATCATTGAGACTTTTATTTATGTTTCACTGATGTCAGCTTCCTTCATCGATGAACTCTTTGTGTTGGTGTATCGGTGGGATGCTAGGTAATGTTACCCCGATGTACCTTAGCTTGGGTGATATTGCACCTTTGGGTCACTTATGGTCATATCAGGTTATCGGGGGAATAGAAACATTTGTTCTGCTGATGTTTATGAGTCACAATGATGTGCTAGCTTTTGTTGATTTTATTGGTCTATCGGTGAGGGACTCTCAAGAGTTAGGCCGATAGGGTATTGTTAGCCCGATATGGCTAGGTTATGTCTATAGGACTATTTGCAGGAGTATGATGGGAACTCCAATGATGAGGGCATGTTCAGTTGATTATGTATAATTTTGGACAACCCACAGTTATATCAGGTCATTGGGGGAATATGAATATCTATCCTATCGATGACTATGTGTTGCAACGATGAGCTCACTATAGTTGGCTATATCGGTCTATCGGGGGAAAGACTTCTAAGGTTAGCCCGAAAGGTTATTTTTAGATAGATAAGGCTATAAATTGTTTCTCATAGGGTTGTCAGTGGAGCTATAAATAGGGTTCCAACGATGAAGTGTTGCTAGGCCGATACACTTAGAAAAAGATATTATGAGGATTTATTCATAAATATAATTGTTCTGATAGGATTTTGTTACACATGTTTTAGCAAACAGGAGTTAATATGGATCTTATCACATAATTTTTCATAAATTGTTTTAATCACAAAATTATAATGTGGCCAATTTCCATGGTATACAGAGGATAATTGTGAAGAGGTTGGTGAGAGATGTAAAATTTTTCTAGTTCTAACAAGTTCAATCCCTTTTGAATCAAAATTGTTCATATAATGTTCATTCGCGTAGCCATTAATGTCCATAACTGGAAATGAATGCAACATATTTTTTGAATTTTGAAATGTTAGATTACATCGGTGGGACTCTCCTAGTTTCAGGCTGATCTGTGTGCTTCATTTGGTGTCATCTTTGTTTATATATTCATAACTAATTGTCAAGACTCACTAAATATCTTTTGAGCAATTTGAGATGGGGGTAGATGGTTGGGATTTTTTAGAGGTAGATGCCTCATTTTACTTGATTTCTTGTTGCTTAGGTACCCATACCATTTTGGTTTTGGACTTTACTTGTGGAGGTATGGGTTTGGATAACTTTTATGTCCTGAGGCATGAGGATCCTTAGGATGTTTGGATTTATCAGTAGAGGCATCTAATTTTCTATTTCTGGATCCCTTGGGGATGGTGGAATGAGTGGAAGCTTTAAGTTTAGCTTTAAGACTAGGGTTGAGGGTGAAGGGTTGAGGGATTAGGGTTTGAGGTATAGTGTTGAGGGTTGAGGGTTTAGGGTTTAGGGATTAGGGTTTAGAGTTGAGGGATTAGGGTTTAAGGCATAGTGTTTAGGGTTGAGGGTTTAGGGATAGGGTTTAGGATTTAAGGTTCAAGTGTTGATGGTTGAGGATTTAGGGATAGGGTTTAAGGTTTAGCTATAAGGGATTAGGGTTTAGGGTTGAGGGATTAGGGTTTAGTGTTGAGGGGTTAAGGTTTAAGGTATAGTGTTTAGGGTTGAGGGTTTAGGGTTTAAGGTTTAAGGGTTGAGGCTTTAGTCTTTATGGATAGCATTTAGGGTTGAGGGATTAGGGTTTAGGGTGGAGGGATTAGGGTTTAAGGTATAGTGTTTAGGGTTGAGGGTTGAAGGATGTGTTGCACTGCACTGAAAGGTTATAGTCCTATTAGAGAATGATGTCCTCGCATGGACCATGTCGAGTGCCCTCATTGATGTTGGTAAGGGATACATGGAAGGTAAATGGATTAGGCAGATAGTGGATTATGACATGGATTCTAGAGGGGAGAAAAGTGGATTATGATGTGGATTATGTAGGGAAAATAGTGGATTATGATCTAGATTATGTCAGACTTATGCCAAAGCATGGACCATAGGGGTGGTATATGGAGGGTATGTAGGATAGTGGATGAATTATGGTAGATTTATTGCAGAATGGAAGGGAACCATGACCAATGGTTGTACACATCACGATAAACATTGAAGCTTGTGATGCGAAGGTGGTGTAGGGTGCAATGGACATGTTTGCTTAGGAGATGGATGATGAAGGGCTTTAGGAACCCACATAGACTTAGGCATTTTATTACTTTTGTTTTGCTTGTGGGATGGAATGTTTTGACACTTTTGAGTGGAATGGGAATTTGAAATGGGAGTAGATGGTTGGGATTTTTTAGAGGTAGATTCCTCATTTAACTTGATTTCTTGTTGCTTAGGTACCCATACCATTTTGGTTTTGGACTTTTCTTGTGGAGGTATGGGCTTGGATCACTTTTTGGAATGATTTTTCTTTGACTTTTTGTTTTTATATCTTGAGGAATGAGGACCCTTAGGATGTTTGGCTTTATCAGTAGAGGCATCTAATTTTGCATTTCTGGATCCCTTGGGGATGGTGGAATGAGTGGAAGCTTTAAGTTTAGCTTTAAGATTAGGGTTGAGGGATTAGGGTTTAAGGTATAGTGTTGAGGGTTAAGGGTTGAGGGTTGAGGGTTGAGGGTTTAGGGTTTAGGGATTAGGGTTTAGAGTTGAGGGATTAGGTTTTAAGGCATAGTGTTTAGGGTTGAGGGTTTAGGGATAGGGTTTAGGATTTAAGGTTCAAGTGTTGAGAGTTGAGGCTTTAGGGATAGGGTTTAAGGTTTAGCGATAAGGGATTAGGGTTTAGGGTTGAGGGATTAGGGTTTAGTGTTGAGGGATTCAGGTTTAAGTTATAGTGTTTAGGGTTGAGGGTTTAAGGTTTAAGGGTTGAGGCTTCAGGCTTTATGGATAGAGTTTAGGGTTGAGGGATTAGGGTTTAGGGTGGAGGGATTAGGGTTTAAGGTATAGTGTTTAGGGTTGATAGTTGAAGGATGCATTGCACTGCACTAAAAGGTTATAGTCCCATTACAAAATGATGTCGTCTCATGGACCATGTCGAGTTCCCTCATTGATGTTGGTAAGGGATACATGGAAGGCAAATGGATTAGGTAGATAGTGGATTATGACGTGTATTCTAGAGAGGAGAAAAGTGGATTATGATGTGGATTATTTCAGACTTATGCTAAAGCAGGGACCATAGGGATGGTATGTGGAGGGTATGTAGGATAGTGGATGAATGATGGTAGATTTATTGTAGAATGGAAGGGAACCATGACCAATAGTTGCACACATCATGATAAATGTTGAAGGTTGTGATGCAGAGGTGGTGTAGGGTGCAATAGAGATGTTTGCTTAGGAGATGGATGATGAAGGGCTTTAGGAACCCACATAGACTTAGGCATTTTATTACTTTTGTTTTGCTTGTGGGATGGAATGTTTTGACACTTTTGAGCAGAATGGGAATTTGAGATGGGAGTAGATGGTTGGGATTTTTTAGAGGTAGATACCTCATTTAATTTGATTTCTTGTTGCTTAGGTACCCATACCATTTTGGTCTTGGACTTTGCTTGTGGAGGTATGGGCTTGGATAACTTTATGGATTGATTTTTCGTTGACTCTTTGTTTTTATGTCTTGAGGCATGAGGACCCTTAGGATGTTTGGCTTTATCAGTAGAGACATCTAATTTTGCATTTATGGATCCCTTGGGGATGGTGGAATGACTGGAAGCTTTAAGTTTAGCTTTAAGATTAGGGTTGAGGGTTGAAGGTTGAGGGATTAGGGTTTAAGGTATAGTGTTGAGGGTTGAGGTTTTAGGGATTAGGGTTTAGAGTTGAGGGATTAGGGTTTAAGGCATAGTGTTTAGGGTTGAGGGTTTAGGGATAGGGTTTAGGATTTAAGGTTCAAGTGTTGAGGGTTGAGGCTTTAGGTATAGGGTTTAAGGTTTAGCAATAAGGGATTAGGGTTTAGGGTTGAGGGATTAGGGTTTAAGGTATAGTGTTTAGGGTTTAGGGTTTAGGGATAGGGTTTAGGGTTTAAGGTTTAAGGGTTTAGGCTTCAGGCTTTAGGGATAGTGTTTAGGGTTGAGGGATTAGGGTTTAGGGTGGAGGAATTAGGGTTTAACGTATAGTGTTTAGGGTTGAGGGTTGAAGGATGCATTGCGCTACATTGAAAGGTTATAGTCCCATTAGAGAATGATGTCCTCACATGGACCATGTCAAGTGCACTCATTGATGTTGGTAAGGGATACAAGGAAGGCAAATGGATTAGGCAGATAGTGGATTATGATGTGGATTCTAGAGGGGAGAAAAGTGGATTATGATGTGGATTATGTAGGGAAAATAGTGGATTATGATGTGGATTATGTCAGACTTATGCCAAAGCATGGACCATAGGGATGGTATGTGGAGGGTATGTAGGATAGTGGATGAATGATGGTAGATTTATTGTGGAATGGAAGGGAACCATGACCAATGGTTGCACACATCACGATAAGTGTTAAAGCTTGTGATGCAGAGGTGGTGTAGGGTGCAATTGAGATGTTTGCTTAGGAGATGGATGATGAAGGGCTTTAGGAACCCACATAAACTTAGGTGTTTTATTACTTTTGTTTTGCTTGTGGGATGGAATGTTTTGACACTTTTGAGTGGAATTGGATTTTGATATTGGAGTAGATGTTTGGGATTTTTTAGAGGTAGATGCCTCATTTAACTTGATTTCTTATTGCTTAGGTACCCATACCATTTTGGTTTTGGACTTTGCTTGTGGAGGTATGGGCTTGGATAACCTTTTGGATTGATTTTTCTTTGACTCTTTGTTTTTATGTCCTAAGGCTTGAGGACCCTTAGGATGTTTGGCTTTATTAGTAGAGGCATCTAATTTTGCATTTATAGATCCCTTGGGGATGGAGGAATGATTGGAAGCTTTAAGTTTAGCTTTAAGATTAGGGTTGAGGGTTGATGGATTAGGGTTTAAGGTATAGTGTTGAGGGTTGCAGGTTTAGGGTTTAGGGTTTAGAGTTGAGGGATTAGGGTTTAACACATAGTGTTTAGGGTTGAGGGTTTAGGGATAGGGTTTAGGATTTAAGGTTCAAGTGTTGAGGCTTTAGGGATAAGGTTTAAGGTTTAGTGATAAGGGATTAGGGTTTAGGGTTGAGAGATTAGGGTTTGGTGTTGAGGGATTAGGGTTTAAGGTATAGTGTTTAGGGTTTAGGGTTTAGGGATAGGGTTTATGGTTTAAGGTTTAAGGGTTGAGGCTTTAGGCTTTAGGGATATCATTTAGGGTTGAGTGATTAGGGTTTAGGGTGGAGGGATTAGGATTTAAGGTATAGTGTTTAGGGTTGAGGGTTAAAGGATGCGTTGTGCTACACTAAAAGGTTATAGTCCCATTAGAGAATGATGTGCTCACATGGACCATGTCGAGTGCCCTCATCGATGTTGGTAAGGGATACATGGAAGGCAAATGGATTAGGTAGATAGTGAATTATGACGTGGATTTGAGAGGGGAGAAAAGTGGATTATGATGTGGATTATGTAGGGAAAATAGTGGATTATGATGTGGATTATGTTAGACTTATGCCAAAGCATGGACCATAGGGATGGTATGTAGGATAGTGGATGAATGATGGTAGATTTATTATAGAATGGAAGGGAACCATCACCAATGGTTACACACATCGCGATAATTGTTGAATCTTGTGATGCAGAGGTGGTGTAGGGTGCAAAGGAGATGTTTTCTTAGGAGATGGATGATGAAGGGCTTTAGGAACCCACATAGACTTAGGCATTTTATTACTTTTATTTTGCTTGTGGGATGGAATGTTTTGACACTTTTGAGAAGAATGGGAATTTTAGATGGGAGTAGATGGTTGGGATTTTTTAGAGGTAGATGCCTCATTTAACTTGATTTCTTGTTGCTTAGGTACCCATACCATTTTGGTTTTGGACTTTGCTTGTGGAGGTATGGGCTTGGATAACTTTTTGGATTGATTTTTCTTTGACTCTTTTTTTATGTCTTGAGGCATGAGGACCCTTAGGATGTTTGGATTTATCAGTAGAGGCATCTAATTTTGTATTTTTGGATCCCTTGGGGATGGTGGAATGATTGGAAGCTTTAAGTTTAGCTTTAAGATTAGGGTTGAGGATTGAGGGATTAGGGTTTAAGGTATAGTGTTGAGGGTTGAGGGTTTAGGGTTTAGGGTTTAGAGTTGAGGGATTAGGGTTTAACACATAGTGTTTAGGGTTGAGGGTTTAGGGATAGGGTTTAGGATTTAAGGTTCAAGTGTTGAGGGTTGAGGCTTTAGGGATAGGGTTTAAGGTTTAGTGATAAGGGATTAGGGTTTAAGGTTGATGGATTAGGGTTTAGTGTTGAGGGCTTAGGGTTTAGGGATCTTTACTCCTGAATCTTTACTCTTGTTCTTTGCATGCTAGTCCATCAATTGTGCAAGTGACTTGCAACAAAACATTTGTTGAAGTCTAGGTATAATTGGCATGTTGGCATGAGGGACATTTTGGTTTGGCATAGCTAGGCACTAAATTAGGCACACTTCGCGCCAGTTTTGGTGACCTAAAGAGATTACTTTTAAGGGCTGAAAGTTGGTGTGAAAGTTAGCATTAGAGACATCGACTTTAGCACCGACTAATGAATCAAAAAAAAAAATTCCTACCTGTGTTAAAACATACCACACAAAAAAAACACAAATTCAAGTTAATACATTTAAGCCTCTATTTTAGGTTTCCTACTAAGAATTGTAGGTTGTGAAGCGACGATTTTATTAGGTTGAAAACAAAAGTTACTGAAAAGTTTCTACAATGGATCCGTGAATTTGTATTTTATTTATTTTGGTTCTAGACATCCAGAAGATAAAAAATTGCTTTAGCTAGCTGCTAAATTTAGGGTTTTTTATGCTAAATTTGGGGTTTCTAGCTACCTCAGCCATTCAATCAAGCTTGTTCATCTGCCTTTTAGCAAGTAAGTTCCAATTGCTAAGCAATTTACTCTTACCTAGGTTTTTATCAATTTTGATATAATTTTGAGCTCAAAGAAAGTTTTTTCTAAGATGTACTCATGCTTTAGGGTAAATTTGAGTAGTAATGTTGTTAATTATCCTTGCTTGTAGTATAACTTGCATTTACCATTTTTGGAAGGTCTGTTGAATAAGGTCTCTTTGTACATCATACCCAAAATACGAGCTGTTAGGATTTGTTTTTGGCTACGATTGGTCAAGCATGTTGTTAATTCATACCTAGCTATGATTGCCTCCATAGACTGGATGAAAATAATTTGCCCTAGGTCACCTCAAAATATCAAGCAATAGAAGGAAGGGAGCAAACTTTGGCCACAATTAGGTAATTCACTGTCAATTTATAGATTTGTAAATGTTTCCATTGTTTCTTTGATTTTTAGTATTTAGTTTTCTATTTCTAAATTTAAAAGAAGAAATTTATTTTATATATATATATATATATATATATATATATATATATATATATATATATATATATATATATATATATATGGACATGAGATTGAAAAATATAAAGAGGCATTGGCTTCCATATTGGGGGTAGAGGCAGTGAACAAATTGGATGGTGTTGACTTGATAGTGCTTGCTAGATACATAGAAAAATGATCTAGTAAAGCCCCTGAAACATTGCAACCAAATCAACAGTGTCAAAGGGAATCAATTGATTCCCCAACCAGTCATGGATTGGGCAAAAGATCTAGGAGGAAATTAATAACAGTAACCTCTAAGAATGTGGAGTAGAGGCTTCCACTGTCCCAGCCACTCCTGGGAGATAGAATTCTTCGACCACCATGCCATGTTTTGCATATTGCATTGGTAGCTATGATACCAAGATAGAATACGATATGGTTTTAGGGGAAGTTCAAATGACAGATGCTAGAAAAATGTTTGTGAATAGGTTGAAGGAATCATGCCTTCAACGGTTCAAAGACCGTCTACATTTACCATTCTCAAAGATACCCATGCACCTGCAAAAAATAGTTATCCATGACATGGAGATTGAATTTGGCACAGGTTGGTCTGTAAGGAAAATAAAGCTATGAATGTCTCAAAACTGCAAGAGATTTCGGTGCAACCAACCAAAGAAGATAAAAAAATCCCTCCTGAGCTAAGGCTCAAAAAAAGGCCAATTGATGTAATTTTGAAAGTATGGAAAGATCTTGTACAAGCATATGAGAAGTCCGATGTATGGAGGAAGTCTGATGAGGAGAGTATGCAGGTATTTGAATTTGCTCATAAGATTTTATCAAATTTATTAAATGATTTTTAAATTTTATTTGTGCATAATTAAATTGAATTAGTATATGTTTTAGGACAAGGCCTCCAAGGCTAGGCTTGACAAACTTCGTGCCACTCATCACAGTGGCCAGAAATGTTTATAGGCCTTGATTTGTACATTTGTAAGTGTATTTAATATGTTAAATGATATTTTTTTTATTTCCTAGGAAAAAGTAAATGATTGCATATTAATTAGTTTAACTAGTCCATGTGCCATGTTTTGATAGGAGGAGAAATATGGCCGGCAACCAACACAATTTGAAAAGGAAATGCTACAAAGCAAAAAGTGGACCGATTTTACAATTTGGATGGAGAAAGGGGTATCAATAGTTGACTTTCAATAACTTAGTTGGATATTGTTGTGTTAATATGTCAATTTGCATTTCTTGTGTTGAGTTTCAATAATCTTTGAAGAGGTTATAGAGTGATACTTGAGACAAACAGTTACAGTTGTACTCTATTTGTTGTGTTTGGTTTCTATTAGCCTTCTTGTCTTTTTGATTCAAGTGGATTATTATTCGTAGGTCGCTTGTCATTCTTGTTGCTCATGTGGATGTAGTTATCATTGAGTTTTTAGGTGGTCTCCTAAGTGAATAGATCAAAGGGTTTATCTCAAGTCTTTGTTTCCTAACCTTTTATTAGAAGACTTAAAGGGGGGCATGCATTATAGTTACGTTGTTAGTTATATTTCAAACCTTTGAAATATAATAGTGGACATTTAAATTTTAATATGCACATATTTTTTTGTTGAGAAGGAGCCATCATTGGCAGTAGGCATTAACTCTCCTCTACCATAATAGCTTTGGGAAGTACTAGTCTTTAATGTGCTTGGTTTTGGGGTATGTGAAGGAGAAAAGGAAGGAGTGGGGAACCATTTTGGGGGGGAATTATTCTTTTTTCCTTGGGGTCAAGGAAGGAAGTTTGATGGTTGGACTGAAAGTGATTTAGAGATAGGGAGACTTTGGGTGTGCTCGTCATGTTGGCTGAGTGTCCTGCTATTTGGGTTGGAGACTAAGAATCAAATTGCCAACTGGTCTTCTTCAACTAAGCTAACCTTTCTTTAAAGTAAAGCTCCTTGTCATCCATTCTTGTAAAATTACACTGACCATTTTGGTGAAACATTTCCCTTAACTTGTGTAACTATATGTGGTCTTGTGAAAGCCTATGCTAAAGGGTTTGGATGAGGTAAATATTGTTAACTGTGAGAGTTTAGACTTAAGATCATGGGACTTATGAACTGTGGCAAACTGTTGGCTATTGTGTTTTAGATTTCTATCATGAATAAAGCTACATTAGTATGGTCACAGTTTGAGGCGGAGTTTCAAACCCTGGCTAGAATTGCTAGAATGCTATCATTGTAACATACCATGAGTCTTGAGGAAACTTGGCCTAGTCCATGGTTATCTTTTTTGACATGGTTGTAAACCCTAATGGTGTTGGTATTTCACCTATAAATGTCCACTCTCTCAATTGTGGATGCGAGGTCTTCTTGGGATTAATAATGCCACTCCTAGGTGGGGTTTTGGGATGGTTTTGGATCCTTGGTTCGAGTCAACTTGCCCCCCAACACTCCCTCCAAGGTTATGAGGTTTGTATTACTGAAGCCACAATGGAATACAATGTTGAAAGAACACTACATGATTGTATTTGATTACTAGTTGACTCTTGGAAAGAATGGGTTTTGTCAATTGCATACAGTTGTGTAACATTACAATAGTTGTATTGTACTTGTAACTAGAATAGTCTATTGTGAAGGCATTCATTTGATGAGAATGACCTTTGAGTTCATTGTAATGACTTGCACTAACTTAGAAATGTGATTTCAAACTAGTATTTATTAAATTGGAGACTATTTGTGAACAAATTTATCTTAGTATGGACTTTCTTGTGTTTGAATGACTGGGCACTACCCATGGAATAGTAGATATTATGTACTTGTGATCACTGCGTCATTTGGATAGAGGGCTCATAAATGGAATATAGGACCTTCTTTTTCATTGTCCATAAAATCCTAAGGGTTGATTAAGTTATTGTGCATGGATGTAAATGGAAACTTTAAGCTCTTTGAAGGCTTGCTTATTGTTTGCAAAGTAGCATTAATTTCATATTTTAATAGTGGAAACATCTTGTGGACACTAGTATGATGTTGACTAAGGAATTATCTTTTAAACACTAGAAAGGTCTATGCATGTACATCATAGACTGTAGCCCTACATTTGGAAGGAAATTATTATTGTAGATGTGATATATACTGTACAGTGGTATCTGGTCTATGGCATGACATCTTTAGTAGGAGGTACATTTAGATTTTTGTAGCATCATGTCTAGGCTAAGGTACCATAAAGTTAAGTGTGCATTGTATGGTGTTATTGTATTGGAGGTTGTTGTATGCAAATCTACAGTGATATAAGGAGACTCGACTCTCGTCATTTCATTGCACAAAGTGATTAACAAAACAACTACCTAGTTTAAAATTGGCCATTCTTTAAGCAACATATGTAGCAATAAGACTTAGGATTCTTGAAAATGAGAAACATCCTTCTCCCCATACAACCTGCTAACTAGGGCCACTATATTTTTTACTAAACCCTTGAGGCTGATGGAAGGGTACCATTTAGTGTTCCTAGAAGTTAATTGTCTAACTCCTCCTCTTGAGCCAATTTCCTTGTATGATGAACTAGATGATTGCAATGACCATCTTGAAGATGTAATTGAAGAATTTTGTGCTTGTGTAGTGTTGCAAATGTACACTCCATGGGGACAAAACTTGTAGATCTTAGTGTTAATCATGATATAGGCACAATTTTTATAATTTTTGGTCATGTAAATGTGAGTTTTCAGCTACCACAAGTGTACTCTTAAGGATAGTCTCGTCGAGGAAAGCATGGATGTAAGAGTTGAACTTGAGATACATGATCTTGACTTTCTTCTTGGTATATCTAAAGTTTCTAAACTCTTTGTTAATGAGCAAGATGTCAATTTGAACCAAGGATGTGTTTCCAACATTTGTGATGATGTTTGCATTCATGAGGATGATAAGTTACATCAAAATATCAAAAGTTACATAGCCTCTGAGATGGAGTTTATCCCATCCATGAGGGAGTTAATTCATTCCATCTATTCTGTGAGAACAGATTGCCATATAGGCTTACAAAGTTTGCAAAAGTAGTCATGTCATAGTTTTTCAGTCCCTCTCTAAAGATCTTGAGGGCTTCTTCAATTTTCTTCTTCTTCATGATTGCTTCTGTGTCGAAGAATCCATAGATGAAACCTTTTTTTAGATTTGGGTTGGTGTGCTGGCCTACAATAATAACATCATCTCTGATCCCCTCATTGACCAGAAAACTTGTAAATCTTGACGCCCTGGCAAGAGACCCTGTGGCTTGGATGACAGTCACGTAGAAATGCTCTAAAAGGACACCATCATGGATATGTCTACCCTGCGCTCCCCTTATCCCTGCAATCTCTTTGATGGCATTACGTAGCCCCTCCTCTATACTAAATAAGTGGTGGACTTGTTGGTCCACCAACTCCTCCAAGCATTTGCAATGGACTCCGAAGTGTTTTCTGCCCGCCATTGTTATGGGAGACTTTAAGCCGTCCTCCTAAAATAGGAAGTTTCTCTTGATTACCTTCCTTGTGACTTACTCACATTGTTTGAAAGTTGTAGGTTTTACAATGCTTTTTGCATGTCCGAACTATCCTCACTTCTGGAAAAGGAATGCTTGATTAACTCTTCCCTAATTGAACCAGACTAGGGACAATCCTTCCTATCTCCTCTGGGATTTCCTATCTTGGAGAAAGCCATGCTTTCCATCGATTCTTCGAAGATCTCTTGCCTTGAGCTGTACCTATAAAATTCCTAAATCCCCATCATCCTTGATTAGCATCTTTCTTAGATCCTCAAAACACTACCCTTCAAAAAAGCATTCCTCTCCCGTTTCCTATTCAACCCCTCGATTTGCTAGGAGATTGGCCACCCCGTTGGCCTCTTCGTATACGTGCATGGTTGACCTCCTTGCCTGTGCTAGCTATCTTGAAGACACCCTAAACTTTATCATTGAGATACCTGTTAAATCTGTGCTGGTTGTATGCATGTGTTTTCTTGGTGCCTGTAGATCACATATGAATATAGGCTTAGGAGTATTTATAGCAACACTGCTTTTTGATTTGGATCCTAAAAATGCTGCACAACTTATGTTCTTATCCCAAACATCTATCCACAAGTGGGCAGGTGTGGTGAGGTAAGGAGATTGATGAAAGATAGAGGAATTAAAAAAATGCCTAGATGCAATTGGATTGAAGGGCATAAAATGGTACATGCTTTTTTGTGTACGAGACATATCACATCCATAGACAAAGGAGACCTATGCAAAGCTGGAGAAATTAGCTTGGAAGATGAAGGTGGCAAGGTATTTTCTAGATTCAAGAATTTACTTAATGTTGTGGAAGGATGGGAAAAAGAATTATTTCTCTACCACCATGGTGAAAAGTTGGCAATTGTATTTGGTTTGTTAAACATGCCCCATGGAACAACTATTAGACCTTTATCTTAAGGTTACTCATGAACCTTAAGATAAATAATTATTGAAAAAAAACTGTGTATTCATTAATGACATGTAAGAGAATTTAATCAACTGCTACTTAAAAACTCTTTAATGTTTCTATCTAATGCAATTTATTAGATTAATAGTGAAAACGAACATACATTGACCATGCAATTTGTGGCACTTAAGGTTATGTAATAGAATTTACAGTTGATAGTTAAATTGTATAACAATTTTTTTTATGATCTTTAGTAATGTTTATTAGAATTGTTACATGTTTTACATCATTGGAATGACATATTAGCTGTAACTTTTTTGAAATTTTATTATGGTATGTACACTTTGATATGATGTAATATGATTATGGTTTCATTTCATATGTTGGAATATTAGATATATAATAGAAAAATAAATTATTACATGAAATAAATAATAAATTTTCATTTTAAATGTTTTTTTTGGTAGAACACAGGTCTTCCAGAAGATGAAGATGACCCCGATGATATAGATCTAGATTATATTGGTTCTAGTATAGATCACATGGCAGAGGATGATGATGATGCAGATACAGAAGACAATGAGGCCAATGACGATGACGATGACGATGACGATGACGATCATGATCACGATGGTGATGATGATGATGACGTAGTTGCTGGTAGTAGCTAGTGACATTCATGATCATATAGACTACATCATGGATCATTGTTGATATATCATTATGATGCCTCTTTTCATGGTTACTATCATATGTATCATTTTCACAGCCTGCAGTACCATATTATTGAGTTGTATCATTTTCACATTTATCAATTTGACTTAAATCATTTGGATATGTATCATCTTGAGTTGTATCATTTTGAGTTACATAATTTATCATTTTTACTGATATCATTTGTACATGTATCATTTTGACTTATGTTGATTGTTGGACACGTATCATTTTGACATGTTATTGATCTACTAGCATATTTGACTTTCACTTGTTTTAGTTATATATGATGATGATCTTATTAGTATTGACTTGTCAATTTATATATATTGAAAGTGGTTGATGATTTTTGGATGGATATTTATTACGTATGATGATTTTAATTTACTGCTTAGGATGGATGTTGTAAAATTCAATTAAATTATAGATATTTGACTCACTTGTTTTAATTATAAATGATGATCATGTTATAATAATTATCTTATTAAATTGGAAGCAAAACCCAAAGCAACAAAGGAGGTCATAATGTAAGAAAAACTTGGCGTCAATTAGGAAGCCAAAAAAGAAGCTATTTTTGATGCCATACAAGAAGCAAAATATGAAGCACAACTGAGAGCAAAACTAGAAGAAAAAATGGGAGCATACATTAAAGCAAAGCTGGAAGCTAAATTGGGTGCCAAATCCGGTGTTAAATTGGAAGCAAAATTGGAAACAAACCTGGAAGCAAAAATGGAAGCAATTCTGGAAGCAAAAATGGAAGCAAAACCTGAAGCAAACCTCAAATCAAAATCAGAAGCAAAACTAGAAGCAAACCTGGAAGCAAAACCATAAGCAAACGTAGAAGCAACACAAGAAGCCAAACCAGAAGCAAAAAAGGAAGCCAAACTAGAAGACAAATCTAGCACTAAATTGGAAGCAAATCTAGAAGCAAAATCAGAAGCAAAATGGGAAGCAAAACTGGAAGCAAAAATTGAAGCAAAACCAGAAGAAAAATTGGAAGCAAACTTGGAAGCAACACAAGAAGCAAAACCAGAAGCAAAATCAGAAGCTAAACTGGAAGCCAAATTGGGTGCCAAATCTGGTGCTAAATTGGAAGCAAATATGGAAGCAAAAATGGAAGCAAAAATTGAAGCAAAACCAGAAGCAAACCTAGAAGCAAAATTGGAAGCAAACCTGGTAGCAACACAAGAAGCAAAACCAGAAGCAAACCTAGAAGCAAAACTGGAAGTAAACCTGGAAGCAACACAAGAAGCAAAACCAGAAACAAAATCAGAAGCCAATTTGGGTGCCAAATTTGGTGCTAAATTAGAAGCAAAACATGAAGCAAACCTAGAAGCAAAACCAAAAGCAAAATTAGAAGCCAAATTGGGTGTCAAATCCAACGCTAAATCTAGCGCCAAATTTGGCTATTGCTTTTCAGCGCTAAATCTGACGCTAAAGTCGACTCTAAAGTTGATGGTAAAGTTAGTGCTAAATCTGGTGCCAAAGTAAGCATGCAAACTTGCACCGAGTTTTGTGCTAGAAAAAGTGTCCATTCTTGAGCTCAATGGCGCTATTTTAGGCGCTAATTGCTTGTTTTGTTGTAGTGTGTAAATATGATAGTCAAGTTTGCAAATAAGGTCTTTTTGATAAATTGAGGTGTGTCAAGTCATTTGTTAAGTAAATAAGGTCCTCATAGGCCATAGTTGGTGTCTTAAGTCATTTAGGGGGTTCATTCTTGTAAATATTGCAATGTTATCAAATGATGTAAAATGTGGTCAATGTCAAAATGCAACATGTAGATTAGCAAGTTGAAAGGTGATTTTTGTTAAGGGAAGTTTAAGAGTCATTTTGAGTCATTGATTTTGGTGGTAAAAGGCATGAAGAAGACTTAAAAAAATGTGGAGGCAAGGGGGTTGTTAAGGAGGGTGAAGATGTATTGAAGTTGAGGAGTGAAATCAACAAGAAAACTCTATTTTAACTACATATGTCTCTATTCTTTTGCATGGTATGGCCTTGTATGGCTTGTGGGTGATCTCTCATGTATTGGGATTGATGAAGCTTCTTTCATTTTCATTTTGTTTCATTGATTTTCATTAAGTATTATGAAAGTTATGGTTGTTGTAATGACTGCAATTTCTAGATTTTTTGGGTAATAGTCATGTTGCAGCAAATAATATAGATTTGTATGGATGTTTTATGATCTCAAAGTGATATTTTGGATAGAGGAATGAACCTAGTTTTATTTGCAATTGGTTGGGTTTGATTTCATGACGTTTTGAGCATTTTATAGCTGATTTACTAAAAACTATCCCAATTGTATTTTCTAAGTTTTTGGCATGAAAAGGGTGGCTAAGAGTGTGAGTTTGCACAAGAAACACTGGTAAGGAACTTGTGAAGGTTTGGATAGAATATACAGACATATTCCAACATGTTTGAGTTATTGGGAAGGTTTGAAGGTGAGTGGAAGGTATATTTTCAATAAACCCTCATTGTATGCAAGCCTAAATAGGCCAAAACTAAGATTTTGGGGTTGGGTGAAATTGTGAGTGTTCCCAGTGATAACAGTTGTGGATTTTGTCTATTGGAGACCTATTTAGAGTGTTGAAGTTGATAGTAAAAGTTGTGAGCATGTATTTCTTGTAGTTGATTTGGAAAAAAGGGCTAATTGGGCTTAGTTACAAACATGGACATTCACTTTTAGGCTGAGACATTTCAAAACAACCCTATCTTCTTCCCTGATATGTTGAATAACTTCATAATGGGTATCTAAAAATCTATTTCTCTTGTGGATTTGAGGTCCCTACTGAGAGTTATGTTGAAAAAACCACTAAAATAGGGCTACAAGGAGTTAGGAGCAGTTGTGAAGGAACCCATGAAGTTTGAAGCCCAAAACTTGATTTGTTTATTTTGTTGACATCAAATTGGTATCAGAGCATAGGTAGTAGATCTTTTGAAGGTAATAATTTGAAGGTTGAAGAAGAGAACAATTAGAAGTTGAAAAGACAAGATGCATCCAAAAGATAACATGGCAAAGGAAAATAGAGAGCAGGAAGCAACACAAAGGAGAGCACTTTTCAAGACCACCTACAAGTGCAATGGAAAGGTATGTAAGGTATTAGTAGACTTACATAGCTTGGATAACATGGTATCACAAGAAATGGTTGATAAATTTAATTTGGTAGGATACCTCATGAGACACCCTATATTGTTTCTTGGTTGAATGATGAACACTCTCTTTTGGTTAAGGAGCAAGCTTTTGTTGAGTTTCATATTGGTCCCTATAAGGATAAGATTTTATGTGATGTGTTGCCTATGAGTTGTTGTCACTTATTACTAGGGAGACCATGGCAATTTGAGAGACATGCCATATATGATGGAAGGCATAACACCTATCAGATTGAGAAGGATGGGGTTTCTTTTACTTTGACTCCATTGGTGGAAAATGATGAAGGACAGAGTAAGACAACAAGATTGATTATGTGTGGTAAGAAAGAGTTTGTGAAGATAGAGGAAGAAGAAGACATGACATTTGCAGCACAAGAAGACACTAGGACAATAGAAAGAGGGAAAGAAGAGAATGTGGCGACAATCAGCTTGAACAGTGATCTAATTTTGGTGGGAAATGAAGATGAAAAGGTGGATAATGATATGAGATTGGAAAGAAAGGATAATGAGTTGGTGCCAAAGTCTAAAATAGAGAAAGTCAAGGATGAATTCCTTGGGAAGATGCAAGATGAGGTCATGGTAGGGGTAGTGATTTGTCCTTTCAAAACAAAAGAGGTGAAGGTGTAGTCTAATACTGTCAAAACAAAGATTTGTAAGTCTGAGATTAGAGGAAAAGATGAAGTAAGAGTGAAGTGGTTATTGAAAGGCAAGATTGGGAAAAGAGGCCTAGTGAGGTCATGATGGGAAAGAGACTTTGTCCACTGATTGTACAAGAGGATGGTAGGTAGCAGGAGTCTATCAGTAAAGAGGATGGTAGGCCTAAAAGCATAGAGGTCTTGGTCGCAAAGAGGTTGAGAACAGAGGTAAAAAGGAATAGTGAAGGGGTTGAAGACAGGTTAACAAAGATAGTGGCCATATTTGAGCACACAAAGAGAGTTAAGATGAAGACCAATCCATTCAAGAATGGAAAACATTTGTTTGCAGGTCAAGGAGCAAGTACCACATTAGCTTCAGATAAAAGAAAGACCAAAGGGTACCTACAAGGTCAAATTGTGAAGATGCAGCAGTACCAAGGTGATAACCAATTCAATAGGGAAAAGGATGATACAAAGGTTCAATACTTGACCCAATGGAAGGGACTACTATAGAGGAAAACTAATGTGTTGTAGACTTAACTAATTCAAGGGAAACCTATCTGAATAGTCCACTCTATCACTATACATTCCTACATTGAATTATTGACCAAGGAGTGTAAGCTTATGATGGTACTTGCAAAGTATATTCCTTCAGGGCTCATATGGTTCCTAAATCATTCTATCTTAACTTTAAACAAATAAATCTACCTTGCTAGAATTGATAGAATTACAAAATAGTGAAAACAACTATGAATCCTAGTTGCTACGGGTACCTACAACAAGGTCTGTAAATAACTATTACAACATGCAAACTGTAGAATTAACTTAATGAATTGACAAGAATGAAATGGCTAACTGCTGACCTCTGGAGGATTTGTAAACACACTAATATGCATTTGTTCATGAACTATATCTATTTGATCAAAACATAATACTAACTTGAATTCAAATTATGATTAATAGAAAACTAATAAACCAACATTAATTGAAATGAAATAAACAAGGAGAGAATCAGTACCTCAAGTGGCCAGCTCAAGAGACTATCTTCCTTAACTGAAACCAAATCTAATCTAGATTCTACGTATCTTTGTAACACATATCAAAGCTTAACTTATTCCATGCACAAAATCAACTCATAACAAATTGTTCAACAATGAAATCTTTTATGTCATATCCAGATTGTATTCCATAAATGTAACATGCTTGAATCTTTACACATAGAAATGGAAATGATAACTAAACTTCTAACAACTTGACTCTGCTACCTTATATATCTCATCTTCCCCTTACTATACAAAAAAGGAGAGATAGCCTTATTTATTAATTAACTGAATTTGATCCTTTACCACGCCTAGATACTAGGTCATGGAGTCAAGATCACATTCTTATTCTAACCGACTATAAGAAGAAGAATTCAAATCAAATTAGAAGTATGATACATGAACAATGTCCATAATCATATTTGAAACAAACCCACTCCTTAATTTATTACTATCCATGATGCTCCATAATTGTCTTTAGTTGGCTCTGCATTCTTAGCATTGAAACTCAGAATTCTATTAACTCCTTTGTCTGCAACCTGCTACAAATGCTTGATCTCATCATGACATGCCCAATTTTATACATAGAATTAGTTCCCAAAGCATATACCACAAGCATTCTCCATGACTAAACATAAAAACATCTCATTTATACTTTTATACATATCTATATCTAACTCATTCATTAGATAATATAATAATTGCATTCCATATTAGTATTATAAGTTTAGGCCTTAGAAGTATAAAGAAGGGTCAACATATCATAGTGCAACCATGGATAAATGTCTTAAAGGATGCTATGAAAGAAGTCTTTGAAGTATAAAAAGTAGCATAAAAGAGACTAATTTTGCAGCCCATCATTCCCCCCAACTAACCTTTTGCTTGCCCTCAAGTAAAATTACTCAAACAAATACCTAAGAGAATGAATTATAATGTAAAACTATTTGTCTCAAGTCCATAACTACCCTGATACCCTCACCCTATTTAAAATAGAACCCATTGTAGCATGAAAGTCTTTGTAGTCTAATAGTTTATGCAGTCCTGCATTCCTCTCCTTTTTCTCTTGTCCAGTATGGAACTGGATATAAGAGTAGAGGTGGATGGTAGGTAAGAGGCAACCATGCCACACCTTGATTCTCTAAAATTTGAATGTACTTGAGTAATCTTTTAGACATGTTCATAAAGTTATGTAAGGAATGAGGTTCTTTCTGTTGAAGAGTAGGTGTCAAACTGATCCATCTGCTTTGCACATATCTAACACAACATTGTAACATGGATCCCATCATTCTTTGTATCCTTCTGTGATCCCTTATTCTTAAGTCCATAATGATTTTGCATGGGCCCTTATGAGAGAGAAGTCTGTACCATTTTATGAGGATATCCTCAGGGTTAAGTGCCTCTTGTCTGATTGGTAGTGATACCTTCTTCTCATATTCTTCATACCTATCCATCAATTCTCCTCTCAACTTTTCATTATTTAGGTATGATATTCTACTCTTAGCTACAAATCTCCAACATTTATGGAGGGATTCCATTTTGTATCTTTCTCCATCAGGTAGTTGTGCAAATAGAACTCACATAGCTAATCTTGTTGTTCTAGATTGACCTTTTGAAAATAACTGAAGAAATTGTGTCTAGACTGCAGAGCTGGTTGGTCACTAACAAAATCTATTGAATTCAAAACTAAGAAATTTCTCCTTTAAAAATAATGCATAAACCCTTGAAGGTGGTTTGCATTCAATTATTTCCATGGCCTTGTCAATTATGCCTACCATCTTTGCCTCTAATTTCTTAATTTCAAGATTCTAGTTCTCAATTATTTCATTAAATTTTTTCCTTTCTTTATCCCAATTCTTTGTGTCTTGTTTTGACCTACTAGTGACTTTCAGCAACTCAAAACCCAATGAAATAGTAGTATGGTATGTTGGAATTCTTACCTCAGGAAATGATGGAGGGGGTTCCTTCTCCTCATCTGAGCTGATCTTGCTAACAACCTATTGTGCTAACAAGTCCAATTTAGACCCTTGATTTTGTGTTTGAATTCTCTCCTCTAATTCATGTATCCTCTTTTCTTTTTCTGTCTCCTTCTCTTCATACCTCTTTACCTGATCCTCCATGGTTTTGATTCTGTTCAATGCCTCCTGAAGTTCTTTCTGGAGGTCTCTTTCTTCTAACACTTCATTTCTTTGCTCAAAATTAACATCATCACTATCATTGTTATCACAAGCATTAAAAATTTCTTTAACAAGGCTACCAAGGGTTGCTTTTCTCATCTTTTTGGCAATAAATGGGTCTTCTGATTTAGAGTCAGAAGAAGAAACATACCTTTTCTTCTTTGAAGAAACATTCACATCATCCTTATTTGTAGAGATACCATCTTCAGGTATATCATTAGGAACATTCCCAGGAGCATTTCCCCCTTCCTCAGAATCTTTTTCCTACTCAACAATCTTTTCTTTAGCCTTCTGTTTCCTCAATCTGCCTGATCTCCTCGAGGTAGTGGTTTCTTGTTCAATAGCCCTTTTTCTCTACTTTTTACCTGTCCCTTTCTGTTTCTCCTTTGCTTCCCCTGCATTGACATTTTTCTCTTTCATTTTCCTTTTTGTCTTTTCTATGCTAATATCCTTTCCTGCCTTCTTCTTCTTTCCTTTCTTGCTTACAAGTGTTGGGGTCACATGTTCAGGAGGGGGGAATGAAGGTTCCCCTGTTTCTTCAGGTCTATTTTTAGGGAGATTTTCCTCCTTCAGCTCTTCATGAATAGGTTCATCTTCAGGTTCAGCATTGTATGGGGGTTCTTCTTCCTCCTCATGAGGTTTCTCCAACAAGGTGGAAATATCAACACAATCCTTAAAGGTCCCCCAATCAATTTGTGGGTATTGTATCCACAAACTCCTCTTAACTAGTAGTGCAATTAGACAATGATGAGACACCAAAGTATCTACTAGCTTCTTTTGGTATTCTAAAGCCATTCTCTTTAGGAAGTTGTAGAGGTAGTTCAGAACATTCACCAATTTCTCATGACGAAGATGGTTTAACAATTTAAAGTGCACAGTGTACAATATATTATACCTCCCATCACAAGTGAAATACTTGATAATGTAGGTAGCACATTTGCCCCAAAAAAATGGCATAGATAGGCATTTTGTACCTTGAGTTGTGGAGTCTAAATGCTCGCCTTGCTTGCAGAATTCTTTTCTAGCAGTGGCTGCATCAGCTCGGGTTAGGTATTCTAACCCAGTGCATGGCAGTCCAGTCATTTGGGCTATAGCTACCTCAGAAGCATCAACCATTAATCCTTTCACTACTACTTCATCACCTTACAATGTAATTGCAAATTATGTAGCCATATCATTGTCATACTCTGTTAATTTTAAGAAGTACTTAAGCCATCCCACTTTGGTGAAGAGTGGCAAAAATAGCACATCTTCAAGAACCTCCTTGTGCGTAGATGGCTCTCTCCTTACTAAGTCACCTCCCATGTCTATAATCCTTTGTATAATTCCACTTCGCCACCTTGTTAGACTTAACCCCTATTCATATCTCTCTGCAATTCCTCTTATTGCTCAGGGTTAACTCAATTTGACCTAAGCAAAGATATTAGGAAGGTAACTCTCACTAGTTATTTACACAATACACAATGATGACAACTCATTTGAAAACTAGTCAAAAAATCAAGAATGACAACCCTTCCCCCCAACTAAACATGAAGTGACCTCACTCATTTGGCAAAGGAAGTGGTAGGAAGTTGTAATTATTAATTGGAATGTTTTGAAATATTATCACATGTATGAAGTAAATAGGGATAATGATAAATGCATAAAAAAAGAAATTTAATGGCAATCATGAAAAGTTATCTTTGGGACAATGCCTCGGAAAGAAATGTGGGAGCATTCTTTAAAGGAGATATTGTGTATGATGCAATTAATTCACCAGAACTATAAGGTCATGCATGCGGATGAATGGTGAGGTGGCACGCCAGCATGTGTGATTTGATTGAATTGCTTGAAATTCGGTGCATGAGATACAAGCATGGTGATGAAGCAAGGCGTAGTGTACAGATTGAGTGGATTGGTGGTGCATTGCATGGAAGACATTAGCAGTTTCTGCAGGTGCTTGCAACATTGTTCCAAAGTACAGATTATGATAGTGATGGGAACAGATACAGAATTAACAGGTCCCAGCTGAGGGTTGTAAATAGGTCCCAGCTAAAGGTGGTAAATAGGTCCCAACTGAAGGTGGTAAATAGGTCCTAGATGAAGGTTGTGAATATCATGGTAAAGGTGTTGTGTGTGTGTGCATGTGTTTGGAAAGCAAAAGAAATTATGTCTTAGCTACAAGGGTTGAGTATTTCAACTCAACCTCTGCATCACTAGTTAGGCCATGTGGATCATCCTCTGACGTTGTATCAACTGGGGTCATACTATCCTCATTAAGAGTGCTAGAAGCACCATGTGTAGTAGCCAAGGAAACAATGAAGTCTTCCTTCTGTAATGGCTTCTTATACAACTTTAGCCTATTTCCATTTACCAAGAGTGAAAATCAGACCTCATCTATAGTTTGCAACTGAACTGCTCCATTTGGGAAAAATTGCATGATTTCGTATGGTCCAAGCCACCTAGATTGGAGCTTGCCCTTGAAGTCTTTATACCTGGAGTCATATAAAAGTGCCTAATCACCATCTACAAATGCTTTGTTCTTGATATGACTGTTATGCCATTGGACCCTCTATTTTTGTACAACTTCAATATGGTGGAGTGCCTCTAGCCTAATTTCATCCAGAGCATTAAGATGTTGAAGCCTATCTTGTTGTGCAGCTATCAAATCCATCCCAAGCTCAATAGTTGTCCTTAGTGTTTTATGTTCAAATTCAATTGGGAGGACTACTATTTTTCCATAAACCAATTCATATGGGGTAAACCCTATGGTGGTTTTCTAGGTGGTTCTATAGGCCCAAACAACCTCTGGCAACCCAGTAACCCAGTCTCACCTATGGATTTGTATTGTTTTGGTCAGCGTGTTTTCTAGTTCTTTGTTGGTTACCTCAACCTGTCCATTGGCTTGAGGATGATAAGGGGTAGACTTTTTATGCCTTATTTGATACTACTCCACTAACTTTATGATTAGATCATAGGTAAACTGAGGACCTTGATCTATTACTATTTCCCTTGGCACACCATATCTGGTGAAAATGTCCTCATATAAGAATTTAGCTACATTACCATCTCTTGCAAACTACAATGCTTTGACCCCAACCCATTTTGTAAGGTAATCAATACATACTAGAATATACTCCTTATTGTTGGAGGTTGGAGAAATAGGACCAACAAAGTCCATTCCCCACTTGTCAAAAGGAGCTAATGAGATTTGTGGTTGCAATGGCATTTCATCACTTTTAGTTGGTCTACCCATTCATTAACACCTATCACAACCTCTTGTATATTTGATAGCATCTTTGTGAAGTGTCAGCCAATAATACCCTATTGTCAAAATTTTGAAGGTTGTTCTTTTTGCTGTAAAGTGTCCCCCATATGGTTCATCATGACAAGCCTTCATGATATCAAACACTTCATCTTCTTTTATGCATCTTCTCATGATGTTGTCTGGTCCAATATATAAGAGAAAACCTGAAATCCAAGAGTAAGGAAAGCATTTGTCAACAAGTTGTCTCCTTTCTCTTGGTGAAAAATATCCTGGAACCTGCCTTGTAAACAAGTAATTTTCTATGTCTGCATTCCATGGTGTGTGTATAGTGAGAGCAAATAGATGTTCATCAAGAAAGGAATCATCAACCACACCATCTGAGGATTGAGTGGGCAATCTAGATAAAAAGTCAACAACCACATTAGCCTTACTAGGCTTGTCAACAATTGTGATATCAAATTCTTGAAATAACAATAACCATCTGACCATCCTGCCACCCACTATTGGTTTGTTCATTAGATATATGATGGTTGTGTGATCGGTATGAATGAATACTTTGTAGCAAGTTATGTAGTGTCTGAACTTGTTGACAGTATAAACAACTGCCAACATTTCTTTCTCTATTACTATGTAGTTTAGCTCAGCTCCTTGCACGTTTTACTAATGTAGTAAATTGCATATTCCTTGTTGCCTTCTTGCTAGCCTAAAACTGCCCCAATGGCAAAATCTGATGCATCGGTGTGGATATGAAAGGGCAGTTTCTAATTTGGACCTTGCAAGACTGGGGCCTATGTCAGGGCTACTTTCAATTTTTCAAAAGAATGCTGACATTCAAGTGTCCAAGCAAATTCAATATCCTTAGATAGAAGTGCAAACAAGGGAGCAACAATTTTGCTAAAATCTTGAATAAACCTTCTATAATAACCTACATGCCAAAGGAAACTTCTAACATCATTCAATTTTTGTGGAATAGGCAATGTAGAGATTATTTCTATCTTCTTTGGGTCAACTTGGATACCTGTAGATGAAATGAAATGTCCCAACACCACTCCTTCAGTCATCATCATAAAAAACTTTTCATTACTTAAGGACAAATTGTGCTCTGTGCATCTTTTCAAAACTTTTTCAAGATTCTGCAAAGCCTCATCAAATGCTTCACCATATGTGGTGAAGTCATCCATATAGATCTCCATGCTATCATGAGCAAAATAAAAAAATACTAAGGACTACCCTTTGAAAAGTAGCTGGAGTATTACATAGTCCAAATGGAAAAGCAGAGTATACATAGGTCCCCCAAGGACAGGTAAATGTGGTTTTATCTTGGTCTTTTGGAGCAATCTTTATATGATTATATCTGCTAAAACCATCAAGAAATGAGAAGTACTTCTTTCTTGCCAAAGAATCTAGGACTTGGTCAATAAAGGGCAATGGAAAGTGATCTTTTCTGGTGGCAGTGTTGAGCTCTCTGTAGTCAACACAAACTCTCCATTTTCCACCCTTTTTAGGAACTATCACCAATGGTGAAACCCATTCACTATCTAAAATGGGGTAAATAAAACCTGCATCTAGAAGTTTTTTGAAGCTCAGCCTTGACTATGTCCCTTAGAGCAGGGTTCATACATCTTTGTTGCCTGATAGGTCTAAAACCAACATCAATATAGATCTTGTGCATGCATAGATTTGGGTCAATGCCTTTCATTTCATTGTAATCCCATGCAAAAGTTGTTGAATTGAACTATAGGACATTTTGAAGGGATTGCTCCTATTCTTTAGTCAATGCATTATTGATAGTCAACATCTTTCCAGGCTGTATCTCTAATGGTTTAGTCATTGGTTGAATGGAAGACACATCAAGGCTAGGAAAGACTGGTAGATGCTATTGGGGTAGTAAGGCATGAAATAGTTGGGAGATTTCTTCTATGGAGCTGCTAGGTATTATACTACTTAGTGGATCATGCAGATAGGACATGCAATCTTGATATTGTGGGTGCCTCCCACAGTCATTTTGGATAATGTGTGCCAATAACTCATCTTCATCTTGGATATCCAACAAAGGGCTACGTTTAATGGTCATCAAGGTTTGCAAAGAATAACTGTCCTCTTCTTCTAGAGTAGGCCAAATAGTTTTCTCTAGTTCATGGTACGGTTGCGCTGGTTGATACAACACCAATTTCTTGGTAATGGTTCCATTAGATATAATCATGTTTCCCAACTGACAACCTATAAATGCATCAGCTATAGAAAGCCATGGTCTACCTAGGATAAGAGGGTAACCAACAAGATTGAATTTAGGTTGTAATACAATGAAATCAATAGGATATTCCTAGGAATCTAATGCAATGACTAAGTCCTCAAAGATACCTTCAGGTTTTACTATGGACCTATCAGCCAATTGCAGGACAACCTAAGTAGGTCTAAGATTGGTTAATTGCAACATTTGCATTATGTCCTTACTCATGACATTGATTGCTACACCCAAGTCTATTAAGGTATTCTTGATTAGCTCCATTTATCTTTACATCGACCACTGGACTTCGTAGATCAGTATACTTAGGAACAGTGATATTTCCCAACATGATGTCCACAAGGTTACCTAAGACATAGACTATTTTTGGGTCTACTCTTTTTCTCCCTGGTTTCTTTATATAGAGATCCCTGATTGTCTTAGTGTAGAAAGGAATATCTTTGATGGCCTGAATCAAGGGTATCTTTATGTTTATATCTTGCAACTGTCCTATAAGGCAATTGGTAGGATGTTCTAGTTGTTTTTGGATAACCAAGCACTCAGGGAAAGGAGGCTTAGGGTGTGATATAGATTGAGGTTTCTGAACTAGTTCAGGTTCCAAAGGTGATTCATCTAAGGCTTCCTCCATGGGTTCTCCATCCTGCAGTTCTATGATTTGGGAAGATGAAGGACCTGCAAGGTGTTTCCCTAATCTAAGGTGAACATTACTTACATCAAATCCATAGGTGGGGTACTGCATCACCTCATTAGTATAAGCCTATTGAATAGGCTTGTTGTTAGGGTTAGGTACAGGTTGGGCAGGAATTTGGGTAGGTCTAGGAGGTTGATTTGGAGGTGCTAGTAGAGGCATGATGGCTTGCTACTATGGCTGAGGTGGAAGCAAGGGTTGCTAATATTGGGAGTTTGGCTGCCATGGTTGGCCCTTGTTCCATTGAGGTTGCCATTGCTTTTGTTGAGTAGGCCATTGGGGTTTATAGGTAGGGCCTTGGAATGTCTGTTGAGGTCATTGTTGCTATTGGTTCCACCTTGCCTGTGGAGTAGACCATGGTGGGTTTTGCCAAGCATTTGGATTAGCAAGCCAGGGCTCATTATTCAAAGCAGAAATTTTTTTATTGGCAATAGGAAAAGATGAATTATAATTAAGTAGATCAGGGGGCATACCTTGCCTTTGCTACCAAGGTCTTCTTTGAGCAATAAAGAATAGTTTCCCATCATCACCTTCAAATGGTTGAATTTCTAGCCTTTCAATCTTCTCCTGCTGGATACTGGCTACCCTTTTGCATTTACAGTTGGCCTTCCTTTGTCTACAGCTTGAGCAGTATTTAGTGAGAATTGCATCTGCCTCTTCTTGTTTCTTTTTAATGTGGAGGGTGTCCAACTGTGTAGCCATATGGCTAATGATATCTTCTTTCATATTGGTCAGCAAGTTACTAATTTCCACTCGAGAAACTCCATTAACTGCCTTGCCTGCAATAGCTACTCTTTCTCCTCTAGGCTTTTTAGAAAAAGTCCTGGAGTAGTTCCTGCAAGCTATACAAATATCTTCAAAGGGTAATTGGGAGATATCCCCTATTCCAATGAGATTTAGGGCATCCATGCAATGATCATTGACCCCTCTTGAAAAGACCAACTTCAATGATTCTTTAGATAACTTATTCTGAGGCTTTTTCTTCAAGGCAAATTGGAATCTTTCCACATAGTCTTCTAATGGCTCCTCCTCCTTTTGTGAAATCCTAAAGATGTCATCTCTCCTCCTATCATGTCCTCTATAGTAGTCTTTGTATTTTGTTAGGAACTTTGTCTTCATGGTATCCCAGTCTAGAATGGCATCTTTCTCTAGTCCCATAAACCACCTTAAACTAGCATCTTTTAGGGTAGCAAGGAACAACTTGAGTCTATAAGGATCAGTGGTATAATCATAAATCCTACACAGAATATCAAACTCGAATAGGAAAGTGTCAGGATCTTCAGTCACCAAACCATAGAAAATAGGCAATGCAGATGGTGGTATATATTTCAGGGTAGCTGCCCGTGCTAGGTCTGGTATAGGGAATTCAAATGTAGCTTGTCTTGGAGGATCCTCTACTGCTTTTGCCATTGTTCTAAAAGTTCCCTCTATGGTAGTAGAGGAAGCTGATGGAGATGTAGGGGGTGTTGATGAAGATGTAAAAGGAAACTCTCCTTCAGCACCTCCTATTGTGTAGTTGTTGAAATCAGCCGTACTCTCATTGTTCTGAGAAGTTGATAGAAGGAATCTACCTCGAATATCTCTCTTCCTCCGCATATAGTATTTTGAGCTTTATGTTTTAGAGGCCTTGCACAATGTTAATAGAATGCCTGGTGTTTCCTGAAAGGTGTTTTGACTAACTCTAATGCTAGAATAAAAAAAATAAACTATGAAAACATGTAAAAACAAAATGACCCTAAGAAGCTAGCACCATCCCCAGCAATGGTGCCAAAAATGTAAATAAAAACTAATGTGTTGTAGACTTAACTAATTTAGGGGAAACCTCTCTGAACAATCCACTCTATCACTATGCATTCCTACATTGAATTATCGACCAAGGAGCGTAAGATTATGATGGTACTTGCAAAGTATATGCCTTCAGGGCTCATATGGTTCCTAAATCATTCTATCTTAACTTTAAACAAACAAATCTACCTTGCTGGAATTGATAGAATTACAAAACAGTGAAAATGGCTATGAATCCTAGTTGCTACGGGTTCCTACAACAAGGTCTGTAAATAACTATTACAACAAGGAAACTATAGAATTAACTTAATGAATTGACAAGAATGAAATGACTAACTACTAAACTCTAGAGGATTTGTTCATGAACTATATCTATTTGATCAAAATATAATACTAACTTGAATTCAAATTATGATTAATAGAAAACTAATAAACCAACATTAACTGAAATGAAATAAACAAGGAGAGAATTAGTACCTTGAGTGGCCAGCTCAAGAGACTGTCTTCCTTAACTGAAACCAAATCTAATCCAGATTCTATGTATCTTTGTAACACATATCAAAGCTTAACATATTCCATGCACATAATCAACTCATAACAAATTGTTCAACAATGAAATCTTTTCTATCATATCCAAATTGTATTCCATAAAGGTAACATGCTTGAATCTTTACACATAGAAAAGGAAATGACAACTGAACTTCTAACAACTTGACTCTACTACCTTATATATCTCATCTTCCCCTTACTATACAAAAAAGGAGAGAGAGCCTTATTTATTAATTAACTAACTCTAATCCTTTATTGCGCCTAGATACTAGGTCGTGGAGTCAAGATCACATTCTTATTCTAACTGACTATAAGAAGAATTCAAATCAAATTAGAAGTATGATACATGAATAATGTCCATAATCATATTTGAAACAAACCTACTCCTTAATTTATTACTATCCATGATGCTCCATAATTATCTTCAGTTGTCTCTGCATTCTTAGTGTTGAAACTCACACTTCTATTAACTCCTTTGTCTACAACCTGCTACAAATGCTCGATCTCATCATGACACGCCCAATTCTACACATAGAATTAGTTCCCAAAGCATATACCACAAGCATTCTCCATGACTAACCATAAAAACATCTTATTTATACTTTTATACATATCTATATCTAATTCATTCAGTAGATAATATGATCATCACATTCCATATTAATATTATAAGTTCAGGTCTTAGAAGTATAAAGAAGGTCAACATATCATAGTGCAAACATGGATAAATGTCTTAAAGGATGCTATGAAAGAAGTCTTTGAAGTATAAAAAGTAGCATAAAAGAGACTAATTCTGTAGCCCATCAACTACCAAGTGGAGGAGCATGTGGAGAGCTAGAAGACAAGATGATCAAGCAAAGAAATGGTGCAATATAGTCCTCATGGGACATGAGTCTTTTCTTTTGTCCGGGTGTATGGTGCAGGAGCACCTAGTCAGTTTAGTCAAGTTGATGTAAATATGATAGTCAAGTTTGTAAATAAGGTCTTTTTGATAAATTGAGGTGTGTCAAGTCATTTGTTAAGTAAATAAGGTCCTCATAGGCCATAGTTGGTGTCTTAAGTCATTTAGAGGGTTCATTCTTGTAAATGTTGCAATGTTATCAAATGATGTAAAATGTGGTCAAAGTAAAAATGCAACAAAGCACAGATTAGGAAGTTGAAAGGTCATTTTTGTTAAGGGAAGTTTAAGAGTTAGCTTGAGTCATTTGTTTTGGTGGGAAAAGGCATGAAGAAACCTTAAAAAAAATTGGAGGCAAGGGGGTTATTGAGGAGTGAAATCAATAAGAAAACTCTGTTTTAACTGCATATGTCTCTATTCTTTTGCATGGTATGGCCTTGTATGGATTGTGGGTGATCTCTCATGTATTGGAATTGATGAATCTTTGAATCCTCTTTCATTTTCATTTTGTTTCATTGATTTTCATTAAGTATTATGAAATTTATGGTTGTTGTAATGACTACAATTTCTAGATTTTTTGGGTCACAGTCATGTTGCAGCAAATAGTATGGATTTGTATGGATGTTTTATGATCTAAAAGTGATATTTTTGGATAGAGGAATGAACCTACTTTCATTTGCAATTGATTGGGTTTGATTTCATGGATTTTTGAGCATTTTATAGCTAATTTACTAGAAATTGTCCTAGTTGTATTTTCTAAGTTTTTGGCACGAAAAGGTTGGCTAAGAGTGTGAGTTTGCATAAGAAACATTGGTAAGGGACTTGTGAAGGTTTGGATAGCATAGGAAGACATATTCCAACATGTTTGAGGTATTGGGAAGGTCTGAAGGTGAGTGGAAGGTATATTTTCAATAAACCCTCGTTGTATGCAAGCCTAAATAGGCCAAAAATGAGATTTTGGGGCTAGGTGAAATTGTCAGTGTTCCTAGTGATAAAAGCTATGGATTTTGCCTATTGGATACCTATTGAGAGTGTTTAAATTGATAGGAAAATTTGGGAACGTGTATTTCTTGTAGTTGCTTTGGAAAAAAGGGTTAATTGGGCCTAGTTGCAAACAGGGATGATCAATTTTAGATTGAGACGTTTCAAAACAACCCTATCTCCTTTCTTGATATGTTGAAGAACTTCATAATAGGTATCTAAAAATCTATTTCTCTTGTGGGTTTCAGGTCTCTATTGAGAGTTATGTTTAAAAAACCACTAAAATAGGGCTACAAGGAGTTAGGGGTAGTTGTGAAGGAACCCATGAAATTTGAAGCCCAAAACTTGATTTGTTTGTTTTGTTGAGTTGGTTGTTGTCCTGCTACCTTGCTTGACATAAAAAATGTCTTTTACTTTCAAGAAAATTTGCATCTCATCATGCTATAGTTTCCATTACAGCAACATGGCACTCCCAGTTTATTTGTGTATGTCTTTGAAGAAAAACAACTAAGAAAACTCCATGCATTGGTTCCTTTGTTCAAACTCTGCATTTAATGTCTTGGGCACCTGTTATGTATGCACCCTATCACTTTGTTCCTTCTTTTAAAACTCCATTTAGCAGGTGACTTGTTCAAAACAATCATGACTGTCAATATTATATCATTATTGAGGAAAAGACTTGTGAAGGCTCATTTTGTTAGTTAAGAGACTAAAATCATAGGACAATGGGCTAAAAATATTAATAGTAATCATAGGCAGGAGCAGGTGAAAGCTAGGACATAGTTTACTTGGAAGTCACTAAAGATCATCATTCTCAGACTGCACCAATTTAGTTTTATTAGACCTTAGTGCACAGGAAAAGAGAAAAAGGTTGTCATTCTATGTAACCTCTTTTGGCCATATTATGGAACTGTGAAGTTTTTCTTTATTGAAGGAAATAAATAGTAAGGTGTTCATGTATCTCTACTATGCGTTTAGACTTTGCCATACTATGGAATACCTCAATATATATGAATCATGGTACTTACATATGTTGTTACTATTGAATTCCTCATCATGCCTTTTGACTAATCTGTACATCTATGATAGTTAAAGTTGAGATATACCCATGGTTTCTATTTGTGACAGTCACAAAATGACAAGATTTGCTATTCATATTAGTCTCCCCTTTTATCTTTTCTATGACTGTCAGGATTTGTATCTCATTATCAATGTGTATATGTTGCACTTTTAATATGCATATTGCTATTCCTTCTATTTGATAGTTATTTGTCTATACTTGTACTGTCACAGTCATGTTCTTATGACTACCCCTTGCCTTGCCATAATAGTGACTATCATGCTACCTCAAAGTGACTATTCTACCCTTTTTTTCATTCTCATGCATGTTGTGTGGTGTGATGTGCTTGTCCTCAGTAATTCCTATCACTATTTCTTAGACCCTTACTAACTGTGATAGTCCTACCAAGATGAATAGATTGCTTTTGAATAACCTTCTGTTGTTCCTGTAGACCTATCCCTCTTTATGAATAACAAAAGTGCTGCCATTATGCATTGTATACTGAAGTAGGGTCATGAACATAAGATCAATGATCCATATGATAGATTTGATAATAGGTAAGAATCAAAATTCTTTGTTTTGAGTAACTCATGACAGCCTATAGTTCTTTTTCTTTATCTGCAAGACAAATGGCTGCTTGATAGTGCCTCTATTGGGTGCACCATTTGGACATTATTCATTCCAATAGCCAAACACTCACCAGCAATTTTCCACCTCATTCACAACAAAAGTGGTAAATATTTGTTCTATTTTTACTGTCCAAACTAGGTTTGACTTTTGGAGTAGATGATATTCAGGAGGAGTCATTTGAGATAGCCATCCATATGACTAGACTATCTTTTGGTGGGTTCCTTACATATCTTGGTTGATGATTGCTTCAGTATAATAGGCTACTTTACTTTCATGAAATAGTCTCTTTGCAACTTCAACTGCTTCTATCTAATATCCCTTGTAGAACCTTCCTATGTACTCCTTTGAACTTAGAAAATCATTGAAGAATATAACCCATTTGACAAACTTTAGAGACCCGACAAGCTATTTCTGATGATTGATTCTAACTCCTTCCATTCATGCTTCTTACATATGTATCTAACTTGTAGCTTTCTAGTCCTCATGGACTGCTTTTAGGCTGTCTTCTTATGACCAGACATGACTGTCCCTTTGTGATGATTAAAGGCTGCTATCCTCAGTGACTGATCTACATGAACCTATACCTGTACAATCAATAAACAAGTTAGATAAAACACAGAGGTTGAAGCCCCTCTCATGATGTCTATCTGCTTCTGATGTTTGTTTCTCTTTTCCATCTTGTTGATTAGATGTAAGATAGAAAGTACATTTTGAATTTATTGCATATAGAATTAGAAATAAAACCCTGAGCTCTAACCTTCTCTTCATTTTCCTTTTGTAGATCTTCCTGGAGATATCATCGAGACCAACTGAAAATGATGCAGATGTCAATGGGATTCATCATTCAGGAAATGATGGGTCCCTCTCCTCTTTTATATGCTTCCTTTTATTTCATATGTACTTGTTATTGTGCATTACATCATATACAATTATTCCCATGGCTTGTGTGGGATCATACAAACACTCTCCTTTATGAATACAAATAGTTATTTCATGCAATGACTTCTATATTACTTCTCTTTTTTTGTAAATCAATTGCATAAAGATAAACTAAACATTATTGCATGGTATAGGTGTTTATAATCATGATTTAGACTTAGCAAGATTTCATGTACCTTTTGAAATGTCTCAAACTGTAATGAATGAAATATGACAAAAACTACAATAAAATCTACAATGCATAGATTAGCTCTAGTTCCTCCTGTTAGTCCTAGGATATCTCTTGCCCTGCTGGAGTATCCTTTCATGTTATTTGGCTCATGTAGCAGCTCTAATTGAGCTGCTACATGATCTTGGTAACATGATCATTGAAATTTTCATCCATCAAGACAGTAGGTCTTTTAGGCTGGCTTGTGAACTTCAATTTTCTTATCCCTTTCTCTTGAACCTCTCTACTTCAAAGCAACAAAGATAACTGTTGTTATAGCCTAACCCAATTGGGCTGGAAAGCACAATTAGGTAATATTTTTGGCAACCTCTACGCCAATTTTGCCTGCTAAAACTCTCATGGCCAGTTGCCTAGTATATCCATTGGGCAATAGAGTCTTTTCTTAGCCTCTTAACTTAGAAAACATATTGAAGCTCAACTGCTAGAAAAACAACAACATCAAAACAAACTAAAAGCAAAACAATGCTGGCTCCAAATAGGACCGACGAAATATGCATCTGCACTTTTTGGAAAACAAAAATTGAAATGAAACTATTGTGCAACCAACACTTATTAACTAAAAAAACTATTCTACTATAATACATTTGTAAAATTTTTCTTCTCAGAAATAGTGTTTGAGGTGAATGCCATTAACTAGAATTAGTAACACCTCTCCTTCCATATTGGCCAACTAAAAAGCATTATGTTGTTTGCATTCAACAATCATGAATGGGCTTGTCCACATAGCATCAAACTTGATGTGCTTACATTGTTTGCTTTTTAACTCATCCCACTTGAGGACAATGTCCCCCTCCTTGAAAAATGTGAATGTTCCCTCTTGTCAAATGTCCTCTTCATTTGCATCTGGTACATCTCCAATTGATGTGCTGTTTGTCTCCTTGTCTCTTCCAGCTCCAATAACTCAGCCAACCGTACCTCCATAGGACCTTCCTCCATGAATTCAAGTTCTTTCATGAGGCTTAGAGCTGGTAGCTTAGTTGAAATATGTAGCCTATCTTCACTTCCATCAACAAACATAAATGGAGACTAACCTATTGACCTTTTAGGAGTCAATCTATCAGCCTATAAGGCTGATTTCAACTTTGAATGCCAGGTCCTCTCATTATCTTCTATTATCCTTTTGGTAATCCTGATGAGGTTTTTATTAGTGGATTTAGCATGTCCATTCCCCTGAGGGTAGTAGTTTGAAGAAGTACTCAAGTAAACACCATGTTTAATGGACCAATCAATTATTTTCATGCCAACAAAAGCCAAGGCATTATTTGAAATGATAGAATCTGGTACACCAAACCTGGCTACTAAGTCTTCATAGAAATTTAATACAACACTTTCATTAGCTTCTTTCAAAGCTACTACCTTAGTCCACTTGGTAAAATAATCTATGGTTGTTAATATCCACTTGTGGCTAGAACTTGATGGTGGGTTAATGGCTCCAATGAAATCAAGGCCCCACTTGGTAAAAGGTTGCCAACTTCTATTTGCTTCCAAATACAAAACATTTCACACTTTCTTACCCATGTATGCACATATTTAAAAAGAAATGGCCAATAGTATCCAACCTTCATTATCTTTAGGGTAGTTGTTTGGGCTGCAAAGTGACCACCAGTTGGTCCATCATGGAACTCATGCAAAACTCTTTCAATCTGGTTTGATTCAATGCATCTTAAGAGTACTCCATTGTAGTCCTTTCTAAATAAGATATCATTCAAAATAATATATGGAATGGCATGAAGCCTGGAAGACCTTTGTTTTGCAGCATTTGGCCATACTGGGCACTCCCTGGTTTGTAAATAATGTATGAGATCATGTGTCCAGCTAGTGTTATTAGCTTGAACAATAGGTACAATAGCATTATTAGTCATTAAAACAACATCTTTTGGCACTTCTAAGTCATTTTATGCCCCTTCAAATAGCTATTCACATAGTCCTTTACCTCTGACTAGCTTAGTAACTTTGATATCAACATCATACTTCATCACCTTGGTAACCCAGCTAGCTCTTTTATCTCCCAAATCTTTGCTTAACAGGAATTCTTTTACACATGGAAGGGCAACCATCAGCTGAATTTTATTATTAGAGAGCATGTGCCTAAACTTTTTAAGGCTCCTAATAATTGCAAGTACATGCTTTTCAACAAATGAGTACCTTTGTTTGTAGCCCTCTAATCCTTGGTTGAAAAAGGCAATTGGTTGCTCTTGGCCCTCCTTGTTTTGCTGAGTCAACATAGTAGAGATAGTATCAGTTCCTCCATAGGCATAAAGTATGAAATATTTTAAGAAATCCAGGTTTATTAATGTTGGTGTTGTTGCTATCGATGCTTTGATGTCTTCAAAGCTATTCTTTCCTTCTTTAGTGCAACTGAAACCAATATTCTTTTTCAATATGGCTGTTAGAGGCTTCAATAAACCTACAATATTTGGAATAAACCATCTAAAAAAATTGATTCTTCCCAAGAAAATTTGTAGTCCCTTTTTATAGGCTGGTAAGGGTAGGGCTGAAATAACACTTACTCTTTCTCGATCAATTATAATCCCATATTTAGAAACAATATGACCCAGTAGCTTAGCTTCATAAACAACAAAGATACACTTTTTTTGATTGAGAGAGATACCATACTCCTTGCATCTTTCAAAGACCTGTCTAAGATGGGAAAAGTGATCTTTTGCATCCCTTGATAAAACAATAATATCATCTACATAAACCAATACAAACTTGTCCATGATGCCCTGAAATGCCATATCCACGGCTCTCTAAAAGGTTGCTCCAGCATTTGACAACCCAAATGGCATCCTCTGATAAGCCATAGTTCCCCATTTGGTTGTGAATGATGTTTTATATTGATCTTCCTCAACCAAAATTTGGTTATAGCCTGAAAAACCATCCAACAAAGAAAATCTTTCAAAACCTGATACAACCTGCAAAATCTGCTCCATGTAGAGGGCAGCAGATAATGATCTTTCAATGATGCCCTGTTCAAGTCTCTAAAATCAATACACAACCTTGTTTCACCATTTTTCTTTCTCACAGGAACCAAATTAGACACCCAGGAAGTGTGTTTGATGGGAAAAATAATACTTTTCTGAATTAGCTTGTTAAGCTCTATTTTCGTCAAAATTTCCAGCTTGTGTTTAAGATGCATTTGCTTCTACCTCACTGGTTTTGCACCTAGTTCTAGCTCTATGGTATGCTGAGCTAGCTCAAGGTTAAAACCTTTGAGGTCTTTGTACTCCTAGGCAAAAATATCATCAAATTCTTGACACAACAATAGAAATGAATGTTTATCTTCTGTTGTACACAACTTTCCTAACTTGAGAAGCTTGGATTTGAAAATCTCAACTGATTCATAGTGCTCCTCCCTAATCAGTATGTTGGCTTTTTCTTTTCTCAGCTGGTCATCTGAATTAAAAATTAACTCCAAAGTAACAAGACCCTTTTGTAGCTTGTTGGTCCTAAGTTGTACAATATGGTCTTCAAACTATTACTGTAATTTTTGTTGATGTCCAGCTGAAAACTCAGCTTCTTTAATGAGAAAGTTTGCAATTTGGTCATCACTCTCGAACACCTGCCAATGGATGTTATCTGGGATTGATGGTCTCACAACTACCTTTACATATTGTTGTTGCTCAACATTTCTGATTTCTTTTGGCATAACAAACTCAACTCCCATGGCTGCCAGCTTATTAGCCTATTTATTTTGATTCCTAGGCATGAACATTAGGTTAAATCCATTAAAATCTTTAATTAAATCCCATATTTTGTGCTTATATGACTTTAATAAATCATTTTTTGTGACATTTATTTTCCTTACTTGATTTGCAACTAACTCACTATCACCAAATACCTACAAGACTTGATATTATTTTTCATGACCCATTCCAATCCATGAATGAGTACCTCATATTCTGTTGTGTTGTTAGTACAGTTGAATGCAAAAATGAATGTTGCATAATATTTCTCATTTTTAGGTGAAATGAGCATAGCTCCACCACTTGCACCAACTTTGCTTCTTGCACCATCAAAGTACAACTGCCATAAATCATTACCTTGTTGTCCCTCTTGTTGTTCCTACTGATTTTCTCCTTTCATAAGGTTAGGAACAAGTTGATTCTTCTCATGGATCATATACATTCCTAACCTAACTTCTTCCATCTGGTTGTAAGGGTCATCTTCATGATTTTCAGATGCCCATTCATCTAAAAATAGATTTGCAATGTTCTCAATTGGAGAGTTACTTTCATGAACAATAGGCTGTTCCTCTTTATGATAGGTTAAATTGGCATTGACAACACTAGGAACATAGGGCTCAATGTGGTCTTTGGCCATGAGTTCAGATTTTATAGTTACTCTTGTACTATACCTCATCCTAAAACACATATGTGACCAATCAGCTGACAAATAACCTCCTAACTTTGCTGTAAAATCCCTTGAAAGGCATAAGGTAAAATATGGGGGTAGATCTATAAGATATATATCTTGCGAGATTACAAAAATTGGGCAAACATGCAAGGTAAGATCCAGGTTTTTGATTGCTCCAAGGGTATTGATGGATGAACCATCTAACTGTGCTACAACTTTGGACATTGGTTTATAAATCAGTCCCAACTTATCTACTATCTATTTTGGCATGACTGAAGTAGTAGCAGCTGAATCAATCATGCAATTATGCACAAGGTTTTTACCAATTATTAGAGACACATAAAATAGTGTTGGTTTGACATCAGTGGTTTGTTGTTCTTTCTAAATTGGTGGGTCATTTGCAAGCACTACTGGTTGGTCTCTTAGATGGTCTTGATTGGTCTCATTGGTCAAAGAGACATTAGATAAGGCCTTTTCCAGCAAATCTTTTTGGCCTAGAAGAGGTAATGAATCCCACATAGACATGCTTACATTTGTTTTTTCATATAGTCTATAATATTGAAAGAAAATGAACTAACCTTTGATTGTCCTCTTGAAACAACAATATCTACTTGTTGTTCTACTTGTTGTGGCTACCCTCTAGGCTGATCCCTATTTAGAACAGGCTATCCTCTTGGCCAAACATGAACATTTGATTGCTGTGATGGACCAACAACACCTTGCTGGCTTGTTTGAGCTTGATTTTGGCCTCTTCCAGCTTGTTGTCCTATATCAACAACTCTCTTTTTGGCTCTTGTGTTCGCTGCTATGGACTGGGCTGATTGGTTTTGCCCCTGTGTATGATTAACCCCACAAAACTCTTCACCTTGCTAATTCATGAATGTTGTATGAGGCTTCTCCTATTCAGGATAAGAAACTTGGTGTTCTAAGTTTTCTTGTACTGTATTTTACTGGACAACAACATTATTTTACACCATTAATGGTACAGGAGCACCTTGAAAATCATGTTTTTTATTGTAATAAGGTTTGTTTGACCAATGCATTTTCATTTCTGTTTGTAAGTTCCAAGTGACTTAGGTCACATTTGTCAAATTGTTAATCTCAAGACGGTTGGTCTCCCAACCACTTGGAATCAGTTGGTTTTTCTCCCAGCCGCTTGGAATCAGTTGGTTTTTCTCAAGGCGAGTTTATAAACCTAGAGGAATGGACCAAATGATCAGATATTATAATCAGATCGAAGAATAAGTGTGATTGAGTGTGATTGTGTGAAGGAGAAATAAAAAGTTTCTATTCCGTCAATTTGTTTTCTATTTTCCTATAACTGCAAATTGCTTAACTATAGATTTTTGTTCTTTCTGTTGTTGCGATATGTCAATGTGAAGCATTCCAATGGTGAGATTTCTGTTGAAATCAGTGGAATGGCTTCATTGTATAAATATCTACTTTTGTTTTTAGTTTTGTTTCATGGTTTGGTGGCGCAGGGAATCCAGACAGTGCGTGTCGCATAGTAGGTTGACCTAGCTTCTCCATGTGCTAGGGTTCGCGAGAGGGTAAACTGTGTATCAGTGTATCAGTGTAGCAAAACCTAAGGTGGCCGATAGTAACTATCTCACCGATGAGAGAAGATCATAGTTGACATCAGAGCGTTCAGCGTATCGGTAGCTCTGACATAAGAAGATCATAGTTGACATGAGAGCGTTCAGCGTATCGGTAGCTCTGACATAAGTCCCACTGACGGAGTAAGTCTCGCCGAGGGTGTTGGTTCATCGGTACAATGGCCAAAGGTTTCAAGTGCTCGCCAATGGATTGAGTTTCATCGAGGCAAATGCCATTGGCATATTGGGAGAACAAACAAGGAGTTCACCAACGAAGGAAGTCACATTGATAGTTGGAGCTTATCAGCGCATCGGAAGAGGAGTAAAAGATCTCACCGACGAAGTAAGTCTCACTGATGATGAGGAGTTGAGCTATTGGCATAAGATGGATCCACGATGAGACTTGAGAAAGTCATACCGATCATTTTTGTCTGACTGATCGAGATGTATTGATGGTTGTTTTGTTAAGTCTTGCCGACTATGGGGAATTAGGGCCCGTTCTGCAGTTTCAGTTGTGTGCTCCCAATCAATTAAGGCCTTGTTTATCATGCCATTTGAGCAAATTGATTGGTTGCACGTGGTTGGTTACATGGGTAACACCAATCGTACTCCTGTGCCATATTATTTTGCACTGGAACTAACTCTCTAGATGAGCTGGAAGCATGCTGATTATAGGGATGATAAGGCCTTGTGTTTAAATTCCTTCTTTGGCCTTGGTTTTTAGCTTGATAAGGAGGTCTATTTTGCTGGTTATTTTGTTACTAGTTCTAATATCAGGGCTGATATGGTCTATAAACCTAATTCTATTTCTTTTCTATGTTCACTAATTTATTTCTAAAAGTTTGTAACAACCCCTTGATTTCCTGCAGCTCCTGGGATGGGGCTGGGACAACATTTGTTTGTGCAGTAACTTGATAATTTAGAGCTGGTACAATAGGTACAAAAGTAATAGGTGGGATTTGCAATGGGAGAGGTGGCTACACCTTTGGAAAAATAGGCATAGGTGGTCTTGGGGCTATCTTACCAACCTGAATTAGGCTATTTTCAACTCTTATGGCTAGATCATAAACATTTGGTAACGTTGTTCCACCCATTGATTGAATCATTACAACAATATCACTATTTAAATCTCTAAGAAAGTACTTAAATGCATGATTGGTAGTAGGCCTTACCACTATTGGTATCTGGTCCCAAGTCCTTTGAAAATGAAAGTTAAAATCTGCCATATGGTCCTATGGAACTCTCTTTATTGTACTTAGTTGTTCAACCAATGACAGGTTATCTGACTTGTCTTCAAATTACTTATTCAGTGCTTCACCTAACATATCCCATGATGTAATTGATCCTACAATCAATCCTCTAAACCACTGAAGTGCTTTACCTTTCAGAGATTCAGCTAAAAGACTCACTGCAACATTCTCCTGGGTAATATGATGGATTGAACATAATATAGCCACATCCTTGATATGCTCAACTGGAGTAGTTTGATCTTCACTGGTGAACAAAGGTAAGCCTCTCAAGGTTGCCACCAGAATATCATCATGTGCTGCAAGCACAAATGGGTTGCCAGCATTGAATGTGACAAAAGGCAATTGTCTTGCCATTGATGGGGGTTGAGGAGTTTGTATTTGAAGATTTATTACTAGATTTCTTTAATTAAACTCTGTAGTCCTAAGATTTGGAGGAGTAGATCTAGTTCTCCCTATTAGACTGGGTGCTCTTGTTGCTATTCTACCTCTTCTTCTTGGGGGTGACAGTTGTAGATACTCAAATGGAGTTAAACTTCTGCTCGTTTGGATCCTTCTCATGTGCTATATTCATTGGATCTACAAAAAAATAGAAGATAGAGTCACCAAGTATGCTATTTTTACCTCAAAAAGGATGAAAATCTGTTGTGCATACCAAAACAACAAAGAAAATTGTGTTTAAGTGGCCTAAAACTCTGTTCGGAGTCCCACCGGGCATACCAAAAACTATTGTCACGAAGGATTGCATCTTGAATGCTAAGCCTTTAAAAGCTTGGTAATCCCGTGCAACATGGGAACATTCTCAGACTATGGGTTTGTCTATGATGAGAATGAACCTTTGGAAGAGATGGCTCCCTTTAAATGCCCCTTAGATTTGATTTATTTCATGGAAAAGAGATAGAGAGATGATTAAATAAACTGAACTGAAACTTATTCTAAGGGGTGATGCACCAATGATTGAATATCCTAACTTGCAATTCAATTCACAGCTATCGTCAATACATCTATTCATACAACTCAAACCGAACAATCTTTACCACAAATATGCTTCACAAAAAGGCATGAAATGACTTGCACAATCTGTAACCTATACTAAAATTACACTTTTGCATACTTGCATTCAATAAACGAGACAAAAAACTTAAAGGTTTTGATTCAAAATGAAATAAATCTTTATCAAATCATTCAAAAGATAGCAAGACACTTGAACCTGAATAGAACACATAATGTTATTGATAATAGAAGGAAAACTCTACAAAATAACAAAGAAACTATTGAAAATAAACCACTACTACTGCATAAAACCTTTAAAAACTAAGTTTCAAGACTGAATCTCTCTCTTTGCAATGTGTAAAAGCAAGGGAAAAAGAAAGAACTAAGAAAAAAACATGAGCCTTTTTTCTCTATAATACAAAAATATGTCTCAAAAATGCAAAGGGGAGTCAACTCTTGTCCAACTACACTCTAAATGATTCATAAATAACCTGAAAAAACAACTCCAAGTTGTTGGGCGAGCAAGAGAGAAAAGCCTAAAAATTAGGGCCCATAATTGCTCCAAGATGATAAAAAATAGCTCAGAATTCCTCCCAAGATGTTTGACCAAAAACTTGCCAAAAATAGGCCTGTTTGACTCCATGTCAAAAATAGAAAAAGATACTCCCTTTGCATGAGTTTGCAAGCTTGGTTCAACTCCTTTCTCTTTCTTGCATGATTTGAGGGCAAAAATAATCTATTTCAACAAATATTAAAGGCAATCAATGTGACTTACCTTAATAGGTGTTATGTGAATGTATATTCTTCTTCTAGGCTTTATATAACAAATATTAAGGCAATTTATAAAAATATTGCACTTAATAAGTGTTGGGATAAATTGTTTTGTCTTCTACTCATACAAAAAATAAAAAAAAAGGGGTTACATAATTGCAAATTGACTTCCATCCCTTTACAAAATCTTACAATGCTGTTAATAATACTTTTCTGCCTCTTTTACTTCTAAAAATCCCTTACACACACTCAGATTGACCTAAATCAAAAGGAAATCTAAAAAAACCCATCTTAACCCCTTCTTTCTTCACACCTTTGCTATAATTTGCTTTTGATTGTTTTAAGACTTAAAAATGAATCATCAAAGAACACAAAAAAAACCATCATCCCTTATAACTCCCAAAGTGCCCCTCTACCTTAGGCATCATGACTTAAGGACTTGACCACAACCTCCTTTTGTTTGTAATGATTTTTCTTAAAATCTAAAGTAAAAAAGAGACCCCACAAACTCACAACTAGGGCTTGATTATGCATCAAAACACTTCTTGAACCCTAAAAACTTGTCATTTTGTTTCCTATCTTTTTACTACTTCTCTATGCACTACCATGCTACTATTGAGAGTTTGAAGAGCTCTTGTTGAAGGTTTTCTAAAGGTTTTCTTTTGTTGCTTCAAGGTAAGTTTTTTTTCTTCTATGCATCCTCTATGAGTATAAGAAAAAAGAACTTATGGTTTTCTACTCCTTTTTTAGAACAAAAGTGATAAAGCTTATTTCCTTATGAGATCTATACCTTCCACACTCTGCAATGGAGACAACTTTGTAGCTTTTGTTGTTTCTTTCTTTGATGAACACTTATGATGACATGTTGCTCTTTTAGCCATTACTGTGTATGCAACACAAGAAGAAAACTACTCTTTCTCATGAAAATATTAGAATGCTCTGGCAAAGATGTAATATGGGTTTTATTCTTCGAACCTTTACCTATGACTTCACACTCTGTTCATGGTGATGCATATTATTGCTCTTGTTTATCTGTCATGAAAAACTAGAAATTTGCCTTTATTCCTATACTGTATTTTGCTCTTCCTATACACTAGGGTTTCCTTGTGTTGGAGTTTCATGAGAAATGTCTTTTACTTTCAGGAAAATCTGTATCTCATCATGCTATAGTCTCCATGACAACAGCATGGCACTCCTAGTATATCTATGTATGTCTTTGAAGAAAAACAACTGAGAAAACTCCTTGCATTGGTTCCTTTGTTCAAACTCTACTTTTAGTGTATTGGGCACCTGTTATGTATGCATCCTGTCACTTTGGTCTTTCTTTTGAAACTCCCTTTAGTAGGTGACCTGCTCAAAAAAGTCATGACTGTCAATATTATACTAGTCTTGAGGAAAGGACTTGTGAATGCTCATTTTGTTATTTAAGAGACTAAAATTATAGGACAATGGTCTGAAAATATTAACAGTAATCATAGGCAAGAGCTGGTGAAAGCTAGGACATAGTCTACTTGGAAGTCACTAAAGATCATCATTTTAAGATTACACCAGTTAAGTTTTATTAGACCTCAGTGCACAAGAAAAGAGAAAAAGGTTGCCATTCTCTGTAACCTCTTTTGGCCATATTATGGAACTGTGAAGTTTTGCTTTATTGAAGGAAAAAAACAACAAGGTGTTCATGAATCTCTGCTATGCCTTTAGACTCTGCCATACTATGGAATACCTCTATAGATATAAATCATGGCTCTTACATATGTTCTCCTTGTCATGCCTTTTGAATGCTATGTACATCTATGATAGTTAAAGCTAAGATATAATTGTGGTCTCTATTTGTGACAGTCACAAAATGACAAGATCTGCTCTTCATATTAGTCTCCCCTTTTATCTTTTCTATGACTATTGGGATCTGCATCTCATTATCAATGTGTATCTATTGCAATTTTAATGGAGAGGTAAAAGAATGTGTCCTATATATTGTTGTTCCTTCTATTTGACAGTTATTTGTCTATACTTGTACTATCATAGTCATGTTCTTATGACTGCTCCTTGCCTTGTGATAACAGTGACTATCATTCTGCCTCAAAGTGATTGTTTTACCCCTTTTTCATTCTCCTGTATGTTGTGTGGTGTGATGTGCTTGTCCCTAGTCATTCCTAACACTATTTCTCAGACCCTTACTAACTGTGATAGTCCTACTAAGATGAATAGATTGCTTTTGAATAACCTTCTGCTGTTGTTGTAGACCTATCCCTCTTTATGAACAACAAAAGTGCTGCCATTATGAATTGTATATTGAAGTTGGGCCACGAATAGAAGACCAATGATCCATATGATAGATTTGATAATAGTTAAGAATCAAAATTCTTTGTTTTCAGTAACTCTTGACAGTCTTATAGTTCTTTTACTTTATCTGCAAGATAAATGGCTTCTTGATAGTGCCTCTATTGGCTACACCCTCTGGATATTATTCATTCAAATAGCCAAACACTCACCAGTAATTTTACACCTCATTCACAACAAAAGTGTTAAATATTTGTTCTATTTTTACTGTCCAAATTGGGTTTGATTGCTAGAGTGGATGATATTTAGGAATCGTTTGAGACAGTCATCCATATGACTGTACTATCTTTTGGTGGGTTCCTTGAGTATCTTGATTGATGATTGCTTCAGTATGATAGGCTTCTCCACTTTCATGAGACAGTCTCTTTGCAACTTCAACTACTTCTATTTGATATCCCTTGTAGAACCTTCCTTTGTACTCCTTTGAACTTAGAAAGTCATTGAAGAATATAACCCATTTGACAAACTTTAGAGACCCTACAGGCTATTGCTAATGATTGATTCTAACTCCTTCCATTCATGCTTCTTACATATGTATCTGACTTGTATCTTTCTAGTCCTCATAGACTACTTCTAGGTTGTTAAAGGTTGTCTTCTTATGACCAGACATGACTCTCCCTTTGTGATGATTAAAGGATGCTATCCTCAGTGATTGATCTACATGAACTTGTACCTGCATAGTTAGCAAACAAGTTAGATAAAACATAGAGGCTGAAGCCCCTCCCTTAATTCGCCTAGTTTCTCTTTCTTGCTTCCTCTCATGATGTCTATCTTCTTCTGATGTTTGTTTCTCTTTTCCATCTTGTTGATAAGATGTAAGATAGCAAGTACATTTTGAATTTATTACATATAGAATTGGAAAGAAAACCCTGAGCTCTAACCTTCTCTTCATTTTCCTTTTGCAGATCTTCCTAGAGATATCATCGGGACCAGCTGAAAATGATGTAGATGTCAACAAGATTCATCATTCAGGCAATGATGGGTCAATCTCCTTTTTTATATGCTTCCTTTTGTTTCAGATGTACTTGTTATTGTGCATTGCATCATATACAATTACTCCCACGGCTTGTGTGGGATCATACAAACACGCTCCTTTATGAATACAAATAGTTATTTCATGCAATGGCTTGTATATTACTTCTCTTTTTTGTAAATCAATTGCATAAAGATAAACTAAACATTATTGCATGGTATAGGTGTTTATAATCATGATTTAGACTTAGCAAGATTTCATATACCTTTTGAAATGTCTTAAACTGCAATGAATGAACAATGACAACAACTACGACAAAATCTGCAATGCATAGATTAGCTCTAGTTCCTCCTTTCAGTCCTAGGATATCTCTTGCCCTGCTCGAGTATCCTTTCATGTTATCTAGCTCATGTAGTAGCTCTAATTGATCTACTACATGGTCTTGGTAACATGATCATTGAAATGGTCCTCTATCAGAACAGTAGGTCTTCTAGGCTGGCTTGTGAACTTCAATTTTCTTCTCCCTTTCTCTTGAACCTCTCTACTTGTTCAAAGCAACAAAGATAATTGTTGTTACATCCTAACTTAATTGGGCTAGAAAACATAAGTAGGTAACATTTTTGGTGACCTCTACAATAGTTTTACCTGCTAAAACTCTCATGGCCAGTTGCCTAGTACATTAGGCAATAGAGTCTTTTCTTGGCCTCTCAACTTAGAAAAAATATCGAAACCCAACTGCTAGAAAAACAATAGCAGCAAAATAATGCTGGCTCCAAACAGGACCAGCCAACTGTGCATGTGCACTTGGAAAACAAAAACTGAAATGAAACTACTATACAACCAACACTTATTAACTGAAAAAACTATTCTACTATAATACATTTGTAAAATTGTGATTCTCAGAAACAGTGTTTGAGGTGAATCCCATTAACTGGGATTGGTAACACCTCTCCTTCCATAGTGGCCACCTGAAAAGCATTATGTTGTTTGCATTCAGTAATCATGAATGGGCCAATCCACATAGCATCATACTTGTTGTGCTTACCTGGTCTACTTTTTAACTCATCCCACTTGAGGACAATGTCTCCCTCCTTGAAAAATCTGAATGTTGCCCTCTCGTCAAATTTCCTCCTCATTTGCATCTAGTACATCTCCAACTGTTGTGTTGTTTGTCTCCTTGTCTCTTCTAGCTCCAATAACTTAGCCACCTGTACCTCCATAGGACCTTCCTCCATGAATTCAAGTTCTTTCATGAGGCTTAGAGCTGGTATCTCAGTTGAAATAGGTAGCTTAGCTTCCCTTCCATAAACAAGCATAAATGGAGGTTGGCCTGTTGACCTCTTAGGAGTTAATCTATCAGCCCATAAGGTTGATTTCAACTTTGAATGCCAGGTCCTCTGATTGTCTTCTATTGTCCTTTTGATAATCTTGATGAGGTTTTTATTAGTGGATTCAACCTGCCCATTCCCCAGAGGATAGTAGTTTAAAGAAGTGCTTAACTAAACACCATGTTTAATGGCCTAGTTAGTTATTTTTATGCCAACAAAAGCCAAGGCATTATCTAAAATGATAGAATCTGGTACACCAAACTTGGCTACTAAGTCTTCATAGAAATTTAATACAACACTTTCATTAGCTTCTTTCAAAGCTACTGCCTTAGTCCACTTGGTAAAATAATCTGTGGTTATTAATATTCACTTGTGGCTAGAACTTGATGATGGGTTAATGGCTCTAATGAAATCAAGGTGCCACTTGGTAAAAGGTTGATCAACTGAGATGGGTCATAGTGGCAAGGCTGCCAACTTCTGTTTGCTTGCAAATACAACACATTTCACACAATTTCTTACCCATGTATGCGCATCTTTAAAAAGAGATGGCCAATAGTATCTAGCCTTCATTATCTTTAGGGTTGTTGTTCAGGCTACAAAGTGACCACCAGCTAGTCCATCATGGAACTCATGCAAAACTCTTTTGATCTGGTTTGATTCAATGCATCTTAAGAGTACTCCATTGAAGTCCTTTCTAAATAAGATATCATTCAAAATAATATATGGAATGGCTTGAAGCCTGTAATACCTTCTTTTTGTAGCATTTAGCCCTACTGGGTACTCCTCAGTCTGCAAATAATGTATCAAATCATGTGACCAACTAGTATTATTGGTTGGAACAATAGGTACAACAATATTATCAGCCATTAAAACATCTTTTGGCACTTCTAAGTCATTTTCTGCCCCATCAGCTAGCTTCTCACACAATCCTTTACCCCTTACCAACTTAGTAACTTTGATGTCAACATCATACTCCATCACCTTGGTAACCCAGCCACCTCTTTTATCTCCCAAATCTTTGCTTAACAGGAATTCTTTTACACTCGAATGGGAAACCATCAGCTGAATTTTATTATTAGAGAGCACGTGCCTAAACTTTTTAAGGCTCCTAATAACTACAAGTACATGCTTTTCAACAAATGAGTACCTTTGTTCATAGCCCTCTAATCCTTGGTTGAAAAAGGTAATTAGTTGCTCTTGGCCCTCCTTGTTTTGCTGAGTCAACATAGCAGAGATAGTATCAGTTCCTCCATAGGCATAAATTATGAAATCTTTTGAGAAATCTAGGTTTATCAATGTTGGTGCTGCTGCTATAGATGCTTTGATGTCTTCAAATATGTTCTTTCCTTCTTTAGTCTAGATGAAACCAATATTATTTTTCAACATGGCTATTAGAGGCTTTAATAAACTTGTAATAATTGGAATAAACTCTCTACCAAAATTGATTCTTCCTAAGAAACTTTGTAGTCCCTTTTTATGTGCTGGTAAGCGTAAGGCTGAAATAACACTTACTCTTTCTGGATCAATTGTAATCCCATGTTTGGAAACAATATGACCCAGTAGCTTAGCTTCATGGACAACAAAGATACACTTTTTTAGATTGAGGGAGACACCATACTCCCTGCATCTTTCAAAGACCTATCTAAGATGGAAAAAGTTATCTTTTGCATCCCTTGAGAAAACAATAATATCATCTAGATAAACCAATACAAACTTGTTCATGATGCCCTGAAATGCCATATCCACAGCTCTCTGAAAGGTTGCTCTAGTATTTGACAAACCAAATGGCATCTTCTTATAATCTATAGTTCCCCATTTGGTTGTGAATGTTGTTTTATACTGATCTTCCTCCTTAACCAAAATCTGGTTATAGCCTGAGAAACCATCCAACAAAGAAAATCTTTCAAAACCTGATACAACCTGCAAAATCTACTCCATAGAGGGCAGCAGATAATGATCTTTCAATGATGCCCTGTTCAAGTCTCTAAAATCAACACACAACCTGATTTCATCAATTTTCTTTCTCATAGGCACCAAATTGGACACCCAGGAAGTGTGTTTGATGGGAAAAATAATACTGCTCTAAATTAGCTTGTTAAGCTCTGTTTTCATTAGAATTTCTAGCTTGGGGTTAAGAGGCCTTTGCTTATGCTTCACTGGTTTTGCACCCAGTTCTAGCTCTATGGTATGTTGAGCTAGATCAACGTTAAAACCTTTGAGGTCTTTTTACTCCCAGGCAAAAATTTTATCAAATTTCTGACACAACACAAATGCATGTTTATCTTTTGCTATATATACCTTTCCTAACTTGAGAAGCTTGGATTTGAAAATCTCAATTGATTCATAGTGCTCCTCCTTGATGAGTATGTTGGCTTTTTCTTTTCTTAACTGGTCATATGAATTAAAAAATTGACTCCAAAGTAACAGGACCCTTTGGCAGCTTGTTGGTCATGAGTTGTACAATGTAGTCTTTAAACTGTTGCTGTAATTTCTATTGATTTCTAGTTGAAAACTTAGCTTCTTCAATGAGAAAGTTTGCAATTTGGTCATCACTCTCAAACACCTGCCAATGGATGTTGTTATCTAGGACTGATGGTCTGACAACTACCTTTACATACTGCTATTGCTGAACATTTCTAATCTCTTTTGGGATATCAAACTTAGCTCCCATGGTTGCCAGCTTATCAACCTATTTATTTTGATTCCTAGGATAGAACAATAGATTAAATGCATCAAAATCTTCAATTAAATCCCATATTCTATGCTTATATGACTTTAATAAGTCATTTTTGGTGACATTTATGTTCCTTACCTGATTTGCAACTAACTCACTATCACCAAATACTTGCAAGCACTTGATATTCTTTTTCTTGGCCCATTCCAAGCCATGAATGAGTGCCTCATATTTTGCTGTGTTGTTAGGATAGCTAAATGCAAATCTAAATGCTACATAACATTTCTCATTTTCAGGTGAAATGAGAATAGCTCCACCACCGGCACCAACTTTGCTTCTTGCACCATCAAAGTACAACTACCATAAATCATTACCTTGTTGTTCTTGCTGATTTTCTCCTTTCATAAGGTTAAGAACATGCTGATTACGCTCATGGATCATATAAATTCCTAACTCGGCTTCTTCCAATTGCTTGTAAGGGTCATCTTCATGATTTTCAGATGACCATTGATCTAAAATTAGATCTGCAATGTTCTCAATTGGAGTGTTACTTTCATGAACATCAGGTTTTTCCTCTTCATGATAGGTTAAATTGGCATTGACAACACCAGGAACATAGGGCTCAATGTGGTCTTTGGCCATGAGTTCAGATTTTACAGTTACTCTTGTACCATAGCTTGTCTTAAAATACATATGTGACCAAGCAACTAACAAATAATCTCCTAACTTTGTTGTAAAATCCTTGGAAAGGCATAAGGCAAAGTATGGGGATAGATCTATAACATATACATCTTGCAAGATTACGAAATTTGGGCAAGCATGCAAGGTAAGATCCAGGTTTTTGATTACTCCAATAGTATTGATGGATGAACCATCTAACTGTACTACAACTTTGTGTGTTAGGGAAAATTAGGTTTAATGTCAAAACAACAAACTCACTAAACCCTAACTACAATGAAGTGCAAGCAAGCTTAGAAAACAGTCAAACAAACATAAATAAACTAAGAATCTAAGCTAGTATTGTCTTATCTCCATTGTTGTCCTCCATCTTGCATTATGTTCTCATATTTGTAGATTTTGCACAATCTTGAGAAGCTCAAGTTGATCAATGGCAAGATATTGGAGAGATATTCTAAGAGATCAAGAGAGAGGACCTCAAAAATGGACTAAGAGAGATCAAAATGAGCTGAAAAAAGTGATTTTATAGAGAAGCTTGTTCGAACAGAGGGCTAGGATTGAGTGTTGACTTTGGAGGCAAATGGAGGGTTGAGATCAGTTAGGGTTTCCCTCCACTAGAGGAAAAAATACAATTTTAAATTAGAAGAAATGATGAGATGGATAATGGAATTCAAATTAAATAAATTTGTCTAATTTATTTAATTTATTGAAATGATGCATGTGAAAGGGGATTTTGTCAATTAGGTGAGGGTATTTAAACAAATGTTTTATTTGTTTAAATTAATGAAAGGGGACATTAGGAAAATGAATGATTAAATAATTAATTAATTAAATTAATAATTTTAACCATAGAGGAAAATTAGGAAAAATAGTAGAATATGGCAGAGATTAGGGTTTTGCAACTTGAGGACACTTTTAGGTGTCTACATTTTGCCCCTCTTTGAGATGATGTTCGAGATGATGAGGTTTATGTCGAGCAACATAATTTCAAAGAAGTTAAGGAAATGGATAAAAGGAAAAGGATGATGATGGAAAGATAGGATGATGATGCCCCCTCGAGAGGATAGGTGGGTTGGACAAACACGGGTAGGCTCTCGAAATGAAAGGGATTAGTCAAGGAAGAAAGATAGGAGAATGGATAGAAGAAATGAATGATACGTTAAGCTGCAATTAAGGTGGAGGAATGAAGATGCAAGAGAGAGATGGTGGAGGAATGAAAGATTGGCTAGAAGAATGGGAATGAGATCTTTCTTTGATAGTTTTTTGAGCTTCTCACTTGCAATTTTTTCTGCTTATCATCATAGAACTTATTATGTCAAGGGATAACAATAACAATGGAGTGACAAAGGTCAAAGTGTGGAAATGTGATCCCTTGCAAAACAAGCACATGACAGACAAGGAATGCCTAACTCAGACTAGTAACTATGGTACCTTGTTGGAACATACGATGAGATAACTGTGTGGTGTGCAAGTCCTTATGCAAGGGAGTAGTTATTCTTTCCAATGCATAGGATGTCTTTGATTCACACCCAATGGAATCTCAATCACACGCAAGGTACCAAGTTGCCCTAGGACAAACCACAAACAACAATCAAAGAAAAAGGTCTTGCTCTATCCTCGCTTCTCTTCATCGCTTAGGGACTGCCTTAAGAAGCACAAGAATGAGACTACAAAACAATCTAGTAAAATAAGATAGACTAGACCAACAACCATTTGGACATTTTGCCAAGTGATATGTGTTTGATTGATTATGATGAATAGATGAATAGGGGCTGGTTTCAGGAAAGAAGCATGCCGTATAAGACACTTGGTCTAGTTTCGGCAATGCAACATCATGTATAAGGCAAGTGATAATATTGGGACATCCTATATAAGACATGTGGTCTGGTTTCAAGAACGTCACAAGTTGTGAGATGATTGTTGATGTTTGAATGATTTCAGAAATGACACATGTCATATAATGCATAGAGTCCTAGTTTCGATGATGCCCCATTCCGTGTAGGAATGTGATAGTTGATAGTGACATATGATTATCATGAGGCGATTGATTGGTTTGACTAATTTGAATAGCTTGTCTGGTTGATTTTGGGATTGGTTTGAAGTGTGGATTTATTGAAAGATTGACTATTTGATCAAAGTGTCCATCTCACCTGTTGGTTTTTTCTTCTGAATCAGCATTAGGGTTTGCCACTTCTAATGCACAGGCAGATTCAGCCAACTAAATACAGGAGGTTGCGTGAGCTGCCTCCCCTTCACTTCTGGTTCTGCCGCACCAAGGGGGGTATCCCTATAACTCAAGATGTAACCTTGACTAGCTCAAAGATAGAAAGATCTAACTTGACAACAACAGGCATAATACTCTCATGTATGGACCAAGATCTGTATGATAGATCACAAGGCTGGCAACATTCTTGGACATGATGTCTGGTTGGGTATGAGAGCATGCAGGGGGTTCCTAATCCTACTCCTACAACTAACAGATGGAAGGATGAGATGGTTTGAAATGGTGTTTGGATGCAAACCTGGACCTGGTGTATAATCTCAACACAGAGCTAGATTGGTGCCTATCCAGGGCTTGGAGTCGGTAGACATACACCTGTGAATGATCAACATGAATAGCTAAAACTGGATTTCAGGGGGATACACATGATATCTGCCTTACAGATATCTCCCAATACAGAGTGTTAAGCTGTCGATACTTATGGCATCCCTATTGCAGTATACCCTTCCCAATATTCAATCTGAAAACAATTTAATCTACTCCTTGAGCAGAAGCTAAAAGATTAAACATTCAACATAGGAATTCTATGTTCCAGAATCTCGGACATTCCTTGAATACCTAGACTCAGAAGAAAGATACATGCAAAACTGGAGATAGAATCAGCATAACACATGCAAATATAGCATTATTCATATAAGATTAACCATGAAATCAGTGGATTCATGCCAAATCGTACAACAAGAGATACATAAACTCACAAGTTTACCTGCACAGAGCAACCAAAACCAGTTGTATCTTATTACAGAGCCAAAATGTCCAGTTTTCAACAACCTTCAAATGAGCAACACAACCTGCTTATAACAGCCAGGTATGTGCTCAGCAATTAATTACATGGTTGACCAAAAATCCTGCCAGATACACAGTATCAGAAAAATGGTGCTCAAACATTCAATGCAGCAGGTGGGAGAGGAGACAGGAAGAAATCTCGAGCCCTGCGCCGCCACCTAGGGATCCTGATCTTCAATCGGGTACCAGATCCGTCCACACCATCGCCCATACCTCTGCAACAAACGCCATTAATGGCGCACCAACCCACGGCCTTGGGAAAAACATCAAACAGTCGATCGCAACAACTTCCCGCCAAGATTCATCGTCATGATATTTCAAAAATGCAGGATATCAATTATCCCACATGCACCTCGCGGTGACCTCTTTAACACTTTATATACTAGGTCATGAGCATATATAATGTCGGTGCTTTTGCTCCTGACGACACTAGTATAAGACTTCATCATCATCCTCCAACAGCATGATATCCTATCGCTTGAAATATCACCCTGACGTCAGCATCATATCGCAATATAACCTGCATGATAATCGCCTTCATCGGCACAACCTGATCCATCGGAGGAACATCCTCCTGCTGAGCCTATACCAAAAGTCTGGCCGATGAACATCCTGATGACGTCACCGTCATATCCTGCTGACATCATCAGCATATCTGCCCGCTACGCACCTCCTCATATCCGGATGACGTCATCATCATATTTACAAATATCGGGGGATCTCCACAAGATGATCAGTGTTAGAAATATGACCCCCCTGGACCTTGATGACGTCATCATCATATCGACATCAGGATGATATTCAGAAGATAACCGGATATTTGGAAATATCATCCTGATGCACAAATATGATGCTGCACTGTAGCTCTACTGTAAGATCGGGGTGATGGATGAATATGCCAGATATTTGAAAAAATCACCCCCCACTAGATAATGCACGAAGCTGACAGGCGGATATCTCCCCTCGGAAATATCATGATGCAGACAAGCAGATACCGGATATCACCCTGACGTAAGAATAACGTCAGCATCATCAGGGTGATAAAACAACGAACATGAAGTGATACAACAACATCAGGATGATATTGACTAAGATCATCCTGACATTCAAATATGATGACCCCGGTGAATATCGGGTCACACTTAGAACTTTACAACAACATCATCAGGATGATCTTAACAAAGATCACCCGATGTTAAAATATCACCCGGCGAAAGATCATGCAGGCAGAAAATATGATGACCCTCGCAAGCAACACGGCGATAACTGGAAATATGATCATGATGATGACGACCTTTAGAAAATAGGTCAGGTCGATCAACTCAGAAAATAACCCCTTCGGAAGATCGGGGCAACATCATCATCATAAAAGGGCAGGGTGATAATTGGAAGATCACCGGATACTTGAAAGATCACCCTCCGCAAGAAAACTAAGGCACATTGTAGCTCATCAGCAGGATCGGGATGATATCCAAACATCACCCGATATCGAAATATGATGATCCTGATGAAAGACAAGTCGACAGAGAACATGATGATGCGGACCATCATCGAAGACAATATGATGATGATGATCTCCTCCTCAGGAAAATATGATGCTGCAGCTGAAAAAATACTGAGGAGGCCCAACACTTAGAACATTTTGGATTTTTTGGGAAGGTGCCTGCATGAAAATTGCTCAAAAACTGTCAGTCAATTCAGGCACTAACACTGGCTCTGTCTGGGGACGTGCAGGTGCAAGACTGCAGCGAGAACCCCAGATCTCTGGGATGCAGACCAGTCCCTTATCCATTGGGCACAGAGTCAAATACTGCACCGACCTGCATCACCAAACACATTATTTTTAAACATTATTTTGGCGGCCCCGGGCAGCCAAAAAGGAAAAACCATAATCTTTTCTTGTCAAATGCCTGATTCCAAACTGGAATATCCCAATCCCAACTGAAAAGATTGGCATAATCTGCCCATAATGTCATCTGCTTAAAAAGATATTCCACTAGTTTTGAAAGCTTGCCACCATCATTTTCAGCTCTGTCATTTTGGATTTCAGAATTAGACATATAACCACACACATAATATTCTTCAACATTAGGCAACACATGTATGTTATGTCCCTCAGATAGTACATCATACTGCTCTTGGCACTCTTTATCATTTATCTGGCTGCTGCACATTATCAGGCACTCATCCAGCTGATCCAACAATTCAAAATACTCAGAAAATATGAGATCCCTAATATCTACTGATATTGAAAACAAAACCTGATCCACACACCCAATGTTGCACATGTCTGAATCAGGTGATGATGAACATTCATTATTCACAGTTTGCAAATCAGTATCATCATCTTCAAACAAAGGGTTAATCATGCACCAATGAAGGTCATGACTCACAACACCAAATGCATCTGCAGACTCATCATAAAGGGGATTAACATTCACTGCAAAGGCCTCTGCTTCTTCTTCATGACATTCCAATTCTTCTTCATTACTATCAGATCCAGAGTCATAAGAAAAATAAACCTGATCCATGCACTGGTCATGGATATCATTTTTATCATCTAATTGCCCCGCATACAAGATTGCTGCTGTTTCAATGCACTCTGAAGTTGAACAATCTGCATCATTTTCCATCCCTCCAATGCTTCCTGATGAAACTGATATTGATTCTTGATCCATATGATCACAACTCTGCACAACTGGATCATTTAAACATGAAGGCTCTTTGTTTAGGACCGGTATGCAAATATTACTTGAAAAATTATTATTTTCAACTTCACCTGCTGGGCAAAAAAGGACATCCTCCTCTATAATAGAAACATCATCCACTTGGAATGATGCAAAAACTGGGACAACAGGGGTGTGAGTGCTATGACATTCATTGTCAATTCCTGAATTAAAACTTTCATCAACATTGGGGGCTGCAGGAGAACAAAAATTTTTAGAAAAATAACCCTTTTGAATTCCATACCTCCAATTGTTTTCAATATCTATTGCAAACTGATGTGCCTGATGCAATGTGGTGGGCTCCTTGTCTCTTAATCTGTAACTCATTTTCTTATCAAAGGCTCCCAAATAGACAACTAAGCACAGTGCATCATTAGGTCTCATGCATTCTAGAATTCTATTCAATGCCCTCATAAATCTGAGGTTAAAAGCTGGGATCAACTCATCTTCTTCAATATGGATGTACATGAAGTCACTAATAGCTGCATATTCAGAAACTCTTTCACCATACTGTACTAGAAATGCAGATTTAAAACCATGCCAAGAGCTGACAGAGTGAGCTGGAAGGTAGGAGAACCAATCCCTTGCATCTTCTTCTAGAGATTGAACAAATAATCTCATAACTACATCCTTATGGTCAATCTCGAAATCATCTATAACATTTATAAACTGCTGCAAGTGTCTCTCAGCTGATTCATGCTTTGCGCCACTAAATTTGGGCAAATATCTTCTGATTTTAGGTGGAAAAGCATTTGGATAGCCACAAATGCCACTAAAATTTATGGGCTTATATCTATCTATGTTGAAACTTCTTTTATTACATGGTTGGGATTGACTGTTATACATTTTTGTATTTGACACTTCACAAGGGTGCATAGGCAGATAATACATCCTTTATGTTTTTGCAACCCTCCTCTCTACTCAGATTTTATACTAACAATGACTTTAGGCACTCAAAATTCAAACTGTTTTTTCAAACTTTCCTAAAGTCCTTTAAATGAGTCTTTTGAACAACATTGCATGCCCTTTGAAATACAGGGTAAGTTCTAATAAAAGCATGCAAGCTCTGTTTTCAAAATGTTTCCCTTTTAACCAGTGCTATCTCACCAAATAGGGAGTCTGTCAAACAATATGAAATACCTGGATATGTTGCAGGAGCTGCAAATTCTTCTCTGACTGATTTTGTTCTTTTATCAGGTTCTTTGATGCAGAGTCGCCACCTCCTTGAAGAGGAATGAGCTTCAAACAAGCTGAAGCTGCAAATTGATTTCTTTCTTTCTAGGTCATCCACCAGCAGAGTCACATATACAACCTTTTTTCTCTGCTGCAACAAACAGTTTCCAGGTCTAATTTTTTAATCTTGTAGACTCAAACTTTCATGGATATGACATTGATCTCCCCAGTAGAGTCGCCATTTTGTTGGCTGACTCGGATGGGTCACATATATATTACTGGAGATGATTAGATAGTACTTTTACTTCGATCCCCAGCGGAGTCGCCATTTTGTTGGTTTTTTCTTCTAATCAGCATTAGGGTTTGCCACTTCTAATGCACAGGCAGATTCAGCCAACTAAATACAGGAGGTTGCGTGAGCTGCCTCCCCTTCACTTCTGGTTCTGCCGCACCAAGGGGGGTATCCCTATAACTCAAGATGTAACCTTGACTAGCTCAAAGATAGAAAGATCTAACTTGACAACAACAGGCAGAATACTCTCATGTATGGACCAAGATCTGTATGATAGATCACAAGGCTGGCAACATTCTTGGACATGATGTCTGGTTGGGTATGAGAGCATGCAGGGGGTTCCTAATCCTACTCCTACAACTAACAGATGGAAGGATGAGATGGTTTGAAATGGTGTTTGGATGCAAACCTGGACCTGGTGTATAATCTCAACACAGAGCTAGATTGGTGCCTATCCAGGGCTTGGAGTCGGTAGACATACACCTATGAATGATCAGCATGAATAGCTAAAACTGGATTTCAGGGGGATACACATGATATCTGCCTTACAGATATCTCCCAATACAGAGTGTTAAGCTGTCGATACTTATGGCATCCCTATTGCAGTATACCCTTCCCAATATTCAATCTGAAAACAATTTAATCTACTCCTTGAGCAGAAGTTAAAAGATTAAACATTCAACATAGGAATTCTATGTTCCAGAATCTCAGACATTCCTTGAATACCTAGACTCAGAAGAAAGATACATGCAAAACTGGAGACAGAATCAGCATAACACATGCAAATATAGCATTATTCATATAAGATTAACCATGAAATCAGTGGATTCATGCCAAATCGTACAACATGAGATACATAAACTCACAAGTTTACCTGCACAGAGAAACCAAAACCAGTTGTATCTTATTACAGAGCCAAAATGTCCAGTTTTCAACAACCTTCAAATGAGCAACACAACCTGCTTATAACAGCCAGGTATGTGCTCAGCAATTAATTACATGGTTGACCAAAAATCCTGCCAGATACACAGTATCAGAAAAATGGTGCTCAAACATTCAATGCAGTAGGTGGGAGAGGAGACAGGAAGAAATCTCGAGCCCTGCGCCGCCACCTAGGGATCCTGATCTTCAATCGGGTACCAGATCCGTCCACACCATCGCCCATACCTCTGCAACAAACGCCATTAATGGCGCACCAACCCGCGGCCTTGGGAAAAACATCAAACAGTCGATCGCAACAACTTCCCGCCAAGATTCATCGTCATGATATTTCAAAAATGCAGGATATCAATTATCCCACATGCACCCCGCGGTGACCTCTTTAACACTTTATATACTAGGTCATAAGCATATATAATGTCGGTGCTTTTGCTCCTGACGACACTAGTATAAGACTTCATCATCATCCTCCAACAACATGATATCCTATCGCTTGAAATATCACCCTGACGTCAGCATCATATCGCAATATAACCTGCATGATAATCGCCTTCATCGGCACAACCTGATCCATCGGAGGAACATCCTCCTGCTGAGCCTATACCAAAAGTCTGGCCGATGAACATCCTGATGACGTCATCGTCATATCCTGCTGACATCATCAGCATATCTGCCCGCTACGCACCTCCTCATATCCGGATGACGTCATCATCATATTTGCAAATATCGGGGGATCTCCACAAGATGATCAGTGTTAGAAATATGACCCCCCCGGACCTTGATGACATCATCATCATATCGACATCAGGATGATATTCGGAAGATAACCGGATATTTGGAAATATCATCCTGATGCATAAATATGATGCTGCACTGTAGCTCTACTGTAAGATCGGGGTGATGGATGAATATGCCAGATATTTGAAAAAATCACCCCCCACTAGATAATGCACGAAGTCGACAAGTGGATATCTCCCCTCGGAAATATCATGATGCAGACAAGCAGATACCGGATATCACCCTGACGTAAGAATAACGTCAGCATCATCAGGGTGATAAAACAACGAACATGAAGTGATACAACAACATCAGGATGATATTGACTAAGATCATCCTGACGTTCAAATATGATGACCCCGGTGAATATCGGGTCACACTTAGAACTTTACAACAACATCATCAGGATGATCTTAACAAAGATCACCCAATGTTAAAATATCACCCCGGCGAAAGATCATGCAGGCAGAAAATATGATGACCCTCGCAAGCAACACGGCGATAACTGGAAATATGATCATGATGATGACGACCTTTAGAAAATAGGTCAGGTCGATCAACTCAGAAAATAACCCCTTCGGAAGATCGGGGCAACATCATCATCATAAAAGGGCAGGGTGATAATTGGAAGATCACCAGATACTTGAAAGATCACCCTCCGCAAGAAAACTAAGGCACATTGTAGCTCATCAGCAGGATCGGGATGATATCCAAACATCACCCGATATCGAAATATGATGATCCTGATGAAAGACAAGTCGACAGAGAACATGATGATGCGGACCATCATCGAAGACAATATGATGATGATGATCTCCTCCTCAGGAAAATATGATGCTGCAGCTGAAAAAATACTAAGGAGGCCCAACACTTAGAACATTTTGGATTTTTTGGGAAGGTGCCTGCATGAAAATTGCTCAAAAACTGTCAGTCAATTCAGGCACTAACATCACCAAAGGATGACTTATTATGACAGTTGATTTGATGGGCCCTAAGGAACTGACCTAGTGCCTTAGGGGCACATCAAAGATGGCCTTGCCTATGTGAAAGCGCAGAGGTGTCATAGTTTGACAAGGTGGTTGACACTGTTTATTGCTTGGAGATTTTTTTAGCTGGTTATTTGATTTTTTTGTGATTTTTTGACATTTTTGTAATGTTTTTGGAATTTTTGGGAATATTTGGATTTTTGAAGATATTTTGATTTTTGAGAATATTTAATTTTTTGTGTTTTTATGTTTTGAGATGGCAATGGATTGTAATTTTGATAGCCTTTGGGCTAGAAACCAATCACAAGGGAAAACCAAGTCTAGGTCCAAGGAGGAAGGATGGATAAAATGATAGGCAATAATGGATGGAATGGATGTACGTGTAAGAGAACAAGGATGTGATCTCTAAAGGCTGTGTTGCATAGGAACAACATGCCCCATTCTAGGTGTAATGCTTAGGATTTTTCATGACAAGGCTTATGACACTAGGATAATGATAGGAGTGGTTTGAAAGGGATGAGGTACGTGAAATAGAAGATAAATCTACACATGATGCCTGTTTACCAGGTTTTAATCATGGTACTCATCCAAGGCACCACCAAGGGTGGTTTTCACCTTTGGACAAAAGGATTTCTCTTTACTTTTTTTTTTGAAGTGCTTAACTAAACACCATGTTTAATGGCCTAGTCAGTTATTTTCATGCCAACAAAAGCCCATGGATATGGATATGATGGACTCAAGTGTCTAGTTCCATGAAGGAGATGGTCCCATTAGAGATAGATTGCATCGTATGGACCATGTCAAGTCTCATTGTGGTCATAGATGTTGGTAGGAGATTGCATGAAAGTGAGATGGAGTAGGTAGATAGTAGATTATGGAGGGAACAATAGTGGATTATGATGTGGATTATGTAGGAAAGATATTGGATTATGATGTGGATTATGGAAGGTTCATGTAAGGATGGATGAATGACTTATCCAAAAGCATGGACCATAGGGATAGGATGGGTGAAATAGGTAGGATAATGAATGAAGGATAGGGAGATCGAGGTATGGAAAGGAATCAGGACCAACGGTTGCACACACCATGTTAAACATGGAAGCTTTTGGTTGGATGGTGGTGTAGGAAGTAATGGTGATGTTTGCTTAGGGGATGGGTGATGTAGTGATTTAGGTACCCACATAGACTTAGTATTTTTATGATTTTTTCTTTTCAAGTGGGATGGAGGAATTTGAAATTTTTGAATGGAATGGATGGAAGAGGATGGTTGGGATTTTTGAGAGGTGGATGCCTCGTTTGACTTGTATTTTTGCTTAGGGACTCATACCATTTTTGTTTTGGACCTTTGTTTCAAAGGTATGGGCTTGGATGGATTTTTGAATGTACCTTGCTTTGATTCTTTGCATTTGTATCCTAAGGCATTAGGACCCTTAGGATTTTTGGCTTTACATGTAGAGACATCCAAATGTTTATTTTTGAATCCCATGGGTTTGGTGGAATGAGTGGAAGCTTTGTGTTTACATGATGTGTGCATTTGTTGGTCATGATTAGGAATGTGAGGGAATTTATGGATGGTAGGAAGATTAGGCATTGGGAACAATGGTGGTAAAGTGGATGGAGGGATGTTAGGAGTTGGAAGTAATGGAGGTAAAGTGGATGGTGGAAGGTGTATGGTCACATGCTTTTGACATTTATAGGATGATGGAGGTGGAATGGAAACATATGTATTGGGTACATGATAGGATGTGTGATGGAAAGTGGTAGATGTAGGAAGGGTGGAGGAAGTACCAACATCTTTAGATTGTTTACCTTGGGGTGTGTATCCAAGGCCATATGAGTGTGGAAGGACATTGACATGGATGGGCTCCAAAATTCCTTGTTCATGAAGGCCTAAACCTTTACCTTGATAGTTCATGTTTTGGAGCATGTGATAGACAATGGGACTATGTGTGCTTTGGACACTGGATACGAGTTCATCATTTGATGGAGAAGGCGAAGTGGAAGACAATGATTGTTATTATCCTAAGGAAGAAAACTCATGGATGAAGGTGGTAAGACCAAGTGGATATGATGGTGGATTTGAAATGGGATCAATGGTGGATGTGGAAGGATCATTAAGATCATGATCATGCTCATTAGGATCCAAGTTATTTGTTTGATCTTCTATTTTTACTTTTCTAAGGGTAAATGAACATGTGCTAGTGTGACCAAGTAAATATGTATGCTCTCTCCTCCCAATCTTAGTATGAACTTGGAGATCAAAAACATTTACTTGTGTTGCTTTTGTAAAACTTTAGAGGGCATGTCTCCCAATTTGTGAGAGGGAATGACCAAAGCAGTACTTTCATTTTGATCCGCTATACAAATAATTGTAATTGTGATGAAAGTCATCAATCACCTGGTGCCGTTGTTCAATACCGATAGATGTCTCCCTCAATATCCTTGTGATGCATGAAACCCCTCTTTGAGGGCTAGGAGGCCTCTTAAATGAGAAAACCACCACATGTATAGACACCAGTATATCCTAAAACATTGATTAAGAACCTTTGTGCTAGTGGCCAAAATCCTTCTATTTACTAGCGCAGGAGGTTGGACCTCTGAAGTCATCCCACGTTCTCGCAGTTCAAAGTTGAGATAGCATATTTCTTGAGATCTTCGGGTCTTTGGGAATTCAAAGTTTGGTGTGCCCAAGAAGTATGTGCCATGTAAGGGGAGCCAGTTCCACCAAACTTCTAAGCTATCCGCTCTGAATAAGTGTAGCTCAGATTTATCCACAGTGGGAATCCAACAAATATTGTCTTTGCTAGCCTAGGATCGTACATGTTTACAAGTATTTTCAAACTTGTTAAGAGTCACCAAAAAATAACCAATCTGATTGCCAAGTATCTCTATGATTGATGTGTGTGCTTCCTTAGTCATCATCCTAAACATTCAAATCCACCCATTCATTCCAAGTCATCATAGCCTTATCACTCTTCCTAACCATTATCCTTGTCATTCCACATATCCTAATCCATTTTCATCCTAATCATTCCTAATAATTCTACATAGTCATCCTTCTAATTCAACCAACACAATTCCAAGTCAAACCAAAACCTAACCAGCATCCAAGTCATCCTTATATCAAACCCTAATTGCCTCTTTCATCTAATCACCATATCCAAGTCATCCTTATCAAACCCTAATCGCCTCTTTCATCTAATCACCATATCCAAGTCATCCTTATCAAACCCTAATTGCCTCTTTCATCTAATCACCATCATCTAAGTCATCCTTATCAAACACTAATCACCTTTTTCATCTAATCACCATATCCAAGTCATCCTTATCAAATACTAATTGCCTCTTTCATCTAATCACCATATCCAAGTCATCCTTATTAAACCCTAATCGCTTCTTTCATCTAATCACTATCATCCAAGCCATCCTTATCAAACACTAATTGCCTCTTTCATCTAATCATCATATCTAAGTCATCCTTATCAAACCCTAATTGCCTCTTTCATCTAATCACCATAGCTAGGTCATCCTTATCAAACCCTAATTAGGATCCAAGTTATTTGTTTGATCTTCTATTTTTGCTTGGGAGGCAAGTGTCTCATCATGATGAGTGGAAGTGGTTGGATCATGGATGGGTGTAGAAGCAAGCTCTTGATCATGTAATACATAAAGTTGACTAAGAGGATCCACATGGTTTTCTTTATTATAAGTAGGATCTTGATCATATATGGGAGCTTGGTCATGGATAGGATTAAGTGTGCTAGGGATGGGTTGCATGGAAGGGGTTTGATCTTGATTGGAATTAGGGACTAATGATTAGGATTATTCTCTTGATATGGCTTTTCACTTGGAATGGAAGTGGAAGGCTCTAGAAGAGGCTTGGTATGCTCTTTGTGATCAACAGCATGAGGGCATGATGGACCTTGACTTGGACATATAGGATCAATAGGTTGTGGACCACATGATGGAGGTGGAAAATTAGGCATGATATTTGAAGGCTCATTGCTAAGTGCCAAGATAGGTGTTTGACATGGGGATAAGTTGTTCCTAGATAGTAGCCAATGGATCACATCCTTTGCAAGGGCATGTGTGGAAGAACAATATAGTAGATGGACAATGAGGGTAGATGATGTGGACTTGTGATTAGCATTAGGTGGAGCAGAAAGTTCCCATGGTGGAGGGTTAAGAGGGATGGATGGTGTTGTAGGATTAGGGTTCAGAATTTGGTTGGATGAAGGATCAAAAGGATTGGATGATGTTTAAACATAGGGTGTGGAGTTGATGGGGGATTTGAGGATCGTAAGGATAGTGAATGGCTTGCATGGACTAGGTTGATGTCTCCCTTGTCAAAGGTGGCATTAGGACTTAAAGGCATTTGATTATGTTTCCAAGGTGGACTTGGGTTCACATGTGCTTGTTGGTGTATGAATGGATAGGTTGATGTGGTGTTGACTTGACATACGGTTGAATTGGGTTTTATACTTGTCTCATCCTTATAATTAAAGAGATAGCCTCCTTGAAGTATGAACTTGGGCATAGGAGGAGGGACTCCTTGGAGTATAAGCTTTGGTCTTGGTTTGGACATAGGATCGCCAAGGATTAAAACCATGTTGAAAAGTGCTTGACTAGAATGAATGATGAGAGGGAATGACTAGGAATGTGATAGAGTATGAGATTGATTGGATGATTAGGTGGGTGATTAGGGATGATTAGGATATGGTTAGGGTTGTGATTAGGATGACAGTGACAAGAATGAACATGTTGGTGAGAATGTTGTGAATGGCTAGAATGAGGGATGATGAGGAGGATCTACTCCCTTTCTGTTCCTTTTGTAACAGTGTCTCTACCATGTAAGACTCATGAATGTTGGGATGGTATGGGGATGTCAATGCAATGTGATGAGGCCCGAACTATGATAGAGGCTATGGATATTAGTCTTTGAAAAGTTTAGCTCCAAGAGGGTACTCTCGTCTACTAATGATCTTGTCAAAGTATAAATTGGATTTATCAAGACCTTGAGGTGTGTAACAAATGATTGATTAAAGTGAACCCACGAGTTTCAGAATTCACTTGGAAGGATGGACTTAAACTAGCCTTGTGGTATTAAGCCCAAGTTGTGATTGATTTGAAAAAGATATCAAGGTCTCTTGGTCCAGATTTGTACTTGTGATACAGTCAAGCTTCAACAGTTTCTCCCTATGTTTCAACCTTAGGAAGACTATGTTTGGGAACCTCTATAGATTGCAAGGGTTGAATGCTAATGAAATGTTGTGATGAATTTGATCCTAAAGGAATGAAATTTCATATGTAGTGGGTGAACATAACTAGTAAGTTGATAATGTTTTGACACAGTTACAATCGGATTCGATAGGGAGAGTAGATTCTCAAAGGTTTCCCTATGGTTGTGGTGTGTTGTGATTGGGAATGATTAGGATGAATTTGATTAGATTGGAATGAATGGTTCTGATATGATTAGGATGTGATTGATTGGACTAGAATGAAGATGATGATGTATAGTGATGAGATTAGATGACTTCGGATGGATTAGGAAGAAGTTGATTGGATTATGAATGAAGATGATTATGTGTAGTGATAAGATTAGAGAACTTGGATGGATTGGGAAGAAGGTGATTGTATTATGAATGAAGAAGATTAGGGTTTGGACTAGGATGATTAAGATGATGGTGATTATATGAAAAAAGTGATTCTAGGGTTTGATAAGGATGACTTGGATATGGTGATTAGATGAAAGAGGTGATTAGGGTTTGATAAGGATGACGTGGATGATGGTGATTAGATGAAAGAGGCGATTAGGGTTTGATAAGGATGCCTTGGATATGGTGATTAGATGAAAGAGGTGATTAGGGTTTGATAAGGATGACTTGGATGATGGTGATTATATGAAAGAGGCGATTAGGGTTTGATAAGGATGACTTGGCTATGGTGATTAGATGAAAGAGGTGATTAGGGTTTGATAAGGATGACTTGGATATGGTGATTAGATGAAAGATGAGATTAGGGTTTGATAAGGATGACTTAGATGATGGTGATTAAATGAAAGAGGTGATTAGGGTTTGATAAGGATGACTTGGATATGGTGATTAGATGAAAGAGGTGATTAGGGTTTGATAAGGATGACTTGGATGATGGTTAGGTGTTGGTTTGACTTGGAATGGTGTTGGTTGAATTAGAAGAATGACTATGTAAAATGATTAGGAATGATTAGGATGAAAATGGATTAGAATATGTGGAATGATAAGGATAATGGTTAGGAAGAGTGAAAAGGATATGATGACTTGGAATGAATGAGTGGATTTGAATGTTTAGAGTGATGACTAAGAAAACACACACATCAATCATAGAAGACACTTGGAAATCAGATTGGCTATTTTTTGGTGACTCTTAACAATTTTGAAAACACTTGTAAATATGTACGATCCTAGTCTAGCAAAGATAATATTTGCTGGATTCCCACTTTGGATAAATCTGAGCCACACTTATTTAGAGCAGATAGCTTAGAAGTTTGGTGGCACTGGCTCTCCCTTACATGGCACACACTTTTCAGGTGCACCAAAATTTGAATTCCCAAAGTCCCAAAGATCTTAATGAATTTTCTATCTCAACTTTGAACTGTGAGAATGTGGGACAACTTCAGAGATTCGATCTCCTATGCCAGCAAATAGAAGGATTTTGGCCACTAGCATAAAGGTTCTTAATCAATGTTTCAGGATATATTGGTGTCTATACATGCGGCAGTTTGCTCATTTAAGAGGCCTCCTAGCCCTTAAAGAGGGGTTTCACGCATCACAAGGATACTAAGGGAGACATCCATCGGTATAGAACAATAGCACTAGGTGATTGATGACTTTCATCACAATCATGATTATTTGTATAGCAGGCCAAAATGAAAGCACCGCTTGGGTCATTCCCTCTCACAAATCAAGAGGCAGGCCCTCTAAAGGTTTACAAAAGCAACACAAGTAAATGTTTTTGATCTCCAAGTTCATACTAAGATGCGAGGAGAGAGCATACACATTTACTTGGTCACACTAGCACATGTTCATTTACCCTTAGAAATTTGAATGTATGGTGTGATTTATGTCGATGTTGGGAAGTGTTTTTGATTCCCAAGATCACTTAAAGGGCAAGGGAAGAGCATACACAATTCACAACCTAAACAAAATCACCAAGTAAAGCAGACATTAATTCATTTTAAGCCCAAACCAAGTGTGAAAACAACAAAATGATGTTCATTTTATTGCACCAACATCCAAATGTTCCTATAATAAGAAAGCACATGCACATGAAAGGAGGAAACCCTGCAACAAATCTGTTAGTAGTTTTAGTCAATAGTCTTCTCCTAGTAAATGTCACAAGCTGCAAATTAGATATTAGTAGCAGAAAATCTCCATGATAATCCAAAAAATATGAAATATCAAGTAGATACCTTGTTTTGCAAGCCACCAAGTTGAAAAGGTCAAAAAAGAGAATCTAGAAAATATCTATAAAAATTGATCAGTCACAATGAAATAAACTATAGCATCGGATTGTTTGGAAATTCTAAGCATTTTCAAAAAAAAATTCACTGAAATTGGACCAAATTTGCACTAGTTATGCTCGTTTGAATTTTGAAATTAGGGTTAACTTTGACCAGAAAAATGTCTAATAAAACAATGTTGCTACCTGATAAAACCTATACCATTGTGAATTTTGTTGAGTTATCTTTTTGATGAGCCTTCATTTGCAAACTTTTGAGCCCGTATGTGAAAGTTACGTGAGTTTGAAAAAAACTACCTATTTTGGCATGTGGAGGCAAAGAGGGTCAATCTGGCTTTTTGAATAAGTTGCTAGTGGTTATCCCTCTGTGGTCACATGCTAGCACTCACAACTGGTGGTTAGCACTTGGCGATCAAGTCTAGTAGTTAGTGATTTAACCACTAGTGGTTATAGTAGAGGTTGGTCACATGAAATTGTTTAGAGACTGGCGGTTAAGGTTTGTTTTGATGGTAACGGTTAGCTGTTTAGAGGGGCTCCTAGTTTTCCATATGACCATGAGCCCAAGATTAGAAAAAATAAAAAAAAGACATAAGAGGGCCACCACCAGTGGGCCTGTGGCCAGTCATAGATGTTACTAAAGTACAAACATTGGTTCAAGATGCTTTTAAAGTGTTGACTAGGATTAAGGCGACCAAACAGTTGTTGGCTATGGTTTAAGACACCACCAAAATGGAGATAGTGGGAATAAAGCTTGAGGTTAGGGTTCCATGTGGAGGGTGGAGAAGAGAATTAGAGATCAGCAAAGTTCATGTGTAGAGGTGGTAGTTTTTTGACAGAGTGGTGCTAGGGATTTTGAACGGGCGACCATTAGGGTTTAGGATGGTGGAAGGTTTTTAGGGTTTTGACTAAGTGCCAGAGAGGGCGACAATTGGTGTTTGATAGGAGGCAATGATGGCTTGAGGATGGGATTAGAGGTGGTGACAATCTCTAATGGCGGTGACTTTGATAGAGGTTGGCCATGAGGTGGACAGGATATGGTTTATGGTTGATGGTTGAGGGGGGTGTCGACACCAAGTGTCGACAAGTGACAAATGAAGGCGTCCAATGACTGGAAAGCCACGACAAACTCTAGAGGGGAGGTGACCTTAAGCATAGGCAGTCATAGATGCTTAAGTGGAAGCAACAGATGCCTAAGTGGGAGCAAAGATTGAATTTGAAGGAGAACTGGGAATGAAACCTTGGCAGCGATGGGTTAAATGAAGTCGACGAAGAACTATCGAGAGGTTTTAGGGTTTGAGTAGTGGCGAGTACAGTTCAACATGGTGGTGATGAGGTTTATAGATGGTGGTGACATGATCATAAGGTGGAGGCCAACAGGCACTGTGAGTAGTGGTCAAAGGTTTCAGGGAAGTGACGTAGAATAGGAGGTGGAGCAGAGTTTAGGGGTGTCGATGGGCGCAGGTCGCCACCAATGGTGGTGACCATAGATTTGGCATGTGGTAGGGTTTAAAAACTATGACCAAGGGTTGTTGTAGGTGGGAAATGATGATATGAAATATTCAAGTGGCAGTGACTAGGCATGAGTAGAGATTTGTGAGGGTTGAGTGGGGATAAGGAAATAAGGACAGGTGGCCACTAAGGATGAGGGTTTTGAACAGAAACACATTAACACACATGACACCAAGATTTTAATGTGGAAAACCCAGTTAAGGGAAAAACCATGGGGTGACTAACCCAAGATTGTATTCTCTATTAAAAGAATAAGAAGAACAAAATGGCACATGCCAATTAGGGCTCACTGCCCAAGCACACTGCTCACTGAAAGGAAGCTAGGTGTGTGGAAATCACTTCCTACACTAATCTATTGAGGAGAGGGCTATGCAAATTCAAATTTATCCTAACTATTAAAACAATGTTAAACCATTAACATGAGATATTGCAGCAAAACACAAGAACCAAAAAGAAGACAGAAGAAGAGATAAAGATTTACGATGGGGAAAACCCTTATCGGGTGAAAAACCCCACACTTAGAAACTTGCACAATGTATTAATAAATTTGAAAGTTGTTTACAATACACTTGCAATACAATCTTCAATGGTCTTCGACACTCGTGTCTGGAGTCAATCCGGTAGGATAACAGTACCTGTGAACCTGTGATACAAACTCCATCTCCAAGCACCTGTTTAAATAGAAAATACAAGGCAAATTTGGACCTTTCTTGAAATGGGCATCCAACATGGCATCTTGGACCAAAACCCACACCTAGGACCACTTGGTCAACATTATAGAATGTGTTTGACACTTGTCCATAGCTCCCATCCCAAAGAGATCACCTATTTCTAAAATGGGCTATGACAGATGCTTTTACGACACTTATGACCATCATAGAATCTGTCATAGCAGTTACAACTTACAGCTGTAAGAGAATCTATCATACTCATGCTATAAATAGCATATTCTCTTACAACACATCATATTCCACCTTGGGGCACCCAAATATGCCTCATTCAAAGATGCTTCATGACACATGTCATCTCCTATCTTACAACCTTCTATTTTTGACTCTTACATGTCATAGATTATTCATAGGAATCTGTCATAACCGTTTTGGTCAAACATTCCTTACACAACATAGAAGATGCTGACACATGGCAGAATATTCCTACCACTAAGTGGGATGCCTATCTCCTCATGCGAGGACAAAATAACAAGTTGTCATAATCCATGTAGGATTGACACATCATCGTGCCACATCCAACAATATGACAATATGGATTTTCCAAATATTTACAACATAGGCAATTAAATAATAAATACAATCATTACAAATGCAGAGAATTACCAAGGTTGAGACACCTTAATTCCCAACATTCTCCCACTTGTCAAACACCTTGTAAAAGCCAATAGAAAAACATGATTTAACTGCTATAGGCCAAGAGACACCATCTGAACTTCTCTGTGCCCACTGGTTTTGTCAATGCATCTACAACATTCTTCAAAGTATCTACCTTCTCCAAATTTACCTTTCCATCCTCAACCATGTCTCACATGAAGTGAAACTGAACATCAATTTGCTTTGTTCTAGCATGGAAAGTTGGATTTTTTGCAAGGCAAAGTGCACTCTAACTGTCAAAATTGATCGTCATCTATCCTGCATCAACACCAATGTCTGAACACAATCTCTTAAGCCAAATGGCTTCCTTACAAGAATGAGTTGCTGCCATATACTTTGCTTTTGTCATGGACAAAGCAACAACAGGTTGTCGCTTATCCAACTAATAGCACCACCAAACAGTGTAAAAACATAAGCACTGGTGGATCTCGTACTGTCAATGTCACCTACCTAATCTAAATCCACAAATCCACAAATATCAATAGAATGCAAAGGTTGTAAAACATTACCATGATAGCAAATGGAATACTCAGAAGTACCCCTCAAATATCTGAACACTCGCTTAACTACATCCCAATGAACCCGTCCAGGATTAGCCATAAATTGACTAAGGACTCCCACTGCTTGGGCAATGTCTGGTCTTGTGCAGACCATAGCATACATCAAACTGCCAACAACACTAGCATAAGGTACTCTGCTCATGTCCTCCACCTCACTAGGAGATTTTGGACAATCCTCAATAGACAACTTTGTCCCCAAAGAAATGGGAACACACAATGGTCTACAATCTGCCATGCTAAATCTATCCAACACGGTCTTCACATACTTACTTTGGCTTAACCAAAGTTTTCTGTTGGTTCTGTCTCTTCTGATTTCCATTCCTAGAATGTACCTGGCTACCCCTAAATCTTTCATTTCAAACTAAGCTAACAACTGAGATTTAAAATCAGAAATCATATTCTTACCCTTCCCAATGAGTAACATATCATCAACATACAGTGCAACAATGAGAATATGATCACCATCAAATTTATAATATACACAGTGATCTGATTTTGATCTCACAAATCCAATTGACAGCACAAAGGCATCAAACTTCAAGTACCATCTCCTAGGGGATTGCTTCAAATCATACAAAGACTTCTTAAGTTTGCAAACCAAATTTTCTTTACCTTTCACCATGTAATGCTCTGGCTGTGACATGTAGATTTCTTCCTCCAAGTCACCATGAAGGAAAGTTGTCTTCACATCCATCTGTTCTACCTCCAAGTCATAAGCTGCTGCGAGAGACAACAAGGATCGAATGGATGTCAACTTTGCAATGGGAGAGAAGATCTCACCATAATCTATACCCTCCACTTGTGAATACCCCTTCGCAACTAATCTGGCCTTATACTTCTCAGCACTGCCATCTGCACCAATTTTCTTCTTGAACACCCATTTGCATCCAACGGGTTTCCGTCCAGGAGGTAAAGGCACCAAGTGCCAAGTTTGATTCTTTTCCAAAGAAGCCATTTCTTCCTCCATGGCCTCCTTCCAGGAACCTGCATCCTTCATATCCAAAGCCTCTGATACAGTTCTAGGTTCATCACTATTAGTAAGCAAAACATAAGCACAACTACAATCAAGCAATGTAAAACTAAACCTTTTAGGTTGCTTTCTTATCTGTGTAGACCTCCTCAAGGGCTGAGGTTGAGGTTTAGCTTCTTCATCTGAGCTTTCAGAGCTGCTAGAGCTCTCCTCATCATCAGGTCCAACATTGTCTTTCTATTCAGTCTTCTCAGGGGTGAGAGGAAACTGAACAACATCCTCTTTCTTTTCTCTTTCTTCTGGCTACAAAATAGTGGAAGAAAGTACAAGCTCTCTAAAGATGACACTTCTGCTATACAACACTTTTTCAGCCATGGGGTCCCAAAGCTTGTATCCTTTCACACCAACACCATAGCCGATGAAGATACACTTAACAAATTTGTTCTCCAACTTTGACCGCTTCTCCCTAGGCACATGTGCATATGCCTCACAACCAAAAACATGAAGATGCCTTACTGAAGGCTTTCTACCAGACCACACCTCCATAGGTGTCTTTCCAACAAGAGCTGATGTAGGAGATCTATTTACCAGATAGCAAGCAGTGGAAACAGCTTCAGTCCAAAACTTTTGTTCCAGGCCAGATCCACTAAGCATACTCCTAGCCTTCTCCATGAGTGTCCTGTTCATCCTCTCTATAACTCCATTTTGCTGCGGGGTGTATGGAGTTGTCTTATGTCTTTCAATCCCAAGTTCCTTGCAATACTTATCAAATTCTATAGAATAGAACTCACCACCGTTGTTAGTTCTCAAACATTTTATCTTTTTACCAGTCTAATTTTCAGCAAAGCCTTTAAACTCCTTAAACTTTCTATAGACTTCAAATTTGCTTCTGAGAAAATAAATCCATGTCCTTCTACTGTAATCATCTATAAAAGATACAAAGTATATAGATTTTGATAACGAAGGAACATTAATAGGACCAAACACATTAGAATGAATGAGGTCAAACACACCAAAAGACTTATGGGAACTCGAGTAAAATTGAACATAGTTTTGTTTTCCATAAATGCAATGTTCCCAAAAGTCAAACTCAAGGTTACAATCATCTAACCCCTTATGATGTTCTTATTTTTTAGGGTACGCAGACCCTTCTCATCAATGTGGCCAAATTTCTTATGCCATAACATTGTCTTTTCTCTGGGAAGTTTAACTTCCAATGCACGATTACAACCATCAAGATTAGAAACAACAGATTTCTTCATTACTCATTCAGATGGTGGGGATGAAGTGAATGTTGCCCTCTTCCTTGAGTCAGAAGAACTATTGCATTGTGAAATGCATGCTTCCAGCTGAAATAGAGTACCTCTCCTAGTACCCTTAGCAAGCACCATAGCTCCTCTAGTCATCTTGCATCCTTCTTTCGAAAAGACAACCTGCACACCTACATCATTCAACATACTTACAGAAAGTAGGTTCCGTGCTAAGCCTGGGATGTGTAGGACCCCACAGATCCCGTTCACTTGACCATCAAGGAATCAGATAGAGACTCTTCCATGACCAATGATCTTTAGATGAGAGTCGTCACCCAGATACACCTTTCCACCATCGAACTCTTCATACTTAGTGAACTAGTCTCGATGCGAGGTCATGTCAAATGATGCACCAGAGTCAATTAGCTACACATCATCAGATGCATAGGTTGCCAAGGCTACGATAAAAGCATCACCGTCATCTTGTGATTTGTCAGAATCTGAATCGAGAGCTTCTTCTTTTTCTTCTTGTCTTTGCATTCCTTTTAGAAATGCCCAGTCTTGTCACAGTTCCAATAAAGAGCCTTGGACTTTCTAGGAGATTTTGGATCTCCCACGGGATTTGGATCTACCCTTCTCAGCTTTCTTGTCCTTCTTCCCTTTCTCCTTGGGTCTTCCATGAACTGCAAGGGTTCTTTGGCTACCTCAGAAGACTTTCTTCGCATCTCTTCAGACAATAGTGAATAAACCACTTCTTCCATTTTGAATGTGGATGTGGTGCTTCCAATTGCCATGACAAGATGATCCCATGAGTCTGGTAGAGAACAAAGCAGGGTCATACACCGATCCTCCTCCTCCATCTTTACACTAATAGATTTCAATTGTGCAACCAGCATGTTGAAAGCATTCATGTGCTCAGCAACGGATCCTCCATCTTCCATTCAAAGAGAATACAACTTCTTTCTTAGGAAAAGTTTATTGACTAGGGATTTGGCTTGATACACATCCCCCAACTTCTTCCAAAGAAGTTTTGCAGTAGTCTCCTCATGAACATTTAACAACACAAAATCGACAAGACTAATTCTTATGAGACTCTTAGCCTTCTGATCCTTGAGATCCCAATCAGCTTGTGACATTGTAGTTGGTTTAGTTCTATTCACACTATCCCAAAGGTCTTGATCAACTAACATGTCTTCCATTTTGACCTTCCACAACTCAAAATTATTGCCATTGAACTTCTCTACTTCAAACCTTCTTGATATGCCTGCCATCTCCTTCTTGCAATAAGATACAAAATGCTATGCACAGACTCCCACTCAACCTAAGATTAGCTCAAAAAACCCCTACCCTACAACTAGGACCAAAGGTGATCAAGCTCTGATACCAACTGAAAGGAAGCTAGGTGTGTGGAAGTTGCTTCCTACACTAATATATTGAGGAGAGGGCTATGCAAATTCAACTTTATCCTAACTATTACAACAATGTTAAACCATTAACATGAGATATTGCAGCAAAACACAAGAACTAGAAAGAAGACATAAGAAGAGAGACAAAGATTTACGGTGGGGAAAACCCTTATCAGGTGAAAAACCCCACACTCAAAAACTTGCACAATGTATTAACAAATCTGAAAGTTGTTTACAATACACTTGTAATGCAAGCTTCAATGGTCTTCGACACTCATGTCTAGAGTCAATCCGGTAGCATAATAGTACCTGTGAACCTGTGATACAAACTCCATCTCCAAGCACTTGTTTAAATAGAAAATACAAGGCAAATTTGGACCTTTCTTGGAATGGGCATCCAACATGGCATCTTGGACCAAAACCCACACCTAGGATCACTTGGTCAACATTGTAGAATGTGTCTAACACTTGTCCATAGCTCCCATCCCAAAGAGGTTGCGTATTTCTAAAATGGGCTATGACATATGCTCTTACGACACTTACGACTGTCATAAAATCTATCATAGCGATTACAACTTACAACTATAAGAGAATCTGTCATACTCATGCTATAAATAGTATATTCTCTTACAACACATCATATTCCACCTTGGGGCACTCAAATATGCCTCATTCAAAAATGCTTCATGACAAATGTTATCTCCTATCTTACAACCTTCTATTTCTAACTCTTACATGTCATAGATTCGTCATAGGAATCCGTCATAACCGTTTTGGTCAAACATTCCTTACAACATAGAAGATGCCAACACATGGTAGAATATTCCTACCACTAAGTGGGACACCTATCTCCTCATGTGAGGACAAAATAACAAGTTGTCATAATCCATGTAGGATTGACACATCACCGTGCCACATCCCACAATATGACAATATGGATTTTCCAAATATTTACAACATAGGCAATTAAATAATAAATACAAACATTACAAATGCAGAGAATTACCAAGGTTGAGACACCTTAATTCCCAACACTCACAAGAGGCCCAATGCCTACAGAAGACACACTGTTTACAAAATGATAAATATTACATACTTGAACTGAAGAATAACATCTTTACCATGCTTGAGTCAGTTCCATTTAAGCCCAATACTTCTACTCTGCCTTTCACTTTGCTTCTCTCTACCACACTCTCATCTCTGCCAAGATGCTTTTGAAATGACTCCACAACTTCTTATTTATACAAGATATTGACCTTAGGATAATCATCGAAGTCGGCATCCTTTACAGAGTAAATACATAAATACAACATGACTAATTACAAAAGACTTCATGTGGATCAACACACTTTCAGCTACACAAATCTGAAACTTCAATCTTCCTTTAGGAACACGCCATTCTTCACATAACATCTTCAAGTTCATCTGTAGGATGTGTAACTCATCTGGTCGGCCAAACTTAGGAAGAACATCATCATCCAGAAGTAATTCTTCAATTACGAGCTTAATCTTCCATGCGGACTACCAACACAAACTGGACACAATCCAAAGACCTCCACAAGCTTTCCTGAATCACCAAGAACATCCACACTACTACTGCTTACTAAAATCTTTCTCTCCTTCATCCGAAACCTCAAGAACATAGTCTGTCATCACTGTCATATTAGAATAGATGCTTGGAGACCTCCATACCATGAACTAATTGAGTTGTCAATTCACATTGACTTCCTAAACTCTCCATCAAATCCGCAGAACAAGATATTTTAATTCTAGATCTTACCAGACCTATCTTTGTCACTCTATCATCTCTGAACATCTGTCAGAACTAGTTTTACTCAAGTGGCCATAACTTCTTCAAATCTTCATGCAGACCTCTCAAATCTTTACTTGATCATCTTAAGACACATATCTACAAACCCTTTGAAGTGTATCCTCTGATCTTCATCTTAGCTGGGATCTTCACCTTATTGTCTTCACTATTCTTCTTTGTTCTTGATAGGACTAATTTTCTCAATATTCTCAGCATACAACTCATTCAATCCTTGTTCATCAATGCAACAGGAGTATGTTGACATCAATGACAACACTGGTTAGGCCCATACTTGCAACAATCTCCCCCTTTGTCATTGATGGCAACATATGATGTGAAAAACTTTTTGACCATCAAGACAAGACCTTCTCCTTACTGACTGACATAACTCCCCCTATCAGCAACAACCATTCACATGTCTTCTCTTCCTTTACTACTCCCTCTTTGATTAGCAACCACTTTTTATTTTTCACATGTCTTCTCTCCCCCTTTGACATCAATGGCAAAGGGCACATACTTGCATCACTTCAGAATCATACCAACTACTCCCCCTGAGTAGCAGCTTCCCATCATGAATCTGGACCACAAGATATGACTGTGAGATCCACCAGACTGATGGACATCAGTGCACCTTAATTTAGAACCGGAGGGGTAATAACCCCTAACTTCTCCCTGAGATACTCAAAAGAGCCCTTAGGTAGAGGTTTAGTAAAAATATCTACAATTTGATCCTTGGAGGGCACAAACTCCAATCTGACTTCATTCTTATTCACTTGCTCTCTCAAAAAGTGAAACTCGATGGATATATGTTTTGTCTTTGAATGCAAAACCAGATTTTTGGATATATTTATTGCACTTGAATTGTCATAGAAGATTGTGATAGGTTCCTCATACTTCACTCTGATGTCTCTAAGCATTTGCTTCATCCACAATACTTGAGTGCAACTACCTGTTGCTGCAATATATTCTGCTTCTGTAGTGGACATAGATATTGCCTCTTGTTTCTTGCTCAACCAAGAAACCAACCTTTTCCCCAAAAAGAATTCTCCACCACTGGTACTCTTCCGGTCATCCACATCTCTTGTCCAACCCGCATTTGTATATCCATGAAGAAAGAAACCATGATCTCTAGGATACCATAAACCATACTCAACTGTTCCTTTTAGATATCTAAGAATCCTCTTGATTGCCATGACATGAGATTCTCTAGGATCAGCTTGGAATCTAGTAACAAGACCAACAACATTCATAATGTCAGGTCTAGTTTGAGTAAGATACAATAGTCGTCCAATCATTGACCTATACTTTTTCTGATTAGCCTTAGGAGAGTCATCATCTTTGCTCAATTTACATCCAATTGCCACATTGGTTTTGAGTCTTCCATCCCAAATTTCTTCAACAATTCTTTCACATACTTGGTCTATGAAATGAAGATTCCTTTCTTTGTTTGAATGATTTGCAGACCCAAGAAGAAATTTATTTCCCGAAACATGGACATCTCAAATTCACTTCTCATTTGATTTGCAAAAGTTTTACACATACTATCTCTTCCTCCAAAAATGATATCATCAACAAACACTTCAACAACTAAGATGTTTTCATGATCAATTTTAAAGTACAAGTTACTGTCAAAAGTACCTTTGTTGAAACCAATCTTCAAAAGATGCTTATCCAATCTTTCATACCAGGCTCTTGGGGCTTGTTTGAGTCCATACAATGCTTTCTTCAACTTGCAGACCATATCACCATGATCAGACAATTGAAATCCATCCGGTTGCTCAATGTATACTTCTTCTTCCAAGTCACCATTTAGGAAGGCAGACTTGACATCCATCTAATATACTTTGAAGTCCTTGAAGGCAACAAAGGCAAGAAATAGTCTAACTGCTTCAATTCTTTCCACCAGAGAAAAAGTTTCTTCAAAATTAACTCCTTCTACTTGAGGGTAACCCTTGCAGACCAATCTGGCTTTGTTTCTGACCACTTCACCATCTTTATTCAGTTTATTTCAGAAGACCCATTTGGTTCCAATCATATTTTTGTTTCTAGGTCTGGGAATAAGATCCCAAGTGTGATTTTTCTTAATTTGCATCAGCTCTTCCTTCATTGCTTTAGTCCAGCTTTCATCATTGCATGCTTCATTCACTGTCTTTGGTTCAATCTTTGAAATTAGACAATACTCTTCTAAGTCTTGAGCAATCTTTCTTCTTGTTTGAACACCTTTACTTTTATCACCTATGATTTGATCTTCAGAGTGATTCAGTCTTACATACTTGGGAATTTTGGGAATTTCTTGTACTTCTGTTTCTTAAACAGGTTCATTCAAACTTATCTCTTCTTCTTGATTCATTGGATTAGTCTGGATCTAAATTTTAGAAGGGGCTTGGACTTCTTGGACCAAAACATCATTTTGATCATCTTCATCATATTCATAAAACCTTGAGGGTTTTTCAATACCTTCATCAACCTTCACATTTGTACTTCCTATAATCTTTCTCAATCTCTTGTTATAACACTGGTATGTTTTGCTTTGAGTAGAATAACCCAAGACATCATCTCTTTTAATGTAACATTTGCTACCAAAGACTCTAAAATACTTCACAATGGGAGTGATACCAAACCAGAGTTCATAAGGGGTCTTACTAGTATTGCTTCTGATTTGCACTCGATTAAGAGTATAGACAACAGTGCTTACAACTTCTCTCCAGTAGATCTGAGGAACATTTGCTTCCATCATTATGGTTCTAGATGCTTCCTGGATGGTCTAGTTTTTTCTCTCCACTACTCCATTCTGCTATGGAGTCCTTGGAGCAGACAACTACCTTTTTATCCCATGTTTCTCAAAGAATTCTATGAACTCTGTCAGACCTAAGACATTTTATGTTTAATCCGGTTTCATTCTCTACCATAGATTTGAATATTTTGAATTTCTCAAGAGCCTCAGATTTCTTTTAGAAAAGTCATGCACATCATCCAAGAGTAGTCATCAATTAATAACATGAAGTATCTATCACCTTGCACACTCCTGATTCTTGCCAGACCACATAGATCAGTATGAACTAAGTCCAATAATCTGGTAGAAGACTGTTCCTTACTTTTGAATGTGACTCTACTTTGCTTACTCAACTGACATTCTTTGCACAAACTATTAGTAGGTTTCACCATTCTTGGAAGATCTCTTACAGCATGAGTGTTGCTTATCTTGATGATATTATCAAAATTCACATGACACATTCTCCTATGCCACACCCAACTTTGATCCATTTGAACAAATAAACAACTTTGACCAGTACCAATCAAGTGGAAGATATTACCTTTTGTTTGAGTACTGGGTGCAATCTCTGTTCTGAAACTTTCAAAGATCTTGCATTTTCCATTTTTGAATCCGAGATCATAGCCTTTGTCCACCAACTGTCCAACACTGAGATGATTGTACTTCAAACCTTCAACATATAGTACATTATTGGTTTTGTTCTTTCCATCAAAAGAAATGGTTCCTCTACCTCTGATTCTGCCAGTAGAATTATCACCAAATTTTACCACTCCTCCTTCATATCTTTCCAAATCTATGAACTTATTTTTGTCACTTGTCATATGGTGGGAACATCCACTGTAAATGACCCAATCATCCTTTTCTTCAACTTGGGCAGCCAGAGCTCTTTCTACCATTTTATGATTGATAGATTTAGAGGGCATTGGATCTTCTTCCTTGATGGTAATAAACACCCAGTCACTTCCAGATTTGTTTCCCGTCTCTGATTCATCATCTGTTACTCCATCATCATCATCTTCATGAACATAGTAACATTTCTTTTGGAATCTTGATCTGTTAGGATTTGGCCTTGAAAATCTTTCCGGACACCTTGAGGCAAAATGACCAATCTTATTACATTTAAAACATTTAAAAGGCAATTTCCCTTCATAGTTACCGGATCATGTTGGCAGTCTTTTTGCAATAAGGGTTTCAAGTTGAGCTGCTTCTGCTTCATCTTCTTCTAGATCCTTTCTTGTTTATTCATACCATGATAGTTTCTTTGAAGAGTTGTCTCCCAGATCAAACTTTTGTTTTCCTTTTATAGAGGCACTAGCTTTGAATGCTGATTTAGTCTTGGGGGTGCATCTCCAAACATGGCCAATTCAAATGCAACTAATTTACCAACCAATTTATCTCTTGTGATATTTGAAAAAGATCTGAATTCTTCAATAGCAGCAACCTTGTATTTTTAAGAATTAGGAAGGGATCTAAGAACTTTGGCAACAATCTCATCTTCATCCAAGATTCCACCAGCACATCTAATGCCACAAACAAGCTCATTTACTCTTAGCATAAATGTAGTGATATTTTCATCTTCTCTCATCTTTAGGTTTTCAAATTTTCCTTTCAGACTTTGTAGCTTGGCACATTTAACATACTTGTCTCCTTCATGTAGAAGTTCAAGTTTTTCCCAAATCTCATATGTAGTTTTTAGATCAATAACATTTGTCAGCTCTGAATCAGATAAGGCACTTAGTAAAGCTTCTTTAGCTTGAAGATTGTTTTCAACATCTTTGATTTCATCCACAGATCTCAGACCATTCTATGGAGGAACATAATTCTTTGAAGTCATGATTTAATATTGCATTCTCATACATTGCAAGTGACATTCCATGCGGCTTTTCCAAAGAGTGTAATTGGTTCCATCAAACCTCAAACTATCTTTCTTGTAGGACGACATCCTGGATCTCCTCAAGCAGTTAAGCTCTTTTAGAGGAACTTAGCTCTGATACCAATTGTTAGATTCAAGACAGACAACTGAGAGGGGGGTGAATCAGTTGTCCCAAAACTTTCTTTCTTTTAATCACTTAAATCCTTCTTTTAATTCAGCAGCATAATAATAGATTAATCATGAAAACATAATGCAACAATTCAAGAGTAGAAACACATTAACACATATGACACCAAGATTTTAATGTGGAAAACTCGGTTAAGAGAAAAACCATGGGGTGACTAACCCAAGATTGTATTCTCTATTAAAAGAATAAGAAGAACAAAATGGCACATGCTAATTAGGGCTCACTGCCTGAGCACACTGCTCACAAGAGGTCCACTGCCTACAAGAGACAAACTATCTACAGAATGATAAATATTACATACTTGAATTGAAGAATAGCATTTTCACCATGCTTGAGTCAGTTCCATTTGAGCCCAATACTTCTGCTCTGCCTTTCGCTCTACTCCTCTCTACCACACTCTCATCTCCACCAAGATGCTTTTGAAATGACTTCACAACTTATTTATACAAGATATTGACTTTAGGATAATCATCGAAGTCGACATCCTTTACAAAGAAAATACATAAATACAACATGACTAATTACAAAAGACTTCATGCAGATCAACATACTATTGGCTACACAGATCTAAGACTTCAATCTTCCTTTAGGAACACACCATTATTCACATAACATCTTCAAGATCATCTGCAGGATGTGTAACTCATTCAGTCGGCCAAACTTAGGAAGAACATCATCATCCAGAAATAATTCTTCAATTACAAGCTCAATCTTCAATGCGGACCACCAACACAAATTAGACACAATCCAAAGACATCCATAAGCTTTCCTGAATCACCAAGAATATCCACACTACTACTGCTTACTAAAATCTTTCTCTCCTTTATCCGGAACCTCAAGAACATAGTCTATCATCACTGTCATATTGGAATAGATGCTTGTGGACCTCCAGACCACAAACCAATTGATTTGTCAATTCACATTGACTTCCTAAACTCTCCACCAAATCTACAGAACAAGATATTTTAATTCCAGATCTCACCAAACCTATCTGTGTCACTTTGTCACCTCTGAACATCTACCAAAACCGGTTTTATTCAAGTGGTCATAACTTCTTCAAATCTTCATGCAGACTTCTCAAATCTTTACTAGATCATCTTAAGACACATATCTACAAACCCTTTGAAGTGCATCCTCTGATCTTCATCTTAGCTGGGATCTTCACCTTACTATCTTCACTGTTCTTCTCTGTTCCTAATAGGACTAATTTTCTCAATATCCTTAGCATACAACTCATCCAATCCTTGTTCATCAATGCAATAGGAGTATGTTGACATCAATGAAAACACCGGTTAGGCCCATACTTGCAACAAGCACATCCAGAAGAATAGAGATTGAGAAGTTTAATGGTGGCAATTTTGAGTTGTGGAAACTCAAAATTGAAGATTTACTCGTGGATCAAGAGTTATGGACTATAGTGTCCTTAGCCAAACCTGTAGCAACCTCGCAAGAAGACTGGGATGCAATGGATAGGAAAGCCAGGGGTCTGATCAGACTATGCTTAGCTGATTCAGTTCTCTTGAATGTCCATGAAGAAAAGACAACCGAGCTTCTATGGAAAAAGCTTGGTGACATTTATCAAGGGAAATCTGTGGTAAATAAATTATTCCTGAGGAAGAAAGTATATTCTTTGAAGATGGAGGTGTTAGGTCTCAAAAATGCAGGTTGCAAATCCTAAGAGGATGCCAGGCTCTATGTTTGGATTTGCAACGTTTTTGAACTAACTTGACGAAATCAACCTTCACGGTTTGATGATTTCCTACACTTTAGGTCCTGCTACACCTAGGTGGGTGAACCTTGGAATACTAAAGCAGTCTGAGTGTGAATGAGTAGAATAACTATATCTATCTACAATGGCATAGGATGTAAAATAGATGAAACGGCTGACTAATTAATTCTATGTGTAATGTTTAATAAGTGATTTGCAGAAATTGTATAAGCAATATCAAGGTAAAAAGATTTTAATTAATGAGTTGAATGAGACTAGTGCCTTGTTGGGTAACAGAGTCAATTTGAAGGACTAAGAACAGTAGTTTCTTAATGGTAATAATTCTAGATATTTGGCACAGTTCTGGTTTATAGCTTGTATAAACGTGCAAGTAAATGACTGACAGACTCTTCTTGATAATCCAACCAAATAAAATCAGATATCTTATAATTCACCAGAAGGTATTTTAATCCTTACTTGAAGGAACCAAATGAAATGAATGGACAAGATTAACAGATAATATTTTACTGGAGACAGTATGTCAATCCTGATTATATGGCTATACTTAGTAATCCCAACTTACTACTTCCAGGCTACTGTGAATAAATCAGAAGGGTTTAATTCCTTAGATGGACACCAACCAAATTAATCACACAGATACAGCAAATGTGTATTGACAGATTAAATATATACTTGATATCTTAATCTGAATAACAGGGAAATGCAGAAATGGAGACAGCCACACAATTGAATAATTTCAACAAATAACTGATACCAAAGTAGAAATACTGAATCAGAGAACTTCAAACTTCTTCTTCAAATAAAATAAGCAACATAGTCATTTTGGAATATTGTATGTTATGTATATATAAATATTCTCAACTGCTGATGATGTTTCAGCATCGATTGTTTGAACTTATATAGATATTTTCATGAAGAGATACAACTCTTCAATAAGTCTCTTGGGAATTTAACCAACATAAACAATAATTACATAAGCTTAATTAGGCTCTATTTAGCCATAAATAAACTTTTGCCAGATGATCTAAATACTCCTGCTCACGGTGAGAATCAGTAAGATCAACAACACTCTTGGTAATTATATCAAGGGTGACCCCTCAATTGTATTCCCGACGCTATGTAATGTCATATCTTAAGTGGGCGAGACCATCGGCATGACTTCCTTCATCGCCAAGGGTTTTTAGATCTCTCTGCGATATAGCGAGTCCCACTGATATGATTTGCTTATCGGGAAGATTTAGACTATTGGGATAATAAAACTATGTTCTCCCGATCTTTATTGTCTCAGCGATAGTCATCTTCATATATGAACTTTTATCTTTATCGGAATGACATTCATTATCGGGATAACTTTCTCAAGATATCCCGATCCAAATCATCTCCCTGATGACCCTTTTCATATCTTTCATCGGGCAAAGTTTAGTAAAGTGTCACCGACACCTTTTGATCGCCGTGACTTGTGAATCGGCAAGACCTAGTTCTTTTGTTCCGATATGTCAAGTTATCCCGATAGAGGTGTATCGATGTGAGTCTCGCCAATGGATTTCTTATCGCCAAGACTCTTAATCATCGGAGGCTTACTTGTTTCCTATCCCGATAGCTTACCTCTCGCCGATGGCTATTTGTTTCGTTACCCCCGCATGATGTTCGGTGAAACTTTTGCCGAAATGCTTCATCGGTATGATATATACCATCGGGGCAACTTCTAAAAGATCATCCGATAGATATCTGTCATACCGATCAGTATGACCACTTGCCTCCCTTGCCGATGTAAGGTCATTGGTATCACTTACTTCATCGGTGACTTCCATAATTCTTCTTCCGACCTCTATTTTCACGCCGATGGTTGTTTTCAAACGATTCCTTGTGTATCGGTGTAAGCAACACAACCTTTTGCCGATGGATTGATTTTGATGAAATTTGGCACTGCTCATCCATAGATATCTTGTGAGATACAAATTTTTTTTTTATTATGGTCTTTTTGGGATATTCTTCAGGATTTATTTAAATATGATGTGCTAAGGAGATAGTAAAAATTTCAAATTTTTACTGTGCTAACAGGAGGAAGGAACATCTGTTACAAATCATTTGAATGCTTTTAACATGATCATTGCTTAGCTGGTGTCTATGGGCATGAAGATAGAAGATGAGGATCATTGCATGCTCCTATTATGTTCATTACCTGACACATGGGATCACTTGGTAATGGCTATTGGAAGTACAACAACCACTTTCTAGATGGAAGAGGTGGTTGATTCGCTACTATTAGAGATAATGTGAAGGGAATATTTTGAGATGGGCAAGGAGGCCCTTGCTGTTTGGGGAAGATCAAAGGAGAAAGGCAAGAAGAAAGACACGAAGTCTAGATCCAAGTCAGAGGGGAGATCAAAGTCTCTTGGTAAAAAGTCCAAGGTGAAATGCTGTAATTGTGGGCAGAAAGGTCATATCTGGAAAGACTGCAAATAGGAGAAAAAGAAGAAGAAGAATAAGTCTTCTGATGATGAATCTTCTTAGAGTGAAGCAGATGCCTTCATTACAGCCTTGGCAACACAGGCATTAGATGATGTCTAGATGATTGATTCAGGTGCATCCTTCCACATGACATCTCATAGAGAATGGTTTTCAAAGTATGAAGAATACAAAGGTGGAAGGGTGTATCTGGGTGATGATTCTCAACCTAAAATTGTTAGTTGTGGAAGAGTCAAAATCAAGTTTCTTGATGGAAGAATAAAAGGAATCAATGATGTAATGCATATACCAGGTCTGGTTCAAAATTTGCTTTCTGTTAGTAAGCTGAATGATGTTGGTGTGCAAGTTTCTTTTGTTAATGGTGGATGTAAAATGACAAGAGGCTCAATGGTGCTAGCCAAGGGTGCATGCATAGGCAATCTGTTCAGGCTAGACACACATGCTGTTCATTGTAACAACGTCTCTACAAAATCAGACAAAGATGCCAATGTTGGGAAAGAAAACATTGTTCCTCTGGGTGTGCATTCCTTGGAGGTGAAACTCCCAGTAGAGAAAACCATGTTGTGGCATCACAGACTAGGCCACATTGGGGAAAAAGGCTTAAAATACTTGAAAAACAAAAACTTGGTAGAAGGGCTTGTTGATTGTAACCTTGAGTTCAAATTTTGTGAACATTGCATCTATGCAAAGCAACACCGTGTTTCTTTTTACTCTAGTCCTCATAAATCTTCTAGTATACTGGATTATGTTCACTCTAATGTTTTTGGTCCAATGAATGTTCCTTCATTGTCAAAGTCTAAATATTATGTTTCTTTTATTGATGATTATTCGAGAAGGGCATTTGTGTATTTTTTAAAAAGTAAATCAGAAGTGTTTAGTTTTTTAAGGAATTTAAAACCTTGGTAGAATCAAACTGGTAGAAAAATTAAATGCATGAGGACAGATAATGGTGGTGAATTTTGTTCTACAAATTTTGAAAGGTACTGCAAAGACCATGGGATTAAAAGGCATAAACTACACCTTATACTTCGCAACAGAATGAAGTTGCTCAAAGGTTGAACATAACACTGATGGAAAGGGTGAGAAGTATGTTGAGTAGCACTAGCTTGGAGCAGAAGTTCTAGGCTGAGGCTATGGCTACATGTTATTTAATTAATCGGTCACCCTCTTCAGCACTTGTTGACAAAACACCTTTGGAAGCGTGGTTTGGTAAGAAGCCCTCTTTAAGACACATTAGAGTCTTTGGCTATAAGGCGTATGCATATGTGCTGAATGAAAAAAGATCTAAATTGGAAAATAAGGATGTAAAATGTATCTTTATTGGCTATGGTATTGGTGTTAAGGGACACAATCTTTGGAATCCTGTTACTGAGAAGGTATTGTACAACAGAAGTGTAATCTTTCATGAGCTAAAACCTTCTTCAGTGGATCTATAGTCAGAGATGAAAGAAGCAAAAAAGAAAAAGGATGCTATTGAAATCCCTCTTACTCCAAAGAAGGAAGAACAATGAATTCCTAGTGTACTTGAAACTAAGGAGAGCTCGAGCAATTGTGAAAGTTCTAAAGAAGAACCACAACCTCAACCTTAGCCTGTGAAGAGGTCTACATGAGAGAAGTGACAACCTGAAAGGTTTGGATATTCTATGCTGGATTCTAGTTGTGCCTATGCTTTGATTGCTAACATTGATGAGCCTAGGACTATAAAAGAGGCAATTAATATGTTTGATTCAGATTCATAGTTGGAAGCCATGAATGAGAAAATGGCATCATTGAAAAGAATGGAACCTGGGATTTGGTACCCTTGCCTGAAGGTTGAAAGCATGTTGGCTGTAAATGGGTATTTGAAAAGAAAATTGGTCTGGATGGCAGTGTTGAAAAGTATAAAGCAAGGTTGGTCATGAAAGGATATTCCCAGGTAGAGGGAATTGATTATGGAGAAATTTTCTCTCCTGTAGCAAAGCTGACATCTATCAGATTTCTTTTGTCACTTGCAACAACATATGACTTAGAGATCAAGCAGATGGATGTGACAACAACATTTCTTCATGGTGATTTGGAAGAAGAAATTTATATTTCCCAGCCTGAGCACTTCATTGAAAAAGGTAAGGAAAATCTAGTTTGCAAGACAAAGAAATCTCTGTATGGTTTAAAACAATCGCCTAGAATGTGGTACCAAAAGTTTGACATGCTTGTGTTGTCATTGGGATTTGTGAGATCAAAATCAAATCATTGTGTGTATTATAAAACTAAAAATGATCATTTACTTATTATTGCCCTGTATGTGGATGATATGTTATTCATTGGGAATAGTAAGGGTATGATTTCTGAATTAAAATTTCAGTTGTCAGTACAGTTTGAAATGAAAGATTTAGGTGCATCTAGGTATATTCTGGGGATGGAAATTAGAAGGGATAAGGCAAATACAAAAATTTGGCTTAGCCAGAGCAAGTATGTTAATTCTGTCCTAGGGAGGTTTAATATGATAGATTGCAAGCAACTACTTGTTCCAGTGTTGCAAGGAATGAAGCTATCTGTTGAAGATTGTCCAAAATCTCCTACTGAGATGGAGGACATGACCAGGGTGCCTTATGCAAGTGCAGTTGGTAGTTTAATGTATGCAATGGTCTGTACAAGGACAAACATTTCCCAAGCAATGTGAGTGCTTAGTCAGTTTATGGCAAATCCAAGGAGACCACATTGGGATGCTATGAAAAGAGTTTTTAGATATTTAAAGGGTATTGCTGAGTACACCCTGTGCTATCATGGTAACTCTAATAGATCTAAAATCTTAGTAAGCATTTGTGGATATGTGGATTCTAATTGGGCATGGGACATTGATAGCAGAAGATCCACTAGTGGATATGTATTCACGTTGTTTGGTGGTGCAGTTAGTTGGATGAGCAAGCAGCGGGTTGTAGTTGCTTTGTCCACTACTGAGGTTGAGTACATGGGAGCAACTCATGCCTATAAGGAAGCCATTTGGCTTAGATGGCTGTGTTATGATATTGGGTTTAATGCAGGGTAGATTACTATCTATTGTGATAGTCAAAGTGCCATATGTTTGGCAAAAAATCTAACTTTCCATGCTAGGACGAAATATATCGATATTGTTAGGAACCCATGTTTAACCCTTCTCTTTACTTTGTTAGTATATTACTTTTGGACACATATGCTTTGTAAGTCATCCCGCGAGTATATTGTATTATCTCACATTCATGGGAAGTAATAATTGTTTAGATTAGACTTAGTCTATAAGTACATGTTGAGACCAATGAAGGCATCCACAAATTTATTGTATTGAGCTTGCTCAAAGGAGGTTTCCCCCTCGAAGTGGCTTGCGATCAATAAATTCCTTTTGTGTTTCTGCTATTTATATATTTATGTTATTTCATGCATTTTCATTATATTGTTGTAGGAGTTTCCTCTCATCTGGTTTTAGAAAACTTTCTTGGGTTCATTGGGTGGAATTTCTATCAAATTTTTTCTATAGTGGCCTCCAAGCGATGTGATTATTGCAGTAGTTCTTTCTTTTTTGCATCTATATTGTTCATTTTAATTGTAGGTTCGGATAAGGGAATATCCCCATCCACTTAACTATGGGAAGTACTTGGGCATATAGCCCTAAAACTCATTGTGAGGAGCACCACAAGAACCCTAAAGTAGCTAGCCCATTGAAAGGACCTGCCAACGAAAATGGCAATGGCCCCTACCTGATTGACTAGTTCCCATCTGTGAGGTAAACCAAGAGTTGTTGTTTTTGGCAAAGTGGTTATTAGTTTTACCTGAGCCGTGGAGTGAGGGGTATTGCCCCAATACACAAGCTGTTAGATAGCATTGGTGGCCAAGTGACTCCCCTAAACCTTTAGGAAGCTGAACATACTTGGGGCACATATCTATTGACAGCTGACAAATTGCATATTGAATCCATCCAAAGCAGTTGGTAGATCGATTCCAAAAAAAAAATCTATTTTTTTGCCATATCTCTCTTTCTTTAGCTTTGTTTCCTTTCAAAATTCACTGGAACCCCTAAAATTTCATTCTGCATATTTCCTTCCTTGAGGACCCTATCCCAAATTCCACTTATCGAAGATAGAAATCCCACATTTGTGAAAGGAAGCTAGGTGTGCGGAAATCACTTCCTACACTAATCTAATGAGGGGAGGAGAGTGCAAATTCAATTTTATCTTTACAATTACAGCTATGTTAACCCACTAACAGAGATATTGTAGCAAACACATACACAAGAATGTAAGACAAAAGAAGAGAGACACAAGATATACATGGGGAAAACCCTTACGAGTGAAAAACCCCACTCCAAAACACAACTCAATGTATTCCGTAAACAAAGAAGGTTACAATATAATCACAGAGCCAATGCTCTTGCAGGAGTCTTTGACACTCATATCTGGAGATATTCTGGTAGTATAACAGTACCTGTCAAACCTGTAGTACTTCTCCTCTCCAAAGCACCTATTTATAAAGAGAATACAAAGCAAAAATGGCTCCGCATTGAGATGGGCATCCAACATGGCCTCATGGCCAAAAACCCATGTCTATGGACACTTGTCCAACACTGTAGGATGTTCCTGACACTTGTCCAACACTGTAGGATGTTCCTGACACTTGTCAAGTCACCCCATCCTAAGGAGGTCACCTATTTCTAAAATGGGCTATGACGGATGCTCTTACGAGTCTTACAACTGTTATAGAATCTGTCATAGCTGTCATAACTTACAGCTATAAGAGAATCTATCATACACAAGATATAAATAGCATATTCTCTTACAACATGTCATAGTCCACCTTGGGGTGCCCAAAGATGCCTTTTTCAAAGATGCTTCTAGACACATGTCTTCACCTGTCATAGGATCTTCTATTTCTGACTCTTACATGTTATAACTTTGTCATAGGAATTTGTCATGACCGTTTTGGTTAATATTCCCTTACACACATTCCAAGATGCTGACACATGGCAAAATATTCCTACCACTAAGTGGGATGCCTATCTCCTCATGTGAAGACAAATTTACATGTGGTCATATGCCATGTAGGATGACACATCACTGTGCCAACTCCCACAATATGACAACATAGGATTTGCATCCAAAATTATACAATAGGAAATAAATGAATAAATATAATGAATTAATACAAGGAATTACCAAGGTTGAAACACCTTAATTCCCAACAATTTGTCTATTTTTAGGGTTTGCCATAACTTCTTCGATTCTCACCCAATAGCCATCAAATTTTTCCATAGTGTTTATTTCATATTTCTGATGTCAGATTTTTCCAATACCTTCACTATTGAGAGTGATGCTTGCAGTAATGGACTTGGTATTGTTCTCCTTCAAGATGAACATCCCATTGTGTTCACCAACAAAGCCCTTTTTGGCAAGAATTTAGTACTCTCTACATATGAGAAGGAAATGATGGCTATTTTGCATGCAGTATAGAAGTGGCGGCCATACCTACTAGGGAATCATTTCTACATCAAGACTTATCACTAGAGTCTAAACTATTTCCTGGAACAACGGGTCTCCTCCCCAGTACAATAGAAATGGGCTAGCAAACTCATGGGTTATGACTATGAGATCACTTACAAGAAGGGTAAGGACAATATTGTGGTAGATGCTCTTTCTCGCACATTTGATGACCAAGCTTCTCTTTCAGCTATTTCTATGCCTGTTCTAAATTGGTTGGAATTTGTCCAGCATGGTTATGTCAATGACTCTTCATTATCTCAAATCATTCACCAATTGGCCAATAACCCTTCTGATGTACCGCATTACTCTTGGGATGGTGCTTCTCTAAGATACAAGGGTCGTCTGGTGGTTCCTTAGAGAATAGATCTTTAGCAGGCTATTTTCTATGAACTCCATGCTTCTCCATCGGTAGGGCACTCTGGGTTCCTCAAAACTTATGAACGGGCATGGTGTAACTTATTTTGGAAGGGAATGAAAAGGGAAATTCAATAGATGGTGGATGGATGTGATACCTACCAATGCAACAAGGGTGTTCAACGACACTCCTTCCTAGATTGCTCGAACCCTTGCCCATCCCTACAGGGATTTGGATAGATATTTCTATGGATTTCATTTAGGGGCTCCCTAAATCTAGAGGGAAGACAGTGATCTTGGTTGTGGTTGATTGCCTCTCCAAATATAGTCATTTTTGTGCCCTCAGCCATCCCTATATCACCTCCTTAGTTGTACAAATTTTCATGGACCAGATCTTCCATCTTCATGTCATCCCTTCTTCCATTGTCTTAGATCGTGATGCAACTTTCACTAGTGATTTTTGGACAAAACTATTTTGACACACTAGAAACAAACTAAAGATGAGTTCAGGGTATCACCCACAAACAAATGGTCAGATTAAAATTATCAATAAATGTTTGAAAACGTATCTTTGTTGCTTCAGCTCAGAAAAACAACATCAGTGGGCAAAGTGGCTCCCTCTCACTGAATGGTGGTACAATACCTCCTACCACACTACATCTAAAATGACCCCATATAAAGTAATCTATGGTCAGGCACTGCCAGTGCTCCTTCTATACACCCTAGCAATTCACTAGTTCAAGCAATTGACATGGTTCTCCAAACTCAGGATCAGATTCTTTGCATCTTGCAGGACAATCTTCACATGACAAGAAATTGAATGAAACAACAAGCCGATTAGCACCATTTTGAGCACACTTTTTAAGTAGGTGATATGATTTTTCTTCATCTACATCCATACAAGCAATCATCCCTAAAACTCAAAGGGTGTCATAAGCTGGCTCCAAAGTTCTATGGGCCATATAAGGTTCTTCAGAAGACTGGGTCAGTTGCTTATAAATTGGAGCTTCCTCCTTCCCGCGTTCATTCAGTATTTCATGTCTCTTGTCTAAAGAAAGTTCTTGGTACCAACATTAGAGCACAAACTGTTTAACCAGAATTGGATAGCGAAGGATCCATCATTTTGGAGCCAGAGGCAATCCTCGACGGGTGCACTCGTCAGCTTCGCTCTCGATCCATCATAGAGGTATTAATTCAGTGGCACGGAATGCAACCAGAGGATGCTACATGGGAACCACTCCTTCAGATTCAACAACAATTTCCACATCTTAAGCTTTGAGGACAAAACTTTTCTAAGAGGGAGGGGATGTTAGGAACCCATGTTTAACCCTTCTCTTTACTTTGCTAGTATATTACTTTTGGACGCATATGCTTTGTAAGTCATCCCGTGAGTATATTATATTATCCCACATTCATGGGAAGTAATAGTTGTTTAGATTAGACTTAGTATATAAGTACTTGCTAAGGCCAATGAAGGCATCCATGAATTTATTGTATTAAGCTTGCTTAAAGGAGGTTACCCCCTCGAAGTGGCCTGTGATCAATAAATTCCTTATGTGTTTCTGCTATTTATATATTGTAATGGGTAAAATGGGATAATAAAATGAATTATAAAACACCCAATAACATCAATGAAATGTACAAATAACAAAAGCTTTAAAATAAGAATGATACTTACAACTTTTGTTACCTCACGATTTCCATTGTTCGCCTATTCTTGTTTGATCCTAGGTGATGAATGCAATCCTCAGGAAGCTTGCTTCCTTGCTTTAATTCCTCAAGATGGCAAAAGAGAAATGGCTTGGATACTTATTGTGTTGAAGGTGAGCTTCAACACAATGTGAAATGGATAATAAATGATGTGAGAGTGGGGGTGCCAATGGCGCGCTATGGATTCTGCAGCATAAGTTTACTTGAAAGCTTGTTATATAGAAATGGAAGAAGAGGGTTGTATTTATAGACTCATGAGAGAGAGGATCAACGGTGTAGAAGAAATAAGAAGATCAATGGTAGAGGATGTTCAAGAGAATGTGCGTGAATAGAAGAAGGACATGTGTCATTCAAAAGGATGCTTTGTTGATGAGGATGAGCTTTTATTTCTTAAATTAGAATATATTTTTCTAATTTAAGAGTTTTGTTGATAAAAACAAAGTTGCTTTAAATCAGTTAACTCATCTTTTGCTTTTGCATGACAAGGAAGATTTATTTTTGGAAGATTTGGAAGATAAGAAAGCAAAATTAAATAAATAAATTTATTTAATTGTTTGTGCAAGATTTAGAAGAATAAATAAAATATTTGATTATATTTTATTTTTGGAGACTGAGATTTAATTTAAATAAATTTGCATTATTTAAATTTGGAAGAATGAATGATTTAATTAAATAATTAAAATTATTTAATTGTTTTTAGAAGAATAAAGTTGATATTGATGAAATTAATTAAATAAATGTAATTTATTCAATTAATGGGAGAAAATGAATCAAATAAATAAATTGTTTTATTTATTTATTGATAAAGGAATATTAAGATGAAATAAATATTTAAAATATTTATTTATGTAGTCATGTCATTTTTAGGTGTATACATATATTTCTGTTATTTTGTGCATTTTCATTATATTATTGCAGGGGGTTCCTCTCAGATGTTCAGTACCATTTTGTTCATGATATGGTGGAGGATGGAAAGGTCAATTTGGAAAAAGTGGATACTCTTGAAAATGTTGCTGATGCATTGACAAAGCCTATGAGCACAGATAAGTACAGACGGTGTACTAGTTTGATGGGCCTTGGGGCCTATGACATTTAGTAGCTTTGAGCATTGAATGAAGCTAATAAGTTCTTCATCAAGTGGGAGCATGTTGTAAATTGTTCCTCAAATTATTGGCTTGTTATTCTCTCATCGGCTTGATTGTTCTCTCTCTTAGTAAGACTTGTTCATAGTCTCCTCGTTGGACTGATTCCTTCATGCTTTGGTGTTAAGTCTTCATGTCGGTAGGAGGTGATCATTTCGGTGGAAGTCTATGTTTAGTCCCTTCGACAACTCGCGGGTGCCTTGGTAAGACCTAGTCTATACCTTTGTGACAATGCAGGGGGATGCCAAGTGTCAGTGTTTTGCAAGCCTCTAGGCTCCACAGTGGGCCCTGATAGAAGTCATGCACAAGTACGCTATTGGTGATTGTGTAACCTGCCAACCCGCAGGTGCCTTGGTGGGACCCAGCCAGACTAAGTGGGAGAACGGGGATTGGATGGAGGTTGTATGACGTGGCAATGAAGACCATGGTCAAAGCTTGGCCAGTTAACAATATCAGAATGATATTGAGGTTTCAGCGATGGATTGTTTCTTGTCTTTTCGATGTTTGATGAAGTGTTGACAAATCTTGAAGCTCTTGTCGAAGAAACACAAGGACTTTGAAGGGAGATAGTCTGGGGTCTCTTTGACAGTTCTGACGGGCAATTGATAGTTACGGTTTGCTTGACGGTTTGTGTCTCCGACAGTTAATCAATTAGTAACTATTTGCTATAGGAATTGAATCAACAGTTTCTAGTTTGGCATGTAATATAGAGAATGAAGAGTTTCTAAGTGGTAACCGAATGTGAAAGGGTTAACATTGTAACTGTGAAAAGCAATATTTGATTTGTTCAGTGTAGTGTGAGAGGTTGATCAGAGAAATGTTGTGTCATCGAAGTTGATGCTATGAATTAACATCTGGAAGCAGAAGACTGTAACTTTGTATGTAAACTTAATTTACTGTAATACAAAGTGTTTTTCTTGGTGTGTGGGTTTTTCTCCCATAAGGGTTTTCACACATAATCTGGTGTTCATTTTGTGTGTCTCTTATTTGTCTATTCTATCATTCTGTTTAATGTGCATTTTGAATGAATTGTAATTGAAATTGAAAGTACTTTCTGCACTTCTCTTCTGAAAAATTGACATTAGGAAGGCATTTCCGCACTTGCTTTCCTTACACTCTTCCACTGTTCTCTGCCAGCTTGCTTGTACTTCCCTGATGATATTCAAATGCTCTGTGTCCTTCACCTCCACACTTAAAACAAGTTCCTTTGAATGTTCTCTTATCAAATCCTCTTTCATCTCTCTTGCATCCTTCACTCTGATATGAATTGTGATTTCCTCTATGGTAGAAAGTTCTATCATCTCTCTAGTATGAACTGTTATCTCTATCTTCCTTCTTGAATGTATTATCTTGTCTGTTTTGCTCCACATATGATCTATCTCCTCTAGAATATGTTCTACCTCTCTAAAATTTACTTCTTCTACCTCTCTATCTCTACTCATGCTTCTTATTCAACTTTTAGGGCAAACTAGTATGCTTGTTCTATTGTTGTCATCCTTACTAGGCTTATTTCTTCTTGAATGTTCAATCTTAGTCCATTGATGTATCTTCCCACTTTTTCCTTGCTTGCTTCACTATGTCCTGTCCTTATGATAATCTTATGAAATTCCTCAGTATACTCCTTCACAGATTTCTCCTTTTGTCTCAGGTTTTGCAATCTCTTCAATAGTTCCATCTCATAGTCAAGAGGTATAAACTGATTCTTCGACTTTGTCACCATTCTATCCCACTTTATGATCTTTTCTTTCCCTCTCCTATTCCTATCCAATTATACTTCTTTCCACCAAATAGCAGCATGTCCTTTCAACTTAGTCTTCATAAATCTCACCTTCTTCGAATCTTCAATTTCTTCATATTCAAAGTATTCCTCCAAGTCATTTATCCAATCAATCAACTCTTCCAGATTCAAATTTCCAGTGTAATTTAGTACTTCCACTCTAGGTCTCTTTCCAATCTTTGAAATAGATCTCAACATTTTCACTTGATCTGATTCTTCTTCTTCTTCTAGGGTTTCTTCATTTTGATCAACAGATTGAAATTCTTCATCATCACTTTCAACATTAGGTTGAGGACATTCGTCCTCTTCTTCAATATTCTTTAACAACATCCAATCAAACTTTCATTATTTTCATCATCTCCATCATCTCATCCATTCTTTTAGCCATAGTACCAATATCAAGCATTCTCCTCTGCGGTATCTCTTCCTAGGATCAAGTGTAACTGCCTCAAATTTGGCGATTGGGCTACAAGGTGACAATTGCCTCACAATCGGTGATCGGTTGACAACACAGGTAGACTGCCTCAGTTTGGTGATCTATTCATAGCAAGATCTTACGAAATGCCTTCACTAAACTTTGCTCAAACTTCGCTCCCAAAGGATTCAAACTACGCTCTGATACTACTTGGTGTAGTCACGATCGAAGGGTTCGTAGAATGAACTATCCAATCCGTGTAGCAAGAGTAAACACAATGGAAGCAACTCAAACAAAGAATGTAATGAATGACTCAAATGTTCAATATATCATAGATTCAAAATGCTAACATGCCAGCAATATGTGGGCTACAAAATAAGGGCTCACAGTCATGATTACAAATGATAAAGATATGGCATTGAAGTGCCTCTCCAGAATAAATCCTAAGACTAAAACATCATATTATGATTCACTATCCAGAACTAACTTCCTACTACTCTAAGAGATCTATATATATCATCTGCAAGCTCTAGGAATCCTTTGCGTTAGCCAAGGAAGGTTACAAACTCCTATGAAGGTGTAATGTGCAAGAATAAATAGGTCAGCCTTAAACAGTTGGTAATGTTTCGCAAATGATGGAAACTTGATGTAGATATCAAGGAAGGTCAGTTAGGTCCCAAAGTGCCTTGAATGATGTTTCCTTTAGCTCCACAAGTCACAGAAGTGCTCTGGAATCCTTCTCCTTCAGCAAACTGTTTGTATGCTTTGTTCTGTGAAACTAAGTGAACTTCTGATAGCAATAACTTTCTAGAAACTAATCCAAATGATCTAAATTTTGGATATGATGTAGCTAATGATGTCTAGATGCTAAGTCCTGCTCCATAAGAGTTGATATGACAATGTAGCAAAATGCGATACAAAATGCTGAAACTGCTACTGACTGAACTGAACTGAACTGAACTAGAAAATGAAAGAAAATAAAAGAAAATGCAAATGTTTTTGGTTGATGCAAGATTGATCTACAACTTGGGATGCTCCTACATCAATGTCATCCCTATTTACATAGACTCCCATATATTCACCATTTACACATCATTTATTAGCCCACATTCACATCCATATTCACACATTCAATCCTTGCCTCAAAGCCAACACTTTTCCATCCTAGTCAATTTCAAGTGCCTCGAGATTGATCTCAAAATTTAATTTTTAAAATTTAAATTCCTAAGTTCTCACCCCTTTTCACTAGCCATTGTGAGTTGAACTGACAAACATTTTTTGTAAAATGTTTTTATGTCTTGGTATTTAAAGACATTTATTTGTGCAAGTAGTTCACATGTGAATACACATAGCTACAAATAGAAGAACAAGGAGAAAAACATTAAAGCATATTTCATTTTCTAAAAGGACAAACAATCTAAGTCTACATCAAAATCATCTAGGTCATTTGCAAGTTTCTACATGTTGTCTTCAATCATTTGCTCAAAGTTGTAAAGTCAATTCGAAAGGGGGTTGACCTAGGAGAACTTGACCTTAGTTATCCGATAATCTCCTCTAAGGTGTTTGTAAACACCACCTTGACATAAATAGATATAGAGAAGGTGAAGGCGAAGAGATCACTAATACAACTTTTTGTTAGACCATTCTTGTGGGCCTAGTTAAATCTTGCACATTAGATCCTTTCATGATGCTCAATATTGATCCCGAGGGACTTAGATTTGACCCACAAAGATTTCTAAGACTATTTGAAACCCAAAACATTCATTAGACTGTGAGCATTAATTTCTTAAATACTTGGCGACTTAATCCTACACAACATCAACATTAGTTCATCATTGTTCCCAAAGCTACGTGCCCCTATCATCCTATTTAATTTTATCACATTTATTGTTCATTTATTGACACTAGCTACTACTTAATTAAATCTAGATTAATTAGCTAATAGGATTTTCTTTGTGGGCTTTCAAGCCCTAAAAATTCAGTCTCAGAAATGTTGTCTCATATGGAATGAGTGGTCTCATGTTAGAAACAAAAATGTTATCTTACATCAGAAAAATAAAAATAGTCCAAAAAAAAATGTTATCTTAGATCAGAAAAATAAAAATAGTCAAAAAAATTAATGAGAACATGTGTAATATCTCCGTCCATATAATATGTCTATGTCAATACTATTGCCATTTTCCTACAAACACAAATATTACACCTCTGGATAATGCAAGTGCTAATTATATACTTATTGTTTGCTTTCATTTAATTAACTTATTCTCCACATTTTTAAATCTCCTTTTTTTTTCAATATTATCTATTCAACATACTGAATGCCTATTTAACTTTTTAATGAATCAAAATTCCAAACCATATTAAATTTCAAATTTCTAAAAACAAGATCAAACTGACACCCTAAGTTCTCAATACCTAGATGCTGCCTTTGTCGTTTCTGGTAACATATACAACAAAAAATACCGTAGCAGACAGCTACCTACAAAAACCGTATTCAGTGCTTTTAGTTCAGGTCCTTTTGCACATACAAAACACTGGAAAAATCAGGCAATCTTAAGGATGCAATCCTATAAAAAATCCTAGAATGAGTACATGTTCTGCAACTCTGTTTCAATTGGGTAAGCAGGCAGAGAATGATGGGTACATAAATAATTGAGGTACTTGAGCATCTGACGGATCCAAAAAGAGATATGTGGTGGAAGAACAAGGGAAGATTGATAGGACAGAGAATCCACATTTTTGAGAAATGAATGGGAAAGCGTAATGGAGGGAGTTTGGCGTTTATAAATTCTTGGGAAAGCTGATAGATTGGAGGTGCAGGTTGATATGAAATGTTCTTGTACTATCCACATCACGTGTAGCTCCAACTGCTGAACTCATCCATTGTATATACGGCAAATGCCCCAGCCTGCATAGATATGATCTTCATATTAATACAGTGATCTCAAAATGAAAGTGGCTCTCTTGTTAACATAATAATTGATTGGTTACTGATGATAAATGGGTTTGCTTCCTTGTCTCCTGTTTCTTTTTCTGTAACTAAAACTATAAAAATTTCCATTCTTATAAACTTCCAAAAATATACATTTCCCCTTAAATAGAATACACCTGATATATACATATGAAAATTAATTCTATGACTAAAAATTGACCAATCACGTGGTTTATCCAATCACCATGACATGACTGCAAATGCTGTAATAATCCTTAAAGTACTAAGGTCTTTGTGTTCATTGGGTATATGCATTTCAATTTGTAGACCATCTTATCCTGCTCACTTGTCAGAGTAGCTGAAATTACTTCTATTTAATAATATATTTGGGTACATTTATTATACTTTTGGGTTTCTTAAAAACTCATATTAACACTGGTAAAGCTTAACTAGCCAGCAAGTTGTAAAACTGTCAGGTTGGTTAAAATGTAATAGATTCACAGGTTTTAGACAATTTCTTCCACAATGAACAAGGTTAACAAACAGCAGAGCAGTCGATTGATGTGGTCTGTGAGATTTGTTGAAAAATTAGCAGGTCAAAAATATGAAAAAACAGTTGGCGAACTGTTTATGGTGGGTTAACATGGTAACCTCCATCTTTGAAATTTTTTTTTTATTATATACAAACTTTTTAATATAGCTATGAACTGGTATACAAAGAACATGAAGGATACATTTAAAAAAAAACCACAATGAGAAACAACATGAAACAGAAAGCCCAAAAGCAGTATAACAACAGCAAACCAAAGAGCAGAGCGAAACCTTAAAATTCTTTAAGAAAAAATATATGGTCAAGTTTTTTTTTAAAATGAAAACAAAATGGTTTAGGACAACCATCAAACTTTACTTAAGTTAACCACAGACAGTAGATATTATTTACTGTAGGACCATAATGGCTTCAGTTATATTCAATTTTACTGTAATTGATATGTAAGAGTCAATCTGCTTAGAAACTGTAATTGACATTATAAAATGAGAACAACTTAATCAACCAATATGTTAAAACTTTAGTTGAAATAAAATCGATAAAAAATCAGCACAGTTTGTGTGTGGAGATGAATTAGTAAAGCTGTACAGTTGACAACCTAAAAGCTATTACATGAAACCCTATAAATGTACATGAATAGGCGATAACAAGAAGTTGAAATTTTAAACACCTAAGATACTAGGATACAGTTCCTTTGGAAAAAAAAAATTAACTTCCCTTTGGATTATAACTGTTAGTTTTTATGATCAGATTTAAAACAATCAGAAAAATGCAACACAATGAACAATGAACACAACAAGATACCCTGGGAAAACCCTCCAACTTGAGGGGAAAAACCCAGCAACAATATATCTCTTATATATTGAATGATAAGAACAGCAATCTGCTTTACAATGGCCAAATCCAAGGCCTACAGGTATGGCTTCACTTCTTTAAGCACAAAGAATAAGTCCACACTTGATAAATCTGATTTGATTTTGAAATAACTTGATCTGCTCCTTAGAAGTCTGCTTTGCCTTGTGAATTTAGCTTGTAATTGAATGTCTTTTTGATTGAGAGAGCAATGACCTTGTATATATATGTGTGTGTGTGTGTGTGTGTGTGTGTGTGTGTGTGTGTGAGGGATGCACCCTTTCACAAGTGGTCGGCCTCATTACAATGTTAATTTGGTCGGCCTGAGAAGGATCCGACTGAAGCTAAAAACATCAACACTCCCTCTTAGCTAGGGAGGATACTTCCAGCTGCATGAGACATATCACCTCATCGTGATGTCAACCACAATGGATGACATTCACTATGGCTTTCCCAGAGGGTGGAATCAAGGGATTTCACCTCGAACATCTCTCACAGAGAAGAACTCGTTATCAAGGGATTTCACCTCGAACTTCTCTCACAGAGAAGAACTCGTTATCAAGGGATTTCACCTCAAACTTCTCTCACAAAGAAGAACTCGTTATCAAGGGATTTCACCTCGAACTTCTCTCACAGAGAACTCTTTATCAAGGGATTTCACCTCGAACTTCTCTCACAGAGAAGAACTTGTTATCAAGGGATTTCACCTCGAACTTCTCTCACAGAGAAGAACTCTTTATCAAGGGCTTGCACCTCAAATCCCTCTCACAGAGAGAAATGCATTAACAAGGGCTTGCACCTCAAATCTCTCACAGAGAGAAATGCATTAAAGTACATCTCAAGAAGTCACTGATACTGATACTCCCTCTTAGCAAGGGCTTCATTCTCCACAACTCCAAGCTTGTCTCAAAAATGCACAAACTTTACTTTGGCAAGAGGCTTGGTGAGAATGTCTGTCATCTGCTCATCAGTGCTGATGTACTACCATATCTCTGATATAGTGGAATTTGATCTCCACATGTTTAGTTTTGTCATGAAACACTAGTTTGACAGAAAGCTTCACACAGCTTAGATTATCATAATGAATGACAGTCGGCTCCAACGATTGTCCAAACAATCTTTTAAGAAGCTTCCGAAGCCACACTGCTTCTCAAGCTACCGCACAAGCTGCAATAGACTTAGTCTCTGCTGAGCTTAGAGCCACTAAAGACTGCTTCTTGCTACACCAGGATATCATAGTGGACCCCAAACTGAAGCAACATTCAGAGGTGCTCTTCTAATCAGCAACACACTCGGCCCAATCAGAATCAGTATATCCGAGCAACTTCAAGTCCATAGTAGGAGAATATCTCAAGCCATAACCAACTGTGCCATGCAAGTATCTTAGGATATGCTTCGCTGCAACTAGATGTACTTGTCTTGGTTCACATATGAACTGACTAAGTGCACTCACTACATAGCAAATATCTGGGCTAGTATTGACTAAATACATCAATGATCCAATCAACTTCTTGTACATCATGGGATCCACCAGATCTGAACTAGCAGCAACCTCCTTAAGCTTATGTAAGTTGGTCTCCTTAGGCGTAGACATGGATTTGCAATCCATCATACCAAATCTCTTTAGAATATCAATGGTATACTTCCCTTGACTTAGAATGATCTCATCAAGCTTCTGCCATACTTCTAAACCAAGGAAGTAGTGCATGTAACCAAGATCCTTCATTTCCAATTTAGAAGCTAACTCCTTACATTTGATAATGAGGTGATCTTTTCCAGTAAGAAATAAATCACCATAAGGAACCAAGATCAACTAAATTACCATCTTCTTCAGGTTTAGTAGGCATCCTCTGACTCTTTTAGTACTTGCATCAACCTTATGACCTCTTTGTCCAAGATTGGTTGCAATGCTTGCCTTAGAGAAAATTTTTCAGAGCACATCTTTGATATTGTAGAGAGTTTAGGATTGTCCTCCTCGACCCCAACCTAGATCACTCTATTCTGAATAGGTTTGCAGAGCTATCAATCAAATCCAGATAGATTATCTTGTGCAATTCTATTCTCAGCATCCAAAGAGGTCTTCCAAGGACATTTATCATCAGCCTTGCAAAGCTACAACCTTCACTTCTCCTCAGTGAGTCACAGAACTCCCTCTTGATCCCTGCCTCAGAGATTGCAAATAAGACTTCTGAAAGTAAACTCCCTCTAGCCACTAACTCAGTTCCATAGCTGCAAGTTGTGACTCCATGCTTGATCATTTCTTTGGTCAGCATAACTTCCTCACAAGATGCCTGAAGCTCTTCCTCCTAGTGCAATCTCTCATTACTTTCATGCTCCTCGATCGATCCTGGGAGCATTTTAGAGAGAGATTACTAACAGTTTGTAACTATCCAAAGAAATATCAAGGCTAGAATCATACAAGGTTTACTATCTCAAGTTATAGGATGAACACATAAGAATTTATGAACAATATTAAAACATGAATAATGAAATCAACCTATAAGTGAAATATGTAGCAAATATCAAAAGATAAAAAATGAAGGGATAAAGAAAGTTATCTTTATTGAAATCTGATATATAACTCTTTCTTCCATGTTTTACTCCTTTCGAGAGTGCTAAACTCAACACAACAAAAGACAATCTGCAAAACTATAGATTTCTTAAATGCATTTAGCATGTAGAACCAACCCTCTTAAAGAGTCAAGGCTCTATCACAATTCATGCATTAGAGAATGATATCGATGTGACCAACTAATCACCATCGACATATCAGATCTCTAGCCTAGATAAGAGTGATTTCAAGGGCACAAACAATAAGGAGAAATACTTATCTCTTTATTGAGTTGTTGGTACACCAATGAGCTAGGCTTGTGGCTGTTCTTGTCAACACACCAATTAGACACGATGATGACAGAGGTTGCAACTTCATAAACTCCCACAACAAACTCCATCTCCTCTGTATGAGTCGAGATAACCAAAATAAGGAGAAGCCATGAAGAAAACAGGTCCATCGCCACCATGATCAATTGAAGAGAGCTGATTTCTCAATTCTGAAATCTTCATGAAGTAAGAAATAACCATTTCTCCTTTTGACATTTTCACATGATGTAGTTGTTGCTTCAGTGCAAGAGACCAGCTGGTGTTGTTGATTTCGTACATCTCCTCCAAGGTTTTGAACATGTCCCTTGCCGTCTTCAACTTGGAGACGATCGGAACAATATGATCTTTAACGGAGTCAACCAATATCTTCTTCGCCTTGATGTCTTTCTTTTTCCACTGCAACTTCTCTTCTTCCTCCAAAGGTTCGGGAACTTTGGTTTCCACAAACTCAGCCAAGTCATTCTCTTCCAAGGTGAGCATGATTCTAAACCTCCATGATGTGAAGTTGGATGCTCCTTCGAGTCTATCCTCAATTTTAAGACCGTTCACCATCTTGACTAAAATAGGGATAATAGAGAGTATTGCTGCAATGACAAATCTAATCACGATCTTCTTCAAACCCGCTCTGATACCATGTTAGTTTTTATGATCAGATTTAAAACAATCAGAAAAATGCAACACAATGAACAATGAACACAACAAGATACCCTGGGAAAACCCTCCAACTTGAGGGGAAAAACCTAGCAACAATATATCTCTTATATATTGAATGATAAGAACAGCAATCTGCTTTACAATGGCCAAATCCAAGGCCTACAGGTATGGCTTCACTTCTTTAAGCACAAAGAATAAGTCCACACTTGATAAATCTGATTTGATCTTGAAATAACTTGATCTGCTCCTTAGAAGTCTGCTCTGCCTTGTGAATTTAGCTTGTAATTGAATGTCTTTTTGATTGAGAAAGCAATGACCTTGTATATACGTGTGTGTGTGTGAGGGATGCACCCTTTCACAAGTGATCGGCCTCATTACAATGTTAATTTGGTCGGCCTGAGAAGGATCCGACTGAAGTTAAAAACATCAACAATAACCACTCTAACTTTAGACGAATACATAAAATTGACACTACAAATTACTATTGGCAGCTTTAAATTGAATAATTTGCTTATCTCAAGTAATGATCATAATGTTTCTGTAATTTATATAAATCATTCTTCTTAGGAGGCAAATAATAACATGACATCTTATTGTCATGCATGCAATAACAATGAACAATGATTCCATTGTCTATGTTTTTCTAAACTCTTCAACAAACTGTTCCACAAATATTTAGACTCTATAGAAAGAAATAGTTTGGATTATACATAGGAATTATATCAAAATAAGAATTTGCTTCTGTTCGATATATGCTAATGAACAAGTAATATAGAAACGGTTAATGTTTTCCTTTGTGAAGTGCTTGATGGAGCGTTCAAAGGGTCCCGCTGATGCAGACTTTTTCACAAGCCTCAAACTGATATGATCTCAAATAAGCAGACCGACGGTAACACGCCTAGCTTCATAACTTTCCAAACATCGTCTTGTGGCAATCATAACATCAAATCCTCCCCACAACACGAGGCCATTTAATGGAGAAGTAACATTATTTACCAGTAACAGTACTTGGAGGTGTTATCAAATAGTCTATAGGCATAAATATTTATAGTCTTAAGGTCTAGCATTATATATGTTTTTTCCATTTTTTCCTTGTGATTTATAAAAGTCATTCATGCCATATTTGGTCAATAAGACTTGGAGAGTACACTCATACAAACAAACATGTATACTTCTTGAATGCATTTGAATATTTAATGTTTGTTTATTAGCACAATTTTCTTTTATACAAAATTATAATGTATTGCAATTAATACAGACACTTGTTGATATAGAAATCTTGACCAAAATGTTCAAGCAACAAGCATTACATGTATTATAACAACATGAAAATGCATGAATGTCATGATCATACCCTATAGAAAATCATATTAGCAAAGCATAATATAGTTAGTTTGTAAACATAACATCATATTAATTAAAAACATTACATAGTTACAATAACACACATAATTAAATGATTTTTTTTGTTTAAGTATAAAGATTGCCACATTACTTTAATAACACCATGTTGATTTCTCATGACCAATCATAATCTAAACAAACATGTATTGAATGTTTCCCTTAGGGTCAACTTAGAGACAAAGACCATAACAAATGCTTTTCACTTTTCTTGTTAAACCAACTTTGAGAATGGTTGTAACAAACACCTTCTAGTATCTAGACATACTAAAAATTTACCAAGACAAAGTTCCATATTTTTTTTGAAAATTAAACATAATTAAATCCCAAATACAATAATGAGAATCATAAAGAATTATCCCATTTCACAAATCATTTACAATAAATGAATATACTATCATTCATAAATTGAATATTACATGGTCGCATCCATATCTTGATGCTAATTTTACAAATTTACAAGTTTACAATAATACATATATCAAGTAGAAAATATATGACATCTATGAGTAATCAAGTCTTCGGCATTCTTCATCTGCAAAAGGGAGAGAATCAATCAATTTTTTTCCCTCCAACCATAGACTAGTGGTCCCTCACACACCTTCCATCTGAAAGTGGCCCTACCCTTCATGAGGGTAGCAGATTAAGGGAATCAACAAGATCCATCATACCATCTAAGAACTAGTGTTGTGTCCAATCATAAACAATTAGTCATACGACTCTAGATTCTCTCTAGCTAAGTAAGACATAATCCGACTGTTTTGCAAATAAAAAGACACTGTGAATTGACAATGCAAGCAACGATTTTGCATTAATTTGGCCAAAGTTTTGATAATTCATAATCACATTCCAAAATAGAGATGTGTGTCGTATGTTTAGACACCTCTATCTCAAACTGGTTAATATAAATCAATATTTCACATATAGGCATTCATAATAGTAAAATATCCAAATACAAGCATGTCAGCTTTAGAAAACAGTTATTCTATCCTAAGCTTGTCTAGACGATTTAAAGAGTGTACACCAACTACAAACTCACCTAGTCAAGAGTAGGGTAGAATACTAGTTAGAACATTTATATACTATTGATACTATTGTGCATTCCTTGCATTCTCAGCTTTTTGTCAACCTGATAGTTTTATCATAGCATTTTAAACTCATGATCTCAATAATCATATACAAAGGAAATGTATGTCATATATATAATAGAGGTTTGTATTTTCAATATCAAATAGTCAAGTTAACCTTAGAATTTGACCAAGTAAAATCCATTGGTTAATCACAAAGTTAATAATTCTCTGTTGTCTCCATACATAGTTTTTCTAAATTTTCCATTAAATTATAGGCTTATATAATCAGCCTTAATGCAAATAAGTTCAGACTCAATCAGAAATATCTTTGTTTCAAAAGAATACATAAAACACTTTTCTTAATAAACTTGGTTATAGTTTCTCAAAATTTTAATTACATGTGATAAATCTCATATTCTCGCTTTGCTTTGTTCTAAGCATGTCTTAGACTATTTAAAACAAGTATCATTCTCTTTCAAGAGATATAATTATTTATTCACATATGTATATATATGTATTCTATATATATATATCCCTATATAAATAAACAAATCTATAATATAGATTAAAATGATAATATCAAATGAACTCAGTAACTGTTGTTCACTATAAAATCTAGAATTTCATTTCCAAATCCATGATAATGCATACTAAAGAGTTCTGGGGTATAGTACCCGATACTGTAATGACATAAAAACAAAAAATTAAAAACCTTAAAAAATGAGATTCAATCACAACTTCTTCTCATTAACAAAATGAGTCGAAGAGCAAGATTAAATCCATACCAATCTGATGTCTTTGCATAAATCTCTAAATATGATATAATCATGTCAATTACTATTAATAAATTAGGAGAATCATAGGTATTCAGTCTACATAAGTCTGTAGTAAACAAATATCCATCCCTTGTTTTCTAACATGAGTATCAGTCTACAATCGAACTAAAGGAATATGCCCTATTATATAATGAAGATCTGAAAGATATCAAATAAAATATCAACTCAAACTCATATTATAAGCAAACCTGTTAATAATCATATTAAAATGAACTCATAGCCCTCTATTGACTAGTCGGTAAAGTCTAAAATGTTTTATATCAGTCAGACCTACAAGGGTAGAGTTTTTTATATACTCTGTTTCTAGAGGTTTGCAGACCCACAAATGGTCAACAAGTTTTAAAAACTTTAACCCATGTATTAGTTACAGTCCTCTTCGTGGATTAAAACAATAACTCATATTCACATATGACTAGACCTGTTTCAAGGTCGATAGTAAATCAAGGATAAAGAAACATTAACCAGTATAAATGTATATACAAAAATAGTTTCAAAACACTAACATACCATTAAAGGTCGAAAACTTTCATACCTAATCTTCCAAATTGCAGACTAATAAATGGTCGATGGGTATCATAAACAAAAATTCATAGAAATTGAAACCTGCGTATGATCAAACACAATAAACATGAAACATTTCATTGTATACCTATACTGGGTTGAATATAAATGATTTCATTTTCAATACTTTAATCAGATAACTATTAAAGTTAAAGGGTTTCCCTAAGAACATTCTCAAATGAGATAATATAATGTCATTTGTTACCATTTGCAAACCAACAAAGATCTTTTCATGACGTAACACAATATAGTTAAAACAAAAGTATATCGTAATCTAGAAATATGTATACCACTAATTCACCAAAAACTCAGTCTGAAAATGGATATTTTGTACGTAAATTTAAATTACCTTCTTATAGATCGATAAAGGTCCTGAAGCAACTTTATAATTTCTACTTCAGACCTATTATGGTCTTGGGATTAATATTGAGAATTTTCTATACTCAACCTGAATATGAAATTTGAAATACATCGATTGAATAAAACCCTTCAATCAATTCCATAATCATTCTAGTAGAATAAGAAATAGGAAACGAATCCACATTCAAAAGATATAGAAGGTATAAGAAATGAGTATTCCATAGCAACTACTTCAGAAAACATTGTAACATACCAATATTCGATTAGAAGTTCTTCAAATGGTTGACGAGTTTTCTCTCCCTTCTCGTCTCCCGCTTCCACACCCTTCCTTTCTCCTTTTCCTACATTTTTCTGCAGTGTAAACAACCTTTAATTTCTCAACACAACTCGAGATTCCTCCTACATTAAGTTCTCTACTTTCTCCATCTCCCCTCAAATAGAAGAAGTGGTATGTCACTAAAGAACTTCAATTGTCTATAACTCTACTTCCATTTGTAGTACTCCCATAATCAATTCATTTAATGCATTTTAACTCCACTTTGTGGAGCTTAACCGAGCTCTTCTCAAATTTGAAATTCAAATCTTTCAAACAAATATATATATATATATATATATATATATATATATATATATATATATAATATGGCTATTTATTTATACTTCCTCAAATAAATAACATATCACTCACATAGAAGATTATATCAACTTCTCAACGAAGTCCACAAGTGATAAAGAAAAATAGATAAATGACCTGCAATGCTAATCAATCATAATCCAACTCGACACATCAAAGGACAAGATCAACAACATCGACAAAGAGGAATACAAGACATGGAGTCGACATTATATTCTTCATGCCAACTCAATAGAGTAAGAACAACCACAACAACATACAAATGATGACGTTACGATAAAGAGTACTACCATACTTACAACACCAGAAAAGTATCCAATTACACATACAATTCAAAGCAAATACTATATGTGTGTGTGTGGTTCTCAGGTGTCTCACCCATTCACCCTGATCTGCTTCCCTCTCTCCGGTGATGCTCTCCCTCCTCATTCGGGAGGGGGAACTAATTTCTTGCATCAACCTCATTTTGCCAACACAGTAGTTAGTTTGTTAACAACAAAATTTATAACATCATATAAATATTTCAACAACAATAATCATGAAGATAATCTATTACCTACATTAGAAATCATATCTATTTTATAAATATTGTAAAATGTTTGCATTGTATAATATGCAAATGTTTTAAGGTAAAGAAGAGGGGAAAGTGAAGGAGGAGGGGAGATCCTTAAAAAGAATGCCTACCCCTTTAACAGGTTGTTCTTCTGCCCCCAAGAGTATGGGTGAGAACAATCATGAAAGAGATATTTATGAAATGAGTTTGCGTCACCATGCATAGAAATAAGCTAATTAAGCAAGAGCCACAATTTCCACATAAATAGTGAGGTGATTAATGAGGTCTAGTTCACGAGGAGAGGAAGAGAGATCTTCAAGGGTAGAGTGTGAAGCATAAAATATATAGTAAGGTCACCATCAATGGACAAAAATAACTTCTTACCACAAAAAAGGGGAGAAGCATAACATTACAAAATGAGGTAACTAATGTTAAGAAGTATGAAGTCTTAGGTGAGAAAGACAAAGGTACATCTTAACATTTCTTTAAAGTGCACCTAGTGAGGATGAGTAGAGGACATTTTGTGAAGGTGATGATTTGCTTTTAGTAAATGTTTTAGATAGAGAAGGAACATCAGCTAGGGTCCAAAACAACAAGCCCCTAGAAGAGGTGCCTCTTGATTTATTTTGAGAAGATTTGTTATAAGTAGGAGGAGGAAGAGAAGTGAGAGTTGATGAATGTTTGCTTTGATTATTGTTGTTGTATGTGTGAGCAATCACATGATAATGAGGTTGTTGTGATACTTTTTGATCAATCTTGTTGTTTTGAGTTAGTTGTTTTGCATAGTTAAGAATGTAGCGAGGAGGTTGAGGTGAATTTGGAATAGGAGTAGATGGTTGTTGTGGGATATCGGGACGGAGATGCATGATAATTTTAGGTTTCACAGGTTTTGATTGGGAACTAGAAACATAAATTGTGTTGATTTGATTATTGATATTATGTATTTCTGTAGAAGCCAATGTGAGCTTTGGTCCTTTTTCAGAAGTTCCATTGCTATAGTGGAGATCATCCGAGTAGAGATTAGGTAAGGTGATATTGAGGAAAGTATCTATGATTGAATTATGAATGACATCCAAGGAAAAACATGCAACCAAAGGAGAAAGAAAAGAATTCTTCAAATCCTTCATGATACCCAAGGAACTTGAAAATGCAACCGGAGGAAGAGGAAAGTATTTCACAACGTTCGTGATACCTAAGGAACTTGAACATGCAACCTAAGGGGGAAAATAAGAAGCCTTCACAACCTTCATGATACCCAAGGAACTTGAACATGCAATTGAAGGAGGAAGACGAGAATCCTTCATGTAATGTCCCCTTTTAGGATATTCTTGATTTCTTAACATGCACACAAGAATAACTACTAGAAAGGGATATTAGCACTATTAAAGATCATTTTAATAATGAAATCAATACATATATTTATTTATAATAATTAGGGTTAGTAACATCATAATGATAATCAATAATAATGAATAAGTACATATATCTAATTGTATTTCCTCATGTTTTAGCATACTTATAATTTAATCATGTTTAGGCCTCATGATATACTTTGGGAATGACGACGTCAAAACTGGTCATTAATCTAGCCCAATCATCTACCCTAGTGGAGGAGGGGGAGATATTATGTTTAGAGCATTGGATAATCATACTCCACTGCCATAGGCCCAAGGGTTTCATGCTCACCTGACAATACCGCCACTTGGCTATCACCTACCGTGTGAGCCATTAATAATAATAATAATAAAATCATATGTCCCTAATAACCCAACATCCTTCATAGGGGCAAAGGAGAAAGATTAAAAATGTGGCAAGGTCATACTCATCATTCGTATATCATGAGTGTAATTATCTAAGGTTAGAGAGATCGTACCGATATGAGATTTATCTTCTCAAATGGTTTGAGAAGTTCTAGTAATCCTATTGATCACGAAGATAATACTTTCTTATGAATATTGTTCCTTCAAGGAGAACTAGATATCATACCATCACTATCGGATGGATAAATAAATGGCAGTTTACTTACCTCTAGTATATATATATCTTCCTTGATTAAATTGTTGATAATGATGCTCATATAATAATGTAATTGATTGAGAGATGATGCTGGTATGAATACCTTATAATTTGGGACTGAATAATGTTGAATAAGTTGCTTCTTGAAAGAGATATTATAAGTTGTTTCTATGACAAATTTATATATGCTATATGCAATGCTTTTGATTTCCTTGAAGATGGACTATTTCAATAATATAACTTGCTGATATAATTTGCTACTGTTGCTTGATGAATGATGCTTGATCCAATGGCTCAATTTGCCTTATATGCTGGAATAGATATTGATTGTTTATTGTTCGTTCATGAATGGATGATTCATTGAATTTGAGTTGTAATGTTGTTGTTTATATATATGGATATACACATTAAATTCTGCTTGATTGACATTTATATTACTGAGTGATGTTTGATGGATTCATATTGCAAGGCTTGCTGCAATTGATGGATGATATATGAGATGATCACTTATTATGGCTCTCTTATTCCCTTTAGACTATTTAATGTATGTATTGTAGTGTATCGAATGATGAGATGATTTGATCATGAGATGCCTTGAGATTGTTGATTGATATTCTTTTTATACTTTGGATCAGTGTCTCTTAGCCAAGAGTCGCCACCCCACACAAGCACTCATACTCTTAACTAGGTGGTGGCTATTAGTTTTGTCCTATTTTCAATTTTATTAGGTTTCCTTTATCATTGATTGACATAAGGTATTGATATATTCGCTACAATTATACAATTCGTTCCATATATATTAGATGTTGCTGATTAAGGGATCGCTATAATATGTGCTAGCTATTGCCTTTTAAAAGGATGATAGTATTTGAAGGTCATTCTAATATAATAATTAATTTACAATAGATTTGATTTAATTTAATATTTATATCTATTTTATTATTATTTATATTTATATTGACAATTATAATGTATATAATAATAATAATAATATTTACTATTTATATTTATATATATTTGTAATTATAATAATATTTAATTATTAATATTTGTATTTATATTAATAATTATAATTGGTATTTTTATTTATTAATATATTATTTTTAAATATATTTAAATCTATATTGATTTATGAATCATGCATAACTGATTCGATTATAACTCGTTAGTGTAGGGACATGACACTTCACAACCTTCGTGATACCCAAGGAACTTGAACATGCAACCGAAAGAGGAAGAGAAGAATGTCTAACCTCCTTTGTGATACCCAAGAAGCTTGGATATGCCACCAAAGGAGGGAGAGAAGAAGATCTAACCTCCTTTGTGATACCCATGGAGCTTGAACATGCAGCCAAAGGAGGAAGAGGAGAAGCCTTCACAAGCTTTGTGATGCCCAAGGAACTTGAACATGCAACTGAAGGAGGAAGAGAAGAAGGTCTAAAATCCTTTGTGATACCCAAGAAGCTTGGATATGCCACCAAAGGAGGGAAATAATAAGATCTAACCTCCTTTGTGATACCCAAGGAGCTTGGATAGCCACCAAAGGAGGAAGATTATCATGAATCAAGGAAGGTGTGGTAAAGTAGACGTGATATGCTCCATATGTACTAATGCCTCATCTTTCGAAGAGAGATCATCCAAATGAAAAAAAGGTAAAGTAATATCTTCATTCAATGTGAGTTGGGCTCCTTCATCCACTAATGCTTCATCTTTTGGAGAGAGATCATTGGGATGAAGGGGATGTTGAGATGTATTAATGATATCATCCTCTTGCGCCAAGATGTCCTTATTGTTAGGAGGAATCTTAGGAGAAGAATACAAAGGCATAGGAAATTCTTTGTTTTTACCATATTTAATGAATAGAACATCAAATTCACAAACTTTTTGAGTAAAATTGGAATGTGATGTAAGAAAAGAAGAAGACGTGTTTGCTATAGGGAGTTTTGTTTATGTTTTTGCTTTCAAATCACAAAGGAATGATAAATGTATGAATATTCTTACTTTCTAAATTAAACACAAATGACAAGTATGATATGCTACAACAATTTCAAATCAGATTTAGCAACTAATCAACATAGAAAATATCTAAAATAAGATTTCTATCATGACCACTAGGTGCAAGACTAGTGGGGTTTACTAAAAGGGTGAGGTTTTTGGTAACCACAACAATGAAGAAGTATGAATGCAAGATGTGTTAATAAGAAATGTTTAATCACTTCAATATTAATTAGATATAATACAAAATAGTAGAAATTTTTAAATGTAAGAAGCATTGGAGTCACCAAAATCTAGGATTTTGATAACCATAACAATAAAGATCTATAAGTGTGTTGTTTTCTTAAATCAAATGTGTGAGATAAATGAATATATGCAACATGAATGTGTAATCAGATTTATCAACTAATTGAATACATCTGCATATCTGAGAAATGAAATCAGTAAGTACAAGTGTAGGACATGTCGGGTTCACCAACATGTTGAGGTGGAAAGAGATGTCTAATCAATTATGAACTAACTAGGTCAAAGCCTTTTCACATCTAACATTAGGACATGAGCCACCAATGGCTCAAGACAAGGCTTATGTCCCTTAGGAAGAGCCTTTTTAGGGTTGGTGGGGACTCCAACCTTTTGTTGTAATTGAAAAGGTTGAGGCTAGTGAGCTATATCTAGGGTTTTAGTGATGAAATATACCAAAATAGAAGTTACAGATCTGATAGAGTGGAAAACCAGAAAGCAGAACCTGAGAGGAGTAGAACATACTTGTTAGAGGTCCCTTCTAGAAATGGAGGCCAGATTTGGAGGACTAGGGTGCTTGGGTGCCTAGGTCCCAAGGTTTCAAGATAGGCAAAGTTTGTGTGAGAAGGTTTCTACTACTTCCATCTCTTAGTCGTCTGTGAAATGTCTAAAACTCCCAATGTGACCCGTACACATGAAAGAGGATTTCTTTTGTGCTATATAGAGACTTGCCTCAGTCAAACCTCGTGTAAGTGTTCCCACTTCCACAATAGTAGAGATAAGTGTGATAGAGAGTGTGTCACCTAGGTAGGTAGACGCAAAACATGTAAAAACGTGTTGTAATCAAATGAAATGACAAGAGTTACCATGAGCATGAAACCATAGATGGATGCATGTCTCAACATGGGTCATCCACAAGGTGTTGGTGAAGGAAGAAGGCTTCCTTGAATACCTGCAACAAGGGTTAATGCTTGCAACAGTAACCTGTAGAAATAGAGATCGTGTAGATAGAGCAATATCATGAAATATCCTTAGAGATTAGAGATCTTGACGTTAACTTCTAGGAGGGTTATGAGTTTTCAAGACTTGTTTATATATGATTCTTGATTACTTTCTGAGGACCCAATAGAATTAAGGTTGACAAGATGCATCACATAAGTCATAAGGCTGACAATAAGATATAAGTTGTCAAGGTCAAATTGCTAGGACTCTAGCATTTTGCACCCTAGTCCTAGTGATTTGAGCCATCCAAAAGTTAGATGCCAGAGGTCTTAACCTTGATTCTCATAGAAGTATTAGAAATCACACATTGAAAATAGGGGTGAACATTTATGTCAAAAAGGGTGCCAAATGTAGTGTGAAATTGTAAAGGGTATACAATTTGTGACAATACAAATATGAGTTAATGAAAATATTACATCTCCACTAGAGACAACTAATAATTAAAGCAATTTGAAAATATGGGATTAATTCAAAGCACCACATGGAAAGTAAATGCCACTACTAGCTAAACATCCAAGTCATCCCAAAAATCAATTAGATCAAGAATACAATCAAGAAAAAATCTCCTTCTCAAAGAGGTAACCATAGGCATAACCCATGTGGTTAGTGATGGTGATAGGTTGTCATTGATGTCAAATGTGTTGTTGCAGGAGTACATCATCAGGAGTACATCATCTTGTGTGTTGTGAATATAATGATAAGATTCATTACTCAGGGTGATACAGATGACATACAATATTCAGTGGCTTGGTCATTTGATCTCAGTATTCAGTTTGTGAGTTGATCATCATACAAACAAGTATAGTTGCATGGGGGTTGAAATGTTTGTAGTTTCTTTGTATGAAGTTCATGATCATATATGCAATTAGTATCTTGTATCAAGAGATTTAATGCAGAGGCAATTTTTTGTGGTGATGACATTATGTGAGATGATCATGATGCAATTCATATGGTTGAGATGTAATTTATATGTGTCCTCAGTTTTTTCATGTTGCGTGGATAGTGTTGGTTATACATTGGGATCCTATTTATAGTTCACTCAATCAGGATAAGTGTGTTGATCATATCTTCATTGAGGATGGTGACTTGATAAGTGTATATAGTGTGGTGTCTTCAAGGATGTAACAGGAATCAAGTTGTTTGATGGAGAATGTCATGCTTATCTCAGATTACTTCACTATATTGTCTTCAAATCATAATCAAGAGTTTGGTTTTATATCAGTACTATCTTGGGATTAGTGTATTAGTATATGGTTAGGTGTGGTTCAGTTGCTTGCATCAGTAACTTCAGTAGGCTCTTGCAGAGTTTATCATCATGAGTGGATGAAAAGATGGTGTTACATGTTATTTCATATCAAATGTTCAAATTGGAGTGCTTTCTTATTTATGGTGGTAAAGGTGTTCAGGAATATTTGATAGAATTAAAGGTTTGAAACCTCCTAAAGATTTGATCTATCATCTAAAAATCCTAAGTTGGTTTTGTTATGATCCTAAGTCCCTAAAGTTTATGTTGCACTACATATGATGGCCGTCACACATTATTTGCTTTTTGTTATAATCAGATGTTGACTTGTTATTACAGGTCAGTCAATTAAAAAGTGACCTATTGAAGGCACCCTTAAACATTAAACTTGTCGGCCCTCTCTTTCTTTTCACCGATGTGATCGGTTCCCACAAAAGTGTGATGAGCGCCTTTTTATGATCAAAGGTTTATATTCAAATCAGAGGGAGTGCGAATTTGCGAATCAATGGTCTGTTTTTAAATTTCAAATTCTCTTTCTCCTAAATGAAGTTTGATGTGCTTCTAGCTGTCAGAATAAGTTGACTGCAGTCTTTATGCCTTTTGAAGCTAATTTTAGCATATTAGATAAGGCAAGGTTTTTTTGTGGATTTAAAAGATTTTTTTAGATTATTTCTATTATCAACTCCACTAGTGTGCCTCTTGTGGATGATGATAAGGAGTGGTTTTTGTTTTTCTTCTATATTGGTGAGAGGATTAATTTTTTTTATGCAATATTAATTACATTGATTGAAGGCAAGTTTCCTTATTATATTTTTTTTTAAGGAGGTATATGATTTATTTTTTTAAGGAGAGATTTTTGAAAAGACTCAAATGATTTTCTTGGAGAGTCTTACATATATGTTGCAGATAAAGGAAAAAGGTTGAAGATCTCAAAAAGACATTCAATGCAAAAGAAAAATGATTCTTGAAGTCTTGTTGAAAAGAAATGAAGGGTTTGAGAAGATGAAAGTTCTCAGAAATTTTATTAGATTTTATTGAAGATTGATTTTCTTGAGAAGATAAAGAGTTTGATTGCAGGAATTTGCAAAGAAGGAGATTTTTTTTTTGATGGAAGATGAAAATGAAAAGACAAAATATTAAAAGGGAATTTGAGAAAATTGAAGACTAAAAAATGTGAAAAGACTTTTACAGATAATTTCAGAGAAAATAAAAATGGAAAATGGAAAGATTTTTTATAAAGAAGTTGATTTTATTCTGCAAAGCAAAAGGAAGATATTATGTGATCAGATGCAAACAAATTTTTTTGAAGAAGAATTTGAAGAGGTTATTAAGAAATTGAATAAGGCATAGAGGAATATGAAAAGATTTTTCTTTGCGGGTGGAAGGACATTCAACTTGTATAAAATTGTTTTTCAGGTGCATTGATGGTATGTCTTGAAAGATAGAGATGAAACATACAAAATAATGTAGTGTTGTTGTGTGGAATTGAACAGAGAAATGAAGACATTTTCTAATAAATCTTTTTGAAGAGAAAAGAATAATGATAAGATTATACTGGGTTTGTAATGCAGAGATAATCAGATGAATTGTTATGCAGGTGTGAAGGAATTGAGAGTTGAATGGAAACAAAGTATCCCTCTGATCTGGTTTATAACTTCTATTGGTGATTTGGTTTGCCAGTGAGGCCTTGTATTAGCCAGTGAGGCTTATAGGTCAGTGTGACCTTAATATTTATCAGTGAGACACGTATTGTAGCCAGTGAGGCATGTTTTATCAGTTAAGTCAGTGAGCCAGTTTTGGAGTGGTTTTTCTACCCCTGGAGGGTTTTCCACTCATGCAATTCTTGTGTCTTGATTCATATTGATCATCTCTCTATGGTTGTATGTTTTACTCATAAGTTTTTGTTTTCATTCTCAGTTATGTGCATATGTGTTTGACAAAGTTATGTGCATATGTGTTTGACAATTCAATGATAACTTTCTCTCCTTGTGCTCTCCAAGTTAAAGTTTGTAAAAAGATTAGAAAATTCACACAACACTGATTCATCCCCCCTCTCAGTGTTGTCCTTAACTCCTACAATTGGTATCAGAGCTAGTTTCCCTTTTGTAGCTTAATCAGCTTGGGTAGGTCCTGTGTGTGGAGTTCAATGGGTAAGTGCAGGAGAAATAAGAACATGAGAAATGTGAAGATTCTTTCCAGTCAGAAGACTCAAAAGACATTGTCCATACCAGATGTTGATATTAAGTCAGTTGATAAAGATGTTCCCCAAGTTGAATCAGATATTGTATTAGAAGAAAAAATTTCAGGAATTCCTCAGTTTAATGGTTCAAATTTTTCAGTTTGGTATGTTAGAATGCAAGTGTATTTATCCTCTTTAGGATATGATGTTTTAATGTCAGTTGAGAATGGTTATTGTATTACTGATAACAAAGAAGCTATTGAAATTAATGATATTGCAAAGAAGGCTATACTGTCTGCTATATCTAATGATGTTACTTGTAAAGTTATGGATTGTGTTACAGCTCAGGATATATGGAGGAGATTGAAAAGAATTTATCAAGATAATGATAAAGAAGAGGACACTCTGGTGTGTGAAGAAAGTGGCAATGAAGGAGTTGAAGTTCAAACCCAATCAGATTCAGAAGAAGCTAGCATCATAAGTGATGATGAACAGGAATATGATGAACAAGACTGTGAGATTGATATGGAAGGAGAACTTATATATGCTCTGAGTGAGCTCAAGAATTATAAGAAGGAGAACCAGAAATTAATGTTGCAGCTGCAACAAGAAAGAGATTTAAAAGACAAAGCACTATTTGACCTTGAAGATACTAGAAGTCTGATTATGGATTTGAGGAATCAAGTTAATGAATCAGATAAATTAATTATTAGTCTCAAGATGGAGATTCAGGAAGCTAAGAGGATTATTGATATAACAAAGGTTGAATTGGAAGCTAAATTAGTTGAATGCCAAAAATTTGAAGGAGAAATAATTTCTTTAAGTAAAGAACTTGAGGATGTTAGAAAGCAGTTGGAAAAGAATTTGAAGTTTGAAGAAAGTTCAAATAAGTTACATAAGATGCTTGGTAAACAAAAACTATATGGAGACACTACTGGACTTGGTTTTGAAGAAGGAGAATGTTCAAAAGCTAGAAAGACACCTAGAAAGAAGATTGATTTGAATGCTGCCACTGAAAACAAAATGCATAATCAAAGAAGAAGAAATTTTAGAAGAAATGCTCCTGTTAGACAAGCATACATGTATAGGTATAATTATTCTTTTAATGGTTTTTGTTATACTTGTAATCAATTTGGGCACAAATCAGTTAATTGCAGAAGGAACACTGATATTGTTTGTTACAAGTGCAATAATGTTGGACATATTCAAAGATACTACAAAATGAATAGAGTGTATGATCCTTCATCAAAGCTTAATATGAGTACTCAAAGGTATTATCAGTCAATTGATTTTGATTACAACATAATTTGTTATAATTGCAACTCTCTTGGTCATAAAGCACACAGTTGCAGGAAAGCATCACCTAATTTGAAAGGTTGGGAAAAGAAAAAGGTTGAAAAGGTTTGGAGAAAGAAAGCACCTGTAAAAGTATGGAAGCGAAAGAGTCATGAGAAGGTAAATCCCAAATTTGTGCATCCAGCACAAGTTACATCATTAGTTGCATAACAAATAGCATGATGTGAGGGGGAGTTGTTCTTGTTCTATCTTTTATCCCCAAAAAGTTATAGGAGGAGATCAGTTGATCTTGTTTTGTTTGTTTGAAATGAAATTTCTAATGTTTTTGAGTTTTAGTGTAGGTCAGGTGTTCATGATCAGTGACATGTTTAGTGGTTCATAATTCATATAAGGGGTTCAAAAGTTCTCTGCACAAAGAGGTTGATGTTGTTTTGACTTGATCACTATTTGTATATTGTTTATATTATGTTGGTACTTAAAAATTGTGTTGCAGTTTTGTGTGATTTTGCTTGTTAGGACAAAACTTCTAGCTTAAGATGTTCTCAAGAAGTTCTTATCAGAAATAAGATATGTTGGCAAGGAAGGTCAATTCATAATTCTTGTCTCTGCATTTGGTTTTGCAAAGTATTGTTGTAGGAAGAACTTGGTGTTTAGTCTTGATGGGTTGATTAGAATGATAAAGTCAAGAGGTAGGAGTTCTTGTTAAGATGTGTTTATGTATATATCAAAATTGACATTTTGGTGTGAAAAGTGTCTTGTACAGAATGGGAGGATAGTCTTCATTTAGTTCAGATGGTCTTCAGTCTTTGTCATGTCAAAAAAGGTGTCAGAATAGTTTGGTTGCAGGATGATAGTTCATATCAAAGAAGTCAATTTGATGGTCATATCAACTACCTTGTTGAACAGAGTTCTTCAAGCTATGACATTGATGGTGATATCCTGCATTTCATCAGAGGAAGTTAAAATCAGCAATAGCAGATGGTAATGTTCAAAAAGGTTTGTCATATGTTGGCTTCAAGATTGTTATCATCATAAATCATTTCTTGTTGAAAGGTTAAGGAGTTTATGCCTTCAAAGTGTTAATAATTCAATATGATTATAATGGTTATGATCATGCTATAACATCTTTAAGTGGAGTTGTTCTCAAGGGGAGTTAATCAAAGGATTGAATTGTCACTATCATGGGAGATTTGAAAAGAGAAGGGGAGAAATTTTTTTTTTCTTTGTCATCAGATGTCAAAAAGGAGGAGAAAGAAAAATTGCAATCAGATGGTTTTGCCATCAATGACAAAGGGGGAGATTGATGGTGACAGGTTGTCATTGATGTCAAATGTGTTATTGCAGGAGTACATCATCAGGAGTACATCATCTTGTGTGTTGTGAATATAATGATAAGATTCATTACTCAGGGTGATACATATGACATACAGTATTCAATGGCTTGGTCATTTGATCTCAGTATTCAGTTTGTGAGTTGATCATCATACAAATAAGTATAGTTGCATGGGGGTTGAAATGTTTGTAGTTTCTTTGTATGAAGTTCATGATCATATATGCAATTAGTATCTTGTATCAAGAGATTTAATGCAAAGGCAATGTTTTGTGGTGATGATATCATGTGAGATGATCATGATGCAATTCATATGGTTGAGATGTAATTTATATGTGTCCTTAGTTTTTTCATGTTGTGTGGATAGTGTTGGTTATACATTGGGATCCTATTTATAGTTCACTCAATCAGGATAAGTGTGTTGATCATATCTTCATTGAGGATGGTGACTTGATAAGTGTATATAGTGTGGTGTCTTCAAGGATGTAACAAGAATCAAGTTGTTTGATGGAGAATGTCATGCTTATCTCAAATTGCTTCACTATATTGTCTTCAAATCATAATCAGGAGTTTGGTTTTATATCAGTACTGCCTTGGGATTAGTGTATTAGTATATGGTCAGGTGTGGTTCAGTTGCTTGCATCAGTAACTTCAGTAGGCTCTTGTAGAGTTTATCATCATGAGTGGATGACAAGATGGTGTTACATGTTATTTCATATCAAATGTTCAAATTGGAGTGCTTTCTTATTTATGGTGGTAAAGGTGTTCGGGAATATTTGATAGAATTAAAGGTTTGAAACCTCCTAAAGATTTGATCTATCATCTAAAAATCCTAAGTTGGTTTTGTTATGATCCTAAGTCCCTAAAGTTTATGTTGCACTACATATGATGGCCGTCACACATTATTTGCTTTTTGTTATAATCAGATGTCTGTTGAAGGGACCCTTAAACATTAAACTTGTCAGCCCTCTCTTTCTTTTCACCGATGTGATTAGTTCCCACAAAAGTGTGATGAGCGCCTTTTTATGATCAAAGGTTTATATTCAAATCAGAGGGAGCACGAATTTGTAGATCAATGGTCTGTTTTTAAATTTCAAATTCTCTTTCTCCTAAATGAAGTTTGACATGGTTCTAGCCGTCGGAATAAGTTGACTGCAGTCTTTATGCCTTTTGAAGCTAATTTTAGCATATTAGATAATGTAGGGTTTTTTTGTGGATTTAAAAGATTTTTTTTAGATTATTTCTATTGTCAACTCCACTAGTGTGCCTCTTGTGGATGATGATAAGGAGTGGTTTTTGTTTTTTTTTCTATATTGGTGAGAGGATTAATTTTTTTTATGAAATATTAATTACATTGATTGAAGGCAAGTTTCCTTATTATATATATATATATATATATATATATATATATATATATATATATATTTTAAGGAGGTATATGATTTATTTTTTTAAGGAGAGATTTTTGAAAAGACTCAAATGATTTTCTTGGAGAGTCTTACAGATATGTTGTAGATAAAGGAAAAAGGTTGAAGATCTCAAAAAGACATTCAATGCAAAAGAAAAATGATTCTTGAAGTCTTGTTGAAAAGAAATGAAGGGTTTGAGAAGATGAAAGTTCTTAGAAATTTTATTAGATTTTATTGAAGATTGATTTTCTTGAGAAGATAAAGAGTTTGATTGTAGGAATTTGCAAAGAAGGAGATTTTTTTTTTTTGATGGAAGATGAAAATGAAAAGACAAAATATTAAAAGGGAATTTGAGAAAATTGAAGACTAAAAAATGTGAAAAGACTTTTACAAATAATTTTAGAGAAAATAAAAATGGAAAATGGAAAGATTTTTTATAAAGAAGTTGATTTTATTCTGCAAAGCAAAAGGAAGATATTATGTGATCAGATGCAAACAAATTTTTTTGAAGAAGAATTTGAAGAGGTTATTAAGAAATTGAATAAGGCACAGAGGAATATGAAAAGATTTTTCTTTGTAGGTGGAAGGACATTCAACTTGTATAAAATTGTTTTTCAGGTGCATCGATGGTATGTCTTGAAAGATAGAGATGAAACATACAAAATGATGTAGTGTTGTTGTGTGGAATTGAACAGAGAAATGAAGACATTTTCTAATAAATCTTTTTGAAGAGAAAAGAATAATGATAAGATTATACTGGGTTTGTAATGCAGAGATAATCAGATGAATTGTTATGCAAGTGTGAAGGAATTGAGAATTGAATGGAAACAGAGTATCCCTCTGATTTGGTTTATAACTTCTATTGGTGATTTGGTTTGCCAGTGAGGCCTTGTATTAGCCAGTGAGGCCTATAGGTCAGTGTGACCTTAATATTTGTCAGTGAGACACGTATTGTAGCCAGTGAGGCATGTTTTATCAGTTAAGCTAGTGAGGCAGTTCTGGAGTGGTTTTTCTACCCCTGGAGGGTTTTCCACTCATGTAATTCTTGTGTCTTGATTCATATTGATCATCTCTCTATGGTTGTATGTTTTACTCATAAGTTTTTGTTTTCATTCTCAGTTATGTGCATATGTGTTTGACAAAATTATGTGCATATGCGTTTGACAATTCAATGATAACTTTCTCTTCTTGTGCTCTCCAAGTTAAAGTTTGTAAAAAGATTAGAAAATTCACACAACACTGATTCACTCCCCCTCTCAGTGTTGTCCTTAGCTCCTACAGTTAGAAGGTTATATAATAATGCCATAAATTTCTACCTCATGCACACAATCCAAATGAACTACAATTAGGATTAAGTTTCTTTATCCACATTCAATTTGACAATCGTAAGGAAAATTAATTTACATTATTTATAAAGTTGAATAACCATAAATTACCATTTAGTATTGCAAGATGACCCATGTAAAACCTATAAATTAAAAATTAGGGTTTACATATAATTGTTTCCACAAGTGACTATAATTATCACATGTTCATAAAACATATGGAGTGGAATTAGAATCACAAAATAGTTGAACCTTACAAAACAAAAATATCATGAAAATAGAGAAATGCAAAAAAAATGAATTGACATGAATAAAGAAGTTAGTTGTGAAGCAATGTTTTACAAGAAAAGTCATATTGAATCAATATAGAACACCACTAAATTACACAAAAAATCATGACAGAACCACATGAATTAGGGGAAAATAGTTTGGATAAAACTCAAATTGTAATGGATGTAAAAAAGTTCATTGAAGAATAATCCAACATAAGGTGAAAAAAAACTATGGTGAATCTGTATTTTCATTTAGGATAATTTAGAAATATTGGTAGGATAATTATTAAGAAAAAGATAAGAAATTACCTTTGTATCCCACAAGTCATGCCATAATGTAGATGATAATAAAATTTAATGGTAAATCAAGGGTTTTTGTGTGGTAAGTAGTGAAATTTTCATGGTAACATCTCTTGTATCACCAAAAGAAGTATATTATGATTTACAATGGTGTGGTTCTAACCCATGGAAATAAATTTAAATTACAATAATAATTAATCAAAAATATTTAAGTCATTTAATTGCCACTAATATTTTTGTATATTTTAATATAACAGTAAATATAACTTTAAAAAATTTATAGTTCTCACATTAAATATATGCACAAATAAAAGATGGAGTTCTGAAATCTCAAATATAAATATAATATACTTCAAAATATAATGTGTATTAAAATCTAGACCCTCAATTTGTAATATAAAAATATGAATAATAAAACCTTTACCCTACAAATATACTAATATAAGGATACACATAACTATTGTGAAAGTGTATAGAGAATATTAAAACTAATTTTTAATAATTGCAATGACATTTCAGGTAGGAAAGCCTATACAAATTATGGAAATGTGTATCAATTCCTTTTGTTGATGCCTATGACTAACCTAAAGGTTTTTATCTATAAATGTGTAGTAGTGGAAAGAAGGTCTAAAAGAAAACTAATGATCTTATAGTTAATTTATAAAGTGATAAAAAACTCTAGATAATTGTAATGTGTTAGAACATGATAATAAGATAATAATTGTTTAAAATTTTGAGTAAATGATTTTTCAAAATAGAGTATATATCTTAAAATTTATAAATGGATACAAGTAGAATAATAATATTGAAAAAGGGGTCATAAGGAATAACAAACATAAAAGTATGTAAGTGGTCCATAAATATATCCTTATGACCTAAAAGATGTAAACTATCTATTGAAATATACTTAGGACCTAAAGAAAGATTACAAATAGAGTCTTCATGTCATTTAAAAAATTTATAGTGATTTGTATGAAAACATTACAAGATTTATGAAAAATGTAAGGGTTGAAACATTATTAATAGCTAAATAGGTCATCAATGGAAGAAATGGGGAATGCCTTGGGAAGTGTTAAATGCATGTCCTAGTAGTCTTTATACAATAACAACTATACATTAAGTTTTAAGTCATCAATGGAAGAAATGGGGAATGCCTTGGGAAGTGTTAAATGCATGTCCTAGTAGTCTTTATACAATAACAACTATACATTAAGCTTTAAGTCATCAATGGAAGAAATGGGGAATGCCTTGGGAAGTGTTAAATGCATGTCCTAGTAGTCTTTGTACAATAAAAACCTTACATCAAGTTTTAAGTCATCAATGGAAGAAATGGGGAATGCCTTGGGAAGTGTTAAATGCATGTCCTAGTAGTCTTTGTACAATAAAAGCCATACATTAAGTTTTATTTTGTAATCAAATTGTAAAATATGCAATATACTTTCCCTAAGGTATGAATAGGTTGCTTTTGAAAAGTGAGCCTATAAAGTACCAAGATTGAATGCATTGGATATTCATCTTTATCCCTAGAGATCTTTGTGAAAGGGAGAGAAGTATTAGGTAATTCCATGTGGTACACTGTGTTCCATTGATGTTGTAAGAGAAGATCATTTTTTTACAAAGAATTTATATCTAAATTTTTTATATTAATCATATTGTTGAAATTAGGAGGAAGAAGGAATTCCCACGAAAAAGAAGCACACCTTTGGTGTCAATCTTGAGTAATATATGTAGTGTCCCAAAATAACTATAATAAAGAGCATTTCCCAATACAAATAGTTAACACATTGACTACAATATTCCTAACACAAATAGTTAACACATTGAGTATAATATTCTTATTGTTGAAGCTCTTGAGAGAAATATAAGTCTTTAAGAAGAATTGGCAAAGTTGTGAGGGAATTGTCAATAATATGTAGGTTTAGAGTTCATAAACTAATCTTGAATTCTAAAGAGCTTTCCATTAAGTAACTTATGATATATTTTTGGAACATTTAGTAGCCAGACCTACCTTGGCTATCATGTGCATCAGGTCAATTTTTAAGACCCCATTTTTAATTTATAATGTGGAAAAATCCTTGTTTTTTTTCTTTGCAAGACATTTTTCTTTATAATCTAAACAAATTGCACATTGGTACAAAGACATTGAAACGATGCAGTTTTTATCAATATTTATAAGTGGATTCAGATTTCTAATATCTTCATGTTTATGTCCACTCTGAGAACGTTAAGCTTGCAGCACCAACCATGATATTTTGTTCATGAAAGTGTGTTTCCCAATGAAGAAAACAGTAGACAAAATCTAGAGGAGACAGCCTCTGCAGAATTTCTGATTGACCTCCTCCATTCATGAGGCAAACAAATAAATATCAGTCTATTCTAATATGCAGAAAGACAAAACAAAAATATCATTGTTGACTGTTTGGCCTGCACTCTGACGACAGGGTCGGCTCTTGTTGACAATGATATACAGTAGTTAATGGCAACTCGTCATATAAACCAATTAGTTCACTGTTCAACACAATTTATTGCCCAGTTTTTTCACATTTAATGTTTCTTAATAGTGGGCCTGAATCTTCCAACCATTTTTTTATCAAAGCTACCAGAGAATAATTGTGAGCGGCAATAATGATAACATCCACTGTTCACATGATTTTAAATATCTGCCATGCATATCAACATTGCAAACATTAAAAAATCATCAATTCAACATTTTATATTGTAATTCAGATTGCAGTAAATATAAGTTGTCTTAACGGTGTGGTCAAGTAGTTTGGTTATAGTGGTGGCCACCATAGTTCAAATCAATACTGCAATATCTGGATTCCAATAAGCATTTTTCTTTAATTAGTTTTGCAGGGAATCGAACCTTCAGATCGAGGAACTATAAACAAAATTAGCGTTAGCCAAGGCTACATGGTAGCCAGTCTCTGAATTGATGGTATAATGTTAATAATAACTTATGAAAGTTACATTAATATAACATTTGAAAATAATATGCAATTAATTGGCATAGGCAAGTTTTCCAGTATTATACAAAGGGTGAGAAGTTAGGCTGTAACAGTGGTATCTTGTGTTTAAGATGCAGACTATTCTAGGTTTTTAAATAACAGAAACATTAACCATAATATGTCAGTTCTTTACATGTTTAACACTAAAAAAATAATAAAAATACCAAACAAATAAAATCTATGTCAAAAACTATTAACCAGATGACATACAAAAATAATAAAAATATAAAACAAATATATGTATGTTGACATAGAAAAGTTTAATAATTTTATAAAATTATTGTATTTGTGTGCATGATTATTTTCATTTAATTATAGTGAATAAAATAATTTTAATGAAATTACTATGTACTTTAGTAAATATAACCAATTATCTATATTGACTTATACTCTTATTTAATTTGCAAAAATTCTATATTAGATAAATCAATTAGTGAAATAATGAATAGTGACTTTTCCAAAAGTAAAATTAAAAGTTACAAATAAAAGTAAAACAAACAAGTGTATTACTAAACTAGCACTTGCATCTTTTAGAGATGCAATGGTTTTGCTCATAGGAAAATAATGATATTAGTAACTTAGATGTATTAATTATGATTTGATATTTAAGATTTGATTTGTGGGAGGATTTAATTTGGTGAAGATTTAATTTCTTGGAAGATTTGATTTTTCACATTATAGATTTTTGATTTTTTATATTATTGATTTTCAATGACCTACAAATGGTTTAATGCCAAGTTAGAAAGTTGTTTGAGACAAATTTCGAATAGAAGGCTAATAATAATATAACCTATTGGGTAATAGAAATAGCTCATCAAATAAAAAATTAAAAATTGAAAAAAAAATTAAATTAAAAAAATAATTCTAAAGTAAAATAAAATAACTCTTAAATAAATACAATAAATATATCTCTCAATGTTTTTTGAATAGATGTATTTTAGATATCTATACTAGTAGTATGTTATGGTTATCATTCTTTACTTAAATATAGGTATTAAAGAAAAAATGTTAATTTGAATTATTTGCGAGGGAATACAATATTTTTTAGATAAATTTAAGTTAATTAAATAAATGTAAGCAATAAGTATATAATTAATTTAGATTTATTTAGGAGTTAGGTTGATAAATTGAAATATTATTTTAACAAATTAAATATTATAGGCCTGGATATTTATCTTTAGGAATAATGATGAAGAGTTAATGTTAATGTTGTGTAGAATCTAGTCCTTAAGATAAGAAAAAATAATATCACATTCTCATAAATGTCTCAAGTTTTGTAGATATTCATAAATCTTTATATGTCAAATATGAGTCCCTTAGGATTGAACCCAGTGTTGTGGAAATGATTTGATATGAGGGAATAAATTGTGACTCGTGGAAATGATCTCATATGATGTATATTCAAATAAGTTGGTTCACCATGATTCTCTAATCTTTATCTTCTTGTAACAATGGTAGTGTTTACAAACACCTTAGGGGAGATTGCTAGATCATTAGGATCAAGTTCTCTTAGGTCAATGTGTTAGATGGACTAGCTTTATAACTTTGAGTGAATACTTGAAGACAACGTTCTCAACCATGCAAATGGCCTATATGATTATGATTCTATATCCATTTTAAAATGAAGTGCTCTAAATCCTTCTTCATAATCAATATTGTCTCCTTCTATACAATCAAGTACAAATTGAATATCTTTAAATACCAAGATGTGGCAAGAATTTTACTAAAAGGTGCATCAAGTAAGCTCTTAACAACTAGTAGGATGGAGTAGGAGCCTAGAAATTTGAATTTAAAATTTAAAATCTTAGGGTCAATCCGAAGGCATCCAAGATTGATATGGGCTAAGAAAAGGTCAATTTGGAAGTAATGAATGAATTTATGGACATGGGTGTGAATGTGAGCTAATAAATAATGTGTAAATAGTGAATATATGAAAATGCAAACAAATAAAGATGAAATAAGATTGAATAAATAAAATAAGTGTAAATAAAAATAAAATAGATAAAAATAAGCATCAAGTTATGAGACAAATTTAATAAAAAAATATATGACTTATCAATGTGTAATTATATCAAATCATTCTATAGAAATAGTCCCAAAACTAAAAACAAATGGCATGGGTATGCAAATTTGAACATTACATTATTAGTGTATCATAATGTATAATAATTGTTCTATATTATTATGATAAAGCTATTTTTATATTAAGTGCACGTTAAGTGGAGAATTTTATTTTATTTTTTTACATAGTATTATCATCTTGTTTAGAAGATTTAGGCATAAAACCATAAATGTATATGGATCAATTAAGAATTACTTATTTCTATAAAAATGACTTAGTAAAATTATATGATATTGTAAAGAAAAATAAGGTTTTTAAATGTGTAATTTATAATGCATATAAATAAGTATAAGTTAGTCTAGGTAAATTAGATATTTATTAGTAATAATAATCAAATGTAGGAAATAGAATAAATTTATTTAGTTTGGTAATCAAAGATAATTTTAAAATTCATATGAATCTAAATTTGATGTATCTCAAAATCTATAATAAAAGCTAATAGATTGGTGATTCACATAAGAATTTGAATATTTTGTTGTGATTAGGTAGAGTTGAGTCAAACTATCAGGGATAAATCTACAACTATGATTTTATTTTGCACCCACAAACTTGACATATGTATTTGGTAGATTACTTCTCTTTACCTCATCTAGGGTGATGCAGGAGCATCTGGGTCCACAGGCAATCTTGTATCACCTAAAAACATTTGTTTATTTTCTTTCCAATTTTAACTTTCTTTAGTTGTTGTGGGTCTTTACTTCAAGGGCCTTTGTCAGATTTGAAACTGGTCAAGTTTGGGATGAGTTGGTGTAATTGAAACACCTTGGAATTTTTTTTAGTTTATATGTTCTTTAATTTTTGAAGTAAATGTTGAAGGGAAGCCTCTACCACTCTAGCATAGCTTCACTCAGGTCCCTTGGACTCAAAGTTGTGCTTGTGCATTGGTGCAACTTCGTATAGGTTGCTGTGGACTCAAAGTTGTGCTCGACACTGGCATAGCTTTTCTCAAGTCATTTGGAGCCAAAGTTATGCTCTAGCACTACAACGTTCCAACACAGCTTTGATTTCAGCATAGGATTCCAAAGTTGTGCTCTGGTGCTACAACACTCTAGCGCAACTTTACTTTGGATGCTAGATTCCAAGGTTACGATGTGGCACTACAATGCTTCAGTGTAGCTTTGTGTAAAGCACATGACTTTAAAGTCATACTCATGCGATGAGGGAATCATTTCAAAGGATGAAGACTTATTGTTTAGGTGTCAATTTAGTTGTAGTCCTTCAAGGCTAGAAACTGTTCAACTTCCATAACTAGAAATAAAAGTCAAAGATGTAAATGAGGATGAAGAAGAAATAAAAGTTAGAGAAGATGATGCAAATGAAGAAGGAGATGAACCATAAAGGAGATTTTTGAGGGAAATGTCCAAGATAAGTAGTAAACCTAGATTAGATCCTCCTAGTTATAATGGTAGTTTGAATCGAGAAAAATTGATTGACTAGATTTCAGAAATGGATTTAATTATTTTGATTTTGAATCGATTGAAGACCCTAAGAAAGTAAATTTTGCGTTCACGAAGTTGAAGGGTCATGCCTTCCTATTGTGGGAACATGTTTAGATAGAAAGACAGAGAAAAGGCGAGGAGAAAATTAAATCCTTGGAAAGAATGGTAACCAAATTGAAGGCTAAGTTTTTACCAGTAGATTATCAAATTAGTTTGTTTAAGAAGTTGCAAAACTTGAAACAAAAAGAGAAGAATCTACAAGAATATACAGAGAAATTCTATCGATTAAACATTTAGGCTAGCCATGTTGATGATGATGCTTAAAAAGTTTCAAGGTATGTCAATGGTTTGCACTATTCTATTCAAGATGAAATAAGTATGGTGTGTATAAAAAGTGTAGAAGAAGCATATCAATATGCCCTAAAGGCAAAAGATAAACTTGCTAGAAAACAAAATAACTCTAGGGGTGGAGGTAGATTTTCATGTGGAAGAGGACAATTTAGCAGTGGCCGTGGTTATTCAAACAAATGAGGAGAGGCTAGTACATCACAAGCAAATATATAGGAAAGTAAAGGCAAAGGAGATTATTCTAGAGGAAGAGGTGAATATTTCAAGGGTAGAGGATCTTTTAGAAGAGGAAGATGAAGATGATTCAATGGCACTTTTTTTCAATGTGGAGAAAATGGGCATAGGGCATTTGAATGTCCCTAGATACAATAGAGTAGTGGAAAAGGAAAAGAAACAAGAATTAATATTGCACACGATGATAATGAAAGTGTGGCTTCACTAAAATGTGGATAAGATCCCGAGGATGGAGAATCCTTGATGTTGAGGAGGATTTTGTTGAATCTAGAGAAGAAGAAACCTGAACCAGTTCAGAGGAGGAACTTGTTTTAAACCAGATGCAAGACAAGTGGTAAATGTTGCAAAGTGATAGTGGAAAGTGGTAGTATAGACAACATTGTATCTGAAGAGATGGTAAAAAAAATGAGATTGAAAAGATTTAAGCATCCCAGTCCTTATAAGTTTTCCTAGTTGCAGAAAGAACATCAATTGGTGGTAAGAGAACAATGCCTTGTGAATTTTCAAATTGGTAGTTATAAGGATGAGATTTTGTGTGATGTAATGCCAATGGATGCATGCCATATTTTTTGAGTAGACCTTGGGGCAAGTGCAAAAGGATGGGGCCAAAAAGGGGTCTTAAGTGGCCACTTTTTTTCTGAAATCGGGAAATGCTGGCCTTGGATAGAAATTGAGCATAGTTACACTCAAAATTTGGAGATGCAACCAAAATAATGTTCGTAGTGCTTCGAGTCTACTTTCTAAACTACTATTTTTTTTTGAAAATGGTATATATTAAGGGGTTCAAAAGAGGGAGCCACAGAAATTGGTGTTGTTTTTGTCAAAAAACATAACATAGCATGTTTTGTGGCTCCCTCAAAAGGTCAACTTTTTTTTGGTATTTTTAAAATCGCTTCAGTGAGAAATTAGCTAACAACATGTAGTTTATGCCTGATTTTTCTGATAATTTTTTGATGAATATTTGATTTTTTACTAATTTTCAAAGTGGACACATCCTAAAAAATAGAATTTTGGCTGTGCTACCCCTATAAATTTTGAAAACTAATTGAAAATATATATATTTTTAATATGTGTAGAATGGAGTCTAGTTTCTAAATATGTAATTTTTTTGAAATTTCAATGAATGGTTAATTTACAATAAAAAAAGACCAAACAATGGTTTTTGCCCAAAAACAGACACACAAACAAAAGAAATTAAAGATGAAAGGCTTAACATTGTCAAAATGTGAAAAAAATTACATTGTTAAATAGCTAAGAGAAAGTCTAACATTACCCAGGTGTTCAATTTGTTCGACCTTTAAACACGTGCAAATTTGAGGGTTAGCATGAACAAAATTATGTGAAATCCTGTAGAATATGCAAAAACACATCTCTGGACATTGGGAAGGCACTCCAAGCCTTTGGGTTGGAAATCAAAAGCAAATCCCAAGCCTAAGGCTTGGGATTCCCAAAGCAAAACATAACGTGAGCACGTTATAACACGCTCACGTTATGTTATGTTTTACATTTTTTCCTTTTTCGCAAAAGTTTGCTCAATGTTTGTCATGTTTGACATAACACGAGCGCATTATAATGCACTCGCGTTATGACCCCCTTGGATTTTTTTATGTTCAAGGTTATTAATCGTGTGTGTATGTATGTATGTATGTATGTATGTATGTATGTATGTGTACTTATATGTATGTATGTATGTATGTATCTATGTATGCCTATATGTATGTATGTATGTATGTATAGTGTCAAGGGTAGAGGAGGGTAGAGATGGGGATGAGGAAGATAGGGGAGGAGAGGGGTGGATAAGGGCTGAGGGTTTAAGGTCAAGAGGGATTAGGGTTTAGGGTTGAGGGGTTAAGGTTTAAGGTTGAGAGTTGAGGGTTGAGGGTTTAGGGATAGGATTTAGAGTTTAGGGATAAGGGATTAGAGTTTAGGACCTTGAGGGATTAGGGTTTAGGGTTGAGGCTTTAGGAATAGCATTTAGGTTGAGGGTCGAGGGATAAGACTTAAGGTAGATTGTTGAGGGTAGAGGGATTAGGGATAGGGTTTAGGGTTGAAAGTTTAGTGTTGAGGGATTAGGGTTGAAGGTATAGTGTTGAGGGTTGAGGGTTTAGGGATAGGGTTTAGGATTTAATGTTTAAGTGTTGAGGGTTGAGGATTTAGGGATAGGCTTTATGGTTTAGGGATAAGGGATTAGGGTTTAGGGATTAGGGTACCATAAATTATAATTAAGGATTAGGGTTTATGGTTTAGGGATTAGGGATTAGGGTTTAGGGTTAAGGGATTAGGGTTTAGGGTTTAGGGATGTACAATTAAGGGGTACCATAAATAAATTGGAATTTAGGCAGGGTTTGGAAAATTTTGTGAATCATCATGGGCTGGAGATTGGAGATTTTGTTGTGTTCAAGTACATATCCAAGTCATAATTTAAGGTTAAGATATTTCAAAGAACAGGGTGTGTGAAAAACATCAATGCTCTTCAGATTATGAATAGCAACATTGATACAGATAAAATATGCCCTTCTTCTAACAGATTATGCAGTTCAAGTCAATCGATGGGCAAAAAGTTGTTGAATGATTTGGTTTAATGGGCGTGCCTCCTTCTTCAAAGTTATGCTTAGAGACATTACACAAAACTAGTAACTCTATACATTATTTTTCATTCTTTTATTTCCTGTACACTATTAAGAACTCAAGAACTTGTAAAATCTAATTGTGTAATGAGTTTATGGTAACACATTCCTCCTGCATTTGTTTTACAGTTTATAGACAACACAGATGAACATATGATGTTGCAAGGCCCAGGTGGGCAGGAGTGGGATGTGCAATTAGGGGGTACCATAAATAAATTAGAATTTAGGCAAGGTTGGGAAAATTTTGTGAATCATCATGGGCTAGAGACTGGAGATTTTGTTGTGTTCAAGTACATATCCAAGTCATATTTTAAGGTTAAGATATTTCAAAGAACAAGGTGTGTGAAAAACATCAATGCTCTTCAACTTATGAATACCAACATTGATACAGATAAAAGAAGCCCTTCTTCTAACAGAGGATGCAATTCAAGTCAACTCATCATGGGTTGGAGATTGGAGATTTTGTTACATGTTCAAGTACATATCCAAGTCATATTTTAAGGTTAAGATATTTCAAAGAACATGGTTGGTGAAAAAAATCAATGCTCTTTAGCTTATGAATACCAACATTAATACAGATAAAAGATACCCTTCTTCTAACAGAGGATGCAATTCAAGTCAACTCATCATGGGCTAAAGATTGGAGATTTTGTTATATGTTCAAGTACATATCCAAGTCATATTTTAAGGTTAAGATATTTCAAAGAACAAGGTGTGTGAAAAACATCAATGCTCTTTAGCTTATGAATACCAACATTGATACAGATAAAAGATGCCCTTCTTCTAACAGAGGATGCAGTTCAAGTCAACTCATCATGGGCTGGAGATTGGAGATTTTGTTACATGTTCAAGTACATATCCAAGTCATATTTTAAGGTTAAGATATTTAAAGAACATGGTGTGTAAAAAACATCAATGTTCTTTAGCTTATGAATACTAACATTGATACAGATAAAAGATGCCCCTCTTCTAACAGAGGATGCAGTTCAAGTCAACCAATGGGCAACAAGTTGCTAATTGAATTGGTTTAATGGGCATGCCTTCTTCAAAGTTATGATTGGAGACTTTACGCAAAAATTGGTAACTGTATACATTATTTTTCATTCTTTTATTTCCTTTACACTGTTAAGAACTTGTAAAATCTAATTGTGTAATGTGTTTATGGCAGCAGATTCCTCCTGCATTTGTTTCACAGTTTATAGACAACACAGATGGACATATGGTGTTGCAAGGCCTAGGTGGGCAAGAGTGGGATGTGCAATTAGGGGGTACCATAAATAAACTGGAATTTAGGCAGGGTTGGGAAAAATTTGTGAATCATCATGGGTTGGAGATTGGAGATTTTTTTACATGTTCAAGTACATATCCAAGTCATATTTTAAGGTTAAGATATTTCAAAGAACATGGTGTTTAAAAAACATCAATGCTCTTTATCTTATGAATACTAACATTGATACAGATAAAAGATGCCCTTCTTCTAACAGAGGATGCAGCTCAAGTCAACCAATGGGCAACAAGTTGCTGATTGAATTAGTTTAATGGGCGTGCCTCCTTCTTCAAAGTTATGCTTGGAGACTTTACACAAAAACTGGTAACTCTATACATTATTTTTCATTCTTTTATTTTTTTTACACTGTTAAGAACTTGTAAAATCTAATTGTGTAATGTGTTTATGGTAGTGCATTACTCCTGCATTTGTTTCAAAGTTTATAGACAACACAAACAAGCATATGGTGTTACAAGGCCCAGGTGGGCAGGAGTGGGATGTACAATTAGGGGGTACCATAAATAAATTGGAATTTAGGCAGGGTTGGGAAAATTTTGTGAATCATCATGGGCTTGAGATTGGAGATTTCGTTGTGTTCAAGTACATATCCAAGTCATATTTTAAGGTTAAGATATTTCAAAGAACAGGGTGTGATAAATATCAATGCTCTTCAGCTTATGAATACCAACATTGATACAGATAAAAAATGTCCTTCTAACAGAGGATGCAGTTCAAGTCAACTCATCATGGGCTGGAGATTAGAGATTTTGGTATATGTTCAAGTACATATCCAAGTCATATTTTAAGGTTAAGATATTTCAAAGAACATGGTGTGTAAAAAACATCAATGCTCTTCAGCTTATGAATACTAACATTGATATAGATAAAAGATGCCCTTCTTCTAACAGAGGATGCAGTTCAAGTCAACCAATGGGTAGCAAGTTGTTGATTGAATTGGTTTAATGGGCATGCCTCCTTCTTCAAAGTTATGCTTGGAGACTTTACACAAAAACTGGTAACTCTATACATTATTTTTCATTCTTTTATTTCCTTTACACTGTTAAGAACTTATAAAATCTAATTGTGTAATGTGTTTATGGAAACGCATTCCTCCTGCATTGTTTCACAATTTATAGACAACACAAATGAACATATGGTGTTGTAAGGCCTAGGTGGGCAAGAGTGAGATGTGCAATTAGGGGGTACCATAAATAAATTGGAATTTAGGCAGGGTTGGGAAAATTTTGTGAATCATTATGGGTTGGAGATTGGAGATTTTGTTACATGTTCAAGTACATATCCAAGTCATATTTTAAGGTTAAGATATTTCAAAGAATAGGGTGTGTGAAAAACATCAATGCTCTTCAGCTTATGAATACCAACATTGATATATATAAAAGATGCCCTTCTTCTAACAGAGGATGCAGTTCAAGTCAACCAATGTGCAACAAGTTGTTGATAGAATTGGTTTAATGGGCATGCCTCCTTCTTCAAAGTTATGCTTGGAGACTTTACACAAAACTGGTAACTCTATACATTATTTTTCATTCTTTTATTTTTTTTACACTTTTAAGAACTTGTAAAATCTAATTATGTAATGTGTTTATGGCAGTGCATTCCTCCTGCATATGTTTCATAGTTTATAGACAACACAAATGAACATACGGTGTTGCAAGGCCCAGGTGGGTAGGAGTGGGATGTACAATTAGGGGGTACCATAAATAAACTGGAATTTAGGCAGGGTTGGGAAAATTTTGTGAATCATCATGGGCTGGAGATTGGAGATTTTATTGTGTTCAAGTACATATCCAAGTCATATTTTAAGGTTAAGATATTTCAAAGAATAGGGTGTGTGAAAAATATCAATGCTCTTCAGCTTATGAATACCAACATTGATACAGATAAAAAATGCCCTTCTTCTAACAGAGGATGTAGTTCAAGTCAACTAATGGGCAACAAGTTGCTAATTGAATTAGTTTCTGATGAAGAAAACAATGATGTTGTTGAAGCAATGGAAGAAAATCAAAATTGTAAGTCGAATTTAATTTATTTCAACTTTCAAAGTAGGCATTTGAATTGTAGCTTTACCTAGAGGATTGGTATAACAAAACTTAATTATGTTACATGCCTTTCTTTGAAGAACCCTAGACATTATGGACCCTATCATCAGAAAAGCACATGACAGTGAACTCTGCCTCACCTTTCAAATCAGATATTTACCTTTTTATTTAATGAAAATGAAGTCACAAAATGTAAACGACCATGCATACTAGTAAGATCAAATTCTCTGCCTTCTATTCTTATCACTCTTACTTTATTAAGAGAAGAGTGTCAAAAATAATGGGTAAATATTTGTAAGCTAACATAAGGCAAAGAAGTTTTGTTATTACATTTTTCTTAGGGATCTCTAATAGTCTAATATAATGCAGTCTTCTATAATATGAACATCTGCATTTGTGTGAATGCTAAGCTTTAATAGTAGAGTATTAAATCAATGCAATCATCTATTTATTGAGTTAAAATAACTTAGTTTTTGTAATGGTTTGGGAATGCAAGAGTTGCCAAAAATAGGTGAATGTCCTCTACAATTACCAAGAGAAAAATGTTTAGTAGTTCTTGTGGATAGAGCCAGTAAACAATGGGAGATTATTTGCCTGTTTCATAACAATATACCTGCCCTAAGTGCGGGGTGGGCATATTTTGTACGCCATAATAATATCAAGGAGACATTTGCATCTTTGAGCAGGTGGACATCAAGAAACATAGATTTATGTTTAGAGTTCATCTAGATCGAAAGATAAAATAAAGATCCTTTTGAAAGAACTTCTAGGAGGGAAAAGACATGCCAAAGATAAAAGGAGAAAATTATATACAAGAAAAGATCTTCATGAGGATTGTAATATTTTGTCTAAAACAAACAAAAATTAGTTAATTAAAAATAGAAAATCAAGAAAGAAACAATACTAAAATGTATAGTTACTGATATCTAAAATGTATAGTTACTAATATATCTATTTTTAAAAGACTGATTGATTTTTATGGCCAAAGTTGTTTATTTAATCTAGTTGATGGTTTTAATTACACCCAAGTTATACATTGGGAGCAGATGTGTGCACATTTTTATGGCCTCAATTTAAATTCAAGCAAATAGGTGGAGAGAGTATGCTGATCTTTTAAAAAAATCTTAATAAAATAATGTTCACTTAATGTTGACCAGGGGTTCTAATTTCAACCATTCATTGCCCATTGTGGATGTACCCCAATGCAAAGCTTTTCTCATAATGATCATCCTTCTAATTTCAACTATTAATTACTCACTGTGGATGTACCATACGCAAAGCTTTTCTCATAGTGTGTACACCTATTGGCATAATGAACCCCAGATGGGCCAGAAAAGCATGCCATATAACATTACTAAGACATTACAGAAAACTTAAATTAGGATTTACTGTAGACATGCATAATTAAAAAGGGAATGAAGAAAAATACTTTAAAACTAATTTCTAAAATTACCAAAAAAGTTCATAGCCATTTTTCTAACATATTCTTGCAACTCAGATATCTTTAAGAGAAGAGTGCCAAAAATGATGGGTTTAACAACCTAAGGCAAAGCAGTTTTGTTGGGTTTAGGGATAGAGTTTAGGGTTTAGGGTTGAGGGATTAGGGTTTAGGGTGTTGAGGGTTTAGGGATAGGGTTTAGGGTTGAGGGATTAGGGTTTAGGGTTGATGGATTAGGGTTTAATGTTGAGAGTTGAGAGTTTAGGAATAGGGATAGCATTTAGGGTTTAGGGATGAGGGATTAGGGTTGAGGGTATACAATAAATAAACTAGAATTTAGGCAGGGTTGGGAAATTTTGTGAATCATCATGGGTTAGAGATTGGAGATTTTGTTGTGTTCAAGTACATATCCAAGTCATATTTTAAGGTTAAGATATTTCAAAGAACAAGGTGTGTGAAAAAAATCAATGTGAGCTCCAGCGTATGAATACCAACATTGATACAAATAAAAGATGCCCTTCTTCTAACAGAGTATGCAATTCAAGTCAACCAATGGGCAACAAGTTGTTGAACGAATTGGTTTCTGATGGGGAAAACAACAATGATGTTGAAGTAATGGAAGAAAATCAAAATTAGGGTTGAGGGTTGAGGGTTGAGGGATTAGCGTTTAAGGTTTAAGGGTTTAAGTGTATCTAGGGGTTGAGAGTTTAGGGATTAAGGGTTTAAGGGTTGAGGGATTAAGGGTTTAAGGGTTGAGGGATTAGGGTTTAAGGCATAGTGTCGAGGGTAGAGGGTTTAGGGTTGAAGGTTTAAGGGTTGAGGGTTGAAGATTTAGGGTGGAGGGTTAAGGGATTAGGGTTTAAGGTATAGTGTCGAGGGAAGAGGATTTAGGGATAGGGTTTAGGGTTTAAGGTTTAAGGGTTGAGGGTTGAGGCTTTAGGGATAGGGTTTAACGTTTAGGGTTTAGGGTTAAGGGATTAGGGTTTAAGGTATAGTGTCGAGGGTAGAGGGTTTAGGGATAGGGTTTAGGGTTTAAGGTTTAAGGGTTGAGGGTTTAGGATTTAAGGTTTAAGGGTTGAGGATTGAGGCTTTAGGGATATGGTTTAGGGTTTAGGGTTAAGTGATAGGGTTTAGGGTTGAGGGTTTAGGGTTTAAGGTCTAGTGTTAAGGGTTGAGGGATTAGGGTTCAACCCTCGACACTATACCTTAAACCCTAATCCCTCAACCCTAAACCCTAATCCCTCAACCCTTAAACCTTAAACCCTAAACCCTATCCCTAAACCTTTTACCCTTGACACTATATCTTAAACCCTAATCCCTTAACCCTCATCCCTAAAGCCTCAACCCTAATCCTTCAACCCTTAAACCCTTAATCCCTCAAACCTTAAACCCTTAAACCATAAACTCTCAACTCCTAGATACCCTTAAACCTTAAACACTTAGACCCTATATCCTATACACTTAACCTTGGACACTCAACCTTGAACATTATCCCTCAACCTTAAAACCTCTACCCTATACCCTATACCCTCAACCCTATAGTTATGCCCTAAACCCTAAACCCTCATCCATATGCCTTATACCCTCAACCTTAAACCCCATACCCTATATCTTAGACACTCAACCTTGAACATTATCCCTCAACTGTAAACTCTCAACCATATACTTAAGCCCTAATCCATCAATCTTCAACCCTATACTTTAAAACCTGAAACTTACACCCACAAACCCTCATACCTATACCCTATAACCTCACCCTTATACCCTTAATCTATATCATAAACCCTAAGTTCCCAATATCCTAAACCCTAATCCCCATACATTACACACTTAATCTTATACACTCAACAAGATGAATATTATCCCTCAACCCTCAACCCTCAACCCTCTACCCTCGACCTATTACTTAAGCCCTAATCCCTCAACCCTCAACCCTATACGTTAAACCCTAAACCCAAAAACCTCAACCCTCAACCCTAAAAACTATACAGGCTCAAGTCCTTATATACCTAAACCCAAAACCCTTACATACAAGCATACATACATACATACAAGCATTCATACATACATACATAAAAGCATACATACATACATACATACAAGCATTCATACATACATACATACAAGCATACATACAAACATGCATATATATATATATATATAAATGCATACAAGCATGCATACATACATACATACATACATATATACATACATACATACAACCATTAATACATACATACAAGCATACATACATACATACATGCATGCATACATACATACATACATACATACAAGCATGCATACATACATTCTTACATATAGGCATACATACATACATACATAAATACAAATATATATACAAACATACATACATCAAACATAATTAACAAACTTGAACATAAAACATTCAATTAACAACCTCAAACTTGACAAACATTGGGCAAACTTTTGCAAAAAGGAAAAAAATGCAAAGAAAATAATAACGTGCTTGCGTTATAGCGCAAGCGCATTAGGGTTTTGTGTTGCCAAGCCAAAGGTTTGGCAACACCAAGCCAAAGGCTTGGCAACACCAAGCCATAATGTGAGCACATTATAACGTGCTCACGTTATGTCTTTTTAAAAAGTTTTAAGAATTTTGACCACTTTTTGGCCCCCCATCTTTTTGCACTTGCCCCTAAGTGGCAATTTGACAGATACGATGTACATGATGGAAGGACTAATACATATAAAATAAAGAAGGATGGACAAGAATTCACCTTGAATCCATTGAAGGATAAAGAAGATGAAGTGGATAGCAGTCCCAAAGTTTGTTTAGTTTCTGGAAAGAAATTCTTGAAAGAAGTGAAGAAAGAGGGGACATGTTTTGTATTTATTCCCAAGCCTACAGTAGCTATGATAGCAAAGAAACAAGAAAAATTGCCAATAGAAATTCAAGAAATTCTAGAAGAGTATGCATATATAATGATGAAAGAGTTGTCGGATGGATTGCCACCTGTGATAGATATTAGTCATTGCATGGAATTAATACCTAGTGTGAATTTTCCAAACAAACCACTGTACCGGATGATGCCTATGGAGAAGGAGGAGATAAATAGGCAAGTGCAAGAGTTTTTAGATAAAGGATGATTAGGGAAAGTCTCAGTCCTTGTGTTGTACCAACAATGTTGACACCAAAGAAGGATGGAGAGTGGAGTATGTGTATGGATTTGAGAGCCATAAACAAGATAACAATCAAGTATAGATTTCCATTGCCATGAATGGATGATATGATGGATTGTCTAAGTGGAACCAATTACTTCACAAAGATTGACTTGAAGAGTGGATACCATTAAATCAAAATTAGAGAAGGGGACAAGTGAAAGACAACCTTCAAACCCAAAGATAGATTGTATGAATGATTGGTGATGTCGTTCGGATTGACAAATGCTCCTAGAAGCTTCATGGGATTGATGAACAAAGTGTTAAAGCCTTTTCTCGGTAAATTTGTCATTGTGTATCTTGATGATATTTTAATTTTCAGTAAGACAAAGGAAGAACATTTGTTGCATGTTAGGGTGGTATTGTAGAGGTTGAAGGAAGAAAAATTGATAGTAAACTTGGAGAAATGTAGTTTTATGAGAATGAAATTAGTGTATTTGGGGTGTGTTGTTTCTGGTGATGGTTTGAAAATGAATCCAGAAAAGGTCAAGGTGATTTTGGATTGGACTTCACCCCGTAGTATGTTTGAAGCTAGAAGTTTTCATGGCTTGGTGAGCTTATTAGGAAGTTCATTCGTAATTTTAGTGGGATTTTTGGACCTATTATTGAAACAATGAAGGGTCATACAAGAGAATTTGTGTGGACAGCTACAACAGAGAAAAGTTTTAAATTGTTGGAAACAAAAGCGACTAAACAACTAGTATTGACACTTCTAGATTTTGGAAAAATATTTCAAGTTGACTATGATGTGAGTGGGATAGTGATTGGAGGCATCCTAAGTCAAGAAGGAAGACAAATTGCATACTTCAATGAGAAGTTAAACGAGGCAAAAAGAAAATATTCTATATATGATCAAGACTTTAATGGAGACACTACTTGTTATTGAAGGAGTTTGTATTGTATATTGATCATCATGCTTTGTAGTTCATTAAAAGTTAGGGTAAGTTAAATCAGAAACACATGAAATGAGTTGAATTTCTACAAAGTTATTCTTTTGTTTTGAAATAGATAAGTGCAAAGTCTAACAAGGTAGTTGATGCATCGAATAGGAGATGTTTGTTGTTTAATGTATTGATAGTGAATGTAGTTGGTTTTGATTCTATGCGGGAATTATATGAAGAGGATGTTGATTTCAATGAAGCATGGGAAACATGTATGAATCCAATTGATAAGGACAGAATGTCATGGCTAGAATATTTTATTTAGAAAGGTTTGTTGTTCAAGGGAAAAAAATTGTGCATACCTCAAGGATCAATGAGGGACAATTTGATGAGATAAAAGAATAGTGGTGGATTGAGTGGAAATTTTGGTATTAATAAAATGTTGGCACAATTGAACTGCAAATGTGAAGAAGTTGGTACAAGGTTGTAGAGTTTGCCAACATGCTAAAGGAGTAAGGAAGAATATTGGTTTGTATCAACCATTGCCTATATCGAAGAGACCATGGGAACCCATAATTATGGACTTTATTTTGGGATTGCCTCGAACACAAAGAGGAAATGATTGTATTTTTATTGTTGATATATTTTTGAAAATGGTTCATTTTATTCCATGTCAAAAGAGTAATGATGCTTGGACCCCATTGCTACATTATTTTTCAAAGAGGTAGTTAGGCGACATGGTTTTCCTAAGAGTAGAGTTTTAGATTATGATGTGAAGTTTGTTAGTCATTTTTGGTGTACCCTGTGGAAGAAAATGGGTACACAGTTGGGTTTTAGTTCAACATACCATCCTTAAATTCATGGTCAAATAGAAGTTGTAAATAGAGCCTTGGTAACTTGTTGAGATGTTTGGTAGGTGATAAGCCCAACTAGTGGGACTTGATATTGGCTTAGGCAGAGTTTTATTATAATAATTTAGTCAATAGGAGTGTGGGGAAGAGTCCTTTTCATATCATCTATGGATGTAGCCCGAGAGGTGTTGATGAGTTGGGGGATAATTCTATTTTGAGTAGGAAGAGTCATGTGGCTAAAGGTTTTGTTGAGTGTTTTCATGATTTTCATAAAGAGGTTGTCTACCTATAGATTTGGGATCCTAAATTGCATGCAAATTACCTTAAAATGCATCCAATCCCAAGTCCAAGGGACCTCAATATTGGACCTAATTGCTAATGCACTAAACTATCTAATTTGCACCCTATCTAAGCACATTAACAATAATATATCCTATATGACTATGAGACTACACTATGCTAGCTTAATTTTGCACTATTCTAGATGGATGTGAGCACTCAATTTGGTAGAGTAACTTTGCATATGATGGTTTGTTGAAAATGGGAGGTAGAGGCCTCAATTTATAGATTTTTGAGGATGAAATGGAGGGTTAGGATCAATTTGGAAGATCAATGGTCAAGATTGGTTGAGGATCCTCAAGCAAGGAGAATTGGACAAATGGCAAGCTAGGATTGGATGAGAAGTTTACTCCAAGATTCAAGGGATGATCAATGTATGAGATTACAAGTTTGAATGGATGGATAACTAGGATTGGGTAGGTGTATGACATGTAAGGACTCATTTATGAAAAGGTAAGGCTTGGATTTAGTGAAGAATTTTAAATTGGATGGGGAGGACAAATGGAATTTTAAATTGGATGAATAGTGTTCAAATAGTGCCACATCTAATTTTAAATTTGAATGAATAGTGACACATGGAGTGGGGTGGAAGAAATAGGACAAATGTACACTTTATGAAAGATTTGACTATGATTCCAAAGTATCACTTGTCATGTACACTCATGTACATAGGATGACAAGTGGACTTCTAGAAACATGGGGGTTTGTAATGATGAATTAATTAAAATTAATTAATGTGCACATAGATTAGAAGAAAATAATGATGATTACAAAAAGTAATGAAAAGTGAACAAAATAGGAATTAAATAAATAGGATAATTTAATTAATCTTTTGAAATGTGATTTATGAACTATAGTAAAAAATATTTGATTTTTAAACTATAGTAGAAGAATTTGATTTTTAGGGAAAATGTGCAGAATGAATTAATTAAATAATTAAAAATTATTTAATTAATATTTGGATCGGATAAAGTGATGTAGGTGAATTAGGGTTGGATGGTGTAGGTGGATGAAAGTGGTTGTGACCATTTTCAGACATCTACATTTTGCCCCTCTTTGATATGGCGTCATAGCTATCATGATTGGTGGGATATCAAAGAATGTTTTTTGATAAATATGCCTCGGTAAGTGAATAGGAGGGAAGTGGGTGATCAGGTGATGCCCCCTTGAGAGATCAGTAGAAAAAATAAATTTTTCGGTGATCTCTCGAAAAAGGTGAAAAAGTGACGGAAACAAAGCGAAGAGGGTCCTGAGACTGAAGAGTGGAAAAAAAGTGAAATGGAGGTAGAAAAGGGGAGTGGTGAGAGAAAAAAAAGAAAAAAAGGGGGGGAAAAGAAAAAAGAAAAAAGAAAAAAAAGGGGGAGAAAAAGAAAAATCAAGGCTGGGGGGGATAAATTGTAAAAGGAGCTCATAAAGCTCATTTGGCTTTTGTGAGTCGTAGGTGTGAGTGGAGAAGAGAAAAAAGGAGAGCAGAGTGATGGCGGGCATCCCATGAGAGGATCACCGGGCGGAGCGGGTGAGGGAGTACCTGCGACTCATGGTGGCAAGCAAGCTGGTAAGTACATTTCGCCTTCTTTGTGATTTTTGTGTGATTTTGTGTTTTTGGTTAGGCTCCTAGAGTTAGGGTTTTGGGTAGGGGCAAGGGAAAAGGCACAAAAATGGGGTGAAGTGGCACGACTGAGAATGGCACGAAGAGTGAAGTGGTACAAATAAAGGGAGGTTTGGGCCAGAGTGGTGTCTGGCCTAGTGGTGTGGCGCTTAGCCTAGTGTTGTGGCACCCAGTCGTGTGGATCAGCACCTAGCATGGTGCTGTGGCGCCCAGTCAGGGTGGAGGACACCCGGTCTGAGGAAAAGCGAGATTTTTTTTATTATTTGATTATGTTTTTTTTATTATGTTTAATATGGTTTGGTTTCTATTATGGTTTTTAAGCAACATTGCCGATTGGTCTAGGCCGGCACCAAGGCGTCCTACTGGGACAAAGAGCACCCAACCGGGGGAAGGAGGTTCGGCCCATGCCAAAGTGTGCAACTAGGGGAACGATGCTTGAGTAGGGAGATGATAGGCTAAGAGGAAGAGACGCCACTGAGTGCGGCAAAGGACACACCACCTGGCTTGGAATGGACACAATGAAGGGCATGCCGAAGGTGCATTGATGGCTAAAATAGATGCGTGTGAGGGAAATTGGAAGTTTTTAAAATAGAGGCTGACATGATACATTTTTGAGATGATGCAGGATGACAAGGATGTTCTTCAGTCACGTGAGAGGTGGCTACCTATGTTCGAGCTATGGGGGGAGCTAGATAGGACTGAGAGGTTCTTCTTGCGGATGGTGGGATTGCGGCATATCATAGAGATGCTGCAAATACGAGAGCAATGATGACCACGTTAGTGGAGTAGTGGCAAACAGATCGGTGCATCTTCTTGTTACTGACAGGAGAGGCAAAGATTACTTTGGAGGATGTATGGAGGATCCTACGAGTCCTCATACACAATGAGAGGGTGGTGTATGATCACATGTAGGGATGAGCATATGTGGATTAGGTCTTTACCCTGAGATGAGGGCCATATGGAGGTGACGGGATATAGATGATATACTGGCTAGCGATAGATAGGGGCCTATATCGATTGCCCCTATTTTTGGTAGGATTGATAATAGGGACGTTGGTCCAAGACATGAGATTGCATGGTTTTCCAGTGGACTGGGGAGTGGTTCTGTTATGGATGATCAGAGATGGCGTGACCTATGCATGGGGGCCATGCATATTGGCTCATTTATATCATGACATGGATGTCGTGGTGTACAGGTGATCTGGGAGCTTGGGATGTGGGGCAACGTTGCTGCATATCTAGGCATGAGAGCACATACTAGTGACCCGGTTGTTTGTAGTGTGAGATAGGCCGAGGCATCGGCCATTTGCTTATGCATACAAGGGACATTTGATCCACTGTCAGTCAAGGGATATGAGATATTAGAGGCAAGTGATGGATGATATAGTGGAGTTTGTGTGGCAATCATGGAGGGAGGTAGAGAGGTGGCAAGAGGACAAGGCGCAGCTGGGTTATGTGATGCATTCATGATTTTTGATGGGGCAGACACACTTGATTGTGGATAGATATCTGCTAGAGCGGGTACAGTGACAGTTTGGGTTAGTGCAGGATGTGCCACAAGTAGATGTGATGTTCACGCAGATAGGAGAGGTATAGGGGCAATGGGGATTAGCTCTTGATCATTAGATGGTGATAGCGGAGTTTGAGGGACTTCAGCCATAGGCATGGCATGTGAGATGAGATGTAGTGGATGCAGGGACTATGTCGGCATATGATCAGTGGTGGGTGTAGCAGAGGCCAGTGAGACTCACATTGCTAGTGGGATATGTGGCACCAGCTGAGGTGGCGGCAGCAAGGGAAGTGGTAGTAGAGGAGGATGATGATGGGGATGAGGATGATGAGGATGAGAAGAATGTGGAGGAGGTGTAGGTAGAGGAGATGGATGTAGATGGTGGAAGTGACGTGGTTGGTGATGATGATGGATCAGATATGACTAGGGCACAGGAGCTGATATGCCTGCTATAGGCATAGATAGCCCATTTGGAGGGATTGACAGCCTAGTTATAGGGACAAATCAGAGATGAGAGTGTAGCAGAGTTAGGAAGAACACAGGCTCAGATACAACAGCTACTAGCACAGATAGCTTAGTTGGAGGTATAGGTAGCCTAGTTGGATGGATAGGTAGCCCAGTCAGAGGGACATGTAGCCCATTTGGAGGGACATGTAGCCCAATTATAAAGGGAGTTGGCACAGACAGGTACCATATAAGCACAGGTTACATGGTTGCATGCATAAGTGACACAGGTGCAGGGATTAGCATAATAGTATGCACATGAGAGGGACCAGGCCCGCTAGATGTTGGGACTAGGGATGGGAGATGTAGTGATGTCTTTCTAGAAGCAGATAGCAAAGAGTGTCAGGGAGGCCTATCACTATAGGATACTTTATGAGGGGTTAGTGCCAACAGAGTAGAGAGCCATCTATCATAGCTGGTTAGCATCTTCTGGATTAGGGAGGTCAGGGTAGTTGGAGAGGTCTATTCAGTAGCCCTCACCATCACAGGTATTAGTGGCAATGTAGATGCCGCCTCCATAGGTACTAAGACAGACTAGTCAGCAGGGTATGGGGCCTCTTCGTTAGAGGGATTCAGGGCCATCCAAGTCAGAGGTTTCAGATAGGGACAGCTCCACCTAGGGTCATGATGTATATATATGTATTATTTTTTATAGGTCTAAGGACCACATTTTGTAACATGATCACACTATATATATATATATATGATATGGATTGTTGGATTGATGTACTATGTGTTATTGATGGATGCATTCATGGATATATATGATGTGTATGTGTGATGGATATTTGATGTACTTTATATAATGGATTATGTGATGAGATGTTATTTTATATGTATGTGCTTATGATGGTTGTAATGCGAGATGTTATGATTTGACTTGTGTTTGGATGCAGGATAGAGCGTGTATATGTGTTATATGATGGTGTATGGATGTTAACGTGTTTGTGATGCAGGATGGTCTATGATTATTTATGGATGGTATGTGATGTTTTTATGATATTGAGATGTTGGATGATTATAGTTGGACTAACATGTATGTGATGCAGGGTGGTGCATGAGGATGGATGCGTAGGTGTTAGGAATATGATGCGAGTGATCATGATATGCAAATAGGTCCTTGAAAATGGTCACAAGATGGTAGGGGGCGAGATGGGATAGTAGAAAGTAGGGAGCGATGGAAATGTAGGTGTTGATGAATCTTGAAGAAAAAGTAGTAGGATGGGGTGATGGGGGTAGATGTAAATGTGTAGGACAAAGGGATGACATCATATTGAGACATTCTGCCAATAAAAATTGAGTGCTACTGTTGATATAGCATGGGATGTTATGCACTAGGGTATGTGGAACCAAGGTGGTAAGGCATCCATGCATAGGACTTGACACTGGAAACAATAGGATGAACTCATGTATGCCCATAATAGTACAACCTTGTCTAGATGAACGAGGGGGATTCAAGGCATAAACCCTTAGTACACCAAAGGTATGAGGAACCTTAGATGAAAAAGGGTGATGATATGCTAGAACTGACCCTACAATTCACAAGATATGAATACTAAGATGGAGTAATGAGAACCTCCCACAAGCACAGCATATGAAAGCAAAGACTATGCCCCATTCTGGATTTTTCACCACATGCCATGATATGATGAGATTAAGACAACTTTCAAATAACCCAAGAATGATGCACAAGATAAAAATCAAAGACCTAAAGACTGACTGACCCAAAACACACAACCATTGTATCTCTTGCCAGATGGTGGATGGAGGATTGGTGATTTTGTCCATTGTAGGAAGGATGCATCCTAGGACAAGAATCGATGATGGATTAAGATAAACTAATGATAGGTAGGGGGACACATGTTGCTAGTTATGGAAAAGCCAATTTGTTGGTGAAAGATTTTTCGTGGGATTGTTATGCTTTGATAGGAAGCCTAGCAAGTGTATCATTTGTAGATCAAGTTCAATCAACAAGCTCATGAAAGTGGGACCGTCCAAGCGGGTTGGATGGGTGCATCATATGTACCTACATACTAGATACTTCCTTCATATTCCAAACTACCTACTTACCCTATATCCATGGGATCAAGGCACATTACAATGTGGGTGGTGATGATATGTAGTTCTGGGAGACTTGATGATGTAAGGATAGGGGTTGGTTCATGTGATTGGATGAAGTGTTAGTTGGTGGTGTTGAATGTCAATTTTTTGACTATACCATGTTATAAAAACCATGGTGGGGATGGTGTTGGTGAGGTGAAACGGTAGTGTAAAGACATGATGTCTATGCAAAACCACCAAAGGGACCAAGGTTAGGGATGGAGAATTAGGTGTATGTTAGTGGTGTGGAATGTTGTTTTGGGATATGGGAGATATTTTGGGAATGATGGATAATGGAAACTTAGATGATGGGTTTGTTCTGAAGCTCAAATGGGGGGATCATGGGATACGTTGGATAGTGTAGATGATGATGAGAAGGTGGTTCAAACAATGGATCGGGGTTGAACCTACACATGACACTTGCAAGTAGGTTTTCATCATGGTACTTATCCAAGGCACCACAAGGAGTGGCTTTCACCATAGGATGGATTATTTCTCTTTACTATTTTTTTTTATGATTTTTATTTTTTTTATCTTTTTTGTATTTTTGACATAGGGTATTCAACGGACTACCTGTGGAACCACTTCAGGTGGATGATGTTGATAGGCTCATCAAGTTCCTCCCCTTCAAGAGTGGAAAGGTAGTATTCTCTAGAGCCATACTTTGTAGTGACAATGTAGGGTCCTAGCCAATTAGGCTCAAATTTCCCTTTCTTTTCTCACTCTAATAGATTCCTTTGATTTTCTTTCAGGACCAAGTCTCCTACTGCAAGTTCCCTAGCATGGATCTTCTTGTTGTAGGATCTACAAAGCTATTTTTGGTATTCTTGGAGGTGATTGAGGGTGTTGAGGCACTATTCATCCAATAGCTCAAGCTCTTGAAGGTGTGCAATAGAGTATTCCTCATCAGTGATGACATTACGCAAGGAGATGTGCAATGAGGGCAATTCAATCTCTATTGGCAGGATATCTTTAGCTCTAAAGACTAGGGAATATGGCATAGCTCCTGTAGGTGTATGGATGCTAGTGTGATAGGCCCAAAGTGTAGGATGAATGTGGAGGTACTCATCACAACCAATTTCATTAACAACTTTCTTGAGGATTTTGAGCAAGGTTTTGTTAGTTACCTTAGCCTGTCTGTTACCTTGTGGGTAATATGGAGTGGACCAATGATGTTGGATGTGTAATTGTTCACAAAGGTCCTAAGCATTATGATTTTTGAAAGGTTAACCATTGTCGATGACAATGGCGGATGGGATACATAATGACAGATGATATGGTAAAGGATGAACTTGGCAATTTGGTTTCCTGTGGTGAAAGTGAGAGGAATGGCTTCAACCCACTTAGTGAAGTATTCGGTGGTGGTGGTGATGAATTTGTGTTTGTCAGAGAAGGTTGAGTAGATTTTTCCAATGAGATCTAAGCCCCACTGAGAGAAAGGCCATGGTGTGGTGATAGGTTGCAATGCCTGAGAGGGAGCATGAATGAGATCTCTATGTTGCTAATAGGGCTTACACTTCTTCACGTACCCACATGCATCTTGTTCCATAGTAGGCCAATTGTATCCAATACGTAAGAGCTTCTTGGCTAGGAAAATATCACTTATGTGTGCTCCACATATACCTTTGTGGACTTCATGTAAGGCAAGGGAAGCTTCTTCCATGTTTAAATATTGAAGAAGAGTGCCATCATAGCTTTGGCAATAGAGGGTGTTGGCAAGGATAGTGTAGCAAGTGGCTCGGCAAATGAGGGATCTTTGTTGTTTACAGGTGGATTCAGGTGGGAAGGTGTGATGTTGAAGGTAGGTGTAGATGTCATGATACTAAGGATTTTTCGGACCAACATTCTCACAAACGAATTTTGACTCAACAACACGATATGCTAGCATTAGGAGCTATTCCACAAGAAATTTGCATTAATGACTATCATGAGGCATATCCAAGAGGGACCCAATAGTAGCCATGGCATCAGCTTCTTTGTTGTGAAGGTGAGGTACATACTCAAACTTTATGTAGGTGAAGAATAGCTTGTATTCATCAACCATTTTCTTATAAGGCACTATCTTGTCATCTTTGGTGAGAAACTCATCATTTACTTGCTTAATGATCAACTGGGAGTCTCCATAGACATGTAGCTCCAAGATATTCTATTATAATGCTATTTTGAGACCAATGATCAGAGCTTCATATTTAGCTACATTGTGTGTGCACAAGAAAGAAAACCTGTAAGCTTTGGGGATGTAATCACCTTACGGGGTTACCAATAATATCCCTGCCCCTGAACCATGATTGGTGAAGGATCCATCAAAGTATAATTTCCAGTTTGTTAACTCTGTCATAGTTAATATGGACTCATCTAGGAAGGCAATGGATAGTGACTAATAATCAATGAGGGGTGCTTCTGCCAGTTGATCTACTACAACCCGTCCTTTGATAGCTTGTTGATCAACATAATCAATATCAAATTTACTCAACAACATGACCCATTTTTCCATTCTCCCTGTAAGTGTGGTCCTAGAAAGCAGATACTTAAGAGGGTCAACTTTAGAGATGAGCTTGATATAATGACTTAGCATGTATTGTCGTAACTTTTGGGAGCAGAAAATGATATCTAGACATGCACGTTCCATGGGGGTGTAGTTAATCTCATATCTGACTAGAGTCCTGCTGATGTAGTATATAGCACGTTCACGACCAGTATCATCTTGTTGTGCTAAAAGTGCCCCTAGTGCTACTAAAGTTGCTGATATATGTAATAACAGGGGTTTTCCAGGGATATGTGCCATTAGGATCAGTGGTGAAGCTAGATATTCCTTGATGCGGTCAAATATCTGTTGACAATTTTGGTCCCATTTAAAGTATACATCTTTACGAAGCAAATGGGTAAAGGGATGGCATTTATCTATGAGTTGAGCAATGAACCTACGAATAGCCTATAGTTTGCCTTGGAGACTTCGGAGTTGTTTGAGTGTCTTAGGAGGAGGCATTTCTATTATAGTCATGACTTTAGTGGGATTCACCTCAATGCCCCTATGGGAAACAATGAACCCCAAGAGTTTGCCTGATGTTATACTGAAGACACATTTCTTGGGGTTGAGGTGAAGCTTATACTCTTTGAGTCATGCAAAGATCTATCACAAAACCTTGGGATGTTCTTCCTTGGTTCTAGATTTCCCTAGGAGATTGTCTACATAGTCTTCTATTATCTTGTGTATCATGTCATGGAAGATGGTAGTTATTGCACATTGACAGGTTTCCCCAGCGTTCTTTAGGCCAAAGGGCATGACTTGCCAAAAATATGTGCCCTAAGGACAGGTAAAAGTAGTTTTGTGTTGATCTTCAGGGGCTATCATGATTTGATTATACCCGGAGAAGCCATCCATGAGGGAAAGCATCTCATGTCCTACTGTGATATCTACAATCATATCAATGTTGGGGAGTGGAAAATCATCCTTTAGACATACTTTGTTAAGTTCTCAGAAGTTTGTGCAATAACGAATTCCCCTAGGTTTCATAGCAACCAAAATGATGTTGGATACCCATTCTGGATAATTAATAGGGTAGATAAAGCCAACATCCAATAATTTATGTAGCTCTTCTTTGACGAGCAAAGTGACTTGAGGGTGCATCTTACAGAGTTTCTTCTTAACAGGTTTTGCATCGGGATGTACCACAAGATGATGAACAACCAAGGATGGATCCAATCCTGACATGTCAGCATAGGACCAAGCGAACACATTAGGTGCTTCATGAAGCACTATGGAGAGGTTGGATTTTTCTTTAGTGCTGAGACTTTCTACTAGATGTGTGAGCTTGGGCAATTCTTGCGTGCCGAGATTGATTTCTTGGGTACCTTCAATCAAAATATTGGAACGCTCCTACTAGTAGGAAGGTATGGGGAGAAGATGGAGATCCTCATCTTCTAGTGCCTTAGAGAAGTTTTCACTAGGAGATACATCTTTATTTTTTTCTTTTGTGTTCGGAAGTGCCTCAGAGAGGTTTTCACTAGGGGACAATTTTCTATTTTTTGATTATTACTTTTTTGGACTAAGGATCTCTTCTTCAACAAAGTAGGCATGGGCATGCAAACATATGTCATATTGTGAGGTGTCGTAGAGTTCTATGGATGTGGAGAGGGCCTCATCATGTGGAAATATGTTGAGAGGTAGGGGTTCTTGATAATCCCAAGCAATGAGTTCCAGATAAACGAGGGGGAGGTCAATAACAAAGATGGCATTATCTGGGAAGATGCATGAAAGATCAAGATCTTTGCATGAAGCTATGATGACACTAGGAGTGATGTTTTCAACACTAGAAGAGGATTCTGTTACCTATACCAAAGTTTTAGTAGGTTCATGGATTGTCACAGTCAGTGGACAATATCCTAAACTGAAGTGTTGAGTATATTTCTTGGGAGATGTAGGATCAACCGGGATGGGTTCTGTAAAACCTTGTTCATCGACACCAAGTCTCATTCCATGGTAAGGCATTTTGGTACAGATTTGAAATGGTACAGGATATTTCTCTTTGAAGAATTCCATATTTATAGGTGTTGGGGTGGTTCCGTCATGGTATAACCAATCACTCAAAGTTGTTTCTTTAGCTTCCTCTTCTCTAGAGACCTATGCTAGTATAAAGGGAATTTTATCATTGATCATGCATTGTTGTTCTTGTTCCTTCTTCTAAAGATGATGACCATGGGAGTAGGGGGATAATGGCAACTATCCCATGTGGAAGGCATTGTGAAGCTCATATTCACTGAATCCTCTGTTTATGATCTTGAACTTTTGAGGTGTAGGGCTGGAGGATGAGGTGGAAGCTTGTGATGGATCGATGGTGACTTGGGGAGTGGATGAGGGTTCTTTGACATGATCCCTATAGTTGCTCGGACAAGTAAATTGTCTACCATAAATAACCTCTAAAGCTTTGCAATATTCAAAGGGTTGTTGATTGACAAGAATAGTGACTTCTACACAATTATGAGGAAACTTGAGACATTGATGGTAGGTGGACGAAATGGTTTACATGGCATGCAACCATGGTCGGCCTAGGAGGAGATTATATGGAAGGTCAAGATCAATCATGTGACATAGAGTGGGTATGGTGAGTCGGCCCACCTTGATAGGGAGGCATATGGTGCCTTCGGATTCTCTTTCTATGTTGTTGTATGCCTTGATGGAGATAACTAAAGACTCTAAGTCAGTCGCTGAATACCCCATGAGTTTTATGAATTTTAAGGCACATATATTCAAACTGAATCCATTATCCAAGAGAATCCTCTTAATCTTGTGGTTGGCAATTTGGAATTCGATGTGGAGTGCTTTATTATGAGCGGGATTGATGGCTAGCATGTTGGCAAGGCTAAAAGTGAGATGATAGGATGAGGATAATTGAGCAACAAGGTTTTGGAATTAAGTAGGAGGTACGTCGGTGGGGAAGTGAGACCCTTGGAGAGCCTTGTCTAGGATTTTGTGATGGATGGTCGATGTCTTAAGGAGTTCCAAGATGGAGAATTGTGTGGGGGTCTTCTAAAGATGGTCGAGGAGCTTGTATTCGGAAGTGGTAGTAGTGGAGGATGAGGATGGTCCCTTTATAGTTACACGCCCATGATGGGTAGTAACAACACATTTAGGGGTGGTATTTTTGAGTTTGATGGTGGCAACGCGAGTAGAATCAAAATAAATTCAACCCACTACATTGTCGTAAGGAGGCAGAACATTATTGTAATTAGTGTTGTTGGCTTGGTTGTTAGGATTGGTGTTGGAGGATGATGGTTTGGATGCATTGTTGCGGTGGGGGAGAGGGTCTTGGTAGACACCTAGGCCATCATTGGGTGATGTGTTGTTGTATCCTTCTATTCGGATGTCGCCGTGATTGATGAGGTCTTGGATATAGTTTTTCAATTTCATGCATTTGCTTATGGCATGGTCCTTTATGTGATGATAGTCACAATATTAATTCTCTTTGTTACACATGGGTTTAGGTTGGTTTTCATCAAATGGTTTCATCATGGGAAACTCAACCATGTTTTCTTGGACTAATTTTTGAAACACAACCTCAAGTGGTTCACCCAAGGGTGTATACTTGCATTTTGGATTGTTAGGGAGATTTCGCTTTGGAGGAGCAGATGGGACAGAGACATTATTTGAAACATTTTGGACTTCATTTGTCTCTTTTGGTTTAGGAGCAGAAATTTGGATATACTTGGAATTGGTAGCGCCATCTCCTACAGTGTTTTTATTTTTAGTCCAAAATTTAGGTTTGTCATTGGATGATTTGTCGTTGTCATTCTTGTTGTAGATTTTGACTAAACCTTTTGTAATAAGGGCCTTTTCAATGGTGACCCCTTTTTTTATGATTTCATCAAAGGTTGATGCATAATGTACTTGCAAGTGGAAGGCCATTTCTTGGTTGAGATTTTGGATGAAAATGTGGATGAGTTGTTTTTTCGAGGTTGTTCAAGGTAGCATACTAGCAAGGGACCTCCATTTTTGTAGGTAAGTGGTGAAACTTTCGCCACTTTGTTGTTTGGTGTTGCAAAGGTCGAACATAGTGATTTCATGCTCTACGTTGTATGAGAAGTGGGTGACAAATTTCACTGAAAGATCGGTGAAAGTAGAGATGGAGCCATAAGGCAAGTGCATAAACCATTCTAGGACTTGTTCTCCTAAGCTTCATGGAAAAAGATGAAAGAGGAATTGGTCATCATAGGCTACTTCTTGGCATGCCATGAAAAATTCCTTGATGTGATCATGAGGGTCTCCTTTTCCTTTGTATTTATCAAATTTTGGCATTTTGAAATGTTGAGGAAAAGGCGTGATCGTGATGTTTCTATCAAATGGATAGGGACATAAGTCTTTGAAATTATAATGTTTCTTTTGGGTCCCTAGTTGGATGTTTTTGAGTGCGTTTTTCATCTCTTGCCATTCTTGGTCAAAAGGATTAGCAAGAGGTGGTTGTGGCATGTATGGGGGTTTTTGTGATGTTGATTTTTGGTGTTGGGGATGGATGTATTGTTGTTGGTGGATGTACATGGAGGTAGGCCTATAGTTTGTGTGTAAACGTGAGACCCATATTCTTATTGTTGTAGGATGACTTGTTGATTTTGAAGTGGTAGTTGTTGTTGAGTGACGTATGGATTTTGCATCAAGGACCTATGGGGAGGTCGTTGATGCATGGAAGATCGATACATGTGAGTGGGATTGTTATAGCTCATCACAGGATTTTGTGTTTGATTGAGTGTATTAGAGGTTTGGATGGGTATTTGTGTTGTGGGTGGTAGTACCATTTGAGTGATTATCAACCTTTGAGGAATATTCAAAGGAGGAAGTGGTTGTGGGATGAGATTGGTGTTGGATGGGTCTCGAGGAATGTTGGTCGTATTGTGTGAAATGGCCATTTTTGGATTGGTGGGCATGTTGGGATCAAGCATCATATGAGAAGGCATTCCATAAGGTTGCTCCAATACTTGTGGTTGTGATATAACATTGAGCCCTATGTTTTGATCAAGAGCGTGGACGGTGTTGGTGTTGGTGTTGGATGCATAACTTGCCCATGGGTTGTCATAAATGGGTTCATTGAGATTAGGGATATGTCCCCATGGTTGATCTTGAATGGGTGATGGTGGTTTGTCATGGAAAATGTTTTTGAGTTTATCATGGTCAAATGAGTATGGAAGGGGTGTGCCATATTCAATGAGATGTTCAAAGTATTCATCCTTATGGTTGTCAATGAATTGGTCAAATTTGTCATGTAATTCTTTTTCATTGAGAAAATTGATAAAGGTGGGGTAATGTGGGTGATGATGAGTGGATGTTTCACCCACTTCGGGTTGGTTGACATATCCCTCTGTATTACTCATGGTAGAGTCATGAGGAGAGAGAGGTTGGTAATGTGCATATATTTTCTTCTTAGCTTGTGATCATGTGATGGGAGGCATAAAAGGTGAACTTAGATTGGATTTGGATGATGAAGTACCAATGGTGATGAATGGGGTTTGACTCTAAGTTCATAATCTAGATCAAGACGATTGAAGATCAGGGATTAAACCTATATACTTAGGGTGGATAAAGAGCCTAAGCAAAAGGATGATGGGATTATTTTGCTTGGGGTAGACAAGATGCACCAAGCAAAATTGGATTTCTTGAAATCAACTAACTTATAAGTTGTCTAAGTTCCCAAGCTAATTTATCCAAGGAGGCGGATGATGCTTAGTTTATACTAAACTTAAGATAAGATTACCATAAACAAAAGGATAATTTGATCTAGATTCTAACCTTAGGATTTGGATGTGATTTGGATTGATTATGGATTTGATTGGATATGGATTGGATTGATTTGAGGATAATGATTGATATGGATTGATGAGGATTGATTAAGGATGATATGATCGATTAGGAATGATAATAGGTGACAAACAAATATTAAACTAAGAATGGTTTGAGGATAATGATTGATTATTACAAGGATAATGCTATGGTTGATGATGGGGTTAATGATGGATTGGAGCTAATTAACTATGGATGACTTGGATAATCTATAAACTAATGGGGATGATGACAAGGATAATGAGCAATGATTAGGGTGGATCACAAGCTAAGAGGGACAAATGGACATGGACATGGATGATGTGGCATGTGACGTAGAGGGATGATGTGGAAAGGGGGTTTGTTGGCAACCAAAAGGACAAAATTTTGACTTTTTTAATGGCTTTTGAAATGGGTGTTGATTCAGTGGAATAGGCACTATTTCAGAACACTGGGTGTTGATTCAGGACAATGGGCACTTGGTGTAGTCACGGTTAGGAGGGTCCTCAAAGAGAGAAGTCCAAACTGTACAGCTAGAGTAAACACAATGGAAACAACTCAAAGATCTAAAGTAAATGTAAATTCAATCATTCAGTATATTATAGAATTCAAATACAAATTGGCCGGCAATATGCGAGCTTACAACTAGGGCTCACAGGCTTGATTCTAGAATATGCACGAATATGGCTTTGAAGCACCTTCACAAAGAATTCAAACTATCCACTATGAACTAACAATCAACTCTCCAGTTCCCTTTTCCTAAGCATCTATTACATCAATATATATCATCTTTGGAACATAATATTCCTCCACATTAGCCAAGGAAGATCACAAACTGCAATGAAGAGTTATAACGTGTGTACACAGATAGATTAGACCTAAATGAATAGAATTCCTCCACAAATGAATGGGATGATGTGTGGATCTCAAGGAAGGTCGGCCACGAACCAAAAAATATTTAATGATGTGTCATTTAACTTTGTGAATCATGAAATGCTCTGCAAGTCTTCTCCTTTAGCTGATTATTCGAGACTGTTAGGATGCTCTATTATGAGAAAACAATCAATCTTCTGATAGTGATATCTTAGTGGTACCTAATCCAAATGATCTAAGATTTGGATATGTTGTGCATGAATGTGTCTAGATGTTAAGTCCATCTCTGCAGGGTCTAAAATGCAACTATGATAGAGTGCAAACCAAAATATAGAAACTGTTGCTGATTGAACTGACTGTACTAAACTAGAAAATGAAAAGAAACAAAATGAAATGCAAACAAACTAAAATGCAAATGTTTTTGGTTGATGCAAGATTGCTCTTGAACTAGGGATGCTCCTGCATCAAACATCCACGGTTATTGAAAAAGTGAGCCCATCACTTTGCTGGGGCTAGAGGAAAACCAAGATGGTCCACCTCAGCCTGAGAAATTCAAGATGAGTCTTCTTCCAATCTGTCTTTCCACTTCACAAGATATTCTTTGTATTGTCTTCCTCTGGTGCTGTATCCAACTCTACTATCCAAAATGTCTTCAATCTGCTCCAGTGCTTGTTGTGGTAAATGCTTCGTCAAGTCTTTGTCACTAAAGTCTACTTCATGATACTGATATAGGTCTGCAATGTTGAAAATAGGTGATATATCCGATGTCTCTGGTAACTCTACTTCATATGCATTCCATGAATCAAACTTTCTGAGTATCCTAGATGGTCCAAACTTCTTCATCTTCAAATTGTTATATGTCCCAACTAGAAATCTTTCCTTTCTTAAGTATACCATCACTTCATCTCCAACTGCAAATTCTTTGTGTCTCCTAATCTCATCTACTTGATCTTTACTATTCATTTCCTCCAAATGCTTCTTAACTTGATTATGTATTGTCTCCATGTGCTCTACAAATTCCTCTGCTTCTGCACTTCTCTTTTCTTCCATACTGATATCTCTCAACTTTGCCTCCTCTAGGGTTTACTCCCGTAACAATCTCAAAATGTGTTCTTCTGGTACTCCTATTTACTAAATTATTGTATGCAAACTTTGCTTGTGAAATAATCAAACCCCAATTTTCTACCTTCTTTCCAACCAACATCTCAACAAGTTTACCGAATTCCTATTCACTACCTCTATCTGTCCATTAGTTTGTGGGTGAAATGTTGAACTGAACTTCAAATCTATCTTCATCTTCTTCCAAAGTGTCATCCAAAAGTATCCAAGAAATCTTGTATCTCTGTCTAAAATTATGCTCTTAGGTAATCCATGCAATCTCACAATTTCCTTGAAAAATAGGTCAGCTACATGCACTGCATCATTTGTCTTCTTACAAGGTATGAAATGTGCCATCTTTGAAAATCTATCCACCACTACAAATATTGAATCATATCCACTATGTGTCTTCGGTAATCCCGTTATGAAATCCATGCTTATGTCTTCCCAAGGTCCCTCCGGTATTGTCAATGGTTTATATGATCTAGTATTCTAACTACTCCCTTTTGCAACTTGACAAACTCTACAACTCTACACAAATTTCCTAACATCCTTATGTATCTAAGGCCAAAAGTAATTTTCACTTACCAAAGACACTATTTTATCAATACCAAAATGTCCTTCTAATCCACCATTGTGTTTCTCCTTGATCAAATTATCTCTCATGGAACTTCAAGGTATGTACAACTGATTTCCTCTAAACAACATATCTTCCTAAATGAAATAGTCTAACCACTTACTCCTATCTGTCACAATAGGTTCCTTACATGCTTTCCAAGGCACTGAAAAATCAAGATCTTCCTCATACATGTTCTTCAATTCATCAAATCTTAACACTTTAACTCTCACTTTTGTCAACAAGTTCCTTCTTCTACTCAAGGCATCTACAACTTTGTTTGACTTTTGTTGGTCGTGATGTTAGTCACAAACAAGCATAGAATAAAAGTACACATTAACCTTTATTCATCTTGAAAGATATGATGAATTCAGAGAATTCATGATCCCAAGTCTTCGGTGATTAGGGCTTAATCTTCTAACGTTACTCAGAGGTTGATGTGTGTTGTTGTTTCCATTTTGGGGCCTTATGTCGAGTTCATCATCATGACACTATTTCTACTAAGATTCTTCACAGAGAGGTCATTTTATATAGTTATTTGATCAAATGATACAGTTATACTCAAATATTTGCATGATATTCATCAATAATACATGCTTCAGCTTCAAATATGCTAAATATTTTCACTTATTCTACGCGATGTCCACATATTTGTATTGTTTGCTTAAGATATTCAGTTATTTGCAATTATGATAGTGAGATGCTCTAAAATTTAAAGAAATTGAAAGAAATGCTTCAAATGAATGTTGAACCTTCAGCTATTGAACCACATGTACATCAGATACAGTCATGAAGAGAAGAAAACCAAACCATATGTTCACCAGGACATTCCACAGCTAGATACAGCAGGTTTTAACTTCAAAGGAATTGTATGAAAACAACATATGTAAGTAAACATGCACTCCAAGGGACACAACAAATCACCACATATATCCAGAATTCACACATTGATTACTCAAGATTTACTATGAATTGTAAAACAGTCTTCTCATTCACTAAGTATGCAAAGATATAGATGTAGACAAAAAGCTTTGAAATAAGCCCTGAACATTTCAGCAAATGGATTTCAATTAAGTTTTGAATGTTAGAAAAGAGGCATTCCAGTACCTTTTATAGAACAAGGTGAGGAATCTGTTACAAAAAGATCAACGATCTTGATTTGTCTATGAATATCTACAGTCAAGATTTCCCTCTAACTATGTCAACCTTATCAAAATGGCACAAGTTGCCAGCTGGCAGCTATCTAAAAATACTTATTTTCACTAAGTATCTGATGCTAATATTCACTTTATGATGCATCATCATCTACTTTATCTGAGTCATGCGCCTCATCATCATGTGCATCACTTCCTAAACCTTTATCATCCTGATGATGATGACCCCGTATATGAGGCTGTATGCTGCTCCGGACCTGTTCATACAATTGCACAATTTTGTCTATCTCTCCACCATCTTGAGTCTTTGCTTTGATGATGGTGTGCTTGTGTGCCTGGTATTTATCTCTGATGTTGTCCAGCTTATTTTTCCTGTTTTGCAGCATCTCATTATAATGCTTTATCTTCATCTTTGTCCTCACTAGTTTATCCATGATTTCTTCCGTCAGTTGGCCTAGTGGATCATCCACAACAAATTGGAAGTTATTGTGTAGAGCTTGAATTGCAAACTCCTCATCTTGGTTATCTATCTTCCCTTCAACTTTTCCTTCTAAGGTTTCCAAAATTTCTGCTTCAAAGGACATCATGTCATGTAGTTTTATGTCAATCTCCCTCAGCTTGTTATTACATCTCTTGAGAACATCACATTCAAATTGAATGTCTTTATACCATGTATCTACCAATAAGGCAGTGTTATTATTCAGCACCCCTCTGTTGATAAGTAGTTGAGGATTTATCCTCCTTATTTCTCCTAGGATATTCAATATCTTCTCCAGTTGGTAGGATCTTTTACCTGTTTGCATTTGCAACTTGTCTACCTTTTGTCTGGAGTCACTGAGAGTATTCCACCTCTTCAAAGAGGCCATTACTACTTCTTCTGCAGTATCAAGTGTGGCACACATCCACTTTCTCAAATTGGATGACTCATGTTTCATGAGATCCAACTTATACACCTCATCCTGGGAAATAGTAGTCAATGGGACTGCATTATCAGTGGAACTACCTTCAGGATTAATTAATCTGCTTATGTATACATGCAACTAAGCAATGTGCTCTTTGTGTTGCTTATTTTTCTCTTTTTCCTTCTTGACCTTTTGAATTAAAGAATCTATGATATCTTTACCCTCTTGAACCTCCTGGTCTTCATTTGCAAACCCCAGGTCAACTGTATTAATCTGGAATTCTTCCAAAGTAATCTTACCCTTTTCTTTCTCTACAGTAGGGATTGCAATTTGTACAATCCTCCTTCTAGTTGTTGGGTCTCTTTTAATGGCCGAAGTCATTCTGGCCTTCCTCTTTGGTTTTATTATATTCTCAGAAAATAAGGTAGATACATCAAATTCTTGAATTACAAAATCTACCTTGGCATTTACTTCCTTTTCTAACCATGGAGGTACCTGATCATGCTTCTCCGCATCATCATGACGTTCACCTTTATCTCCTGTATATGTCAGCATATGTGATGGAGAAGGTGATTTCCTTGTTTCTTCTTCATGATGCTCACCCTGGGTTTGATCCTGTGGTACATCCTCCTGTTGAGGCACTTCTTTTTCCGGAGGAGCATCATCCTGAGGTGGAGGATCTTGTGATGTGTCCATATGATGATCATGATCCTTCTCCATTATTACCTCATCCACTTTTGACTTTTCCTTCTGTTGAGGCATATCTACAGCAGTGGATATTGCGGAATCCTCCTTAGGTGCTGGTGCTTGTTCTGTAATCACAATTTGTTGTGTACCTACGCCACTTACTTCCTGAACTTTGGAAGTAGGATCTTCTATTATATTCTCCTTCTCATCAGCCTTCTTTTCCTGAACCTCTACTATAGCAGGTTCTGCTGATGTGTCCTGTGGGCTTTGTTGACTCATTTCTAAAGTATGGCCTTCTGGTTTTGCCATCTTCACTTCTTGTGTATGTTGCCCTTTGTCAAGCGTACCTGCTGGATGTTCAGGACTTGCATCCTGTCTATCTGTCAAATCCACCACTGCAGGACTTGTCACCTGTGCGATTAATGTATCTAGCCCCATTTCTTGGGCTATCTTCTCTAGGCTCTTTTCCTTTTCTTGTTCCACTTGCTTTATCTCCTCCAGTATTGTTTGAACTGCTGGAGTCTTCTGAGGGGTCATGTGTGTACCTGCAGCAAGGGTTTCCATCTTTTGTGAAGCTACTTCCTTCACAACTTCATCATTAGATAAGTTAATTGTTTCCTCCAGTGAGATATGACCTTCTTCAAAGACCTTGGAGGTTTCTTTTATTTGCTCCTCTACAAGTTCAGTTTTGAACTTCACAATGGTAGGAAGTGGAACATTGTGTTGAAGTTCCTTGTGCACAACTTCACTACCAGCCTCTTGCAAGAGTGTAGGGGGTTGCTTTATTTCACCTCTCATTGAGGTTCTTAATTTCTTAGGTGGGGTAGATACCACCACCTGTGGATCTCTTCTCTTTATTTTGAACAGTAGAGGGGCCTCCTCTTCTTCAGGCTCCTCCTCCATAAGGACATCTTCTTAAGTTGGTCTGCAAGAGGATTGACCCTCTTCTCGGGTCTTAGTAAGTTTTTCCTCTGCTGCCTTATCTTTCTTGGCCTTTTGCTTGCATGTCCATGGAGGTGATGCTAATCCTGATCCTGATGCTGCCTCCTCAGCTGTAAACACTGCCCTTTCAACGATCACCCCTTTGGGTTCACTGTCAACTTTCTTACCCCTAGGTGGTCTTTTGCTATGTTGTTGTTGTTGAGGAAACCTGTCTCCTTTAGATTTTCTCTTTTCATTTATGAAGTCATCATATTCCTCATCAAGAATATCTTGTCCTTTCTTCTTGTTGTCCATAGTAATGGCAACGCCCTTTTTCTTCAATGCCTCAATTTGTTCATCAACCCAAGCTTGGGTTAGCTGTAAGGTCCTGGCAATGAAAGGATCCAAAGATATGTCCTCCTATATGGTTAGGTTAGGTGCAGATATGGTATCATTATATATTTTCTTCTCCTCATATTCATCTGCAATGATCCTGCCATCGTCTTTCTTCAACTGCCGAGGGATGGGGATACAGCCAAAGGTTTTGATTTGATTAAGTGTCAACCTTTGGTATCTTCTCCGTCTGGCTTCTGCTTCATCTTCACAATCAGCCCAGAAGTCCTCTAGGTGCCTTCTATGCAGAGGTTTCCCTATTATTTTCAGTATCCTTCCATAAGGATCATATGGTCTTATCAGTGGGAATGGTAGCAAATGCATTTTGTTCAAACTGGCCATCACCTTCTTGATGTTTTCTGAGTCTGGACACATATACCAGCCAATGGTGACTGGAAACAAAATTGGTGACAGGTCTGTGCATCCTTGTATGTTTTCAACATTGTGGAGCTCTACCTTATGAATTCCATCAGTATCACTACATTAGTGGGGTATCTTGGAAGTATGAGGGAATGTCCTTCAAAACCCTCAATCCTCATATAAGAAAATGTTGAAAATTGAATATACCAGGCTCCATGCCTGTAAATTATTTCTTGAGCTTCCATGCTCAATCTCTTTGTCATGTCCTTCTCCATGGTTCTCACCAGATGCATAGAGAATGCATCATTTACTAATTTATAGTCTTGGAGGTAATTAGCTCTCTGTAGTTGGGGATAATGATCCCAGATATGGGCATCATTGGTGGTTCCTCCAATCTTACCAACTGTTGTCAATGCATCAAATGTACCTTTGTAAGCACAGGAGTAAACAATATATGATGTCATGTAAAAAGCACAATCTGAACCTCCCAGGTTCATCAGCTACTCATGTAGAGCATCACTTATCAACTGGCCACATAGTGGCTTGATGTCTACATACAGGCACATCATGATTACACCATACATTCAATCCTTAAAACTACCAGCATCAGGCTGGCGTGTTACTCTGCTCAGTAATGCAATCATGTACTGATATTCATCATCAAAATCATATTTAAACAAATGCATAGGAAGTTTGGTAGCTGCAGGATATGTGCTATTCTTGGCCCTCCACTGATACATGTTCTTCCTGGCCTGCTTCTTGTTGTTTTCATACTCACGTTCAGACTTCTTCAAGTCCACACTTTTAACCTTGCTGCCCAATGGCAGTCCAAATGTCTTGGAAAGACCTTTAATGGATAGGTCTGCATATATTCTTCCATGTTTTACCACCTGTCTGGTTTCTGGATTATAATTCCATGCACACTCAATCACCAGCTCTGAAGATTCCATGGAGTACAGAAAACCAACCGTATTCCACATTCGGGACATGAAAATGCATCTAGCACTGGGCTTCTATTCTTATCATCATTCATTCTAGCAGACCAGGCCTCTAAATCAGTACGCCCCTGGTGTGTGTCTGTTACGGCACCATATTTGAACATGATCCCCCTAGGGGATGTGAACATGGGCCTGCTAAACTCAGCCTCACACTTAGCTATCCTCTTGTCAGCCATGGATATCTGCAATTAACACAATTGGTCTCACAATGGATACTCACATGCATGTAGATAAGATTTATCTCTATTTATATCATGCATATTGTATTTATTCAGCATAAACTATCATGGGATGCATAAACCAGAACCTAGAACATCATACCTGACTATGCAGAAGCAACAAGATGAGGATTTCAATTACTTACCTAGTTATGCAGATCTCTTTATACCAGTGGATTTCTGAAAGTACTCTTAATTCTGCTGATGATCACATGCTTCCACTTGGTTGTAAGCTCTATTCGTACAATTGTCGCCTGTATGAGGGTTTGGAAGCTTGTGCTCTGTAAAAATGATTTATCGCAAAGTAAGTTTGAAAATGACGATCAATTTACCTTTTAACCTTGCAATTAGGGTAAAATTAGGGCAACCCCTGACACATTAGATTTTATTCGTTGATCATTCACACGGAGACTCAGGATTTTGCTAGGTGTTTCATCAGGTTCTGTGGTCGGCGGGAACTACCTACCACCTCTGCGCGCATTAAATGTTAATGGCGGCAACGAGAGCGGGGTGATATCCATATGACAGGATATCACAAAATATGATAGTGTTGGGATATCGAGTGATATTCATAAATATCACCCCGAGTGCAATATGATCCTCCTCCTTGAGAGGGAAAACTATCGTTGACAAGATTGGGTGATGCTCGCACCCTTTGGTCATGTTTAGTACATCAGGAGGATATTTCAATATATCGGGTGATGTTTCAAAATGATGATGATGACTGGATAAACTCTTACCTCTCCTCTTGGAATATCAGGATGACATCATCCAGATATTCACTTTTTGTATCGCTAAGGCATCATGACGTCATCGTCATGTTATACGAGTAGGATCATGTTCAGGAAATATGCCCCCAAGAGGTAAAATGATGATTACGTCATCATCATGTTTATTTCTTTGTTTATCAGACTGGAATGATGTAATCAGGATATCAGCTTAGGGGGATATTTCGTGGCAGGAGGATATTAAGAAATATCGGGTTACGTTGAGAAATATGATCCTCACGAAATGCATAAGGCTGTTGACGGGTATAGGTTACTATCACCTAAAATTGATGTCCAGACATTTGGACCGCATGATTTTATCGGGTGATAAATTAGATCAGGGCGACCCTCTATAATATGACTGATGTTTAGAAATATGATCCTCCCCCTGTGAATATCAGGTTTGACTCAAACTTTGACCATTCATAACTTTCACATCCTGACGAATATTAGGGTGATGCAAAAGGCAAACCTGCATGAAATTTGATACTTTTTCTAAATATGAGGTCACTGGAATAAAATATGAAATTTGACAAACTGACCTCATGATGATGACTTACCCAGCCTTTCCATGCATGATGATCTGCATGACTTATTTTTACCAAACCGCTAGAAAGCACGAAACACAAGCCAAAAAGTTGGGTCCCTATTTTGTCAAGTCAAAATGGGGCGTGTTGTGTAACCACACAACAACTTGCCACCAAAGAAAACAAACAAATTCCAACGATTCAAGTGATGTGATCATATTCATCCATATCATTCTAATTTATTCTAAGCGCAAGCATCATGATCTTCTGAATGATGAAAGTTCATCATGGTAACAATGCTAACAAAGGATCATGTGTGTGCAAATGATTAATTATCCTCATCTTGAAGACAAGCTAAAAACATAAGTAACTGGTGTTAAACTACATAGTTGGAGATCATCCCTCATAGCCAACCTAGATAGACCTTGCTGCCAGCAGGCGTCTATAGCCCCAGCAAGGTTATCTATACAATCTCCCTAAGTAGAGCCCCACTGCTAGCAGGCGTCTATAGCCCCGGTAGAGTTACTTAGATGGCCTAATTTTTATTTCTTTTCTGATTTTCTATAAAATTTGTATCTGATATCATCATGTCAGCTCATTTATACAAGGTATAGTCACTTGCAGCTTTAGGTTGGATATTGTACTGGTAGCAAGGGAGTCCCTTTAGATTTTTCACTTAACACCTATACTTGTGTGTTCAACAAACCCAAGGCTGTTAGGTGTTTCATTGTGATTGATTCACTTTGATCAAGAAAAGTCACCCTGATGAAAGGATATCATAGACCTGATCATGAATACTTCTTAGAAAGAATCACAACCTATGTCTAAAGCTGATCTCATCACTTGAATCCTAACAATTTGTCATTTTATGTGATGATGAAGTGCATCATCTTGACTAACCAAAACAAGGGCTTAACCAAAACAAAACAAAACAAGACAAACAAACAAACAAAACAACAACTGTACAAGCAACTATACAACTGTACAATATGATACACATGACTATCATGAAGTCACTTTAGACTTGAAAATAATGTTTGAGGAATTGTCCATTGACTGGCAATGGGACATCCTCACCTGTCAGGTTCTTAAGCCTATAAGTGTTGTCTCCTAGTATCTCAGAAATTTGGAAGGGACCTACCCATAATCTGTCAAATTTGCCATGGTCACCTTTCCTCTCATGGGCTTTATCCCACATCAAGACTAAATCAGATAGCCTGAAGGCTTTAACTTTAGCTCTCTTGTCAAACCAGCATTTGACAATAGCCTGATGTTTTGCAAACTGGTCAATTGCTTGACTCCTCTTCTCTTCCAGGTGCATCAACTGAAGCAACCTGACTTCTTGTCTATTGTCTATGCCTAGGTACTCTTGGGCAAACTGCAAAGTAGGATTTTTTCAAGTTGACAAGAAGGATAGGATCCACCCCATATACTAGTTGGAAAGGTGAGTTTCCTAGTGCAATTTTCATTCTAGTTCTGTCTACCCATAAGGCATGTTTTAGAAATGAGTTTCATTCCCTAGGGTTTTTCTCTATTAATCTTCTTATGATATTCAGCAAATTTTTGTTGGTGGATTCTACTAATCCATTCCCTTGGGGATAATAGTTGGATGAGAACTTGAGTATGATCCCATGATCAAAAGCCCAACTTGACAATTTGGTTGAAGTGAAGGCTGATCCATTATCACTTACCAGAGCATAAGGAGTTCCATACCTGGTAACAATGTTGCTTTCTAGAAATTTAATAACATCATCAGCAGTACAAGTCTTGCTGCTGACAGCTTCAGTCCATTTGGTACAATAGTCAGTAATTGTTAAGACATACCTATGGCCTGAAGAGGATGGAGGGTTAACTGGTCCTATGAAGTCCATGCCCCATTGTGCAAATGGGCGTTCTTCCATCACTAGCTGCAATGGTTGTGCAACATATTTCTCTCTGTTGGTAGCAACCTGGCATACATGACAACATTTAACATGATCAGCTATATCGTTAAAAACTGTGGGCCAATAATATCCTACTCTGAGGATTGCATGTGTTGTGGCCAAGGCTGATCCATGTGCTGTTTCGAACTTGTCATGTAGTTCTGATAAAACCTTATTTGCTTCTGGGTTTTCTAAGCATCTTAGGTATATTCCTTCATAATTCTTTTTGAACAGAATTCCTCCCTTCATCATATATTTTTGTGACCTTATCTTTAAGGCTCTTCTCTGTGAAGCTTGCATTCTTGGAGGACACCTTCCAGTGATCAGGATGTGCCTGATATCCGAATACCATTCTTTATTATCCTCAGCATTGATAACATATTGCTGACTTGTGATGTTTGGATCAATTTCAAATATCATCTGACTTAAGGCCTGTCCTCTTACCAGCTTCATTGGTGTAATTTCCATGTCATACTCTTGTAATACAGTAATCCACTTGGCTCTTTTCTCACCAGGCTCACTCTGCATTAGCAGCATCTTCACTGCTACATCAGGCACTACTGCAATCACTTTGCTTCTTAATATGTAAGGCCTAAACTTCTTTACTACCCTGACTTATGCAAGTGCTTGTCTTTCAACATCCACATATCTTAGTTCAGCATCCTTGAAAGGACAGCTCATGAAAGCTATTGGTTTTTCTTCTTTTTCCTCATTCCTTTGAGTCAATACTGCTGCAGAGGTATGTTCTGAGGCAAATGAATAGATGTAGAAGTCTTTTGTGTAGTCTAGACTAATGAGGATAGGAGCATCTGATATGGATTTCTTTATGTCTTCAAAAGTAGCCTTGGCCTTTGTTGTCCACTCAATCTTGGCATCTTTTTTTAGCATGGCATTTAGTGGTCTAACTATCTCTGCAAAACCAGTGACGAATTTTCTTAGAAAGTTAATCTTACCAAAGTAAGACTTAAGTTATTTCTTACTTCTAGGGAGTTGTATTTTCATGATAGACTCCACTCTGGCAGGATCAATGATGATCCCATCTTCAGTTATCAAATGGCCTAATAATTTTCTTGTTGTTACCCCGAATATGCATTTCTTGGGGTTCAAGGATATTCCATACTCTTCACATTTCTTCAGCACACTTCTGAGATCAGCTACATGGTTCCCCCTTTCTTTGGAGAATACTGTCAAGTCATCCATGTATATGACTATACACTTTCCTATTAAGCCTCTAAAGGCTATGTCCATTGCTCGCTGGAATGTAGCTCTAGCATTTATGAGTCCAAATGGCATACGTCTATATGCAGATATCCCCCACTTGGTGGTGAAGGCAGTTTTCAATCTGTCAATCTTATCAACCATCAATTGGTTGTATCCTGAGAAACCATCCAAGAAGGACATCATTTTAGCTCCATTTACGATTTGCAAAACTTTGTCTAATGATGGTAAGGGATAATTATCCTTCTTTGATGCTCTGTTCAGATTCTTGAAATCCACACATAGCCCGATGTCTCCATTCTTCTTTCTGACTGGGACTAGATTGGCCACCCAAGTGGAGTGCCTTATAGGAAAGATTATCCTGGTGTTTAACAACTTCTTGACTAATTCAAAAATTATTGGTTCAAGCAAAGCATTGATTGGCCTTTGCTTCTGTCTGAAAGGTTTAGCATCTGGCTTAAGAGGTATAGTGTGAGTTATGACTGATGTGTCATACGTCTTCAGCTCATCATATGTCCAGGCAATTACATGCATGTAATCCTTGAGAGCTTGAGTTATTCCTTCTAACTCTTCTGGTGTGCAAACTTTGCCTATTAGGACATTTCTTTTGTCCTCATTTTGTCCAATATTCACTTGTGAATACTATCCTCCATCAGCTTTGGGAAGATCCTTCTATTTCAACATATTATCCAAATCAAAGGCTCTTTCTAATTCAATCATACCCTTGGGAATCCTATTGCTAGGCAACTCTAATATTTCATCTTCTTCCCAAACTTGATCTTCCATACAATTCTCATCTATGATTTGAGCATCAAATATATCCTTGTTGGAGATGAAATCAAGAATATGCTAATCATTGTCAAAGACCTGGAGATTAGTAACATTATTAGGTACTGATGGTACAGATTCCAGTTCTACTAAAAATTTTTTTAGACCTGATATAGATAGTGGCTCCAGTGTACTGGTAGCCTGGGCAAGTGCATCTGCCCTATGATTCTGTTCTCTAGGAACATGATCGATATTAAATGCATCAAAGTCTTCAATCAAATCCCACACTCTGTGTCTGTAATTTGACAATCTCTTATAATTGCAAAAGTAAATTCCTCTTACCTATTTGACAACTAATTTTGAGTCTCCAAAGACATGCAGAATTTTCACCTTCTTCTTGAAAGCAAATAGTATCCCATGAATCAGAGCTTCATACTCTGTCACAGTATTAGTGCAGGGGAACTGTAATCTATATGCAGCTAGGTAGGATTTTCCTGATGGGTCAATAAGATCAATCCCTACTCCAGCTCCTTGTTTGGATTTGGATCCATCAAACCTTAGAATCCAGGATTTATCTTCAGCTAAAGACTTGGCTGAACCTTCTCTTTTCTTTGCAGCTTTGGCAGCTGCTCCACCTGATATCCACTTTATTTTAGGAATTTTAGTATCCTTGGATTGCACCTTTTCTTTCTTTTGTGAATCTGACTCCTTTTTCTTCCCAACATCAGGAGGAAGATCTTCTGGATCTGGTACTGTATGTCTTTTTAAAATATGTAAACATAGTGAGTAGGCGGTCTCTGAATGAGGTGCCTCATGCAACCTACACAAATCTTTAATCAAGACTTCATGGGGAGGTCTATGCTGTTGTGTCATCTTTTCTATTTCTCCTGCTAGAAACTCTTCAAACTTCATCAGGTTACTACATCTGTCTTCATCAGACAATTCATAATCGGATTCCACAAAGCAATCACTCCCAGGGGTGATCTTTCCTTTCTTCTTAACATTTATTTGGTTGCTCACCAGTATCTCCTCTGTTATCTGAACATGACCCTTGCATTTGCATTTGTCTTCTTCTATTCTTGCAAGAAACAAACATAAATCAGAATCACTTTCATTATCACTATCTGATGAACTCACCTCTGATGATGATGATGCATCACTGTATGTCTATTCTAACTCCATCATGTCCTTACATGCTTCACAAGTCTTTTCTAAATGAGGCTCACTATGTAATCTGCACCATCCATCAATCAAAATATCATTAGCAGGTATATTTAGTATTTTACACAGCTTTATCTGTTTGGATAAGTGCCTTTCAAAGTTTTCAAAACAATCTCCTTCATTTTCACTTTCAACATTATTATCAGGCCCTACATGAGGCATATCCTCCTGATGATCATCATCATGATGATGAAAGTCCAACATCAGGATTTCCTCTATCCTGACAGTCTGTGGCCTAACAGAATAGACTCCAGGTTCAACATCTACATACATTATCTCATTCATTTTGTTGTACTCGGTTATCATGTGCTTCATCCTGGGTTCAGCATCTATTCTTATCTGGTTAGGAATACCTTTCCAAGGCAACCACATGTGACTGAAGTCAGTAGCCATATATCCATTCAAAGTCTTGGACCAATCTCTACTAAGCAACATCCCATAGGTATCAGGTATGTCAACTACCTAGATATCAATGTAATACTGGATCCTGGGATCAGATGCTAGCTGCATATGTATATGAGTCAGTTCACCTATCACACTTACTTCTGTCTTATCTAGCTGTGTCACCTTCTTTAGGGTTCTAGCAGGATGTAGTCCTAAAGCATTACATATAGACAAGGGCATCACATTTGTAGATGCACCTGAATCCACCAAACAATTGTGTAAATTCTTGCTAAACATCCTTATGGTAAGGAGGAAAGGTGGTGACTCGCTCTTATCTTGATATAATGTCATATGTGAGGTTTTTGCAGCTTGGACAGTAGCTGGCACCTTAGATTTGATATTATTATCTCTAGCAGCATGATCTTTACTACCAGACTGGCCTGAAGAATGAATATCCTCTTTAGGAGCAGGATCATCTAGTGATTTCATGAATGCCTTCTTAATTGCAAGGGTTTTCAATAACTCTGATAAGGATAGGCTGATCTTTATCTTCTTCATCTCATCTGCCAAGTATGTAACAAGTTTATCAGACTCATGAGGCAAGCTAACAGCCTTTGATGCTGTATTCTGAGGTGACAGATATTGAGCATTTACCTTGGGGAACCCAGGGTTATTGCTGGCTTTGGGATCAGGAGGTGTATTAAAATTGTTTGGAGGTAGAGATGAGGTCAATGGACCAGTAGGTTTGTTGGCACTATTTCTCAAGTTATAATTATGCTTACCAGGATATTGCTGCTGGTATGCATGCACCTCCTCATGTTCAGTGGAAGGCTCATTTTTATCCTCAAAAGGAAAGACATAATTTGACTCAAAAGCCATGGCAGATTCTTCACATGCATGTGAACAGTTTTGATGATCAGTGTAACTTTCTAACACTAGGGCTGAATCATATCCACAGGGAACTATTTCATTACCTTCCACCTGAGGTGGATTCCCTCTAGTATTAGACACTTCTGTTTGAAAAATGTTAGCAGCAATTTGAAATTGTGGACAGTCTAGCTCTGCATGAGCATTTGTATTATGGATCCTGCACCAATTGGTGAGGGCTGCCTCAGCAAGATTGACTCTAGTAGTTTGTTTGGTTTCACCAGTTGATTGATTATCTAAAGCTGATGGTAATGAACCATTATTTGGCCTGGAATTCCATACTCTAGGCTGTCTCTGAGGATTATTATTATTTCCACCAGCATTATTGAAATTACTGTTGTTGTACCCTCCATCAGGATAATTTGGTCTGTCATTGGAATACCCTCTATTCTGATTTGACTGGGAATAGAAGTTCTGATTTCTCAAATGAGTCACTTCTATAGTGAGTTTTCTTAGCTGAGCAGAGATTTCTTTGATTTCCTCCTTCTCTTCTTGAGCTTTGGCTACTACATTTTCACTTTGACACTTGAAGAAATAGGATCCATGGTTATTGTTGGATAGATCAGCACCCTGAGGTGTCTAAGTTTATGCAGGATATTGTGACATCTAGCCATTCCCATTAGGAGGTGGCATGATACTTAATGGAGGCACTTGCAAGGGTGCAGGCATGACTGCTGGGGGTATCATTGCACCATTAGGATATTGTGCAGGATATGATGTAGGATGTTGTGCAGGATATGTTGGATACATGCCAGGCAGTGTGGGGAATGCCGTATTCGGAGTAGGAGCAGGTGACAAGTACTGACTAACCTTTATGGCTTCTTGAAAAGCTAATGCTAAAGTTGTGATCTGAGGATGTGCTCTCCTTATGAACATGGAGGTCAAAGGATCTAAGGCTGAGTAATAGATGCTCCTTGTGGCTTCATCAAACACAGTATAAGGGGTGACTACTTTGGACAACATTTTCTGAAACCTAGCATTGAAGTTTGCAATTGGCTCACCTTCAAATCGTTTGATTGTGGCAAACAAGTGATAGTTCATTGAAGGATCAATAGGAGCTTTAAATCTATCTGTGAAATCTTTCTCTAAGATAGCCCATGAGTCAACAGAACCCTGACCAAGACTAATAAACCAATTATAAGCCTCTTCCCCTAAGGAAAAAGGAAATAATCTGCATACCACATCTTGATGTTCTATTCTAGCCCTACAACAAGCCTCTTTAAAGGTTCTGATATGATCATCAGCATCTTGGTAAGGATGATACTTTGGACAAAGTTTGTCCAGATTCTTTGGTAACTCATGATATGCATTGAAGGTTAAAGGTGATTTACTGTGAAGAAAGACATTGCAACCAAAGGAGGTTGAGCTTGAGGCTGGACTAAAGGTACACCCTGAGGAGATCCTGTAGGTATATTGAAACTGATAGGAGTCATAGGAGGGTGTTCTGGTGGTGTTCCTGATGCACTGGAATCGGGAGTATGATGAATGTTAATAGTCCTAGGTTTGAAACCTCTAATAGGTAGTTCTTCAAAGATTCCACTAGGTCTAGACCTGGTATTTATCCTGTGAGCCAGGATTTCTCAATTTTGAGGCAAATTGGCTGGGTGATTGTAAATATTAGTTGTATTTCATCAGCTGAGGTGATATTTATGATCGGATGACTGATCTGACTGGATATTTATGAAATATTTTCAAAGATAGTGCAAATATGAGGTGATATTTGAGGTATAATGAATCTTATCACGAGATATCAAGTTTCTAAGGCTAGACTCTTCAAAGCTTGAACAAATTTACATAACATTGGCCAATATTTGTGAATTCATGATGATCTACTGTAAAGCTTACAATATTTACGTTAGATTTGGAAATCTTTACACAGAATGAGCATCTACAAGCTAGCTGCAGTAAATATTGGAGAAATATTTGGAATTCACGAATGCATCTGAGGTTACCTTACTTTCTGTATCATCAAACCTGAAAATAATGATGATGAGCATTTTCTTTTAGATAAGCCCTCCTTCTAGTGCCAATTTATGTTGGTCATGATGTTAGTCACAAACAAGCATAAAATAAAAGTACACATTAACCTTTATTCATCTTGAAAGATACAATGAATTCAGAGAATTCATGATCCCAAGTCTCCGATGATTAGGTCTTAATCTTCTAACGTTACTCAGAGGTTGATGTGTGTTGCTGTTTCCATTTTGGGGCCTTACGTCGAGTTCATCATCATGACACTATTTCTACTAAGATTCTTCACAAAGAGGTCATTTTATACAGTTATTTGATCAAATGATATAGTTATACTCAAATATTTGCATGATATTCATCAATAATACATGCTTCAGCTTCAAATATGCTAAATATTTTCGCTTATTCTACGAGATGTCCACATATTTGTATTGTTTGCTTAAGATATTCGTTATTTGCAACAATGATAGTGAGATGCTCTAAAATTTAAAGAAATTGAAAGAAATGCTTCAAATGAATGTTGAACCTTCAGCTATTGAACCACATGTACATTAGATACAGTCATGAAGAGAAGAAAACCAAACCATATGTTCACCAGGACATTCCACAGCTAGATACAGTAGGTGCTAACTTCAAAGGAATTGTATGAAAACAACATATGTAAGTAGACATGCACTCCAAGGGACGCAGCAAATCACCACATATATCAAGAATTCACACACTGATTACTCAGATTTACTATGAATTGTAATCAAAACAATCTTCTCATTCACTAAGTATGCAAAGATATAGATGTAGACAAAAAGCTTTGAAATAAGCCCTGAATATTTCAGCAGATGGATTTCAATTAAGTTTCGAATGTTAGAAAAGAGGCATTCCAGCACCTTTTATAGAACAAGGTGAGGAATCCGTTACAACAAGATCAACGATCTTGATTTGTCTATGAATATCTATGGTCAAGATTTCCCTCTAACTATGTCAACCTTATCAAAATGGCACAAGTTGCCAGCTGGCAGCTATCTAAAAATACTTATTTTCACTAAGTATCCGATGCTGATATTCACTTTATGATGCATCATCATCTACTTTATCTGAGTCATGCGCCTCATCATCATGTGCATCACTTCCTGAACCTTCATCATCCTGATGATGATGACCCCGTATATGAGGCTGCATGTTGCTCCGGACCTGTTCATACAATTGCACAATTTTGTCTATCTCTCGACCATCCTGAGTCTTTGCTTTGACGGTGGCATGCTTGTGTGCCTGGTATTTATCTCTGATGTTGTCCAGCTTATTTTCCTATTTTGCAGCGTCTCATTATAATGTTCTATCTTCATCTTTGTCCTCACCAGTTTATCCATGATTTCTTCTGTCAGTTGGCCTAGTGGATCGTCTGCAACAAATTGGAAGTTATTTTGTAGAGCTTGAATTGCAAACTCCTCATCTTGGTTATCTATCTTCCCTTCAACTTTTCCTTCTAAGGTTTCCAAAATTTCTGCTTCAAAGGACATCATGTCATGCAGTTTTATGTCGATCTCCCTCAGCTTGTTATTACATCTCTTGAGAACATCACATTCAAATTGAATGTCTTTATACCATGTATCTACCAATAAGGTAGTGTTATTATTCAGCACCCCTCTATTGATAAGTAGTTGAGGATTTATCCTCCTTATTTCTCCTAGGATATTCAATATCTTCTCTAGTTGGTAGGATCTTTTACTTGTTTGCATTTGTAACTTGTTTACCTTTTGTCTGGAGTCACTAAGAGTATTCCACCTCTTCAAAGAGGCCATTACTACTTCTTCTGCAGTATCAAGTGTGGCACACATCCACTTTCTCAAAATGGATGACTCATGTTTCATGAGATCCAACTTATACACCTCATCCTGGGAAATAACAATCAATGGGATTGCATTATCAGTGGAACTACTTTTAGGATTAATTAATCTGCTTATGTATGCACGCAACTAAGCAATGTGCTCTTTGTGTTGCTTATTTTTCTCTTTTTCCTTCTTGACCTTTTGAATTAAAGAATCTATGATATCTTTACCCTCTTGACCCTCCTGGTCTTCATTTGCAAACCCCAGGTCAACTATATCAATCTGGAATTCTTCCAGAGTAATCTTACCCTTTTCTTTCTCTACAGTAGGGATTGCAATTTGTGCAGTCCTCCTTCCAGTTGTTGGGTCTCTTTTAATGGTCGAAGTCGTTTTGGCCTTCCTCTTTGGTTTTATTATATTCTCAGAAAATAAGGTAGATACATCAAATTCTTGAATTAATAAATCTACCTCTGCGTTTACTTCCTTTTCTAACCATGGAGGTACCTGATCATGCTTCTTCGCATCATCATGACATTCACCTTTATCTCCTGTATTTGTCAGTATATTTGATGGAGAAGGTGATTTCCTTGTTTCTTCTTCATGATGCTCACCCTGGGTTTGATCCTGTGGTACATCCTCCTATTGAGGCACTTCTTTTTCCGAAGGAGCATCATCCTGAGGTGGAGGATCTTGTGATGTGTCCATATGATGATCATGATCCTTCTCCGTTATTACCTCATCCACTTTTGAATTTTCCTCCTGTTGAGGCATATCTACAGCAGTGGATATTGCGGAATCCTCCTTAGGTGCTGGTGCTTGTTCTGTAATCACAATTTGTTTTGCACCTGTACCACTTACTTCCTAAACTTTGGAAGCAGGATCTTCTATTATATTCTCCTTCTCATCAACCTTCTTTTCCTGAACCTCTACTATAGGAGGTTCTACTGATGTGTCCTATGGGCTTTGTTGACTCATTTCTGAAGTATGGCCTTCTGGTTCTGCCATCTTCACTTCTTCTGTATGTTGCCCTTTGTCAGGCATACCTGCTAGATGTTCAGGACTTGCATCCTGTCTATCTATCAAATCCACCACTGCAGGACTTGTCACCTGTGCGATTAATGTATCTAGCCCCATTTCTTGGGCTATCTTCTCTGGGCTCTTTTCCTTTTCTTCTTCCACTTGCTTTATCTCCTCCAGTATTGTTTGAACTGCTGGAGTCTTCTGAGGGGTCATGTGTGTACCTGCAGCAAGGATTTCCATCTTTTGTGAAGCTACTTCCTTCACAACTTCATCATCAGATAAGTTAATTGTTTCCCCCAGTGAGATATGACCTTCTTCAAAGACCTTGGAGGTTTCTTTTATTTGCTCCTCTGCAAGTTCAGTTTTGAACTTCACAATGGTAGGAAGTGGAACATTGTGTTGAAGTTCCTTGTGCACAACTTCACTACCAGCCTCTTGCAAGAGTGTAGGGGGTTGCTTTATTTAACCTCTCATTGAGGTTCTTAATTTCTTAGGTGGGGTAGATACCACCACCTGTGGAGCTCTTCTCTTTCTTTTGAACAGTAGAGGGGCCTCCTCTTCTTCAGGATCCTCCTCCATAAGGACATCCTCTTCAGTTGGTCTTCGAGAGGATTGACCCTCTTCTTAGGTCTTAGTAAGTTTTGCCTCTGCTGCCTTATCTTTCTTGGCCTTTTGCTTGCGTGTCCGTGGAGGTGATGCTGATCCTGATCTTGATGCTGCCTCCTCAGCTGTAAACATTGCCCTTTCAACGATCACCCCTTTGGGTTCACTGTCAACTTTCTTACCCCTAGGGGGTCTTTTGCTTTGTTGTTGTTGTTGAGGCAACCTATCTCCTTTAGATTTTCTCTTTTCATTTATGAAGTCATCATATTCCTTATCAGGAATATCTTGTCCTTTCTTCTTGTTGTCCACAGTAATGGCAACACACTTTTTCTTCAATACCTCAATTTGTTCATCAACCCAAGCTTGGGTTAGCTGTAAGGTCCTGGCAATTGAAGGATCCAAAGATATGTCCTCCTGTATGGTTACGTTAGGTGCTGATATGGTATCATTATATATTTTCTTCTCCTCATATTCATCTGCAATGATCCTGCCATCATATTTATTCAACTGCTGAGGGATGGGGATACAGCCAAAGGTTTTGATTTGATTGAGTGTCAACCTTTGGTATCTTCTCCTTCTAGCTTCTACTTCATCTTCACAATCAGCCCAGAAGTCCTCTAGGTGCCTCCTATGAAGAGGTTTCCCTGTTATTTTCAGTATCCTTCCATAAGGATCATATGGTCTTATCAATGGGAATGGCTGCAAATGCATTTTGTTCAAACTGACCATCACCTTCTTGATGTTTTCTGAGTCTAGACACATATACTGGCCAATGGTGACTAGAAACAAAATTGGTGGTAGCTTCTGTGCATCCTTGTATGTTTTCAACATTGTGGAGCTCTGCCTTATGAATTCCATCAGTATCACTACATCAGTGGGGTATCTTGGCAGCATGAGGGGATGTCCTTCAAAACCCTCAATCCTCATATAAGAAAATGTTAAAAATTGAATATACCAGGCTCCATGCCTATAAATTAGTTCTTGAGCTTCCATGCTCAATCTCTTTGTCCTGTCCTCCTCCATGGTTCTCACCAGATGCATAGAGAATGCATCATTTACCAATTTATAGTCTTGGAGGTAATTAGCTCTCTGTAGTTGGGGATAATGATCCCAGATATGGGCATCATTGGTGGTTCCTCCAATCTTACCAATTGTTGTCAATGCATCAAATGTGCCTTTGTAAGCACCGGAGTAAACAATATATGATGTCATGTAAAAAGCATAATCTGAACCTCCTAGGTTCACTAGCTGCTCATGTAGAGCATCACTTATCAACTGGCCCCATAGTGGCTTGATGTCTGCATACAGGCACATTATGATTACGCCATACATCTAATCCTTAAAACTACCAGCATCAGGCTGGCCTGTTACTCTGCTCAGTAATGCAATCATGTACTGATATTCATCATCAAAATCATATTTAAACAAATGCATAGGAAGTTTGGCAGCTACAGGATATGTGTTATTCTTGGCCCTCCACTGATACATGTTCTTCCTGGCGTGCTTCTTGTTGTTTTCATACTCACGTTCAGACTTCTTCAAGTCCACACTTTTAACCTTGCTGCCCAATGGCAGTCCAAATGTCTTGGAAAGACCTTTAATGGATAGGTCTGCATATATTCTTCCATATTTTACCACTTGTCTGGTTTCTGGATTATAATTCCATGCACACTCAATCACCAGCTCTGGAGATTCCATAGAGTACGAAAAACTAGCTGCATTCCACATTCTGGACACGAACACTGCATCTAGCACTGGTTTCTGTTATTATCATCATTCATTCTAGCAGACCAGGCCTCTAAATCAGTACTCCCCTTGGTGTGTGTCTATTACGGCACCATATTTGAACAGGATCCCCCTAGGGGATGCGAACATGGGCCTGCTGAACTCAGCCTCACACTTAGCCAACCTCTTGTTAGCCATGGATATCTGCAATTAACACAATTGGTCTCACAATGGATACTCACATGCATGTAGATAACATTTATCTCTATTTATATCATGCATACTGTATTTATTCAGCATAAACTATCATGGGATGCATAAACCAGAACCTAGAACATCATACCTGACTATGTAGAAGCAACAGGATGAGGGTTTCAATTAGTTACCTGGTTATGCAGATCTCTTTATACTAGTGGATTTCTTAAAGTGCTCTTAATTCTGCTGATGATCACGTGCTTCCTCTTGGCTACAAGCTCTATTCGTACGATTGTCGCCTGTATGAGGGTTTGGAAGCTTGTGCTCTGTAAAAATGATTTATCGCAAGGTAAGTTTGAAAATGACGATCAATTTACCTTTTAACCTTGCAATTAGGGTAAAATTAGGTTAACCCCTGACACATTAGATTTTATTCGTTGATCATTTGCATGGAGACTCAGGATTTCGCCAGGTGTTTCATCGGGTTCCGTGGTTGGCGGGAACTACCTACCACCTCTGCGCGCATTAAATGTTAATGGCGGCAACGAGAACAGGGTGATATCCATATGACAGGATATCACAAAATATGATAGTGTTGGGATATGGGGTGATATTCATAAATATCACCCCGAGTGCAATATGATCCTCCTTCTTGAGAGGGAAAACTATTGTTGACAAGATCGGGTGATGCTCGCACCCTTTGGTCATGTTAGTACATCAGGAGGATATTTCAATATATCGGGTGATGTTTCAAATTGATGATGATGACCAGATAAACTCTTACCTCTCCTCTTAGAATATCAAGATGACGTCATCCAGATATTCACTTTTTGTATCGCTAAGGCATCAGGATGTCATCGTCATGTTATACGAGCAGGATCATGTTCAAGAAATATGCCCCCGAGGGGTAAAATGATGATTATGTCATCGTCATGTTTATTTCTTTGTTTATCAGACTGGAATGACATCATCAGGATATCAGCTTAGGAGGATATTTCACGGCAGGAGGATATTAAGAAATATCAGGTTACATTGAGAAATATGATCGTCGTGAAATGCATAAGGCTGTTGACGGGTACAGGTTACTATCACCTAAAATTGACGTCCGGACATTTGGACCGCATGATTTTATCGAGTGATAAATTAGATCAGGGCGACCCTCTATAATATGACTGATGTTTATAAATATGATCCTCCCCCTATGAATATCAGGTTTGACTCAAACTTTGACCATTCATAACTTTCACATCCTGATGAATATCAGGGTGATGCAAAAGGCAAACATGCATGAAATTTAATGCTTTTTCTAAATATGAGGTCATTGGAATAAAATATGAAATTTGACAAACTAACCTCATGATGATGACTTACCCAGCCTTTCCAGGCATGATGATCTGCATGACTTATTTTTACCAAACCACCAAAAAGCACGAAACACAAGCCAAAAAGTTGGGTCCCTATTTTGTCAAGTCAAAATGGGGTGTGTTGTGTAACCACACAACAACTTTCCACTCCTATGCCTCAATATAAAAGTGTAACTCTGCATGAATTCTACCCATCTCATATGTCTTTGATTCAACTCTTTCCTTGACTATTCAAATATTGCAAAGCTTGATGATCTGTATACAACACAAACTCCTTAGGCAACAAGTAATGTCTCCATTTCTTCAAGGCTTGAATTATGGCATAGAACTTTTGATCATAAACTGAATATCTTCTCCTTGCATCATTCAACTTCTCACTAAAATTTGCTATAGGTCTACCTTCTTGACTTAATATTTCTCCTATTACATTTCCACTTGCATCACAATCTACTTGAAATACCTTATTGAAATCCGGTAATGCCAACACAAGTTTCTTTGTCACTTTCTACTTCAACAATTCAAAACTCTTATCTTGTTTTGATGTCCACTTAAAGTCTTTTCTATCACCTCTCATTGTCTCTATCATAGGGTTACATATTGAACTGAAATTTATGATGAACTTCTAGTAGAAACTAGCTAATTCATGAAATGACCTCACTTCTCCAATGCTCTCCAGTGTAGGCCATTCAACAATTGCTCTTACCTTCTCAGGGTCCATCTTCAATTCTTCCATAGAAATCACAAATCCCAAGTATATCAATTCTTCCTTCATGAAACTACATTTCTTGATGTTTATCAGCAATTTCTCTTCTCTCAGTCTCTGTAATACTTGTCTCAGGTGCCACAAATGTTCTTCTTTTATCTTACTAAAAATCAGAATGTCATCCAAATATACAATAACAAACTTACCCAAGAATTTCTTCAAAACTTCATTCATCAATCTCATGAAAGTACTCGGTGCATTTGTCAATCCAAAAGGCATCACTAACCACTCATACAATCCTTCATTTGTCTTGAAAGAAGTCTTCCATTCATCTCTTTCTCTGATTCTAATATGATGGTATCCACTCTTCAAGTCTATCTTTGTGAAATATTTTGCTCCACTCAAACAGTCCATGATATCATCCATCCTAGGTACAGGGAATCTATACTTGATTGTGATCATGTTTATTTCTCTAGAGTCTATACACATTCTCCATTCCCCATTCTTCTTTGATGCTAACATTGTAGGTACTACACAAGGACTCAAACTTTCTCTGATCAAACCTTTCCTCAACAACTCTTGTATCTGTCTATTCAATTCTTTATTCTTTATCGATGTCATTATGTGTGCTACTTTGTTAGGCAAACTAGCTCTAGGTATAAGATCCATGTGATGACTGATACTCCTGATTGGTGGCAATCCTTCAGGTACATTGTCTAATATGATGTCTTCATACTCTGTTAGTAATTTAGTTATCTTCTCCAATTGTGATTCTTCAGTCTTATTCTTCAAGCTTTCAGACTTCATAGGAATCAAAGCATAACACATATTCTCATGTCTTAAACCATCTAGAAATTTTCTTCCATCTACCAAATAGGTTCCTCATTTGTCTTTGCTTGAAATAGTTCTCTCCTCATGACAAGTGATTCTCCTTTATCAGGTTTACCAACTAAACTAGGTGATCCAATAGGTTCTTCTTCAACATAAGCTGCTCTTCCACTATTCTATGTCTCTTGCTTGTACTCCCTCGATGAAATTCAAATGCTCTATGTCCTTCACCTCCACACTTAAAACAAGTTCCTCTGAATGTTCTCCTATCAGGTCCTTTTCCTTCTCTTCTATATCCTTCACTCCAGTATGGACTAGGGTTTCCTCTGCGGTAGAAAGTTCTATCATCTCTCTGATATGCATTGTTATCTCTGTCCTCCTTCTTGAATGTGTTCTCTTGTCTGTTTTGCTCCACATATGATCTCTCTCCTCTAGAAAATGTTCTACCTCTCTAAAATTTACCTCCTTTGCCTCTTTGTTTTTGATCATGCATCTTTTTCAACTTTTCTTTAACTTTTAGGGCAAACTAATATGCTTCTTCCAATGTTGTCATCCTTACCAAACTCAGTTCTTCTTGAATGTTCAATCTCAGTCCATTGATGTATCTAGCCACTTTCTCCTTTCTTGCTTCACTATGTCCTATCCTTATGATCATCTTGTGGAACTCTTTAGTGTACTCCTTCACATATTTCTCCTTTTGTCTCAGGCTTTGCAATCTCTTCAACAATTCAAACTCATAGTCAGCAGGTATAAACTGGTTCTTCAATTTTGTCACCTTCATGTCCCACTTTGTAATCTTTTCTTTTCCTCTTCTGTTTCAATCCAACTGAGCTTCTTTCCACCATATAGTAGCATGTCCTTTCAACTTTGTCTTTGCAAATTTTACCTTCTCCGAATCTTCCATTTCTTCATACTCAAAGTATTCTTCCATGTCATTTATCCAGTCAATCAATTCTTCAGGGTTCAATTTTCTAGTATAGTTCAATACATCAGCTCTAGGTCTTTTCCCAATCTTCAAAATAGCTCACAACATCTTGACTTGGTCAGATTCCTCTTCTCCTTCATCTCGTAGGGTTTTTCCATTTTGATTAGCAGATTGAAATTCATAATCATCATCACTTTCAACATTAGGTCTAGGTGTAAGTCCTCTTCACCTATCTTCTTTAACAACATCCAAGCGAACTCGCATTTTTTTATCATCTTCATCATCTCATCCATTCTTCCAACCATTGTTCCAATAGTAGGGATTCTCCTCGGCAGTATTTTTCCTTGGATCAAGTGTAACTGCCTTAAATTCAGTGGTTGAGCTACAAGGTGACAACTGCCTCACAATCGGCGATTGGTGTCAACACAAGTAACCTATCTCAGATTCGGCGATCTGTTCACAACAAGATCGTAGGAATTCCTTTTCCAACTTCACTTAATTCACTCCCTAAGATTCAAACTTTCACTTTGATACCACTTGGTGCAGTCACAGTTAGGAGGGTCCTCAAAGAGAATAGTCCAAACCATGCAGCTAGAGTAAACACATTAGAAACAACTCAAAGATCTAAAGAAAATGTAAATTCAGTCATTCAGTATATTATAGAATTCAAATACAAATTGGCCAGCAATATGTAGGTGTACAATTAGGGCTCACAGGCCTGATTCCAAAATATGCACAGATATGGCTTTGAAGCACCTTCGCAAATAATTCAAACTATCCACTATGAACTAATGATCAACTCTCCGATTCCCTTTTCCTAGGCATCTATTACATCAATATATATCATCTCCAGAACATAAGATTCCGCTGCATTGGTCAAGGAAGATCACAAACTACAATGAAGAGTTGTAATGTGTGTACACAGATAGGTCAGACCTAAATGAATAGAATTCCCCCGCAAATGAATGAGATGATGTGTGGATCTCAAGGAAGGTCAGCCATGAACCAAACAATATTGAATGATGTGTCATTTAACTTCGTGAGTCATGAAATGCTTTGCAAGTCTTCTCCTTCAGCTGATTATTTGAGACTGTTAGGATGCTCTTTTATGAGAAAACAGTCAATCTTCTGATAGTGATATCTTATTGGTATATGATCCAAATGATCTAAGATTTGGATATGTTGTACATAAATGTGTCTAGATATTAAGTCCAACTCCACAGGGTTTGAAATGCAACTCGATAGAGTGTGGACCAAAATATAGAAACTACTACTGACTGAATTGGAAAATGAAATGCAAACAAACTGAAATACAAATGTTTTTGGTTGATGAAAGATTGCTCTTGAACCAGGGATGCTCCTGCATCAACACTATTTTGGGACAACAATGATATGTTGTGATTTTCAAGTTGTAGGATTGGATTTTTCAATTGATTCAAGTGGTTTTGAGTGATGTCAATGAGATTTCTTGGCAAGTAGACAAAACACCAATCAAGAGAACACAATGGCCAAATGTTTGATAGGTAAAATTTTATGTGTATGTTCAATATCCCCTTAAGGCCAAATTTCTATGGGTCTAAACAAATTTGAATACACTTGAAAATAATGCTTAATCTACCTAAGGTCAATAGTCAATGGCAGCTTGTTCGAGCCCACAACTTGGAATCTTCGTCGACTCAAATGTCATCACACCTAAAGTGGGTGTGTACATTCTTTTGTCTTTGTGAGAGAGGACAGGTAGGGGCCTCCAGGACTGGAAGGATGACCCAATCACCCTCTCCCTGAAAAGCTACAAGTAGCTTATGCTAAACTGGGGATTTCTTTCTCATCTCAAGGGAGCCTTATGGTGAGTAATATTGGGGGAAAAACCTTCTATGCCCTTGCACTAAACAAGATGCCGAGGGGTCAAAAATGGGTAGACTTATAACCTAAGGTAGTTAGTGGGGGAAATTCAGGGACTTAATGCTCATTCATGCGGCATTGACTCACTTAAGAGACTATCCCATCCACTTACATCAATTCTTTTGCAAGGAGAGAATGGGGTTGATGTATCTCACACACAAGTGTGTGGATATTGGGGAACTATCGAAATGAGAATACTTCACCAAGAAGCTTCAGCTTTCGCCCAAGCCTTTTATATAGTGGACCAAATCGAAAGTACCACTTAGAGTCATCCCTTGGGGTGAGTACCTCTTTTCCCACCAAGGCAGGTTCTTTCTAAAAAATGAAAAAGATGATAGAACAATTTCTCTTACACCCAAGATCCTTTGAAAGGCGAGAGGAAAGGATACTCTTGTTCTACCTTTGTGATCTACCTAACAAAAGTTGTACAAGTGCACCAAGCATAGCAAACACTCATTCTTTTTATAGCCCAAATTGAGATTACCCTACTTTAAACACACAAGTTCATTTTAATGCACCAAATCAAGTGTTCTTATGTTAAGCACACAAAACACACAAACAAGTGGAAAATCCTACAAAGAAAGCATTAGTAGTTTGATCTTTTGTCTTGGACAATTAAGAAAGCCACAAAACCCACGTTAATTTAAGACAAAAAATGAAAAACTATTTTTTTCTAAAACAGAGACTAGGCACTGATACAAAGGGCTAGGCACCACTTTAGACAAACAAGCGCCCCTATAGAAAATGAGCGCTACTTTGAATGATTTTTTATACCTGAAGCTAGGCGCTGATATAATTGACTGGGTGTTGATATGCAGAACTAGGCGCTGATATGTTGGACTGGGTGCTAATCTGATTTGTGCAAAATTTCCCCCTTGTAAGCTGCACTTTTTCTATAAAACAAAGAGTTAAACATGTAGAAAATGATGGTTATAAGCCTACAAACCCCTATTAGACACAAAGATTAGCAAAAACACACAAAAAATGTTAGTCCTATGCTAGATGAAATCGGGCGCTGATATGCAGGACTAGGTGCCACTTTAGACAATAGGCATTGATCTTCTGTTGCAGGCACTGATTCGAGACAATCTACACCTCCTCTTTGTAAAATTGATTTTTCCTACATAACAAAGAGCTAATATGCATAATAAATTAGTAAAAAGGCATTTCAGACCATAAGAAACATGTATAGCTCAAAGATTTGACTAGAAACATCAAAAATAACAATTTTTACCTTCACAGGGGTAGGCGCTGATATGCAGAATGGGCGCCCCTTTGCAGAGACTCGACGTTGATCCAACCTGTCATAAGAAAAGTCACATAAAAACATGCAATTGTTAGTCTAAAGGTGGTGGGGTTCCCATTAGGCGTGCCAAGAATGTCTACCTATAGATTTGAGATCCTAAATTGCATGCATATTACCCTAAAATGCATCCAATCCCAAGTCCAAGGGACCTCAAGAAAGTTGTCAATGAAAATGGTCACAGTCCACTTGTCATCCTATGTACATGAGTTTACATGACAAGTGGTACTTTGGAAGCATGAGGGTTTTTAATGATGAATTAATTAAAATTAATTCATGTGCACATGGATTAGAAGAAAATAATGATGGTTACAAAAAGTAATCAAAAGTGAACAAAATAGGAATTAAATAAATATGATAATTTATTTAATTTTTTGAAATGTGATTTATGAGCTATAGTAAAAAATATTTGATTTTTAAACTATAGTAGCAGAACTTTATTTTTAGGAAAAATGTGTAGAATGAATTAATTAAATAATTAAAAATTATTTAATTAATATTTGGATCAGATAAAGTGATGCAGGTGAATTAGTGTTGGATTGTGTAGGTGGATGAAAGTGGTTGTGACCATTTTCAGACGTCTACAGAGGTAAAAGAAAATTTTGGAGAATAGTGCCAAAAGTATAAAGAGCATGCTGATATGCATAAGAGAACAAGAATTTTAGGTTGGTGATTTGGTTTTGGCACATTTGAGAAAGGAGAGGTTCCCACAGGTAACATATAATAAATTAAAGGGGAAGAAGATAAGGCCTTGTAAGGTGTTGAGAAAGTTTTCATCCAATGCTTATGAGATTGAACTTCCAACAAGTATAGATATTTCTCCCATCTTCAATGTTGTTGATTTCTACAAATATTATGAAGGAGAGTCAAGTACAAAAAGGAATTCAAATTCATAGTTGTAGGATATGTGCATGGATGGTTACATCTGCCTGAAAATAAATTTCAACAGGTAGACAAAATGATTGATTCTCGAGTGGCTAAAAGAACTAGGGGGAAATAATACATGGAGTATCTCGTTTGTTGGAAGGATAAACTAGTAGATGAAGCCTCTTGGATGCAAGATTTAGAATTAGTGAAGTATGGGATACCCATTCCAGACTCACCTAAATGTTCCTGAGTTGTAGCCTCATGGAACATTTCACTTACCCAGTGTGTCTGATGCAGGAGCATCTAGGTCTATAGGTGATCCTGCATCACCCAAAAACATTTATTTGTTTTCTTTCTAGTTTTGGCTTGCTTTAGTTGTTGTGGGTGTTCGCTTCATGGGACTTAGATAGATTTGAAATTAGTCAAGTTTGGGATGAGATAGTGCAATTGAAACAACTCGAAAAATATTTCAGTTTATGTGTTCTTTAATTTTTTAAGTAAATGTTTAAGGGAAGCCTCTAGTGCTCTAGCGTAGCTTTGCTTAGATCCCTTCGACTCAAATTTGTGCTCATGCACTAGTGTAACTTCACATAGGTCGCATGGAATCAAAATTGTGCTCGGCACTGGTGCAGCTTCACTCAAGTTGTTTGGAGCCAAAGTTGCGTTCTAGAGCTATAGTACTCCAATGTGGATTTGTTTTGGGTGCAAGATTTCAAATTTATGCTTTGGCTCTATAGCACTCTAGCACGACTTTACTTTGGGTGTCAAATTCCAAGGTTGCACTCTATTTCTACAGTGCTCCAGCACAAATTTGCATAAAGCACAAGACTTTAAAGTCGCGCTCGTGGGATGAGGGCATCATTTCAAAGGCTAGAGACTTATTACTTGGGCATTGATTTAGTTGTAGTCTTTCAAGGCTGGAAAACATTAAACTTCCATATTGGAAGTATAGAATGGAGTCTATGTTCACTATTGAGGGTTCAAAAGTTTAGAGAGAGGGAATATTGCATTGTAGATACTAGTTCATGGAATTCGGACATTATATTTTGTAGTGGAATTGTACTCATGTAACAAGTGATAGCTGCATACAAATAAAGAACATTAATATTCTACTGAGATTTTGAGTTTGTGTTCATGTATTAATGTTTTGTTGCATAGCCTAATTGTCTGATAAGACAATTAGGGTTTGTTCTACACCATAGGGCACCTTGATAATTTTTGCACTTCTTGGTATTTGTAGGGTTTAGTAGTATTCATAAATACATTTGTTAGGTTTTATTATAATCGAGTCACAAACCTGGCTCTATGCCTTGACCAACCTCTTGAAATTAAACAATATTGAAAAAAACACTCTTCAGTCATGCAAATGCTACTAGAGTGCTTGTGTAAAACTAGATTTCTTTTAGAGCACTAATTGAAGTGTGTAAATGCAAGTGATTCAAATTACTTGCTTCATTTTTAAATGATTCGAATAAACACATTAAATTCCTTTAGATTCAAGGGCATATATAAACATATCACAAAAACTTGTATTTAGGGTAAAAATTCAAAGCTGTGTCACACTTTGGGCCAACTCATCGGCATAAATGAATTTAGGTATTTCTAACTAAAAGTTAATTTTGGTGAAACTTATGTTCTATCTGGATTCATTCTAGCTAAATTAGATCTAGGCCACAACTTTTCCAATTGGCACCATCCACTAAAAACATATGTAACATCGTGCTTTGGGGCTCATTTACCAAAAAATAAAATTATTTGAAAAACTTGATGCTCTAACAACTCCTACTCGTGCAAACAATCATTTTAAAAGAATATAGAAATACCCTTTTGTAGATCAATCAATCTACTTTATAAAATTATAATTTTTTAAATATTTCAATTAGTGTTTATATTTTATTTTTTATTTCTACTAAAAGTAGGTCATCAGCACCAAAATATGGTGTTGATTGTCATCTCAAGGCAAAATAGTGAAGTTTATAAAAAAATTTGAAAAAATATGATGCACTAGAGGAGAGATTCCTTGTCAAGATGACATAATTTTTTTCCTATTTTGGATAAATAATGAAGACAAAAGTTGATGTCCCATCGAAACAGTTGTGTTTTCATTACACACAACTTCCAAGATTTATTTAAAAATATATATTTATCAAATTGGGGAAGAAAATAATCCATTCACTAAATTTTTGAGCTATGAATACACAAAAAATTTAGAAGGAAATTAAATGAAATTTACTATATAAAGTGTGACATCCCATTCAACCTTATTTTTCAACATTTTATCAGCAACTAAATTATAGTGTCAATTTTATAAAATATTACATTTAAATAATATTTTTAATTTTTTTAAAAAATAGAAACATAAAATACACTAAAAATCTACATTTTATTACTTTTTAACTTGAATCACTTTGTAGTGATTCAAGTTAAAAAGTTAGATTAGTGTTGGCTATTTCCTTTATAAAAGTGTGACGTAGGTTTGTGCTTTTACCCTTTAGTCATCCGTAGGTGGGAAGGGTAAACATGGGAAGTTAGTCAAATTTGAAGTTAAAGATTTTAAATTTGGGTAGGACAAGTCCATGATCATGAGGATGACTCTACAACCATGAATTATTCTTGAAATAAAAAAAGAGCTATATCTCAGTGGATATCTTGTGCATGGGAGTAAGTGTGAGCATGGTAGTAATAAATAAGTGGAAGGGATGAATATATAAGGGTGTGTGAATGTGGGAATATCAATAAGTTGTAGCTGCATAGGAATATGTGTAAATGGTAGGTGGATAACATAGGGTAAGGGATCTAGCTTTACATAAAATTGTGTCATTTGTCAATATGTCTATGTATCAAATCACTTTCTATTGAAAATAAGGGCAGACAACTGAGAGGGGGGTGAATTAGTTGTCTCAAAACTTTATCTTTTTCTATATTTAATCTTGTTTACAACTTATTAATAGATTAATGATATAACCTTGAAAGCATGAATCAACAACACATGAGAAGAAACATAATCAACACACATAACACCAGGATTTTTACGTGGAAACCTGGTTAAGGGAAAAACCACGGTGGGGGTTAACCCACAAGATTTTATACTCTGTTAAAAGTATTACAAAATGGGAAGGCACATGCCTTTGGGTGCACTGCCTAGAGCTCACTATTCAAAGGAGGCTCATTGCATACAAGATCAATTACAAGAGTTCACTGAAATATTTGAAATGAAGAATAACATCTAACAATGCAAAATAACAGTTTCAGTTAAGCTCAGTACATTGACTTTACACACTTCATCTTTCTCTGCCCTGCTTTACTATTCTGCCCTGATTCAGAGCTTAGATTTCCTTGCTTCACACTTGATACTACCATACTTCTCACTTATCCCTTCATATTCGCATATCCACTTCCAAAAATGGTCGAATCTATCAATCATTTATATCCACTACATGAAATTACATCAATTGCAGTCAGCCTTAAGAAAACTTGGAAACTATTTTAAGAACATTGTTCTGTCGGTTGAATCCATGCACAAACATCAATGCGGACCAAAAATTGTGTATCCAAGTTATCTCACATGTCGGCCAATACCACTGGACCTCATAAATTACTTGACCAACCACTTCTCTTCATCTTCACAAGGATCAAACACCTAGTCAGCCTGTTCTTCACTGGACTGAACTATCTAACCAAAACCTGATACTCAGATGCTTGTAACTTACAATCCATTCATCACTGGAGGCTAAAATATTGGATTTAGGTAGCCCTGACATCCCCTAACATTCCCTCAAATTTGCAGCTCAATATGATTACCTATGGAGAAATATGGACCAAAATGTTGAACCTTGTTATATGCTCTATTTCTGTTTGTCTGGACTTAGACAAATCTGCAGTTTGACTTCTAGTATGATCCATTGATACAATGTGGATGTGTAAGATAGATTTAGTTGCCATCAATGACAACACTTGACATGCCCAGCAGTGTCTCTTGCCAACAATCTCCCCCTTTGGCATTGATGGCAACACTTAGTAAAAAATGACTAAGTGTTAGAACAACTCCCCCTTACTATGTACACTTGTGATTTCTAATGCTCCCCCTTAGATGAATTCCTCATTTTTCATTGCTTTTCCTCTCCCCCTTTGACATCAATGACAAAGGCTAGGATTCGCATATCAAAAATCATGCAAAAATTTTATGTACATGGATCAAAACTCTAAGTATATACTTCCGCATATGAACACACAGTCCTTAAGCTTTATTCATCAGCAAAAAGATATCACCAAAAAAAAATTTCAACCTTGTCACTTCATTGTCCCATTTCTTCTTTATGCTGCCCAAAATGGATATATGCCCACTGAGCAAAAATGCCTATGATTCTACCTTTTGAAGATCAGTAGGATCACAAGTAGCAGCAACAGCTTGGGATTCTTCTAATAGATCATACATAGTTTCTAACTAAGGGGAAATCAGTCATTGGAGCTCATTCAATCTGCCCAAAACTTTAACCTTTTCCTTTTCCAAATCACTCAATTCATTTCTCAAACCCACTACTTGACATTCTTTAGTAGTTACAGACTCAGTGATGCAAGAGCATCCAGTGGTGTAAGGGAAATCTTGCATCACCCAAAAAAAGATTTGTTTCAAAAATTTTGATGTTCTTTCCATTTCTTTTCAAAACTTGTGGTTCTGGTTCCATAATTGCTTGAATAATGATGTAGAACTTTCAGTTTTTCCAAACTGCTAAAAATAGCAACCTGCTATTTTAGGAAAGTTTGCAATTGGGCACGGATTGAAGTGAAAATTTACAGGAAGCTTCGTAATTGAAAAATAAGACCTTTGGTGAAGGAATCATGCAAAGATCATTTGCAAGCTGAAAGAAATTAAATTTTCTGTTTCCTGAAAAATGCCTAAAAATTATTCAAACTCAGGTTTGAGGCACTAAATGGCCCCAAACGAGCTTGAACATGGCTAGAACTAGTGGAGTGGGTTCTTAGCATGTAGAGCACTTCGCGAGCTTTCTGGCACATAAAACAGTTTGTCAATCGGACACCCAGATCAAACGTTATGGCTCCCAAAAGTTGACCTATTTTTGGAGGGAGATGTAAATTTCAAAATTAGGTTGTTGGCCACCAAAAAGGCTATTAATAACCATTTTTGGGAACCCTAGTTAGTAGTAGAGTTAAGGGGGAAAGTGTAGAGTCAAGAATAGACAGGAAAACATAAACCCTAGGAAGTTTGGGGTTACAGATGGCAGATGATTCTAGAGTCTTATGAGGGGAAGTTGTAATGTGTTGTAGCCTGTGGAGGGTTGATTACTCTTATTGTATTTGAGCTTCTATAATGTAATAAGTTGTCCAAATCAATAAAATAAAGTTATATTTTATGTGTGCAATTTTTGTTGTTGTGTGTTTTATGATTTACCCCCTTCATAAAGTGGTATTAGAGCAAGGGTTCCTGAATGTGTAGACAGATCGCCGACCATGAGGTAGTTTGCACCAAGACCTGAGGTTGTGGGTTTGCTATAGAGATCAAGATGCCTCCACAAAGAAATCATATTGGCAGGAATGCTTTGATGAAAGAGGGTTTTAGAGCCCTTTAAAGGCAAATCGATGCATTGCAAGAGGAGCTATGAAGAGGGTTTGAGCCAAGAACAAGAGAAGAAAGTGAAGATGAAGCTGAAGAAGAGCTATTTGAGGAAGAACAAGAAGCTATTGGAGATCCTGTAGGGGTCATTTTGAAGATTAGAAAGAGGCCTAGGATCAAAGTTTCTACATATTCTAGAGATTTGAATCTGGAACAGCTTATTGATTGGATCAATGACATGAAGGAGTATTTCGAGTATGAAGATGTGGAGGACCCAGATCAGGTCAAGTTTACAAAAACAAAGTTGAAGAGCCATGCCAGTATTTGGTGGAAGGAGGTCCAATTAGAGAGGAATAGAAGAGAAAAAGGAAAGATTACCAGATGGGATTGGATGGTGGAGAAACTGAAGAAGCAGTTCATTCCTGTGGACTATGAGATGGAGCTACTGAAGAAGCTGCAAGGACTGAAGCAAGGTAACAAGTCTGTTAAGGAGTATACAAAAGAGTTTTATAAAATTACTATTAGGACAGGCCATGTAGAGCCCAACAAGGAGAAGGTCGCCCATTACATTAATGGGTTGAGGCCAAGTATTCAAGAGGAGCTAAGCCTAGTCAGAATGACCACCATAGAAGATGCATACTAGTTTTCCCTGAAGATGGAAGAGAAGCTGAATAAAAGATTTGATAACAAGCAAAAGGGAAAAGGTCAAGGTGGAAGGACTAGTGGAGAAGAAGGGCATCGAGCATATGAGTGTCCACAACATCAAGGAAGGATGAATAGAAGACATGAAAGTAATGCATGAGTTGCACATGTAGATGAAGATGCACAATCTGAGTTCTATGAAGATGTTGAAAGGGGAGAAACCCTAGTTGTCAGAAGAACTTTGTTGAATGAGGAGAAAGAACCCAATCAGAGGAAGAGTTTCTTCCGCACAAGGTGCAAATGTGAAGGTAACTATTGTGATATTATTATTGATAGTGGGAGCACTGATAATCTTGTTTTAGAGGAGATGGTTGACAAGTTGAAGTTGACAAGAAGAAAGCATCCACATCCATATCAGATTTCATGGTTATAGAAGGACCATAGAGCTTTGGTCAATGAGCAATGTTTAGTGAAGTTCAAGATTGGAGACTACCATGATGAGGTGTTGTATGATATCATACCAATGGACGCATGTCATATGTTGTTGGGGAGGCCGTGGTAGTATAATAGGAGCACTATCCATGATGGTCATGTAAACACATATTCCCTAACAAAGGATGGAGTTCATCATAAATTGAATACCTTGAAGGATGTGGAAGAAAAGGTATGTAGTACTGCCAGAATTTTCTTCGTAGATGGTAGAAATTTTTTGGAGGGTATGAAGCATGAGTGTCATTGCTTTGCATTGATTCATAAGATTAGTCAAGAGAAATGTGAAGATGTACCAGCAAAAGTCTCAGATATGTTGGAATAATTTTAGGATATTATCTATGATAATATACCAGAAGGTTTACCACTGATGAGGAAGATAAGTCACCAAATGGATTTGATACCAGGAGCTAGTTTACCGAATAAGGCAGCCCATAGAATGACTCCTGCAGAGAGTGAAGAGCTAAACAGACAAGTTCAAGAGCTGTTAAGGAAGGGACTGATAAGGGAGAGCCTAAGTCCATGTGTAGTACCTATAGTACTAGCACCAAAGAAAGATGGAGAATGGAGAATGTGTATAGATTCTCTAGCTATCAATAAGATCATGATCAAGTATAGGTTTCCATTACCAAGAATGGATGACATAATGGACTATTTGAGTGGAGCCAAATACTTCACGAAAATTGACCTGAAGAGTGGTTATCACCAGATCAGTACTAGGGAAGGAGATGAATGGAAGACAACCTTTAAGACAAAGGAAGGTTTGTATGAGTGGTTAGTCATGCCATTTGGGCTAACCAATGCACCGAGCACATTCATGTGGCTCATGAATGAGGTATTGAAAGAATTTTTAGGAAGTTTTGTTATTGTTTATTTAGATGATATTTTGATTTTCAGTAAGACTTGGGATGAGCATATGATGCATATCAGAAGAGTTTTGGAGAAGTTGAGGGGGTAGAAGTTGTTGATCAATCTGAAGAAATGTAGCTTTGCAAAGAAGGAGTTGGTATACCTGGGATTTGTTGTCTCAGAGGAAGGTCTTAAGATGAACCCAAAGAAGGTGAGGGCTATCATTGAATGGCCTACACCAAGGAGTGCTTCCGAGGTAAGATCTTTGCATGGTTCGGCAAGTTTTTACAGAAAGTTTATCAGGAATTTTAGTAGCATTTGTGCACCCCTAATTAAGACAATGAGAGAGGATAGAAAAGAGTCTAGATGGACTAAAGGGGTAGATAATAGCTTTGATACATTGAAGCAAAAATTCACAGAGCAACCTATTTTGGCATTTCCAGATTTCAATAAGGTATTTCAGGTAGATTGTGATGCTAGTGGTAGTGTTATAGGAGTTGTTTTGAGCCAAGAAGGTAAGCCCATTGCCTATTTTAGTGAGAAGCTTAATGATGCCAAGAAAAAGTATTATGTTTATGATCAGGAGTTTTATGCAATAGTTTAGGCTTTGAAGAAATGGAGACATTATTTGTTGCTAAAGGAGTTTGTTTTATATACTAATCATCAGGCTTTGCAGTATCTTAATAGTCAAGGAAAGTTGAACTAGAGGCACTTAAAATGGGTTGAGTTTTTACAGAGTTATACTTTTGTTTTGAAGCATAGGAGTGGGAAGTCCAACATAGTTGCAGATGCCTTGAGTAGAAGGCAAAATTTGTTGACAAAAATGAAGATAGAGGTTGTTGGGTTTGATGAGCTCAAAAGTTTGTATCCTGAAGATCCAGATTTTGCAGAGGCCTAGAAAGCTTGTTTGGAACCTGTTACTTTGGACATGACAAAATGGTTGGATTTCATAATCCAAGATGACATGTTGTTTAGAGGAAGCCAGTTGTGCATTCTAAGGAGTTTCATGAGAGAGAACCTGATTAAGGAGAAGCATAGTGGAGGATTGGATGGACACTTTGGTTGAGATAAGACCATTGCTATTGTTGGTGAAAATTATTATTGGCCACAGTTGTAACAAGATGTGAGGAAATTTGTGCAGAGTTGCAGAGTATGTCAGATGGAGAAAGGAGTAAGTCAGAATATAGGTCTATATCAGCCACTACCTATACCAGAGAAGCCATGGGATGATATTAGTATGGATTTTGTTCTTGGTTTACCAAGGACGTAGAGAGGACATGATTCCATTTTTGTGGTAGTGGATAGATTCTTGAAGATGGCACATTTCATTCCTTGCAAGAAGACTAATGATGTTGTTCATATTGCTGAATTATTTTTCAGGGAGGTGGTGAGATTACACGGTCTACCAAAGAGCATAGTTTCAGATTGAGATACCAAGTTTGTTGGTTATTTTTGGAAGACATTGTGGAAGAAGTTGAAGATAGATTTGAATTTTAGTTCTACACACTATCCATAGACTGATGGATAGACCAAAGTGGTGAATAGGAATTTGGGTAACCTGCTACAATGCTTAGTAGGAGATAAGCCCAAGGGATGGGATTTGATTTTATCACAGGCAAAATTTGCTTACAACAATTTTGTCAATAGGAGTACTAGTAAATCACCATTCTAGATTGTATATGGGAATAGTCCAAGAAATGATTCAAAGTTAAGGAATTTGGACAAAGGAGAAAAGACAAGTGCCCAAGCTGAAGACTTTATAGAACACATGAAGAATTTGCATGAAGAGGTGAAAAAACACATTAATAAGATAAATATTCAATACAAGGCTAAGGCAGATCAGAAGAGGAGATATAAGGAATTCCAGGTAGGAGATGAAGTTGTAGTTCACCTGAGAAAAGAAAGGTTCCCAATTGGAACATACAATAAGCTAAAAATGAAGAAATTTGGACCATGTAAAATTTTGAAGAAACATGATTTAGGAAATGCATATGAGGTAGAGTTGCCGAGTGGGATCAACATTTCCCCTATTTTCAACATTGCTAATTTATTAGAAAATCATGAAGGTGGAACAGAGGATGGACCAACAGAAGAACAGTGGAGTATTCTAGCATCTACTTCAACAAAGGAGATAGAAGAGATCTTGGATAGTCATGTGGGAAGAAGTACTCAGAACAGGCAATATGGAGAATATCTGGTGAAATGGAAAGGAAGGCTTGTTGAAGATTCTTCTTGGTCATCTAAGGCAGAGGTTGACCGTTTGGGTTTTCCTCACACAAACACTTGAGACATGACAGGGTCACTTCTCAAATTACCTTGGGTGTCTGATGTAGGAGCATCTAGTGGTGTAAGGGCAATTTTGCATCACCCAAAAAAATAAGTGTTTCAAAATTGTTAATTTTCTTTCCATTTCTTTTAAAAATTTGTGGTTCTGGTTCCATAATCGCTTGAATAATGATGTAGAACTTTCAGTTTTTCTAAACTGCTAAAAATAACAACCTGCTATTTTAGGAAAGTTTGCATTTGTGCATGGATTGAAGTGAAAATTTATAGGAAGATTTGTAACTAAAAAATAAGACATTTGGCAAAGAAATCACGCAAAGATCATTTGTCTGAAAGAAATTAAAGTTTTTGTTTCCTGAAAAATGCCTGAAAATTATTCAAACTCAGGTTTGAGGCACTAAACGGCCCCGTACGGACCCAAAAATGGTCAGAACCGACAGAGTGGGTTCTTAGCACGTAGAACACTCCATGACCTTTTTGACACATAAAACAGTTTGTCAATCAAACACCCAGATCAAAATTTATGGCTCCCGAAAGTTGACCTATTTTTGGAGGGAGATGCAAATTTTGAAATTAGGTTTTTGGCCGCCAAAAAGGCTATTAATAACCATTTTTGGGAACCCTGGATAGTAGTAGAGTTAAGGGGGAAAGTGTAGAGTCAAGAATAGGCAAGAAAATAGAAACCCTAATAGGTTTGGGGTTACAGATGACAGATGATTCTAGAGTCTTGTGAGAGGAAGCTGTAATGTGTTGCAGCTTGTGGAGGGTTGATTCCTCTGATTGTATTTGAGCCTCTGTAATGTAATAAGTTGTCCAAATCAATAAAATAAAGTTCTATTTTATGTGTGCAATTTCTTTTGTTGTGTGTTTTATGATTTTCCCCCTTTATCACTCAATTAAAGGACTATAGGACTGAGAGATGTTAGACAATTTAAGTTCAAAGTCCTTAATCTTCTTCTCAATATCTTCAACAACTTTAGAATGAATTAGGCAAAATTTATAAATCTCTACACCTTTAGAGAGGGCATTTTGAATACTCTTTACATTGATATCTAGCATTAATCTATCATAACTAATTATTTTTTTATTTCAGCAAATCTCTTCTCATTAAATTCATTTCTGACTTTAACTTCTGCTGACTTCTCAAAAGTTTCAAAATGAGTACTTACAGAGTTTATCAGACTCTTCAACTAACCCAAGGGGGATGCTGATGAGTCCTTTTGAAATGTAGGCATGATTTTCTCCAAAATCTCAGATGCTAGACTAAGCAACTCACTATCTTCTATATGAAACTTTAGGATTTCCTCTTTGGTCTTAGCTTGTGCAAAAGAGGCCAACTTCATCTTCTGTACCGAGGAAAGAGTATCAAAATTGATTGGACCTTGTATTATATCCGGATCTTTTGCAACTTATTTATCTCTCTCCAAAATTTCTTTCACTGCTTCTGCAGTGTCTCTTGCCCAGTGTGATGTTTTAGATTTATTCTCTTCAGGGGCTCCATCTTCTCCCTTTTCAGAGTCAACCACATTGTCTTGCTCATCATTTTCATTCTTTTTCTCTACTTCTACCTTCTCTGCATCATCATCAAAGGCATCTTTACTTTTACCTATCTCAGAAATGTCTTCTACATTATTTTCCAAAGGATTTTGTGTATCCGCAGTAGCAGTATTATCAAATTCCTCAACATATGGAATGGAAGAATCAATTCCATCATAAATTTCCTTTTCTTGATCTTCCTTCATCATCTCTTTATCTTCTTTATTCAATATTTCTTCTTCCGGAATCGATACATCATCTACTTCAGTTTGTTGCTCATTTTTTTGCAACTCTTCATCATTCAGAATTGATGTGTCATCAGTATCAATAGATTCTTCTATAACCACATAAAACTTGTTCTTGTCCAGTGCTTTCTTTAGAATTTGTTCTATTTCTTTAACAACTTCATCAATGTCTCCAATCATCAGCTTATTCATCCTTTTCTTGCTTCTGAATTCATTGTAGACTTCTTTGAAAATTTTATTAGCTTCCTTTTTGGAGATTACGAGACACAGATTAGATAATACATGTTCCCTTATCTCCAAATCTTTTTCTTTGGCAGCTTATTTTCTTATTTCCAAAATGTCTCTTAAACTCTTAGGAACTTCTGACAAAATCTCCACTAGTGCTCTGTTGAATACATTCAAGTATTTTACAGTAGCATCCTCCAAAATTCTCTTGTCAGCATCACTGCAATGATCATAAAATTTAGTTATTGGCTTTAGGTTTCCATCTACAGTGATTGACTTAAAGATGTCTTCTACAGAAGGAGTAGGCTTCTCAACATTAGCCTCCAACTTATGCCTTTTACTTGGCTTTTTGCTTCCGAAGGGCTTCTCCTTAGACACTTTGACAACTTTAGTGCCTAAGGCCTTCAACTCTTTAACTTCACTATCTAAATTAGTTTCTTCTTCATCCTCCTTCTCCACACTGACATATGTTCTTTTGCCCTTTACCTTTGTCCTTTTTCCTTCCTTACCGGTAGGTTTTTCTTTGGATTTTTCTGCAACAAGAGAAGGTGATGTACCAGAGGTTGAACTAGAACTCCTAGTAGTCCTTGACTTAGAAAGAGATTCTGCCAGAACACTTCCCTATTCCCTGTCATGCTTCTCCTTCTCAACTTTCTCTATCCTTTCTCTAAATTGCCTCACAACTTCCTTAGTAAGGCCTGGATTCTCAGCCAACTACTTAACTTCTTTCCTTATAGTCCTTTTGATTTCAAGATCCTTGAATTCAAGATACAATTTTTGAGAAATTTCTTCATAAGTTCCAAATCTTTCTTCAGCCAGATCCCTAAGTTGGCTTAACGAATGTTGTGCATACAGTTTCAATACTTGTTCATTCACTTCATACCCCATGGGCATGATCCACACAACTCTAGGCTCCACTGCTTCCATTTTGCACTGATCAACAATGACCATAAAATAGATGGTGTCCTTGTATTTTTCAACCATAGCCCTAGGTATTCTATCCCTAGCCTGCATTATACTCTGAAAGTTTTTGAAGAATCCCAAAAGTGCAGTCTTTTGTGCATCATAACTACCTAGTCAACTCAAATGATTCCTAATTTGGACTGTACCAATTTGTCATTTGACCAATATATATTCTTATTCCTAGGGAGCTCACTCAAGAAATAAAATAAAAGACATATAATTAGCATACCATATTTGAATGAGTACTTCTTGTCTTTCTTTATCTTGCTTAGATTCTCCATAAGCTGGTTCAGCAAAAGTTCACAGAGATCATAGTCTGCATTTTCTTTTACCATCTGATATGTAGTATAAATGGTTGTTCCAGACACTAAATTTTCTCTGTTGGAGAAGTATATTTTGTACCCTATCAGCATTGATGTGAATCTAACCCCATGATCCTCTATATCTTTTATAGCCATGGCTCTCTTGTCAAATTTTGATTTGGTTGCCTCTGTGACTTCTTGATTCTTCACAACCTTAAACTGAGGTAGAGTACCGGTTGAATTCAATCCTGTAACTGCCCTTATTGCATCTTTTGTGATCTTAAACAGATGATTCAACCATAAAAATTCACCATGGATATGGCTTAAGACATACCGAACCCACTTGTCCTCTGTGAAATTCAGAAACTCAACAACTTGTATGAATTTCTTATCTTTCAAGGCTTTGTACTCCAGTTTGAGCTCAAAATCATCATCTGTCAAGTGATTCATGAATAGTTCACCAAACCTTGAGTTGCCATGATCCTCTAGAGGCACGTGAATGTAAGCTCTAATGTCTTCTGTTTGAAGAACTCCATATGGAACCCCAGAAAATGCCCCCATCGGATCGACTTCAGTGGACTTGAAGAGGTGCTTTTTAAACTTTGGCCTAGGTCACTCAGTGATGTTCACAACCAAAGTTGTAGCCATTTCAAAAGATTACAAGTTCAAAGCTTCACAGAAAAATTCCTTTTTCTTTATGGAATTAGGGTTAGCTATCAAATTTGTTCTTCACACTTCAAATCTATGAAATATCAGCTCAAGCACTTTTCTCTTTGTTCTCTTCAAATGCAAAGTGATTCAAATGTTGAGTGGATGACCTTTTATGCTCCGTAAAACCTAATTCACCATTGTAATAAATGCTTTGCCCTAATTCATCCGGTTACACTATTTCTGCATACAGTCAATCTTCAATTGCTCTGTAATCAATCGCATTAGCTTCTTTTCTTCTAGAATTTGCTTCAATAGATCTGCAATAGGCTTCTTTATCTTCATTCATCATGCTAGATTCAAGCATCCACTTACTGGTAGGGGGAATTAGATTTTCAATGCAACTCCCCTGAGCCAAAGCTCCTGATTCAATTCCCGAAGGAATTATCAGCACTAGATTCCAGTGCAGACCCATCACTATCATTTATTACACTTTTCTTCACCCATGTTTTGTTCATTTCATTATGGATCCCATTCACATCTACTTTGCCCTTGCCTTTGTCCAACTTCTGCTCTATTTTTCCTTTACCTGCCTATGAGTTCTCCTTTTTGCTTCTGTAAAATTTAGCAATATGTCTGGATTTGTTGCAGTTGAAACACACAATCTTATTTTTTTGACAATTACATGTTGGAGAAGGTTTAGATATGCATTGCATTACAATATGCCCAAACTTATTGCAAGTAAAATATCTTCCATTGAACACTTGTTTGTTCTTAGGAGGAATCCTTGATCCACTTCTGCATTCCTCATCCTTATGACCTATCTTTTTGTAATTAAAGCATGACTGGAGAAAGATGATGGATTTTGATTCACTTTACTTCTGCATTGATTAACTCTATGACCATACTTATTGCATTTGAAACAATTTCCATTGAAAGATGGATACCTTTGAGCATTAGGTTGTCTTACTAGAGGTCTTCTAGGATTCCTTCTTTGATTTCTTGCTTCAGGATTTCTTTGACCGGATCCAGAGCTTTCACCTCTCTCAAATCCCAGACCATGCTTATCATCTGCCTTCTTTTGACTATCAAGCAACACCTCAAGTTTAGCTGAGCTTATCTTGAATTTTTCTTTATATTCATTTGCAAATTCTAGATTATGTTTGAGAATGACAATTTGTCTTTCAAGTTGATCCTCATCATCCCTAGTTTCTTGTAGATCAGATTCTAGATGACCAATTATTATGTCCAATCTGCAGCATTCTTTTGTTCTTTCTTTCAGAGATTGATTTAGCTTTTCCTCGGTCTTCTTCATTTCTTCAATTTCCTTGGTTAGACTCATCACCCCGAATTCCATCTCATGTTTTAGGACAACAACTTCTTTTTCTAGCTTCTCACATTCCTTTGTCTTCTCCTTCAAGGCCTCATCCATGTCATTGTCTTCATTCTGATTTGCTAGCTAATGAAGTAGCTCCTTCCTTTTTTCATTAGATTTGCTTAGTTGTCCTTTTAATGTCTCAATGAAATCTTCAGCATCTTTAAGGTTCTCTTGTAGATCTCTAATTTCTGCTCTGGACAGGTCAATATCTTCTAAGGCTACTTGAAGTTGTTGATTGATACCATCAGAATACTTGAATGAACCCATTGAAACACCTTCCAATTGTTGAAAATAAGGGCAGACAACTGGGGGGTGAATTAGTTGTCTCAAAACTTTATCTTTTTATATATTTAATATTCTTTACAACTTATTAATAGATTAATGATATAACCTTGAAAGCGCGAATCAACAACACATGAGTAGAAACATAATCAACACACATAACACCAGGATTTTTACGTGGAAACCTGGTTAAGGGAAAAACCATGGTGGGGGTTAACCCACAAGATTTTACACTCTGTTAAAATGGGAAGGCACATGCCTTCAGGTGTGTTGTGCCTTACACACACGCCCCATTTTGCCAAATGGAGACCCCTTCCTTTACTTTGGCTTGGAGTCTCGACCTTTGTTACTTATGATGATGAGAAGGTGAATTTGTGCTTAGAGTGCATGATTTGTTACAAATTTGAGTATTTTGCATGATTGGGGTGATTTGATGTCATTTGGAGGTGTCTTGGGTGGTCTTGTGCTCAAAAACTAGCCATTTTTTGCCTTTTGTGCTAAAATTGGGTGTTACTACACTTTGCTCTAAAATCCTGTCACTGGACATTGCCCTTGAAATTGCTTTTGCAGGATGTGTCAAGTTGAAATTCCTAGTTTCCAGGTCTTACAGTTGCAAAATCATGTCAAAATCCACTAGGTTTCATTAAGGGCTTCACATACTTTCATCTTGTCGGATGTTCCTGAAGCCCTGATTTGACTAAGTCTGAAACCCTAAAAAACCTGAAAAATGGCTAAGTCTGAAATCTGGTGGAACCTCAAAATTTTAGAATCTGCATATGAAATCCTATGGATCTAGAACCCATCTCAAACATCCTAGCCAATTCAAAATATGGTGCTAAAACACCTCCTACTGCAAAAAGTGCTAAAAACACCTTTCACCGACTTTGCGCTAAAAATAAACCTTACTGACTTGTGCTAAAAACCCACCTTGCAGACTTGCACTAGAATGACCTCCTACCGACTTGCATTAAAACTCGCTTCTACTGCCTTTGGTCAATCAGTCACAAAACCCCTACTAAGGTCAGATGGACCCAAAATCCCTACTAGGTCAGTTGGAGGTGAAATCCCCGCTAGGTCAGTGACCCCCAAAATTAGCAATTTTTTGGTATTTTGGCCCGAATATTGAGTTTTTCAAGGAGCAAATAGGATTTTCTTGATGGATTTGAATGGCACAACTAGTTGTCACATCATGATGAATATTTTACCAAGTTTGTGTTGATTTTTGGTACATTTTACCACAATTAATGCTACTACACATGAAAAGTCTGTGACCCCCAAAAATCTCACTTTTTGCAAAAAAGGCTAGAAAAATATGAAATAAAAGTCCCCAAATGGATTCAAATGACCACACAAACTTCCTAAATCAATCTATAGGCCAAATGGGTACTTGAAAATGGTAAAAAACTCAAAAATTCATGCAAAAATCATGGGATTTGTGAAAAGGACTATAAGGAAGCAACATTGGCAATGAGCTATTTTTAACTAATCCATGATTGCAAATGGGCATATTTTGATTCAAAATGATGGGAAATAATTGTTTAAGATGAAATTGATGCTTGGTCATGTTTCTTATAGGTCTAAGAGGACAAAGGAGCCAACCGGAGCCGTCTTGGAAGGATGAACATACAGAGGTACCCTGCTGACCCAGAGTTGCAGAATTGACATTTTATCAACCAAGTTGCTGCTACACATGCAAAAGGAAGTCAGTATGATGTCTAAGATGATGGAGATAGGCCTTAGACTTAAAGACATAAAAGATCAAGTCTACTTCATTATTTTTCCTGCAAATCCAATCCAATGTCCAAGTGATCCAGTCCAGTGTCATAACTCCTAGCTATTTTATTAGAATTTAAAATTCTTGGACTCGTTGGAAAGATAAACTAATTATATAGTTTGAGCTACCAGGTTGTTAAGGTTTAATGCCAAGAAACCAAGTTTAGGGCCCCCATTCCACTCTGAAGGGCTCCGAAAATGCAATTTACTATGATGTAGAAAATACTAAAAATTATATTTTTGATATTTTCCTAAAAATACCACTCAAATGACCCTAGATTGGATCACCAAGACATGCATACAGCTTTCCCAGCAATCCAGTCATCAAGAATTAGTCCATGAAGCATCTAGTTGCATATACCTTCACCAAAATACTCCTTTTGATCCAGTCAACACTTGGAATCTCATGAATCCACATTAGATCAAGTTTTTGGGTGTCATGTGACTTTATTTTGGCTTTATTAGGCCTTGAAAATTGACTTTTCATCATGTACAACCAAATTGGTATCCATTTTGTCTAGATTCAATGTATTTGCAAGCTGTATTTTGTCTTTTTCCTAAAGGACAAATGCAAATCCAAAAATGTAAAAAATTGTTGTACTTCATTAAATGCCATGTAATCTGGACCATTGGTGTTGAGTTAATCTCCACCATCTATTGAAAAATCAGTATGGTGCCTTGTCTATAAAAGGGCCATCCTTTTCTCTCATTTGTAAGTAAGATCTGATAATGAATTGCTGAGAGTCTACCAAAATATAGTCAATATAAAGCAAGTTTTGCAGGTTGCTGGGAATTTGTGATCATGTGTTGTCTTATTTTGGTCTTCATGGTTCATGTTAATCTAAAATTAGTTGATATTCAATTGCACTTGTGATTAATTATTCAGATATTTGATGGATTTCCTGTCCATACCATTAATGGCTTGCTGATTGTATGTCATTGTGCATGATTAGTCTAGGCATAGTTTATGAGATAAGCTCGATTGTATGATTTCAAAGCTGCACCAAGGATTGGGTGTTTGATGAACCCTCTACAATTTGAAAATCATTACATCTCCTTAGAAGATTGCACATTCTCTGTGGCATTGTGGGCTGCCTAGTTAAGTAGAGATTTATTTACTATTTGGAATCTGTCTATCTAGTTATTGATCATTTATGCAATTGTCTATAGGATCTCTTATCCCTTTCTCTCTCCCTTTCCTTTTGCATTTTCTTTACATAAAGTTTGGTAGATTTGGGTTATAAGTAGCACCTACATTATAAATTTGCTAAAGATATCATAGGGTTTCTGCATATACGTTGTTGCCATTTTCATAAACCTTGCATTTCATGTAAGACCCCTTGTTGGCACAGCTAGACATACCACTAAGTCATTCCAAGCAAGCTAAGACCTAGCTGTATTATCCTTGGGGCAGTCCTATCTTTGATAGGATACCTTTTTCAAGAGAGGTGTGATACCAGCAATCATACCTGCATTGTTGAGTGCTAAAACACCCATCAATAGGGCGCACTGCCCAAAGCTCACTGCTCAAAGGAGGCTCGCTACCTACAAGATCAATTACAAGAGATCACTAAAATGTTTAAACTAAGGAATAGCATCTAACAATGTAAAATAACAATTTTGGTTAAGCTCAGTACACTGACTTTGCACACTTCATCTTTCTCTACCTTGCTTTACTGTTCTACCATGATTCAGAGCTTAGATCTCCTTGCTTCGCACTTGATACTACTATACTTCAGACTTATCCCTTCATATTTGCATATCCACTTCCAAAAATGGTCGAATCCATCGATCATATATATCTACTACATGAAATTACATCAACTATAGTCGGCCTTAAGAAAACTTGGAAACTATTTTAAGAACACTATTTTGTTGGTTGAATCCATGCATAAACATCAATGCAGACCAAAACTTATGTATCCAAGTTACCTCACATGTCGGCCAATACCACTGGATCTCATTAATTACTCAATCAACCACTTCTCTTCATCCGCACAAGGATCAAACACCTAGTCGGCCTATTCTTGATGGGGAGCATGCAGTGGTAACGCAGACAAAATCAAATTTATTTCCTATCGGCAAGTCTCCACTTACTGGCCACTGATACACCTCGATCGGTCAGACAACTGTCAGTCGGAATGACTTTCTGAAGTTTCTCCGTGATCAAACTTACACCGATGTGACTACAAAACTTCCTTCACTGAGACTCACTTCTATCGGCGGAACTTTGAACTTGTCTCTCGATGTGCCAATGGACTAACCCACTCTCGGTGTGACTTCAACTTTTGGTGGGACTTATTCCAAAGTTGTCGATACACCGATATGCCTAACATCGGCGGGACTTATACTCCTATCCGACCGACCCATTGACAGAATGACTTTGATCGCGACTTCCTTTCATCGGTATGAGCCTCTCTTCAGCGAGCCTCAGTTTCTCTAGGCCAATACGTCGATAGGGTTGTCAAATCTCATGCAGTCTGATCTACACTCTACGCCTAGCACATAGAGATGTTAGGGCATGCTACTGTGCACACTCCTCAGCCTGGAACATCTGCCCCACCAAACAGGTAAAAGAAAGGAAAAACAAACAAAAATATGTACAGACCGATGCCATTCCACTGATTTCTTTGGAAATCCACTAGTGGAATGGTTATCGACTCATCTTCAACAATTTAGACTAAACTATTTCAATTACAGAGAACAGAAAGCTATTATGAATAGTTAGGAAATATTTATGACACAGACCAAACATAGAAAATGATGGACATAAGTTATTATTGCTCAGATGATTTCTGAATCACAATCATCAAATCTATAGAACACTCTTCTCGGTTGCTCCTCTGTGCTTTTATTAAGCTAGAGTTGGAAGATCAACAGTTGCTCAATAGTTAGGGAAGGCCAACTACCCTGAATCCCAACTGACTCCTGTTGACCTTTTCAGATTCTATTAGATACAAAATGTGTCCATTATTTGCCAAATGGAAAACAAAAACTTCTAGGTTTTTTAGAAAACAAAACATGAACAAGATGACATGGCCATATAGGCCTTATTTCAACATAGTAGATTTTACTATGGTGCCCCTGCACCATACTCCCGAGAAGAAAAATGTCTCAAGTCCTCTTAGAGACCAATTCTTGTACATCTCCACCTTGCTTTAGAATGTCTTCCTCCAGCATCCATGTAGCTTCTGAATCTGGAAGCCCTTGCCACTTAACTAGATGTTTAAAGTATGTTTTGTGCCTTGTCTTCCTAGCTTCTCTACTTTCCAAAATGTACTCCATTTTTGGTGGCTCCCTAGAAGGTAAGTGCTTCAGCCAGTCTTCATTTTCCTGGATAGGGTCTTCTGCATTCTCCCATGTATTAGGACTTCTGTACAATGTCAAATTAACAATGTTGAATATGGGTGAAATGGCAATATCATCAGGAAGCTCAATCTTGTAAGCATTTGGACCGTACTTCTCCAGAATTTGACAGGGTCTAGCCTTCCTCATCATCAGTTTGTTGTGGCCTCCTTTTGGCAACCTATTTTTGTTCAGATGAACCATGACCAAGTTGCCTACCCGATACTGCACATCCCTCCTCCTTTGATCCATTCGAGCCTTTGTCTTCTGACTATTCTAGTGTAAAGTATCTCTAACCTGTTGGTGTATTTCTTTCATGGCTTTTGCAAATGCATCAACATGACCGCTCCTTTTTTCCAACCCCTGGACGTCTCTCAATTCAAAAATACCCCTAGGGTGACTGGCATATACAATTTCAAAGGAACTCAGACCTATGCTCCTGTTTGTCGAGTCATTATAAGCATATTCTTCTTGTGGGAGTATCACATCCCAACTGCTACCATGTTCTTTTGTTAAGCATCTAAGGAGATTGCCCAAAGATCTATTGACCACCTTAGTTTGCCCATCAGTTTGAGGATGATAGGCTGAACTGAAAGACAAATTTGTTCCCAATATTTTCCATAAAGTCCTCCAAAAATATCCTACAAATTTGCTATCCCTATCAGACGCAATGCTCAAGGGTAGCCCATGAATCATGATAATTTTTTTAAAGAACAAACCTGCAATGTAGCTAGCATCATTAGTGGTCCTGCAAGGAATGAAATAAGCCATCTTGTTGAATCGGTCTACCACTACAAACACACTATTACAACCTACCCTTGTTTTGGGTAACCCCATCACAAAATCCATACTCAAACATTCCCAAGGCCTGTTGGGTATTGGAAAAGGTTGATACAATCCTGCATTGGTCGAGACTCCTTTTGCTCTTTGGCATACTATGCAACTTTCAACAAATTTTCTGATGTCAGACTGCATTCTTGGCCTCAATAAAATCTCCTTACCAAATCTAAAGTCTTATTCAACCCAAAATGTCCACCCAGTCCACCACTATGTTTTTCCTTCACAATATTATCCCTCATTAAGCATTTAGGGATACACAACTGACATCCTTTGAACAATAGTCCATTCTGTAATGTAAAATCTAAAAACTCACTATGAAAAGTATTAGCAAATTCATTGCATACCTTGTAGATTTCACTGAAATCCTGATCTTCGTCGTACAATTCCTTGAGTGACTCAACACCCATGCTTTGCAACTACACATCTTGGGCTGTCAACACCCTCCCACTAAGAGCATCTGCCACCTTGTTTGTGACTCCTTTCTTATGCTTAATGGTGAAAGTGTATGCTTGCAAACTTTCTACCCATTTCATATGTTTGTGGCTGAGTTTGTCCTGCCCATTCAGAAAACTGAGAGCATGGTTATCTGTATACACAATAAATTCCTTGGGAAGCAGGTAATGTCTCCACTTCTTCAGAGCTTGTACCATAGCATACAACTCTAAGTCATAAGTGGAGTATTTCCTCTTGGCTTCATTTAACTTTTCACTAAAAAAGGCCATTGGTCTCCCTTCTTGGCTCAACACTGCTCCAATGGCTAGCCCACTTGCATCACATTCAATTGTGAAAACCTTATTGAAATCAGGTAACACTAAGACAGGGAATTTAGCAACTTTTTGTTTCAGACTCTCAAAGCTCCTATCTACTTCTCTCGTCCACACAAACTTCACCTTGCAACCACCCTTGATGGTTTCCAACATAGGTGCACAGATGTCACTGTAGTTCTTAATGAATTTCCTATAGAATGTGGCCAAACCATGGAAACTCCTTACCTCCCCTGCTGTCTTAGGTGTGGGCCAATTTAGAATAGCCTCCACCTTTGAAGGATCCATCTTCAAATCACATTTGGAAATGACAAAACCCAAGTAGATCAACTCTTGTTTCATGAAATCACATTTGTCCAAGTTTATCAATGGCTTCTGGTCTTTCAGCCTCTTCAAGACTATCTCTATATGTTTCAAATGCTCTTTTTTACTTTTACTGAATATCAAAATGTCATCTAGGTATACTACCACAAACTTACCTATGAAATCATGCAATACTTCATTCATTAGCCTCATGAAAGTACTAGGAGCATTAGACAGACCAAAAGGCAATACAAGCCATTCATATAACCCTTCATTGGTTTTGAATATTGTTTTCCATTCATCACCTTCTCTTATCCTTATCTGATGGTACCCACTCTTCAAGTCTATCTTAGAGAAATAGGTAGCACCCCCCAAATAGTCCATTAGGTCTTCAATTCTCAGAATATGAAACCTATATCTGATGGTTATCCTATTGATTGCCCTGGAATTAGTACACAGTCTCCATTTCCCATCTTTCTTTGGTGCCAAAATAGTGGGGACTGCACATGGACTCAAACTCTTTCTTATTAACCCCTTGTCTAAAAGTTCTTGAACCTACCTGGCTATCTCCTCATTCTGCTGAGGGGTCATCTTATAGGCTACCTTGTTGGGAAGTACAGCTCCTGGTATAAGATCAATTTGATGGCTGATATCTCTAATAGGTGGTAGGGAGTCTGGTATATTTGCTGCAATTACTTCTTTGTAACTCTCGAGTAGTTCTCCGACCTCCCTAGGTCCTACCTCTCTCATATTTTCTCTTTTCTTCTCCTTAGGTTTCACAACCAGAGCAAAACCTACTCCACCTGATTCTTCTAGTGTTTCAAGGAATTCATTCTCCCCTACCATCATTATACTAGACCCTACCTGCTGTGGGTTTTCCTCAATCAATGATTGTATCCTATAGGTTACTCCATCTTTCTTGAAAGAATAAGTATTTTTTTCTCCATCATGGAAAGCTTTGGTGTCAAACTACCATGGTCTACCTAATAACAGATGACCAACATCCATTGGAAGGATGTCACATAGGATCTTATCCTTATATCCCCCTATGTTGAACTCTACCCATGTCTGCTCATTTATGAGAATATGCTGACCCTTGTTTAACCAACTGACTTTGTAAGGGCAGCTATGGGGTATTCTTTCCAATTTCAATTTATTTACAGCCTCTAGAGCTATGATATTGTCAGTAGAACTAGAATCAATGATTACTTTATAGACCTTACCTTGTATTTTGCAGTTGATTCTGAATAGAGCCCTTCTCTGGGATGGTTCAGTCTGTACTGGTTCTTTGAGCAGCGTCCTTATCATCAGGTTCTCTCCCATCTCTGATGTTAGATTTACTTCAGGAGAAGTCACACTCCTGGCATCATCTTGTGTCAAGGTGGCTCTTCTCTCACCACCATGTGAAATTGAGGCCTTCTTAGGACACTTGAAAGCTGGGTGCCCCATCTGGTTGCAGTTGTAACATCTCATTGTAGAGAATTTGGATCCTTTGGTAGACCCATTCATCCCTCCTGTACCATTAGGCCTTCTTCCTCGGTAGCCTCCTCTGCTACTTGAGTCTCCAACTTGCTTGTCTTGGCTAGACTCACCACTAGGCCTCTCGTTAGGACTTCTTCCCCCAAAACTGCCTCTGCCTCTGAAACTTCTTCCTCCTCTACCTCTATTATTCTTCTCACTCTTTCTCTTTATCTTCTCTTCGGCCCTTAAGGCCATTTGGAAACACTTGTTCACTATTTTTGGTGCTAAGATGTTGATCTCATCTTGGATGTTCATCCTTAGGCCATTTAGATACCTTGCCACCTTCTCTGACTCTTCTTCTTGTCTCTTTGATCTGAGACTGAGTTTATGAAATTCTTGTGTGTATGCATTCACATCAAGGTCTCTCTATCTGAGGTTCTGCAATTTCTTATACATCTGCATGTTATAGTCTAGAGGTAAGAATTGTGCCTTGATTTTGGTTTTCATCCTTTCCCAGGAGGTTATCATATTCTTCCCCTCCTTGACTCTCTCTCCTTGCTCATAATTCCACCATACAAGAGCAGACCCCTTCAACCTTGCCTTTGCCAACTTAACCCTCCTATCATCAGGGACTTCTTTATACTCAAAATGATTGTTCAATGCCTCAATCCAATCAATCACCTCTTCAGCTTCCATACTTCCACCATACATAGGTAACCCATCCATGGTGTCCCTATTGACTAACTTCAAAGCATCTACAAATGCCCTCTAGTCTACTGGTATCTCCTCTTTCCTCTTATTGGTTCCATCAATTTCTATATCTCCTTCATCGCTGTCACTTTCACCTTCCCTGTCTTCGCCTTTAGATTGCTTGAACTCTCCCAACTTGGATTCAAGCATCTCCTCAATAAGCTTCTTAATGGAATCCTGTGACATACTTTTGGGAGGCATCCTCTCCACCTCTATCTTGCTTTCTCTGTTTGACATACACTATTCACAGACAACACCCAAACGCCAACACTCCTGGAAATCCTCATGTCAACTTGCTGCCCAAATCTTTTCAGGCTCTGATACCAATATGATGGGGAGCGCACAGTGGTAATGTAGACAAAATCAAATTTGTTTCCTTTCAGCAGGACTCCACTTACTGGCCACCGATACACCTCGATTGGTCAGACAACCGTCGGTCAGAATGACTTTCTGAAGTCTCTTTGTGATCAAACTTACGTCGATGTGACTACAAAACTTCCTTCACTGAGACTCACTTCTATGGGTGGAACTTTGAACTTGTCTCCCAATGCGCCGATGGACCAACCCACTCTCGGCGTGACTTCAACTTTCGGTGGGACTTATTCCAAAGTTGCCAATACACCGATATGCCTAAAATTGGCGGGAGGGACTTATACTCCTATCTGGCTAACCTGTTGACGGAATGACTTTGACCGCGACTTCCTTTCATCAGTATGAGCCTCTTTTCGGTGAGCCTCAGTTTTGCTAGGCTGATACACCGATAAGGTTGTCAACTCTCACACAATCTGATCTACACTCTACGCCTAGCACATAGAGATGCTAGGGCATGCTACTGTGCACACTCCTCAGCATGGAACATTTGCCCTGCCAAACATGTAAAAGAAAGGAAAAACAAACAGAAATATGTACAGACCAATGCCATTCCACTTATTTCTTTGGAAATCCACTAGTGGAATGGTTATCGACTCATCTTCGACAATTTAGACTAAACTATTTCAATTGCAAAGAACAGAAAGCAATTATGAATAGTTAGGAAATATTTACGACATAGACCAAACAAAGAAAATGACGGACATAAGTTATTACTGCTCAGATGATTTCTGAATCACAATCTTCAAATCTATAGAACACTCTTCTCGGTTGCTCCTCTGTGCTTTTATTAAGCCAGAGTTGGAAGATCAATGGTTTCTCAATAGTTAGGGAAGGCCAACTGCCCTAAATCCAAACCGACTCCTATTGACCTTTTCAGATTCTATTAGATACAAAATGTGTCCATTATTTGCCAAATGGAAAACAAAAACTTCTAGGTTTTTTAGAAAACAAAACATGAACAAGATGACATGGCCAAATAGGCCTTATTTCAACATAGTAGATTTTATTATGGTGCCCTTGCACCAGTTCTTCACCGGACTGAACTGTCTAACCAAAACCTAATACTTAGATGCTTGTAACTTGCAATCCCTTCATCACTAGAGGCTAAAATCTTGGATTTAGGTATCCCTAACATCCCTTAACATTCCCTCAGATCCGCAACTCAATATGATTACCTGTGAAGAAATGCAGACCAAAATGCTGAACCCTATCATATGCTCTGTTCCTATCTGTCCGGACTTAGACAAATCTGTAGTTTGACTACCAGTATGATCCATTGATACAATGCAGATGTGTAAGATAGATTTAGTTGCCATCAATCACAACACCGGACATGCCTAGCAGTGTCTCTTGCCAACACTTTTCTTATAATAGACACAAGACTAAACGGAGTTCATGGCATGGGTATGTAAATTGTATCACTATTTTTTTCCCCACATTGAGGTGCATGTGTTTGTAGAATGGTCATGTATCTCAAACTATGTAGCACTCACAAACATGAATATGTAATGTAAAGTTTAAACTACCTTAAATGTAAAAGTAGATTAACTTACATTACATGTGCCTTAATTAAACTAATAACAATTTGTAGAAAATAAACCAAATTATGGATTTAGTCTAATTAATGCATTTTGACTAGATTTTTGTAGAAATGGAAAATAATTTGGTTATTAATTTTGATTACAAAAGAGATGTATTACAAAAGCAAGAGAAGTGAAGATTTTGTAGTGGGATTATACAGATAGAGATAATGAGTTATAATCTTATGCAAATCTATCATGCCTACAAAATAAAAATGCAAATACAAAGTGAATATACTAGAAGATTCTAGAATGCTATAGTAAAAAGAAATTAATAAAACACAGGAGGGGTTCAAAATAGAAAACTAAAGAATGATTAATCAAATCCTAAAAAGTGATTCATGAATGATGTAGTCACATGGCTAAAGGGTCCATTAAAGGACTATCTAGCCATGTAGCCTTAATACAAACACACACATTCCCTAAACACATCAAAACAAACATATTCTCATGGAAATCAACTTGATTTAACATATAGATAATCAACAATCAAAATTACATTATCAATATCTATTGCTATGGGCTTACAACATGCTAGGTCTCAACCATTTGATTAAAAAAATTTGAAAGATATGGCAATACAATGCCCAAACTTGATCCCTATCTCAAGTCTCCAACTTGACTACTTTTAAATGATTATGAGTGATGTTTATATAATAGCTCCTAGCCTTAGGAATGATCTCAGTTAGCCACGAGGTGCTATAAAACTCAATGTCTTGTGAAACATGTAGTCAAATAAATATGTAGAAAGAACCTTTTAGAATGAGTACAGTAATGATGGGTGTAGATGCCTAAAATTGGCACTTTGTCAAGCCCAACCACCTCTTTCATAATTGATTATTTTAATCAATTATTTCTATGTCGACATTTATATTAATTAAATAATATTTTATTATTTAATTAATATTTTTCCCGACATCTCCATAATTCCCCCTATCATTAAAATCACTATTTCATCTATATAACCTTAGACAGATAATTATCTATCTAAGACTATATTCCCTTTTCCCTCAAATTAAATAAATATCCCTATTTATTTAATTTGGAATTTGTCTACTTTTACTTACTTTTCCTAAACATCATTTTCCCTCCTAATCATTTGTGCATGGGTTTATTAAGCCTAATCAATTATTACAACCCCCAAACTTCTAGAGGATACACTTGTAATAATATGTACATGCATGTACATGACATGTAGTATAAGTTGAGGAGTGGCCAAATCTTCTATTTCCTTTTTCCTCAAATTTAAAATGTGGCTTGTCCAAGTATGCCTTACAATTTTAAATTTGAATAAAATCAAACCGTACCTTTTCATTTATTCCCCATCTACCCATTTGATCTCAACCATCCAATCTTTCCAAAGCTAATCATACACCCTTGATTTTCATAAAATCATGGAGTCCTCTTTCTCAACCAATATTTACAAACCACTTGTCCATCCCTACTTGCTTGAGAGCTCTCAAGCATTGTGAGCCCTTGATCTTCATCCTCAATCCTAGCCCTCCATTTTCACCTCCAAAAATCTATAAATTGGAGGTGCCCATAGTCATTTTCAACAACACTTTGAATGCAAGGATATGATGCTAGTTTGAGCACTTATACTTCAAACAAATTAAGCAATTATCTTAAGACATATCAAAGGGAATTCATGTTTGTTATATGGGTGTATTTGTTTTAATTGAATTTCCATTGTAGTATAATCTTGAGTGTTGGTAGTTGATGGTAATTAGGAGTTTTAACTAGTTTAGTTCTCTTTTGCATGATTACTTTCTCCTATGCACATTTTTGGCATGCCTAGTGGGACCCACGTCCCTAGATACTAATTTTAATTTGGTGTTTTTGAGTGTTTTTGACGTGCAGGATACAGTTCAGTGGCTCTGCTTATGGTTTGGGGGCTCCGTGCTATGAATTAGTAGTTTCATCTTATGCCGTCCAAATGCATTTTCAACACTTTCTAGCACTTTATCATTCAGTTTTCTGACAGGGTGATGTTTTGCAGGTGTTATGCTATTGTAATTTGTCTAATCCTTGTGATTTGTGTAGGTTTAACTTGTTTTTCTTGCATGATTAGGTCCTTTACATCATTTTGGTGGTTTTGCTATGGTTCGACAGTTTCGTTCTATATTTCAATGGCCCTATAGTGTAATAGGCATAGATTGTTTAAGTCTTTTAACTGATTTTCCCCATTTTGTACTAACTTTTTCTCTTGGTTTTCTATTAGGAAAATGATTTTACAAAGGGAGATATTGTCCAAATCATCATTGACACTTGTTGTTGTGAATTAACCCCCTTTGGCTGATTATAACTTGTTTTGTGTGCAGGTCCCTTCGTTCGGTGGCTCTGCTCACATTTCAACAGCTACATTCTATATTTCAATAGTTTTGTCAGGTATAACAATCTATTGTTATTTCAGTTTCTATATATCTACTCTAGATTAGTGGTTGTGTCTTGTCTTTTAGTAGTTGTGCTTTGTCTTATAGTTGTAGTTTGCGTTATTTGGTCTAACACTCTAACTTGTTTTATTGATTATTGTGGTGGTTCTAACACTTGCCTTGCATCTTTTTTATCTGTAAGTCAAAGACCAAATTATAGAAAACTACTAAAATTTTATCTTGTAGTACCATGGAAATTAAAGTAGTGGGAAATTAACTTGTTTTCTTTGTCCTTAGAGTGTTGAAGAATGTATGCTCTCCCCTCACACCTTTTGGTGATCTTAGGGATCAAATTTTCTTTACATTCACCTTTGTATTTGTTTAATCCTAAGGGTGTTAAATCATGTATGCTCTCTCCTCACGCTTCATACGATCTTGGAGACCAAAAGTGCCTAACATTTCCTTCCATTTAGGAGGTCTATCTAGGGATTTCATCACCCTAAAGGATGACCTCAACCATGTGTTCCAACAAGGTATACAAAGGGGGAGAGTGAAAGTTGTACCTCAAAAAGGAGCCATCATCATGTCTAGTAGAGCCCCAAGACCCTGGGTCCATCGAGACTTATGAGGTGAAGAGAATAGGAGAGGCCCTCCTAATCTCATGCTTGTAGATGGACCCTTAGTTCATAGACTTGTGCCTCAAAGTACCTAGTGTATATCGAGGACTCCCTAGACACCTATGTCTTTTATCTCTTAACAACTAGGGACTCTAAGGATGAAGGTGGAAACTTGCCTCTTTTTCTTGTCTCTGGATTAGGAGGGATAAAATTTCTGATTCTGGGTTCGATCCACTCCATGCTCCTATGAAAAACATAATTACTAAATTCCCTGATGGAATAATCTTCTTTCTTTGACCAGTTAATAGGAGCTAACCTTTCCTTATCCACAGAATCAAGCTCATAAACAGGATCCAAAACTACCCCATCATCAAAAAACTCCTCTGGAATATCATTTCTCAACCTGAATTCTCTTAATTGAAAAGCAATGAGCCTAGTATACTACTTCTTCCTCACCTCGAAGTCATCTTAGCAATTTTCCCATAAGTCTTCTAAAGAATGTTTATGTTGAAAATCCATAGTTGGAAAAAGCTGATTTAACTTGCCAATAGGGTCAAAATCCTCCCTAGGCTCGTATACCTTCAGGTTCAAAGCATTTAACTCTTCTATTGTTGTTTTTGCTACAACGATAGAAGGGCACCCATTAAAACCCAAAACAAAAGGATACTTAACTCCAAACTTGTGCTCTCCAGACAGCTTTAGATGAACTTCACTGATTTGGTAGGAGAACTCCATCAAAATAATTTTGTCGCTACAATGTCTTGGGAGCAAAAATAGGGCTCTCCTGAAGCCTGTTGTTCTTATATATGTAGATTTGGGGAATTGGATAAACCACTATCCCCACAGCCTAATAATATCCATTGCTTTAGTAGACATCCTAAAAATGGGATCTCCTGTTAGTTGCAGAATTATAGCATAAAGGAATGCATCATTCACCCTTTTGAAGTGTTTTTCTGCCTCCTTTAGCTCCAATTGGGAATAGAACTCCTAGATTTTACTTTGTCCTAGAGCTTCTCCCCTTACTCCCACTGTGATCAACCCAGGAAAATTTCCAACTTTGGCAGTTAACCACACAACATATGATGTCATATAAAACTTCTTTATCTGCACTATCGACATAAGTTGAGAGTGTATATTATCTAAAACCATTTGAACCCAATCCAACTTAGTGTCCCCTTTCAAAGTAAGAAAAATATATTGGAACATCCAAGTTTCATATGTTCTGGATTCTTCTCTTCTGAATGCCCTACTCAACAATGTGATCACATTTGATACTTCTCCTTGGAAATCTGATCTGACTAGTCTTCTAGGAACTTTGGAGGTAGATTTCTTCTTCTTTGCCAATCAATGCTGGTTTAAATATCCTTTGTTTGTAGCGACATCTTGGTTGTAGGATTTGAGCATTAGCCATTAGTAGTGTGTGGGTTTGTGGATATACTAGTGAGTCAAAGACTACTCTAATCATTTTTGGTGTAATATCCAATAGAAGGTTTCCACTAGAGTCAAAGCATTTCCTCTCTTCAAGATTATAGTGATGAGAAAAAGTCATGATTAATTCAGGGCACTGGACTATAGGAGGAAAACAAGCAATGTGTCCCAGGCCTGATAGAGCAATCTTCCTTTCTTGAGGAGTTACATTATCTCCAAAGGTATCATGTTTAAAAAACCTCTAAGTCAATATGGCCCAACTCAGTGTCAGTGATATTCATAAGTTCATTCTTGAACTTAGAATCTTTGGGAACCCCCTGGAATTGGTATTTCTATTAGATTCAGGAAAGACAACTGAGAGGGGGGGTGAATCATTTGTCCAAAACATTCTTCCAATTAAACACTTAAATCCACTTTGTAATTCAGTAGCATAATAATAAATCAATCATAGAAACATAATGCATTAAATCAAGAGCAGAAACACATCAACACACAAGACACCAAGATTTTGACGTGGAAATCCTGATTAAGGGAAAAACCATAGGGTGATTAACCCAAGATTGTATTCTCTATTAGAAGAATAGAAAGAACAAAATGGCACATGCCAATTAGGGCTCACTGCCCGAGCACACTGCTCACAAGAGGCCCACTGCCTACAAGAGACACACTGTCTACAAAATAATAGGTATCTTCACCATGCTTGAGTCAGTTCCATTTAAGCCCAATACTTCCACTTTGTGATTTTCTCTCCTCTTCGCTACAACACTCTCATTGCTCTAAGACACTCTTTGAAATGACTTTACAACTCCTTATTTATACAAGACATCGACTTAGGAATTATCATCCAAGTTGGCATACATAACAAAGAAAATACAATATGACTTATTACAAAAAGACTTCACGCGGATCAACACATTGTTGGCCATACAGATCTGAGACTTCAATCTTTCTTTAGGAACACACCATTCTTCAAAGAACACCTTCCAGATCATCTGCAAGATGTGTAACTCATCCGGTCATCTAGACTTAAGAGGAACACCATCATTCGGAAGTAATTCTTCAATTTCTAGCTCAATCTTCAATGCAGACCCCCAACACGAACTAGACATGATCCAAAGACCTCCACAAGCTTGCCTGAATCACCAAGAATATCCATACTACATCTGCTTACTGAAATCCTTAACTCCTTCATCTGGAACCTCAAGAACACAGTCTGGCATCACTGTCACAATGGAATAGATGCTTTCAGACCTCCAGATCATGAATCAATTGAGTTTTCACTTCACATGGACTTCCTAAACACTCCACCAAATCCACAGAATAGGATACTGCATTTTTGGATCTCACCGGACCTATCTGTGTCACCCTGTCACCTCTGAACACCTGCCAGAACCAATTTTACTTGAGCGGCCACAACTTCTTCAGATCTTCATACGGACCTCTAAAATCTTTACTGGATTACCTTAAGATACATATCTACAAACCCTTTGATGTACATCCTCTTATCTTCATCTTAGCTAGGATCTTTAGCTCACTGTCTTCACTGTCCTTCTCTGTTCCTAATTAGGACTAATTTTCTCAATATCCTCAGCACACAACTCATCCAATCCTTATCATCAATGCAACAGGAGTATGTTGACATCAATTACAACACCGGTTAGGCCCATACTTGCAACAATCTCCCCCTTTGTCATTGATGGCAACATATGATGTGAAAAACTATTTTAATCATCAAGACAAGAACTTCTCCTCACTGTCACAACTTCTCTTCCTTTCTTGCTTCCCCTTTGATTAGCAACCACTTGTTTTTCACATGTCTTCTCTCCTCCTTTGACATCAATGGCAAAGGGCACATACTTGCAATTCCACCACTTCAGAATCATACCAACTACTCCCCCTGAGTAGCAACTCCCCATCATCAATCCAGACCACAAGATGTGACTGTGATATCCACTAGACTGATGCACATCAGTGCACCTTAGTTCATCACCGGAGGGGTAATAACCCCTAACTTCTCCCTAAGATACTCAAAAGAGTCCTTAAGTAGAGGTTTGGTAAAGATATCTACAATCTGATCCTTGGAAGGCACAAACTCCAATCTGACTTCATTCTTGTTCACTTGCTCTCTCAAAAAGTGAAACTTGATGGATATATGTTTAGTCTTTGAATGCAACACCGGATTCTTAGATATATTTATTGCACTTGAATTATCACAGAAGATTGTGATAGGCTCTTCATACTCCGCTCTTGTGTCTCTTAGCATTTGTTTCATCCACAAAACTTGAGTGCAACTACTTGCTGCTGCAATATATTCTACTTCTATAGTGGATAGAGTTATTGCCTCTTATTTTTTGCTCAGCTAAGAAACCAGTCTCTTCCCCAAAAAGAATGCTCCACCACTGGTACTCTTCCGGTCATCCACATCTCCTGCCCAATCCGCATCTGTATATGCATGAAGAGAGAAATTACGATCTCTAGGATACCACAAACCATACTCAACTATCCCTTTTAGATACCTAAAAATCCTCTTGATTGCCATGACATGAGATTCTCTAGGATCAGCTTGGAATCTAGCAACAAGACCAACAACATTCATAATATTAGGTCTAGTTTGAGTGAGATACAACAATCCTCCAATCATTGACCTGTACTTTTTCTGATCGGTCATAGGAGAGTCATCATTTTTGCTCAATTTACATCCAGTTGCCATGGGAGTACACATTGATTTTGACTCTTCCATCCCAAATTTCTTCAACAATCCTGTCACATATGTGGTCTGAGAAATGAAGATTCCTTTATTAGTTTGAATGATTTTCACACGCAAGAAGAAATTCATTTCCCCAAGCATGGACATCTCAAATTCACTTTTCATTTGATTTGCAAAGGTTTTGCACATACTGTCTCTTCGTCCAAAAATGATATCATCAACAAATACTTCAACAATCAAGATATTTTCATGATCAATTTTGAAGTACAAATTACTGTCAGCAGTACCTTTGTTAAAACCAATCTTCAAAAGATGTTTATCCAATCTTTCATACTAGGCTCTTGGGGCTTGCTTGAGTCCATACAAAGCTTTCTTCAACTTGCAGACCATATCACCATGATCAGACAATTGAAATCCATCCGGTTGCTCAATGTATACTTCTTCTTCCAAGTCACCATTCAGGAAGGAAGACTTGACATCCATCTGATACACTTTGAAATCCTTGAAGGCAACAAAGGCAAGAAATAATCTGATTGCTTCAATTCTTGCCACCAGAGCAAAAGTTTCTTCAAAATCAACTCCTTCTATTTGAGAGTAACCCTTGCAGACCAATCTGGCTTTATTTTTTATTACTTCACCAACTTCATTCAATTTATTCCAGAAGACCCATTTGGTTCCAATCACATTCTTATTTTTAGCTCTAGGAACAAGATCCCATGTGTGATTCTTCTCAATTTGCATTAGTTCTTCCTCCATTGCCTTAGTCCAGTTTTCATCATTGCAAGCTTCATTCACTGTCCTAGGTTCAACTTTTGAAATCAGACAATACTCTTCTGAATCTTGAGCAATCCTTCTTCTTGTTTGTACACCTTTTCTTTTATCACCTATAATCTGATCTTTAGAGTGATTCATTTTTACATACCTGGGAACTTTGGGAGTTTCTTGCACTTTTGATTCTTGAACAGGTTCATTCAAACTTATCTCTTCTTCCTGATTTACCGGATCAGTTTGAATCTGAATTTCAAAGGGAGCCTAGACTTCTTGAACAAAAACATCATTTTGATCATCTTCATCATATTCATAAAACCTTGAGGGTTTTTCAATTCCTTCATCAACCTTCACATTTGTACTTTCCACAATCTTCCTTAATCTCTTGTTATAACACCGGTATGCTTTGCTTTGAGTAGAATAGCCCAATAATATTCCTTCATCACTTCTAGCATCAAATTTTCCTAGACCTTCATCTCTTTTAATGTAACATTTGCTACCAAAGACTCTGAAATACCTCACAGTAGGAGTAATGCCAAACCAAAGTTCATAAGGAGTCTTACTGGTATTGCTTTTGATTTGTACTCGGTTGAGAGTATAGACTGCAGTGCTGACAACTTCTCTCCAATAGATCTGAGGAACATTTGCTTCCACCATCATGGTCCTAGATGCTTCCTAGATGGTCCAGTTCTTTCTTTCCACTACTCCATCCTGTTGTGGAGTCCTAGGAGCAGATAACTGTCTCTTTATTCCATGTTTCTCACATAATTCTATGAACTCACCGGATGTGAATTCTCCACCTCTATCAAACCTCAGACATTTCAATTTTAATCCAATTTCATTCTCTACCATAGCCTTGAATATTTTGAATTTATCAAGAGCTTCTCATTTCTCTTTTAGAAAAGTAACCCACATCATCTGGGAATGGTCATCAATTAATAACATGAAGTATCTATCACCTTGCACACTCCTTATTCTTGCTGGACCACATAGATCAGTATGAACTAAGTCCAATAATCCGGTAGAAGATTGTTCCTTTCTTTTCAATGAGACTCTGCTTTGTTTCCCCAACTGACATTCTTTGCACAAACTATTTGTAGGTTTCACTAGTTTTGGAAGATCTCTTATAGCCTGAGTGTTTCTTATCTTGATGATATTATCAAAATTCACATGACATATCCTCCTATGCCATAGCCAACTCTGATTAATTTGCACAAATAGATAACTTTTTCCAGTACCAGCTAAATGGAAGATATTACCTTTTGTTTGAGTACCAGATGCAATCTCTATTCTGGAACTTTCAAAGATCTTGCATTTTCCATTCTTGAATCAGAGATCATAGCCTTTGTCCACCAACTGTCCAACACTAAGAAGATTGTGCTTCAATCCTTCAACATATAGTACATTACTGGTTTTGTTCTTTCCATCAAAGGAAATAGTTCCTCTACCTCTAATTCTACCAACAAAATTATCACCAAACTTTACCACTCCTCCTTCATACCTTTCCAAATCCATGAACTTATTTTTGTCACCTGTCATATGGTGAGAGCATCCATTGTCAATGACCCAATCATCATTTTCTTCAACTTGGGCAGCCAGAGCTCTTTCTACAACTTTATGATTGACAAATTCAGAGGGCATTGGATCTTCTTCCTTGATGCCAATAAACACCCAATCACTTCCATATTTGTTTCCTGTTTCTGATTCATCATCTGTTACTCCTTCATTATCATCCTCTTCATGAACATAGTAACAATTCTTTTGGAACCTTGATCTGTTAGGATTTGGCCTTGAAAATCTTTCCGGACACTTTGAGGAAAAATGACCAATCTTATTGCAGTTAAAACACTTAAAAGGCAATTTCCCTTCATACTTACCGGATCCTCTTGGCAGTCTTTTTGCAATAAGGGCTTCAAGTTGAGCAGTTTCTGCTTCTTCTTCTTCCAGGTCTTTTCTTGATTTTTTATACCATGATAGTTTCCTTGAAGAGTTCTCTCCTGGATCAAACCTTTGTTTACCTTTTACAGAGGCACTGGCTTTGAATGCAAATTCAGTCTCGGGAGGGGCAACTCCAAACTCGGTCAATTCAAATGCAACTAATTTACCAACCAATTGATCTCTTGTGACACCTAAATGGGCTCTGAATTCTTCAAAGGAAGCAACCTTGTATTTATAAGAAGTAGGAAGGGATCTGAGAACTTTGCCAACAATCTCATCTTCATCCAAGACTCCACCAGCACATCTAATGCCACAAACAAGCTCATTTACTCTTGGCATAAAAGTAGTGATATTTTCATCTTCTCTCATCTTCAAATTTTCAAATTTTCTTTCAGACTTTGTAGCCTTACACATGTAACATACTTGTCTCCTTCATGAAGAAGTTCCATTTTTTCCCAAATCTTAAAAGCAGTTTGTAGGTCAACAACATTTGTCATCTCTAAATCAGACAAGGCACTTAGAAGAGCTTCTTTAGTCTGCAGCTTATTTTCAGCATCTATGATTTCATTTGCGGTTTCCAGGCCATTATGTGGAGGAGTATACTTCGTTGAAACCATGGTCCAGTACTGCATTCCCATACATTGTAAGTGACATTGCATGTGACTTTTTCAAAGATTAAAATTGGTTCCATCAAACTTCAGACTATCCTTCTTGTAGGACGACATCCTGGATCTCCTCAAGCGGTTAAGCTCTTTTAGAGGAACTTAGCTCTGATACCAATTGTTAGATTTAGGACAGACAACTGAGAGGGGGGGTGAATCAGTTGTCCAAAACTTTCTTCCAATTAAACACTTAAATCCACTTTGTAATTCAGTAGCATAATAATAAATCAATCATGGAAACATAATGCATTAAATCAAGAGCAGAAACACATCAACACATAAGACACCAAGATTTTGACATGGAAAACCCAGTTAAGGGAAAAACCATGAGGTGATTAACCTGAGATTGTATTCTCTGTTAGAAGAATAGAAAGAACAAAATGGCACATGCCAATTAGGGCTCATTGCCCGAGCACACTGCTCACAAGAGGCCCACTGCCTACAAGAGACACACTGTCTACAAAATAATGGGTATCACATATTTGAACTGGAGAATAGCATCTTCACCATGCTTGAGTCAGTTCCATTTAAGCCTTTACAACTCCTTATTTATACAAGACATCGACTTAGGAATTATCATCCAAGTCGGCATACATAACAGAGCAAATACAATATGACTTATTACAAAAACACTTCACATGGATCAACACACTGTCGGCCATACAGATTTGAGACTTTAATCTTTCTTTGGGAACATGCCATTCTTCATAGAACACCTTCCAGATCATCTGTAGGATGTGTAACTCATCTGGTTGGCCAGACTTAAGAAGAACACCATCATCCGAAAGTAATTCTTCAATTGCTAGCTCAATCTTCAATGCAGACCCCCAACACGAACTAGACATGATCCAAAGACCTCCACAAGCTTGCCTGAATCACCAAGAATATCCCTACTACATCTGCTTACTGAAATCCTTAACTCCAACATCCGGAACCTTAAGAACACAGTCTGTCATCACTGTCATAATGAAATAGATTCTTTCAGACCTCCAGATCATGAACCAATTGACTTTTCAATTCACATGGACTTCCTAAACACTCCACCAAATCTGCAGAATAGGATATTGCATTTCTAGATCTCACCAGACCTATCTGTGTCACCCTATCACCTCTGAACACCTGTCAGAACCAGTTTTACTTGAGCGGCCACAACTTCTTCAGATCTTCATGCGGACCTCTAAAATCTTTATTGGATTACCTTAAGATACATATCTACAAACCCTTTTATGCGCATCCTCTTATCTTCATCTTAGCTAGGATCTTTAGCTCACTATCTTCACTGTCCTTCTATGTTCCTGATTAGGACTAATTTTCTCAATATCCTCAGCACACAACTCATCCAATCCTTATCATCCATGCAAAAGGAGTATGTTGACATTAATGACAACACTGGTTAGGCCCATACTTGCAACAATTTCATTGTGGTTGGGAGCTCCTTTTTCTTCTTTTGTTTGACTAGTTTCTTTGATGATTGGACTGAAGTTGCTTCTCTAGTTTCTAATCCTTCTATTTCTTGCTCAATTTCCTCTAAATACTTGGATCCTAAAAGTGTCTCCTTAGTTCAGTCTCTTCTTCCAACATCTATCTAATCTGCAGGAAGAAAAGAGGGTATAAAAATTCTAAGAAAACCATAAGAATCACTAAAAACTAAGGATTTTGAGGGTTTTTATGCTTTGGTAGGATTTCGGGTCCAAGTTGGAAATTTGGACACCGAGTCAATTTTGGTCGGTGGGCCCGCCATCTCCATCGAGCCCCGAGGCAATGGGCAGAAAATGGCTTTAAGGTTTTACAAGGGCCAAGAGGTTGCTGTAGGTCCAAAATCCCAAGATGGACCCATAGACAAATGGCGGGCTATGGGGCAAAAGATGGTTAGATAACTTTTGAGCCTAAGGATAGGAAGCATGAGGGGCCATTGAGCCACTGTGGGTCCTAAATCCTGAAATGGACCCGCAGATAATTGGCGGGCCGGGGGTGCAAAGTGGTCTGAGGACCTCCTTAAACATGCGGGTCAAAAAGGATTTCGGGGCCCAAAGTCCCGAGAGGACCACTTAGTAGAGTGGGCTATGGGGCAAAAGATGGTCAGAGGACCTCTTTAAAGTTTAAGGCCAAAATGGCCATCAAGGCCCAGGGTCTGAGAGGACCATGACAAGATTTGGTGAAAAACCAGCAGTTTTAAAAATCGGGGCACGAAGCCCAAAATGGATCCTTCGCAAATAAAGCAAGGTTCATTGTTTGAGGTTAATTTGATTGTTTTAAGCTAAATTTGGTCCACTTATTTGAATTTGAAATTCTAAACTACCCTATCCCTAATCCTAGAAAGCAAGAAATATAGAAATCAAACTAAACCACTAACCAGGAGAGAACAAAAACTAACAGGAAACCTAAGCATAGACCAACACTAAACAACAAGAAGGAAACAAGCAAAAGCAAAGAACAAGAAGGGAACGACAAAAGAAACAAACATGCAAACGAAATGGAAACAACAACAAACCCTACCTGGTGCACTATAGAATGGAAGAAGGAGAGCAAGATAGAAGGAGAAACGTGGAACTCCTCAAATCCTCACTCGTGCACCTATGAATTGAACATCGCCACCCTCAAATCACTAGCTCTAAGGCCAAAAAGGATGACAAATGTGCCTGGTAGGATTCACAAATGACGAGAGGAAGAGAGAGAGTGAGGAAAATGAGAAAAAGGGCTTTTCGATCCCTTAAATACTTAGGAGATACGATCCCCAGACTGCCATTAATGCGTTAGATGTGGGCGAGGACGTGAGATGAAAATGGTCTCGAGGTCTTGGAACGAAGTGGCCAAATGGCTGATTGGGTCCCGCAGTCCCAAAGGGACTCAGGGAGAGTGGGGGACCAAAACAAAAAAGGACCACCAGGGTCAGAGGAAGAAAATAGTCTTGGGATCAAAGGGTCGATCAGGGCCCGAGGTCCCGATCAGTCTGAAAATCCTATCAAGGCCTTGGGTTCCGAACGGTCAAAAGCACCTAGTCCCCAAAGCCAAGATAGGCTTAAGAACCCACAAGCCCAAGGGAAAAAGAACTCCTAGGGCTCAATAAAGAGGCTCAAAAACTTAAGTTTTTGAAGCAAACACACAACTCTCTTAGATATTTAAGAGAGAGGATGACACAAGATCATCAGAGGAAAAGACCCACAAGCCAAAAAGTGGCAAGAAGGTAAAAAGGAGGGGGTCCCAATCTGTCTCAAGGATGGGGGTGGTTATGCAGGTCATAACAAGACCTTTGAGCAACATTTCAAGGCATCATCTAAGGCTTCATCATTGTCTTTGGATTATGTGCAGAATTTAGATACATTCACTCTCCTTCCTACATATTCCTATTTGGAATGGGAAGCTATCTTACACACATGTGTGGTTTTATTTCTTCCCAAGGGTATGTTGTTCAACAGTCATGGATCATCTTTAGCGTCTAGTGTCAAGTATCTACCAATGCTACATGAGGCAATTTGAGGGGAGATTTCATGGTTTCTCTTCTCATCTTAATTTTTGGAGGGAGTATTTCTTTGCATGGGGTTCTTTCCTTCTTACCTTTGGGGGGTCACCTAGACCTTCTTTCTTTTTCTCTCCTATGGGGGAACACTTATTGTAATTTTGTGCTAGAAGTAGTCCTTGGGGGGTCATATTTAGTCCTCCTTTCTTCTTCACTTGTACATTTTTTTCATACATCTTTTCTCTTTTGGAGAGGAGTTTTTTCCCAATGGGTTTTCTCCTTTACTTTGTTTGTGAGAAAATCATTTATACGTGGATACCAAAACATTTCCTTGAAGATGGGACCCATCTTTACATCTTTTTTTGTCTATTCTCTCTAAGTTGCACTTAAGGGGGGTGTTAGTGTAAAAAAGGACATCATACAACTAGTTATCTTTTAGCCTATCTAGGAGAGTCCTATTCATGCTTGTTAAGTCCACACTTAGGGACTTTTTTCTTTTCATCTCACTTCATAAGGATGTGACAAATTTACACACTTTTGTAGACACCTATCTCATGTGCACATGACACATCAAGTACACTTATCCTATGCACATGCACAATGATTAGATCCCTCAACCATTTTCTCATATCACCCTAGTCTATATAAATATGGGTTTCCATGTAATATTTTATTCACTTTTGTATAATATATTTTGGCTTATTGTTGCACATATTCATTGTGGAAGTTATTGGATTTTGCATTCAAATCTTAGTTATTCCAATAATGATGACATCGCTTTCAAACGAAGGTCCTTGATTCAAAGGCATATGTTCATTCAAAGGTATACAATGATAAAAATAATGCTACCTAAAGCATATTGTAAGATATAATGTATATCTTAGATGTATGCATTAAATCCCACAAGGACATATTAGCTTGTGTGTTTTGTAATGGTTCAATAATGGTATACTCTCTGTGTGCTTTGTTTGTGAGTTTTATCTTAGGAGGCAAGTTAGAGTTGGTAGAAGGAAACTCTTGTGGTTGATTGATTACTTTTGTTTGGCCTCTTGCCATATGTTGTATATGTGTTGTAAATTTTGGTAATCGTGTGAACTATGAATCACCTGGAGAACTTAAGGTTTTGTCTAAGGACGATTAAATGTTCCTTGTAAAACAACCATCCTTGGTTTCAGATGACTAGTGTTAGAAACATGAGAATTAGGTATTTCTTGAATAAAGGTTGTTTAGAACAAAAAGATGTGGAAAGAGATGATAATCCATTATGAGGCATGAGATCATGTGTGACTTTTACCATGATTGGTGTAGTCTTAGAGAGTATTAGTGCTATGTATGGCTTAAGGTTTCTTATCTAGAGATCAATCAAAGTGGATTTTGAAGGATTGTTCAAGTATTTCTTAACCATTTGAGCTATATTTGCTTCATAGGAAGGCTAAAATAAATCACAAGGATACCAAACAATGATGCATCATGAGAAGTCATAAGAGATTACATAGTGTTACCTAGAGTGTGGATACTAGAGGTTTGAAGATTAATATCCTTGTGACAATTCAGTGTAGGGAAACTAGAAAAGAAATTAATAAATTCAAGTGCTAAACAATGGAATGAAGTATTTAATAAGCATGAGATGATTCATCAAACCATTGTAAAGATTGTTGAAATAAACATTTTCTAACTACGTCAATGAATAAAGCATTATCATGTTTATGTTTGTCGTTCAAAGAGATGAAAGATCTAACATGTGTGCAAGCCTCTCCATATCCATCAAAGGAAGCAATCTTAGGTTCATTAAGAGTACATGCATATCATTAAAAGAATGAACCGACCTAACAATAGAAAAAGATTCATTAAAGACATGTAACTATGTATCTAATGTAGTAGGGGGTACTATATCATGAGTTGCATGGAGAAATATATTATCATCACAAAGTATGGAAACAACATAAGGGAGAAAAGGAAATGAATTCTCATCACCTAGGCAAATGATTTCTAAGCTCATCACTAGATACATCATTGTAAGAAGGAAATGTGCAAGTAGAGGTAGTTCACTATATTCCATGCAAAAAGGAGTATCATCATCATGAATCATCACAAAGTAAAATATAGTGAGTTCATAAAAATAGATGGAAAAATAATAGCAAAATCAATGAAAGATGGGAATTGAGATACAAATTAAAATAATTAATACATGGAGCTCACAATACATCCAATTTTCTATAAAAGGGTATCATAATAATAGCAAGGATCAATGGGTTAGATGTACAAATGTGAGAGAACACATTGAAATTTTTGAGATATGCATTGTATATTAGTTATGATTAATGATTTATGATATTCCATATTGAATAAAATTGATTCAATCAAATGACTATGGATTGCAAGGTGAAGGATAACCTAGGGCAAGCCCCTAGGTGGTCTAAGAATAGTAGGTTCACCAATTTATTTAGAAAAAAAAATGTATCTTCATGTATTCTCCTAAAATAATCTAGATTTAGGTAAATGATCAAAGAGAATCAACAACAAATCAAATTTAACAATGATTATTATGACTGGAGTAATGGAAAGAGGTTAGATTCTTATCTAACTTTGTTGGGTGGTAGCTTGACCTTGTTGGGGACTAGCTAGAACATCTCAACAGATAATCTAAAATTGGAATCAAGATACATATCCACAATCAAGAAGTTGTGAGAGATATGTGTAGATAATTTTTTTTATTGCAAACTAGATGACACTATGAGGTCTACCCCTGGACAAGGCCACGCTATATAATCTAGTCCAATTGATTTGTTCTAGTCTTCTTCTAGTCGAGTCCTCATAATATGCTCACCTTCACTTATTTACTTGGTTTTAATGTGGTCATGCTAAGAAGTATTATGGGACTTGCTTCAAGACAAAGTAGAGGCCCTTGGGTTATCTTGATGGAAATCAAGCCCCTTGAGTAATATGTCACAAACATGCCAAGCAAGTTAATGTGAATGCAAAATTTTATGTGTTCATGAACTAGGGAACTAGTGTAGTGCAAAGATCTATCTTTTGAATACTTGTGAATTAGATTTGTCTTTGGGTGATTTGGTGATTGCCAAATTGCTAGATGGATTCTAATGATGTAGGAAATTTCCTTAAACACATGTCCATAGTTGTTGATTTGAATTATTTGGTATGTGAGCCAATGAGATAGTGGCTAGTTTGTAAAAGGGATGTTTTTGTGGGCACTAAAGGATGGATTTGAACTTGGAGGATTGTGTCCTACCACACAAATTAGTCCAAGGTGGTCAAATGTCATGGAATGTGCAATGGTGAAGGCTAAGGGCTAAGGTGGTCAAAAGTGGTAAATGACTCATGGATTTTGGGAAGGAGTAGATTTATGTGCCAAATAGTTCAAATCATTGCCACATCTCTACATTTACGACATGTGTCCGAAAAAGAGGTGTAAGGGTGTACACTTGTATCCCTTACAATATACTTAATGCTAGAAATATATATAAATACATTTTTAATTTAATTTATGTTTTAAAAGTGCTTGTTTTATATTTAAAATACTCTAACTAATCAATAATAATATAATTTAAGAAAACCGAAACTAAAAATCTAATAGGAAAATTCAAGTAATTGGTAAAATATATAGATAAATAACTCTTGAGTCCTCGTCCATATCTCAAAAGAAGAAAACAGTTTTCTAAAAAGATCTGAAATAAGCATTCTGTCTAAAATGCAAGAACTACAAGATACATGATATATTGAAACAAATTATGAAAGAACGTGACCTTGAACTAAAATTATAGAGCTAGGATTCTTATGAATGTTACATGTGCAACAGACAAATTATGGTTGAGCTTATATTATATGTGTCCAAAGGAAAAAGTTTCCTCGAGTGAAAATGACACTGAAAGCTTCAGATGACATATTGAGAAACACTGGAAAAAAGCTCCTCTCTACCAAAAACAGAAACCAAATGACTAATGAACCACGCTTCTGATTCTCCGCCCTTGAAATCCACAAAAATCATCAACCATATACATGAACAAGAATTAGCATGACTTTTAACCAAGACTTTTATCAATGGCAGTTTGCCAGACTGGTGATTTAGAGATTTCATTTTTAGTGATAGTCCATCTCCATCTTTGAAGGCATCTTGTTGTGGGGAGGATCTGATCTCGATGCAGAAGCTTGGATTGCTACAGGACTATGGCTGGAAAGTTATGAGCTTGGTGGATCTATTATTGTGAGCGTTACCATCGTTTGCCTATTCAGGACAAGTTTGCTGTGAAGTCAAAAAAGTAGTTCTAAGTCACTCTTGTATCTTATGTGATTACTGTCAGTTTCTAGGGTTGTGCAAAAGCCTGCCACACTCCTGAACAGCGGGACCCTTGAATGCTCCCCTGCATATATAAATTGTTTATTAGCATACATCCCCACTAAACAAACCCTTAATTTGATTCAATTCCTACTTACCATCCAAACTATATCTTTCTATAAAGACTAGATGAATATTTGTTGAAGAGTTTGTCATAACTATTCTATCCCTATAAAGTAACGATAGTTTCAGAAAATTACTGATAATGGAATTATTTGTTATTGCATGCATGACAGACAGATTCCTATTATTATGCACGTTCAAAGGAGAATAACTTATATAAAATATAAAAATATTGTAATTATTACTATGAATAAGAGGTGGCTTAAGTGCTAAATGCAAGCTGACAACAGTAATTTCTAGTACTAATTGTGGCCTTGCCATGGAAGGCAAATAGCAACTGTAGAAATTTATTGTAAACAGGTATATAAGAAAAATTATATTCAGTGCTCTAGAATATTATTTAGAGCAAAAATTGAATCTTTATAGTAGTTGTCTGTGTTTACCTTAAGTAATCAATCTTTATAGTAGTTTTAATATTATAAGCAAGCTAAAACAACTTTTATAAAAATTTTGAAACATGTTGCTCATACCCTTTTCTTTGACAAAATGATAAAAATTATCAATATTAGCATGAGCTTTTACCAAAATGAAAGTACCCACATATTTGATTCAATAGAAGCAATTACATGTGTCTAAATCATAGCAGGGGAGGATAAGATGTTCTGCAAACTGAAATACAGATACCCAATGAATGCAAATACCTTATTAGACTTGTAAAGGGCTGGGTTTAACCATTGCTTATAGTATATTGTCATGCGAGTGTGTAGAAATTGAATGTCGCGATTTGAACCTATTTTTCGACTGCTTTATCAACTCAGCTGCACATGCATGTACCAATGTTTTCCACATTTTATTAGTTTTAGTTCGATTCAAATTAAAATTACAACATACTGATTGGTTAGGGTCTTCGTTAACCATCACCCACAAGTTACCCATGGAGTATAAACCTACATAATTTCTTTAAAATCTGTTAAAAACATACGGTCTATAGGTAATAATGCACTAAACTGACCTGCAGTCAACACACTTTTTACAAAGAATTACAGCCTTTTCAACAATGCCCTATTGGTTGGGTAACATTATAGAAGTTAGAAGTGATTGGTCAATGTAAGGCTTAAGTGAATATATGTTATATATCTCTGTATGCTGGGCCATGTACCTGTTTACATCTGCCCACCTTAAATAGCCAACTGTTTTTTTCAATTTTCGACCTATAAGAATTTCGACTTCTTCTACCGACTAGTTGAACTGACAGTCCTCCATGTTTTCTCGGCAGGATTTTGACAGGAAATGGATCAGTGACAAGATTTTGACAAAATTTCACAGCCGGTACATTGACAACGTACCGGATGTTTAAGCTCTTGATGTGTTAAGCATTTGAAGCAACATGTGATGTGTATGATTAGTGGATAGTACAAGGATGTTCCCATGCGTTGGCCTTTCATCATCAACCTGCATCTACAATCTATCAGCTTTTCAAAGAAGTTATAAAATCCACACTACCTTCCTTACACTTTCACATCGATCTTCTCAACAAAACGTGCATCTCTGTCCTTTCAATGCTTGCTTGTTCTTCTATATCTTTCTTTTAAGATCCGTGGGCTGTTCACGTCTCTCAGGTATTGACATACCCTCCATTGTCTGCTTGCTTGCCCAATTGAAGTAGAGCTTTGTAAATCCTGTACTTGCCTTATGTCCTCTACCATATTTTCAAGGATTTCATTCCTTGAGGATTGTCAGATTTTTCCAGTGCTTCGTATGCCCAAAAGAAACAGAGCTAAAAGCATTGCATACGGTTTTTGTATGCGTCTATCTGCTACAGTATCTTTGTTTGTGTGATACTGTTTCGATCATAGATTTTCAAGTATCCATTATTCATTTTTAGACGATAAAAGGCCACACTTTGTGATCCTTTGGCTAATTATGTTGTCTGTTATTTCTAATATGTTTAAGGTGCACGGTATCAGATACAGCTGAAATGGGCATGGCAATTTTTGTTTATCGTTTCCGAATAAAAAAGGTATTATGAAACTGGTTTTCAATCTGTATGCTACTTCTTCTCATGTTAAAGTAGAAACCTTTTGATAGCTCTGGTTACTCCTAAAGACCCATTTGGGCTAGGCCATTCTGCTTGAGGTGGAGAAGGTGTTAAGTAGCCTTAATATTCTTACTCAGAAGTTTAGAGTGGTCTCCCTCTGTTGTCTTCTTATTGTCCGCTCTATTAGCACATCCTATCTAACCAATATTGTTCCATTCTGCTGATTGATTATCTATGTTCCTCCTCGAACGTTTTATCTCTGTAGATGCATTTTAATTCCATGGATTAATACAATTCTAATTCCTTTTAGATTATTCATTATGGATGCACTATTTTGCAACGATAACAGTGATCAAATTGGTGTGACAAGAAGTGCAGCTTGTGTATATTCCTTGCCAGCTTCATTTCCCCCTAGTCATAACCAGGGAAACCTATTTCTAGAAGATCTGTTAAATGAATGTCCTCCTGCCGTGGAGTATCCTGTGGCATCTCAGTTTACAGGCCCTGAGATGGCGCTGGTGGACTCTACAGTAATCAATTCCCCATCTCTTTATTCAGAGAGAGATGACTATATCCTGGAAAACCTGACCCAGTTTAGAAGCTATACAGATTTGATTCAAAGTGGTAATATCTCTCTGGTCAATACTGCTTCTATTAATCCCAGTGTAATTACCATGGAAGGTCTCAGCACAACGTCGGATTCAGCTGTATCTACTGCAGGAGACTCAAGGGATCAGAGCTTTGAGCGTCTGCAAAATGGGTTTGAAATGCCTTCATTTATTGTGAAAGAAAGTAATAGCATACCCCAGATGGTTGAAAATAAGGCCTCTCAGACAAATTACAGAATGGATAGTGATAGGACCGAGAGGGACATGTCAAATGGTTTCTATGCTGATCAGTATGGAGACCAACTTAAAGTGTCTGGTCCTTTGGTGTATGAATCAGGCAACCACCTACCCAATTTGTCTGCAACAAAGCAGACCAACAATTCTGAGGACTCTGGCCAATCTAGGCCTGACGCCCTAAGGGAGATGATCTACAGGTTATCAGCCATGCAACCAGTGCACATAGATCCTCATACAATCACACGCCCTAAGAGAAGAAATGTGAGAATTTCCAATGATCCCCAGAGTGTAGCAGCTAGGCATAGAAGGGAGAGGATAAGTGACCGCATTAGGATTCTACAGAGACTGGTTCCTGGAGGAACCAAGATGGATACAGCCTCCATGCTTGACGAGGCAATTCACTATGTTAAGTTCCTGCAGAGACAAGTACAGGCATTAGAATCTGCAAGCTCAAAACTGTATGAATATCCATGGACTAATAACAGGCAGCAGCAGCCTCCCTTTTCTTCATACAATATTAGTACTAAATTATTCAATCCAATTACTTGTTCTCCTCCTCTCACACTACCAATCAATGTTATTGGATCAAGTTACCATGTGGATTGTAACACAGGTGGTGCTAAAGGTCATTTGGACATTGATTAAAAATATTGTAACTAGTCCAATCGAAACTCATGAAATTAAAGTATGATTTAGTAATTAATGCAATCTGTCAGTTCATGCAACTTTCAGCTCTTGTTCGGATGTTGTTTGCAGTGCCTGATTTCATTCAAAATAGCCCATGAAAGGAGTACCCATCAGTAAGATATTTATAGTTCTTTGAATGCAGTTTAGCTGTATATTTTTTAATGTCATGTGAATTTTTCCCACTTCCAAGTAAATGATTGATTTAGTTTATGAATTTATTATGTATTCCTCGTTCTTAGCACCATGATTGGGAATGGGCTCTTGTCTTTGTCGTGCCAGTTGAGTGAAAGCATGGAATTAGGGTTCAGGCTTTGTTGAGGCAAGTACCCGAGTCCTCATCTGTACTTTGATATATAGAGTGAAGAAAGAGTGCCCGGGTGTAAAACATGTACATCTCTGTTTTGTAATATATTAGTTAATTTGTAAATCTCTAACAAAAACATATATTTAAAAAAAAAAACTCTTAACAAAAACATAATAAAACATATATCCATCAATGAAGTTAGAACAAAATTGATGCATTGGTAAAAATATTGCACTCTCTTAAATTCTAAATTCGCATCATCCATAAGTAGAAGGTTTTATATTTCTATGTGATGCTCTCTTGTTTGGCAAAGGTCTTATTAATGTTGGTGTTTGGGATATACTGCACAAACAATTAGAAGGCTCTATGTATTTTTTCCAACATTACTGTTACAAATGACAATTACCTCCCATCAGTTGTGCAATGGCATGCTGCATCAATATATTTTACAATCTTAATTTCTCCTTGCTATTGCTATGAACAGCTAATTTTAATAATATCTGTGATAGCCCTTTTAGTTATATTTTAATTCAATTCAATTCACTTATATAACTGCAGAATAGAGGTGCAAATGGGCTTGTGCATAGATTTTCAGGTTCTACGGATAGTTCTTTTTCTGAATAGATTAGTTATCATCTTCTGTTGCATAACATTTTCATTAGACCTTTTTTCTTACCTTAGCCTCCATGCATTAAAACTAGCCTTTATGCTCAAATGATAGCATTCCCATTGAATTTGGATATTATATTGCAAACCAAAAATTGTTGCATCCTTCAAGAATTGAGAGTGTTTTTCATTGTTGATGGTGGTGGATGGATGTAACTCACAACACACACAATACACCAACAAAAATTTACACAAACACACAAGTTGCTCAGAATCCCTAGAGTGCTACAGCACTTAACTTTGATTTCTTGATGATCAAAGCGATTTCTATTACTTGATGAGTAAAATCATTACATTTAACATTTTTGTCTTTCTAGACATTTCCACTCTTTCTATTACTTGATGAGTAAAATCATTACATTTAACATTTTTGTCTTTCTAGACATTTCCACTCTTTATCCTTCCTCATATTATCTATTCTAAAAACCTTCTTATCCATCTAGAAACTTTCTAACAACACTTCTAAACTTATCTAGAATCTTTGTAATTAATGTAGAAGAAATTACAGTACTCCAACTATTGTGTTCAACACCTAAATCTTACTCTAAAGAAACTTAAGCTAACAGCTTGAGTTTATATCTACCATATTTTAAACTTTAAAGCACTTCCTTCGCAGCCGAAGATGACCACCTGTTAAGAAAAATTCGAACTAGTCTTTATGCTTACTTGATTGTATCACCATCCAATCTTATGATGTTCAAGAAACAAGAGAATGTATTATTGTATTCAACACCTAAAAACTTAATGTAAGTAATTTTTTGAAGTGTAGCTTCTACTTAATGTTCTTCCAAGCATTTCTTTTTAACTTAGGTTTTGCAATCACAGTATATTCTGGGAAATGTGAAATAGGATAAACATTTGGCGTAAATTTCCCATTCCTGAATGTGTCTGATATTATCCGGGTTCTTCCTTCCTATTTGGGGTACATGTTTTGTAAACAGTATATGGTATTTTTTCAATTTTGAAATTTTTACTGTTGTGTTACTAGGGGTTAACTGATTGTTTCCAGTACATCTCTCTTTTGTAGTACATTATTTAATTTGTAAATTATTTTTAATGTGTAATTTGCTTTGTAATTTATGAGAACTTACACTGAATTGTTTCTATATGCAACATACGATATTAAATTTGTGTGCACGATATACTGTTTGATTTCTTTCTGTAACATGCATTGTTTGATTTCTTTATACATGGGGTAATAATCTGAATCTGGTTGGAGATTCAAAGGACAATATCTGGTGAGCAGGTCACCTAGAGTATTGTAGAAACCAGTAGCAATTGATTGGAGTATTCTAGCAATTTGGTTGATAGATGTATGCCTAATTAAGTTTGGAACTGCCTTCTTCATTGTGAAGGAAGTAATATTTATTTATATCCAAAAGTCACAAACAAATGATTAATTTTAATTCAAATCATTCCTCCTCCCTTGAGAGGCAATGGGCCCCATTGCATCGATGTGCAATGTGCTCCTTGGTAAACTACTTGCCCTGACAAGGTAACTAGCTGGCCTGAACCACACGATAGAGAGTAATCGATTGTTTTTTTTAGTATCTTCACAAGAACATCGATAATCTTGTCATCAATAAATAGAACAGTAGTTGTAGTGCCCCTCCATTCTCACTTTGGATGAGAAGGTGGTCGGGCTAAGGAGCATGAAGAAGAAGGTAAAATACTCGGAATACTTAGGGTATGATAGACATGTTAATGGTAGGTTTACTGTTATGATGTAGTTGATGACACTCATTGATGTTTATTATGATGACACTGTTGATACTTTATGATTAGTACATTATGCTTATGTTGTGATCAGTTATAGGTTAATTGATTATGTAGATTAGTTTTACTACGTGATTAATGATATTATTTGTCTATGTGTTATCTAGTTGTTTATTTACTAATAAATTTGTTTAATGTGGATATTTGTGACGTGTTTTGTAAAGGGACAGTGTAGTATTACTCATAATGAGTACCCTACTATGTTGCGATTCCCTGTCACTATGTGCCTGCTTGGATGATTATATGTATGTATTTGACACTTTTGTTTTCTGCAGGTTGCAGGTACCAGACATCGACTCCACCTAAATTGGTAGGTCTGAGCGTGCCTTCATACCAATGGAAGTTGTTGAATGGACATAACATATGGTCCCCTAGCCTAGCCATCATCCTTGAAGAGAATGAGTATCCGGTTGTGTACCCTGTCAGTATTGTCAGTTTGGTCATGATAGTCAGTCATTGTTGTGGTGGTCTTGTTTTCCAATCTTGCATAGTAGTCAGGTATGGTTTGATAGTTGGGTTATTTTGTTGGTATTGTTTTGATTATTGTTGCCTTAAAATAAAATAATTAGTTATGAAGCATTTTTGTTAAATAAATAAATATATAAATATCCTTATGTAAATTTAGTTTATGAAAATATATTATTCTAGAAGTTAAGTTAAAAAAAAAAAATAATAATAATAATAATAAATATAATTGCAACTAGAGATAAATAAATAAATAATATTTATGTGTTACCATAAAATATATTTATCTTGGTCTGGTTGTAAAATGTTTAAAATAGAAAACTGTAAGATATTGTTCCTGCAAGAGTTATTGCCTCTTGTGGGGGGGAATCTTCGCCAAGATTTTAGGGGATTTCTTTCGCTAAAAATAGAGAGTTTTGCGCTGTATTTAGGGGGAGATTTCTCTCTCATAAGAATCTTCAACAAATGGAACTTTTGGGGGGAGACTGGTTTGTGGCTGTAGCAGTTGAACCCGGCATCGAATCTTTAGCCCAGTCAAGCAAGCGAAATCGGGTTCCTTTGGTTCTAATTTGTCTCATTTTTCTATTGAAGCAAATGTTTGATTTATAATTTTTCCTACTGATGGCAATTTACTTGAGAGGTTAGAAGCCTTGTTATCAGATCCAATTGTGCATGTCTGTATCATTGCATTTCTGGGAATCACCGATTGATGTGATTGTCTATCTCTCGCCCATTTCATCTTTATTTTTACAGACTATTGTGTTAGTCATAAATTTAGTTTTATAAAGTGGGTTCCTCTAAAGTTTTGATATATGGTGCACGACCTAGTTACCTAAATCATATCCAAAAATTGTCCATACCCAGTTTGTTGTTTTGGAGATATGAATGTTTTGTGACTGTCTCTCTCTCAGTCATTTCATCTCTGTTTTAGCAGTCTATTGCGTTAGCCATAAACTTAGTTTTATGAACTGGGTTCCTCTACATTTTTTATATATGGTGTACAACCTTGTTACCTAAATTATATCCAAAAATATTTCATACCCAGTTTGTCATTTTGGAGATATGAATGTTTTGTGACTGTCTACGTCTCAGTTATTTCATCTCTGTTTTAGCAGTCTGTTGCGTTAGCCATAACTTTAGTTTTATGAACTGGGTTCCTCTAATTTTTTAACATATGGTGCATGACCTAGTTTCTTAAATCATATTCAAAAATTGTTTATACCCAATTTGTCGTTTTAGAGATATGAATATTTTGTGACTGTCTACCTTTCACTCGTTTCTGTTGCAAGTATGAGGTGAACTAGTGTTGTCATTGATGTCAACATACTCATATTGCTTTGACAAGAAGGATTGGATGAGCTGTGTGCTGAGGATATTGAGAAAATTAGTCTCAATCCGGAACTGTGGAGAACAGTGATGAGAAGAAGGTAAAAGTACTCAATAGGTTGCGATTCAGAGGATGCAGATTAAAGGGTTTGTAGATATGAGTCTTGAGATGATCCAGTTAAGATTTCAGAGGTCCGCATGAAGATGTTAATAAGTTGTGATCGATCAAGTAGAACTGGTTCTGGGAGATGCTCCGGAGTGACAGAGTGTTACAAAAAGGTCTGGTGAGATCTAGAAGTGCATTGTCTTGTTCTGCGGATTGGACAGAGTGTTTGGGAGGTCCTTGTAATGTGTCATCTCGATTAGTATGTGGTTTGGAGGTCCGGAAGCACCTCTGGCAGTATGACAGTGGCGATAGACTATGTTCTTGAAGTTTTGGATGAGGAAGAGAAGAGATTCCAGTGAGTAGAGGAAGTGCAGATGTACCTGGTCATTCAGGCAGGCTTGTGAAAGTTCTTGGATCGTGTTGAGGTTGTGTTGTTGATTCGCATTGGTGGTAGAGCCCGAAATTGAAGATATTCTTCTGGATGAAGTTCTTGTTCAGACTAGCCGACTGGATGAGTTGTTCATCTTGCAAATATTCTTGTGGTGGCCGACCAGATGTGTTATTCATCCCGCGAATGTTCTTATGGTTGAATACTGACTTAGATGATTGTTCCTAAGTCGATGTCTTGTATAAATAAAGGTTTGTGAGTTCATTTCAAAGTGTGTGGTGAAGCGGATGAGTGTGGCATAGCGAAAGAGTGAAAAGCAGAGCAGGTGTGACTTGGGCTTAAATGGAACTGATCCAGACATGGTAAAGATGTCATTCTCCAGTTCAAGGTTGTGATCCTTATAATCTTGTAGATAGTGTGTCTCCTGTAGGCAGTGTGCCTCCTTGTGAGCAGTGTGCTTGGGCAGTGAGCCCTAATTGGCAAGTGCCATTTTTGTATTTCCTTATTCTTCTAACAGAGAATAATCTTTGGGTTAATCACCCCGTGGTTTTCTCCCTTAACAGGGTTTCCACGTCAAAAAATACTGTGTCATATGTTTTTCCATTTCATGGTAATGTTTGCTTGTTTGAATTAATGCTACATTGATTAATAAGAAAGTTCAAAAGAAGAAATAATTAGGATAACTGATTCACCCCCCCTCTCAGTTATCAACAATTGGTATCAGAGTCAAGTTCCTTCTTACAGAGTCTAACAGCTTGAGGAAGATCTGGGAGTCCAAATGGATCCATATGGTTTAAGGGAGCAACTCAAGACTGCCCTTGAGGATCTTGAACAGTCAAACTCTAAAGTCAATGAATTAAAGGAAAGACTCAAATAGGTTGATGATTTCATGAGAGAACTAAAAGACAAATTAAGTCTCTCTATGAAAAAGAGAAAGGAGCTGCTTCAGCAATTGGCAAGACAAGGTGAAGAAAGTAATGCAAATGAAGAGCTGACTGAGAAAACCAAGTTATGTGAAAAGTTATCAAAAGAAATCATTATAGTAAGACATGAAATGGAATCAGGAGTTATAAAGTTTACTCAAGAAGTTGAAGAGAAAAGAAAAACTAAAGATAATCTAAGACAATCTCTCAAGGAGAAATCAGAAGATTGCCACCAAATGGATAGAATTATCAGACATCTCGAATCTGATCTTGAAGATGCTAAAGATTATGAAGAAAACCTTGAGGATCAAATTGTCTCTCTAAAAAGGGATCTTCAAATAGCAAATGAGTATAAAGAGAAATTCAAGATAAGTTTTGCTCAACTTGAAGTTCTTCTTGGAAGTCAAAAGAAGGCAGATGACAAGTGTGGTTTGGGATATGAGAAAGGAGAAAGCTCCGGATCCGGTCAGAAGAGTTTTGGATCAAAAAATCCAAGGAACAGGCCTAGAAGACCTCCGATAAGACAGCCTAATGCTCAAAGATATCTATCCTTCAATGGATACTGCCACAGCTGCAATCACTTTGGTCACAAAGCTAATCAGTGCAAAAAGAGAATGAATTAGACTAATTCATCCTTCTCTGGACAGTGTTTTAACTACAAAAGGTATGGTCACAAGTCTTATGAATGCAGAAATATGCAAATGAACAAATCATTCAATGGTAGATGCTTTGCATACAATAAAGTAGGTCATATGGCTAATCAATGCAGATCAAGAGGACATCAGTCAAATATGCAAAGAAATGTTGTTTGCCAAATCTGTAATAGGTCCGGTCATAATGCAAAAGTCTGCAGAAGCAAGAATCAGGACAAAAGAGGTCTGGTATATAATCAAAATCAAGATAAGGGTAAACAAAAGATGAATGCAGACGAAGTTAAAAATGAGATGAGCAAGATTTGGGTAAAGAAAAGTACCGAGAATGTAGAGGTTGGATCCGCACCAGACTCTGGTGCTGATATTCCTTCCAGAAACTGAAAAGTGAGCTCTAGCTCAGGGGGAGACACAAAGAAAACCTTGTTCCCCCAGTCAATCAATTGGTGCCAGAACTGGCACAAGAAGAGTTGCAGACTGAAGGGTTCATAAGGGTAACATCCAAACATACTGTGGTTAAGCTTTGAAAGATCCACAAGATGTTTACAGATCAGGATTGATCTAGTTCTTCAAGTCATCTGAATAAGAGCAAAACTGGTAATGTACTGTATGTTCAAGGATTGAAGCACAATCTTCTCAGAGTTGATCAGAGTTGGTTATGGCATAGAAGGATGTGCCATGTGAATTTTGATAACATCATTAAGATAAGCAATACTCAGGCTGTAAGAGATCTTCCTAAATTGGTGAAACCTACAAATAGTTTATGCAAAGAATGTCAGCTAGGCAAACAGAGCAGAGTCTCTTTCAAAAGCAAGGATCAGTCCACTATCAGATTGTTGGAATTAGTACATACTGATCTCTGTGGTCCGACAAGAATCAAGAGTATGCAAGGTGATAGATATTTCATGTTGCTAATTCATGACCATTCCCGGATGATGTGGGTTACCTTCTAAAAGAGAAATTAGAAGCCCTTGAGAAGTTCAAAATCTTCAAAGCTATGGTAGAGAATCAAACCGGATTGAAACTGAAGTATCTAAGGTCTGATAGAGGTGGTGAATTCACATCCAGTGAATTCATAGACTTTTGTGAGAAGTATGGTATAAAGAGACAGTTGTCTACTCCTAGGACTCCATAGCAGAATGGAGTAGTTGAGAGAAAGAACCGGACCATCCAGGAAGCTTCCAGGATAATGATGATGGAAGCAAATGTTCCTCAGATGTTTTGGAGAGAAGCTGTCAGCACTGCAATCTACACTCTTAACCGAGTTCAAATCAGAAGCAACATCGGTTGATGAAGGAATGGAGAAGCCCTCAAGGTTCTATGAATGTGATGAAGATGATCAGAATGATCCTCTGGTGCAAGGAGCTCCATCCTCCTCTGAAATTCAGATCCAGACTGATCTGGTAAATCAGGAAGAAGAAGTTTGTCTAAATAAGCCTGATCAAGAATTAGTAGTGCAAGAAACTTCCAACGTTCCAAGGTATGTAACTCTAAATCACTCTGAAGATCAGATCATAGGTGACAAAAGTAAAGGGGTATAAACAAGGAGAAGAATTGCTCAAGATTCAAATGAATACTGTCTAATTTCAAATATTGAACCTAAGACAGTTAATGAAGCTTGCAATGATGAAAACTGGACCAAAGCAATGGAGGAAGAATTGATGCAAATTGAGAAAAATCATACTTGGGATCTTGTTCCCAGACCTAGAGACAAGAATGTGATTGGAACCAAATGGGTCTTCTGGAACAAACTAAATGAAGTTGGTGAAGTAATCAGAAACAAAGCTATATTGGTCTGCAAAGGCTACTCTCAAATAGAAGGAATTGATTTTGAAGAGACCTTTGCTCCGGTGGCAAGAATTGAAGCAGTCAGATTATTTCTTGCATTTGCTGCCTTCAAAGACTTCAAGATATATCAGATGGATGTCAAGTCTGCCTTCCTAAATGGTGATCTGGAAGAAGAAGTTTACATTGAACAACCGGATGGATTTCAATTGTCTGATAATGATGATATGGTCTGCAAGTTGAAGAAAGCATTGTATGGATTGAAGCAAGCCCCAAGAGCATGGTATGAAAGGTTGGATAAGCATCTTGTGCAGATTGGATTCAACAAAGGTACTGCTGATAGTAACTTATATTTCAAAATTGATCATGAAAATATTTTGATTATTGAAGTGTTTGTGGATGATATCATTTTTGGAGGAAGAGATAATATGTGCAAAACTTTTGCAAATCAGATGAAAAGTGAGTTTGAAATGTCTATGCTTGGAGAAATGAATTTCTTCTTGGGTCTACAAATTACTCAAACAAAGAAAGGGATCTTCATTTCTCAGACCAAATATGTGATAGAATTGTTGAGAAAATTCGGTATGGAAGATTCAAAGCCAATGAACACTCCTATGGCAACCGGATGTAAGTTGAGTAAAGATGATGACTCTCCGAAGGTAGATCAGACCAAGTATAGATCAATGATTGGTGGATTATTGTATCTCACTCAGACTAGACCAGATATAATGCAGGCTGTTGGTCTTGTGGCAAGATTTCAAGCTGATCCTAGAGAATCTCATGTTATGGCAATCAAGAGAATTTTTAGATATCTAAAAGGGATAGTGGAGTATGGTTTGTGGTATCCTAGAGATCATGATTTCTCTCTTCATGCTTACACAGATGCAAATTAGGCAGGAGATGTGGATGACCGGAAGAGCACCAGTGGTGGAGCATTCTTTTTGGGAAAGAGATTGGTTTCTTGGCTAAGCAAGAAACAAGATGCAATATCTCTGTCTACAACTAAAGCAGAATACATTGCAGTAGCAGGTAGTTGCACTCAAATCTTATGGATGAAGCAGATGCTAAGAGACATTAAAGTTGAATATAAGGAACCTATCACAATTTTCTGTGATAATTCAAGTGCAATTAATATTTCTAAGAATCCAGTATTGCATTCTAAGACTAAGCACATATCTATCAAGTTTCACTTTTTGAGAGAACAAGTGAACAAGGAAGAAGCCAGATTGGAGTATGTACCCTCCAAGGATCAGATTGCAGATATCTTTACTAAACCTCTTCCCAGGGACTCTTTTGAGTATCTTTGGGAGAAGTTAGGGGTCATGGCCCCTCTGGTAATGAACTAGGATGCATTGATGTGCATCAATCTGGTGGATATCATAGTCATATCTTGTGATCCGGATTGATGATGGGGAGCTGCTACTAAGGGGGAGCAGCTGGTATGATTCTGATGTGTTAGAATTGCAAGTATGAGCCCTTTACCATTGATGTCAAAGGGGAAGAGAAGACATGTGAAAAACAAGTGGTTGATGATCAAAGGGGGAGCAGTAAAGGAAGAGAAGACATGTGAAGAGTTGTTGTTGATAGGAGGAGCTGTGATAGAAAGGAGAAGTTCTTGTCTTGATGGTTTTTCACATCATATGTTGCCATCAATGACAAAGGGGGAGATTGTTGCAAGTATGAGGTGAACTAGTGTTGTCATTGATGTCAACATACTCATATTGCTTTGATAAGAAGGATTGGATGAGCTGTGTGCTGAGGATATTGAAAAAATTAGTCTCAATCCAGAACTGTGGAGAACAGTGATGAGAAGAAGGCAAAAGTACTCAATAGGTTGCAATTCAGAGGATGCGGATTAAAGGGTTTGTAGATATGAGTCTTGAGATGATCCAGTTAAGATTTCAGAGGTCCACATGAAGATGTGAATAAGTTGTGATCGATCAAGTAGAACCAGTTCCGAGAGATGCTCCAGAGTGACAGAGTGTTACAAAAAGGTCCAGTGGGATCCAGAAGTGCATTGTCCTATTCTACAGATTAGACAGAGTGTTTGGGAGGTCCTTGTAATGTGTCATCTCGATTGGTATGTGGTTTGGAGGTTCGGAAGCACCTCTGGTAGTAAGACAGTGGTGATAGACTATGTTCTTGAAGTTCCAGATGAGGAAGAAAAGAGATTCCAATGAGTAGAGGAAGTGCGGATGTACCTGGTCATTCAGGCAGGCTTGTGAAGGTTCTTGGATCGTGTTGAGGTTGTGTTGTTGATCCACATTGGTGGTAGAGCCAGGAATTGAAGATATTCTTTCGGATGAAGTTCTTGTTCAGACTAGCCAACTGGATGAGTTGTTCATCTTGCAAATATTCTTGTGGTGGCCGACCGGATGTGTTATTCATCCTGCGAATGTTCTTATGGTTGAATGCTGACTTAGATGATTGTTCCTAAGTCGATGTCTTGTATAAATAAAGGTTTGTGAGTTCCTTTCAAAGTGTGTGGTGAAGCGGATGAGTGTGGCATAGCGAAAGAGTGAAAAGCAGAGCAGGTGTGACTCGGGCTTAAATGGAACTGATCCAAACATGGTAAAGATGTCATTCTCTAGTTCAAGGTTGTGATCCTTATAATCTTGTAGATAGTGTGTCTCCTATAGGCAATGTGCCTCCTTGTGAGCAGTGTGCTTGGGCAGTGAGCCCTAATTGGCAAGTGCCATTTTTGTATTTCCTTATTCTTCTAACAGAGAATAATCTTTGGGTTAATCACCCCATGGTTTTCTCCCTTAATAGGGTTTCCACGTCAAAAAATACTGTGTCATGTGTTTTTCCATTTCATGGTAATGTTTGCTTGTTTGAATTAATGCTGCATTGATTAATAAGAAAGTTTAAAAGAAGAAATAATTAGGATAACTGATTCACTCCCCTCTCAGTTATCAACAATTTCATCTCTGTTAAAATGGTTAGTTGCGTCACCAATAACTCTATATTTTCAAATTGAGTTTTTTCTAAAATTTTTATATAAGATTCAGCTCTTACCTATGAAAACTATATCCAAAAGAGTTAACATTACCTAGTTTGTCAATTCAGAGATATGTATCAATTAGTGACAGGTGTTCCTATGCCATCTTGATTGTTGTTATTAAATCTACAAATCCATTCTATGCATATCCTTTGATCATTGCATTCCATAATTTGACATCTCTTTGAGACAATTTGCTTAACAGTTAATGCACTTTGTCTGTGCTCTCACTTTTGCACACATGTCTACTAGAGCATTTCCTTTTCAAAGTCTCTTATCAATATCAAAACATTCTATATCTATATTCTTTTTGATATAGTAACTGTTCTTGCATATCTTAATCGATCATATTAGTATGTTTCTTTCTTAGTGGTTTATTTTAGTGCTTTTGAACATGATATTTGGTTATCTGAAGACTGATTTTTATTTTTAAGATTCTTTTCTTAGGATTTGAAATTAGCAATATAGTATAATCTGGATTTAATAATAGAAACATAACTTAAAAGATTTTGGAAATCATACATGGGGTAGTGATTATGAAAATATTTATGTTGGAATTGAATTATATTCTCTTAAATGCATTAGAAATAGCATAATGTTTATCAAGTTATATCTTTTATCTGAAAATTAGATAATGGCAAAAGGAAAAAGAATTAAATTAGATGATAATTTTGAGACTTATTGTGTTTGAAGGGAATAGAATCAACCTAGTTCTAATTTAAGGTAGAAGTATCAATTTTAGGTTTTAATTAGAAATCATTTAATGATGAGTCGATACTAGTCCATGACTTTCAACTACTAAATATTAACCTTGCAATTAGACTAAGTAAGACTCTTAATATTATCTATTGTCAATAGCATAGGAATGGATTGAATATTGTTACTTATGGCACTTATATCATTTGATCATATTAGTAATTGTTACTAGTAGTTAGAATAATATTGTTCTGCATTGTTGAGATAGATTCACTTTATGTTTGTTGGATGATTGACCATGATTGGAATTAATGTTGCATTCTTCAATACCCATTATTAGTGCATCAGATCATGTGTTGCATCTGTGGTTTTGTTTTTGAAGTATTGATGAGGAATTTTGGTTTATGATGTGTTTTGGAAGTGATTGTGATGTGTGACCATTGCATTTTAATGGTGTCATGTGTTGTGTTATTTGGGGAAAGTGGTTTCTATAGGCCTAGGAGGATGTGATTATGTGGGGGTTGGCTATGCGTGCATCGTGTGAGTTGAATGAAATGTATTATTGAAATATGGTTTCGTATTCATGTTGGAATGATGCATGTGCAAGATGATTTGTGCCTTGCTTAGTATACCTATTCTTGTGGTTTTGCCTTGAACTCATGTTGAGGTCTTTTTCGAGATGTGGTGGTAGAGTTCTTCTTGAAGGTTGGGGTTCATTATTGTTTTGAGCATGGAATAAAGTATTGTGTTGGTTTATGTAATCGGTTGATATTTTTGGAGCAAGAGGACCCATGGCTTGCTCTGGATACATTTTGTTTATGATTAAGATTTTTGGAGTAAGGGGACCCATGCCTTGCTCTAGATACATTTTGTTTATGATTAAGATTTTTGGAGCAAGGGGACCCATGCCTTGCTCTAGATACATTTTGTTTATGATTAAGATTTTTGGAGCAAGAGGACCCATGCCTTGCTCTAAATACATTTTGTTTATGATTAAGATTTTTGGAGCAAGAGGACCCATGCCTTGCTCTGGATACATTTTGTTAAGATTTGTATGCAAGAAGGTAAATGCCTTGCATGGTATATGGATACTTGTCGTTATGTCTTGCTTGATGAATAGGGTCTTCTAGATGCAAGTGGAAAAGTGGCTTCCAATGTGGGGCCGGTGCCTAAAGTGGCTACCAGGATAACCCATTGGAAGTTGTTAATCCAGTGATAACTTAATAATAAATTTAGAGGGTTGGGGGGGGCTTTCACATTAATCAAGCTAAAGTATGCCTCACTCATGGCTCAAGTGCTCATTTAGGCTTGAGATGAGATAAGAAGGCCATGGTTGGCAAGATCAACTTCCTTGTCCTCACGAAAGGAATGTTGGTTCCACATGTGTCACCCTATGGGGCCGGTGCCTAGAGAGAGGCTGCCAGGATAACCATAGATGGGGGCCAGTTTCTAGAGAGAGATAGTTTGGATAACTCATGCTAGGACCATGCGATGACACTCTTCCCTACTACAGTCTAGCATTCCCTAGTTGTACTCTTCCTATTCATTGTGTGGTTGCCTCTAGAAGTGATGTTTGTGTATTGCCTCGTGTTGTTGTGGTCATGTGTAGTTCTTGTTCACCATAGTTATTGTCTACATGAATATTCATCTTGTGGGACCTTATTGTTATCTCCTAGCACGGGGGGTGGACCTCAGGGTTCCACATGGTCGGGTGGTTGTGCATTCTTCCATTGGTTTTCTGGCACCTTGGCTTGTGTGTAAAGAAGTTGTATCTCATGTTTCCAGATTTGTACCTGTATTTGAAGATAGATATTTATACTATTCGCATCTAGATCTGTGTATTAGTGGAACTCATTATGTAATTTGATGTAATCAGAAAGGAAGTGCTTTTGTATCATAGAAATTATGTAATTCCTCTTGTAAGATAAATTATTTTGCATTTGTAAACATTATTGCAAAGATGTTGATGTATGTATCTAATGAGGTAATCAAGTTGTTAGTTTGAGTTATTTGAATAAACTATGTATGTTGTTGATTAATGTTTAATTTCAATAATGCAACTGTGTAATCCCTAGAGATGTTAGTTTAACTGGTTGTTGATAGATTATGTTATGTTTTAGTTACTTCTATTTTAGTTAAAAATAAATCCACCCTTTTATTGCTTTAGTTGAACTTATCTATAGGGTTGCATGGCAGGGCATTATAGTAGTCTTAGGATTCAAGTCAAAAGTCTGAGTATATTTGAGAGGGTTGTGTGGTCCATATTGAAGAGGACGAAGTTTCCTATTTGTCATCAACCGAAAAGTGATGAGACGTACAATGTTGGTCATGTCGCTTTTGAATTGGTCGTTGGATCTTGTCATTCTCTAAAACTAATTTTCTACACAGCGGCCCATTTGGGAATGGTGTTTCTGAGATTATATCAATTGAGTGTTTGATTTGACAGTGTAATGGAACCTATGTTCATGAGGTGAATACATTCTGATCCATCTGCTTCTATTGAATGATGGTGGTGATTAGTTTGGTAGGAGTGATGGCTATGATTGACCTTGCCTTGTTAGGTTGAATTGTTAGCAATACAAGAGCTCTAGTTTGATCAATCAAATGCATACACTATTTTGACATACTAAGTAGAGATGCAGATTTTGTGGGACTTACCTTAGGTATCTAATACTTTCATTCATCCAACTTGACAATAATGTTGTGAGATCTAGACTCATAGATTCCATGACGCTTCTGCATGTATGGTTGTCCCAATAGTACATCACATATGTCCAAAGGTGCCACGTCAAAAATTACCTCGTCTTTGAATGGTTTGATGGAATAGGATAAGCAACATTGCATGCTTACCTGGATATCTCACCCTTGGTTCACCTAGCCCACAGAGTATGGTCATGGATGGGGTGTTCTTAATAGGTTTAACCTCTTGATAGTCTCAGCAGAGATTAAATTCTTTTGACTCTCACTATCAACAATGAAATGTAAGGCTTTTCCATTCACCCACATTTGTGAATGGAACAAATGTTCCTCATCTTCATGAGGCAAGATTTTAGTAGTGGTAACCATGCCATAAGGGTTTTCCTCAATGATCTACTCATTGTTATGGAGTAAAAATTGGACACATATTTTTTTACCTCCTAGTTTAGCTCCTAGGTCCCCATTATGACATGATGCATTATAATTGATCATTCTGAAGAAAATAGCCTGACACCCATATGAATTTGGGACCTTGGGCCCTTCATTAACCTTATCCCAGACTCAAATTGGGCCCTTGGAATTGGGCACCAACTGCCCAAGTCCTCCCTAATTGGTCGGGGTGAATTAATGTTATGTTACCCTAGGATCTTTAAAAATGTTCCTCTTTGTCTTTTGTGATTTAATTCCACGAATGTTAGTGGGAAAGCATATATAAGTGTGTTTTGAATTCATTTGTAACTAGATATGGATATTGCAAACTTATATTGGAGCAAAGAGCATGCAAAGCATTCATTGTGTCATTGTTGCAAATTTGTGTTTGTATTGTATGTTTGTTGCAGATTTGGAATCATCATCCATCTCCTTATGAGTTTAAAAATCTTCATCCTCCTAAGGACATCATGTCTGAGGTGACATCATTAATATTTAAATCATTTCATCATTTGGATTATCTTTAGCCTCTGCCCTACAAGGGTACGCTCTCTCTAACAACGGTGTTGGGAAAGCTTGAATGCTAACCCAGATTTGACTAAGGCAAATCCCTAAACACCACAACCTCCAAACCCCTCTCTTGTCATCTTGTGTGCAAGTTATAGGTACAAGTTTCAGGGAAAGTGGAGTTGGAAGAAGACTGTGCAAGAATCAAGGTTTTGGGATTCGGCAGAAGTTCCAGAATATTCCTCTAAAAAGACTTGGGTGGTTGGCACCCTAGTCTTCTGGGCTCTCAAGTTCTGGATCTAGTTTCTGAGCATTAGTTAAAGCATATTCTCAGTTCTTACCTCCAGTAGATTCTCACTTCTAGACTTGGGTGGTTTCTGAATTCATCCTCCAACTTTCCAGCTTCCAGGAAACATGCTCTAATATCTCCCTGGTCATCTCTGCACTTTTAGATTCTGGGTTTCTGTTATCATTTATCTGTTACAAGATGATTATCTCATAACTAGGGTTTTACTCATACTTAACCTAGGGTTTGATAAAAGGCTTGGTTAAAACACATCTTTCCATAGCAAATAGGAGCACAAGATCTGTAGCTGAGTCCACCTTCTTCTTTTCTGTGATTTAGCTCAATCATGTCCTTGAATGTTATTGTGTAAGAGGGTTTTGATCTTGTTTGTATATACTTTCCATCATTCATCCTTTTCCCTACATAACACTCACCATCCTTTTGTTCAAAAGGATTTGTAGGCAACAAATCAGCTTATTTCTCCGCTTCATGTGTCTCTGTCATTAATGTCTTAGTAACTCAGTAATCTTTAGTGTTATACCAAGGACTTTAATGATTTTTGTACCACATGCATGTGTCTTTTTATTGCCCCTATCTGATGTTGGTGATTGTGAGGAGACTCCCTTGGTGGTTTTTTTTCCTACAAACTCGCGACTGCCTTCCCTTTTGATTTTTTTTTCTTCTGGATAATCCTTTTTTCCCCTTTGTTTGAATTTCTCTTCAATTTTTGTTGCATAATTGAAGGCAGTCCTAGTGTCTCAACATTCAAGAAGGCCATCTTAATTTGAATATATCGGTGCAGTCCACTACAATACTTTAAAACCCAATTTTTCTTTGTATTTTGGATGCCAAGCTTTACTAATAAAGTATGGAACGTGTTGGTGTAGTCTTGAACAGATTGATCCTTTTTTTGCAAAGCAACTACCACCGCATATATGTTTCTTCATATGCATCTTCAAGAAAATATTCTTCCTTGATGTATTCCACAAAATCTCCTCATGTGGGACTATCATCCAATATAGCATCAATTTCTTGACCATTAAGGAGTTCTCTGTATGCCCACTTAGTCTCCCATGATTGTTTCACATGGTGTTCAGCTTTGAGGAGAGTGAAGGTTATCTTCTTAGCATCAGAGAAGTGATTCATGGAAAAGTATTTTCCTAATTTTGATAATCAATCAGCTACATCATATGCATTGATTTTTCCTTCAAAATTTAGAATATCAAAATTCACTTGCACCTTGAAAGGAGTGTGACCACCAAATGGAATTTTTAGTTTGTTTGGTTGTTGATTCCTTTATTCTGCTAGAGCAACTGAGAAAATTCACTCATCATCTCCTCACATTGTTTCCTTAAAGCATCTTTGACCATCACTTTTAAGGTATCAAATGAATCTCTATGTTTGTCTTCCATCTTCGGTCGTGTGTCTCAAGGGGAGTTAATTTGATAGATTTTATGTCTCTAATCCCAACCTTTGAAACCTGACCTTGTGCGATGTGACATATAAGAGTGAATAGACTCATATAAGCAAAGCGAAGTAGATGATGAGGGTTATCTCCTTGTCACTTAGTGTGTTTGCCTTCAAGATGGGCATTTCAAGGTGAAAGAAGGTATGTCTAAAATGATATGTGCATTTAATCTGTTATTTCACTCTTTGAAATATATGGTGAACAACTTTGAAGATATAAGTGGCTCATTTAATTGGTAATCAAATCGACACATTTCTTCAATCTTGTTTCGAATCAAAGATCTGAATTAAAAGCATGATCTCTTTTTGAATCAAAGATCTAAAGTGTGAAATTATCAAACTCATAGTACTCACAATTAAATTATTAGTTAGGCACACATAAAGACATAAAATCATCTTCAATTAATCTCAAGCTCTTGTGATAGCGATATGCTAATGTGGAAAATTGATTTACTGATATATGGTACTATGTTTGAAATATTTTTTATTTATCGCAAATTAATTGCTTAAAATTTATTAATCTCCCCAAAAAAAATCAAACATGAGAAATGTTGTTCGCGGTATGTCCCATTTAACTAGAAGAGATGTATATGGAATTCATGGAAATGTTAATGGATGCTTGAGAGATGTGTGATAAAGAGTATATTGTTATTAAATGTTTATGTTTTTCAAGGAATTTGATAAACAATGGAGATTTTGAGCTTAAGATTACTTCAGTTTTGTTCTCCACATGTGTTTATAGTGTGATGTGCTTGCTTCTATTGCTTACAAACATACATGAGCTTGCAACTGGATAGGAACTATAATGGCTTTGATACCACTAATCTGAATCTGGCTAGAGATTCAGAGGACAATACCTGGTGAGCAGGTCACCTATGGTATTGTAGGAACTAGTAGCAATTGATTGGAGTATTCTAGCAATCTCAATGAGAGATGTATGTTTGATTATGCTTAGAACTCCCTTCTTCATTGTGAAGGAAGTAATATTTATCTATATCCAAAAGTCATGATCAAAGGTCAACCCAACCTTTGAAGCAGAATAATTAATTAACGAACAAATAATTAATTTTAATTCAAATCAGGTAATCTCAGTCTAAGAAGTAAAAGGTGAAAGGTGATTACTAATGCTATCAAATAATGAATTCAACCATTAATTTTTTAAATATTGGTGTCAATATATACTTAGATTTTATATGATGTCTTCTTATTGTAAAGAACATCATATTTGAAATCCATAACCAAAGCTTAAAATAATGAATTCCTAACAATATGTGAACTATATCTAACATGCCAATGCTTGTTAACTATATTAAATATATGTTAATATTTAGAATATGTTTTTAATATTTAACATTTCTTAAATTAATGATTTTTTTTAAAATGAATAAGATTTAGGTATTACATCATTTAGAATGAATGTGAGGTAAAGAGAATTTGATTAAATTCAAATATAATCTCAATTAATGAAAAATGTTTTGGCCAATACTAAAAAATATCATGGGTGGGTACAAGATTGATGTTAGGATTTTAATGGCACACCGGAGCAATACAATTAACAATTATATGTAGATTTAAATACATGGAAATAAACAATGAAGAATAACATACTATTGACACAAATATTTAATGTGATTCACCCAATGTGGGCTACATCCACAAACACAACCATCCAATATTATTATCCAGCAAATCAAACCAATTACAACCAGCAACCTTGCAACTCAAAACCGTTGCAATATGCTACATGAAAATACATTCAAAACTTGTTTGTGACTCATGGCCTTTTACCTTCTCCAGCTACTATTTATCAAGCCTTATGGTGGTTATACAAAGTGGGTTTTTTACATGTTGGCCAATAACAAACTAATTGTCGACGCCTTTATTAAATAATAGGCAATTTTTGCTTCAGGGGCATTGCCCCCAGACCCCCACCATGGGCTCCGCCCTCAAACCCCACAGAGGGGCTCTTCCCCCTACATTCCCCCATTAATTTCAATGGGGGGAAACCATAGCTGACAATGTCACTAGATTTACCTTTCTACGGGTACCTACAACCCCTAAAGAATGATCAGTCACCACATAATAACAATTGATGCAGTCATGAAAGGATGATCCAATGAAGGATTGTCTAACCATGCAATGAAAACAAACAACACAACATACACAGCCACATTTACTGAAATAGCAGTTGACATAAACTTTATTGATTCCATAGTTTGAATTATTACAATTTGTCGCAATGGGATTCTTACATGCTAGGCCACAATTGTTTGATTACTAACCTTAAATTACATTATAAAATTTATTACATTCTTACATGCCGCACCATCAACATCTTCATTTTTGATATCATACTCCATTTTGGACTCTCATCCTTATGCTCACACTCCTGTCAGGATTCATTCCCTCACTCTCATACTTGATTTCTTGATTCCCTTCAATCAATCACAATTCATACATATATATAGAAACCTCAAGCCTCAAAGATGATCTTCGTCGGCTACAAGCTGGTACAAATCTTTATGCCACATGAAACATGTAGTCGACTAGTGTTAAGAAAGTTTCTAAATTCATGCAGTGATAATGGAAGGGGGAATCTCCATGTGGTGCTCAACATACATCCTCCTAGGTCCAATGAATTCTTTACATATATTCCTTCATTGGCACAAACTCTTAAAACCCAGCGCAAGTGGGAATAGTTGAAATTGTGCAATCTATTAGTCTGGTAAATGTTCACAAACCAAATTACACCCTTCCAATGATCCAACTCTTCTAAAACATGGATATGACATCTATGCATCACTATAAAACATACTCCCAAAACCATGAAACCAAATCTCAACTCGTGGAAAAGTGCAGTGTCTTCTTCCATGACTAACTAATAACTAAAATTAGTAAACAAACAAATGAACTAAAAATATATATTTTTGGTTGATGCAAGATAGGTTGACTCTACACTCAAGGATGCTCCTAGATCAGACACTTGGGATTATTACAAATGAGTTTGTCATTTTCTAGGATTGTCTACCCCTGCTTGGGAATTCCACCTTGCAGCTTTTGTATAATGTAGAAATATGAAATATAAAATGAAAACAATGCACCATGAAAGATCTTATTTCATACCTACATCACCCTGGAGTGAGCAAAGGACTAGAGAAATCAAACAAAAATAACAAAACAATGTTACCACAATAGTCCTTGTTGCACCATGATGAATGGTGGATGTGCTCCGATGAAGCTTGATAATGATATTTGATATGTATGTTGATTACTCACACTAGCAACATTACTTGAAACTCATGTGATTATGAATCTATTTCTTCTCATTCTTAGATAGCTCTTCTTCTCTCTAGTTCTATCTTCTCATTCTAGTTCTCTAGGAGAAATAACTTGGTTGATAGTAATATTTATATGATCTTGGATGATAAGACAAATGGATAGGATTAAATGAGACATGGATCAAGACATGGATAAAGGATGCATGGTTATGATTAAGTGTGAATGGATGGATGAGATTAAGTGAGAAGACATTATAGGAAGGATAAGACCTATTCTCATGTGGTTGGCTAAGACTTTTGTGCAAGTGGATAAGGATTAGAATAAGTGAAAAATAATTAATTAAATAATATAATTATTTAATTAATGTGCCTAAAGGGAAGAATGGATTAAATTAATTAAATAAATATAATTTATTTAATTAATTTGGGAAAAGAGATAATTTTGATTAATTAAATAAATATAAAATTTTATTTAATTAATTGGCTAATGGGAGGGGAATGCAAGGGTCCTAGGATGAAAGTGTCACAAGGTGGATGTCTAGGTAATATTAGGAAATTTGTCGAAAGGATATGGTTGATTTTAGGTGTTTACATTTTGCTCCTCTTTGAGATGATGTTGCAACTAAAATAAGTAACATCATTTCAAAGAAGATAGGATATGGATGATTGGAAAGGGATGCCCTAGCCACTTAGATGAGTGACGAGGAGGAACAATGGAGAGATGGGATACATGATTTGATCATGGAAGGTGGTGGAAGTGTCATGGAACGAAGGGGGTGTGGGACCAACAGTCTCACAAATAGTCATAGATTTAGGGAGCAGCTTTGAATTTTCTTTTATGCTTGAATTGATTTGTTTTTCTTTACCTTTTGATGTCCCGAAGATAGGTATAGCATTTTTTGTCCCTTTTAAGTCCAATACTTTTATATTTTTTTGCCTTAAGGATTTTGTATTTGTAGGACTAAGGAACTCAAGGTTTGCTCCATCATTTTGACATGTATTGAAAGATATTAAATCTTGTTGGTCATAGGTAATGGAATTAGGATATGATGATGAGGATTCAATGGTGAGGATGGCATTGTCATGGAAAATACATGAAATGTCAAGGTCTTCAAAAGAGGCATTGATGGTCCCATCGACGATACTTTTATTTTGAGTTGTAGTGGGAGTTCTAGTTGATTTCATTTTGTAGATTTGTGTAGAAGCCATGGTTGCATCCTCATCCTGATTGGACATAAAAAAATTCAATAGAATGGGTTATGAGATGTGGAAGATGGAAATGGAGGATCTCCTTGAAGAAAGAGATCAATGGTTGGCTATGACAAAAGAGAAGAAACTTGATACTATCAGTCAGGATGAGTGGGACAAGATGGACAAAAAGGCACAGGGTACAATCTGGTTATGCCTTGTAGACTCTGTCTTGTTGAATGTCTTTGTTGAGAAGACTGCACATGTATTATGGAAGCAGTTGGGTGAAATCTATCAAGCCAAGAGTGTGGCAAATAAATTGTATCTCAAAAGAAAGTTATTTTCCCTTCAAATGAAGGAGGGTGATTCGGTAGTTGAGCACTTGAATACATTTAATTTGTTTCTGAGTCAGTTAGCTTATGTGGATGTTCAGATAGATGAGGAAGATAAGTGTATTATGCTTCTTTGTCCTTTGCCTAAGGCTTGGGAAAATTTCATTCTTGTTATCACTGCTAACCTTGAAGATCCAAAGATGGATGCCCTTGTTGCAACTCTGCTATCATAGGAAATGAGGAAGAAGGCTATGGATAGCTCAGTGGATGCTCTTAATGTCAGGGGGAGGTCTAAGGTAAGAGGAACAAAAGGAGATCATAAAAGGGGCCTAGGGAATCAAAAGGTAGGTCTAAAACTCTTGGAAGAAGAACAGAGTTATGTTGGAACAACGGTAAGAGGGGGCATGTGAAGAAAGAATGTAGAAATCCAAAGAAATAGTGGGATTCCTCTACTAAAAAGTGTTGAAGTTTATGATAAACCTGAAACACCAGAATCTTCTACAAGCCAAAGATTAACCTTCTACAGAGAAAAAAAGCACAAGAGAGCAATTTGAACAATAAATGGATGTAATTAATGAAATGGATTAATGGATTACATGTGACAACTTGTTTTTATATTTGCAAGTTAAATAAAACCCTAATATGACTTAATAATAACCTAAGACCAAAAAAAGCCCTAAGTAAACTTAATAAAGTGTAATTAAATATTTAATTACACCAACACCCCCCATAAGTGCAACTTAGGGAGAAATGAAAAATATGCAACTAATGCAAGAATGGGTCTAGGCTACAAGGCCATGTTAGGTACCCATGAACAACAAGAATATCTCATAAGGTGGAGAAAAGGAGAAAAACCCAGTGGGAAAAAACCTCTCTCCAAAAGAGAGAAAAAACAAGTACATGAACATGTGATGGAAGAAGGACTAATACTAAGACCCCCCAAGAACTAAATCCATCACAAAAGTACAATCATGAATGCCCCCCATAAGAGAGAGTGAAAAGAGATTATGAATCCCCTCCAAGAAGAAGCTCTAGAACCAATGAAGAGATCTTGAATAAAAAAACCAATCCACTGCCTACAAACAACATTTCTCCCTTTTGGAAGAAATAGATCCACTGGTGAATGTAGAAGCCATTCCCACATCTTGGATGAATAGGGAATCCATATCAAAATGTGTGCCTCTGAATTCAACTCAAGTGACCTCATACTGGGAAAATATGTCTTCTCCAAAATAGAAACTATCTGCTCAGTTAGAGAAGAACCAGGAGAGGATATGATATGAACTGCATCTAGAAACACATAAGATGAAAGTGGTGATGCAAAGCCACCTAAGATAGCATCAAACAAGAGAGATAAACCCTCAAAGGTGTCCTCCAAATTAGAAATGTGAGACTCCATAAACAAAGATGATATGTCTGCAAGATAGGAATCCTAATGAGGTGGGTCAGAAAGACTAATATTGACCTGTTGCACATAATCACTAGAAGCCAATGATGATGCAACACTAAACTCTTATGTATCAGTAGGTGATGGTGGAGCAATGATCTCATTAGGAGGAGAAGTGATCGAAGCAAGCATTTCAAAAAGATGATGTGAGAAATGAGGACACATCTCTTTCTCATGTTGATTACTTCTACAATATCTGCAATTAGATTTATGCTTATGGTAGAATCCCATCTCCTTACATGATTAGAGATCAAAATAGGCAAATAGATTTATGTTGATAATAGAAGCCTATCAAAGAAAATAGAACCTTTCCAGGAGGCAGCATGTCCAAGATATCCAATAGAAGCCATAAAATTGACAAACTGATTAAAATATACCTAGAGTTGAATCTAAAAAAGTTATATAGATGGTTGTGTAGAGATAGTTGGTACCTTTCCAATGCCTATTCATTTTTGAAAAACAAAAATTCTAGGTGCAAGAACAGAGCTTGAAAGCAAAAAAAGATGTCTTGGCTTCAAACAGAAAAAATAGGTGCCAAAAAACAAAATAAAAAATAATTGATCATACCATCAGAAAGTGTACAGAACCAACTTTCTGGCAATATTTTGTTTGCAAAAAATTGACTCCAGATGTGAAAGTTATGATAGTTTTCATGAAATTGCTCCATTAGGGCATGTAGAAGAGGGTAGAATGGATGATTGCTAGACAAAACAATGCACCTTGCGGAAGCACCCTTCAAACCATTGGATAAAATGATGCACCTTGTGGAAGCACCCTTCAAACCGCTAGATAAAAGGACACAGAAGCACCCTTCCATTGGATAAAATGATGCACCCTATGGAAGCACCCTTCGGACCGCTGGATAAAAGGATGTGGAAGAACCCTTCAGACCGCTGGATAAAATAATTCACCCTACAGAAGCACCCTTCAGACTGCTGGATAAAAGGATGCACCCTCAAAAAATCATAGAGATTTTTTTGTCTCTGATTTTTGTGAATGAACAAGTGATTCTAGGGTTTTCAGCCCTTCTAAGTGTGTTGATGACGATGATTTTGGCCAAAAATGCATGAAACTACTATTCCCCTCCAGATCTAAAAAAAGCACTCTTGAAACCTTCACATATCTAGCTTCCCTAGACCAAATTCAGCCAAACAAAAGACAAATCCACCTTTTCTAGCTGGTCCAGATCAAATGAGAATGATAATTTTACTCAAAAAAGCACCCAACAAAAGACTCTATGCAAAAATTTTCCCAGATTTGAGAAGGAGGTTGTAGATCTGCTCTGATACCATGTTGAAGTTTATGATAAACCTGAAACACCAGAATCTTCTACAAGCCAAAGATTAACCTTCTATAGAGAAAAAAATTATAATAGAGCACTTTGCACAATAAATGGATGCAATTAATGAAATGAATTAATGAATTACATGTGACAACTTGCTTTTATATTTGCAAGTTAAATAAAACCCTAATATGACTTAATAATTTAACCTAAGACTAAAAAAACCCTAAGTAAACTTAATAAAGTGTAATTAAATATTTAATTACTCCAACAAAACGTCCTCAAATGTAGGTGATGAAGTTTTACTTTCTGCATGTAATGTTATGTCTAATGAACAGTGGTTTAGTGACTCAGGTTGCTTGTATTATATGACTCCTCATGAGGAATGGTTATCCACATATGAAAAATATGATGGAGGTAATGTTTACCTTGGGGACAACTCTACATATCTCATTGTTCATTGGGGAAAGGTACAATTGTGTTTCAGTGACGGGAGGATTAAAACCCTCCATGGTGTTTTACATATTCTTGGATTGGCTAGAAATCTTATTTCTAGTTCAAAGTTGAATGATTCAGGAATGCATGCAATATTTAATAAGCATGGTTGCAGATTGGTGAGAGGAAGCTTGGTGGTAGCCAAGGGAACAAAGATGTTTAGTCTTGATGCCACTACAGTTTGTAGATCCACTAATTAACTACAACTATTGAAAATACATGTATGTTGTGGCACCACAGATTGGGCCACACAAGTGAAAATGCTTTAAAGACAATTATGAATAAAAAGTTGTTGGAAGGTTTCTTCTATTCTAATGAGCACTTTGATTTGTGTGAGCATTGTGTGTTTGGTAAACAAAACATAAATTCTTCTCCTTTAGGAAGCAATATAGAGAAAGATAAATTAGAAATTATTCATTCAAATGTGTTTGGACCTGTGGATAATGATTCTATTGGAAAATCTTGTTATTTCGTTACCTTCATTGATGATGTATCCAGATTCACATTGATTTATTTTTGAAGCATAAATATGATGTTTTCACTAAGTTTAAGGAGTATAAAGTCTTAGTAGAGAACTAATTATGACTTAAGATATTAAGATGATGAGTTTTGTAAGCATGCAGGTATCATAAGACAAAAGATAACTCCATATACACCACAACAAAATGGTGTTGCAGAAAGGATGAACGAAACAATAATGGAAAGAGCCAAAAGTATGTTAAGTGATGCACAGTTAGATAAATGCTCTTGGGAAGAAGCTGTGAATACTGCTTGTTACTTGTTAAATAGATCTCCTTGTAAGGCTCTTGATTCAACACCTTATGAAGTGTGGACAAGTATGAAACCTTCTATTTCACATTTAAGGGTTTTTGGCCATGAGGCTTTTGTTCATGTACTTAAGGAAAAGCGATCTAAGTTGGATCCAAAAGTAGATAAATGCATCTTTATTGGATATGGTGAGAATGTAAAAGGTTATAAGCTTTGGTATCCTCTAACCAGAAAAGTTATTTTTTCTAGAGATGTGATTTTTAGGGAACTTAGAGCTATTTTTGATTCTATACAGCCAGAAGAAAAAGAAAGGAAGACAATAGTGTGTTTTGATTTATGTCAGAAAAATGCACATCAGGAAGAACAAAATGATGGATTAGGGGATGGAGAAGAAGAAGAAGATTCAAGGGAAAGTTCAGATGAGGAAGAATCAGATGTTGTTACAGAAGAAATTGAGTATACAAAAGAACACAAGGAAGAATCTCTTACTCCTCCCTTGAGAAGATCCACAAGACAATGAAATCCAAGTGATAGGTATAGCCCACCAAATTTCTGTTGTGCATTTTCTTTTTGAGTACTGACTATGAACCTAGATCCTATAGGGAAGTTGTTCATGTAGATGATAGTGAGTCTTGGCAGCTAGCCATGTAGGAGGAGATGATGGATTTAGACTCATGTGACACCTGGGATCTTGTATGTTTTCCCAAAGGAAGAAAGACAATAAGATGTAAGTGGGTCTTCAAGAAGAAGTTTGGTGCAGACAGTTCATTACAGAAGTACAAGGCTAAACTAGTAGCCAAGGGCTACTCCTAGAGAGAGGGAGTTGATTTTGGTGAAATTTTCTCTCTTGTTGCTAAACTATCTTCTATTAGATTTATATTATCCATTGTTGTAGCCTATGATTTTGAAATTGAGCAAATGGATATTAAGGTTGCATTTTTGTATGGAGATCTGGAAGAAGAAATTTATATGCAAAAGCCTACAGGTTTTGAGGTAAAAGGGAAAGAACACTGGGTATACAAATTAAACAGGTCTTTTTATGGTTTAAAATAGTCCCCCAGAATGTGGTACCAAAAATTTGATTCATTTGTTTTGAAATTGGGCTTTGTTAGAAGTGAAGAAGATCATTGTGTATACATTAGATGTATTAATGATCATATTTTGATTATTGCCTTCTATGTGGATGATATGTTATTTTTTAGTAACACTAAGGGTATGATCAGTGAGCTAAAAGCTCAAATTTTAGGTGCATTTGACATGAAGGATCTAGGGGCAGCCAAGAATATTCTGGGAATGGAGATCAAAAGGGATCAAGGTAATAGAAAGCTTTGGTTATCACAAAGTAAGTGTATGAATACTATCTTGCATAGATTTGGCATGTAGGATTGCAATTCAGTTAGAATTCCCTTACCAGTTGCTACTAAGCTTTCATTAGATATTTGTCCTAAGAATGAAGATGATTTAGAGGATATGTCCAATCTATGTCATATGCTAGTGTTGTAGGAAGTTTAATGTATGCAATGGTTTATGCAAAGAGGGCGTTAAGATATTTGTGTGATACTTCTAATTACTATTTGGTTTATTCTAGAACTAGCATTATGGCTATGACATTGGACATACAGGGTTTTGTTGATGTAGATTGGGCAGGTGACTTGGATAGTCGAAGGTCCACTAGTGGCTATGTGTTTACTTTGTTGGGGTTAGCCGGCAGAAGATATCAATTAAATGCAAATAAAGATTAAATAGAGGAATGAAAAATACATAGAAATAATAACAACGAGAGACAATTTTAACGTGGTTCACCAAAACTCGGGCTACATCCACCAACAGAGAGTCCAATATTATTATCCAATAAATCAAAACCGATTACAACTAGCAATCCCTGCAATTCAATACTACTGTAAAATGCTACAATACATCATAATAAACCCTAACCCTTAGCCACTTTTATCAAGCCTTATGTTGGTTACAAAATAGGTTTTTTTTTATGTCGGCCAATAGAAATATAACTCCCAATGCCTTTATAAAATAATAAAAAACCATTTGAGGTTTCAGGGGCGTTGCCTCCGAGTCCCCATAGGGGCGTTGTCCCTCAACCCCGCCCTGTATCGCGATAGGGAGCACGTCAGGGGTGTTGCCCCTAGACCCCATAAGAGGTGCTGCGCCTTGACCCGTCTTGGGGGTGCTGCCCCCAAACCGCTGCAAGGGGCGCTGCCCCTTGACCCTGAAATAATTTGGGGGGAAACTGTGCTAATAAAAGTGGGGTAAATTTAACCTCTGAGTCTGATTAGGCTCCATATAACAACATACTTTGTTTGGAGGAGCTGTGAGTTGGATGAGTAAAAGGCAGTCCACCATTTCTTTATCCACCACCAAATCAAAGTATATGGTTGCTACTCATGTCTCTAAGGAGGCATTTTGGTTACGGAGGTTGTGCACAGGTATTGGTTTTGATTGTAAGATTATTCAGATTGGTTTGGATAGCCGGAGTGCAATATGTTTGGCCAAGAACCCCATGTATCATGCACAAACTAAGCATATGGATGTTCAATACCATTTTGTTCATGAAATGATTTCTAATGGTCAGATTGAGCTTAATAAGGTTGACATAAGAAAATATTGCAGATTCACTTACTAAACCTATGAGTACAGAAAAGTTTTTGTGGTGCAAGAAGGCCATGGGCTTGGGGTCATCCCACAATAATGGGTTACACTTTTTGGCCAAACTTGACATTGAAATCAACATTTTGATCTAAATCTTCACTTTCTGACACCTATAGCCGCTAAACCATTAGAAATTTGAAGATGATACGAACTAGTAATTTGTGAGATTTTGTTCATAGATTATAAATATATTTTTTTAAAAAAAATAGAGTTAAATTGTAAAATTTTGTGTGTCTCCTTTGATAACTAGTTTTTAATAGTAAACAACATTTTTTTAAAGTGATGTGTATTTTGTAGCACATTTTTTTTCTACAAAGGATAAAATTTTGATTCTTCTGAATTTAGATTGGTAACACCGATATATAGGGCATACATTTGGTTTCATAATGTTTTGTTGAATTTTTATTTAAAATTAAGTTTTGAAGTCAAACCAATTATAATTTAGACATAGGCATATTCCATAAAACATAACTTTTTCTATATGCATCGAAATTTAATTTTTATTTTTTTGTTGAAACAAGGACATCAATACCTAAGGCATAGATATTTTTTAGAATTTTTTTTTCACTAATTTACTAATTTTCCATGTGTGTAGAACAAAGAACTTGATGTTCGGTGAAAAATCTACATTCACAAGAAATAAAAAATAAATATAATCATAATCAAATTAAATATATTTAAAATTATACTTTTTGGGAAGCTTATAATAAGGACTACATACTTACAAAACATAAATTTTAAATGAATTCATTTGATCCCCCAAAAGGTAAATCAAAAGTGGTTTTTTATCAGCATTTTGATAGGTGTAGAGGAGACTCCATTATAGGTATGGTTTAAAACTAGCGGGGTTCTATCCAAAGGGGTTTGAATCTAAGGGGGTCTAATCAAACCCTCTTTAATTAAAATCTTTTAAATGGAGCCTTTCAAGGATTAAATCATTATATTTTCTAAAAATATGTGATTTCAGTAAAAATTAGGATGTCCCAGAAAGTGTAACCCATTATTGTGGCAGCACCCCTTGTTCCTAGTAATTAGTTGTTTTATGTTTTCTTATGGATGTATTTACAATGTATGATGTCAAATGGGAGAATGTTAGGATTAAGGTGCCATCAACCTTGTAAATCCTATGTATTTAATTATTCTTAATATTGTTTGTAAATCATTCATAAGGGATGAAGTATTCACCAAGTAGAGATCTTGTTTCAGCTGCACTTTGGATCCTTGTACCCAATGGGGGGTGTGGGGGGAATCCCCCCCAACTACTGTCACCGGGGGGTCTAGGGGGGCTATGATAGCTTCCTAGCCCCCCACCCCCCTGGCAAGGGTTCAGGGGTAGTGCCCTCGAAGAGAAATTCTTTAGAAAATTGCCTTGGAAAATATCTTAATTTTGTAGTCAATCTGGACTGTTCATCATTAGGTCACAAATATGATGGTAAAGGTTATGTTAGGGTTTTTGCCCTATAAGGCAACACTCTTTTAAAGAGGGCATTGTATTATGATTGTGTAGAGTAGTACAGGCGATGCAGGATTGAAGACTGAAGAGGAGATTGTTAGATTTGTATTGTAAACTCTATTGAAGTTAATACAGACCAATGCATCTCTTCTTGTGTGGAGTTTTTTCCTGAAAGTGTTTCTCCATGTAAATATTGTGTTATATGTTTGATCTTCTATTCTATTATTTCTTTGTGTTGATTTCATCCATCTCCATTTTGGTTTTGCATAGTTAAATATCTATATTACAGTTGTAATCAATTTTCCATTGATAGTTGTTTACCTTCATTTCTACCAAATTTTTATAAGTTAAAAAGAAATAGTAATATATTCACAAACAAATAGGGTGGTAAAGAGGCATACCCACACAGTCTAAATGGGATAGAGTCCAATAAAAGATGATAACATAACAAAAGGCCAAGCCCAAACATAACTAAGAATCTAATGCAATGCCAGAAGAAGGATGCTCTTTATCATCAAGCTTCCAAACATTTGTTCAGAATTTGGAAAGATAGAAATACAACACCTTTTTTAGGGTGCTCTATTGATGTTCATTTTTCATTGTATACTAAAGCTATGGTTTGCTCTAATGTGCTTATGTAGATTCAGGTGCAAGTTAGTAATGTTTCACTTGAAGTCGCTCATCTTTAGGAGCTTCTAAACCATTGGGGAATGCTCTTGGAATTCTTGCTAGAATTATACCTAATCCTTCTTCTCCTTTTAGAGGGTACTAACTAGTGTGGTTATAGCTAGTCTTCTAGAAGAGATAGAGGTTCCCAACCCATGGTTCTCAACCTTAGAGTAATAGAGATAATGTAGCCCATAGCAGTTGGCCTCAACCTTATAGGATGCCTTCAACTTCTTCTCATGGGTAGGGTTCTCTTGATTGTCTTGACTCTAGCAAGTTTCCTCACTTGGAGTTAGCCATTTCTCTAACTCATGCACCCAACCACCCTTGGATGATACTTTTAAAGAGGAGGGTGCTCTCACTAGTTGGGAGCCTATTGATGCTTTTTTTTATACAATTTTAATAAATAATTAATTATTTATGAATTTTTTATTGTGATTTTTGAAAATATTCAAAAAAAATTGGCCAACCTAACTTGGTCAAAAAATATGAAACAATTTTTTTAAAAAACTTGTAACCAATGATTCATAACATGTGATGCATCTTTTAGATTTGAAAAAGAATAAATAGTTTGAAAGTTATTCTTGGTTGATCTAAAGTCCTATTTTAAAGGCCAATGTACCATGTAGGACCAAAAACATGGAAATCCTTATAGGTACCAATGTCGGTTGGCAATGAGAGTGGTTCCCACAATTCAATCTCTGATATTGGAGGGTTAGATCCCTGTTTATCCTAATGCTAAGAGTAAATATTTTGTGTTTGGGGGGTGAAAAGGGATAGATATTCTAAAAATAAACAAAGAAAAATAAAAGGATAACACCAAATAGATACAATCGTTTCCAGAAGAATAGAGATTAACAACTCATGATGCAATAATCAACAAAAGAACATACACATAACAACCAATGTTGAACAAAGACAAGTTGAGAATCATTTAGGACAATGCTTGTTTCTTTTTAAGTTCACTAATCATTACAATTTTACATACATACTCTTTCAGAAACATACATAGAGGCTCCCTTGTATATCAGAAAAGAGAGACTAGAATCAACCAATACATCAGGATGAAAAGCTCAACTATGCAAAGTGTCATCTAGTTTGAATGGGCATAGACCATTATTTATAAAGTAAGTTACCCATCCCAATGTGATTTTCTCACCTAAATTACATTTGAAATTTGAAATCCATAAAGGAAAAGACCTCTCTACGAATTCTAGTGCATGTAGGCCCCTTATAATATTAGGGGCTACAAAAAATTGTGTCGGTGGGAAGAGTGGGAGCCCTGAGTGAAGGGGAATTATGGTTGCAATAGTAGGAGGGTGGGGTGTGTGGGATTGGTATATCACTAGTGGAATTAGTTTAACGGAACCAAAACCTAGTGAGACAAAGCAGTTGGTGATATGCTAAGAGGAGTAAAACAAATACAATGCCCCACCCTAGGGAATTTGATTTGGTCAATAATTTGATTGCCTCCCTGAACCCTCTACCCTTTATATAGTAGGGGCTACATAAAGGGGGTATTCTTTCTTACGTGCTTCCTTTTTCCATGTTTCATTTTCTCATAATCCAAGAGACCTTGGGGCAAAGTAGGGAAAATATTGATTGATTAGATTCAAGGTAGGACCTGACCCTACTATCTATAGGGCTCCTTAGCTAGCTATAGATAGGGGGGCCTACTGTCTATGGGGATAGGGCCATTATAGAGTAGGGCATGTGTGGTTGAGCATACTCACCACTCCTCTCCCTCCTCTCTTGACATCGAAAGAAAGGTATGAGGCCCCATTTAGGGGGCTATAACTACACATGTAACTCAATCCGTAGGCTTCTTTTGTGACTACCTACAATGTCTATGGTGGTGTCTATGGTGCCACTAGTGCTATAACTTGCCTTGCTACTTGATCTACTCAATCCACAAAATCAATTATTAAATCCACTAAGGGACTACATCCATGCCTAGGACTAGATAAAGGTGAAATAGCTCTAGTTCAAATGCAATAGATGTTACAAGAATAGAAATTCAAGGTGCCTAGCCCTATCTTAAATAATGGGCTTGATGAAATAACAAGATTTCATTTCCTCCCAATGGGGGAATGAAGAAATGGATGGTGGAAATAAAGGAGCACATGCCTACTTGACCTATTTCTTGTGTATGACCTAGCCTTCAATGGATAAGGCCAACCAATATTAACTAATGGGATATTAATTAGATACGTATGCCTCCTAAGACACTAATGTAGAGAGGTGTGTGGGGTTGAACACAAGCTCAACCTTAGACAAAGGGATAGCTTGTAAGAACCCACACCAATTTTTTAATTTTTTACAATATATAAAATGCAAATGCAAGTCCGAGCACTTTTTGATCACCAAGTTCCCAGTGTGGGAAAGGTGAGATTATATGGTGTTTGGACAACACACAATCCATCTTAGAGATGAATGCATTATTGAAATGAAAAAAGCACAAGCTAACTAAAGCATACAGGTGGCAGAGTCAACCCAAATCAAAAACTCTTCAGAAGGCAAGCATGTGTAGAGAATGCAAAGCCACCAGAAGATTACAATAGAATCTAATCAAGCCAAAATGACCAATTATAATGTGGATCCAACAATGCCAAACTGGGCTATGAATGAATGCAATGAACTGGCAATAAACCATCCAATTTTATAATATGATATTTATGAAACACATTTCTCTAGAAGTAGTACCATCCAGAGTTACAAATAACTTGCATGAAGTACTATAGATAGTTATAATGAAATAAAACTAAATGCAATAAACTGGAAATACTATTCAAAATAGATACCCACACTGTTGCAACACAACAATTAGTCCCAAATTATCAAAAATATATAAAAATCATCTCACATTGACTGAGAAACTACAACCATGAAAAACTATGCACTAAAAATTGATGAAGAACACATGGTAGAAGGTTGGATTGTCAATTTAGAATATAGAATCAGATTGTATTGAGATACAAAACTACCCAGAACTAAAAACAACACTATTATTATGCCAAATACTAAAAAATCAAATGTTGTATGGTCTTCAAGTACACTAGTACAACCCCATAAAGACATATATGGACTACTAGGAGTCCCTTCAAATGGTTGCAGACAAATATCAGCATGGTACAATTCTTATTAAAGCATGAGTGATCTAGTTTTGTGATATCAAACTTTGCTACAACTCAATTATAGCCTATACCACATCACCTAGTAGAGGTATGGCCACTCCAAGATGCCAAAAATCTTGACAAAACCCAAAGAGAAAAGGAACACCAATTTTAGGAGGATGTATGACTATTTGCATGAAGGAGAATAGAGGTCAAAAGGGTAGCAACTCAAAGCCTAGCTTCTATGCCCCTACAACAACAGTATGGCCTCCTATTTAAGTTGGTACAACCCTCATATTACTGGTATAACCTGCACTTCAAAAAATCCATAAAGTTGCCACTAAAAATATATATCAACAAGATAAGCACTCAGAATCAAACTAAAAAATCAAAACACATCAAACATCTCCATAATATTTGAAACTGGAAACTTCAAATTCCCACAATCAACACCAAGGTGATTTCTGGGTGAAATCTCACAAACTAGCTCTAGGAGGGTTTTCATCCCTAGAACTAGATTCACTAGAGAATTTTCATCCTTAGGAAAATAGAGAGAACTCATGTTATGTACAGAACAAATGAAAATAAATTGATAGTAACCTTTTTTGCATGTAACTCCTTTTATAGGCACTTTTAGGGCAACTTTTAGGGAAAACAAATATTATATTTTATTTCACTTTTCCCCTCAATAAAAAAATAAAGTGACTTTTCTAAGTCTTTTAAATTTGATAATACTTTTAATCCTTATTTTCAACATCACTTTTAAAATAACCTTTTAAGTCACCACTTTGTACCCCATGCCTAGTGCTATCACTTTTGGCCCTCTTTTAAAAATGTTTTATGGCGTTGTCCACCCTTCTTTTAAAATAAATAAATAAATAAACATAAGTTACCTTTAAGAAAAGAATATAAATTTTCCTTAAGAAAAATTATGTTACTTATTTGATTATTTTTCCGTACATCTCAAAGTCTATGAAAAGTTGGCACTCTTCAAGGATGTTGGAATTCTCTAAGAATCTTGGAAATTTCCAAGAACATTGGAATGGACCCAAAAAGAAACATTACAAATCCTCCCTCCCAAAAATTGCTTGTCCTTAAGCAATGTAAACTCAAAAAATTAATTAACCTTGGGGGAAAATCAATGTGATTCCAAGATCCCAAATCAACCTAGGAGGTTTGTGTGTCCTTTTGTTTGAAGTAATAAGATAAAATTTACCTTCAAATAAAACCTCATTCAAATTTTTTTCTAACTGAATAGCAATCTTTTACGAAATTTTTGCAAACTCCCCAAAAATTTTCTTTTCTCTACCATGTTCCATTGTGCCGCTCTAATAAAAACTAAAACATTTGTGTAAATACTCTTTGTTTTCACTTTTGGAATGCCTGAATGATGGCCAAAATTGTGTAGAAATCTACTATCCTATGTTAGTTCCAAGGATAAAACACTAAAATCCTCATCATAACCATCTTTGATACTTTGAAATTGAGGAGTTGCTTTCTTACCAAAGGCTATGATGGGACATTTGGGACTGAAAGCTTCCATTATTTTTTTTGAAATTTGATGGGGTGGCACATTTGGAAGACCATTCAATATCACCTTCTTCCCTTCAAACTAAAACTTAAGTTCCAAAGTTTGATAATTTTAGGAGATTTCTCCAAGTGGGTATAACCATTGAACTCCAAAAACTATGTTAGTCTCACCTAAGCCAACAACAAAAAAATCATCACAAATTTATGCTCACCAATGAGTATTCTGAGTTGACTTATCTTATTTTTGCAAGGGATGATAAGCCCATCAGCTACTACAACATCAAATCCTTCAAATTCTTCATCATGAAGTCCCCTCTTAACTACTAAACCTTCATCAATATAATTGTGGGTAGCCCCACCATCAAGGAGTGATATGATTCTTCACCCACATAAGACCCCTTGAAATATGAAAGAATAACAACACCTTAGTGCTCTAGAGATAGAAGCAAGTGTACCTACCTTGCTATCATCATCTTCAAGATTGATCTTGTTCCTTTTCCAAACTTTTAGATTCTTTGGTTTCTTCCTCGTCATCAGAAACCACTTTAGTGTAATGTACCTTTCCCTTACCAATGCATATATGACCTAGTGCCCAAGGTTCTTGCAATGGAAACACAAATTCTTCTTTCTAAGTTCACTATTAGATTCTTCTTCATTACTTGTTTTAGGTGGTAGGCTCTTCTGAGGCTAAACATGAGACTCTTCTTTCTAAAATGTTTTCTTTGACTACTTCAATGGTGCTAACTAAAGTTAAAATTATTCTTGGATATTGAAGTCTCCAAGTTGAGAGCCCTATTGATGGCATCTTGCATTGATAATGGGTCAAAAGCCTTGAGAGATTTAGATAGGCCTTCAATGAACAACATAATCAACCTTCTTTCAATAATGTCAAGCACCATAACTAAAAGCTTCTAAAAATTAGAAACATAGTTCTCAACACTTCCATATTGCTTGAGTCAAGAGCCAATTCCTAGAAATGCACTTCAAGGTCCTTTCTGTCAAATCTTTCAATGAATCTTCTACTGAATTCATCATATGTGTTGATCAAAATATGTGCTTGAGTAATCAGCCCATGATACCACCACTCATGAATTGTTCATTCGAGATGAAGACTAGCAAACTTAATGGCTTCATCTTCTGTCATTGGTCTAAGTGACAAATAGGTATCTAATTTATGAATCCAAGTACAAGATGTGAACTTACTACTTCCATCAAATGGGGAAAGTGTCAACTTTACCAAGGCATTCTGATAGTCTCTTTGTTGTGTTTAAGGCCTATGCTCATGTCTAGGCGCACTCCTAGATTTATTTTGATTCAGGGACATCTCATTTTGAATCTCTAGAGGAAGAGCTCTATATTCAACATAGTAAGCAATAATCTCATCAACCATTGGGACTTCAACTTCTATCTCATGTACTTATTCCTCTCTAAAATGAAAGTAGGCTAAAATGGCTTAGAAAAAGACCCAATAACCATTCCGGTGGACTAATTTATGTTTTTTGTGTGCTAATTTGTTTCCCTTGAGGTACTATCTTCACTATTTTGAGGTCGAGGCATGTTTGTGCTTTGGTCCATCTTCATGAGTAGTTGTGCCAACATGTCCAACATAACATCAAACTTCTTATCAGTTCTATCATGTGGGCTAGCACCCACATTTGATTACTTTCCTCTATCTACCATATTCTCAAAGACAACTTTTGGAACAACTTTTGGAAAAAAATTTGATTCTTCCCTCTGAATTTATTTCTTCTTTTTCCTCTGATGATATCTGAACTCTATTACTATTGTGCATGAAAATTGTACTAAATCAAAGGGTTCGATCATTGAACAGGTTAGAAAGATCACTAGATCTGATACCACTGTAAGAGCACACACCAATTTTTTTAAAATTTTTTTGCAATATATAAAATGAAAATGCAATTCTAGGCACTTTCTAATCACCAAGTTCCTAGTGTAGGCAAGGTGAGAGCATACGGTGTTTGGACAACACAATCTATCTAGATGAATACACTATTGAAATGAAAAATGTAGCAAGCTGACTAAAGAATGCAAGCAGCAAAGCCAACCCAAATCAACACCTCTTCGACGAAAAAGCATGCGTAGATAATGTAGAGCCACTAGAAGATTACAATAAAATCCAATCAACCCAAAATGGTTGATTGCAATGCGGATTTGATCAATGCCAAAATAGGCTATGAATGAATATAATGAACTGGAGGTAAACCATCTAGTTTTACAATATGATATTTATGACATGCATTTCTCTGGCGGTACTACCATTCAAAGTTACAAATAACTTACATAAAGTACTACAAGTAGTTTTAATGAAATAAAACTACATACAACAAACTAGAAATATTATTCAAAATAAAACAAGTAGTTTTACTGGTGCTAAACCATCTAGTTTTACAATATGATATTTAAGAAATGCATTTCTATGGTGGTACTACCATTCAAAGTTACAAATAACTTACATGAAGTATTACAAGTAATTTTAATGAAATAAAACTACCTACAACAAACTAGAAATATTATTCAAAATAGACACCCATATTGTTGCAACATATTGATTAGTCCCAAATTATCAGAAATATATAAAAATCATCTCATATTGACTGAGCAACTGCAACCACAAAAAACTATGCACTAGACATTGATGAAGAAAACATGGTAGAAGGTTAGATTGTCACTATAGATTATAGAATCAGATTGTAATGAGATACCAAACTTCCTAGAATTGAAAACAACACTTCTATTCTACCATTTACTAACAAATCAAATGTTGTACAGTATTCAAGTACACTTGTACAACCCCATAAAGACATATATGGACCGTTAGGAGTCCCTTCAAATATCTGCAAACAAATATTAGAATGGTACAATCCTTATTAAAGCATGATTGATTTGATTTTGTGATATCAAACTTTGTTGCAACTCAATTATAGCTTGTACAACCTCAACCAGTAGAGGTATGGCCACTCCAAGATGCCAAAAATCTTGAAAAACCCCAAACAAAAAAGGAACACTAGTTTTAGAAGGATGTATGACTATTTGCATGAAGGAGAATAGAGGTCAAAAGGGTAGCGACACAAAACCTAGCTTTATATGCCCCTATAGCAGTAGTATAACCTCCTATTTGAGATGGTATGACCCTCCTATTGCTGGTATAACCTGCACTTCAAAAACTCCAAAAATCTACCACTAAAATTATATATCAACAAGATATGCACTCAAAATCAAACTAAAAAATCAAAATACATCAAAGATCTCCATAATATTTGAAATTGGAAAACTAGAACTTGAAATTCCCACAATCAACACCAAGGTGATTTATGGGTGAAATCACACAAACTAGGTAGGAGGGTTTTCATCCTTGAAACTAGATTCACCATAGGGTTTTCTTCCTTAGGAAAATAGAGGAAGAACTCATGTTCTACACAAAGCAAATGAAAACAAATTGATAATAACCTTATTTTACACAACTCCTTTTATAGGCACTTTTAAGGAAACTTTTAGGGCAACCAAATATTATCTCTTTTATTTCACTTTTCCCCTCAATAATAAAATAAAATGACTTTTCCAAGTCTTTTAAATTTGATAACACTTTTAACCCTTATTTTCAACATCAATTTTAAAATAACCTTTTAAGTCACCACTTTGTACCCCATGCCTAGTGTTATCACTTTTGGCCCTCTTTAAAAACACTTTATGACATTGGCCATCCTTCTTAAAAAATAAATAAGTTTCCTTTAAGAAAATAATAAAAAGTACCTTAAGACAATTTACATTACTTATTTAATTATTTTTTCACACATCCCAAAGTTTATGGAAAGTTGGCACTCTCCAAGGGTGTTGGAATTCTCCAATAATCTTGGAAATTTACAAGAATGTTGGAATCGACCCAAAAAGGAACATTACATAGATTCATTCCATAATGGATCTGTTGGCAAGAGACACTGTGTGGCTTCATGATTGTTGTCATTGATGGAAACAAAGTCTATCCCACACATCCGCAGAGCTTAGTATGCCTATACCAAAAGTCAGATTGAAGAAGTTCTGGTCTGGTGAACAAGAACAAAGCATGCAGCAAGGTCGAACAATCAGGTCTAGATCTCTCAGAGGATGTAACTCAGCAAAGTGCAAACTTGGGCAAGTTAAGAGGAGTATCATGACTACTATATTCCAGAGATTACGCCTCTGGTGATGAATGAGTGAAAAGATATGAGCATCTAAGTGTTGGGTTCCTGACAGGTAGAGTAGACTGAGGAAGAACTGACTGGCAGAGCATCAAACTTTAATCTGGATGAGACATTGATGATGATCAAGCTATTTGAGGGATCATACATGGTTGGCCGACATGATTGATGACTTCTATGTCTATGTTTTTGATATGCATCACATATTAAGCATGGATTCAGCAGACAGATCAGTGTTTTGTAAATATCTTAAGTATTCTAGTAGCTGACTTGAAAGATATTGAAATCCTTGATGCGGATATATATACCATATTGATTTCGGTATGAAGGGGAGTGTGTGTGGAGATAGTGTGTGAGGAATGGTAGAGAGTAGTGTGGAAGTAGCAATACAAGTTCAGTATGTGACAGAACAACAACACTAAAACAGAGGAAGAATGAAGTGCATTAGATCAATATATTGAGCCTAACTGGAACTAAACCTCAGCATATGTGGATGCCTCTCTTTAGTTCAAACATCTGGTTACCTTCTATAAACTTTGTAGACAGTGAGTCTCTTGTAGGCAGTGTGCCTCTTGTGAGCAGTGTGCTCGGGCAGTGAGCCCTAATTGGCAAGTGTCATTTTGTACTTCTTATTCTTTTAACAGAGAATACAATCTTGGGTTAGTCACCCCGTGGTTTTTCCCTTAACAGGATTTTCTACGTAAAAATTCTTGTGTTATATGTGTTGATTTTATTTCTACTCTCATGATTATGTATGCTTATATGTTTTGATTTTGCACTATTGTTAAAGAAGAAAAGAAAGTTAAGATATTTAAGATAACTGAATCACCCCCCCTCTCAGTTATGTGTCTTGTTTCCAACAATTGGTATCAGAGCTAAGTTCCTCTAAACAGAGCCTAATAGCTTGAGGAAGATCTGGGCATCTCAATGGATATGTATGGTATGAAGGAACAACTTCAGTCTGCCCTAGATGATCTTGAGCAATCTCACTCTGAGGTCAATAACTTGAGAGAAAGACTCAAACAAGCTGATGATTTCATAAATGAGCTAAAAGAAAAATTGAGTATCTCTATGAAAAAGAGAAAGGAACTTCTTCAACAATTAGCAAGTCAAAGTGAAGCCAATGATACTAATGAAGATCTGAATGAGAAAAATAAGCTATGTGAAAAGCTATCAAAAGAGGTCATTATGTTAAGGCATGAAATGGAATCAAGAGTTATGAGATTCACCCAAGAAATTGAAGAGAAAAGAAAAATTGAAGATAATCTAAAACAATCTCTCAAGGAGAAGTCAGAGGACTGCCACAAAATGGATAGAATAATTAGGCATCTGGAATCTAATCTTGAAGAAGCTAGAGATAATGAAGAACAACTTGAGAATCAGATAGACACTCTTAAACAAGATCTTCAAATAACAAATGAATACAAAGAGAAATTCAAGATAAGCTCAGCTCAACTTGAAGTTCTTCTTGAAAGCTAAAAGAGGGTAGATGACAAGTGTGGTTTGGGTTATGAGAAAGGTGAAAGATCTAGGTCTGGTCAGAAGAACTCTGGTTCAAGAAATCAAAGAAACAAGCCTAAAAGACCTCCGGTAAGGTAACCAAATGCTCAAAGATATCCAACCTTCAATGGATACTTCTACAATTGCAACAACTTTGGTCATAAAGCAAATCAGTGTAGAAGAAGAATGAATCAGACTAATTCATCCTTCTCTAGACAGTGTTTCAACTACAAAAGGTATGGTCATAAATCTCATGAATGCAAAAATATGCAAGTTAACAATTCATTCAATGGTAGATGCTTTGCATGCAATAGAATGGGACATATGGCTAATCAATGTAGATCAAGAGGATATCAGTCAAAAATGTAAAGAAATGTTTTTTGTTACAATTGCAATAGATCCGGTCATCATGCCAAATTCTGCAGAAGTAAAAATCAGGATAAAAGGGGTCTGGTGCATCATAATCAAAATCAAGACAAGGAAAAAAGGAAAAGTAAATGCGGATGAAGTTCAAAGGGAGATGAACAAGATTTGGGTGAAGAGAAGTACAAAAAATGATGGGGATGGATCCGCACCAAAATTTGGTGCTGATATTCCTTCTGAAAACTAAATAGATGAGCTCTGGCTCAGGGGGAGTCACAAAGGAAAAATAAATTCCCCCAACCAGTCAATAGGTGCCTAAATTTGGCACATGGAATGTTGTGGATTAAAGGGTTCTCAGAGAAATATCTAAATAACCCTTGATAAAAATATGAAGATCCGCAAGGAGTTTTGAAGAGTTTAATCATCCAAGATTGATCCAGTTTGACAGCCATTCGGTAAAAGTAGGATTTTCATAGTTAGATCCGGTATGATTCAAAATGGAAATATCTTGATCTGTGGATAAATGGCATGATTGGAGGAAAGAAGATACATTGTCAATTATCACTAAAAATAATTCTAAGTGCATCTTAGTGATTCGAAAAGATCTCTCTCAGAAAAAGATCAGAACAAGGCAACCGAAATGACTTAAGTTGTGCATTTATTGCAATAGGAAATTAGGGTTTGTGCAGAGATAAAAGGGTTATTTTATTCATTTCAAGAATAAGAAAGGAAGATCTTTGTAACAAGATTGTTTCAACCCTCTCAAAGATCAACCGCAGAATTTGATTCAACCAGCAATCTTTTTCGGCTCATATGTGAACCCTAGAAGCGTAAAAAGGTATTTCCATTCTTGAATATCTCTCTCTGAATCTTTTGCAAGATGGCTACCCCAAATGTTAAGATCACTGATAGGCCATGTCCAAAGTTCAAGAAACACCCCTACAAATCCCTAGAAGTTGATCCCTTAGGTGCCTTCTAATGCAGAGTTACACAGTGGAAGTGGGAAAAGAGTAACAAACTTGATCGGTGAGGTATGGCCTATGTCTTGGCAATTCACACTTATCCACCAAACATACCTCCTGTCGGCCACTTTGAAATTTCTCCTACCGATTCTCAACTCTTCCCAACAGTCAACTCCCCTTGTCTTCAGAGAGACTTTCTCTATCAGCAGATTCTTCCAAACTCCTACCGATACGTCGTCGCAGGTTATGTTCCACTTGACTTAACCGTAATGGTTAGTCTTACCTCTGTCAGCCAGACAACAGCTATCGGCCGCTTCAGGATTCAATATGCTGATATGTCGATGCTTGATTCAAAGTAATTTATATACATTGTTCAACTCATTACCACCGGTGGGCTACAGTACATTTGCACCGATTCACCATCATATACCGGTCACTAGTTGTATGTTTCACCACATACAATCATAATATACATTTCTGACATGCATTTGGTGGGACCCTCGATCTTCACTCACCAATTGTAGGTTTCACCACATACAAACTCAATATTTATTGCCGATATGCATTTGGTGGGACCCTCGATCTTCCGTCTAACTTTAGTCGTCAGCGGGCTACTTGTATGTCCTTTCGACACACCGATGCAACCAAATCACATATGCAAGACTTGACTTGCTATTCTAGTGATCAAAGTAACTTTACCCTGCTATAACTGGTCACCTTCTATATCCACCATAATGTGCATTCCAACATACATTCTACTTTACCACTATAACCAGTCACTACTTTGTATCTAAAAAAATGTATCTTTTCAATGTACATTTGCAACATACAACCTCGACATACAATTGTAGGATACACACAAAATGATACTCACATACATTTGTGATATACACATGAAATGTTCTCAACATACATTAGCGATATATACACGAATTGCATATTCGGTGAAACAATAGGAAATTTATACCGATGGTACTTCAGTTACTTTGTGATTACATAGACATAAACCAGATACACAGAAATAAAATCCAACAGAACAATAGAGTTCATAACTTTCGACATATACTTGACCATCATCAATTTGGCCACTCCACAAACTATTCTCATATAACAAAACTTCCTCAACAACTAGTCACATAGAGATTCCTAGTCAGACTCAAGCCTGAACTCCATGGATCTCAGGGTGTTGGCAGAAAACGACAGAAAATAGAAAAAATACACTGTATTCCTCCATCACACTGAGAATGAGAATGCTTTCAGTGGACAGAGGAATAACATTACATTTGTTCACCAAACCCTAGTTCTAGGTTTTCTAACTAGTCTCTAAAATGGGAACTACTTCTCAAAAACTACAATACTCTAAGACACCAGATCAATTCCAAATGAAAACTACTCTACTGCATGAACACTTCCAATCAGTATGGAATGACAATCATAGAGAACTGTTCAGAAATAACAAAGTTTCAACACCAAAAAATCTAGTTCTTCCTTCATTAATTCTTCTCCTTCATCTCTATCTCGTACATCATACTACTCGCCTATAAAAGACTTGAGACAGCAGTTTACATCCTCCAACCGTGGAAAACTGATTTGGAAATCAGTTAGCCGTTGGCTTTGTCCTATCACAAGAAAAACCACATGTTTTCCTTGTGTAATTACATCAATTTGACCAAAACATTGTCTACATAGGTCTAGTGACCAAATTGACCCAAAAACCCTTATTACAGCATGAAATGGCTTAAAAGCCTTTTTGAAAAACAAACAAAAACATGACTCCTGCACCACAGAGAAGGTGCTCCTGCACCATACTCCCCCAGTAGGAAAAAAAATCAAGTCCCTTGAGTTGCTAACTATTGGAGTGTCTTCCCATGCTTCAGAATGTCTGCCTCACTCATCCATGTAGCCTCTGAATCAGGAAGATCCCGCCACTTGACCAAGTAGTCCTTGTACACACCCTTCCTTGTCTTTTTGACAACTTTGGAATCTAAAATGCATTCCAACTGTAAAGGCTTACTTGGCGGTAGATCTATGATCCAGTCTTCATCCTTAATCACAGCATCTGATCCATCTTCAGCATTCAATGGAGGTCTATATGGAAATAGGTCTGAAACATTGAATATGGGAGAAATACCAAGACTGGATGGCAATTCTATCTTATAAGCATTTGGACCAAACTTATTCACTACCTTGCACGGTCCTATTTTCTTCATCAGAAGCTTGGTTGGCTGTCCCTTAGGCAACCTTTCCTTCCTGAGATAAGCCATCACCAAATCTCCCACCTTGAACTGTACATCTCTTCATTTGAGATCTGCTCTATCCTTTTATTTGGAGACTATTTTCTCGAACTAAACTTTGACCTGATCATGAACTGCTTTCATGGTAGCAGCAAAATCTTCTCTTGGAGCACTTCTCTTATCCCAACCTTGTAGGTCTTTGAGTTCAAGTGGTCCTCTTGGAGGGAAACCATAAATGATTTCAAATGGACTTTTCCCAGTACTTCTATTCCTCGAATCATTGTAAGCATACTTAGCTTGACTGATCACCAAGTCCCATGCCAACCCATGTTGTTTGGTAAGGCATCTGAGCAGGTTTCCTAAGGACCTATTAACAACCTCAGTCTGACCATCAATTTGGGGATGGTAGGCTGATGAGAAAGACAACTGTGTGCCCAATTTTCTCCATAAGGTCCTCCAACAATGACCAACAAACTTAGAGTCTCTATCAGTGACAATTGAAAGGGGCAAACCATGGATTCTAACCACTTCTCTGAAAAAAAGACCAGCAATATGAGATGCATCATTTGTACATTTGCATGACACAAAATGAGACATCTTACTGAATCTGTCCACAATGACAAAAACACTATCCACACCCATTGTTGTTTTAGGAAGACCAAGTACAAAATTCATACTAATGCTTTCCCAAGGCCTGTTGGGAATAGGAAGTGGTTGGTACAAACCAGCATTAGAAGACATACCTTTGGCCTTTTGACATATGGTACAACTTGTAACATATCTCCTTACATTTGATTATACTTTTGGCCAATAATAGAATCTAGTGACTTGTTCCAAAGTCTTGTTCAACCCAAAATGTCCTCCTAAAGTCCTATTGTGCTTCTCTTTAATGATGTTATCCCTCATTGAACATCTAGGAACACATAGCAAATTGCCTTTGAATAGGAGACCTTCCTGCAACACATAATCTAAATATTCACCATGAAAAGTGTTAGCCAAATTATCACAAACTTCATAAGTAGCCTTGAAATCTACATCCTCCTTGTATAACTCCTTCAAACAATCTATCCCTATGCTTTCCATCTGCACTTCCTATATGACCAGCATCCTTCTACTTAAAGCATCAACCACTTTGTTGGCAACACCCTTTTTATGCTTAATAGTGAAGGTATAGGCCTGCAATTGTTCCATCCACTTGACATCCTATGATTCAACTTTTCCTGACTATTTAGGAAACTAAGAGCATGGTTATCAATAAAAACAATGAATTCTTTGGGCAGCAAATAGTGTCTCCACTTTTTGAGAGCTTGCACCATTGCATATAGCTCTAGATCATAGGTAGAATACCTTTGTTTAGCCTCATTCAGCTTCTCTAAAAAAAATGCCACTAGATGTCCATCTTGACTGAGAACAACACTGATTGCTTGCTAACTTGCATCACATTCCACAACAAAAACTTTGTCAAATCAGGGAGCACCAATGTAGGTAATTCAGCCACTTTCTTCTTCAACAATTCAAAGCTATCATCAACTTGCTTTGTCCATTGAAACTTACACTTCACTCCACCCTTGATGGTATTGAGAATAGGAGCACTTATGTGAATGAATCCTCTAATGAACTTCCTATAAAAAGTTTCCAAGCCATGGAAACTTCTAACATCTCCCACTGTCTTAGGAGTAGGCCAATTGAGAATAGCCTCAACCTTTGTGGGGTCCATCTTCAAACAACCATTAGAAATCACAAAACCAAGATACACAAGCTCAGTTTCCATGAAATCACACTTATCCAAGTTGATCATCAACTTACTCTCATGCAACTTCTTCATCACCTGTCCAAGATTCTTCACATGTTCTTCTTTTGTCCTGCTGAAAATAAGTATGTCATCAAGATAAACAATTACAAATTTGCCAATGAATTCAACAAGTACCTCATTCATCAAATGCATGAATGTGCTTGGTGCATTGCTAAGGCCGAATGGCATGACAAGCCACTCATAGAGACCTTCATTTGTCTTAAAGGAAGTCTTCCATTCATCTCCCTGCCTAATTCTGATCTGGTGATAACCAGATTTCAAATCAATCTTGGAATAATAACATGACCCTCCAAGATAGTCCAAAAGATCCTCAATCCTTGGCATAGGGAATCTATAGCTTATTGTAATCTTATTTATGGCCCTTGAATCCGTACATAGTCTCCACTTTCCATCTTTCTTTGGAGCAAGTACACTAGGGACTGCACATGGACTAAGACTCTTTCTAATCAATCCTTTCTCTAAGAGTTCTTGAATTTGTCTACTCACATCTTCATTCTGCTGTGGTGTCAATTTGTAGGCAGCCTTATTGGGCAATGTGGCACCTAGGATCAAGTCAATTTGATGAATTATATCTCTCATGGGTGGTAAGGAGTTAGGAGTTTCCTCTAACACAAGATCCTGATACTTATCCAACAATTTCTATACTTCTAGTGGAATCTCCTTCTGCTTTTTGTCTTGCTGCCCTGATTCATCTTTAGGCTTCATTATTAAGGCATACCCTTGGGTATCCTTCTCCTTCATGAGGTTTAAGAACTCTTTACCACTAACCATCATGACATTGTTGTCATTACTCTTCTCCCCAATCTGCTCTGGCATAGGATCCATTCTAAACTTCCTTCCATTCTTGGTGATGAGGTATGTGTCCTTCTCACCATCATGTTGTGCCTTCACATCATACTACCATGAACGTCCAAGGAGAAGGTGAAAAGAATCCATAGGAATAATCTCACATAGTACCTTGTCCTTATAATCACCTATCTCAAACTCAACCCAGGTTTGTTCTTCTATCATGTAGTTTTGATTCTTATTCAACCAAGAAATCTTATGAGGACTAATGTGGGGCAGCCTTTTCAACTTAGATTTTTCTACCATTTCAGTAGATACTACATTCTCAATAGAACCTAAATCAATAATGATTTTACAAAGATTACCATATGCTATACCTTGGGTTCTGAAGAGAGTCTTCCTTTGTGGGGGCTCTTGCTTCAATGGCATCTTCATCAAGGTTCACTTGATCATCATGCTCTCTCCTTCAAGGACTGGTGCAACACTACTAATAGGTGAATTCACACTTTGGCAATCATCATCCTTCAACAACTGATTCCTTCTCCCACCATCATGGGAACTAGATGCCTTCTCAGGGCATTTGCTCACAGTATGGCCTACTTGATTGCAACCATAGCATCTACCTGTGAAAACTCCAGGTCCTTTGCCTACACCACCACCTCTACCTCTACCATTAGGTCTTCTCCAACCTTTGAAACCACCACCTCTATGATCTCCATCAGAACAAGATTCTTGTTGACTTGAATTTTCATTTCTACTTGACTGTCCTCTACCAAAACTGCCTCTTCCCTTATTATTTCTGCCACCTCTTCTTCTAGTGTTTTGATCACCCTTTCTTTTCAACTTTTCTTCAGCCCTAGAGGCTAATAGAAAACACTCATCCACTATTTTGGGAACCACCATACTGAATTCATCTTGTATGTTATACCTCAAACCATCGAGATATCTGGCCACCATCGCTTTCTCCTCCTCCTTATGATTGGCTCTCATGCTCAATCTATGAAATTCTTTAGTATATGTAGCCACATCCATATCCTTTTGTCTGAAATGATTAAACTTCCTAATGGTCTGCATCTCATAATCACATGGCATGAACTTGTCTCTTAGCATGGCCACCATTCTACTCCATTTGGTGATAGGGTTCTTTCCGACCTTCTCCCTTTCACATTGTGTATAGTTCCACCAAACTAGGGCAGAACCTCTTAATCTGGTCTTAGAAAAATTGACCTTCTTGCTATCACTATACTCCTTGAAGTCAAAATAATTGCACATGGCTTCAATCTAATCCATGAGGGCATCTCCATCTAGTTTCCCATTGAATGTAGGAACATCCATCTTTGGATCGCCACTATCTCATGAGTATTTTTGAGTGCATTTAGGAATGCCTTTTGGCCTACAGACATACCTTCTCCTTGAGGGTTCTCCTATGCCTCTTCTTCTTCTTCTTCTGACTTAGAAGTACTTCCATCCTCTTTATTCTTACCCTTGGACCTCTCTTCTTTCAACCTTTCTTTGAGCATTTTCTCTAGCATCTTCTGGATGGCTGCTTTGCTCATAGACTTGGGAGGCATTGTGCTAGCCTTAGTTTCTATTTCTTCCTCCTTGTCTGACATACACGGCTCCGATTCAAATATTGGCTCTGATACCAATATGATGTAGAGTACACAGAGGAAATGGGACAAGAGCAACAAACTTGATCAGTGAGGTATGGCCTATGTCTTGGTGATTCACACTTATCCACCAAACATACCTCCTATCAGCCACTTTGAAATTTCCCCTACCGATCCTCAACTCTTCCCAACAGTCAACTCCCCTTGTCTTCGGAGAGACTTTCTCTATTGGTAGATTCTTCCAAACTCCTACTGATACACCGTCGTAGGTTATGTTCCACTTGACTTAACCATAATGGTTAGTCTTACCTCTGTCGGACAGATAACTTTCGGCCGCTTCAGGATTCAATATGCCGATATACTAATGCTTGATTCAAAGCAATTTATATACATTGTTCGACTCATTACCACCGGTGGGCTATAGTACATTTGCACCAATTCACTGTCATATACCAGTCACCAGTTGTATGTTTCACCACATACAATCACAATATACATTTTTGACATGCATTTGGTGGGAACCTCGATCTTCGCTCACCAATTGTATGTTTCACCACATACAAACTCAATACGCATTGCTGATATGCATTTGGTGGGACCCTCGATCTTCCATCTGACTTCAGTTGTCGGTGGGCTACTTGTATGTCCTTTCGACACACTGATGCAACCAAATCACATATGCAAGACTTGACTTGCTATTCCGGTGATCAAAGTAACTTTACCCTATTACAGCCGGTCACCTTGTGTATCCACCGTAATGTGCATTCCAACATACATTCTACTTTACCACTATAACCAGTCACTCCTTTGTATCTAAATAAATGTATCTTTTTAATGTACATTTGCAACATACAACCTCGACATACAATTGCAGGATACACACAAAATGATACATACATTTGTGATATACACATGAAATGTTCTCAACATACATTAGCAATATACACACGAATTGCATATTCAGTGAAACAATAGGAATTCATGTCGATGGTACTTCAGTTACTCTATGATTACATAGACATAAACCAGATACACAGAAATAAAATCCAACAGAACAATAGAGTTCATAACTTTTGACAGATACTTGACCATCATCAATTGGGCCACTCCACAAACTATTCTCATATAACAAAACTTCCTCGATGACTAGTCACATAGAGATGCCTAGTCAGACTCAAGCCCGAACTCCATGGATCCTAAGGTGTTGGCAAAAAATGATAGAAAACAAAAAAAAATACACTGTATTCCTCCATCACACTGAGAATTAGAATGCTTTCAGTGGACAGAGGAATAACATTCCATTTGTTTACCAAACCCTAGTTCTAAGTTTTCTAACCAGTCTCTAAAATGGGAACTACTTCTCAAAAACTACAATACTCTAAGACACCAGATCAATTCCAAATGAAAACTACTCTACTGCATGAACACTTCCAGTCAGTACGAAATGACAATCATAGAGAACTGTTCAAAAATAACAAAGTTTCAACACCAAAAAATCTAGTTCTTCCTTCATTCATTCTTCTCCTTCATCTCTATCTCGTACATCATACTACTCACCTATAAAAGGCTTGAGACAGTAGTTTACATCCTCCAACCATGCAAAACTAATTTGGAAATCAGTTAGCCGTTGGCTTTCTCCTATCACAAGCAAAACCACATGTTTTCCTTGTGTAATTACATCAATTTGACCAAAACATGGTCTACATAGGTCTAGTGACCAAATTGACCCAAAAACCCTTATTACAACATGAAATGGCTTAAAAGCCTTATTGAAAAATAAACAAAAACATGACTCCTGCACCACAGAGAAGGTGCTCCTACACCAACTTCTCTAGCATTCTGCATGGGGTTCTACACGTAGAAGATGTTAGGGTGTACATACACTCCAATATTGAGGAATTTGGGGAATCCAAGATGATAGATATCTATCATAAACAATTAATAGATGAAACGTTTGAACTCAAACCTCACTACAAGGCCTTCTGGGATAAGCATTTTGGACATTGCATCCACTTTCCTTGTTTTGTAGAAGATGAATTGGTCCGGTATGTTCTTAGCAGAATACATGAGAACTTCATGTGGTTGATGAAGCCCTTCAAGATAACAAAAGATTCCATTAGGGAAGTAACCGGATTGCACTCATCCGGTGGGTTGCCTGCTCTCAAATTTGTCAAGAATCAGATAGTAAGTGAGGCTACTGAATCAAAGTTTGACAAAAGAGTAATGACAATAGAAGATATCATAGATCCAGATATCAAATTTGCCTCTATGATAATTAGCTATAAAATATATCATTCCAGCAGGGAGAACTCTGTGTCCGGAACTACAATAAATACTGCATATCAGATGCTAAGGGAAAATGCATATTATGATATATGTGACCATCTCCTGAACCAACTATTGGAAAACTTGCAGAAAATCAAGAAGGACAAGAAAAACTCATTCAAGTATGGTGGCTTAATAATGTGTTTGTTCTTTTACTATATGAATGAGCTAACTGGATCAAGTGGTTGGGTATGGCAAAATGACAGACCGGTTGCCATACAAATCAGAGACTACATGTATGGGCTTGGTGATGCCAAGGCTCAAAGAACAACACTCTAGGGATATTTTAAGAACTTTCAAGGCATGATGCAGGCCAGAGAGAGAATTCCTCAAACAAATATAAAGATATAGTACGCTTCATGGTAGATAATAATCAATGCCTAATGGAGGCAGTTGAGCCCAGAACAGTCTGGATTATGCCAATGGGCTATGAGGTAGATGAGAAAATCCTAGAGCTGCATGTCCAACACTTGCTGAGTCAGCCTAAGGATCTTGAGGCGGAAAGGTTTGGAACCTATCAAGAATTAAGTGTAAAGATACATGTTGAAATGAGACAACAAGAGATGAAAAGAAAAGTGAGAAGGGAAGTAGAGGAAATTGTCAAGAAATATGGCATATCAAAGGAGGCAGTTGATGCAAACAAAGAGAAAATAGAAAGAGCTAAGAAAGAGAAACAAGAAGGAGAAAAAGAAAGTGTTTTGGTACAAGCCTCCTCCCGGACTGGATCCTCCAAGAGCTCTGCACCTGCTACCTCTAAGAGCTCAAGAGCCTCAAAACCAGAAGCCAAGACATCCAAAAAGGGAGAGAAGAGAACGAAAACAAAGGCCACAAGGTCATACTTAAGCCAAAAGGATGATGAAGAAACAAAATCTGATGAGGAAGTTAAGAAAATGAAGAAGAAGAAGAAAACATCTAGAGAGTCCTCTACCAGTAAAAATAAAGAAGAAGAGTCAAAAGAATTTGTTGAAAGGCCTACTCTCTCTATTGATGATATCATTGTTATCCCATTTTCCTCTGCCTAGAGTCAAATGGTTAACCTGGTATTTCCTTGAAAATCCCTTTGAGAAAGTCCCTATAAAGCTTAAAGTGCCAAATTTCCTAAGAAACCTTGCCTAAAAAAACCTTACCATTGGAAAGAGCTTGAAAAAATAGGTAGGTTTACTTTTTACATCACCCTAAAATTCGGCCAAATAAAGAAGTTATTGATGGTCAAAGTTTAGTCAAACATACAGTTCAAATATGCATTTGGCGGGCCTGTAAATCCCTATCGGCCTTAGAAAATATTGAGAAAAGTGATTTTATACATTTTTTGAATGTATATCAAGCCAAGGAAATACATATACAAGGGGGGAATCTTTCGCAGATTCCCAAAGTATTCCCGGTTTGTATATCGGGTTGCATGAAAATATACAAAGTGGAATGTATTTTTGGCTTGTATATTCGCATGTACAAGTCAAAGATACAAATAAAGATGCAATGAAATGTACAAGGCCGACGGACATACATGTGCTACAGTGGATGTGCATCGGCTTGAAGATACAAAGGAGAATGTATATTTTGCATTGTATGTCTTCCACATACAATCGAATATACAAGGCAAATATACACTAGCACTATGCAGGCTGGATTTCAAATAAACATCGTTTCTGGCTCTTTCAGGCTTCGGGTCTGACTTGTATGTATATGGCCTTTGTATGTGTGCATATACAAGCAGATATACAATGGCGACATGCAAACCAGATTTCAAGGTTTTTTCAGGCTATTTCATAAAGTTTGAAGTCCGCAGCTTGCATATACAATTGTGTTTGTATATTGCGACATACAAAGGGCAAAATGCATGTTTGCATGTGCTAGCTATTTGTATATTTGCTTGTATCTTTGCATATACAAGCCAATATGCAAGGGAGATTTCAGCCAGACATGATGCATCAGTAGCTTGTTTTTGGGTCTTTCCGAAGGCCGATGGAGGGTGCAGTTCTTCAACGATGGGACCCGGTTTCAGTTCAATGGCAAATCAGGAAGTGCCACATGGTAGTGGTGGATGCATATGCAAAGGCTCTTACATATACAAGTCATTTTCAAATGCATTTTTAAGAGCGACTACAAGGGCCTTTTGGCGCCAGAGGAGCAGAGATACATACAAAGTTTCCAAAGCATGCAAAGTTAGGATCTGAGGTATTTTCAAAGGGCGATATATACACAAGTGCAGAAGTGATATATACAGGCAATTGACCAGATCTTTGACCACCAATATCTTCCCCATTTCAGCAAATTTTGACATGCTGTAAGAGGCAAAAATGCTTGTTTTTGCCTCCTCTTTCATTTGAGCAAATTTTTCGGGGGGATTTTCCAGTTTTCATTTTCCCTATCTGGCTTTGCATATTTTGCTCGAATGCACGTTTCAGCGGCCGCCTTGAAGTTTTGAGGGGTTTTTTCTCCTCACAGTGGCTTCGGTTGGTGGATTTCTGCAGGTGCATTCATGGCATATGGGCTCTTTGTCTCGCAGGACCAATTTCTATGCATTGGACGGTGACTTTGGGGGTTGCTTCTCCATCCCCTATCCTATCTCGTGTCCTGGCTACCATTTTCTATGTTTTCTCCTGGCGACAGCATGGCCCCTATCCCTTCGCCATGCCTCTGCCTATACTCTCCTGCTACTGGCATTTATGGCCTCAGTTCTGTGAATGAGCGACTCCTTGTTTTTTGGCAAGAATTTGACCTATATAAGTAGTGTAAAATCTCTTTTAAAGGGGGGATGGTATTTTTGGGGCTGTTATGCTGTCGATTTCCTTTACTAGTCAGTCCATTTTAGTGTAACTGCAAGGATAAGGGAATGTGACTCATTGTGCCTGAATCTAGCCTCTATTGTCTTCCTTTACCCACCAATGAGTGCAATTAGCTAAATGGGTGTAATTCTACTATGAAATGTTCTGCATTGTAACAGTTTTCTGGGCCTTCATGATTAATAGATGCTAATTTTTACCTCTTTTATCTCTGAATTTCTATGTTTCATTTGAAGTTTTAGTCTGCTCTGTGGGTAAAGCGGCCCCTCTGCAGGTTTAACCTTCATACCGAAGCCTCAAACCAACCTTAAACCTATGTGAATCCCCCCTCAGCAATGAAAGAATCATTGTTGTGTCCATACCTTATCCACCGTCTCTCACTAAATCTGGTGTATCGCCTCTTTTCCCTTTAGCTCTCCTTCTAACCCTTTCCCCTGCAAGCTTTTAGCACTAGATTTAGTATCATCCCTCTAAGTAATAGGCTTGGAGCAAGGAACCAGCCTTCTCTAAAGGTCTGATCTCATAACGCAAGGTCCCACACTTCGAGATCATTCCAATGTTACTCCAAGTTGCATGAGGTGTCACTGTTGCATGCGAAGGGTGCAAATCTGGGTGATAACAATCATCAAGGCAGTCACGGTGGATGGGAACCTGCAACTAGTCACTGAATTTTATGATGAATATAGTGATACTGACAAGAAAATCTTGGAAGATACTATAGTTAGATACCTAAACATTTATAATAAAGAATTCATTGAAATCATCTCTCTAATTACCAAAAGTCTAGAGAAGGTACTTGAATTGAGAAAGGAGAATGCTAAGGCAAAGGACCTAGAGATCTGGGAACAAATCGCAACTCAACTCTATCCTTCCATTACTCCAAAACAAATGACCATGATCTTCAAGGACTGCAAGGATGAGTTCTGGAGCAAAGCAAGAATGAACAAACTTATGCTTGGAGAGACTAATCAGATGGCAAAAGAAATAGAAGACATCCTCTAGAATGCCTTCAATAAATTTGATCTTCCTGTTATAGAGGAAATAGATGAAGAACCTTCTACCATGGATGTCGAAGGATTAAGTGCATCAAAAGAAGAATCTTCTGAGAAAAATGTAGAAGAGTTAAAAAGAGATAGACGAGGAGAAGTCTAAGGACTTGGATTCCTCTGTTCTGGAAGAGGAAGTCCATGAAGAAATCAACATCTCTCTTCCAGATCCTACTGCAGACATTCCAGACTCAGGAGCTGAAGGAGAAGGAAGAAAAGAAGAAAAAGTGAGTCAAGAAGAAGAGGTAAAGGGAAGAGAAGAAGAGAAAACAGAGAAGATCTTTGATGACAACTCAGAGATTCCAAAAGAAAAGACTCAGTCTCCAGCAAGAGACACTGCAGAGGTAGTGAAGAAATTCTTGAACAAAGAGATGATGGAGTTAGATGAACTGGAACTCTTTCAAGGACCACTCAATTTTGATTCCCTCTCTCCAGTCCAGACAATGAAGATAGCATCCTTTGCCCAAGCTAAAGCAAAAGAAAAGCTTCTGAAGTCTCACATGGAAGATTGTGAGCTGATAGAGATTGCATCTGGAATGCTGGAGAAGATCATGCCATCCTTCTAAAAGGATCCTTCGGCCTCTCCATCTGGTAACCTTAAATCTCTGATAAACTCTGGCAACACTCATTTTGATTCCTTAGAGAAATCGGCAGAAGAAAAGGTCCAGAAAGAATTGTTGGGAAAGAGATTCTCTGAAGTATAGGGACTCATAACTAATGACAGGAGAACCCTGGATATTGGGATAAAGAGCCTTGAAAATGCTCTTAAAGATGGTGGGGAAATGTATAAATTTTGTCTATCCTGGTCTAAAGTGACTGAGGATATTGAAAAGAAGGTGAAAGAACAAGAAGATAAACTGTCAAGTTTATCTCAGAATTTTGATCCTCTCACCACATCCATAATGAATCAAGAGTGCCAGGCTATTGCCATTCTAAATGAAATAAAGAATCTTGAAAAGGAGAGGAAGAATTTAATAAGCAGGATGAGTGAACTAAGAGGGATAATTATCCCCAAGTTAGAGGCCATGCATGAGGCCTTAACTAATACTCAGACCACAGCCTGGACCAGTGATCCTGCAGACTTAAGAAGGGGAGAAGCTTTTGCATTTTTGTTGAGTGGCCACATTTCAATTTTGGACAGGATGAAGCAGAGTTGAGTGACAGAATTTGTACAGTTGAAGACCACCTTTGCGGATATACTTAAGTATATGTAAGTATAACATGTATAAATACTTATGTGGCTATGTATAGGTTGATTTTTGCAAATTTTGGTGTACGGATTCCATCCTTTGCCATTGATGTCAAAGAGGGAGTGAGGAGTAGTGAAAAATGTAGAATCCAGCTAAGGGGGAGCTCCAACAAAAGTGTACATAAGACAGAGCATCAGCCAAGGGGGAGTTTGTTACGACACTTAGTCATTTTTCACAGTCATTTTTCACTAAGTGTTTCCATCAATGCCAAAGGGGGAGATTGTTGGCAAGTGACACTGTGTGGCTTCATGATTGTTGTCATTGATGGCAACAAACTCTATCCCACACATCTGCAAAGCTTAGTATGCCTATACCAAAAGTCAGATTGAAGAAGTTCTAGTCCAGTGAACAAGAACAAAGCATGCAACAAGGTCCGATAATCAGGTCCGGATCTCTCAGAGGGTGTAACTTAGCAAAGTATAGACTTGGGAAAGTTAAGAGGAGTATCATGACTACTATATTCCAGAGATTGCGCCTCTAGTGATGAATGAGTGAAAAGATATGAGCATCTAAGTGTTGGGTTCTTGACAGGCAGAGTAGACTGAGGAAGAACTGACCGGTAGAGCATCAGACTTTAATCCGGATGAGAAATTGATGGTGATCAAGCTATTTGAGGGATCATACATGGTTGGCTGACATGATTGATGACTTCTATGTCTATGTTTTTGATATGCATCACATATTAAGCATGGATTCAGCTGACAAATTAGTGTTTTGTAAATATCTTAAGTATTCCAGTTGCCGACTTGAAAGATGTTGAAATCCTTGATGTGGATATATATACCAAATTGATTTCGGTATGAAGGGGAGTGTGTGTGTAGATAGTGTGTGAGGAAAGGAAGAGAGTAGTGTGGAAGCAGCAATACAAGTTCAGTATGTGACAGAACAACAACACTAAAACAGAGGAAGAATGAAGTGCATTAGATCAGTATATTGAGCCTAACCAGAACTGAACCTCAGCATATGTGGATGCCTCTCTTTAGTTCAAACATCTGGTTACCTTCTATAAACTTTGTAGACAGTGAGTCTCTTGTAGGCAGTGTGCCTCTTGTGAGTAGTGTGCTTGGGCAGTGAGCCCTAATTGGCAAGTGTCATTTTGTACTTCTTATTCTTTTAACAGAGAGTACAATCTTGGGTTAGTCACCCCATGGTTTTTCCCTTAACAAGGTTTTCCATGTAAAAATTCTTGTGTTATGTGTGTTGATTTTATTTCTACACTTATGATTATGTATTCTTATATGTTTTGATGTTGCACTATTGTTAAAGAAGAAAAGAAAGTTAAGATATTTAAGATAACTAATTCACCCCCCCCTCTCAGTTATCTACTTTGTTTCCAACATGATCTCCTTATCCCTATATAGATGAATTTTGGAAACCTATGCCTAAGAAGCATAGGTAAGCATAGTTACAAACATGATCATCGCCCACACATCTCCACCCACCCTCACAACTAGCAACATATTGATGTTGGAAATAGTGAAATGGATCATCTCATGATTAGATGTGTGTCCTATGAATAATAGGTTGTTCAATCCATAATGATTATTGAAAGTGTGGGATTGAGGGATAGAGTGATGCATGTTAGCCCTCACTAGCTATGTTTGGCCTTCCATTGCTTGCTAACATTCATTAGCCAGTGCATTTTATATATAACATTCTATAGAAAACTTGAGAAAAAGATAGATAACTCACTAGCCCTACTGCATGGGAGCCTACTATCTTTAAGGGAATGTGTTGGGAGTGAATAGCATTAGGAGGAGAGAAAATGGATGGAGGAGGCAACACCCAACACTCTAAGAACATAGTTTTTTTTCTAAAGAATAACCAATCAAGCGGTATAGATGTAGAAGTGGGTATAAGCATAGCAGTACGTGTGGAAGGTGTAGAAAAAACACTTCATTTTATCCTTCTCTCCCATGAGGAGCATATATACTCTGATATAATCTATCTCTAGTGTGCTTACCCTTCAATGTGCTAGCTCTATATGTAGACATCCAAAATTGACCACATCCCTAACATCACCTTGTGTAGATCACTTTCACCACCTTATGTCACCTTGTGACACATTTATCCTATTTCCTAAAGTAATTAAATAAATTATATTTATTTAATTAATCTAAATGGACATTTTATCTATTTCCCAAATTAATTAAATAAATTATATTTATTTAACTAATTTAATCTATTTTCTCTTCTAGTCAAATTAATTAAATAAATCTTATTTATTTAATTAATTTATCATCCCACATCACCCTTCTCCAATAATTAATTAAATAATTCTATTATTTGATTAATTATTGAAAGTCACGTGACTAGATAAGAACTTGTCCAGATTCATTGAACCTAGACATTTTCCACAATCAATAAATGAGAGGCACAAAAGTCAAACTAGCTTTGCATCTTAGCCATCCATATCATACTACATCTCTAAATCTCGACCATTCACATAAGGATATGCCCTAATGCTGTCTCATTAAATCCCAACCATCCATTGTACCTCTTAATCCTAGCCATTCATCCTATCACTCAAGTATCTATAAATCAAACATCAACCAAATCATTAGGAAGAGACCATTTGAAAGTAAAGTTATGATGTCAAAGTGAGCAACCAACATAACAAAATAGTTTATCTTTATCAATAATTATCAAGAGCATAACCATTGGAGCTTGGGTGCACTCCATTCCACTCTATCAAGGATAAATAAGGGTTTTAGGTGAAGGTATTGTGTGTGTATTGCATTATTTTCTCTATTATTTGTTAGAACAAATAAGGGTTACATTTAGTAAAGTTTACATTTGGTAAATAGGTTAGTAATAAATTAATTAAAAGTTAGGTTTTGGGGAGTTATTCCTGTAATAAGTTGAGGTAGTTTATTCACAGGAATTCACTGTAATGTATGGCTTTATAAGCAATATAATACAATGTATAAATAACTCTATACATTATCTCGATGTAATACAATATATATCATTTATGTTTTATATTTTGTTGTGCAAACATGGATTGATCTTTTGAGTAATTTATATACTAACCATATTTCAATATGGTATCACAGTGATAATAAAAATGGATTGTGAAATGATGAAGGGTGGATGAGTAGAGGATAGAGGTATTTTTATTTTTTGCTATGTGAAGTTGTTGGAAAGAGACGTCATTTTGTTTGCCGGTAAAAATGATTTTTTGTTTTTAACATTCTAACATAGTCTCAGTAAAATTACAATATCTTTCTCATATAATAACAAAATTTAGAATTTTAAGATGTTTTGGAAAGCTAATGAATAGGAGGATAAAACCCAAAAATATTTTGAACATATAGTGAGTATGGGATGAGCAGTTTGTAGCAGAAGAAAGAGGAATAAAATAGTGGAGTGAATTTTCTTTTGAGAAGTTTAAAATAGAAATGTAAAATCTGTTTGAGGCATGAGTACAGTTTGAAGGTAGAATTAGAAGTATTTGTGGAATGCATATCAATAATTTGTGTAGTAGAAAATAGATTTTCTGTAACCAATATGTTGTAGAAAATAATTGATATTTGTTGTAACTAATCGAGTTCAACTCTAGTGATAGGAAGAAGATGATAGAAGCATTTGTTATGTTGTATGAGAAGAGGATACAATGTTTTGTTGAGCATGACATCTGAAGGTAATTACTCCTTGTTAATTTGATGTGTCTCCTTGTATGTGCTCACATTAAAGGGACAAAACATTATCTGGCACCAACTCATGTAAGCGCTATGCCTAAGGAAGATATTAAGAAGGCCATCAATGATTTGTTTGAAGATATATTATATGCTAAGAAGCCATTGTAAGATATATTTCTAAATCATTGGATCCCTGCACACTAGAAGGGAAGAACCAGATTTAAAATTACTGTGTGAAGGTGGCATCATTGCACACCTATTTGAAGCATCAAAGCTAATATTAATGGTATGAGAAATGTGATTTTTGGTGCAGCAAGGTAAGTAGAGAATGGGTTTATTTTATTTTTTCATCATTTCTCAAAGAGGTTTAAAAACAATGCTTGTTATTCTTATGAGTAAAGTAAATCTCTAGGTAAGTTGGTAAGTGCTTCAAGTGGGGATTAAGAGATAAGACGTTCAAGTCTCACATGTGGCTTGAATTTTTTATTACATAAGGGTGTATTTTGGATATATAAGGATTTTTCTTTTTGTGGAAATAAGGTTTAATATTATTTTGGAGAAATAGGTAGAATATTTTGTTAAAGTTAAATTTTTATGCATTGGAGTGATAAGGAAAATTATTTATAGAGATATAAGGATTTCTTTGTTAAAGTTGAATTTGCATATTTTGGAGTGATAAGGTAAATGTGTTTTGTGAATGAAAATACGGTGTTTTTGATAAAGTGTTACACAAAATTATATTATAAAATGTGCATTTTTGGTTGAATCTGACACCTTGTCAATTTTGTTATTATGGTCATACATGTGTCAAATATTGCTTGTATTCTCAGGGCCATCTGTGCTACACCTGATAGAGATTTTAAAGGATTACATGTAACATCAAACGAATAAAATGCAAGCACATCGTATTGGAGGTAGGAGGATATTTACTCATCCTGAGCTAGCTTCTCACTCAGGGGTGATTCATTGCATGAGAAGCACCTTTTCTATTTGTGTCCCTTCAGGGAGAAAGGGGGGCTTGGCTTTTGTTGACATTTCTTATGGGTGCAGTTGGTGTATTCACTTTTGGTTGAGGTTATTTTGTATAGTAGAGGGATTGTTTCCACAGCACTAGAGGAGGGATTTAGACACACTCGAAGGAGATGTGGACTCTCGAAGGAGAGTTGTTCTCTCATGTGCAGTACTAGAGGTGACATTTTGACACACTCGGAGGAGATGTGGAATTTTGAAGGAAAGTTGTTGTCTCATTGTGCAAGGAAGTTGGGGACACTTTATGTTCTCTCATGTTGTATAGAGGTTTGCAAGTTCTTCAGTTAGGAGATCTGCTGATGGAGTCAGTTTGGTGTTTCATGGGTGAGCGAGGAGGATTGGTGAAGGTGTTTCATCAAAGTCTCCAGAAGGGTTGTTGTGATCAACTCTTGTAGTGTTCTATCTCTTGTTCGGATTAATGTAATAAGGGGGGGAATGTTGGTTTCATTACATGTAAACCTTAAGGGGGTGTTAGAATAAATAAGGTTTACATTTGGTAAATAGGTTATTAATAAATTAATTAAAAGTTAGGTTTTGGGGAGTTATTCCCATAATAAGTTGGGGTAGTTTATTTACGAGAATTCATGAGAATGTATGGATTTATAAGCCAATATAATACAATGTAAAAAGAACTATGTACATTATCCTGATGCAATACAATATATCATTTATGTTTAATATTTTGTTGTGCAAATATGGATTAATCTTTTTAGTAATTTATATACTAACCATATTTCAATATTACTTACGTTTAATCTTATCTTCATTTTAGCACACCTTGTGGGACCCACATCCTTGATCTAGCTAGTTTTTGTGCATTTTTTGAGCTTTTTGTTGTAGGTTTGGGCTCTTTTTTGACAAATCTTGGGCATAACCTATTGCAGGGAGTCTCCTACAGAAAAATAGACCTCACAGTTGCATCTAGAAGGCTAAAAAACCTTAGGATCCATATAAAATGCAATATATTTTGGAGGTAAAAAAAATTGAAATTTTTTTATTTTGTTTACTCTACGGATTGATACAGTATGCATTTGTACTGTACAAAATCTATACACTGTTTGTGGGCACTGGTTAATTCCTCACAGGTTTTAATCTGTAGTCCATTGCATCTAAATTTATAAGTATTGGGTTTTATTTCAAGTCTTATTTCAATATTTAAATTGGATATTATTTTAATATTTCAAGTATGTGTTAAAAACAACCTATGCACTAGTAATGACCGCGGAGTGGAAATCCATCTGAGATCAGGAGTTGTTAAAGAACTTAGTGGCCAGGGGTTGTCTCTAGGGAAAGTTTGTTAGGTTAGGATCTTAGTCTGGTTTTAGCCCCAACTCATGGGTTTGACTCTAGCATGGATTGTTTTACCTTCATCTTGCATGTTGATGATTGAGACCACCTGCACCCAACGAATCCTAATTTTGGACACTTGATCTACATTTAAAGCCAAAACTACCCTCCCACATAGCCCCTAGTCTTGTAGCTTTTTTAGCACCAGGTTTAATCCCAGTCATGGGCCTTAAACTAACCCTTGGGTTGAAGTGCCAGTGCCTGCCAATCGTTGGTGCCTTCCCTGCTCTATCATGGTCAAATAGGCGACCAGGCGCTAGAACCTAACTCCTGACTGCCCATCTAAATTTCCTAGCTCTAACCACCACATGTGACCAGGCATGTGCAAGCCGCCAACAATTAGCGTTGACCGCTAGGCCAGACCCCTACCTTCTAGAGCTCTTAAAATAGGTTTTTTTCATTTTCTCATAACTTTGTCAAATTGTATTAGATTTTTGCAAAATTAGAGGCGTTGGAAAGCTAATTTAGCCACTTTCGTAGTGGTGTAGGTCTCTTTCTATATTTAACCTATATTTCAAGGTATAATCATTTGAATGTGTTGTTTGCTTGCAAACTTTAATTGCTTATAAATTTTACATTTCAAATTGAAATTTGATGATTTTTTTTGAAATTGCATAAAATTTTGCAAGAAATCTGATCATATCATCTAATCTACTATATCTTATTATCTAATCTCTTATTTTTTATATTTAATCATTTTGAGATAACACACTTTGTAGCTTTTTTGCTTGTCAAAGGCTAATTTTCTCAAACTACTAACAAGTTTGTTACAAGATTAGTTAGTCAAAGACATCACTTGAAATATTGTTTTGATTCATTTTGTGGGATTGGTTTTGATTCTAGGTTTCTGTATGCTATTCCCCTATGCTTAGTGTGATCTTGGGAATCAAAAGCACCCTTTGGCCACTTTGATTTTTACAACACACATCTTTTTCTAAGGGTAATTAATCTTGCTTTTGTGGATCAAGTGTGTGTGTGTATGCTTTCCCCTCACACCACAAAGTTATATTAGAGATCCAAAATACCTCTTGACTCACTTTTGTCACCCAAGGTGTGTTAGTGTGTGTATAATCTCTCCTTGCACTTTGTGTGAGCTTAGAGATCAAAAACACCTAACATTAACCTTTCCCTTTAGGAGGACTGCTTGGGGATTTCATCACTCCAAGGGATGACCTCAACCACATCTTCTAACATGGTATATAAAAGAGGGAGAACAAAAGTTGTACCCCAATCAAGCCATCATCATGTCTAGCACAACCTTGGGGCCCTTGGTGATTTAGGACACAAGGTGAAGAGATTGTCGAAGCCTTTTCTTCGGTCCCATCCTTGTAGATAGACTAGTATTCATGGATTGGATCCCATGTACCTTGTGTATATATGGGACTCCCTTAGAGGATTTTTCAACCTAGTTTAAGACATTTCGGTCATATTTTAGTGTGGTGCAAGGGATGTGAATCCCCCCCTGAAGTTACTCACCATGTATGCCCTTGATCAAGATAGAGGCTCCTTGGGGAAGGCATCAAGGCCTCCAAGGAAAGGGATCTCATGTGTACGTAAGACATGCCCTAGCTATCCACTCCTGGGAATCGTATTAATGGATTAATTTCCATTAGTGGGCCCACATTAGAAGTAAATCCTAATTGAATAATCTAGGGTGTTATTGTGTTTGGTGTGTGTGTTCATTTGCACTTCCCTAATCCAAAATCCAAATCCTTTGCAAGATTGTGCATGTTGTGTGAAACCTATTGTTGGCAAAGTTGCCTAAGCTCAAGCTTCAAACCATCCCTAATCACCTTATAATCATTAATTTTTGTCCAAATCCAATCCAATCCAACTTCATCCTAATTATCCCTCTCATCCTAATCACCCATCCTAATCATCCAATCCTATCCTAATCATCCCTCTTATCCATCTCATATCCTAATCACCCCTATTCATCTTAATCATCTCCATCATCCATTTTATCCCAATAACTACCTAATCATCCAATCATATCCTAATAAACCCTAATCATCCTAATCATCTCATCCCAATTATCCTAATCATCCTAATCACCCTATCCACATCATCCCAATCTATTCACCCAAGGATCCTAGCCCTAATCCACAATACTCTATTTCAAATCCAATAAAAAATCAAGACCTTAAGTTGATCCCATCATCCTAAATCGAAACTTTCTTAAGAATGTTAGTCTATCTTAAGTATTGTTATCAAATCTCATCAATTCCTACTTAAGAACGTTGTCTATCTTAAGTAGAAATCAAATCAATCCAATCCACTCTTGCTTAAGAACTTTGTTTATCTTAAGTATAGAGAATAATCCCTTATCCAATCAAATCAAATAATTTTAAGGTCTTGACATTTGATCCCCAATCATCAATCATCATCTCATCCCCCCCACATCCTAGATCTTAAACTAAGAACTACATGGATCCTTATACACAAATACAAGAAATTAAATGTACGTATGAATGATTAGATCCTCTCGCTAAGGAAAAATATAGAAATCTCATCGGTCATAGTCCCTTAGTACATCTCATCATTAGTGATTCTCATGACCCTATCACATCAACATTACCATCCTATATGTCATCCCCATCAACCTCATACCAACCTTCATCCCCTCCTGTGACCATGTCATCATATCAATCCAACCTATCAATACCTCAAGGTTATCTAACCTCTACCTATTCATATACCTCACCAATCTCTCCATCACAATTATCATCCACCCTATTAATCCATATATCTTCCAATCCATCAATCCCTACAATCCCTTCACAATATCCCTCCAACCCTATTAACCTTAATCCATTAGTCCACATCTCTCCCAATCCATTAATCCCTATAGTCCATCATTCATTATCTCCTCCATCAAACCTTCCAAGCCCTAATCCATTAAGTCATTCCTTAACCCACCAAAATCCTAAACCATCAAACCATACATCTAATCCCAATCTTAATCCATCCCCTAAAGATAACCCTCCATATTCACCAAGATTGCAATCATTTGCTAAAGTTCCTAAAAAATGGAGTTGGTTAGTTGTTACCTCAAAGCAAACTCAAATCATTACTTCCTATTTCTAGCTCAAAGAGGTGCCATATTACCATCTGATTTTGATATTTCCCAACTCAAGAGATAAAACCCTTTAGCATCCATCCATGAAGACCCTAACCCATCAACCCATAAAGCTATGAAGGATGTGACCTAAGGACTATTAGCAAGGAACCAAACACCACCATGCAATCCAACACCTATCCTTGAACCTAAAAAAGAGCCTCCTAGTACTATGCCACCATCACCCAATCCTATGCCTATCCATCATATTGAAGAGTGCCTTACCATAAGCCCATGTCAAACTCCATCATGCACTCATGTTGGCGACCATCTAGAGCCTATCAAACCTATCCAATAAACTTCCACTCCTAGCCAAACTCAAGAGCTATGTCATTAGCTTGTCCAAAAGCATAATTGACCTTGCCCATCACCAAATCAAGATCAAATCACTCCCATTCATCCTATTCATAACCAATATAAAACTCCCCACATTAATCCTCTCTATGATCAAGATATTATCTATGATCAAGTCCTACCTATGAGCAATAAATCCAAATTCATCCTATCCAAGCTCAATATCACACTATCCACGTTAATCCTCTCTATGATCAAGATATTATCTATGACCAAGATCCTATCCATGATCAAGAAACCCAAACTACTCCTATTCATCATCCCACTAGTCCTATCCAACATCCATATAGCCCTATCCATCATCCAAAAAGATCCCATGATGAGACACTTAGTCCCCAAGAAAACATAGATAATCAAACAAATAACTTAGATCATATCACACCACATCTTAATGAGCATAGTGTTAATCAAGATCCAAGAATTGTAACTCATCCTTTTCTTGATCCCACACCATCTCCTCTTGATCCCATCCCAAATCCATCATCCTATTCCCTTGGACCAAACACCTTCATTTGTGGTGGTTCTCTCATAGGAGAGGAACGACTTCTATCCACAACTTAGCCTCCCCCATCCAATATGGGACTTTCATCTTGTTTCCAAAAGAACAAACATCCCATCACACACCACATGCTCTAAAACATGAAATACCAAGGAAAAGGCTTACGCCTTCATGAACAAGTAATATTGAAGCCCATACATGTCAAAATCCATCCACAATCGCATGGCATCTAAATCCCACTCAATTCCCAAATCCTAAAAATCTTGTCCCCAATACTAAAATCCTAAGAATTCTAAGTCCATTTGGGTCCCCAAATTGGCAATCCCAAAATCCCCCATCTTGATCCCATAATAAAAAATCTCGATTACTCTCCATCCCCATCACAAATATAAGCGTCAAAATCCATTACAATGTGTGCAACCATCAGTCTTGGTTCCCCTCCATCCCATGGAATTCCCTCATGCACACGTACACCCATTTTACATCCCCTATCCCGCATATCTCCACCATCACACTCGTATGATTGATGGTTTCACATAAGTCCACCCATTCTCCAACATTACCATCCATACTCCACGTCATAATCCACTATCCCCCATCCATCCATAATCCACATTATAATCTACTATCCCCCATCCATCCATAATCCATGTCATAATTCACTATCCCCCATCCATCTCATCCAATCATCTACCAACATCCATGCACATGTCAATCACACTCAACATGGTCCATGTGCAACAACCATCCAAAATGGGACATTATCACCTTGTTATGGAAACAAACTCTTGAATCCTACCTCCCTTCTTCGCACCCAGATCATTTCCATCATCCAAATCCACCTATCCCATCCCAATATCCAACAAAATAAAAAAATAAAAATAAAAAGAAAAAAAATCAAAAATAAAAAATAAAAATAAAGAGAAACCATTCATCCAATGGTGAAAACTATTTCATGGTGCCTTGGATAAGTACCATGATGAAAACCCATTTATGGGCATCACGTGTAGATCAATTGTCTACGTACCTTACAATTGGGGGCAAGTTGTCTCATCTATCCCCTCCTATCATTTCCCTCCTATCCTATCATGGTGCCTTGGATAAGTACCATGATGAAAACCCATTTATGGGCATCATGTGTAGATCAATTGTCTACGTACCTTACAATTGGGGGAAAGTTGTCTCATCTATCCCCTCCTATCCTATCACAACCATCCATTATATCCACATACCTATCTCATTGCACCAACCTATCCTCCCCTCCTACTTTGATTTTGATAAGGATGGGGATAAAATGTTAAAAGATTCTTTAGACATTTCTTGATATACCCAATCTTTTCCTAACTAATCACCCTATCATCACATTGTACCACAAATTCAATCATGGCACATCTAGAGTGGGGCATGTTATTCCTATGTGATATAGTCCTTGGAGATCACATCCTAAACCCCTCTTTCCATCCACCATGCATTCATCCATTCCATCCATTATTGTCAATCCGTTAATCCATCCATCCAATCCTCATTTCATCCTTGTCCCTAGACTTGGTGATCCCTTATCATTGGTATCCAACAAATAGGTTATCCTCATGCAATCCAATGCAACCACCAAATCAAAAAATCTAAGTACAATTCATCCTTAATCCATGCCAATCTAGCCAAGCAATCTAGCTATTATGTTGGAAAATGTCCCCTTGGGGCCTTTTCCCTCTTAAGGTTTAGCTCTCGGTCCTTTAGAATGCATTTAGGTCATCTTGCATGTTAATGGTGACTCCGATGAGAAAACCCTAAAGTTTCATGGAAAATGGGAACTAGGGGGTGTGCTTAACGTAAATCCTCCCTAAAATAGGGGGGAGTACTTGGGCACCCGTGCCCTAGTCCTACCTATTTTAGGTCAAGACCTATTTTTGGGTGTCAATTTTATGACCATTATTATGTCCTATGTCGACATACTAAGTTTGAATTATGAAATTCTTAGTGGGATTGTTTGTAGTTTCATATATAAGCATGATTAGTGATGCATTTGTAGACTAGATGGCCATTGTGAACTTGTGGCTTATGTGAAAGGGATTCAAGGTATTCATTGTGTTGCAGAGTAGTATTTTGTGTTGTTATTATGTTTGTGATTACAGATTTGACATCCATCTCCTCATGGCATGAAGAGCATCTTCTTTCCATGTGATCTACACTACAAGGTGATATCTATTGTGTTTTCTATTCTATCATTTATCATTTAGATTTTCCCTCTATCTCGCAGGGATACGCACTCTTTATCTGAGAATGGTGTTCGAAAGACTTGAATGTCTCTCTGGGGCTTGACCAAGGCAAGCCTTTAAACACCACAACCCCCAACCCACTTTTTTGTGATTGCAGATTATAGGTTTCAGAAGTGAAAGAAGTGGAGTTTTAGGAGAGCAGTGTAGACTGTCAAAATTGTAGATTTGAGAAGCAAACTAGGGCTTGGACTTGGGTGCCTGGTCATTAGTCCTCTGGATTCTGAAGCAGTGAAATCTCTGTGACAGTAGGAACAAGTTGCATACATTATTTAGAGATCCAAAAAAAAGTAGGTACACTAGACTAGGGCGCTTGCTCATTAGTCCCTAACTTTTCTACACACTAAACTTTGAAATTTGGTATGTATTTGGTTGTCATTTGATATCTTTGTGTGCGATCATTTTTTGTAATTTGTCCATTTGTTTACAATTTCACAAAATTAGGGTTTTGAGCATAATTGGACTTAATTGAACAACAAAATCACACAATTCCAATCTTCCCCTTGTTCCAAGTGATAGGAGATATGTAGTAGAGTTCTCTACTTGGTTGAATGTCCTTGAATGTTTAGTGGTGAAAGGAGGATCAACACAAACCCTTCAAAAACATCATTTGAACATCTTTCTTCCTTCTTTTTCTATTAAACATTTTGGTGAACCCATGTTTTTAATGAATTTTGCACCTTTCTAAGTGTTGTACTTTGGATTTACATTCATTTCATTGTTCATCTTATTGCATTTGAAAAATTACAAAAACATTGAAAATTTTGAAAAAATTGGCATTTTTAGCTTGCATTTTCAAATAATTTGAATTAGTTAGCATTTAATTTCATATAATTCCTATCATTATCATCAGATCTAGTTTAAATTACATAAATTAATCATTTAGTATTCATTTTCATTACATTTTCATATTTAAATTGTCAAAAATTACTTGAAATTATGCATTTTTCATAAAAACCTAGTTTTGCATTAGCTAGGGTTTGTAGTCAAAATCTTGTTTCAAATTTTACTACCCTTTTAAAACACTCATTAGGAATGATTTATAATTGTATTGTTGCATCATAGTGGCTTTCTTGCAAAATTTCATGTCTAGGGTTTGAAAACCTTGCATTTTCACTAGATTTGGCCTTATCGTCTCTCTAGATTTGCACTACAAGCGTGTTGTGAGGGGTTTTTCTGCATTAATTGACTGATATTAGGTTTATTATCTGATGCCCCTCTTCAAATTCCTTACAACACCCTTTCTAATAGACATTTGCATGGGAAATTTGTGAAAGTTTACATGTTAGCTATATTTTCACTAGGGTTTGACTTAGATTGGCACTATAGGCATGTTGTGATGGATTTTATTGCATTAGGTGAATGATATCACTGTTATAATATTTTGTCCATCACAATTTTCCTCACAACACCTTTTCTCTTACTTATTTGCATTGAGAATTGTTGAAAAATCACATATTTTAGGTGTATTTTCACTAGTTTTTGACTTGTCATCACTCTAGACTTGCACCAAAGGCGTGTTGTGAAAGATATTGCTGCATCATTGGACTATTATTAGGCATATAATTTTATTTCCCTCTTGAAATTTTTCACAACACCTCTTCTATCATTAATTTGGATTGAAAAAATTGAAGAATCAAGCATTTTAGGTCATTTTCATACATACTTTTGCACTTGTTCTTGCATAAGTTTTGAAAATATTAAAAATCTGATTTGAAATTCATTTGAAAACACACACATGGCACCTTCATTTCATTTTTATATGGTATCTTTGCATGCATTTATCAAAGATCTTGATTTTGAACAATTTTTAACCCTCATGAGTGAATATCCCACGATATTAGAAAGCTTAACTGAGTTCATCTCCATGAGTAGAAATGAAAAAGATAATTTTATATCTACTACATGTGGTGATCAAATAAACTTGTCCTCTGGTCATTCTTTCAAAAATGATTCTTCCCATGAGGATATACTAGTACAAGATAATGAAATCACTGATACCTTCTCAACAATAGGAGAAACACAACTTTTGCAAGACAACATGCCTCCTACAACTACAATAGAAGAACAAATATTTCATGATGTTGAGGATCCTATTTGTTACATTGGAAAATGTCCCCTTGGGGGCTTTTCCCTCTTAAGGTTTAGCTCCCGGGTCCTTTAGAATGCATTTAGAGCATCTTGCATGATTTTGATGACTCCCGATGAGAAAACCCTAAAGTTTCATGGCAAATAGGACTCAGGGGATGCATTTATGACAAATCCTGCCTGAAATGGGGGGGAGGACTTGCACGTCCGTGCCCTAGTACTTCCTTATTTTAGGTCAGGACCAATTTCAAAGTGTTAGTTTATGACCGTTATTTAGGTCCTATGCTAATACGGTAAGTTTGAATTACGAAATTCTTAACAAGAATGTTTGTAGTTGCATATATAAGCATGATTAGTGGTTCATTTTAAAACTAGATGGAAATTAGATGGCAATTTTGATTCATGAGCTTATGTGAAAGTGATTCAAGGCATTCATTGTGTTGTAGAGCAGTACTTTGTTGTTATTGTGTTTGTATTTGTAGATTTGGCATCCATCTCCTCATGGCATGAAGAGCATCTTCCTTTCATGAGATCTTCACTACAAGGTGATATCAATTGTGTTTTCTATCATTTATCATTTGGATTTTGCCTCTATCCCATAGGGATATGCACTCTTTATCTGACAACAGTGTTCAAAAGACTTGAATGTCTCTCTGGGGCTTGACTGAGGCAAGCCTCTAAACACCACAACCCCCAACCCATTTTTCTGTGATTGTAGGTTACGGGTTGCAAAAGAAGAAAAAGTGGAGTTGCAGGAGAGTAGTCTAGACTGTTGGAATTGTAGATTAGAGAAGAAAATAGGGACCTAGACTCGGGCACCCACTCATTAGTCCTCTGGATCCCGCAACAAAGAAATCTTTGGAACAGTAGGACTAGGTTGTAGGCAAGGTTCCCAGATCTCAAAAAAACTGGTGGCACTAGACTAGGGCACCTTCTCATTAGTCCCTAACTTTTCTGCTTTCTGAACTTTGAAATATCGTACACATTTGATTGTCATTTGATATCTCTATGTGTGATCATTTTTTGTAATTTGTCTGTTTGTTCATGAATTTGTATAATTAGGGTTTGAGCATAATTGGGCTTAATTGAATAACAAAATCACACAATTCCAATCTTCCCCTATGTTCCAAGTGACAGAAGGTCTGTAGTAGGTTCCTCTACTCGGTTGGAAGTCCTTGAATGTTTAGATGTGAAAGGAGGATCAACACAAACAACTATCAAAGTAAACCCTAAACATCCTCTTCATTTTTCACCTTAAACACTATTGATGTGAAACACATATAACTGATGAGCAAATAAACAAACTTGACAATGAACTAGCCAATTTTCAAGCATTTATGGAAAATGAAAGGATAGCAGACTAGGTTATACATGTTATTCATAACATAAGAGAGTTATTAAAAGAAGGACAAGATGGTATTAATGTTGTTCAAGGATTAATGCATGTTGTACAAAATAATGTTATGCCACTATATGATCTAGACAATTACACATCTCTCATGAACACATACCCTCAGGTAGTAGAAGACTTAACACACCACATTGAGAATGATGAGTATGAAAATTCTCTTAATGGATTGTAATGATTAACTAAAACTTATGATGATGAGGATGATAATGATACAACACCTAAACTTCTTAACAACGTGTTACCTTTCTTTCATTCCAATGCTCTCCCTGGCTTAGATGAAGCATTAGTGAATGAAGAAAGATTTTCTACAACAAATCCTTATAGGTACAATCAAAAATAACACCCCGCATTAGAAGACCATCCTATTTATGACTATGATGAAGATGACTATTTGAACTATGATGAAATAACTGGCATGATAGAAGTGGACAAGGAAAATACTGAAGTATTACCTCATCCATGGAAAAATGGCATTGATTTAATTGCCGACAACGGTTAGTTTGGTTGTCCCTACAGGTAAGTATTTCTAACCCTTTACTTCTCATGTTTTGTTTCCCCCGTGATGTGTTATGTGTTGTTTAGGCCTCCTGGGATGGTCCCCTTGATTCTCTCGTAAGGTCAAGGATATCGAGAGACTGCCTCTGTTGTGATTCGTCTTCTATTTGTATCATCATTCTTCTATATTGCTTTTCCTCTATTTTCATTGTTGTGTGTTGTGTCTTAAGGACATAGCATTGTGGTTGGTGACCTGGGGGCACCCTCCTACGTGACTATCCCTAAGGCATTTTCTCTACTCTCTTGATTTATTGTTTCCCTTCCTCTAGTGGTTCTATCTAGCAAGCAGATGACGAAAAACATATGATACTGATAAGGACATAGTGCCCCTTCAACAAGAAATCAAAAAATGGACCAAGTCCATACATGATGACAGGGTTGGAAGATATATTATTTGACGCTTGGCTAGTAGAATAACTCCATGTGATCTTGATGTTGGCTTATCATACTTACAAAACATAACAATACTGTTGCTCTGTGCATCTTGTTAATCTTTGAATCTCGCCTTAGTTACACTAGATTTTGAGATTTTTGTGGCATAGCCCTGTTAGATTCAAGACAGACAACTGAGAGGGGGGTGAATCATTGGCCCAAAACTTTCTTCCAATTAATCACTTAAATCCTCTTTGTAATTTAGTAGCTTAATAATAAATCAATCATGGAAACATAATGCAACAATTCAAGAGCAGAAACACATTAACACATATGACACCAAGATTTTAACGTGGAAAACCTGGTTAAGGGAAAAACCACGGGGTGACTAACCCAAGATTGTATTCTTTGATAAAAGAATAAGAAGAACAAAATGGCACATGCCAATTAGGGCTCACTGCCTGAGAACACTGCTCACAAGAGACCCACTACCTACAAGAGACACACTATCTACATAATGATAAATATTACATAATTAAACTGAAGAATAGCATCTTCACCATGCTTGAGTTAGTTCCATTTAAGCCCAATACTTTTTCTCTACCTTTCGCTTCTTTGCTCTCTACCACACTCTCATCTCCACCAAGATACCTTTGAAATGACTTCACAACTCTTATTTATACAAGACATTGACTTAGGGATAATCATCCAAGTCAGCACACTTTACAGAGAAAATACAACTTGACTAATTACAAAAGACTTCTTGCGGATCATCACACTATTGACCATTGGGACTTCAATCTTCTTTTAGGAACACACCATGCTTCACAGAACATCTTCAAGATCATCCCCAAGATGTGTAACTCATCCAGTCAGCCAAACTTAGGAAGAACATCATCATCTGGAAGTAATTCTTCAATTACAAGCTCAATCTTCAATGTGGACCACCAACACAAACTAGACACAATCCAAAGACCTCCACAAGCTTGCCTAAATCACCAAGAACATCCACACTACTTCTGCTTACTAAAATCTTTCTCTCCTTCATCTGGAACCTCAAGAACATAGTCTGTCATCACTGTCATATTGGAATAGATGCTTGCAGACCTCCAGACCATGAACCAATTGAGTTGTCAATTCACATTGACTTCCTAAACACTCCACTAAATTTGTAGAACAAGATATTGCATTTTTAGATCTCACCGAATCTATCTATGTCACTCTGTCACCTCTGAACATCTACCAAAACTAGTTTTACTCAAGTGGCCATAACGTCTTCAAATCTTCATGTGGACCTCTCAAATATTTACTGTGTCATCTTAAGACACATATCTACAAACCCTTTGATGCGCATCCTCTGATCTTCATCTTAGCTGGAATCTTTACCTTACTATCTTCACTGTTCTTCTCTGTTCTTGATAGGACTAATTTTCTCAATATCCTCAGCATACAACTCATCCAATCCTTGTTCATCAATGTAATAGGAGTATGTTGACATAAATGACAACACTAGTTAGGCCCATACTTGTAACAATCTCCCCCTTTGTCATTGATGGCAACATATGATGTGAAAAACTGTTTTAACCATCAATACAAGAACTTTTCCTCACTGACATAACTCCCCCTATCAACAGCAACCATTCACATGTCTTCTCTTCCTTTACTGCTCCCCCTTTGATCAACAACCACTTGTGTTTCACATGTCTTCTCTCCCCCTTTGACATCAATGGCAAAGGGGGCATACTTGCATCACTCAGAATCATACCAACTGCTCCCCCTAAGTAGCAGCTTCCCATCATCAATCCAGACCACAAGATATGACTGTGAGATCCACTGGACTGATGCACATCAGTGCACCTTAATTAAGAACCGGAGGGGTAATAACCCCTAACTTCTCCCTAAGATACTCAAAAGCGTCCTTAGGTAGAGGTTTAGTAAAAATATCTACAATCTGATCCTTGGAGGGCACTGTTAGGGTTAGCCGGCAGAAGATATCAATTAAATGCAAATAAAGATTAAACAGAGAAATGGAAATACACAGAAATAATAACAATGAGAGACAAGTTTTAACGTGGTTCACCCAAACTCGGGCTACATCCACCAAACAGAGAGTCCAATATTATTATCCAGTAAATCAAACCGATTACAATCGGCAATCCCTACAACTCAATACCACTGCAAAATGCTACAATACAATATCAAAACCCTAACCCTTAGCCGCTTTTTATCAAGCTTTTTGTCAGTTACAAAATAGGGTTTTCTTATGTCGATCAATGAAAAAATTAACTCCTAGTGCATTATGAAATAATAAAAAACCGTGTGAATTTGGGGGAGAAACCGCGCCGATAAAAGTGGGGTAAATATAACCTCCGAGTCTGATTAGGCTCCATATAACAACAGGCACAAACTCTAATCTCACTTCATTCTTGTTCACCTGCTCTCTCAAAAAATGAAACTTGATGGATATATGTTTTGTCTTTGAATGCAACACCAAATTTTTTGATATATTTATTGCACTTGAATTATCACAGAAGATTGTGATAGGCTCCTCATACTCCACTTTGATGTCTCTTAGCATTTGCTTCATCCAAAAAACTTGAGTGCAAATATTTGCTACTGCAATATATTTTGCTTCTACAGTGGACAAAGATATTGCCTCTTGTTTCTTGCTTAGCCAAGAAACTAATCTTTTCCCCAAAAAGAATGCTCCACCACTTGTATTCTTTTGGTCATCCACATCTTCTGCCCAATCTACATTTGTAAATGCATGAAGAGAGAAATCATGATCTCTAGGATACCATAAACCATACTCAATTGTCCCTTTTAGATATCTAAGAATCCTCTTGATTGCCATGACATGAGATTCTCTAGAATCAACTTGGAATCTAGCAACAAGACCAATAGCATTCATAATGTCAGGTCTAGTTTAAGTAAGATACAATAGTCCTCCAATCATTGACCTATACTTTTTCTGATTAGCCTTAGGAGAGTCATCATCTTTGCTTAATTTACATCCGGTTGCCATGGGAGTACTTATTGGTTTTGAGTCTTCCATCCCAAATTTCTTCAACAATTCTTTCACATATTTGGTCTGTGAAGATTCCTTTCTTTGTTTGAATGATTTACAAACCCAAGAAGAAATTCATTTCCCCAAACATGGACATCTCAAATTCACTTTTCATTTGATTTACAAAAGTTTTGCACATACTATCTCTTCCTCCAAAAATGATATCATCAACAAACACTTTAACAATTAGGATATTTTCATGATCAATTTTGAAGTACAAATTACTGTTAGTAGTACCTTTGTTGAAACCAATCTTCAAAAGATGCTTATCCAGTCTTTCATACTAGGCTCTTGGGGCTTCTTTGAGTCCATACAGTGCTTTCTTCAACTTACGGACCATATCACCATGATCAGACAATTGAAATCCATCTGGTTGCTCAATGTATACTTCTTCTTCCAAGTCACCATTTAGGAAGGCAGACTTGACATCCATCTAATATACTTTGAAGTCCTTAAAGGAAGCAAAGGCAAGAAATAATCTGACTGCTTCAATTCTTGCCACCGGAGAAAACGTTTCTTCAAAATCAATTCCTTCTACTTAAGAGTAATCCTTGCAGACCAATCTGGCTTTGTTTCTGACTACTTCACCATCTTCATTCAATTTATTCTAGAAGACCCATTTGGTTCTAATCACATTCTTGTTTCTAGGTCTAGGAACAAGATCCCAAGTGTGATTTTTCTCAATTTGCATTAGCTCTTCCTCCATTGCTTTAGTCCGGATTTCATCATTGCATGCTTCATTCGCTGACTTTGGTTCAATCTTTGAAATCAAACAATACTTTTCTAATTCTTGAGCAATCTTTCTTCTTGTTTGAACACCTTTGCTTTTTTCACCTATGATCTGATCTTCAGAGTGATTCAGTCTTACATACCTGGGAATTTTGGGACTTTCTTGCACTTCTATTTCTTGAACAAGTTCATTCAAACTTATCTCTTCTTCCTGATTCTCCAGATCGGTCTAGATCTAAATTTCAAAAGGGGCTTGGACTTCTTGGACCAAAACATCATTTTGATCATATTCATAAAGCCTTGAGGGTTTTTCAATACCTTCATCAACCTTCACATTTGTACTTTCTATAATCTTTCTCAATCTCTTGTTATAGCACTGGTATGCTTTGCTTTGAGTAGAATAACCCAAGAATATTCCTTCATCACTTCTAGCATCAAATTTACCAAGATCTTCATCTTTTTTGATGTAACATTTGCTACCAAAGACTCTGAAATACTTCATAGTGGGAGTGATGCCAAACCAGAGTTCATAAGGGGTCTTACCAGTATTGCTTCTGATTTGTACTTGATTAAGAGTATAGATAGCAGTGCTTACAGATTCTCTCCAATAGATTTGAGGAACATTTGCTTCCATCATCATGGTTCTAGATGCTTCCTGGATGGTTTGGTTCTTTCTCTCCACTACTCCATTCTGCTGTGGAGTCCTTGGAGCAGACAATTGTCTTTTTATCCCATGTTTCTCACAAAATTCTATGAACTCACCGGATGTGAATTCTCCACCTCTATCAAACCTCAGACATTTTATGTTTAATCCAGTTTCATTTTCTACCAGAGCCTTGAATATTTTGAATTTCTCAAGAGCCTTAGATTTATTTTTCAGAAAAGTCACCCACATCATCCGGGAGTGGTCATCAATTTATAACATGAATTATCTATCACCTTGCCAACTCCTGATTCTTGTCAAACCACATAAATCAGTATGTACCAAGTCCAACAGTCCGGTAGAAAACTATACCTTACTTTTGAATGTGACTTTGCTCTGCTTACCCAAATGACATTCTTTGCACAAACTATTAGTAGGTTTCACTAGTCTTGAAAGATCTCATATAGCCTAAGTGTTGCTTATCTTGATGATATTATCAAAATTCACATGACACATTCTCCTATGCCATAACCAACTCTGATCAATTTGAACAAATAAATAACTTTTACCAGTACCAACCAAGTGGAAGATATTACCTTTTGTTTGAGTACCGAATGCAATCTCTGTTCTGGAACTTTCAAAGATCTTACATTTTCTATTTTTGAATTGGAGATCGTAGCCTTTGCCCACCAACTGTCCAACACTGAGAAGATTGTGCTTCAGACCTTCAACATACAGTACATTACTGGTTTTGTTCTTTCCATCAAAAGAAATGGTTCCTCTACCTCTGATTCTGCAAGCAGAATTATCACCAAATTTTACCACTCCTCCTTCATATCTTTCCAAATCTATGAACTTATTTTTGTCACTTGTCATATGATGGGAGAATCCAATGTCAATGACCCAATCATCCTTTTCTTCAACTTGGGCAGCCAGAGCTCTTTCTACCATTTTATGATTGACAGATTCAAAAGGCATTAGATCTTCTTCCTTGGTGGCAATAAACACCTAGTCACTTCTAGATTTGTTTCCTATTTCTGATTCATCATCTATTACTCCTTCATCATCATCATCTTCATGAACATAATAACACTTCTTTTGGAATCTTGATTTGTTAGGATTTGGCCTTGAAAATCTTTCCGGACACCTTGAGGCAAAATGACCAATCTTATTGCAGTTAAAACATTTAAAAGGCAATTTCCCTTCATACTTACTAGATCCTCTTGGCAGTCTTATTACAATAAAGGCTTCAAGTTGAGTAGCTTCTACTTCATCTTCTTCCAGATCTTTTCTTGCTTTTTCATACCATGATAGTTTCTTTGAAGAGTTCTCTTCCAGAACAAACTTTTGTTTTCCTTTTATAGAAGCACTAGCTTTGAATGTAGATTCAGTCTTGGGGGGGCATCTCCAAACTCGGCCAATTCAAATGTAGCTAATTTACCAACCAATTGATCTCTTGTGATATTTGAAAAAGATCTGAATTCTTCAATAGTAGCAACCTTGTATTTGTAAGAATCGGGAAGGGATCTGGGAACTTTGGCAACAATCTCATCTTCATCCAAGATTCCACCAGCACATCTAATGCCACAAACAAGCTCATTTACTCTTGGCATAAATGTAGTGATATTTTCATCTTCCCTCATCTGCAGGTTTTTGAATTTTCCTTTTAGACTCTGTATCTTGGAACATTTAACATACTTGTTTCCTTCATGCAGAATTTCTAGTTTTTCCCACATCTCATATGCAGTTTTTAGATCTACAACATTTGTCAGCTCTAAATCAGATAAGGCACTTAGTTGAGCTTCTTTCACCTAAAGATTGTTTTTAGCATTTCTGATTTCATCTACAGTTTTTAGACCATTCTGTGCAGGAACATACTTCTTTGAAGTTATGATCCAATATTGCATTCCCATGCATTGCAAGTGACATTCCATGTGGATTTTCCAAAGAGTGTAATTGGTTCCATCAAACCTCAGACTATCCTTCTTGTAGGACAACATCCTAGATCTCCTCAAGTGGTTAAGCTCTTTTAGAGGAACTTAGCTCTGATACCAATTGTTAGATTCAAGATAGACAACTAAGAGGGGGGGTGAATCAGTTGTCCCAAAACTTTCTTCCTATTAATCATTTAAATCCTCTTTGTAATTCAACAGCTTAATAATAAATCAATCATGGAAACATAATGCAACAATTCAAGAGCAGAAACACATTAACACATATGACACCAAGATTTTAATGTGGAAAACCCGGTTAAGGGAAAAACCATAGGGTGACTAACCCAAGATTGCATTTTCTGTTAAAAGAATAAGAAGAACAAGATGGCACATGCCAAGTAGAGCTCACTACCCGAGCACACTACTCACAAGAGGCCCACTGCCTACAGGAGACACATTGTCTATAGAATGATAAATATTAGATACTTGAACTGAAGAATAGCATCTTCACCATGCTTGAGTCAATTCCATTTAAGCCCAATACTTCTGCTCTGCCTTTTGCTTCTCTACTCTCTACCACACTCTCATCTCTACCAAGATACCTTTGAAATGACTTCACAACTCTTATTTATACAAGACATTGACTTAGGGATAATCATCCAAGTCGTCACACTTTACAGAGCAAATACAACTTGACTAATTACAAAAGACTTCATGTGGATCATCACATTGTCGGCCACATAGATCTGGGACTTCAATCTTCTTTTAGGAACATGCCATGCTTCACAGAACATCTTTAAGATCATCCATAGGATGTGTAACTCATCCGGTCGGCTAGACTTAGGAAGAACATCATCATTCGGAAGTAATTCTTCAATTATGAGCTCAATCTTCAATGCGGACCACCAACACGAACTGGACACAATCCAAAGACCTCCACAAGCTTGCCTAAATCACAAAGAACATCCACACTACTTCTGCTTACTAAAATCTTTCTCTCCATCTGTAACCTCAAGAACACAATCTATTATCACTCTCATATTGGAATAGATGTTTGCGGACCTCCAGACCATGAACCAATTGAGTTGTCAATTCACATTGACTTCCTAAACACTCCACCAAATTTGTAGAACAAGATATTGCATTTTCAGATCTCACCAGACCTATCTGTGTCACTTTGTCACCTTTGAACATCTGCCATAACTGGTTTTACTCAAGTGGCCATAACTTCTTCAAATCTTCATGCAGACCTCTCAAATCTTTACTAGATCATCTTAAGACACATATATACAAACCCTTTGATGTGCATCCTCTGATCTTCATCTTAGCTGGGATCTTTACCTTACTATCTTCATTGTTCTTCTTTGTTCCTGATAGGACTAATTTTCTCAATATCCTCAGCTTACAACTCATCCAATCCTTGTTTATCAATGCAACAGGAGTATCTTGACATCAATGACAACACCGGTTAGGCCCATACTTGCAACAAGCCCCATGGTCATACTCAGTCTCTAAATTTTTAGTATAGCCTCAGCTCTCTTGATGTGAATGATTACATGCATTATTGTTTATCGTGATTATATGGATGCTAACACCTTTTCTTGTAGAAAATTGTGTGTTTGTGGGAACATTTGGCCATCATAAAGTACATGTCACCTCCCAGGGACATGGGCTTTGTGAGAGCTTGTGTTCCCTTGTGTGTTTTCTTCCTACCTTAACATGCTTGATATCGTTACATGATATCAACCACCTTAAGTTGGGGGCATATATAAGGTAAGTTGTCTGATTTAGATGCTAGCAAATTGTGTTTGTAAAACTTGAATCTACCGCAATCACTTAAGCCCTCTACGAAGGTGGGATATCATACATGTCCTTTTTATTTTAAGCCCTTTGTGTGAGGCGGGGATGGTCTATTTCTTGAGGAGATTGCACAATCCTATCATTTTCAAAAAATCCTTTGAGTAGGCGGGGAGCGGATCTGGGACTATCCTAACCCTTAAGCGTGTCTTCAACGATTGTTGTGGCGAAGCCCAATCATTGGTGTGTGCCTGTAATGTGCTTGAGATGGCTACGAACCTAGCAATAGGTTTCTTTCATCACTTGTCTTCCATGTTTTCTCTGTGTCTTCCATGTGTGTGTGTATGGCGTGTTTGTTCCCAAGCATAGTCTAAAGACCGATGGTGATGAGTCCCTCTTATGCTTTGGGATTTGTATGGCATGCTTGATTTGTATGTCATGTTTGTTCTCAAGTGCAGTCTTAAAGACTAGTGGCGATGAGCCCCTCTTGCACTCTGAGATTTGTTTTGCATGTTTGTTGCCCCATATGTAGTTTAAAGACTGGTGGCAATGAGTTCCTCTTGCATTATGGGTGGTGTGTTTACTTTCCTTGTACTTGCATTCTACATTTTATATATGAGAAAAAGAAAAAGAAATAATCACTGTGTTCACTGTATTCACTATGTTTTGCGTGTATTCAATGTTGTATTCTCTGTGTTTTGCGTGACTGTAACTATCTTCTCCGTGTTTTGCATGCTTGTTAATGCCTTCATTGTGATTGGCATGTCTACTCCATGCTTGGCATGTTTACTGTGTTTGTTGACCTTACTTTAATGCATGTATTGGCCTTGCATTTATATATACATTGAAGTGGGAGCTAAATGTTATGTCTAAAAATGTTCCCTTGGGGACTTTCCCTCTTAAGGTTTAGCTCCCTGGTCCTTTAGAATGCATTTAGGTCATCTTGCATGTTAATGGTGACACCTCATGAGAAAACCCTAAAGTTTCATGGCAAATGGGACCTAGAGGGTGTGCTTAACATAAATCCTTCTTGAAATAGGGGGGAGGACTTGGGTGCCTATGCCCTAGTCTTGCCCTATTTTAGGTCAGGACCTTGTTTTGGGTGTCAGTTTTATGGCCGTTATTAGGTCCTATGCCGACATCCTAAGTTTGAATTATGAAATTCTTAGCAGGAATGTTTGTAGTTGCATATATAAGCATGATTAGTGATTCATTTGTAGACTAGACAGGCATTGTGAACTTGTGGCTTATGTGAAAGGGATTCAAGGCATTCATTGTGTTGTAGAGTAGTATTTTGTGTTGTTATTGTGTTTGTGATTGCAAATTTGACATCCATCTTTTCATGGCATGAAGAGCATCTTATTTCCATGAGATCTACACTATAAGGTGATATCTATTGTGTTTTTTATCATTTATCATTTGGATTTTGCCTCTATCCCATAGGGATACGAACTCTTTTTCTGACAACGATGTTTGGAAGACTTGAATGTCTCTTTGAGGCTTGACCAAGACAAGCCTCTAAACACCACAACCCCAACCCACTTTTCTGTGATTGTAGGTTACAGGTTTCAGAAGAAAAAGAAGTGGAGTTGTAGGAGAATAGTGCAGACTATCAGAATTACAGATCTAAGTAGAAAACTAGTGCTTGGACTTGGGTTCCCACTCATTAGTCCTTCAAATTCTGAAGTAGTAAAATCTTTGTGACAGTAGGAATAGGTTGCAGACATTATTTGGAGATCCTCACAAAAGTAGGTACACTAGACTAGGGCGCCCGCTCATTAGTCCCTGACTTTTCTACACACCAAACTTTGAAATCTTGTATGTATTTGGTTGGACCATTTGATATCTCTGTGTGCGATCATTTTCTGTAATTTGTCTGTTTGTTTATGATTTCAAAAAATTAGAGTTTTGAGCATAATTAAACTTAATTGAATAACAAATTTACACAATTCCAATCTTCCCCTATGTTCCAAGTGACAGGAGATCTATAGTAGACTTCTCTACTCGGTTGAATGTCCTTGAATGTTTAGTGGTGAAAGGAGGATCAACACAAACCCTTTAAAAATATCATTTGGACATATTTCTTCCTTCTTTTTCTATTAAACACTAGCCAATTATCCAAATGCATCCCTTGGTTTTTGTTCCCAACCTTGTTCCAAACCTAATCAAATCCAATCCAATCAACTCTTTCTTAAGAATGTAATCTTATCTTAAGTATAGATATATATCTATCAATCCTAGTGTTCATTCGCATGTCCAACATCACTATCCTTATCCAATCATCAATCAAATCAATCAATCATCAATTTTCATCTTGATAGGGGCAATCACCTTGTTTGTTTTTGAATCATTTGTGCATGCTTGCTTGTGTGTGTTATCATTTTACTTGTATTTGTATCAATCCTTGTAGCATACTATCACAATGACATCCTGGTCTTCCATATCATGGTGCCCAACAACATATGTTTTCTTAAGACCTTTATCTTTTTTAGTCAGTCCTTTATGCACGAGACACATCTTCACCATAGTCTTCATACCTTGGTGCCTAATGTATAGTGCTATATCAAACTTATAGTTGCTCACCCAATGTAGCATAATGTATCATTGATCCATTTCATCCATACCTTAAATTTCCTCCATCTCCTTAACCAATCCATTTCATACATTTTGAGAGCATATTCATGTTCTTCTAACCTACCTAGCCTCCCGAGAGGGCATCCCATTCTTACATCATTCCTCCTCATCACTCATCTAAGTGGTTGGGGCATCCTTCTCCAATCATCTATATCTTATCTTCTTTGAAATTATGTTACTTCTCTCAGTTGCAACATCATCTCAAAGAGGGGCAAAATGTAGACATCCAAAATTGACCACATCCCTAACATCCCTTGCATATCACTTTCACCACCTTATGTCACCTTGTGACACATTTATCCTATTTCCTAAATTAATTAAATAAAATATATTTATTTAATTTATTTTTCCCTCTAGTCAAATTAATTAAATAAATCTTATTTATTTAATATATTAATCATCCCACATCATCACCCTTATCTAATAATTAATTAAATAATTCTATCCACCACTTAACCTCCCCCATCCAATACGGGACTCTCATCTTGTTTCCAAAAAAACAAACTTCTATCCACCACTTAGCCTCCCCCATCCAATACGGGACTCTCATCTTGTTTCCAAACAACAAACATCTCATTGCACACCGCATGCTCAAAAATATGAAATATCAAGGAAAAGGATTAGCCCTTCATGAGCAAGGAATATTGAAGCCCATCCATGTCAAAATCCATCCACAATCGCATGGCCTTGGCTATATATCCCAAGGAAAGCAATCCACACATGTTGGTACCACCCGCACACCTCATAAGGCATCTTCTTCCAATCCCAAGCTAGGTGCACTGCATCATGCCTCCAAATCTTACGTCCCCATACCTCCTCCATCTTATTTCATCCACAAATACAAACATCCTCCCATCCCTAAATCCACTCTTCCTCCACTCCTTCCTACTCCTAATATCCCCATCCTCCAGTCCCCTAATATCCCTATCCTCAACAACCCCATTCATCAATCCTTCACCCCTAAATCCCCCAAAATCCCTAATCATGACCAATAATTGCACACATCCTCTAAACATGAAGCTATCACCAAACCCATGGGATTCAAAAATAAAAATTTGGATGCCTCACCCTATCAGGTAAATAATCCACAAAATCCTAATAGTTATCATGTCATAGGGAATCGATACACATCTAAGCACAATCAAAAATCCAAAAGGCTACATAAGCCCACAACTCCAAAAGCAAAAACAAAAATAGTATGGGTTCCCAAGAAAATAACATTAAATCCAAGTGGAGCATCTGAATCCCACTCCATTCCCAAATCCCAAAAATCTCATCCCCAATATAAAAATCCTAAGAATCCTAAGTCCATTTGGGTCCCCAAATCCCCAAATCAGCAATCCCAAAATCCTCCCATCTCGATCCCATAATCAAAAATCTCCATTACTCTACACCCCCCTCACAAATATAAGCTTCAAAATCCATTACAATGTGTACAACCATTGGTCTTGGTTCCCCTCCACCCCATGGCATTCCCTCATGCACATGTACCCACATTTTACATCCCCTATCCCGCATATCTCCCCCATCACACCTGTATGATTCATGCTTTCACATAAGTCCACCCATTCTCCATCATTACCATCCATACTCCACGTCATAATCCACTATCCCCCATCCATCCATAATCCACATCATATTTCATTGTCCCCTATCCATCTCATCTAATCATCTACCAACATCCATGCACATGTCAATCACATTCGACATGGTCCATGTGCAACAACCATCCAAAATGGGACACTATCACCTTGCTATGGAAATAGACGCTTGAGTCCTCCCTCCCTTCTTCCCACCCACATCATTTCCTTCATCCAAATACACCTATCCTATCCCAATATCCAACAAAATAAAAAAAAGAAAAAAAATCAAAAATCAAAAAAGTAAAGAGAAACCATTCATCCAATGGTGAAAACCATTTCATGGTGCCTTAGATAAGTACCATGATGAAAACTCATTTATGGGCGTCACATGTAGATCAATTGTCTATGTACCTTACACTTAGAGGCAAGTTGTCTCATCTGTCCCCTCCTATCCTATCATACACATCCATTATTTATGCATACCTATCTCATTGCACCAACCTATCCTCCCCTCCTACTTTGATCTTGATAAGGACAGGGATAAAATGTTAAAAGATGCTTTGGACATTTCTTGATATACCCAATCTTTTCCCAACCAATCACCCTATCATTATAAGCATTGTATCGCAAATTCAATCATGGAGTGGGGCATGTTATTCCTATGTGACATAGTCCTTAGAGATCACATCCTAAACCCCTCTTTCCATCCACCATGCATTCATCCATCCCATCAACTATTGCCAATCCTTTAATCTATCCATCCAATCCTCCTTTCATCCTTGTACCTAGACTTGGTGTTCCCTTGTCATTTGTATCCAACAAATAGGCTATCCTCATACAATCCAATGCAACCATCAAATCAAAAAATCCAAGCAATAAATCCAAGTACATTTCATCCTTAATCCATGCCAATCTAGCCAATTATCCAAATGCGTCCCTTGGTTTTTGTTCCCAACCTTGTTCCAAACCTGATCAAATCCAATCCAATCAACTCTTTCTTAATAATGTAAACCTATCTTAAGTATATAGATATATCTATCAATCCTAGTATTGATTCGCATGTCCAACAAAACTATCCTTATCCAATCATCAATCAAATCAATCAATCATCAGTTTTCATCTTGACAGGGGTAATCACTTTGTTTATTTTTGAATCATTTGTGCATGCTTGCTTGCTTGCTTGCTTGTGTGTGTTATCATTTTACTTGTATTTGTATCAGTCTTTGCAGCATACTGTCACAATGGCATCATGGTCTTCCATATCATGGTGCCCAATGGCATATGTTTTCTTGCGACCTTTATCTTTTTGAGTTAGTCCTTTATGTGCAAGACACATCTTCACCCTAGTCTTCATACCTTGGTGCCTAATGTATAGTGTTATAACAAACTTATGGGTGCTCACCCAATGTAGCATAATGTATCATTCATCCATTTCATCCATCCCTTATCTTTTTTCCATCTTCTTAACCAATCCATTTCATCCATTTTGAGAGCATACCCATGTTCTTCTAACCTACCTATTCTCTCGAGGGGGCATCCCACATCCCATCCGTACATCATTCTTCCTCATCACTCATCTAAGTGGTTGGGGAATCCTTCTCCAATCATATATATCTTCTCTTCTTTGAAATTATATTACTTCTCTTAGTTGCAACATCATCTCAAAGAGGGGCAAAATGTAGACATCCAAAATTGACCACATCCCTAACATCACCTTACATATCACTTTTACCACTTTGTCACCTTATGACACATTTATCCTATTTCCTAAATTAATTAAGTAAATTATATTTATTTAACTAATTTAATCCATTTTCCCCTCTAGTCAAATTAATCAAATAAATATTATTTATTTAATTTATTAATCATACCACATCATCAACCTTCTCAAATACTTAATTATTTAATAATTATATTATTTTATTAATTATTGAAAGTCACGTGACTAGATAAGAGATTGTCCAAATTCATTGAACCTAGACATTTACCACAATCAATAAATGAGAGGCACAAAAGTCAAACTAGCTTTGCATCCTAGCTATCCATCTCATACTACAAATCCAAATCTTGACCGTTCACATAAGGATATGCTCTAATGTTGTCTCATCAAATCTCAACCATCCCTTGCACCTCTTAATCCTAGCCATTCATCCTATCACTCAAGTATCTATAAATCAAACATCAACCAAGTCATTAAGAAGAGAGAATTTGAAAGTAAAATTATGTTGTCAAAGTGAGCAAAAAACATAGCAGAATAGTTTATCTTTATCAATCATTATCAAGAGCATAGACATTGGAGCTTGGGTGCACTCCATTCCACTCTATCAAGAAGAATGAAGGGTTTTAGGTAAAGGTATTATATGTGTATTGCATTATATTCTCTATTATTTATGTTTAATCTTTTCTTATCTTCACTATATCTATCCCACACTCCCTAGTGGGATGAATAAGCTCTATTGGATATGAGGATGAAAATGAAGATGAACTGTCACCCTAATCTATAATGGGGGCTCAAAAAGATAATATCTCAGGATAGATATCCATATTTTATCTTCTATCACATTGGTCATACCATATAGCCATATAGAGATAGAGTGGAGGGCAGGACTATACTACCTAAGGAATCACCCTACGACTAATTAGGCTTAGAATATGCCCAACCTTTATTTGACCTTGGGTGGTTGCGCATGTTGGTTCTCAAATCTAGAGTTTATCAAACCCTAAAAGGATTCCAAACTTTATGTTCAGGTATGATAACTGATTTGGCCAACTGACTGAATCAATCAAAATGATTGCACTTCCCTGCGCTTTAGGCTCTACTTTGCCTAGGTGGGTGTTACCTGTTGCAAGTATGAGGTGAGCCATTGTTGTCATTGATGTCAACATACTCATACTGCATTGACAAGAAGGATTTGATGAGCTTTGTGCTGAGGATATTGAGAAAATTAGCCTCAGTCAGGAACAGTGAAGAACAGTGATGAGAAGAAGGTAAATATACTGTATAGGATGAGAACCGGAGGATGCGGATTAAAGGGTTAGTAGATATGAGTCTTGAGATGCTACAGTTAAGATTTCAGAGGTCCGCATGAAGATCTGAAGAAGTTATGGCTGCCGGTATAGAACCGGGTCCGGCAAGTATCCGGAGGTGACAGAGGATCACAAAAAGGTCCGGTGAGGTCCGGAATTGTATTATCATAATCTGCGGATTGGAAGGAGTGTTTTAGATGTCCTTGTGATGTGTCATCCTGATTTGTGTGTGATTTGGAGGTCCGGATGTACCTCTTGCATTATGACAGTGACGACAGACTGTGTTCTTGAAGTTCCGGATGAGGAAGACAAGAGATCCCAGTAAGCAGAGAAAGTGCGGATGTATCCGGACATTCAGACAGACTTGTGAAGGTTCTTGAATCATGTTTAGGTTGTGTTGTTGGTCCGCATTGATGGTAGAGCCCGGAATTGAAGTTACTCTTCCGGATGAAGTTATTGCTCTGTGTAGCCGACCGGATGAGTTGTTCATCCTGCGAATGTTCTTGTGATGGCCGACCGGATGTGTTATTCATCTTGCGGATACTCCTATGGTTGTTTGCCGACTTAGATGCTTGTTCCTAAGTCGATGTCTTGTATAAATAATGATTTGTGAATTCATTTCAGAGTGTGGTATGTGGATGAGTATGGTGTAGCGAAGAAAGGTGCGAAAGGCAGAGCAGAGATTGTTGGGCTTAATTGGAACTGATCCGGACATGGTAAAGATGTCATTCTCCAGTTCAAGACTGTGATTTTTATCACTCTGTAGACAGTGTGTCTCCTTGTAGGCAGTGGGCCTCTTTGTGAGCAGTGTGCTCGGGCAGTGAGCCCTTATTGGCATGTGCCATTCATTTTTCCTTATTCTTCTAACAGAGAATAATTCTTGGGTTAATCACCCCGTGGTTTTTCCCTTAACCGGGTTTTCCACGTCAAAATCTTGGTGTTCAATGTGTTGATGCTTATCTGCTCTTGTGTTTATGTATTGTGCTTCCATGAATGATTATTTGATATGCTGCTAACTAACAACAGAGAATTAAGTGTTTGAAAGAGAACAAGTTCTATACAACTGATTCACCCCCCCCCCCTCTCAGTTGTATGCCCTAGATCCAACAATTGGTATCAGAGCCGAGTTCCTCTGATAGGAGCTTAACCGCTTGAGGTGATCCAGGATGTCGTCTTACAAGAAGGATAGTCCGAAGTTCGATGGAACCAACTTCACTCTCTGGAAAGGTCGCATGAAGTGTCATTTGGAATGTATGGGAAAAGCATACTTGGCTATGATTTCAAAACCATATATACCCCCACAAGGTGGTCCGACAACTCCTGATGAAACCACAGAAGCTGAAAACAATCTGCGGACCAAGGAAGCTCTTCTAAGCGCATTGAATGACTCAGATCTCTCGAATGTCATTGACCTACCAACTGCATATGAGATCCTAACTAAACTGGAACTTCTGTATGAAGGAGATGAGTTTGTCAAAAGTGCAAGGTTGCAAAGTCTGAAAGGGAAATTTGAAAGATTGAAAATGAGAGATGATGAAAACATTACTACCTTTATGCCAAGAGTAAATGAGCTGGTATGTGGAATCAGAAATGCTGGTGGAACTCTAGATGAAAATGAGATTGTCTGCAAAATCCTAAGATCCCTTCCTGCTGCCTACAAAATCAAAGTTGCTGCCATTGATGAATTCAGAGCCCACACAACTGTCACAAGAGAACAATTGGCTGGCAAACTAGCTGCATTTGAAATGACCGAGTTTGGAGATGATCCACCCAAGACTGAGTCTGCTTTTAAAGCCAGTGCCTATGTGAAAGGCAAACAGAGATTTGATCCGGGTGAAAACTCATCAAGGAAAATGTCATGGTATGATCAAGCAAGAAGAGACATGGAAGAAGAAGAAGCAGAAACAGCTCAACTTGAAGCCCTCATTGCAAAGAGACTGCCAAGAGGATCCGGTAAGTATGAAGGAAAACTACCCTTTAAGTGTTTTAACTGCAATAAGATTGGTCATTTTGCCTCAAGATGTCCGGAGAGATCTGCAAGATCTAATACTCACAGACAAAGGTTTCAAAAGAATTGCTATTATGTTCATGAAGAAGATGACAATGAAGGAGTAACAGATGATGAATCAGATCCAGGAAGCAAATCCGGAAATGAGTGGGTGTTTATAGCCATCAAGGAAGAAGATTCCCTGCTCTCTGAATCTGTCAATCACAAAGTTGTTGAAAAAGCCTTGGCTGCTCAAGTGGAAGAAAAGGATGACTGGGTTATTGACAGTGGATGCTCTCACCATATGACTGGTGACAAGAATAAGTTCTTAGATTTGGAAAGATATGAAGGAGGAATGGTAAAGTTTGGTGACAATTCTGCTGGCAGAATCAGAGGTAGGGGAACTATTTCCTTTGATGGTAAGAGCAAAACAGGTAATGTACTATATGTTGAAGGATTGAAGCACAATCTTCTCAGTGTTGGTCAGTTAGTGGACAAAGGCTATGATCTCCGGTTCAAGAATGGAAAATGCAGAATCTTTACAAGCTCCGGAACTGAAATTGCATCCGGTACTCAGACAAGAGGTAACATCTTTCATCTGGTTGGTTCAAATAAAAGTTGTTTGTTTGTTCAAATTGATCAGAGTTGGTTATGGCATAGAAGAATGTGTCATGTAAATTTTGATAACATCATCAAAATAAGCAATACTCAGGCTGTGAGAGATCTTCCAAAGTTGATAAAACCTACAAACAGTGTGTGTAAAGAATGTCAGTTAGGCAAACAAAGCAGAGTCTCTTTTAAAAGCAAAGATCAGTCTTCTACCGGATTGTTGGAATTAGTACATACTGATCTATGTGGTCCGACAAGAATCAAGAGTCTGCAAGGTGATAGATATTTCATGTTGTTAATTGATGATCATTCCCGGATGATGTGGGTTACCTTTCTGAAAGAAAAATCAGAAGCTTTTGAGAAGTTCAAAATCTTCAAAGCTATGGTGGAGAATCAAACCGGATTGAAACTGAAGTGTCTAAGGTCTGATAGAGGTGGTGAATTTACATCTGGTGAATTCATTGACTTTTGTGAGAAACAGGGTATAAGGAGACAGTTGTCTGCTCCTAGGACTCCACAGCAGAATGGAGTAGTTGAGAGAAAGAACCGGACCATCCAGGAAGCTGCTAGGACAATGATGTTGGAAGCAAATGTTCCTCAAATGTTTTGGAAAGAAGCTATCAGCACTGCAGTCTACACTCTCAATCGAGTTCAAATCAGAAACAACACCGGTAAGACCCCCTATGAACTTTGGTTTGACATCACTCCTACTGTGAAATATTTCAGGGTATTTGGTAGCAAGTGTTATATTAAAAGAGATGAAGATCTAGGAAAGTTTGATGCTAGAAGTGATGAAGGAATTTTCTTGGGCTACTCCACTCAAAGCAAAGCATATCGGTGTTACAATAAGAGATTGAGGAAGATGATAGAAAGTACCAATGTAAAGGTTGATGAAGGAATTGAGAAGCCTTCAAGATTTTATGAATTTGATGAAGATGACCAAGATAGTGTTCAAGGAACTCAATCCTCTCCGGTGAAACAGAGTCAGCCTGATCCGGTAAATCAGGAAGAAGAGTTAGGTTTAAATGAGCCTGATCAAGAAACAGCAGTACTGGATACTCCCAAAATTCCAAGGTATGTAAAACTTAATCACTCTGAAGATCAGATCATAGGTGACAGAAGCAAAGGTGTACAAACTAGAAGGAATATTGCTCAAGATCAGAATGAATGTTGTCTGATTTCAAGGATTGAACCTAAAACAATAAATGAAGCCTGCAATGATGAAAATTGGACCAAAGCAATGGAAGATGAACTGATGCAAATTGAGAAAAATCATACTTGGGATCTTGTTCCCAGACCTAGAGACAGGAATGTAATTGGAACCAAGTGGGTCTTCCGGAACAAACTAAATGAAGCTGGTGAAGTAATCAGAAACAAAGCCAGACTGGTCTGCAAAGGCTACTCTCAAATAGAAGGAATTGACTTTGAAGAGACTTTTGCTCCGGTAGCAAGAATTGAAGCAGTCAGATTACTTCTTGCATTTGCTGCCTTCAAAGATTTCAAGGTATATCAGATGGATGTCAAGTCTGCCTTCCTAAATGGTGATCTGGAAGAAGAAGTCTACATTGAACAACCGGATGGATTTCAATTGTCTGATAATAATGATATGGTCTGCAAGTTGAAGAAAGCTTTGTATGGATTGAAGCAAGCCCCAAGAGCATGGTATGAAAGGTTGGATAAGCATCTTGTGCAGATTGGATTCAACAAAGGTACTGCTGACAGCAACTTATATTTCAAAATTGATCATGAGAACATTCTGATTGTTGAAGTGTTTGTGGATGATATCATTTTTGGAGGAAGAGATAGTATGTGTAAAACTTTTGCTAATCAGATGAAAAGTGAGTTTGAAATGTCTATGCTTGGTGAAATGAATTTCTTCTTGGGTCTGCAAATTACTCAAACAAAAGAAGGGATCTTCATTTCTCAGACCAAATATGTGAAAGAATTGTTAAAGAAATTTGGTATGGAAGACTCAAAGCCTATGAACACTCCTATGGCAACCGGATGCAAGTTAAGCAAAGATGATGATTCTCCAAAGGCAGATCAGACAAAGTATAGATCAATGATTGGTGGATTGTTGTATCTCACTCAAACTAGACCAGATATAATGCAAGCTGTTGGTCTTGTGGCAAGATTCCAGACTGATCCTAGAGAATCTCATGTTATGGCAATCAAAAGAATTTTTAGATACTTGAAAGGGACAGTTGAGTATGGTCTATGGTATCCTAGAGATCCGGATTTTTCTCTTCATGCTTACACAGATGCAGATTGGGCAGGAGATGTGGATGACCGGAAGAGCACTAGTGGTGGAGCATTCTTTTTGGGGAAGAGATTGGTTTCTTGGCTAAGCAAGAAACAAGATGCAATATCTCTGTCTACAACTGAAGCAGAATACATTGCAGCAGCAGGTAGTTGCACTCAAATCCTGTGGATGAAGCAGATGCTAAGAGACATCAAAGTTGAATATGAGGAGCCTATCACAATTTTCTGTGATAATTCAAGTGCAATTAATATTTCCAAGAATCCGGTATTGCATTCTAAGACTAAGCACATATCTATCAAATTTCACTTTTTGAGAGAACAAGTAAACAAGGAAGAAGTCAGATTGGAGTATGTTCCCTCCAAGGATCAGATTGCAGATATCTTTACAAAACCTCTTCCCAAGGACTCTTTTGAATATCTCCGGGAGAAGTTAGGGGTCATGGCCCCTCCGGTGATGAACTAAGATGCACTGATGTGCATCAGTCCGGTGGCAATCACAGTCATATCTTGTGATCCGGACTAATGGGGAGCTGCAACTAAGGGGGAGCAGCTGGTATTATTCTGATGCATGAGATTTGCAAGTATGAGCCCTTTGCCATTGATGTCAAAGGGGGAGAGAAGACATGTGAAAAACAAGTGGTTGATGATCAAAGGAGGAGCAGCAAAGGAAGACATGTGAAGAGTTGTTGTTGATAGGGGGAGCTGTGACAGAAAAGAGAAGTTCTTGTCTTGATGGTTTTTCACATCATATGTTGCCATCAATGACAAAGGGGGAGATTGTTGCAAGTATGAGGTGAGCCATTGTTGTCATTGATGTCAACATACTCATACTGCATTGACAAGAAGGATTTGATGAGCTTTGTGCTGAGGATATTGAGAAAATTAGCCTCAGTCAGGAACAGTGAAGAACAGTGATGAGAAGAAGGTAAATATACTGTATAGGATGAGAACCGGAGGATGCGGATTAAAGGGTTAGTAGATATGAGTCTTGAGATGCTACAGTTAAGATTTCAGAGGTCCGCATGAAGATCTGAAGAAGTTATGGCTGCCGGTATAGAACCGGGTCCGGCAAGTATCCGGAGGTGACAGAGGATCACAAAAAGGTCCGGTGAGGTCCGGAATTGTATTATCATAATCTGCGGATTGGAAGGAGTGTTTTAGATGTCCTTGTGATGTGTCATCCTGATTTGTGTGTGATTTGGAGGTCCGGATGTACCTCTTGCATTATGACAGTGACGACAGACTGTGTTCTTGAAGTTCCGGATGAGGAAGACAAGAGATCCCAGTAAGCAGAGAAAGTGCGGATGTATCCGGACATTCAGACAGACTTGTGAAGGTTCTTGAATCATGTTTAGGTTGTGTTGTTGGTCCGCATTGATGGTAGAGCCCGGAATTGAAGTTACTCTTCCGGATGAAGTTATTGCTCTGTGTAGCCGACCGGATGAGTTGTTCATCCTGCGAATGTTCTTGTGATGGCCGACCGGATGTGTTATTCATCTTGCGGATACTCCTATGGTTGTTTGCCGACTTAGATGCTTGTTCCTAAGTCGATGTCTTGTATAAATAATGATTTGTGAATTCATTTCAGAGTGTGGTATGTGGATGAGTATGGTGTAGCGAAGAAAGGTGCGAAAGGCAGAGCAGAGATTGTTGGGCTTAATTGGAACTGATCCGGACATGGTAAAGATGTCATTCTCCAGTTCAAGACTGTGATTTTTATCACTCTGTAGACAGTGTGTCTCCTTGTAGGCAGTGGGCCTCTTTGTGAGCAGTGTGCTCGGGCAGTGAGCCCTTATTGGCATGTGCCATTCATTTTTCCTTATTCTTCTAACAGAGAATAATTCTTGGGTTAATCACCCCGTGGTTTTTCCCTTAACCGGGTTTTCCACGTCAAAATCTTGGTGTTCAATGTGTTGATGCTTATCTGCTCTTGTGTTTATGTATTGTGCTTCCATGAATGATTATTTGATATGCTGCTAACTAACAACAGAGAATTAAGTGTTTGAAAGAGAACAAGTTCTATACAACTGATTCACCCCCCCCCCCTCTCAGTTGTATGCCCTAGATCCAACATTACCTTATATTCACCAATGAATTATTACTCTTCAACTTTGTTGGTGACTTCAAAGTAGATTAAGGGATTTTTATAATTTTGTCAATTAAATCATACAATTCACCCTAATCCAAACTAGCATATCATTTGAATTAGATTTTATTTTTTATTCTACTATTACTCCTACTCCTATGCAACAGAAAATTAAGATTGGAATTTTGAATATGATACAAGGAAATGATTCTGAAAAAGAATTGATTGGTGCCTTTCTCAACAATTGGGTAATTGAGTTTGTTCAAAAAAATTTGTGCTTTCTATCTAGCCAAAACTCAAATTACTTGGCATGGAATTGTTTAACTGGCATAAACATGCAAAATTATTTTTAACTGGCTCTACTTAGTTATCCAAATTGAATCCACCAAATTACAGTGATCTATTCAATGGAATTTAATTCCTACTTGAGGAAACCCAATTAGATAAACCACCCAAAAGTAGTAAATGTGGTTTGAAGAACTAAACATATGCTTGCTATGTTAATTCAAATAACAAGGAGACACAAAATTGGAGACAATCAGATAAAGTATAACATAAACATTCAACAAGAAATTGAGAACTAGATATATGGCACCAGAGAAATGCAGTTTGCTTTTATTGATATATCTTTGAAGAGCACGCCTTACAATGTCTTTTTCCAAAATCAATTTCCTAGAGAGCTTTCCCAATGTCTTGGTTTCCTTCTTATAGGGGTGAAGAAAGATACAAGCTTCAAACCTTTCACATTCCAAAAAATAAATTTTCATATACCCACCCCACATTACGACCTATTACAATATATACTTTTTGACAAGCCTTGAAAAGATTGCCAAATATATTTGAATACATATTGGAGAGCATAAAAATAAGAAAAGACAAAATAGGAGGACGTCCAAGATTTGTTGGTGTCATGTTGATGTTAGCTTGATGCTCATTGCTCCTCTGCATATTTGGCATGCTTCTTTAGTTGACAAATATTTTTTCTCCCACTGGTACACAGAAAAATCACTACGTCACTTATATTCTTGAATGTCGAGCAAATTGGCCTAGTGATCTTTCCACCTTTTGTCCAGTAGCACTTTGACATCAATGATGAACTTTGTATATCCAACATTTTCTGGCTCTCACCATTCACATACTAAAATTCATCCAATATCATTTTCACCATCTTCTCTGTTGGCTTGAGTGAAGCTAGAGCACCTAGATCTCTCTATAGAACTTTACACAAGGTGATCAAAGTGTGGTGTGTAGGTTGCCTTTTCTTATATATTGGATCCAAAATAGAAAGACTAACTTTCAATTGATCAATGGCATGAGACAAGGAAGAATAGCATTCATGCACATCTCCCAACTTATCAACAACCAATTTCACTCTATATTCCAAAATCTTCTCAAACACCTCAAGAATTTTCAATCTGGCCTCATCCTTTGTTTTTCATTTTTCTTTTTCAAATCTTTAATTTCTTTTTCTAGCTTCAACCTCAATGCATTCAACTGATCAACTGGCACTGTATTATCACTGGTTACTTGTGGCACAGGGGCTTTGTATGGTACAATTGCTTGGCTTTGAGAATCAACACCTTTCAACTGTTGCTTTAGTTTGAAATTTTCCAAATATAGCCTATTCACTTCATCATTCATCTCAATTTGAGTTTTTTCATAGTCGAGCAATCTTTGCTCGATTTTCTTGACAACAACATGTGTGAACATTGTTGAGTGCATGGTAAGGGTGGCAACTTCAACTATTGATGTATCCTAAAATGTTTTCACCATAGCTATTCCCCTCACTTCTTGAACAACATCAAGCAATCTTGGCTTGTTGGTATTCTTCTGTGTGGCCCATATTGCTAGAGTCTCTATCTTTAGGTTAAACCCACAACAATTGACACCATCCTCATAATCAAACTCAAAAACCATCAAGGGGTCATCTTGATTTCTCACTTGGTCCAGCAAAAACATTTTCTTCAATTCAAGCCCAGGGATGATTAGCATATTACTCTTCAAAACCATTTGTCTAGCCTCATGAGAGCTAACATTTATTTCATCAATTTTCAAATCTTTGAAAGTCTATGTCACAATTTGATTATGTTGAGATTCATCAGCAACCATTTTATTTATTTCCACCTTTTCTTCAAATTCTTTCATCTTCATTTTGATCCAAAAATCTTTGAATTCTAGGGTATTGATGAAATCATCATCTTCTATGAACCTCATAGAAGCCACAACCCTTTCATCCTCTTGTAATTCAAGCTCACTTTGTGCATGTTCATCCATTCTTTCTTCTAGTTTGTGTGCTTATGTTTCTTGACCAACAAAGGGTTGATCAAGTTCCTCTTCTTCTCCCATATGCCTTAAAATACTGGCCACCTCCTCAGTGTCGCTAACTCCTTCAGTCATTTCATATGGAACTAGTGGAGAAACATCATCAATCTTTTACCTTTTGGTAGGTGGTGAATCAGGAACTACAGGATCTTGTACTAACATTGCATCTAGGGTAGGCTCTTGAATCACAACTCCTATTAGCTTTTTTACAGGGAGCTTGGTAGCCTTTGTAGGTTGCTTCTCAGACTTACCATATATTCTTTCAAAATTATCAATTAACCAAATCTATTATTTTCTCTTCTCGTCAACAAAAAATCCTAAAAAATTAGGTTTTTGTTTTCTTTTGTCATCCTTAATCTTCTTTAAAATTTCCCATTTTCTCTTTCTATCATACACTTCTTCAAAGGTGACACAATTTCTGATCACATCCTCATCAAAATTGATTTGATGGGATATTCCCATTCTGGTAAGAATGACTTGTCTAACAAAGTTCATGTGACCCTCTGGATCACAAACCCTTTTTGTTCCTAATTTCAAAAAATATTTAGCCTTCAAGTAGGCTTGCAAATCCTCCAAAGTATCTGCACTAATGGACCATTCACTAAAAACTGTGGAATCAAGAAGAAATGTGCCCTTCTTTTGCTTTTTCATTACATCTTTCTCCATCCACGTCATCTTCCACATGAATTCATGAAATGCAATTCTATTTGGCACAAGTTTTGGCAAGACATGGAGTGGCTAAGTACACCCATATACTCTGATTGTAGTATGGTTTGACAAGAAATACCAATCAACAAAGTTATTCTTATGACCCTGTTCTAGCCTATGAGTAAGAGGCCTCAACATTTCTCTGACCTCTTTGGTCAATCTAGGAGAAAGGCTACCAAGGGAATTCATTATTCTAATTGAGAAATCATCATGGAACACAACATAGTTACAACCCTTGCAATGACTGTCCCATTTGTAACACTAGCACTTGTAGGCAGTCTCTATCCCATTTGATCAATCATGGTCAGATCCATCCTGCTGGGCCACTTTCTTCTATTCTAGTACAATATCAAATGACACAATAAAGAGTAATGTTTGAAATCAATGGGTGCCTTGTTTTCTCTTATCTATAGAAATCCCTCATGCAATTTCCTCTCAATGAATGATGCAAAATCATACTCAACATTGACTTCTAGATTCTAAATTCTCATGGCCATCATCATTAGGCCAACTGACACTCTATCTTGGGCATCAATTCCTAGCACTTGACACAGATCAAAATATGTTCTTTTGAAATACACAACAAAGTCATCAATAGAGAAAGGCTCAACTACAGTGGTTGGGATTGAAATCCTTCTATTGTTGGCCCCTTTCTCATGAACACGGGCAACTCATCACTCCTATGTGTATTTCTCAGACTGGTATATTCTTGTTCACTCTTCTTCAAGTCAACCTATGTGAGGGCTTGCTTGTTGAGCATGAAGAAATCAATGATTACATTTCTATCCATAGCAACTAATAGTGACCCATTTGGCAATCTGACTATTTTGGTGGCTGGATGATAGTGTTGTGCCAGTATTCTGATCAAATCCACATCAATGAATACATTTGGCAACACAAGTTTAGCCAAATTCAAATTCCCTGGGTTTCCAACTGGTCACTATCCATCTTTCTTTAGACAAAAATACCAAATATGGTTCCATCCTAAGATAGGGATTCTAGCATCCTGACACCCCTTTGAAACATCCTTGAATAGTTTCTTATACCCCTTGTCAATTGAATTTGGCAAAATGTCCAATAGTGACTGTTGAATTGGCTGCTTCTTGGAAATAGGGGATTTAATGTTCTTACTTGCAAACTCAGATTTCTTAGGTGCCATAGTTTGATGCATTTATGAACTAGGCTTTTAATAGTCACTTTCTCTATCAGACTAGTTGAAAATAAAGCACAAACTAAATACCAACTTTTATGCAGAGAGTGATGAGGAAGACTTACCCGGTTGGAAGATGGCTGACGAATGCACATAGAGCTTGAATTTGCCATCTATAATCACCACTAAATTTGCTTGAATGATGAAATACAAAGAAATCCGAAATTTTATTTTTCTATGGAGCTAGTCATTTCACCATTACTCTGGTTTGTGCCATGAAATTGACATTTCTTAGCATTCAAGTCTTCCAAACAAAGACTGTTGATTTGATCCAATCCAATGGCTGGATGGGCACTTCAATATTTTAGTCTTTTCATTGATAATGGTAATCCTATAGGCATCAATGATAACCACTGTGGGGTGGTGATATAGTCATTTCAACAATTAATACTTTACTGCATCACCACAAGACCTATTTAGATCTATCACTAGACCGCGGGAGCTCTTAGACAGTTACACCATATCTTTCTCTGCTTACCACCACCCCGCAAGCCTTGATACACATCATCGTGGGATGGTGGGATACATGTCATCCCTTATACCTCCTACCGCATTACTATCAACCTTTGGTATGACCATCGCGAGACTATGGGACCCTTTAGCATCCTTTTCACCATTCATTGCAAGCCCACCAGTTAAAGTCATCAACATCGTGAGACCATGGTATAACATTACACTTGACTTGAAGCCTTCACCTCACTACCATAAACCCCTCTTGAAACTATCGCGGGGCCATAGTACTCAACACTTGAATTCCTTTATACCACGATACCGCAAGCTCCATTTAAGATTGTTGTGGGATGGTGGTGAATCTTTTACCCCTACTCGCTTTTACTGTGTTGCCACTAGTTATCTTCTTATCTACTATGGGACTATGGCAAAATATTATATGCCACTCAAGTTTATACCTCTGGCCCGCCAATTACTTTTGAGACCTCTGCAGGACTGCAGTAACTAATATGTCACTTACTTCATACCACCAACCTGCAACTACATTTTGAGACCTCGGTAGGATTGCGGTAGTTAATATCTATATACCGTGATATTGCAAGGGAAGTTCATGTATGCTGCAAGGAAGCGGTAACTGTCATTTTACATTCTTTGGTTCCCACACACCCACCAAGGCTATTTGAACGCACTGTAGGGATGTGGAAAGAAACAAAAAACACATCAATGATAAAAAATACAAATGTCTTTCACATGGACTTGATATGGGATGCTTTATGAATGACTCATGGATTAATTGTAAAAGGAATATGGACCCCTAAAATGAATTTATGGAAGGAAAAATGTATGAAACCAAGTGGGAATGTGTGAATTTTTAATGGCCCTAATAGTGGCTCCTGTTGGGGATGAATGACTAACAAGACATTGCAAGGACCTAGAACACTTCTCTGGGGTGTAGACCAAAACAAAAATTGTACAAAAATAAGGAAAACCAAAATTTTTGGGAAAGGGAAGAAACCTAAACTACTGTGCATGGAATTATATCTTCTTTTAAGAAAAGAAGTGTTTCAGAAATTGTCCATGCACTAGCAATTTCTGATTCTCACCCACCATGTTCTGAAGGTAGTATGAATCCTCACCACATTTTCCAATAATGACAAATGGTCCAATCCACAGAGCCTCAAATTTTCCATGTTTTCCTTTATCCTGACTCCATGCATTCCACATGAGGACTATGTCATTAGCTTGAAATTTTTTGTCTTTGGCCTGTTTGTCAAAGAGGTATTTCATTTGCATCTACATCTTTTCATTCTACTTTTGAGCTTGACTCCTGATTTCATCCAGTTCTACCAGTTGCTCCATTCTTTCTTCCATTGGCTCAGGGACATCAATATCTTCCTACAATATGAATTTGCACACAAGCAAAAGATTGTGTATTGGAATTCTTACTTGTGCCCCATATACCAATTCAAAAGGTAACCTACCAGTAGCCTTTTTTATTGTGATTTTGTATGCCCATGAAGCTATCCTTAGCTTTGAATCCCATGATCTTTTGTTGTTATCAAGCATCCTTTTGAATATCTTCATTATACTTTTGTTATTGGATTTTGCTTGACCATTTTCCTGGGGATGATAGGGAGAACCATATGATATCACAATTCCATATGAATCAAAAAACTCCTTGAATTCTTCAGATTTGAAGCACATGCCATTATCTGTGACAATTCTCACTAGAACTCCAAACCTGGTGATGATATTCTCTAACAAGAAATTTATGACTACTTTACTAGATGCTTGCTTTGTAGGGATTGCTTCAATCCATTTATGTTCGCCACTAGATTTGTCTATTATCTCCCCTATAAAATCAAGGCCCCATTGATGGAATGGTGCATCAACTTGCATAGGCCTTAGAGGCAAAGCTCCTTGGTATTTCAATTTACCAGAAAACTTCTGGCATGATTCACATTTCCTCACATATTTATGAGCATCATAAAATACAGTCGGTCAAAAATAGCCTGCCCTTAGAATTTTGTGTGCAGTGGTTTTGGTTGAAAAATGACCACCACAAACACCATCATGCATTTCTTTCAAGGTCTTCTTTGCTTGTCCCTAATCTAGACAGAAAAGTAGAACACCATCTTTGTTTTTCCAAAACTAATCGCCATCTATGAACACACACCTTGATGCTTGTAATTTTAGAGTCCTTTTCTGATTGTCATTAAATCCATCTAGACACTTCATCTATCTAAGGTAGTGAACAATATTTTTGTACCATGGTGTATGTTCAATGATGATACCATACCTTCTTCTTTTTGAACATCACACACTTGTGCATCCTCCAAATTAAATTATATGATCAACTTTTCTAGTCCTTATCCTCTCACAAGTTTGGTGATCTGGATATTAATATTAAAGTCCTAAATTTTGTTTATTCATCTACACCTTCTCCCTGTGATTTGTGTTTGTAAAAGGACATCTTTGACTGTAGCATTAGGTACATAAGAAATTACTTGTGCTCCTACCAAGTAGGGCCTAAATGTCCTAACTTATTTTATAAGAGCATAAGCTTTCTTCTCCGTGGCATCATATTTCAGCTCAGCTCCTTTAAGTGATTTGCTAAAAAATTATATTGGTTGTTCATACCCTTCTTTATTCTTCTACAACATGACATCAGCTATGGTGTGAAAAGAAGCAAAAGAAAAAATTGAAATGGCATTACCAAAATCAAGGGATTTCAAAATTGGAGCCTCTTTAATCGCCTTCCTGATGGAAGAAAATGCATCAACTGCCTATGATATCTAGTCAATTTTGGATCCTTTTTTCAGCATCTTGGCAATAGGCTTGACAATCTTAGAAAAACTAGAAATGAATCTTCCTACAAAATTTATTTGTCCAAAGAATGACTGGATGGCCTTTATTGTCTTAGGGATGGGAATTTTTTCAATTGCAGCAACCCTTTCTGGATCTATCCTCACACCTTCTTTTGATACAATATGCCCAAGTAGTTTGCCCTATGTGACAGCAAATTGACACTTCTTAGGGTTTAATGAAATACCATATTCCAGTGTCTTTGTGAATATCTTCTCCAAATGTAAGCAATAATCCTTTGCCTTCTTGGAATATGTTGTCAAATCATCTTGATATACAACCATTATGATATTAATAAGGTCTACAAATGCAACATCCATGGCTCTTTGAAAAGTGGCACCCACATTTGTGAGACCAAAAGGCATTCTGACATATACATATGTACCCTAAGGTGTGGTAAAGGTGGTTTTGTATTGCTCTGACTCTTTAACTTTGACTTGTTTATAGCCAGAGAACCCATCCATCATAGAAATAAGTTTAGAACATGTTACTCTCTATGGCATAGATTCCATGTTTGGAAGTGGATAGTTGTCTTTCAGGGATGAAATATTTAGATTGCAAAAATCTACACATAGCATTATATCTCCATTCTTCTTCCTGACAGGTACCAAGTTTGAGACCCAAGAAGAATGCCTGATAGGCTTAATAATACCAGCATCCTTGAGCTTCATCAAATCTTCCTACATTTTTGTCTCCAACATAGGATTGATCGGCCTCTATCTTTGCCTGAAAGGTTTGGTATCTGTCTTCAATGGTATTTCATTATGGAATAGGTCTTCTCTATAAGCCTTTAAATATTCATAGGACCATGCAAATACATGTTTGTATTTCCTAAGTAAGCTTATAAGCATGTCCCTGATTCTTGGACTTATTTTATTGCCAATGTAAACTTTCTTTGGAGCATTATTGGTGCCAAGATTTACCTCTTCAAGATCATCTTTATGCACTAGTGTTTGCTTCATAGTTAATCTATCATTTCCATCAAAAACATGCTCCAAAGCCACTAAACCTTGTGGAATTTTATTTGACTTTAATTTACTAAATTCTAACCAAATACAATGTCTTTTCCATCAATCTTTTCAACAAAAGCATTGAAGTCTATTTCTTTAGCTTCATATTTATCAACACACTTTAAAAAATTTAGCAAATCCTTATCATCATTAAAAACTTGCCAACTATATATGTTGTTAGGAATGTAAGGTCTAGTCTTGAACTCTACCTTTGAGACACCAGTCAAAGTGATATCACTTCTTCTTAAAGCAACATTAGCAAGGAAATCGGCCGTCAAATTCTTTGACCTATCCACCCAATCTATTGAAATTGCATCAAATAGCTCAATTGTGTCCCATACAACATGCTTGTATTGTTTGAGCTGTCTATTTTTAGTGGCATATTTTGATCTGACCTGAGATACCACTAACTCAAAATATCCATATACAGCCAACATTTTGATTCCATTCTTAACAGCAAAGTTAAGACCTAACGATAATGCTTTATATTCTGCTATATTATTTGTGCATTCAAATGATAATAGAAATAAATATTTGAAGGTCTTACCACTAGGTGCAATAAAAACTACACTAGCTCCATTTCCTTCTTTGTTGTAGGCTCAATCAAGATACATCTACTAGACAACATCTTTATCTGATTGAATTGTATTTCAAATTGGATCAGTGTTTTGTAGTTGAGGTTGAGATTGTTCCACCCTAAAATTTCCCATGTCAACATCAAAGAAGTAGTTTATTTGATTTGGATCAATTATTTCTATCACTTGCTCTGATCTCAGTTCTCTGCATAGCTTCACCTCTTTTCCATTTATATGTATGGTTGCATATGAGAGATCTAACTAGACATTTCCACCAACTGCAGCAGTCCATTGTCTTGATAATAACATGCCATAATATGGTGGAATGTTGACCACAGTTATATCAATTTTGTATGTGGCTTCAGAATAGGCAGAAAGCTTTATCTCCACGTATCTCATGATACCAATGATAGGAATTGATCTATTATCCATTGCATAACACTTTCCATATGTGGAATCCACCCACATACCCAATTCCTTCATGACTACCATTGGCATGATATTTATTGTAGCTCCTGAGTCTATCATGCAATTCTTTACCAATTTATTATTGATCAGCAATGTAATATAGAAGGGATTAACTTGAGATGGACTCTTTGTCAAAGTAGTCCCCAAGTAAATCTCAGGAGTTTTCATAGATTTCCCTTTGACATTATTAAATTGCTTCTTATTTTTTTCTCAATCATTCTGATTCTTTCCACAAACCTCAGGCTTAATTGGTATATTTGAGATCAACTTCATGGTACTATCCCTATACTCATCAATTTTCATCATCTCTAGGAATGGGATAGATAATTTAACTTGAGACAAAGCCTAAGTTATGTCAAAAGAGGGCATACCTGTTAGAGGCTCTATTTTGCTCACATCTGCTTTAGCAAGCTTCTTTTACTCCATTGTGTGTTGCTTGGGATCACACCTTATCTTGTTTTGATCAGCCTTTTCTGCATCTTTAGGCACATATCTTTGAGTTTCTTTTTGAGTATTCCTATTTTCACCATCCCTTTGTGATTAATGGGCAATCTTTTTATCATCTTGTGGATTCTTCATGAACACACTTCCTGGCACACCTTGATCAGTATTGATAGTCCTGTTTCTGAGATTATAGTTGCTTCTATCTTGTGCTATAGCAGCAACTGTGAGTACCTTCATTTTTTCTTCAATAGGCCTTCTCAATTGAGTCTGACTTGATTGTGACTTTGCAAAGCAGACCTAAGCATCTCTTATGCTATTATCCTCCTGATCAGAGAATACTTCTTGTTGACCAACATGACTATTGTACCTTTGATGATTCACATCATACTTTGATCCATCTTCTGAAGAAGAGTAATCTCTTTCTACCTCATATGGCCTGACTGCCAACATATTTATGGTATGTTCATCTCTCTCTTGATCATATGGTATTTCACTTTCCTGAATTGACTGTGCCATCACACAATAATTAGGGGAGTGAGGCAAATTGCAAGGCACACACCATGGAGTATAATCTACCATGTTTGCCCCATGTCTCCTCAGTGGGTCAGGTGTATCTCTACTGACATTTTGCTTTTGGCCTTCAACCACAAGCCTTCCATCCTTCCAATTTGTTTTGTATGGCATATCTTGCAACCTCAGTCTTTCATTTCTGGGATAGTTTGATTTATCATAAGGTATTCCTTTTTCATTTCTTGCCACCTTATATGATAAATCATTGACAGCATGCCAGACCTTTTCCATCTTGTCTTCTTCTTTTGACTGCTTATTTTGATGAACCTAGGGTTCTACAATATTCTAGGCTCATCCCTTCTGCCAACTTTCCCTGAAGCTCTTCTATTGTTTTCAATATTCAAAGCAACTTTGAATGCCTCTATAAGACTTGGTGGATTTATTATTCTAAGCTCATATCCTGTTTTAGGATCAAATGCATTCAAATAGAAGACCAAGCACATTGGATCTGTTGGTTTCAAATGATGTGGGATTTTGTTGAAAACCTTCATGAATCTGGCATTGAAATTTGACATAGACTCATTATAATTCTTCTAAATATTGGTTAGCTCATGTAAGGCAAATTTGGGATCAAAATGATCACCATATTGTTCTTTGAACAACCTTTTGAATTCATCCCATGAGCCAATTGAAGCATATGGTAAATTTCTATACCAATCCCTTGCATCATCTACTAGTGATTACATGACCAATTTCATATATACATCTTCATGTTCAATTTCAAAATTATCCATCACAATTTCAAATGATCTTATATGATCTTCTCCAGAGATAGCATTGTTACCAGAAAATTTAGGGATTGATTTCCTTACCTTATTATCAATGTCATTTGGATATCCCCAGATGCTAAAAAACTCTAGTTGTCTGAATCTATCAACATTCATTAGGCCTCTTGCAAATGGATTTTACCTCTGATTAGGTTGATATTGATTGTGCTAAGGTCCTTGTTGTGAAGGCTACTGATGTACTCCTAGATACACATTATAATTGATCCCTATATTAGGGTTTATATTTCCTTGCACATTGTGATGCATTCTTCTAGGATGATACATGTTGCCATGTACATTGTGGTGTGGAGGTGGATATGGATATTGATGATGTACTGCATATGGATTATATCCTTGACTTTGGCCAGGAGAAACAGGGTAAGCATTACCCTAAGATACCACTGGAACATTTGCAAGGTTTGACATAGGCCTTGTATGAACATTGGACTGCACATGTGGAGTATTACCTATATTGCCCTATCTCCCAATCACATTGTGAGTTGCATGTGAGACCAAAGGTCCAGTTGTATTTCCAGAGGTAACTAGATTATTGATAGGTACATTTTGCAAGGCATTTGTAACAGGTCAAGAATTTAATTGAAGCAATTCATGTTCCAATTCCTCCTATCTTCTCAACAATCTAATTCTTCAAACTTGTGCTTCCAATTGATCCACTTTGTCTATCAACTCTCGGTCAGTGAATCTTCCTTTGGAAGTTGAAACAACATTTGCATATGTAAACCTTACTATCTTAGGAGTTTGTTCCACAAACCCTTGTTGTGAGCTCTCAGCATATTGTTGTGTCATTCTTTGCTCATAATCTCTTTTTGCTTCATTATATCTCATACCTTCTTGCAAGTGATCTTCAAATTCTTTTTGAGATTCATTTATATTGAAAAGATCCCTAGGTTGAAATCACTCACTTTTCCCCACTTGTATTTCAATCATGGGGCTATTTTATATATTGTATGACTATTCTAAAACATTCATTTGATTATCTTGTACATTCTCATGGGTTTGTGAGATAATAGGTTCATTCACAATATTCATTCCATCACCATTGGAAGCACTAGCAATAGGCGGGGGCTTTGAACATTCTTTGTTCTTTTCAACAAACTTATGGTTATTGTTATTCGAGTTTTGTTGAGACCTTCTACCATCCATATTGAAGAGCTGTGATATTATATTGCAATTTGAAATCTTCAGAGATTTTTATCTAGAGCAGCCACCTCCTTTTCAAAAAAAAGAGGAAAATATTAAAATTGTCTCTTAGTCTTCTAGAGCTCCAGGAACCTGAATTCTTTGCAAGTCCCCAGTAGAGTCACCAATTTTTTGGTTCTCAAATTTGCAATTTATCAAACCCTAAAAGGATGCCAAACTTTATGATCAGGTCTAATAACTGATTTGGCTAACTAACAGAATCAATCAAAATGATTGGGCTTCCCTGTGCTTTAGGCTCTGCTTTGCCCAAGTGGGTGTTACCTTATATTCACCAATGAATTATTACTCTTCAACTTTGTTGGTGACTTCAGAGTAGATTAAGGGATTTTTATAATTTTGTCAATTAAATGATCCAATTCACCCTAATCCAAACTAGCATATGATTTGAATTAGATTTTATTTTTTATTCTACTATTACTCCTACTCCTATACAATAGAAAATTAAGATTTGAATTTTGAATATAATACAAGGAAGTGATTCTGGAAAAGAATTGATCGATGCCTTTCTCAACAATTGGGTAATGAAGTATGTTCACAGAAAGATTGGTGCTTTCTATGTTGCCACAACTCGAATTACTTGGCATGGAATTGTTTATGACTCGCATAAACATGAAAAATTATTTTACCTAGCTCTACTTAGTTATCCAAATTGAATCCACCAAATTACAGTGATCTATTCAATGGAATTTAATTCCTACTTGAGGAAACCCAATTAGATAAACCACCCAAAAACATCAAATGTGTTTTAAAGAACTAAACATATGCTTGATATGTTAATTCAAATAACAAGGAGACACAAAATTGGAGACAACTAGATAGAGTATAACATGAACATTCAATAAGCAATTGAGAACTAGATATATGGCACCAAAGAAATGCAATTTGCTTTTATTGATATATCTTTGAAGAGCAGGCCTTACAATGTCGTTTTCCAAAATTGATTTCCCAGAGAGATTTCCCAAGGTCTTGGTTTCCTTCTTATGGGGGTGAAGGAAGCTACAAGCTTCAGACTTTTCACATTCCAAAAAATGACTTTTCATATACCCACCCCTCATTATGACCTATTACAATATATACTTTTTCACAAGCCTTAATACATATTGGAGAGCATAAAAACAAGAAAAGACAAAATAGGAGGACATCAAAGATTTGTTGGTGCCATGTTGACGTCTTCTTGATGCTCATTGCTCCTCTGCATATTTGGCCTACTCATTCTTTAGTTGACAAATATTTTTTCTCCCACTGGTACACAACAAAATCACTAGGCCACTTATATTCTTGAATCTGGAGCAAATTGGCTTGGTGATCTTTCCATCTCTTGTCCAACAACACTTTGACATCAATTATGAACTTTGTATATCTAGCATCTAGAGTAATTACTATATCTAGAATTACATTGAAGCTGAGAATATTTATGTTTTCATCTTTTTTTAGAAAATCAATGACCTAAGAAACTGTTTGGCCATATTCACTTTTCCATGTATCAAAATCTTTGATCTTTTATCCTCTGTCAAAATAGAAGGAATAAACTGGTGTTTGAAGGTGGCAAAAGAATCAATCTTTGCCTGCATTTTCTGGCTCTCACCATTCACATACTGAAATTCATCCAATATCATTTTCACCATCTTCTCTATTGGCTTGAGTGGAGCCAGAGCACCTAGATCTCTCTATAGAACTTTACACAAGGTGATCAAAGTGTGGTGTGCAGGTTGCCATTTCTTATATACTAGATCAAAAATAGAAAGACTGACTTTCAATTGATCAATGGCCTAAGACAAGGAAGAATAGCATTCATGCACATCTCCCAACTTATCAACAACCAATTTCACTCTATATTCCAAAATCTTCTCAAACACCTCAAGAATTTTCAATTTGCCCTCATCCTTTGTTTTTTCATTTTTCTTTTTCAAATCTTCAATTTCTTTCTCTAGCTTCAACCTCAATGCATTCAACTGATCAACTGGCACTATATTATCACTAGTTACTTGTGGCATAGGGGCTTGGTATGTTACAATTGCTTGGCTTTGAGAATCAACACCCTTCAACTGCTACTTTAGTTTGACATTTTCCAAATACAGCCTATTCACTTCATCATTCATCTCAATTTGAGTTTTTCATAGTCGAGTAATCTTTGCTCAATTTTCTTGATAGTGGCATGTGTGAACATTGTTGAGTGCATGGTAAGGGTGGCAACTTCAACTACTGATGTATTTTGAAATGTTTTCACCACAATTGTTCCCCTCAGTTCTTGAACTACATCAAGCAATCTTGGCTTGTTGGTATTCTTCTGTGTGGCCCATATTGCTAGAGTCTTTGTCTTTGGGTTAAACCCACAACCACTGACATCATCCTCATAATCAAACTCAAAAACCATCAAGGGGTCATCTTGATTTCTCATTTGGTCCAGCAAAAACATTTTCTTGAATTCAAGCCCAGGGATGATCAGCATATTACTCTTCAAAACCATTTGTCTAGCCTCATCAGGGCTGACATTTATTTCATCAATTTTCAAATCTTTGAAAGTCTGTGTCACAATTTGATCATGTTGAGATTCATCAGCACCTATTTTATTTATTTCCACCTTTTCTTCAAATTCTTTCATCTTCATTTTGAGCCAAAAATCTTTGAATTCTGGGGTATTGATGAAATCATCATCTTCGATGAACCTCATAGAAGCCACAACCCTTTCATCCTCTTCTAATTCAGACTCACTTTGTACATGTTCATCCATTCTTGCTTCTGGTTTGTGTTCTTATGTTTCTTGACCAACAAGGGGTTGATCAACGTCCTCTTCTTCTCCCATATGCCTTCAAATATTGGCCACCTCCTCAGTGTCGCTAACTCCTTTAGTCATTTCATATGGAACCAGTGGAGAAACATCATCAATCTTTTGCCTTTTGACAGGTGGTGAATCAAGAACTACAGGATCTTTTACTAACATTGCATCTAGGGCAGGTTCTTGAATCACAACTCCTGTTATCTTTTTTACAGGGAGATTGGTAGTCTTTGTAGTTTTCTTCTTAGACTTACCATTTTTTCTTTCAAAATTATCAATTATCAAATCTATTAATTTCAAAGGGCCCTTCTCTTCAATAGAAAATCCTAGAAAATTAGGATTTTGTTTTCTTTTGTCATCCTCAATCTTCTTAAAAATTTCCCATTTTCTCTTTCTATTATACACTTCTTCAAAGGTGGCACACTTTCTGATCACATCCTCATCAAAATTGATTTGATAGGGTATCCCCATTTTAGTAAGAATGACTTGTCTAACAAAGTTCATGTGACCCTCTGGATCATAAACCCTTTCTGTTCCTAATTTCAAAGAATATTTAGCCTTCAAGTAGGCTTGCAAATCCTCCAAAGTATCTGCACTAATGGACCATTCACCAAACACTGTGGAATCAGGAAGAAATATGCCCTTCTTTTGCTTTTTCATTACATCTTTCTACATCCACATCATCTGCCACATGAATTCAAGAAATGCATTCTGTTTGGAATAAATTTTGGTAAGACATGGGGTGGCTGAGTACACCCATATACTCTAATTATAGTATGGTCTGACAAGAAATACCAATCAGCAAAGTTATTCTTATGACCCTATTCTGGCCTATGAGAAACAGGCCTTAATATTTCTCTGACCTCTTTGGTCAATCTAGGAGAAAGGATACCAAGGGAATTAATTATGCTGACTAAGAAATCATCATGGAACACAACATAGTTACAACCCTTGCAATGATTGCCCCATTTGTAACACTAGCACTGTGTTGATAGTCTCTGTCCCATTTGATCAATCATGCTTAGATCCATCCCGGTGGGCCACTTTCTTCTATTTTGGTACAATATCAAATGACACAATAAAGAATAATGTGTGAAATCAATGGGTACGTTGTTTTCTCTTATCTACAGGAATCCCTCATGCAATTTCTTCTCAATGAATGATGCAAAATCATACTCAACATTGACTTCTAGATTCTAAATTCTCATGGCCATCATCATCAAGCCAACTGGCATTCTATCTTGGGCACCAATTCCTAGCACTTGACATAGAGCAAAATATGTTCTTTGAAATACACAACAAATTCATCAATAGAGAAAGGCTCAACTATAGTGGTTGGGGTTGAAATCCTTCTATTGTTGGCCCCTTTCCTCATGTACATGGGCAACTCATCACTCCTATGTGATTTCTCAGACTAGTATATTCTTGTTCACTCTTCTTCAAGTCAACCTGTGTGAGGGCTTGCTTGCTGAGCATGAAGTAATCAATGATTGCATTTTTGTCCACAGCAACTAATGGTGACCCATTTGGCAATCTGACTATTTTGGTGGTTAGGTGATAGTGTTGTACCAATATTCTGATCAAATCCACATCAATGAATACATTTGGCACCACAAGCTTAGCCAAATTCAAATTCCATGGGTTTCCAACTAGTCCCTGTCCATCTTTCTTTTCACAAAAATACCAAAAAAGGTTCCATCTTGAGATAAGGATTTTAGCATCCTGACACCCCTTTGCAACATCCTTGAATAGTTTCTTATACCCCTTGTCAACTAAATTTGGCAAAATGTCCAAAAATGACTATTGAAGTGATCGCTTCTTGAGAACAGGGGATTCAGTGTTCTTACTTGTAGACTCATATTTCTTAGGTGTTATAGTTTGATGTGTTTATGAACTAGGGTTTCGATAGTCACTTGCTCTACTAGACTAGTTAAAAATAAAGCAAAAACTATATACCAACTTTTATGCAAAGAGTGATGAGGTAGACTTACCCGGTTGGAAGATAGCCAAAGAACACACACAGAGCTTGAATTTACTGTCTACAATCACAATTGAATTTTCTTGAATGACGAAATACAAAGAAATCCCAAATTTTATTCTTCTATGGAGCTGGTCATTTTGCCATTACTCTAGTTCATGCCACGAAATCAACAAATCTTAGCATTCAAGTCTTTTAAACATAGACCGTTGATTTGGTCCAATCCAATGGTTGGATGTGTACTTCAAGATTTGCAGTCTTTTCATCGATAAGTATAATCCCACAAGCATCAATGATAACCACTACAAGGCGGTGATATAGTCATTTCAAAAATTAATACTTTAGTATATCACCTCAAGACCTATTTAGATCTATCATCAGACTGCAAGAACTCTAGGACAGTTACACCATATCTTTCTCTGCTTACCGCCACCCCGCAAGCCTTGATACACATCATCGTGGGATGGTTGGATACATGTCATCCCTTATACCTCCTACCACATTACCACCAACCTTTGATCTGACCATCGCAGGACCATGGTACCCTTTAACATCCTATTCACCATTCACCACAAACCTGCCAGTTGAAGTCATCAGCATTGTGGGACCATGGTATAACATTACACTTGACTTGAATCCTTCACCGCACTACCATAAACCCCTCTTGAAATTGTCTTGGGGCTGCGGTGCTCAACACATACACCACTTGAATTCCTTTATACTACGATACTGCAAGCTCCATTTGAGACTGCCACGGGGCGGTGGTGAATCTTTTACCCCTACTCATTTTTACCACATTGCCACCAGTTATCTTCTTATCTACCATGGGACTGCAGTGAAATATTATATGCCACTCAATTTTATACTACGGCCCACCAATTACTTTTTAGACCTCCACGGGATTGCAGTAACCAATATATGTCACTTACTTCATACTACCAGCCTGCAACTACATTTTGAGACCTTCGCGGGACTGCGGTAGTCAATATCTGTATATTGTGATACCGCAAGTGAAGTTCCTGCATGCTACAGGGAAGCGATAATTGTCATTTTACTTTCTTTGGTTCTTGCACACCCGCCAAGGCTATTTGAATGCACTGATGGGCTATGGTAAGAAACAAAAAACACATCAATGATAAAAAATACAAATGCCTTTCACATGGACTTGATCTGGGATGCTTTATGAATCACTCATGGAATAATTGTAAAAGGAATATGGACCCCTAAAATGAATTTATGGAAGGAAAAATGTATGAAACAAAGTGGGACTATGTGAATTTTGAATGCTCCTAATAGGGCACACTATAAAATAGATTGGGATTGGTGAGAAGAGAATGCAAGGTGATGACTATGGACTATAAGAATGCCAAGCTAGGGTGAATGCTCTGGACTCTCCAGGAGGGGTGACAAATACTCTAAACTTTGAACTCTCTAAGAAAGTGGGGTGATGTATGCAATTAGTAGTATATAATCAACCAGAAGTGCCTATCCATAGTTATACCAAATAAATAAGGGTGATGGATAGTTCAAGGTAGGACCACCCAGATGGATTAGATAATATTGTTCATGGGGGCACCTATAGCCTATACTATATGGTTGGGTTGAGACTATATTTAGACTATAGATAGTCAAATTGTGAGGTTGAGGTTGAGATAGATAGTTTAAGGCTAGGTTGCCTTTCCCTTTACAGTCATGTAGGATATATGTAGGGTTTGGGCCTTGAATTCAAACTTCTAATATAGAGTTTAGGGACTTTTGATCTAAACCAACACCCTATACCTCCACTAAACTTGTTTGGCCCATCATTTCATTATGTACTCACCCCTATTTTAGATGAGAGGAGAGAGACCTAGTCAAGGAGGTCAACTACCCAACATCTATATGCTATGCTTTATTTGGGAGATATTTAGATAGTGAGGAATATCTCCATTAGACTCAACTCAAATCAGATTGGCATCCATAATATAATATCTTAGATGCCCCTATCCATCCCCATCCCTATTTTTATTGAATGGAGAGGATCACCAAACTCTAAACTAGTTAAGGGATTTCAATTCATCAATCTAGATCTTATCCTATAAGATAATCTTGATAAATTATGTATATAACATAACATAACAAAATATTTTATGATATCCCCATATCCCATATAGATAGATATATAGATAGATAGATTCCTAGGAACTATAGATTGGGGTTGAGTAGAAGATAGTATTGGGGACAAGGCTCAGCTCTACTTGGCCAACTATATGTATATATAGTTCATAGCCAGTTTGAGCTTCTATATATATCTATCAAAATGTCATTGATGTGCATAGATCATATAGATATAGGTGAGGATCACCCAAGATAGCCTTACTCCACCCCTAACTCTTGACCAAAATTAAACTTGGTGTAGTCATGGCTAGGAGGGTCCACAAAGTGAACAGTCCAAACCATGCAGCAAGAGTAAACACAACAGAAACAACTCAATTATAGAATGCAAATGCAGATTCAGTCATTTAGTATATCATAGATTCAAATGCAAAACATGATGGCAACATGCGGGCTTACAATTAGGGCTCATAGGCCTGATTCTCTAGTTACAATGTATGCACAAGATATGGCTTTGAAGTGCCTTACAGAAGAAATTCAAACTATCCCACTTGTAAATTATGCTAACTACTTTCCTAGGCATCTATTACATGATTATATATCATCTCCGGAACATAAGATTCCTTTGTGTCAACTAAGGATGGCTATAAACTCTGAAGAAAGAGATGTAACATGTGTACACAGATAGGTCAGACCTAATCATATAGAACGCCTCTACAAATGAATGGAATAGTGTGCAGATCTTAGGGAAGGTCGGCCACAATCTAAAGTTCCTTGAATGATGTTCAATTTATCTCCACAAGTCATGGAAGTGCTCTGCAAGTCTTCTCATTTAGCTGATTGTCTAAGGCTGTTAGGATACTCTATTATGATAAAACAGTCAATCTTTTGATAGCAATATCTTTCTGGTACCTAATCCAAATGATCTAAATTTTGGATATAATGTGCATGAATATGTCTAGATGCTAAGTCCAACTCTACAAGGTCTGAAATGAAACTGTAGTAGAATGCGAACCAAACTACAGAAACTGCTACTGATTAAACTGACTATACTAAACTAGAAAATGAAAGAAAACAAACTAAAATGCAAATGTTTTTGGTTGATGCAAGATTACTCTTGAACCAGGGATGCTTCTACATCAGACATCTGGAGTTGTTGAAAAAGTGAGTCCCTCACTTTGCTGGGGCTAGAGGAAAACCAAGACGGTCCACCTTCACCTAAGAAATCCAAGATGAGTCTTCTTCCATTCTACCTTTCCACTTTACCAAATATTCCTTGTATTGCTTTTGTTTGGTGTTGCATCTAATTTTGTTGTCCAAGATTTTTCAATCTGATCTAGTGCTTGTGGTAACTGCTTCTTCAAATGATCTTCAATGTTGTCACTAAATTCTGCTTCATGATACTGATGTAGGTCTGCAATGTTGAAAATAGGTGATATACCCAATGTCTCTGGTAGCTCCACTTCATATGCATTTCCTGAATCAAACTTTCTGAGTATCCTACATGGTCCAAACTTCTTCATCTTCAACTTGTTATATGTCCCAACTAGAAATCTTTTTTTTCCTCAAATATACCATCACTTAATCTCCCACTAAAAATTATTTATGTATCCTCTTCTCATTTGCTTACTCCTTATACTTACTGTTCATCTCCTCCAAATGTTTCTTAACCTGATTATGCATTGTCTCCATGTGTCCTACAAATTCTTCTACTTCTGCCCTACTTTTGTCCTCCATGTTGATATCTCTCAACTCTGCTACTCCTCTAGGGTTAGTTCCTATCACAATCTCAAATGGTGTTCTTCCGGTACTCATATTCACTGAATTATTATATGTGAATTGTTCTTGTAATATAATAAAATCCCAATTTCTTGCCTTCTCTCCAACCAAACATCTCAACAATTTTCCCAACCTCCTATTTACTACCTTTGTCTGTCCATCAGTCTGTGGGTGAAATGCTAAATTGAACTTCAAATTTGTCTTCATCTTCTTCCAAAGTGTCTTCCAAAAGTATCCAAGTAATCTTGTATCTCTGTCTGAAATTATGTTCTTAGGTAATCCATGTAATCTCACAATCTCCTTGAAAAATAGGTCAACCACATCCACTGCATTAGTTGTCTTCTTACAAGGTATGAAATGTGCCATCTTTGAAAATCTATGCACCACTAAAAATATTGAATCATGTCCTCTCTGTGTCTTTGGCAATCCCATTATGAAATCCATGCTTATGTCTTCCCAAGGTCTCTTCAGTACTGTCAAAGAATTGTACAATCTAGTATTCTGACTACTTCCTTTTGCAACTTGACATATTCTACAACTCTGCACAAATTTCCTAACATCCTTATGTATCTGAGGCCAAAAGTAATTTTCACTTACCAAAGCCACTATCTTATCAATGCCAAAATGTCCTGTCAATACACCCCTATGCTTCTCTTTGATCAAATTGTCTCTCATTGAACTCCTAGGTATGCATAAATGGTTTCCTTTGAACAACATATCCTCCTGAATGAAATAATCCAACCACTTACTCCTATTTATCACAGTAGGCTCCTTACATGCTTTCCAAGGTTCTGCAAAATCAATATCTTTTTCATACATGTTCTTCAATTCCTCAAATCCTAATACTTCAACTCTCATCTCTGTCAACAAGTTCCTTCTCCTACTCAATGCATCTACAACTTTGTTTGATTTTCCACTTCTATGTTTCAGTACAAAAGTATAACTCTGCATGAACTCTACCCATCTCATATGTCTCTAATTTAACTTCCCTTGACTATTCAAATACTGCAAAGCTTGATGATCTGTATACAACACAAACTCCTTAGGCAACAAGTAATGTCTCCACTTCTTCAAGGCTTGAATTATGGCATAGAACTCCTAATCATAAACTGAATATCTTCTCCTTACATCATTCAACTTCTCACTGAAATATGCTACATGTCTATCTTATTGACTTAACATTGCTCCTATTCCATTTCCACTTGCATCACAATCTACTTGAAATACCTTATTGAAATCTGGTAATGCCAACACAAGTTGCTATGTCACTTTCTATTTCAGCAATTCAAAACTTCTATATGCTCTTGATATCCACTTAAAGTCTTTTCTGCCACCTCTCATTGTCTCTATCATAGGGTTACATATTGAACTGAAATTTTTTTATTAACTTCATGTAGAAACTAGCTAATCCATGAAATGATCTGACTTCTCCATTGCTCTCAGGTATAGGCCATTCAACAATTGCTCTAACTTTCTCTAGGTCCATCTTGAATCCTTCCGTAGAAATCACAAATCCCAAGTATACCAATTCATCCTTTATGAAACTAGACTTCTTAATGTTTATGAACAATTTCTCTTCTCTCAACCTCTACAATACTTATATCAGGTGCCATAAATGTTCATCCTTTGTCTTAATGAAAATTAGAATATCATCCAAATATACAGTAACAAACTTGCCCGAGAATTTCTTCAAGACTTCATTCATCGATCTTTTGAAAGTACTCAGTGCATTTGTCAATCCAAAAGGCATTACTAACCACTCATACAATCCTTCATTTGTCTTAAAAGCAGACTTCCATTCATCTCCTTCTTTGATTCTAATCTGATGGTATCCACTCTTCAATTTCGTCTTTGTAAAATACTTTTCTCCACTCGAACAATCCATAATGTCATCCCTCCTAGGTAAGGGAAATCTATACTTAACTATGATCTTGTTGATTGCTTTAGAGTCTATACACATTCTCCATTCTCCATCATTCTTTAGTGCTAGAACTACAGGTACTGCACAAGGGCTCAAGATTTCTTTGATCAAACCTTTCCTTATCAATTCATGTATTTGTCTATTCAATTCTTCATTATATGTTTGGGTCATTCTGTGTGTTGCTTTGTTAGGCAAACTAGCTCCAGGTATAAGATCCATGAGATGACTGATACTCCTGATTGGTGGCAATCCTTCAAGTACATTGTCTGATATGATGTCTTTATACTCTTTTAGCAACTCAATTATCTCCTCTGGTTGTGATTCTTTAGTCTCTGTCTTCAAGGTTTCAGGCTTCTTAGGAGTCAAAGCATAACACATATTCTCATTTCTCAAACCATCCAGAAATTTCCTTCCATCTTCCAAACAAATTCTGTCATTCCCACATACTTCCCTCTTAGGATCATCTTCCAAAGGAATCAAAGTAATTCTCTTTCCATTTGATGTTATAGTGTATGTATTCTTTCTTCCATCATGTATAGCTTTCCTATCATACTGCCATGGTCTACCCAACGATATATGACATGCATCCATAGGCATAGTATCACACAAGACTTCATCATGATACGATCCAATATGAAATTTCACCAAACATTGTTCACTCACCAATACCTTATGATCATTCTAAATCCATGCTATTTGATATGGCTTAGGGTGTTTCAATCTTTCCAACTTCATCTTAGTCACCATCTCCTCTGAAACTAAATTATCTAAACTACCACTATCAATTACAACCTTACAACATTTACCTCCTAATTTGCATCTGGTTCTAAACAAACTTTTCCTCTGCAATGGTTCCTCATTTGTCTCTTCTTGAAATAGTGCTCTCCTCATGACAATTGATTCTTCTTTCACAGGTTTACCAACTAAACAGGAGTCACCTAGTTCAATAGGTTCTTCTACATAAGTTGTTCTACTGTTCTCTGTCTTTTTGCTTATACTTCCTTGATTACATTCAAATGCTCTATGTCCTTCACCTCCACACTTAAAATAGGTTCCTCTGAATGTTCTCCTATTATTTCCTCTTCCATCTCTTTTATATCCTTCACTTTGGTATGAATTAGGGTTTCCTCTGCGGTAGAAAGTTTTTTCATCTCTCTAGTATGCACTGCTATCTCTATCTTCCTTCTTGAATGTACAATCTTGTCTATTCTACTCCGCATATGATCTCTCTCCTCCAGAAAATGTTTTACCTCTCTAAAATTTACTTCCTCTACCTCTCTATCTTTGCTCATGCTTCTTGTTCAACTTTTCTTCAACTTTCAGGGCAAAATAGTATGCTTCTTCCAATGTTGTCATCCTCACTAAACTTCATTCTTCTTGAATGTTCAATCTTAGTCCATTGATATATCTAGCCATTTTCTCCTTGCTTGCTTCACTATGTCATGTCCTTATGATCATATTATGAAATTCTTCAGTATACTCCACAGATTTCTCCTTTTGTCTCAAGTTTTGCAATCTTGTCAACAGTTCCAACTCATAGTCAGTAGGTATAAATTGATTCTTCAATTTTGTCACCATTCTATCCCACTTTGTAATCTTCTCTTTTCCTCTTCTGTTTCTATCCAACTAAACTTATTTCCACCATATAGAAGCATGTCCTTTCAACTTAGTCTTTGCAAATTTCACCTTCTCTGGATCTTCAAATTCTTCATACTCAAAGTATTCTTCTAGGTCATTTATCTAATCAATTAACTCCTCAGGATTCAAATTTCTAATATAGTTCGATACATCCACTCTAGGTCTTTTCCCAATCTTCAAAATAGCTTGCAACATCTTGGCTCAATCTGATTCTTCTTCCTCTTCTAGGGTTATTTCATTTTGATCAGCGGATTGAAATTCTTCATCATTATCACTTTCAACATTAGGTCGAGGTACTTACAACATTAGTTATTATCATCACCCACTTAACATTTAATAAATAGCTCACGCTCTGCCTCTGCATATGCTTCTAGGGTTTTGTTTTGATTCTACATCTCTATCACATGGGGATGGAGGGTACTGCCTCGGGCAGTACCTCTGGGGCCCTGCCCGTGTCAAGCTTTGACTATTCCAAGATCTAGAAAAATGTTCTGACAGGACAGGAAAACCTTTCTCCTAAAGGTACATCTACGGTCCCAGTGCAAAAGGAAATGGCTACAGGAATAGCTCTTGACCTACCAGACAACCTGGTTGAGGAAATCACAGCCTCCATGGATCTCACTCTTGTGGGTAAGTTATTTTCTCTTTGCCCTAGTATTGAAATGGTTCGAAAATGGGTTTCCAACCATTGGCATATTAAGGGTAGTGTGACAGTCATTGCTATGGCATGTGGGCTTTTTCTTTTTTGATTTACTAGCAGAGAGGACATGATGGCTATTTTAGCAGGAGGGTCGTGGCTCTATGGTACTCACTCACTCGCACTGTGTAGTTGGCAGCTAGGGTTTGATCCCAGCACTAACTTGAACCGAACTGCCCCAGTCTGGGTGAGACTTCCAGGGTTTCCCTTGGAATACTGGGATGAAAAAGTTTTTTCTGCTATTGCTAACATGTTTGGCTAGTTTGTCATCATGGATAATACCACTCAGACTAAATCTTGATGTGTATATGCTAGATTTTGTGTCAATGTGGAAGTTCACAAACCTCTTCCTATGTCCATTGAGCTAAACTCAAAGTATGGGATCTGGACACAGCTAATTCCTTATGAAAATGCTACCACCTTTTGTCAACTCTGCAAAAATACTTGGGTCACTTGATGTCCCATTGCAAGCTCAAGAAAGCTAAGGAACCCACAAATCAGGAAAATAAGGAGAATAACCCTAGTTCCTTGAAGCAATCTTTGGATAAGAGATTGGAAGATAATCTTGATCTCTAGGGAATGGGGGGTAATGAGCAACAAGATCTCCAGCATTTTTCAAAAGAGAACCCATTAGTTTTGGAAGATGGAGAGATCAACAATGAAACCCATTCGGAAAAATAGTTACAAGATTCTGGTGGAAACATTGAGGCTCAAGGTGTTGTTTCAGACCTTCCACCCCCTCTAGACAACATTCTAATTCCTAAGTATGTTCTTGATAATGGAGAGATGAGCTCTCAATCCTCTCCAAGATAGAGTTCAACTCCTATCTCCCCTGGAGCAAGGACAAACAGAACTCGGAATGAAGTTCCTATTAAGGAAACATTAACCCCAAAATAGAATATTGGCCCAACTTCACCCCCTAGAGTAGGGCCCAGTGAGAAACATAGTGACCAAGATGAATGGATTACTCCAAAGAAGCAGGTTCATAAGCCCAAGAAGTCTGCTAATGTTGGAGTAGACCCCAAGTTAGGAAGGCCAGCCTTAAGGGAAATAAGGCAAAGGGAGGCAGCTAGGGAGATAGCCAGTGGTAAACATAAGACATTGGAGGTTCACCCCCAAAAACTTTTCAAATGAAGATTTTGTCATGGAATATGAGGGGTCTTAACATCCCTTCAAAGCAATTTGAAATTAAGAACTGTATTCTAGATCATAAAATAGATATTCTCTTACTTCAAGAAGTTAAAATGTTAGAGAAAAGCTTCAAAATGGTCGCTTATAGGATCTGGCCTAATGCTGCTTTTTGTATTAGTCATGTTGTTGGTGCCTCAGGGGGGGTTGTTACAATGTGGAATAAAGTTAGGATTAGAGGTATGCTTACCTTCCTTAATAAAAATTATCTTATGATTAGCTTTTCTTTGCCTTCTTTCCATTGGACTTTGGTCAATATTTATACCCTGAACACTAGGGTTTTGAGGAAAACTATGTGGATGGATCTGTTTGTTCACCTCTCCTCTACCCCTGATTCCCATTGGATGCTAGTGAGTGATTTCAATACTCATTTATACCCCTATGAGAAGTCTGGGGGCATCCTTGACTACTCTGATAGTATGCTTGATTTAGCTGAATTTACCAATACTTTTGGGCTCCTGGATATAGAGCTACAGAATCAAAATTTTACCTGGACCAATAGAAGAAGGGGTGATCAAATGATTCAAGTTAAATTGGATAGGTTCCTCATTTCCAATAACTGGGATAACAATCTCAAATTGAGTCTTTCATCCATTCCTAGGATAGTTTCAGATCATAATCATATTCTCCTTAGTTGGGTTGAACAGATAAAAAGGGATGAAAAAGTTTCTTCTGCTATTGCTAACACCTTTGGCCAGTTTGTCACCCTAGATAATACCACTCAGACTAAATCCTGATGTGTATATGCTAGATTATGTGTCAATGTGGAAGTTCACAAACCTCTTCCTATGTCCATTGAGCTAAACTCAAAGTATGGGATCTAGACGCAGCTAATTCTTTATGAAAATTTTACCACCTTTTGTCAACTCTACAAAAAGAAGGGTCACTTGATGTCCCATTGCAAGCTCAAGAAAGCTGAGGAACCCACAAATCAGGAAAATGAGGAGAATAACCCTAGTTCCTCAGAGCAATCTTTGGATAAGAGATTGGAAGATAATCCTGATCTCCAGGGAATGGGGGGTAATGAGGAACAAGATCTCTAGCATTTTTCAAAAGAGAACTTGCCAGTTTTGGAAGATGGAGAGATGAATAATGAAACCCATTCGAAAGAACGGTTACAAGATTCTGGTGGAAACATTGAGGCTCAAGGTGTTGTTTCAGACCTTCCACTCCCTCCGAACAACATTCTAATTCCAGAGTCTATTCTTGATAATGGAAGGATGAGCTCTCAACCCTCTCCAAGATAGAGTTCATTTCCTATCTCTCCTGCAGTAAGGACTAACGAAACTCAGAATGAATTTGCTATTAAGGAAAGATTAACCCTAAAATAGAATGTTGGCCCAACTGCACCCCCTGGAGCAGGGCCCAGTGAGAAACATAGTGACCAAGATGAATGGATTACTCCAAATAAGAAGGGTCATAGCCCAAGAAGTCTGCTGATGTTGGAGTAGACCCCAAGTCAGGAAGGCCATCCTTAAGGGAAACAAGGCAAAGGAAGGTAGCTAGGGAGATAGCTAGTGGTAAATAGAAGACACTCGAGGTTCACTCCCAAAAACTTTTCAAATGAGGATTTTGTCATGGAATATGAGGGGTCTTAACAACCCTTCAATGCAATTCAAAGTTAAGAAGTGTATTTTAGATCATAAAATAGATATTCTCTTACTTTAGGAAGTTAAACTATGAGAGGAAAGCTTCAAAATGGTTGCTGATAGGATCTGGCCTAATGTTGCTTTTTGTATTGGTCCTGCTATTGGTGCCTTGGGGGGGATTGTTATGATGTGGAATAAAGCCAGGATTGGAGGTATGCTTACCTTCCTTAATAAACATTGTCTTATGATTAAATTTTCTTTGCCTTCTTTCCATTGGACATTGGTCAATATTTATGCCTTGAACACTAGAGTTTTGAGGAAAACTCTATGGATGGATCTGTTTGTTGACCTCTCTACCCCTGAATCTGATTGGATGCTAACAGGTGATTTCAATACTCCTTTATACCCCTCTGAGAAGTCTGGGGGCATCCTTGACTACTCTAATAGTATGCTTGATTTAGCTGAATTTACCAATACTTTTGGACTCCTAGATATAGAACTGCAAAATCAAAATTTTACCTAGACCAACAGAAGAAGGGGTGATCAAATGATTCAATTTAAATTGGATAGGTTCCTCATTTCCAATAAATGGGATAACAATCTCAACCTGATTCTTTCATCCATTCCAAGGACAGTTTCAAATCATAATCCTATTCTCCTTAGTTGGGTTGAACAGAAAAAAAGGGGACCTTTCCCTTTCAGATTTGAAGCAATGTGGATTAAACACCAAGATTTTAGAAGTCTTCTAGCTAGATGGTGGCAACTCTTGTTCCAAGGCACCCCTATGTTTAGACTGGTTAATAAGCTCTTGCACATTAAAAAAGAGGTTTGTGGATGGAACAAGTATAGTTTTGGGAATGTGTTTGCCCAGAAGAAGATTATCTCTGGAAAATTAGCTGATATTCAAACTAGAATAGCTCAAGGGGATTCTTCTGAGGATACTGCTCAATCAGAAAACAACTTAATTATAGATTGGAAGAACCTTATGAACAGAGAGGAACTCTTCTTGAAATAGAAGTCTAGAGTTCAATGGCTCAAGGAAGGAGATTGTAATACTACTTTTTTCCACCTCTCAGCTATGAAACATAGAAAATCTAATACTATTTCTAAATTGTGTGTGGAAGATGGTAGTGTAATCACTGATGATAATGAGATTGGTAATCATGTGGCTAGTTTCTTTCAGAACTTGTTGTCGGAACAAGTTATCAATGTTGATAATAGGCAGATAATGCACTAGCTCCTCAATAATATTCCTTCTTTGATTATAGAGGAGGATAATGTTGAAATTCTAAAACCTATTTATGAGGAAGAGGTTCAGAGAGTTTTATTCTCTATGGGACCCTTTAAAGCCCCAGACCCTGATGGTTTCCCTCCAATATTCTTCCAAGAATTCTAGGTCATCATGGGCTATGATGGTACAATTGCTGTCAAAGACTTCTTCAGATCAGGGAAACTCCTAAAACAGGTTAACAATACTTTTATTGTTCTGGTCCCTAAGAATCCCAACCCTAGGTTACTTGTTGATTTCAAACCTATAAGTTTGTGCAATACTATTTATAAGTTATGTACCAAACTTCTTGTTTATAGATTCCAACCCCTACTGGATAAAATCATTTCCTCTTCTAAAAAGGCTTTGTTCCTAGAAGATAGATATTGGATGCTGTTATAGCCAATCATGAAACTATCCACTCAATGGCAAAAAGTTGGGTCCTAGGTATGGTGTTGAAACTTGATATATCTAAAGCATATGATAGAGTTTCCTGGCAGTTTCTATTTAAAGTTATTCAGAAGTTTGGTTTCAATAAAAAAGTGTCCCTCCTTATCCGAGAAGTTGTAACCATTGCTAAGTTCTTAGTTCTTGTCAATGGGATTCCTAGAGGTTTCTTCTCTCCCACTAGAGGCATTAGGTAGGGGGGTCCTCTATCCTCCTATCTCTCTATCATGCTGGCTGAGGCTCTTGGGAGGTATGTTCATTCAAAGATCCTTTCTAGGGAAATTGTGGGGATAAAACCAGCTTCTTCTCTCCCACCTATGTCTGTTCAGCAGTTTGTGGATGATACCATCCTTTTTGGCATCTCCTAAGTTTTGGAATCCCCTAGTTGGAGAAATGTCCTCAATGATTATGCCAAGGCTTCTAGTCAACACATCAATTTCCATAAGAGCAATGTTTATTTCTTCAACACTCTAGGGGACCTTTAGAGGAAAATTATTAACATCTTTGGATGTGCAATTGTTGATCTTCCTTCAGTCTACCTTGGCCTCCCTTTAATGGTTAAGGAAGTTACTCTGGGTTTTTGGAATAGTATCTTGGAAAGAACTCAAAAGAAGTTGGTCAGCTGGAAAGGAAAGCTCCTGACAAGTGCTGGAAAATTGAAACTTCTTTGGGCCTCTCTTCAAGGTATTCCCATTTACTTTCTATCTTTTCAAAATGCCCAAGTATATAGCTGACAAACTGGAGCAAATCTAAAGAAATTTCTTATGGACAGGTGTGGAAGAAAAGAAGAGAATGTCCCTAGTCAAATGGGAGAATGTCTGTCTCCCCAAAACTTGTGGTGGTCTAAATATTAGAGCTATTCAAAATATGAATAAAGCTCTTTTATCCAAAATCAATTGGAATGTTATCAACAACAATAAATAATGGGGGGAAATTATGAAAGCTAAGTATTTATAGGGTGCTAATAACTATAACTTCCTTTATCAGGAAGGTCTCCCACAGGGGTCAGTGATTTGGAACAAAATGATCAAATCTAGAAGATTAATCAAAAAGGGGCTAAAGTGGAAACTGGGGGATGGCAACCTCATCAACTTTTGGGAGGATCCTTGTGTTGGAATTAGTCCGGACAATTGAGAGGGGGGGTGAATCAGTTGTCTCACAAATTGAACCTTTTCTACTTTCAATTTATCAACTTACAATCACATTAATAATGTAAACATTAAAGCATGAATCAACAACACATGAGCAAAAATAAACTGAACACACATAACACCAAGATTTTCACATGGAAACCCGGTTAAGGGAAAACCACGGTGGGGGTTAACCCACAAGATTTGTACCCTGTTAAAATTTCTTAGAATAAAAGAGAAGGCACATGCCTTTGGGATCACTACCCAGAGCTCACTACTCAAGAGAGGCTCACTACTTACAGAATTTATGTTTAATACAGAAAGAATTAACTGATAAATAGCATCTCCTTCATGCCTAGTTTAGTTTCATTGAATGCTCAAAAAACTTATGCTCTGCCCCAAATACTTCTTCTCTAACTCTTCATGAAAACAACTTTGCTTCTCCTCTGCTCTACTCTACCTTTGATCCTTTCTTCAGATTATATTGTTTTTGCACAAAGATAATTTTTCACAACTCATCAACAAGTATTTATATGCTTCATCAACCTTGGAATGAACATCAAGGTTGGCACTACTAACATCTGACTTAATGTGAATCACTAAGCTATTAGCCAAACATAACTAGGACTCAAATCAACACACCATTCTCCATAGAAATGCTCTTAGATCATCTGCAACATGCTTGAATCATCCGATCGGCCAAGACTAGGAAGAACAACAACATCAAGAAGGAAATCTTCATTGACAAGCTCAAACTTCAATGTCAACCTCCAACATAGTAGTCACATAATACAGAGACTTCCACAAGCACATTGAATTCAAAAAAACATATGCACTCCTCCAAATCATCAGAATCACTTGCATCTTCCTTTGGAACCTCAAGAACATTATCTGCCATGATTGTCACTTTAGAAAGATTGCTTACGGACCTCTAAACTATAAACCACTTGAATGGATGATACACATTGACTTCCCAAACATGACTCCAGATCCACAGATCATCATTTGACATATCTGGAACAATCTAGACCTATTTCCTATCACTCTATCTCTTCTAAGCACTACAAAAATAGTTCTACTCAGATGGCCATAGCGTATCTTCATGTGAACCCTTCAAAGCCTAATTGAAGCTTCTCTAGGCAATCCTCTACTCATCCATATGGTCTGCATTCATTTATCCTCATTAATTTTCTCAAAATCCTCAACAATCCAGTCTTTTACACAGGCAGCAAAATAGGATACAGTTCACACGAATGGCAACAAGGATATGTTGACATCAATGACAACACCGATTAGACACATATTTGCAACAATATCCCCCTTTGTCATTGATGGAAACATATGATGTGAAAAAATGATTCAACCATCAAGATAAGAACTTCTCCCCCTTTCTCTTATCACTTCTATAACTACTTTCTTCACTGCTCCTCCTTTCATCAGCAACTAGTTTTTCACATGATTTCTCTTCCCCTTTTACATCAATGGAAAAGGGCACATATTTGCAATATTTTCTCCTTATTTTTGTTTCAGACCAAGCCCAAAAATTGAATGTAGATTACTCCCCCTAAGTAGTGCCTCCTTAACATCAATCTGGATCACAAGATATGATTGTGATTTCCACCAGACTGATGCACTTTAGTGCATCTTAATTCTGATCAGGAGGGGTAATAACCCCTAACTTATCTCTGAGATACTCAAAGGTATCCTTGGGAAGAGGCTTAGTGAAAATATCCGTAATCTAATCCTTTGAAGATACAAACTCCAACTTGACTTCATTCTCATTTACCTTCTCTCTTAAGAAATGAAACTTGATGGATATGTGCTTTGTCTTTAAATACAACACCGGATTCTTTGATATGCTTATTGCACTTGAATTATCACAGAAGATTGTGACAGGCTCCTCAAACACAATTCTGATGTCCTTCAAGATTTGCTTCATCCATAGAACTTGAGTACAATTGTTTGCTACTGCTATAAACTCTGCCTCTACTGTAGATAGGGATATTGCCTCTCGCTTTTTGCTCAGCCAAGAAATCAATCTACTTCCCAAGAAGAATGCACCATGACTAGTGCTTTTTTTTCATTCACATCTCCTGCCCAATCAGCATCTGTATATGCATGAAGAGTGAATTCATTATCCTTTGGATACCATAATCCATAATCAATGGTCCCTTTGAGATATCTAAAAATTCTCTTGACTGCTACAACATGGGATTCTCTAGGATCAGCTTGAAATCTTGCAACAAGTCTAACTACATTTATGATATAAGGTATGGTCTGAGTTAGATAAAGTAGTCCTCTAATCATTAATCTATACCTTTTCTGATTTGCCTTAGGGGAGTCATCATCTTTACTTAACCTACATCCAGTTACCATAGGCGTACCTACTAGCTTTAAATCTTCCATTCCAAACTTCTTCAATAATTATTTCACATACTTAGACTAAGATATAAAGATACCTTTATCTGACTGAGTGATTTGCAGACCTAAGAAGAAATGCATCTCACCAAACATGGACATCTCAAATTCACTTTGCATCTGATCAGAAAATGTTTTGTGCATGCTCTCATTTCCACCAAAAATGATATCATCAACAAACACCTCAACAATTAGAATATTCTCATGATCAATCTTGAAGTAAAGATTACTATCAGTAGTGCCTTTGTTATATCCTAGCTTTAGCAGATACTTATCTAATCTTGCATACTAGGCACTTGGGGCTTGTTTGAGTCCATATAATGCTTTCCTCAATCTGTAGACCATGTCTTTCTGATCAGACAACTAAAATCCTTCCAGTTGCTCAATGTAGACTTCTTCTAAGTCTTCGTTTAGGAATGTTGATTTGACATCCATCTGATAGACCTTGAAGTCTTTTTAAGAAACAAATACAAGAAATAACCTAACTGCTTCTATTCTTGCCACCGGCACAAAAGTTTCTTCAAAATCAATTCCTTCCACTTGAGAATATCCTTTGCATACCAACCTTGCTTGTTTCTTACAACTTCACCATCTTCATTTATCTTTTTCCAGAAGACCCATTTAATTCCAATCACATTTTTGTCCTCAAGTCTAGAAACAAGATCCCAAGTGTGATTCTTTACAATTTGCATTAATTCTTCTTCATTGCCTTTATCCAGTTTTCATCTTCATAGACTTCACTCATTGTTTTTGGTTTAATCTTTGAAATTAGACAAATCTCTTCTTGATCTTCAGAAATTCTTCTCCTAGTTTGAACACCTTTATTTCTATATCCTATGATTTGATCTTTAGGATATTTCATCCTTACATACCTGGGAGTTTTGGAATTTGTTTGAACTTCTATTTCTTGGGCTTGTTCCTCAACTTCTACACTATCCCCTTGAATTACTGGTTTTTTCAGATCAATATGGATTTGAATCTGAGTTTAAACTTGCCTTTCTTGACGTAGATTTTCATCTTGATCATCTGAATCATATCCGCAAGACCTGGAATGTCCTTCCTTGCTCTCATCAACTCTCACATTAGCACTTTCAACAATCTTTTTCAACCTCTTGTTAAAGCACCGGTATGCTTTGCTTTGAGTAGAGTAACCTAGAAAAATTCCTTCATCACTTCTAGATTCAAACTTGCCTAGATCCTCATCTCCTTTGATATAGCATTTACTACCAAAAACTTTGAAATATCTCATAGTAGGAGGATGACCAAACTAGAGTTCATAAGGAATCTTACTAGAATTGCCTTTGATCTGCACCTAGTTAAGAGTGTAGATAGAAGTACTCACAACTTCTCTCCAATAGACTTGTGGAACATTTGCTTCCATCATCATGGTCCTAGCATCTTCTTGAATGGTCTGGTTCTTTCTTTCCACAACTCCATTCTGCTGAGGAGTCCTAGGAGTAGATAACTATCTTTTATTCCTTGCTTCTCATAGAATGAATCAAACTCACCGAAGGTAAATTCCCCACCTCTATTGGATCTCAGAAATTTTATCTTCACACCAATTTGATTCTCCACCATGACCTTGAACACTTTGAATTTGTCAAGAGCTTCTAATTTTTCTTTCAAGAAGGTTACCCACATCATCCGGGAGTAATCATCAATCAACAACATGAAATATATGTCTCCTTGTACACTTCTAATTCTATTAGGACCACAAAGATCAATATGTACAAGTTCCAACAATCCACTTGATGACTATTCTTTACTCTTGAATGAAATTCTATTCTATTTACCCAGTCGACATTCTCTGCACATGCTATCAGTAGGTTTCACAAGTCTTGGAAGATCTCTTACAACCTGAGTGGAACTTATCTTAACAATGTTATCAAAAGTTATATGACACATTCTCCTATGCCAGAACCAACTCTGATCCACATGAGCAATCAAGAAACTTTTACTCGAACTACTTAAATAAAAGATGTTACCTCTAGTTTGAGTACTAGATGCAATTTCAATTCCAGAGCTTTCCAAGATTCTGCATTTTCCATCCTTGAATCTAAAGTCATAACCCTTATCAACCAACTATCCAATATTGAGAAGATTATGCTTTAGTCCTTCCACATACAAAACATCATTGGTGTTATTCTTACCATCAAAAGAGATGGATCCTCTGCTGCGGATTCTACCAGCAAAATTGTCTCCAAATTTCACAAGCCCACCTTCATATTTTTCAAAGCTTACAAACTTACTTTTATCACTAGTCATATGATGAGAACATCCACTATTAATCACCCATTCATTATTTTCAACAACCTAAGTAGCCAAGGCACTTTCCACATTTGTACAGCTAGCAGATTCAGTAGACACTGGATCTTCTTCTTTAATATCAATGAACACCCAATCATTTTCAGTGGAACATTCATGATCAGATTCATCATCTGTGACTCCTTCTTCTCCAACTTCTTGGACATAGTAGCATTTCTTCTAACCTTTAAATCTGTTAGGGTTTGGTTTTGAAAATCTCTTAGGACATCTTGAGGCAAAATGACCAATCTTATTACAAGCAAAACATTTGAGTGGCAACTTTCCTTCATACTTACCGGATCCTCTTGGCATTCTTTTGGCAATAAGAGCTTCAAGATCTGTAGTCTCAATTTCATCATCTTCAAGATCCTTCCTTGCCTTTACAAATCTATTTGATCTTTCTGAAGAGCTTTCACCTGGATCATATCTTTGTTTTCCATATACACTGGCCTTAAATGCAAATTTAGACTTAGGAAGAGAATCACCAAATTCACTTAATTCAAAAGCTGAAATTTTCCCAACCAGGTGATCTCTTGTAACTTCTTAGACAGTCGTGATCTCCTCTATATCAACAACCTTATGTTTGTATGAATTAGGTAAAGATCTGAGAACTTTTGCCACAATCTCTGATTCTTCCAAAGTTCTACCAGCACACCTAATCCCACACACAAGTTCATTTATCTTTTGCATGTATATTGTGATGTTTTCATCTTCACTCATCCTCAGATTTTCAAATTTTCCTCTTAGACTTTATAGCTTGGCACATTTGACATATTCATCACCTTCATATAGATTCTCCAACTTCTTCTAAATTTCATGAGCAGTTTTTAGTCCAAAGACATTTGTCATTTCTGAATCAATCAGGCCACTCAACAAGGCTTCTTTAACTTGAAGGTTATTTTCAGTATCCTTGAGTTCATCTAAAGTTGACGGACCTTTCTCTAGAGGATTATACTCTTCCTTAGTTATCACCCAATAAGATCATCTCTAGAAAATTAGTTGATATTCAAACCAAAATAGCTCAAGGGGATTCTTCCGAGGATACTACTTAATTAGAAAACAACTTAATTATAGATTGGAAGAACCTTATGAATAGAGAGGAACTCTTCTGGAAATAGAAGTCTAGAGTTTAGTGGCTCAAGGAAGGAGATCATAATACTACTTTTTTTCCACCTCTCAACTATGAAACACAAAAAATCTAATACTATTTCTAAATTGTGTTTGGTAGATGGTAGTGTAATCACTGATGATAATGAGATTGGTAATCATGCAGCTAGTTTCTTTTAGAACTTGTTGTCAGAACAAGTTGTCAATGCTAATAATAGGCAGATAATGGACCATCTCCTCAATAATATTCCTTCTTTGATTACAGAGGAGGATAATGTTGAAATTCTAAAACCTATTTCTGAGGAAGAGGTTTGGGGAGTTTTATTCTCTATGGGACCCTTTAAAGCCACAGGCCCTGATGGTTTCCCTCCAATATTCTTCCAAGAATTCTGGGACATAGTGGGCTATGATGTTACAGCTGCTATCAGAGACTTCTTCATATTAGGGAAACTCCTAAAATAGGTTAACAATACTTTTATTGTTCTGGTCCCTAAGAAGCCCAACCCTGAGTTACTTGTTGATTTCAGATCTATAAGTCTGTACAATATTGTTTATAAGTTACGTACCAAACTTCTTGTTTATAGATTCCAACCCCTACTGGATAAAATCATTTCCTCTTCTCAAAAAACTTTGTTCCTAGAAGACAGCTATTAGATGCTATTATAGCCACTCATGAAACTATCCACTCAATGGCGAAAAGTTGGATCCCAGGTATGGTGCAGAAACTTGATATATCTAAAGCATATGATAGAGTTTCCTGACAGTTTCTATTTAAAGTTATTCAGAAGTTTGGTTTCAATAAAAAAGTGTCCCTCCTTATCTGGGAAGTTGTAACTACTAAGTTCTTGGTTCTTATCAATGGGATTCCTAGAGGTTTCTTCTCTCCCACTAGAGGGTTTAGGTAGGGGGATCCTCTATCCCCCTATCTCTTTATCATGTTGGTTGAGGCTCTTGGGAGGTATGTTCATTCAAAGATCCTTTCTAGGGAAATTGTGGGGATAAAACTAGCTTCTTTTCTCCCACCTATGTATGTTTAGCAGTTTGTGGATGATACCATCCTTTTTGGCATCTCCTCAGTTTTGGAACCCTGTAGTTGGAGAAATGTCCTCAATGATTATGCCAAGGCTTCTGGTCAATGCATCAATTTCCATAAGAGCAATGTTTATTTCTTCAACACTCTGGGGGACCTTCAGAGGAAAACTATTAACATCCTTGGATGTGTAGTTGTTGATCTTACTTTAGTCTACCTTGGCCTCCCTTTAACTATTAAGAAAGTTACTCCAGGTTTTTGGAATAGTATCTTGGAAAGAACTCAAAAGAAGTTGGTTGGATGAAAAGGAAAGCTCCTAAGCAGTGTTGTAAAATTGCAACTTCTTCGCGCCTCTCTTCAAGGTATTCCCACTTACTTTCTCTCTCTTTTTAAAATGCCCAAGTATATAGCTGACAAACTGGAGCAAATCCAAAGAACTTTCTTATGGACAGGTGTGGAAGAAAAGAAGAGAATGTCCCTGGTCAAATGGGAGAAGGTCTACCTCCCCAAAACTCATGGTGGTATGAATATTAGAGCTATTCAAAATATGAATAAAGCCCTTTTATCCAAAATCAATTAGAATCTTATCAGCAACAATAAAGAATGGGGGGGAATTATGAAAGCTAAGTATTTAAAGGGTGCTGATAACTATAACTTCCTTTATCAGGAGGGTCTCCCAGAAGGGTCAGTGATTTGGAACAAAATGATCAAATCTAGAAGCTTAATCAAAAAGGGGCTAAAGTGGAAATTGGGGGATGGAAACCTCATAAACTTTTGGGAGGATCCTTGTGTTGGAATTAGTCTGGACAACTGAGAGGGGGGTGAATCAATTGTCTCACAAATTTAACCTTTTTTGCTTTTAATTTATCAACTTACAATCACATTAATAATGTAAACATTAAAGCATGAATCAACAACACATGAGCAAAAATAAACTGAACACACATAACACCAATATTTTTACGTGGAAACCTAATTAAGGGAAAACCACGGTGGGGGTTAACCCACAAGATTTGTACCCTATTAAAGTACTTAGGAGAAAAGAGAAGGCACATGCCTTTGGGCTCACTGCCCAAAGCTCACTGCTCAAGAGAGGCTCACTGCCTATAGAATTTATGTTTAATACAGAAAGAATTAACTGATAAATAGCATCTCCTTCATGCCTGGTTTAGTTTCATTGAATGTTCACAAAATTTATGCTCTACCCCAAATACTTCTCTAACTCTTCATCAAAATAGCTTTACTTCTCTGCTCTACTCTGCCTTTGAGCCTTTCTTCAGATTATATTATTTTCGCTCAAGGATGATTTTTCACAACTCATCAACAAGTATTTATATGCTTCATCAACCTTGGAATGAACATCAAGGTCGGCACTACTAACATCTAATTTAATGTGAATCACTAAGCTATTGGCCAAACATAACTGGGACTCAAATCAACATGTCATGCTCCATAGAAATGCTCTTAGATCATCTGCAACATGCTTGAATCATCCAATCGGCCAAGACTAGGAAGAACAACAACATCAAGAAGGAAATATTCATTGAAAAGCTCAAATTTCAATGCAGACCTCCAACATAGTAGTCACACAATCCAAAGACTTCCACAAGCACATTGAATTTAACAAAAACATCTGCACTTCTCCAAATCATCAGAATCACTTGCATCTTCCTCTGGAACCTCAAGAACATTGTCTACCATGACTGTCACTTTAGAAAGATTTCTTGCGGACCTCCAAACCACAATCCACTTGAATGGATGATACACATTGACTTCCCAAACATGACCCTAGATCCGCAGATAATCATTTGACATATCCAAAACAATCTGGACCTCTTTCCTATCACTCTGTCTCTTCTAAACACTGCAAAAATGGTTCTACTCAGATGGCTATAGGTTATTCAAATCTTCATGCAAACCCTTCAAAGATTAACTGGAACTTCTCCAGACAATCCTCTACTTAGCCATATGGTCCACATTCATTGATCCTCATTAATTTTCTCAATATCCTCAACAATTTAGTCTTCTACACAGGTAGCAAAATAGGATACAGTTGACACCAATGGCAACAAGGATATGTTGACATCAATGACAACACCAATTAGACACATATTTGCAACACCTTGGGTGGCTGACAAGGCTCTTTCTACTCAAGAGGGTAATGAGGTTATTGCTGGTATTGCCAAACAATATTTTGGTACTAAAGTTTGTCATTATATCCAACAAGGATATGGAATCAGACATTGGAAAAACCTACTTGAGTGTTGTAACAATTGACCTGAGCTTCTCCCTCAAATGAATTCTATTCAACAGATGTTGAGAACTAGAATTCCCCTCTTTTCTAGATTAGATGAGTTACTTTGGACTGTAGATAAAAGAGGTCTCTTCTCAGTAAAATATGCTTACCATCTGCTGATTAAAGATGAACACAGAGACGAGCTTTGGAGGAAAGTCTGGAACCATAAACTTATTCCAAAAGTCAATGTGTTTTGGTGGACAATGGTCCATTATAAGATTTTAACTCAAGATAATCTTCAAAGAAAGGGTTTTTATCTGGTTAATAGATGTATCATGTGCCTCAAGGAAGAGGAAATTATTCCTCATTTGATTTTGCATTGTGAATTTGTCAGAGAAATATGGAGTAGAGTGCTTCTGAACTTTGGGCTGCAGTGGGTCTGCAATAAAGATATTAAGGAAGTCATTGCTAACTGGATTCCTCCATTCTCACAACCCTAGTTAGTGGATCTTTGGAACCAAACCCTTCCCTTTATTGGTTGGACCTTGTGGAAGGAAAGGAATAACATAATTTTTAGAGAGGTTGCCAAAGATTGTTCTTTTACCAGTCTCGCTCTAAGATCCTTATTGAAAGTGTTACCAATTCTCATGTCAAAACTGCTGACAAACCTCTCACCCAGCAAGAGGAAAGTATAGCTGCTAATTGGGGGCTACTTAATCAAATCCCTGCCTTTGACAACTAAAATAAACTTCTAAGGTTAAATACTAGGTGGACCCCACCGAAGTCTGGTTGGCTCAAACTAAATTTTGATGGGGCTTCAAAATCTAATGGTAAGGCTAGTGGTGGTGGGGTTATTAGGAATGATGGAGGGGAGCTTGTTGCTGCCTATGTTGGAGGATTAAGTCTCCAAACTAATAATTTTTCTAAGGCCTCAGTACTTTTATGCGGTGTTAAACTCGCAATCACTTTGGGTATTCATAATTTGCATATAGAGGGATATTCTAAACTCAATTGATGTTGTTACCAAGGTTTTGGTGTGTGGGTGGCATCTTAAGGATATCATTACTAACATCCAAATTCTTATTCAAAGTATTACTAGGGTGTATTTCTCTCACATCTACAGAGAGGGGAATGAATTCGTTGATGCTCTTACCAATCATGGTCAGCAGTTTGAAAATTGGTGATGTTGGCACCAATGCAATAATATCGCCCTTGCTATAGAGGAGTTAATTAAAAAAGATATGACTTTTCAATGATGCCACATTACATTATGGATGCCAACTTAGCACTACCGATCTCTCATGGCTAGTTGAGTTGGCTACTTAAGGACATCGTAATTATGATGCAGTGTACTTCTTTGACAGATGCCATTTTGGCACTATTGATCTCCCATGATAAGCTGAGGTGGTTGTTTGATGTTGATAGAAATTTTAAATGTAAAATTTTGGAGCATGGGAAGGACTCGTAGCGATTGGAGAATGCAGAGGCGTCTTCGAGTAATGATGACTCAAGGATGCTGAATAATTTCCTCATTAACTCACTATCATTTTTCTTAATGCCAACGGAGATAATTCTCGAAGAAGGCACTTTGAAGAAAGTGAAAGACGTTGTGATTTTCCTAAGTGTTATTCTCTTCTATTGTGTGGTTTTGAAGGAAAGGCGATCATGGGGGGAGATAGTATTCATACTGAACCCATCTCTTGCAGTCAATTCAAGGATAATGTAGTAGTGTGGCACTATTGTAAAGGAGGCATTATTCCTTTCCTCGAATGCCTTAATGGTCATGACAAAAACCTTTATGTGTCGTGTGCCCTTTCATGGGATAACCGCAGAGTCAAAATTGGCAAGATTGTGTTCAAAATTTCAGAGGAAGTCATTGCTATGGCTACTGGCCTTTCCACCAAAGGCACGAAACTGAAGAGAAAGGCTAAGGTTACAGACCACCAAAATTAGAAGCTTTTTCTGGGTGACGGAGAGGAACTGGTCCCTTATCAAGGAGGGTTTGATTGTGCCAAGCTCCCGGAGCCATGGGATGTGATGTGCTACATGCTAATGAAGTATTTCACCTTAGAGGGATGCTATACCAGGTTCTATAATTACCACCTTCCCCTTCTTAACCATTTTAGATGAAATGATCTTATTAGCTTTCCTTTTTATCTGATATCTTCATTGGAACACTTTGTTCACCATGTGAAAGCTAAGTATGATAAGAAAGCCTCAAAGCAGCATGTTCCCCTTCACCAAGGCCTTATCCATTGCCTGTATAAGTTTCATCTTACCTTGGACCCGCTAAAACCAATTCAACCCACCATTGTTGAAATCCCTCTGGATATTCCCTCCATTGCTGCTACCTCTTCTAAGAAACCTTGTCAATCTACCCCTAACACCTAGAAACTGAAAGGGGTCTCCTTTTATGAATCCCTAGAAGAGAATACAATGAAGGACATTCATACTCCTACTTCCAAAGGTAGTGTGAAAGTGAAGAAATAGAAATTTAAGGAGGTGGTGTCTACTGTGGAGATCACCGAATTGGAGGAGAAAATGGGGGCCCATAAGAATCAAAACAGTGATAGTGAGGGATCACCGAAAAAGGCCAAAACTAAAACGGTGACCAAAGCTAAGAATGAGGGTCAGTCTTTGGGTGTTAGAAGGTCTGGCAGAATTGTAGGCAAACTTGTTGCTCAGGCTAAATTGATTGATAACTCTAAAAGTGACTTTAAGTCATCTACTCAGGAGGGTGAGTAGTCTAAAGGTGAAGACATTGAGGTACAGGAGATCTTAGAGGAGACTGAAGGGGTGGAGGAAAAGGAGATGCAAGTTGAGGATACTGATGGAGGGGATTTTGGACCTAATGATCATGCTCAAGAGGGGGAGGGGATGACTATTGAGGAGGTTGAAGAGGATGCTAAGGAGGAAGGCGACATTCAGGAGGATGAAATTACTGTTCTTAGAGGCCGTGTGGAATCCCTAGAGCAGAAGTTTTGCTCCATTGGATGTTTCATAAATAGTATGCTTTGTTGCTCGACTATGCTTAATTTGACTCTGCTGTAGGAGCAGGACACCCTTGCCCATGTTGCGGATGAAGAGAAAATCAAAGAGTTTGATAAAATTTATTAATTTATGTCCAAAGGCTGGGAGGATGTTTCTCCCTAGCTTTGTTTATTTGCTTTCTGTTTATCTGTTTTCTAACTGCTACTTTTTACTTTATGTTGTTAATCGATTGTTAATGCTATAATTTTTGTTGGTGGCTCCTTTTGTTCGTGAGCCTTTGATGTTCCTTTTCAGGCTTCTATTGTAAGAGTTCAGCCCTTGGTTTTTGTTGCCTTATTATATCAAAAACATTAGGTCGAGGTGTCAATCCTCTTCTCTAATCTTATTCAATAGCATCCAAGCAAATTCACATTATTTTCATCATTTCCATCATCTAATCCATTCTTCCAGACATAGTACCAACAATAGGTATTCTTCTCGGTGGCATCTCTTCCTAGGATCAAGTGTAACTACCTCAAGTTCAGCAATCAGGCTACAAGGTGACAATTGCCTCACAATTGGTGATCGGTTGCAACCTAGGTAGTCTGCCTCAAATTCAACAATCTATTCACAACAAGATCTTCTGGAATGCTTTATCAAACTTTACTCAATTCACTCACTTCACTCCCAAAGGATTCAAAATTCACTATGATACCACTTGGTGTAATCACAGCTAGGAGGGTCCACAAAGTGAACAGTCCATACCATGCAGCAAGAGTAAACATGATAGAAACAACTCAATTATAGAATACAAATGTATATTCAATCATTTAGTATATCATAGATTCAAATGCAAAACATGTCAGCAAGATGCGGGCTTACAATTAGGGCTCATAGGCCTGATTCTCCAGTTACAATGTATGCACAAGATATGGCTTTGAAGCACCTTAAAGAAGAAATTCAAACTATCCCCCTTGTAAATTATGCTAACTACTTTCCTATGCATCTATTACATGATTATATATCATCTCCTGAACATAAGATTCCTTTGCGTTGGCCAAGGATGGCTACAAACTTTGAAGAAAGAGATGTAATGTGTGTACACGGATAGGTTAGACCTAATCATATAGAACACCTCCGCAAATGAATGGAATAGTGTGCGAATCTCATGGAAGGTCGGCCACGATCCAAAGTTCCTTGAATGATGTGTAATTTATCTCTACAAGTTGTGAAGGTGCTCTGCAAGTCTTCTCCTTTAGCTAATTGTCTAAGGCTATCAAGATGCTCTGTTATGAGAAAATAGTTGATCTTCTGATAGTGATATCTTTCTGGTACCTGATCCAAATGATCTGAATTTTGGATATGATGTGCATGAATATGTCTAGATGCTAATTCTAGCTCAACAAGGTCTAAAATGAAACTGTGACAAAATGCGAACCAAACTACAAAAACTACTACTGATTGAACTGATTGTATTGAACTGGAAAATAAAAGAAAACAAACTAAAATGCAAATATTTTTGGTTGATGCAAGATTACTCTTGAACCAAGGATGCTCCTACATCAGAACTATAGATGTTGGGGATCCCAAGATGACTACATATTAGATGTTGGCCTATCTATAATAGCTCCTAGATAGGGGAATAGATGCATGTTGGATTATAGATAGTTTCCCAAACCCCCTAGATATATGGTTATGGGATCCTTGGTAAATGGTTCATGAATTCTATCCCCCAATACTATACTATAACATTGTTGGTAGTTGAAACATTCTTGTCTCAATGATGACCAATTGTTGGCCATGAATTCTAAGCCATCCCTTTCTAGGAAATTCAAAATTTTGAATATGATCAAGCTCACCTCTGCTACTCTAGTACAAGGTGATGCATGGAAGTCACAAATATCAAAATTGTATTGCCATGTGGTGCAGGAGCACTCTCAGGACCTGATATGCCTCCAGGAGGTAAAGTTTGGATTTTTACTTTTTTTTGGGTTGTTTCATGTTAATAAGGTCTTTTAGACCATTTTGGGTCGGTTGGAGTCAAGTTTGAGTCCTTTGGTACTAGGTAATGCAAAATGTCAAAGTTGTCAATGTTGTCTAAATGTTGTAACAAGAGGTCATAATGATGTTTTGTTAACTCCTTAGCCAAAAATATGGTTAGAGGTAGTTGTAACTTGGTTGGGAGACATAAAATAAATCTTGTAACCTCGAATGGAGGGGTTGGAGAAGATGGAATGAAAGAGATGCATCATTTTTCACTACTTTTCCTTGTAATTCCTGTGAAATCTGACTGTAATTTGCCTTGTATGGACTGATATGGATTGATATTAGTCTGAAATCAATTTTAAAAGTGGGATAATTTTTACATCTTTCAAATTCTTTTGATTTGACTGATTTTTATTATGTTTTGTGAAAGTTATGATCAAATTAGTGATTGTCATTTCTAGATTTTTTTATTGTTTTACAGCAAGAAACTTGTTTTGCATGGATTTGTATGACCTTGTACAGTAAAGGGAAGGCATGTGGATGATAGATTTATAAAATAAAGAACTTTTCCTTTTCATTTGGGTCATTTCATCGAGTTTTGTAAAAGTTAGAGCATTTTTTGTGATAACAGTCCTAAACCCTGCCTCGGGTTTCTAGAAAGACAAAAAATGCATTTTCTTGAGTTTTCTCCATGAACAAACCCTGAAACTTGGTAATAAGTTCTACCCTGAGGTATACTAAATCCTTGCAAGATTTGAGATATGGGTTGGCACGTGTGAAGGAGAATAAGAGGATTGTTTGTTGTCCTTTACCCTATTTTGCAGTTAAAAAAACCCCTAGTAGACTTAGAGGGTTTAATGAATATGACTTTATAGGACTTTTCATGATAGGAGAATGGTGTATTAAGATATTTTTGGATGCATTAGGGGTGTAGGAACAAATAAAATCCCATTTGAATTCAAGAACTAGATGGTTGTCAAGCCTAAGAGACCTATTAGGCCTAACAAGAAAAGAGGACAGTAAAAAATTGAGTCATTCTGTACAAAGCAATCATGCCCAATTTCAAGATATGTGAAGTAATGGCCAAAAGGGTATCTCAAAGTGGTCTCATTTTTTGAATGTCAGGTCTTCTCCAAAATTTATACTAAAAAATGCCTTTTTGAAAGCCCATTGATTGATGGCTAAAGATTCTTGTGAATGGTTGTCTGAGTGAATTTGGTCATTATATACCCCTGATCTGCATCAAATTGGTATCAAATCCCACAAGATCTGGGAAAGATAAATTTTGGAAGTTTGTGTGTTGCTTTTGACAGGTTGAAGTGAAGAAAGTGGATGCTAAAAGACTAGGTAGTGAGGAAAAGGAAAGGAAACCTAGGTGAGGTATCACAAGAAGCAATCAAGAGAAGTGAAGAAGAAGCTGGGTAAAAGAAACTTGCTTGAGAAAGAAGAATGGAAATGTTGAGAAGATTAGTCCATGGAGACTTGAAGAGTAAGAAGTTGTCAAACAAGCAACAAGTGAGAAAAAGAGAGGAAAGGGAGATAAAGAAGAAGGATGAGAAGGTAAAACAAATTAATATTGAGCAAGAGATAGCAAAGCTGAGACAAGCTTTGAAACAAATAAAAAAGTTTGAAGAGAGAATGAATCTTGAGATGCAACAGTGTCTTGAGAAGACAAAACAAGAAAGTGGTTGGCATTTACCAATAAGAAAGAGGATAAAGTGGCCTATCAAGAAGATCATTCAAAAGAGAAGAAGGCAAGAGCGGACAATAGAACCAGACCTTAGAGAGTCTTTGTTAATGATGGAAGAGCCTAAGCCATCTAAGGAGGAAAAAGTAAACTTTAACACAATAATCAAACCTAGGACAGTCATTACAGCAGTACACATTGGTGAGTTACCTTGGGACATACAAGACATGTTGAAGGCTGGTATAGACATTGTTGTTGATGAACCTACTAATTCATTGCCTCCAATGAGAAGAATTAGTTATTATTTAAGGATGTTAGAGGGCAGTAAATATAAGTCTATTGATGTATTTACCAATATGAGAATGTAGGCCAATAATAATGTCAAGAGGGAGCAAGTTGATCAGTCTACAAAGTCTATGGAGAAGGCAGCAATTAACCTAGTCAATTGGGATAGTCAAGAGTATATGCAAGGTCACTGTTCTTTGTACCCATTCCAGTATGTTTTCTCATCACGTTCTCTGCTTGAGGATGATATGAAGAAGTAGCAGATCATTCATTCTACAAGCACAACAAAGAGGGTAGTAGTTAACAAGGTAATTTGTGATAATGTGAATGCTCAACCTATGACTCTTATATCAACAGTTGTAATATTTGCAGGATCCATAGAAGAATGTGGAAAGAAGAGAAAACAAGAAAGTGTAGAGGATAATGCTACACAAGAAGTTGAATCCTTTCACACCAAGGAGACCAAGGGCTTTGAGTTTGATGTTCCTACACAATGTAGTGGTAAAGTTTTCACTGTTGAAGTAATGGGGACAGAGGACTTCAGAGATGCATCTATGAGAATGATTGCTCCTTTTGATAGGCTTAAATACTTTTGTATGGCACTAAGGAGACCTAAAGTTAATATGAGACACTTCTTGATTTGTTTCACTGAAGCACAGGTATAGAGCAACATGAAAGAGTTGGAGCAGCATAGTACATGTCAAATTAATCAGTTCAAGGAGTCCAATTTAAGCAATATTAAAGCTTCCCATTCAAGTGGACTTGAATCTTTTTCCTTTCCTTGGGAGTATGGTGCAGGAGCACCCTCAGGATCTGATATGCCTCCAAGAGGCAAAGTTTGGATTTTTTCTTTGTTTTGGGTTGTTTCATGTTAATTAAGGTCCTTTCAGACCATTTTGGATAGGTTGGAGTCAAGTTTGAGTCCTTTGGTACTAGGTAATGTAAAATGTCAAAGTTGTCAATGTTGTCTAAATGTTGTAACAAGAAGCCATCATGATGTTTTGTTAACTTCTTAACCAAAAATTGTTAGATCTAGGGCACACAACTGAGAGGGGGGGTGAATCAGTTGTGCAAAAACTTGCTTCCACTTCAAACACCTAATTCTTCTTTGTTAGTTAACAGCATATTAATTAACCATTCATGAGAGCATAAAACATAAAGCATAAACACTGGAGCAGATAAACATCAACACATTAGACACCAAGATTTTGACATGGAAAACCCAATTAAGGGAAAAACCACGGGGTGATAAACCCAAGGATTATTCTCTGTTAGAAGAATAAGAAAAATGGATGGTACATGCCAATTAGGGCTCACTGCCCGAGCACACTACTCACAAGGAGGCACACTGCCTACAAAAAGACACACTATCTACAAAGTGATAAGTATCACAAACTTGAACTAGAGATTGACATCTTTACCATGCCTAGATCAGTTCCATTTATGCCCAAAACTTTTTCTCTACTTTTCGCGCTTCTCTTCACTACCACACACTCATCATGCTCAAACACTCTCCAAAATGAATTCACAATCCCTTATTTATACAAGGCATCGACTTAGGAACAATCATCTAAGTTGGCAAACACCTACAAGATTATCCGCAAGACGTGTAATACATCCGGTCGGCCAAACTGAACAAGAACATCTTCATCCGGATAAATATCTTCAATTTCAGGCTCTACCACTGATGTGGACTAACAACAAAACCTCAACATGATCCAAGAACCTTCACAAGCTTGCCTGAATGACCAGGTACATCCGCACTTCTTTTACTTATCAGAATCTCTTTTCTTCTTCATCTAGAACTTCAAGAACACAGTCTACCACCACTGTCATAATGCAAAAAGGTACTTCTGGACCTCCAAACTATACGCAAATTGAGATGACACATCACAAGGACATCCCAAACACTCCTTCCAATCCGCAGAATAGGACAATGCACTTCCGGATCCCACCGGACCTTTTTGTAACACTCTGTCACTCCAGAGCATCTTCCGAAACCGGTTCTACTTGATCAATCACAACTTCTTCATATCTTCATGCGGACCTCTGAAATCTTAACTAGAACATCTCAAGACTCATATCAACAAACCCTTTAATCCGCATCCTCTGATCTGCAACCTATTGAGTACTTTGGCCTTCTTCTCATCACCGTTCTTCATTGTTCCTAATTGAGACTAATTTTCTCAATATCCTCAGCACACATCTCATCCAATCCTTCTCATCAATGCAATATGAGTATGTTGACATCAATGACAACACCGGTTAACCTCATACTTGCAACAATCTCCCCCTTTGTCATTGATGGCAACATATGATGTGAAAAACCATCAAGACAAGAACTACTCCTTTCTGTCACAGCTCCCCCTATCAGCAACAACTCTTCACATGTCTTCTCTTCCTTTACTGCTCCCCCTTTGATCATCAACCACTTGTTTTTCACATGTCTTCTCTCCCCCTTTGACATCAATGGCAAAGGGCTCATACTTACAATTCTAACATATCAGAATCATACTAGTTGCTCCCCCTGAGTAGCAGCTCCCCATCACCAATCTAGATCACAAGATATGATTATGAAGTCCACCAGACTGATGCACATTAGTGCATCCTAGTTCATCACCAGAGGGGCCATGACCCCTAACTTCTCCCTGAGATACTCAAAAGAGTCCTTGGGAAGAGGTTTAGTAAAGATATCTGCAATCTGATCCTTAGAGGGTACATACTCCAATCTGACTTCATCCTTGTTCACTTGTTCTCTCAGAAAGTGAAACTTGATAGATATGTGCTTGGTCTTAGAATGTAACACCAAATTCTTAGAAATATTTATTGCACTTGAATTATCACAGAAATTTGTGATAGGTTCCTCATATTCTACTTTAATGTCTCTTAACATCTGCTTCATCCATAAAATTTGAGTGCAACTACCTGCTGCAGCAATGTATTCTGCTTCAGTTGTAGACAGAGATATTGCTTCTTGCTTCTTGCTTAGCCAAGAAACCAACCTTTTTCTCAAAAAGAATGCTCCTCCACTTGTACTCTTCCTATCATCCACATCTCCTACCCAATCTACATATGTATATGCATGAAGAGAAAAGTCCTGATCTTTAGGATACCATAGGCCATACTCAGTTGTTCCTTTTAAGTACCTAAAAATTCTTTTGATTGCCATGACATGAGATTCTCTGGGATCCACCTGGAATCTTGCCACAAGACCAATAGCCTACATTAAATCTAGTCTAGTTTGAGTGAGATACAACAATCCACCAATCATTGATCTGTACTTTGTCTGGTCTGCCTTAGGAGAGTCATCATCTTTGCTCAACTTGCATCCGGTTGCCATGGGAGTATTCATTGGCTTTGAATCTTCCATCCCAAATTTCCTCAACAATTCTTTCACATATTTGGTATGAGAAATGAAGATTCCTTTCTTTGATTGAGTAATTTGCAGACCCAAGAAGAAGTTCATTTCACCAAGCATAGACATCTCAAACTCACTTTTCATCTGATTTGCAAAAGTTTTACACATACTATCTCTTCCTCCAAAAATGATATCATCCACAAACACTTCAACAATTAAGATGTTTTCATGATCAATTTTGAAATATAAATTACTGTCAGCAGTACCTTTGTTGAAATCAATCTTCAAAAGATGTTTATCCAGTCTTTCATACCAAGCTCTTGGGGCTTGCTTCAATCCATATAGTGCCTTTTTCAACTTGCAGACCATATCACCATGATCAGATAATTGAAATCCATCTGGTTGCTCAATGTATACTTCTTCTTCCAAATCACCATTTAGGAAGGCAGACTTAACATCCATCTGATATGCCTTGAAGTCTTTGAAGGCAACAAATGCAATAAATAATCTGACTACTTCAATTCTTGCCACTGGAGCAAAAGTTTCTTCAAAATCAATTCCTTCTCTTTGAGAGTAGCCTTTGCAGACCAATCTAGCTTTGTTTCTGATTACTTCACCAACTTCATTTAATTTGTTCTAGAAGACCCATTTAGTTCCAATCACATTCTTGTCTCTTGATCTGGGAACAAGATCCCAAGTGTGATTTTTCTCAATTTGCATCAACTTTTCCTCCATTGCATTGGTCTAGTTTTCATCATTGCAAGCTTCATTTATTGTCTTAGGTTCAATCTTTGAAATCAGACAACATTCATCTGAATTTTGAGCAATTCTCCTCCTTGTTTGCACTCCTTTGCTTTTGTCACCTATGATCTGATCTTCAGAGTGATTTAAAGTTACATACCTTGGAACTTTGGGAATTTCTTGCACCTCTAATTCTTGATCAATCTCATTGACACTTATCTCTTCTTCCTATCTTACCAGATCACCTAGACTTTGTTTCTTAGAGGAGGCTTGGATACTTTGAATCTAAACATCATTCTGATCATCTTCATCATATTCATAAAACCTTGAGGGCTTCTCAATTCCTTAATCAACTTTCACATTTGTACTTTCTATTATCTTTCTCAGTCTCTTGTTGTAACACCGGTATGCTTTGCTTTGAGTGGAGTAACCCAAGAAAATTCCCTCATCACTTCTAGCATCAAACTTTCCTAGATCTTCATCTCTTTTGATGTAACATTTTCTACCAAATACTCTGAAATATCTCACAGTAGGAGTGACACCAAACCAAAGCTCATAAGGAGTCTTACCGGTATTGCTTTTGATTTAAACTGATTGAGAGTGTAGACTGCAGTGCTAACAGCTTCTCTCCAAAACATTTGAGGAACATTTGCTTCCATCATCATTGTCCTGGATGCTTCCTGGATGGTCTGGTTTTTTCTCTCTACTACTCCATTCTGCTGTGGAGTCCTCGGAGCAGACAACTGTCTCTTTATACCATGCTTCTCACAAAAGTCTATGAACTCACCGGATGTGAATTCACCACCTCTATCAGACCTCAGACATTTCAGTCTTAATCCAGTTTGATTCTCTACCATAGCCTTGAAGATTTTGAACTTCTCAAAAGCTTCTGATTTCTCTTTTAGAAAGGTAACCCACATCATCCGGGAATGGTCATCAATCAGTAACATGAAATATCTATCTCCTTGCATACTTTGGATTCTTGTCGGACCACATAGATCAGTATGAACTAATTCTAATAATCTGGTAGAGGATTGATCCTTGCTTTTGAATGAGACTCTGCTCTGTTTACCTAGCTGACATTCTTTGCACAAACTATTTGTAGGTTTTACCAATTTTGGAAGATCTCTTACAGCCTGAGTACTGCTTATCTTGACGATGTTATCAAAATTTACATGACACATCCTCCTATGCCATAACCAACTCTGATCAACTTGAACAAACAAACAACTTTTATTAGAACCAACTAGATGGAAGATATTACCTTTTTGTTTGAGTACCGGATGCAATCTCAGTTTTGGAGCTTTCAAAGATCCTACATCTTCTATTTTTGAACCGGAGATCATAACCTTTGTCTACTAACTGACCAACACTAAGAAGATTGTGCTTCAATCCTTCAACATACAGTACATTACCAGTTTTGCTCTTTCCATCAAAAGAAATAGTTCCCCTACTTCTAATTCTACCAGCAGAATTATCACCAAACTTTACCATTCCTCCTTCATACCTTTCCAAATCTAAGAACTTGTTCTTGTCACCTATCATATGGTAAGAGCAACCACTATCAATAACCCAATCATCCTTTTCTTCAACTTGGGCAGCCAAAGCTCTTTCTACAACCTTATGATTGACAGATTCAGAGGACATTGGATCTTCTTCCTTGATGGCAATAAACACCCATTCATTTCTGGATTTGTTTCATATTTCTGATTCATCATCTGTTAGTCCTTCATTATCATCTTCTTCATGGACATAATAGCAGTTCTTTTGGAACCTTTATCTGTTAGAATTTGACCTTGCAGATCTTTCCGGACATGAAGCAAAATGACCAATCTTATTGCAGTTGAAGCACTTAAAGGGTAATTTTCCTTCATACTTACCGAATCCTCTTGGCAGTCTCTTTGCAATGAGAGCTTCAAGATGAGTTGTTTCTATTTCTTCCTCTTCTATGTCTTGCCTTGCTTGATCATACCATGACAACTTCCTTGAAGAGTTTTCTCCCAGATCAAATCTTTGTTTGCCTTTCACATAGGCACTTGCTTTGAATGCAGATTCAATCTTGGGGTGATCATCTCCAAACTTAGTCATTTCAAATGCAGCCAGTTTGCCAGCCAATTGCTCTCTTGTGACAGTTGTATGGGCTCTGATCTCATCAATACCAGCAACCTTGATTTTGTAGGCAGTAGGAAGGGATCTGAGAATTTTGCAAACAATCTCATTTTCATCCAGAGTTCCACCAGCATTCCTAATTCCACACACCAGCTCATTTACTCTTGGCATAAAGGTAGTGATGTTTTCATCATCTCTCATCTTTAATCTTTCAAATTTCCCTTTGAGACTTTACAGCCTTGCACTCTTAACAAACTCATCTCCTTCATGCAGAAGTTCCAGTTTGGTCTAGATCTCATAGGCAGTTGGCAGGTCAATAACATTTGAGAGCTCTGAGTCAGTTAAGGCACTTAGAAGGAGCCTCTTTGGTCTGCAAATTATTTTCAGCATCTGTGATTTCATTCAGAGTTGCCGGACCACCCTGTGGAGGTACATATGGTTTCGTGAACATGGACAAATATGCTTTTCCCATACACTCCAAGTGACATTTCATGCGACCTTTCCAGAGAGAGAAGTTGGTTCCATCAAACTTCGGACTATCCTTCTTATATGATGACATCCTAGATCTCCTCAAGCGGTTAAGCTCCTTTTAGAGGAACTTGGCACTGATACCAATTGTTAGATCTAGGGCACACAACTGAGAAGGGGGGGTGAATCAGTTGTGCAAAAACTTGCTTCCACTTCAAACACTTGATTCTTCTTTGTTAGTTAACAACATATTAATTAACCATTCATGAGAGCATAAAACATAAAGCATAAACACCGGAGCAGATAAACATCAACACATTAGACACCAAGATTTTGACGTGGAAAACCTGGTTAAGGGAAAAACCATGGGGTGATTAACCCAAGGATTATTCTTTGTTAGAAGAATAAGAAAAATGGATGGTACATGCCAATCAGGGCTCACTGCCTGAGCACACTGCTCACAAGGAGGCACACTGCCTACAAAAAGACACACTATCTACAAAGTGATAAGTATCACAAACTTGAACTGGAGATTGACATCTTTACCATGCCTGGATCAGTACCATTTATGCCCAAAACTTCTGCTCTGCTTTTCACGCTTCTCTTCGCTACCACACACTCATCATGCTCAAACACTCTCCAAAGTGAATTCACAATCCCTTATTTATACAAGGCATCGACTTAGGAACAATCATCTAAGTCGAAAAACACCTACAAGATTATCCGCAAGACGTGTAATACATTCGGTCGGCCAAACTGAACAAGAACATCTTCATCTGGAAGAATATCTTCAATTCCGGGCTCTACCACTGATGCGGACCGACAACACAACCTCAACATGATCCAAGAACCTTCACAAGCTTGCCTAAATGACTAGGTACATCCGCACTTCTTTTACTTATCAGAATCTCTTTTCTTCTTCATCTGGAACTTCAAGAACACAGTCTACCACCACTGTCATAATGCAAAAAGGTAATTTTGGACCTCCAAACTATATGCAAATCGAGATGACACATCACAAGGACATCTCAAACACTCCTTCCAATCCACAGAATAGGACAATGCACTTCCGGATCTCACCAGACCTTTTTGTAACAATCTGTCACTCCAGAGCATCTTCCGAAACCGGTTCTACTTGATCGATCACAACTTCATATCTTCATGCGGACCTCTAAAATCTTAACTGGAACATCTCAAGACTCATATCAATAAACCCTTTAATCTGCATCCTCTGATCCTCAACCTACTGAGTACTTTGGCCTTCTTCTCATCACTGTTCTTCATTGTTCCTGATTGAGACTAATTTTCTCAATATCCTCAACACACAGCTCATCCAATCCTTCTCATCAATGCAATATGAGTATGTTGACATCAATGACAACACTGGTTAACCTCATACTTGCAACAAAAATATGGTTAGATTCAGTTGTAACTTGGTTGTGAGACATCAAATAAGCCTTGTAACCTTGAATGGAGGGGTTGGAGAAGATGGGATGAAAAAGATGCATCATTTTTCACTACTTTTCCTTGTAATTCCTGTGAAATCTGACTGTAATTTGCCTTGTATAGACTGATATAGATTGATATTGATTTGAAATAAATTGTAAAAGTGGGAAAATGTCGTCATATTTCAAATTATTTTGATTTGACTAATTTTTATTATGTTTTGTGAAAGTTATGATCAAATTAGTGATTGCCATTTCTAGATTTTTTACTATTTTACAGCAAGAAACTTGTTTGGAATGGATTTGTATGACCTTGTACAGAAAAGAGAAGGCATGTGGATTATATATTTATGAAATACATAACTTTTCCTTTTTTTTTGGAGTCATTTCATTACGTTTTGTAAAAGTTAGAGCATTTTTGGTGATAATAGTCCTAAACCCTACCTAGGGTTTCTAAAAAGACAAAAAATACATTTTCTTGAGTTTTCCCCATGAACAAACCCTGCAACTTGGTAATAAGTTCTACCCTAAGGTATACTAAATCCTTGTAAGATTTGAGATCTAGGTTGGCACGTGTGAAGGAGAATAAGAGGACTATTTGGTGTCCTTTATCTTGTTTTGCAATAAAAAAAACCCTAGTTGACTTAGAGGGTTTAATGAATGTGACTTTATAGGACTGTTCATGATAGGAGAATGGTGTATTAGGATCTTTTTGGATGAATTATGGGTGTAGGAACAAAGAAAGTCCCATTTGAAGTCAAGAACTAGATGGTTGTCAAGCCTAAGAGACCTATTAGGCCTAACAAGAAAAGAGGATAGTCAAAAATTGAGTCATTCTATACAAAGCAATCATACCCCATTTCAGGATATGTGAAGTAATTGCCAAAAGGGTATCTCAAAGTGGTCTCATGTTTGGAATTTTGGGTCTGCTCCAAAATTTATACTCAAAAATGCCTTTTTTGAAAGGCTACAAGGATCAATGGCAGTTTGAGAAGGAAAGCCAATAAGATAATGACCTAGGATTCTTGTGAGTGGTTATTTAGTTGTGTTTGATCATTTTATACCCCTCCCTCTACATCACCATGGTTCAAGGTGAAGCATTTCTATTTTGCAAAGACCACGTGTCCTATGGGTTATTGGATGAATCTATCAATGGAAGATTATATGATCTATCATCTTTTATGAAATATTTTCTCCTTTTTTTGGAATCCCCAAGAGCACATGCCATGTAGCCTTAGTTAAGTTATAACTTATATTGATATAACAAGTGGGGTCTATCAATACTTATGTGTAGCAATTTTTTACTTTATAATATTCTCACACTCCCACATGTCACAATGCTAGGGATTTTTAATGAAAACCTATTCTACTTTTTGTGGAAGTCTTGCAAACCATCTAAAATCTAACTTGGAGTATCAGATAACACATGTTCATCGAGACATAGAAGTTTGCCAGAACTACACCAAAATACCAAAATAACAAAGATGGATGAAAGTGGAAAGGCTCATAGATGCCACATGGCATTTTTATTTATTGATCACCAAAGAGTGATGAATCCACTACCTATAGTGAAGGATTCACTATAATCCTAACAACTCTCATGGGTTCTCTCTTTGTGGAAGGAGAAGAACCTAGAAGTGTATCCATTGGGCATAGAGTCACCAACAAATTTCAAAACTTTAAAATTTAAAAAAAAATTAGAGAGGGACCTACCCCTTAAATGTGACTAAGAGAATCCATGAGTCTCCCTAAATTTGACAAATATAAGGGGAAGGGCAATCCTAGAGAACACCTAAGGGAATTTTATTTGTTTGTCTATATGTTGCTTACGATACTTATCTTATGTGAATTTTCCCTAGGAGCTTAGGAGGCCAAGCTATCAAATGGTTCTCCCACTTACCTCATGGCATAAAAAATTTCCAAGGACTTGTGGAGAAATTTATTTCACATTTATCTTACAACATATAACATAAGGTGTCTATGTCAGACCTTTGCAACACCAAGCAATGAAATGGAGAAACCTTTGTATCCTTCTTGCAACATTGGAGGAATCTAGAAAGTAAATTTCCCTAGCCCATTCTTAAAAAATAACTCGTTAGTATTTTCATCCAAAATCTAAATCAGGAAATGGGATTTCACCTTCAAATCCAATGTGCCACTACCTTTGAAGAGCTTATTGAGAAAGGTGTAACTATCAAAAATTCCCTTATTACCAAAGGGGTAGTCAAAATATACAAAGGCAGACAACACTAACACAACCCAATCAAGTGACAAGCCCCCCTTTTGGGATAAGAACAAAAATGTTGTCAATGATGGTGTAATTGATGTTAAAACCATCCAAATTATTAAAACTCCTACACCATCTAATGTGCAAACCAACAACAATAGCATAACCATAACCAAAGGCCAATCTAAGCAAAGTTTTGTGCCTCAACATAGATTTACCCCATTGAGGGAGCCAATAGAGTCATCTTTGTGAAAGTTGGTCCAATCAAATATTATCAAACTTCTTTCTATTCGGCCATATGATGACAACCAATTCAAACCCTCATGGTTTAAAGGAAATTACTATTTCAAATACCATAGGTTTAAGGGTCATAAAACTTTAGACTGTGTGAGACTAAAGAATTGAATCCAAGACCTCATTGATAGAGGTGAAATTGTTGTCAAAGATCATTCTAACAAATCATCTAATGAGGACTTAGGTATGTACAAAGATCCTCTTCCTAACCATGGTAAAGGAAGAATTCCAATATGAATAATACCAACAATTTTAATGCTTCCTCTTCATATAACTCTGTTGTGGGTCGTATCAAAGAATGTCACCATCAAATAGCCACAATTACCATCAAATCCAAATCACTTGATTGTGTTGTTACCACCATCCATGGTCATGTCACTCTCCAAGGAGCTCCATCCTCCTCCAAATCATCCACCAAATATGACATCCTTCAACACCTAGGCAAGACTCCTACTCAAATCTCTATTTTGGAGTTGCTTCGCACTTCATCCATCCATAAGAACATCCTAAACAAGGCCTTACAATAAACTCATGTCCCCAATGACATTAATATTAATCAATTTCAAGCCATGGTAGGACACTTGTCTTCTCCACATCACCTTGTCTTTTTTGAAAATAATCTACCTTCATCTAACTTATCCCATAATGATTCCCTTCACATTGAGGCCTTCATTCATAAACATAAAATCAAAAGAGTCCTTATAGATGGTCAGTTTGGCCTGAATCTTTGCACTCTAAAGTTGTTAAAACAATTGGGATATTTTTATGGAGTCATCGGTTCTCAAAAAAGTATAACAATAAAGAGTTATGATGACACTGAGCAACAATTTGAAGGAATAATCAAGTTACCCATACAAGTCAGCCTGGTGATTCTAGAAACCACATGTCAAGTCCTAGACCTTGACCTCCCATATAATATTCTTCTTGGCCACCCATGGTTACACTCCATGCATGTCGTACCATCCACCTATCATCAATGCATAAAATTCCCCCATGATGGGATGGAAATAACTATCTATGTTGACCCTCGACCCTTCCAACACTATTGATTTATGGAAGGTAAATATAAAAATTCCAATCAATGTCCCATCAATGATGCTATCCAACCATCCTCATGTTGATCCATCCACTCTTGCATCTTCATCCACCTCACAATCTTCCATCCCAAATGTCAAAGTCAAGGTTAGCAACAAAGGTTGTAGTGAGTACAACCTACATGGTTCCTTCTATGTAGGGCAACTCCCACCTTCTCCCAAATCATACGGGAAATTGAAACCTATTGATTTAGTAGCCACATTGGTCATCAAATATAAGCCCAAAACATTTGAACATTGGGGTGTATTAGATAAAGAATCTCTTGAAGACATCACATCATGGCTCTATTGAGACAAAGAAGACAAAGTCATATCCTCACCTACAGAGAAGTATGGCAAAGGTCCACGCATTGTTAGAAACATGTGTTACAAAGGTTAGGGCAGATTAGGCCTATATGAACAAGGTACTCTTGAACCCCTCATTGTAACAAGAAGATATCATTGTCAAGGACTTGGGTTTGCATCGCCTGAGCCTATATCCTCAAAACTTGAGTGTATCCTCAGTGAGGTAGCTAAGACATTTCCCACTGTTGAGAGTACCAATGGAGGGCCATATGAGGACTCCTTCAAGCACATCACCGATCTTTTCAAAGACTCCACCATTTGTACCATCTATAGCATTACATCCACACCTAACAACCTTCCTCTAGTCTAACACCAACTAATTAATTGGTACCAACAAGGGCCTCTTGTCCTAGACATATTCCAAAATGACGAGGCTATTACTGAGCTAATGGGACTTTGAGAGCACATACCACTTGATGACCATAAGGCAGGATACGTCATTGAACTGGATAGATTTGCATACTTTGGGGAGACAGTTAAATTACTCAATCACAAAAGTAAAGATATAAAAATAATATCGCCTAGTGAAAACCATGGTGTGGCACTTTTAGACGATAAAAAGGTAAAAATAAAGGATGTATCTTCTAGTGAAAACCTCTCTAAGGTGCCAAAAGATGGGGAATTTGACCTCCCTGAAGTACCAAAGTATTATCAAGAAAAATCTGTAATCTTGGTCGAAGAAGCACAAGAGCTTAATTTGGAACCAAAATAAACCTCAAAAATCACTTTTATGGTAGCATCACTCACATCACAAGAACAACATGATTTTTCTATGTTTTTAGAAGAAAGAGATAAGAACTTTGCATGGTCCTCTATTGATATGCTTGGATTAGATCTGTCACTCATAGTGCACCACTTAACAGTATACCTTGATGCGAAACTAGTCAAACAAAAGCTCAGGAAGATGCATCCTCAAATAGCACTTCTAGTCAAAGTAGAACTCCATAAATTACTAGAATTTAGATTTATTCACTCCATAGATTATCCAAAATGGGTATCTAATAGAATTCCAATAGCTAAGGTCACTGGGGGCATACACGTTTGCACATATTTTTGGGATCTTAACAAAGCTTTCCCTAAAGTCGACTTTCCATTGCCAAATATCAACATTATAGTAGACCTTACTGTTGGACATGAAATGTTGTTCCTTATGGATGGTTTTTCAAGGTATAATCAAATATGTATCACAAAAGAGGACCAATACAAGACTTCTTTCATCTATCCATGGGGGTCATATTATTGACAGGTCATGCCTTTTGCCTTAAGAATGATGGGCCACATACCAATGAGTGATGACTATAATTTTCCATGACATATTGCATAATACTATGGAGGATTATATTGATGACCTCCTAAGAAAATCAAAAACAAGAGAAGGCCACCTTTATGTACTTGAGAAAATCTTCAATCGACTAGTTGAATACAAGGTGCACCCAAAAAATGTGTGTTTGGGGTAAATTCTGGAAAACTATTAGGCTACATTGTATCAAGACAAGGCATTGAAGACAAAAGTGAAATTTATAGTTGATATGCCTCCACCTTGAAATTGAAAAGCAATTGCAAAGCCTACAAGGAAAGATCCAAGCAATAAGATGCTTCATAGCACAACTTGCAAATAAATGCCACCCATTTTCACATCACCTTTGCAAGAATGTGAAATTTCAATGGGATTCCAATTGTCAAAAGGATTTTGATTAAATCAGAGTATCTTGCGTCTCCTCCTGTACTTATGCCACCTATTGTAGAATAACCCCTCTTGTTATACATTTCTACTACATCAACAGTAGTGGGGACATTCTTGGCACAACATGATGACATAGGAAAAGATAGAGCTATTTATTACATTAGTCGCACTTTAGTGGGATATGAAATTAACTATACACCAATTGAATGAGCATGTTTGGCGGTTGTCTTTAGTTCATAGAAACTTTGACAGTACATGCTTAATCATAAGACAAAGCTTATCTCAAAAGTCAACCACTTAAGTATCTCTTATCAAAAGCAACTCTCACAAGACATATGGAAAAATTGATCATGATCTTGAGTGAATTTAACATCAAGTACATAGACCAGAAATTCATCAAAGGACAAGTGATAGCAAATCAGCTAGTAGACACGCCTATAGAAGTAGACCATCCATTTGTTTCAAAATTTCCTGATGAAGCTATATTTTCCTTCACTATGCCTACAAATTGGAATTTTTTACTTTGAAGGGTCCTACACACATCATGGTTCAAGAGTAGGGATCCTATTTGTCACTCTGCAAGGAGATTACATTCCGAAGTCTTATAGGATAGCTTTCCCTTGTACCAATAACATTGCAGAATATGAAGCACTAATCATTAGATTAAGAATGGTTGTTCAATGAAAGATCAATGAATAGCATGTCTATGGAGACTCACAACTTGTCATTAAACAAGTCAACAATGAGTATCAAACCAAAATGACAAGTTGCTCCCTTACAAGAGAATCGTAGATGATTTCAAACAATACTTTTCAAAGATCCAATTCAAACAAGTACCTAAATTGAACAACAAAGTTGTTGATGTCATGGCTACCATTGGATCACTCTTGGACATACCCCAGAATAGTCAATAGTGTGAGTTCCTAGTCAAACAATTGTTAATCCTTGCTTATGAGGTTCCCGATTCAAATCTCGTATGCGAACTTGTTATTCTCGATTCCCCGTGGTATCATGATGTCTACACCTATCTCCATGATCATACTCTTCCATCCAACTTTTTTTGTAATTCCCATCCTAGTTTGTGCCTAGTGTGCTTTTTGATTCATGTGCTATATGTTGTTCTAAATTTTTATCAGTGTATTATGTGATTCTCCTTCTTTGATGCATTGCACCAAACTTCTTGATGAGGTTTATTGTACTATCGAGGAGTTCTAATGGTGTATTCTAGATGACCATGGAGGTGTTTCTGATGGGGTTTTGCATTGTTATTTGGTTTCCAACTATGCATTATGGGATGCATATGTTGTGATTGTGTATGTTACAATATTGTAGTGCTTCAACTTCACTGTTTTCACTATACCTGTTATAGTTGTGATTGTCGTGGTTTTCATGCATTGTGAAATGTTGTCATTTATGCATCATGTTCTTGGATCATGCTAGTCGTAGATGATTATAGTGGATGTGATTATTTTATATCATGTATTCTTATACCACATTAGAGTGGATTATGTTGCTTCGGCTATTACATGTGGAGCAGGTATGCCTGATGGTTGACTTGAGTTTGCATATAATTACATGTGTTAACTAGTGTGGGAAATGTGGAGAAATTTGACATGGGATGCTAAGCCATCTCACCCTTATCCTTGTGTTGTGGAAACCTATAATGTGTGCTTGAAGTCAATTACGTGTGTTTCCTTAGCATTCTTGCACTTTATTTTAAATTATTTTGGAAAACATGTTTTTCGTGTCCTCAGATTATTTTAATGATTTTAAATGGGAAATTATTATTTCTACCTTAGTGAAAATGTTTATTGGATCATATTATTCTAGAGGAATAAATTTGAATGATTTCAGTTTATTTCTGAAATTTAATATTTTCCTTCAAAAGGTAGAATTGCATTAATTTAGAAAATTGAATGCTCAATATGGCGTGTTTGGACTTTTCAGAATGAGGTTGAATCAAATACAAATTACCTATTTGGAATAATTGAGTTTAGTTGATTAACTATTACCTCATTAATATAATTGATTTGTTTGAGTGTACTTGGTGAAATTGGAAAAAGAAATGAATTTAGGGTTTTTGTATAAAAGGGAAAAAGAGACTTATTTTTCATAATTTTTCATTCTATTTTCTCCTCTCTCTCTCTCTCAAACCCTTTTCTGAAAGGAAAGGAAAGGAAGGAATTTCTCCATGGATGATAAGGAAGGATTTCTTGCTTGCTTGAATGGATTTGTGTGTAATTGTTGCTAGGAGAAAGATTGTTTGCTAAACCCTCTTGGATTCGTGGATTTCAATGCATGGTTGAAAGGTATTCTCCTTGTTTAATTAATTTATGCTTGGTTTTCCTTTTCCATGCCACTTCAAGTGGTTTTCTCATGGCTTAATTGATAGGAATGATATGTTAGAATGAGTTTATAGCTGTTTTTTATTTATTTCCATATGTTTTATGTATTGGAAACACAGAAAAATAAACAAAAATATGCCAAAATTTTCCTAGAATCACCCAACTCGATTTTATTGGATATTTGGGATGTTGCTTCCATTTTCTATAAAGGGTTGTTCTTCGTTTTTCAATAAACCTTGTAGAATGAAAGTTAGAAAATATTCCAAGGTGTCATAGGGAGCTTTAATGGTGGATTTAGGGCCTTATGGCTATTTTGTGCATTGTGAAAATATGAAATTTGCATTTTAGGCATTTCCTTGATGAATTGTTATGTGGGATGTGTTGTCTCCTTGGTGTATTCATGTTTTGCATCTTTTAAACCTATGTTGTAATTTTGTCACATCGATTTCCATGTCATGCCCAATTGGTCAAATTGGTATATTAGACATTTAGGAAGAGATATAGGGGTAGGAGAGGAGTGGCTCTCACCATGCACCACGATTCGAAGTGATCGTTGGAATTAGCGAGTGAAGAGTTTAAACAAGATAAACATTAATTACATTGGGTAAAATAAAAATAATAATAATAAGATCATCTACACCAAAAAGCATCTCCTGGTGATACAATACTCTGTTATGCTAGGTTTGGGTGTAAAGAGCAACTCCTGGTGATACAATATCTAGTTTTTCTATGAGGAGGTATTGCCCTCATTTATGCTACGAGGAGGTTATGCCCTTATTGACACTACTGGTCCTAGCTTGCTATGTCTCTCTTCCTTTTCTTATCGTCAGAGTTATACTCATTGTGTGTTGTGACCCTAGCATTTTCATGTGCATTGTGATGTTAGATTCATGCTTGAATGTGTCTTTGATGGTCTATGATTTATGCCTTGTTTGGTGTGCATTGAATGTGTGATTATTTCCTATATGCCTGAATGTTGTGATGTCTTTCTATTATACTCATTGGAAAGTGTGCCACATGTTACATGTATGCATTGTATGTTAGTTGTACCATGTGTTATTTATATGCATTGGATTGGTAATTGCGCCATGTGTTGTGTGTATGCATTGTATTGGCAATTGTGCCATGTGCATTGTGTGCATTGATTGGTGTGTATGTCATATGTTACTATGTATACCCTAGATTGTGTGATATGTTCTTAGCAGGTTTGTCATGATCACCTTCTTCGTAGCTCGGGGGTTACCTATAGTTGTGTAGACATCTATTGTGCTCAACAATGGCAATATGGTTGGGAGGCGAGTTCCCCATTGGTCCTTTATGATGATCTTCAAGTGTTATATGGTTTCCTTCTTATATTTACAGGTGGATTGTGTCATGATTTATGCCTTGATGCACCTTGGAGAGCGTGATGGATTTTAGTGTATTTATGCGATTGTATTTCTTTATTGATTATTGTAACCTTTATAAAGTAGGTCTTTTGAGACCTTTGTAATAAGATGTTATTAATGCTATGAGATTATTTATGATGCTAGCTATGATTAATCTATGTTTAGGATGAAGCCCTTTAAATATTGTAATTATTGGATTTAATCTTGTATTTTTCCACGCCTCAGTTTGTGAGGACGTTGGCATGATTTGTATTATTTCACATGTATTATTTCTATGTTAGCATGTTTAGACTCATTTATTTGATGTCATATTTGATGTTATGGTGATGTTAGTGGTGGATCATATTCTTCCCACATATGTGGTGACGATCCTACCCTTTCTTTTGGCATGTGTCGACATTGGTACCGATTACGCGGGGCATTTTGTAACAATTTATCCTTTTTGGACTATTTGGCATTGTTGGCTTTATGCCTTTTTTTCATGTTTGTTAGTTGTGGCTTAGTGTCTTGGTGTCCCTAGAGGTCTGAAATCATTCTTAGAGTCTTGGGTGAGACTTAGGATGTTTTTTGGGAATTTAATATGTGTATAGGTAAATTTGAGTTTTTAAGATAAATCAATGTAATGAAATAACAACTCAAATCCTACTAACATCAAAAGATCTATCTAAGCAATAATCAAATCAATGGATAATCAAGTTATGAACAAAGAAGCTATCACATAGATTGTTTGGATCTCTTGTATGGATGTGGATTGCCCAGTAAATTGTGTACCCATGGTATTGCAACAAGTGAGTGTAGATAAGTGCTCAAAGATTTGATGTAATGTGCTCAACAATACGTAGTATGCTCAAAGTGCTGTAAGAATGCCTATAGCTCAGATGCATAAAATATTGGAGAGGGTTTGTGATGAGATGAAGGGGGTATATATAGGTTTCAATAAAGATTGATCAATAGTCCAGATAATTCAATAGAATCAATAGATGAGATAAATCTAAAATTCATGATGAATGTGCACTGACATGTGTCACACAAAAAGATATTTTTATTGAGTTAACTGATTGATTTGAGATAAAAGACATGAAAAAGATATGATTAGATTTCATAAAAAATAGAAATGTTTTTTTTCTAATTTATGAGTTGGTGATAAAAACAATAATGATTAAGTCAATTAACTCAACTTTAGACTTTCTTTTTGCATGATTTGAGTAAAATTAAATAATAAATTACTTAATTTTGTGTGCATGATGAATAAGATTTATTTTTAGAGGAATTAGAAGATAAAAAACTAAATTAAATAAATAAATTTATTTAATTGTTTGTTCATGATAAAAGAATAAAATAGATTTGAAGATTTAAATAAATTAAACAAATAAATTAATTTAAGTTATTTTGCATGATGAAGGATAAATAAAATTATTTATTTTATTTTATTTTTCGAAGAGATTCAATTTAAATAAATTTGAATGATTTATTTAAATTTGGAAGAATAATTGATTTAATTAAATAATTTAGAGATTATTTAATTATAGATAAGAGGATTATGATAAATTAATTAAATAATTAATTTATTCAATTGATGTGGATTTGAATTTTGAAAGACGGTAATGATTTAATTAAATAATAAAAATTATTTAATTTGGATGGATAAAGAGGAAATTTATTGAAATTAATTAAATAAAGAGAATTTATTTAATTAATGTTGAAAATATGTGATTTAGAGGAAATTGATGATGTTGATAAAATTAATTAAATAATTAGATTACTTAATTAATGTTAAATGTAGGTGATTTGGAAGAAATGATTAAAATGCAAGTGATGCGATAATATGGTCATTTTTAGGTGTCTACATTTTACCCTCTTTGATGCAATGTGGTTTATAATGTTGTTTCAAATAAAATGATTATTGAAGATATGATACAATTTTGATGCCCCAGTGTCACTGACATAGGATACCCCCTTGAGAGGAAAGACTGGGAAGCAACAAAAGAACTGGGTTAACGCTCGACTAGAAGAAATTAGTTGAGAAAGACGAGGCTAGATAGATGGAGAGTGACCTGAGAAATAAAATAGCAAACACGAGGAAAAGGTGGATTAGGGGTGGGAAGAACCAAGGTTTGGACACTATAAATAAGGCCCAAGGGGTCAAACACTATTCATTTGTACACCTAGAGTTAACAAAAATTTAGAGCCATTTGTCTCCTTGCATAGTTAAGAGCTCCTTATTTAGAGTGATTTTACAGCTTGCAGACATGTCGATTCCTGTGCATAAGCACCGACCTGAGTGGGTTTAAACCTACGAGAGACTAGCGGGAGCTCCGGGAGTGGTAAGTGATCGAAAACCTATTCTTTTGTTGCTAGTTTTTAGGTCATTTTTCTAGGACTTTTACATTTTTAGCCAAAGGCATTAAGTTAGGGTTAGGCACTTTTGGCACATTTTAAAGCACTTTCGGTGCGATGAAGCACCTTTGGTGCACACTAGTGCACTTTTGCCAAAATCTAAGTGCTTTTAGTTGATGCTTTCAGAGTGCAATGCATTTGATCAGCGCCGCAACACTTTTGGTAGCTTAGTAAAGCGCCTTTGGTTATTCAGCACATTTGGTATGCTTAAGAAAATTAGGGTTTTAGGAACTCAGTGCATGTGTACAACAGTAAAGCACAAATGTTGAGTAGTGAAGCACCTTTGTTTAAATCTAAGCACTTTTGGTGTTTAGGTTCTAAGTGCCTTTGCATAGTAGCAATGCACTTTTGGTATGACAGCCAAGTGCCTTCGATAAAATCTAAACGCTTCTGGTTTTAGTGAAATTTGACCTAGGTTAACCTTGGAAAATTGAGTTTCTTAGCTCTGACAAGAGTGGACTAGGGTTGACTTAGTGAATTTTCTATGCTTTACGTAGTAGTTTCCCATGTTGACTTTGGATGAAGACTTAGGATTAGGATGAATTTTGCAATATCTTTAACAAGTGGTCTTTGTGGGTGCAGATTGTCTTACCACCTTTGCAGTCCAAAAAGAGAAATTATCTGATTCCTAACCTAGTTATATAGCTTGGTTGGGAGGATTTCTTAGAGGTCATGGGATTATGGCATGTGGCCCATCTACGCCTATTAGGGCTAACCTTGCATTGTTGACAGTGATTGTCAAGAGATCACATAGTGAGAGCTCTTCTTTCCACTTTCCTATAGGCGAGGTGACCGTGACACTCAAGGATGTACAACGCATCCTGCGGATTCCAATTCATGGCGCTAGAGTTCACTATGACACAGAGTAGGGTGAGACAGGCATGAGAGAGGTATTTTCTATTGAAGATCTTGGTGTGCAGGATCGTGAGATCCGGTGTGCTCTAGTACCTTGACTTTGTGATAGGATTAGATGGATCGGTGTGTCCCTAATTGGAGGATTTCTATGTCCAGATAAACACTCCAGGGGTTTATCAGTTGGATGGGGCACTATTCTGTCATGGATGTTCACACACGGTATTTAGTATGCCTGGGGACCTTATGTTCTAGGCTAGATTTATCATTATTTGCACGACTATGTCTACAAGTCAGGGAGTAGCTTATCAACAGGGGTTACTTTGTTACAGGTATGGGTCTGGGAGCATATCTCGATGATTAAACCTGTTTCCCAGCATCACCAAGATCATGGCGAGCCATACACTTTCCTATATGATGGTGTACTTACTCACCGACGACTTGGCTCTATGAGTTACTGGCAGAGACAATTAGACAAGATGAACATCTTCATTTGGTGCCCTTGGAGAGACTATGAGTCTTGGGAGGATGATCATGAGGAGTTTGTTTACTGCAGATAGGCGAGATACCTATTTGGTTGTCATGTCGACACCATTGAGAGGTACCTACTTGAGAGGGTACTAAGACAGTTTGGATTGCCACAGCGGGAGCCCATAGGTGAGATGATATATGCCCAGACTCGAAGGGAGGTTGACGACTAGGTGCTTGAGATTTTTGCTACAATAGCTTTAGCAGATTTACAGGGACTTGCCCTAGTGATGTGGGACTAGATCCTCAGGGAGTCAGACCCTGGCATGCTTCCTGCATACGATGCATACTGGCAGACACACAGGCCAGTGAGACTCACTAGACCAGGGGTAGAGGGCGCAGTGAGAGAGGTGGCATCACCTAGAAGTGAGGTGAGGGCTCGACGAGAGGCCCAGTAGTAGGTTCTAACACAAAGATAGGCTGGGGAGATGATGGAGGACATCAGGAGGTTGCATAGATGGCAGAGGTGAGAGTATCACATCAAGTGGTTCAGCCGGTAGAGACACCACTACAGCATGCTTAGAAATTATTGCAGGAGGAGATAACGAGGAGGACTCACTTGGAGTTGAGGATGGTTAGGATGAGGAGGGACAGAGATGTTATATAGACTAAGGCTAGGCAAGCTGAGGCCCAGGCCCAGATATAGGCATAGGCAGCAGTAGTAGCAGTGCAGGCAACACTAGCAGCAGTAGCGCAGGCAGTTCCACCACCACCACTACCAGCAGATGATGGGCAAATTACCCAATTAACAACAAAGAGGGACGCAGAGGTATAGTTGAGATTGACTGCAGAGGCCACCCTTAAGAGGGTGAGATGAGAGAGGGACGTTGCACACTAAGCTATGGGTACAGACCAAATGACATTGGTTGGAGAGCTTAGCCAAGTTCAAGGTGAGCTATTCATAGTTGGGAGAGAGGTAGAGTACTACAAAGGCCTCTATTTTGGAGTAGTGTCGGCTAACTAGAGGGAGCTGAGCTTCAGGGAGCGGGGCAGATCTGATGCTTCATCATCATACAGATTGGGGAGATCAGGGTCCTCTGTGATGGGGCCACCAGCAGGAGGACCGGCACCGAGTGCAGGTGGTGGATAGGGATCACAGCAGAAGGGTAGCTTGACACACTAGTGACCACTAGTGCTTTGATTATATATATATGTTGTACACCATGTTGTATCATTATGGACATGTACATATTGTTTGTATATATATATATATATATATTACAGGCTCTTGATAGTCATGATGTAGTGTAGTACCCTTTTGATGTATAGATGGACTTTTGATGTAGACATGGACATTTGTATGTTTTTGATGACCTTGGATGATGATATATGACATATATGATCTATGTGATTCCTATGATGATGTTTATGCTCATGGATGTTCATGATCTTTGTGATGTATTTCTATATGCTATGGATGTGATGACATGTATTTATGATTATGATTTGACATGATGATGTAGATTCTTATAGATGTATGAATTGTGATGACATTATGATATGATGATGAGTTGACATGATGATGTAGATGCTTATAGATGTATGAAATGTGATGTCTAACACATGGTTTTGTAGATATGCATTAGACGTTGATGATAGACAGAAGAAAGTGAAGATAGAATAGAACATGATAGAAAGACTATTGATCAATCTTTGCTTGAAAAACTATATGATGATTTGGATAAATGGATGGGTAAATGGATAACTTGTTGCAACGGTTACACAAATGTTTATAAATAGCAATCCTTATTTTTTATATAGCACATGGATATTTTTCCACCAAGGTATAAAAGACCAAGGTGTTGTGATATCCTAGTGCAAGGACGTTGACTCTGCGAGCAAGCGGTTTGAACTTAGATCACTTAGACATAATATAATCTTAGTAGATATGTGAATGAACCATAGTCTTGAACATAAAATAAACTTCAATACATGAATGCAAGAAGAATATTAATATGTAAGATGCTAGGTTGTAACACACACACACAAGATAGATATGATGCTAAGTAAGATAAAAAGATCATGCCTCAAACACGGCACACAAAAAGAAATGACTATGCCCCAATCCGTACTACATCGCAACATACCAAGATATAGATAAATCAAGGTAGTCTTGAATAGGTAATGGTCCAAATGAACAAAAAGATAAATCAAAAAGAAAATTGACTGAATTACAAAGTAAACATACAGCCAACATATTCTCTTGGCAAAGAGGTTTCTCAGGATAGATTGGATAGATAGGGTAGATAGGATAGATAACAGCCTTTTTATAGGAATGATATATCCATTAAAGGGTGTTGATCTATTGATAGGATAAGTTGATTGATGTAGCAAATGTTGGCAATCATACATAGGACAACATATGGCTCGGCAAGTAGGTTTCTTTGCTTCAGGTTGGTTAAGGACTTTTGCTTTGAAAGGATGTGTAGTTTGTGTGCTGCTTGAGTTAGTCAAGTCTAGGTGGTAGGATGAATTGTGATAAATGGAAGACTAGAAAGATGGAGTGTTAATAGATTGAGATGGATGAAGAATGATGAATCATATGTGCCTAAGTACTAGATACGTCCTTCGTATTCCAGACCGCCTACATACCCTGTATCCAAAGGATCAAGGCACATTACAATAAAAGATGAATATGATAATATGTAGTTCTAGGTAGAGTGATGAGTGGGTCAAGGTGTTTGAGTTGGGGTAGGTGTAATGATGTCATCTTATGTACCTGAGTACTGAAAACTTCCTTCGTATTCTAGACTGCCTACATACCCATATCCACCAGATCACGGTACCTTAAGATTGAAATAAAAACTCAAATCCTACTAACATCAAAAGATCTATCTAAGCAATAACCAAATCAATGGATAATCAAGTTACAAACAAAAAAGCTATCACCTAGATTGTTTGGATCTCTTGTATGGATGTGGATTGCTCAGTAAATTGTGTACCCGTGGTATTGCAACAAATGAGTGTAGATAAATGCTCAAAGATTCGATGTAATGTGCTCAACAATTCGTAGTATGCTCAAAATACTGTAAGAATGCCTATATGTCAAATGCATAAAAGATTGGAGAGGGTTTGTGATGAGATGAAGGGGGTATATATAGGTTTCAATAAAGATTGATCAACGGTCCAGATAATTCAATAGAATCAATGGATGAGATAAATCTAGAATTTATGATGAATGTACACTTGACATGTGTCACACAAAAAGATATTTTTATTGAGTTAAGCAACTGATTTGAGATAAAAAAACATGAAAAAGATATGATTAGATTTCATAAAAATAGAAATATTTTTTTTCTAATTTATGAGTTGGTGATAAAAAACAATAATGATTAAGTCAATTAACTCAACTTTAGATTTTCTTTTTACATGATTTGAGTAAAATTAAATAATAAATTACTTAATTTTCTGTGCATGATGAATACGATTTATTTTTAGAGGAATTAGAAGATAAAAAATTAAATTAAATAAATAAATTTATTTAATTGTTTGTGCATGATAGAAGAATAAAATAGATTTGAAGATTTAAATAAATTAAACAAATAAATTGATTTAATTTATTTTGCATGATGAAGGATAAATAAAATATTTTATTTTATTTTATTTTTCGAAGAGATTCATTTTAAATAAATTTGAATGATTTATTTAAATTTGGAAGAATAATTGATTTAAGTAAATAATTTAGAAATTATTTAATTATAGATAAGAGGATAGTGATAAATTAATTAAATAATTTATTTATTCAATTGATGTGGATTTTAATTTGAAAGACGATAATGATTTAATTAAATAATAAAAATTATTTAATTTGGATGGATAAAGAGGAAATTTATTGAAATTAATTAAATAAAGAGGATTTATTTAATTAATGTTGAAAATATGTGATTTAGAGGAAATTGATGATTTTGATGAAATTAATTAAATAATTAGATTATTTAATTAACATTAAATGTAGGGGATTTGGAAGAAATGATTAAAATGCAAGTGATGCGATAAAATGGTCATTTTTAGGTGTCTACATAATATTTTTGGATTTTTGCCTTGTTTCTAGAGTCCTAGATAGAGGCTTCCATCCTTGGAGTCCGTACTCTACCAAGATGTTCGGTTATGCATGTTTAACCCTCTTGTGAAGTTTGTTGTCGAAAGGTGCTCTTTTGGCCACCTCAATGTATCCATGGTGACATCTCCATGAGGTGATGTGCATCCTTGGATTATCCCCACATTTGTTTGGGAAGCGTGCCTTTGCACAAGATTGACTAGCGACCATTCATAGTGGTTGAGGGATTGTACCTCCTAGTTGATCCATCCCATTGGTGAGTGCTACCCTATTGTTTTTGGGATGTCTTGAGTAGTCATGGAATGGATTTAGGTGATGGTTACCCTCAACCTACTTTGTGTGTTCATGAGGGAGCAAGGTTTTGGATGTGTATCAAACCCTTGTCATGGAGTGAGCTCCACCTCTTGCTCGGTCATCATGGTGAGTTGTCACATGATGGGTGAATTCTTCCACTTGTACCACCTTTCTTAGTGTAATGGTGATGTTGTCCTTGGTGTTGTCATCCTTCTTGTGACACCTTTCTGTGTGCATGAGTGTAATGCAACATGTGATTGTCATACTTGCAAATGTGAAAAAAAAATTGGTTCAATGTTTGTTTGGATAATGTTTTGGGTGAAAACCTAGGGCATTACATTTATTCCACCCAATGTAGAACATTCATTTGTTGTTCCTCCTACTTTACCATCTTTGGTGACACATTATATCAAAGGGGTCTTTATGGTACTCTCTTGTGGTTCCTTAGCTCAGAAGAAGCCCAAACTGCCTTACGTGAGGTACATGAGGGAATTGTAGACACCTAAAATTGACCATGTCACATCACCTTGTCGATGCATCATTTGAGACACCTGATGAGACGTTTTGCCCTTTCCATCACCCAATTAGTTAAATAAATCATATTTATTTAACTAATCCCATTTAGTCCCATCATAATCCCATTTATCTCTCCGTAGTCAATTAATTAAATAAATTATATTTATTTAATTAATTTCCACTTTCCCTCATCCAAATTAATTAAATAAATTAAATATTTATTTACTTAATGTATTCCACATCATTCCTTTCTAAAAATGGAATAATTCCACATTTGTCTCTATCTCCACGTTTGTCTCTATCTCCATATTTGTCTCTATCTCCATATTTGTCTCCTTGCAAAGTGGAAGACCATTTGACTTTAATCCCTCTCATTCAACCTACATGAGACACTTGTCAAATGACTACAACTCCAACTATCATTTAATCCTAGTCATCCATTATCAATCTAATCCTAGCTGTCCATTGCTATCACTCATCTCCTATAAATCAAGCCTCACTCAAGCCATTTGACACTTTTAGAGGGGCTCTTGACAATCCACATTTCATACATCATCTTTCTATCCAAATCATCCATCTATCATCCTCATATAATTGTTATGCTACAAAATTGAGCAACCAACATTCCAACCAATCAATCATCTATCAAAGAGAATAAATCTGGTAGATTTGGGTGCATCTATTGCATTCTATCACTTGTGGAGGAATTGGTTCAAAGGTAAAAGGTATTGGATTGTTTTCATTATCTTTATATTACCTTTGAAACAATTTTTCATCTACAGGAATATTTGGTTCACACTCTAGTGCTCCTACCCTTGCAAAGAAACTCTTAAGAATGGGTTACTACTAGCCGACTATGGAACAAGATGCTTATCAATTTGTGAGGATATGTATACAATGTTAGTGGAATGGGGATTTAATCCATGCACCATCTCAAAATTTACAACCAATTACTACTCCTTGGCCCTTCTTGCAATGGGGGATTGACCTCGTTGGTAAAATTCACCCCTCATCCTCCAATGGTCACAAATTTATCATCACTTCCACTGAGTATTTTATAAAGTGGGTTGATGTCATTCCCCTTCCATATTTCACCAACAAGCAAATAGCTAAATTCATCCTCCACAATATCATTTTTGTTAGATTAAGGTGTCATCAACCTTGTAAATCCTATGTGTATACACCTAAAAGTGACACAACTCTGTCTAAATAAATATTCTTAATATTTATTTCAATTTAATTCCTCTATCAATAAAGGAACAAAGAAATTTATTTATCTGATTCACATTCCTCCACAAAATTAAATAAAATCATTTATTTAATTAAATCCTTTATATTCTTCCAAATTAAATAAATTCATTTATTTAATTAAAATCCTCCAAGTTCTTCTAAATTAAATAATACCAAATTATTTAATTAATTCTTCCAAAATTTCTCTAAATTAAATAATATCAAAATTATTTAATTACCTCTTCTAAATTCTAAAGTCATTCTAAATTAAATAATGTCCAATTATTTAATTAGTTCTTTTAAACTTAACATCCTCTATATTTAAATAAATCAAAACATTTATTTAGATTATCTATTCCCTCTTAGAAATGGATTAACACCAAAATTAATCCATGCAAATCCATGTGCACACTTAATTAAATATTTTAATATTTAATTAATTATTCCCTCACCCACATGTCCTATTTATCCTCTAGTTCCAATTAGTTAACTCATAAATCAATTCACTTAACTGATTAGTCTATTCCGTTAACTGATCAGTCCACTCAGTTAACTCTTCAATCTATTTTTGTTAACTCCCCTGTTACATGAAGGAGCAGGACACTTGTCCTCTTCTAATTCATGTGCATCCTCTCAAATCTTCTCTACCATTGATCCTCTTGTTCATTCTACACCATTGATATTCTCTCTCTCAAAGTCTATAAGTACAACCCCTATTCCTCCATTTCATTCATCCAAGTTTTTAGTAAACTTACTCTGCAAAATTCACAATGTGCCTTTGGCACCCAAATCCATTCTATAGCTTGCGATCACCATTTTTATTATATTGAAGCTCATCTTCATTACAAGAAGTATCATAGTTGTTTCTCTATTTTCCATCTTGAAGAACAAAGCAAGGAAGTGCGCTTTCTAAGGGCTTCTCTCATACAAAAGATCGATTGAGATTAGGTGAACAATGGAAGCCACAAGGTAATAAGGTTTGCAAGGTTTGTTCTTTGTTTTAAATCTTTTTTATTTGCAATTTCTATTGAGTTATTGGGTTATTTATTAATCATTGGTATATTATGCACATTTTTCCCTTAACATTTCTGGCACCCACCATGGGGCCCTACCCCAATTTAACCTCACAACTAAGTTTTTGTGCGTTAGGTTTCGTACACAGGAGGATTCTGTGCATCTATTCATTTCTAACATGCATGTGTTCTCCGTATCAACGCATCTATCCAATCTGCGCATTTGTTCCATCCTGCAGCGCATCTGTGTCATCCTTATGTGCATCTGCTCTCTATTAAATTTTTAGAACTTTGTTTCTACACATTTGTTCATTCTTTCTAAGCATTTGTTCATTCTTCAACGCATATGTTTTTGCACATTTGTTCATTCTTTCAACGCATCTATTTCTGTGCATTTTTTCATTCTTTCTACGCATTTGTTCAGTCTTTCAACGCATCTATTTATGTACATTTGTGCTATGTTTCCGTGCATTTGTGCTTTGTTTCTGTGCATATATTCTCTGTAACTGCGCATTTGTTCTGATAGGGTCCTTGAGTGATTTCTTGTGATTTTTTGCTAATGCTAACATGTCTCGCAGGAATATTCTCAAATCTACTTGCAGGTTAGGGGTTGGTTAGTCATATAGCAGCATTTGTTAACTCATCTCTAGATTTAATTAGCCAAAGGAAATTAATTGGATTGTTCATGCAAATCCCATTTAACTCTAACTAGGAGGATTGTAATTTGATCTTGTTGCATCAACAACTCAAACGTAGTCCCTACTAGAAAGATATAAAATTGACCCATTGCTATCTTGCTTCTTTCAAAGTTAACAAATCGTGTGTGTGCCCAAGTAGCTTAACTCATTTAGTCTTTTTTCATTTTAACTAGGGGAAAAGAATCATTGTTTATTGTGCTTTTGGAATGATACTAGGCCTATGCTCTCCCCTATCTTGGGTGACCAAAATGCCAAACATATCATTTCACACGTTTTTCCTTAAAGAGGTCTGCCCTTAGATATCCTTCTGTCCAAGTGGGAATGACCTTAAGTGGTAACAAGCTAAAGCTAAGCTCTGCCTAGCCACTATAAATAAATTGTGCTTGAGGTGAAAGCTTCATGCAACAAGTGTTGATTAGTTATACTGACAGCCAACCTCCCCCAAAACCCTCCATGGCACAACCCTTCAAGGCTGGGAGACTCCATAATCGAGAGTAGTGTTGTCACACATATAACCACTCGAACGGTTGCCCTTATTACTTATCCATTGTTTTAGAAACCAAAATCCCCTATAAACTGATGTCTGAAAGGGTGATTATCACCTTCCAAAGATGCATCACATAATAGTGAGAATTCAGTTTATATTGCCTACCATCCTAGGATTTGTACTTGTTTTTTAGTCAAAAAAGTCAAAAAATTCTTTAAAAGATCAAAAATATGAAAATATTCTTTGTGTTTGTTGTGTCTTACTTGCCATAATTGAAAAATTAGATCAAAAATACTAACTTTCAAACTAGAGAAAACCAAAAACATCAAAAAATGTGCCAAAAACATTGCAAAATCAGTCAAAAACATAGAGCTATGCATTTGTTACACAGAGCTGTACATTTATTTTAACTTGTTGTGCATCTATTGTCTATTCCTACGCTTTTATCCTTCACCAGAGCCATGCATACATTGCGACTTACTGCGCATTTACCTTCTATTCTGGTGCATTTATTATTGTGCTTATATCACAGTGAGCACTTCCAAGTCTTTTGTGAGAAAAGTACCAAACTTTCTAGGTACCCATTTTGGTCTTGTGTCAGTTTCTGAGGATATGACAAACCAATTAAAAGCACTTTCTCAAGAACTCCAAGCCATATAACAGCAACAGGAAATCTTACAAACTGAATCTTCCAAAAAGTAATATTCACCACAGGGCATATCTCCTTATCCATTTGATAAAAGCTTGGCCAACATACCTTTCCCTTCTTTTTTTAATGTGCCCAAATCTGAGAAATACAGGGAAATAGATTATCTACGTGTACCAAATCCCTCCCAACATGAGCATGCCAGTACTAGCTGCGCCTCACCCCAAAATCGCACATCCTTAACCCGTCTTAATGATACCATTGACAATGGAAATACCACCTTAAGTTAGAAATCATATACCACTCCATCTACTAATCCTACACCAATCTCAAATCCACCCAAAGAATCCATGAATGATTGGCTCCAAAGACTATTCTACAAACCTAAAAGTGAAAGAAAAGATATGTAAAAATCCAAACCCACCCATCCATTACCTCATTCATCTACCCATGCACCTACAAAGGATGTGATCCAAGAGCTACTAGATGAGAGTCAACGATGGCCCCAAATTCTAGTTCTTAACCTTACTAAAGATCCATCCAATAACATGTCCTCTCCTCCAACCCCATCATATAATCCACAACCCATTGAGCTTATCGAAGAGTTCCCCCCCATGAGTCCAAGTCCAGATCCATTGAACCTTCATGTTGTTGGCCATCATGCACCTATGAAGCCTACCCAAGAGTTTCCCACTTCCACTTCCATTCAAGAAGATCAAGAGCTATGTCAAGAGTATAATCTAGGGATGTCAAAACATCCACCCTTTATCTAAATCAAGATCAAATCACCTCCATCCAACCCACCCATAAGCTTCATGTTTTCTATGATCAAGATATTATCCATGATCAAGTTCCTGACCATGAGCAAGCGAGCATAGTTCAACCCATCCATAACCTTTACCTTTTCCTTGATCAAGATATTCCCTATGAAGAAGATATCCATGAACAACTTGATCCCATACCTATCCATGTGCAAGCTATCCATCCTCCACCTAGTCCTATCCATGATCAAACAACACACACTTTCCTAGATGAGACTATTGTCTCCCACGTGCACATAGATGATCAAACCAATAACTTGGATCCTAATGAACATGAGGATAATCAAGATCCTAATGATCCTTCACCATCCATTATTGACCATGCTACAAATCCCCCACTGTATATCCTTGGTCTTACCACCTTCATCCATGAATGTTCCTCCTTAGGAGAGCAACAATCATTATCTACCACTTCACCTTCTCCATCAAATAATGAGATTACATCTGGTGTCCAAATCACCCATAATCCCATTGTCCACTGCATACTCCAGAATATGAACTATCAAGGTAAAGGCTTAGGCCTTCATGAACAAGGTGTTTTGGAGCCTATCCATGTCAAAATCCCTCTGCGCTCATATGGCCTTAGATACACACCCCAAGGTGAGCAATCTCAATATGTTGGTACTTCCTCCATGCCTTCTAAATCCACCACTTCCCATCATAAACCCTATAATATCCCCAAAACATATGTCACCATTCCACCTCCCTTATCATATACATCCCAAAAGCATGTGACCATACACCTTCCACCATCCAATCTATCTCCACTACTTCCAACTCCTAACATCCCTCTATGCCTTCTCCCATCACTTCTTCCAACACCTTATCCATCCATCCATAAATCATCTAAAAATCCTAATCATGGCTAACAAATGCACATGTTGTCTAAACAAAGAGCTTCCACCAACTCCACTTCCACCAAACCTATGGGATTCAAATATAAACATTGGGATGCCTCTACCTATAAAGTCAAAAATCCTAAAGGTCCTCATGCCTGTGGATACAAAAGTCAAGAATCAAAGAAACATCCATCTCAAGATCTGTATACATCCACACACCTCAAAGCAAAACTAAAAAAGGTGTGGGTTCCCAAGCAACAAGTAATTACCTCAGTAGCTGCACAAAAGCTGCATATACCCAAGCCCATACCTTCGTAGGTAAAGTCTATAATCAGAATTGTTTGGGTACCTAAACACAAAACCATCAAGTTAAATGATGCATCCCAACCATCCACTTTCTCCTTTTCCATTCAAAAATCTCATTCCATCCAAAAGTCTCCAATCCATCCATCCCACATGACAAGCAAAAATTAGAAAAATACTCAGTCTATGTGGATCCCTAAATACCTAAATCACTCATCCACCAAGAAAAAATCTCCATTGCTTCCTACACCACCTTCCTATCATAAGCTTCAATGTTTATCGCAGTATGTGCAACCGTTGGTCATGGTTCCCTTTCATTTCATGACACTTCAACATAACTCCATCTCCCCTTCCTTCCACTATTATCCTATATATCTTCCCCATCTTATTCCTATGGTCCATGCTTTTGCATAAGCCTTCCCTCCATCCTTACATAACTCTTACATAATCCACATCATAATCCACTATCACACCTCCCATAATCTGCTATCTACCTACTCTATCTTCCTTTCATGCGATCCTTATCAACATCTATGAGCATAGTGACATTTGGCATGATCCATGTGACGACATGCATTTCTAGTGGGACACTATCACCTTCATAAAGCTAGATGCTTGAGTCCCTCTCCTCCGTATTCCACCTATCCTATCTAAATATTCAAAAAAAAAGAAGAGAAAAAGAAAAAAAAATCCCTTTGTCCAATGGTGAAAATCTGGTAAACAGGCGCCTTGGATAAGTACCATGATGAAAACTTGGCAAACAAGTGTTATGTGTAGGTTGATCTTCTATGGCACTTACACTTGGGGGCACGTTGTCTCATCCAACCTATCTTTTCCATCCTATTGTATCCATCCTTATCCATTACAGGCATATTCTTATCAAATCCATTCATCCTCCCTTCATCTTATTGATCTTGATAAATATAGGGGCAAAATGTTGAAACAAGCTTTGGACAACTCTTGGTGTATCTAATACTCCCACACCGGTCTTCTCATTATATCATTGCAAGCATTGTCACGCTATATCATAAGTCCAATGTCTTGTGTAAGACATGTTATTCTTAAGCAACGTAGTCCTTGGAGATCATATCCTGACTTCTCCCGTTCATCTTTCCTTTGTGCATTGCCAAATCCATTATCTCCTAATTTCCATCCTTCTACCTAACTATCCATATCCACTGTAACCCATCCATCTACCTATCCATGGTGTTTCCTTGTCATCACTATCTAGCATTAAGGCTATCCAAAATTGTTATCCAAAATCATCCCAACAATATCAAAATCACCTAGCGATAACCTATCATGGCTTAGTACTCTATCCTCATTGTCGCCTTGTTACCTAAGGATTTATCCAATATCCTATCCATAGTGTCAGCCTCTCATAGTGTTAGTCGTCAATATCCTATCATCTCAAACTATGTTACCTCTGCGTCGTCACATAAGCAAGGCCATTATCAATGCGCCCCTGAGGCACTAGGTCAGTCCCTTAGGGCCCATTTCTTTGTATCCATTGTCAGTTCATCCATAATAAATAGATCCTTTGTCTAAACTGGGGGCAAGTCCTCGACCTAGTTACAGAATTGGATTCTTACAGGCCACATGTTCTAAGAGGACACCAATAAGGATCATGATATCTTTCACTAGACAAACACAAGCATAGCAAAGCATGCTTCCAAAGCAGAAATCTCGATGCAAGACATCAACCTGTCCAAAGCAAAACAAACAAGTGCCTAAACACTCAAAATGATTTTATCTAAATTATGGAAAGAAGACACATCTAATGCAAGAATGTTTTGTGAGCAAGTTAAGTTATAGAGTCTTGAATTTTGTTATTATGTCTTTTTATGCTACTCGAGGATGTCAAAAACTAGAGAAGCTATGATGGGGGCATAATCATTTTCTTTGTCTGTTGTTTGTGGATTAATCTTTAGTAATGTGATGAATTTTGTCTAATGACATGATTAGCAAAAGATCATCGAGGACTTCAGAGGTCTAAACATGAAAAGGGGCAATCCTTGTCTGTTGAAATGCAAGAAATACTTAGGTTATCTAGATTCAATTTTGACTAGATGCTTGTATTAATTTGCTATATAAAAATCCATGTAAGTAATGCTCAGGTCATCTTGGTTCAATTATACCTAGATTCTTGTATTTTCTTACAACATTTTAAAAGAGAAAAGAAACCCAAAAAAAAGGCACCCAATGATGAAACAAGCACTTCAAAATACTTGCAATATCAAGTTGACAATCTGCATCCATATCGCATCCATTTACATTTCACATACCATCCATCAATAAAGATTTGGTTCACAGTGTCAGTATTTACAAAAGCTTGTCAGTCCTTCTGTCAAGTCTTTCTTCTGTCAAAATTCTCTTTCTATCTCTCTTTGAGTGTCTCCTCTTGAGTCTTTTCTACTTTGATTGCATACACTTGGACATATCAAAAACATATAATCATTTTTCATTAACTGATATAGTCATTAAATTTGATTAGATCATTTGAATTCATGTAAATGCATTAAGTCATCAGTTTGTAATCATTTTGCATTAAGTGAAATAGTCATTAATTTGATTAGATCATTTGCATTCATGTAAGTGCATTAAGTCATTAGTTTGTAATCATTTTGTATTAATTGAAATAGTCATTACTTTGATTAGATCATTGGCATTCATATAAGTGCATTAAGTCATTAGTTTGTTATCATTTTGCATTAAGTGAAATAGTCATTAACTTGATTAGATCATTTGCATACATATAGCTGCATAAATCAACATAAGTTTAACCAAAAAACATCAAAAACATAGCCACCATCATAATGTCTACATTAGCTCATCATAGAATGTGACCACATAGGTGCATACATATAGGTGCATTAGAATCATCCATATACATTTGTGTCATCATAACATAACTACATGCATAATATCCCATCAGAAAAATATCAAAAACATAGCATATAAACATAAATAAATTGCATCCATGATCATCGCCTAAACATCATACATATAGACCATAATAATTGCATGTAAAAGTATCATAAACATGTACATCATATAGACTTCAAAAGTAAGATGCATCCATGAGTCATAACATAAGCAACACACATGTAGGTCAAAAGCTGCATCATCATATAAACAGTAAAAGTGTCCAAGTGTACAATAGCAATCTGTCGTCCATGAGTCACATCATAAAAAGGTCCATACATACATCAAAAATGATAATGATACATGTCTTGGTCATTGTGCAAAATACAAGTGATACATACATAGAAGGCTATCCATGAGCCATCAAAACAATGTATGTGCAAGTACAAAAATGTATGCAAGATTGCAGCTACCCCTGTTGTCATGGGGCGCTACTCCTAGCATTGTCCCCTCCTCCTCCTCCACCACAGCCTGACCTAGACTATTGTGGGCCCATCACTAAGGCTCCTAAGTGTGATCTACCTGCCCTCTGTGAATCCACTGACTGACTCCTATAGCTTGGTACCCACTAGTCAGTCGGCACCGCACCATGGTATAAACCCCTATAGTATTGTGTCTGTGCCTGAGCCCTAGCTAGCTCTCCCAACACCCGTGTAACCTAGGCCTGGGCCTATGTCACCTGTGCAACTAGAAATTTTGTGGTTGTGTCTATACCTAGGGCAGCTATAGCCGCATCCCTCTCTGTTGTCAAGGCTTGCACCCTAGCCAATGCTGCGTCTCTCTCCCCTATCAATCCATGTATCCTAGCCAAGGCAACATCCTTCTCTACGGTGATACCAGCAATCACTCATGCATCTCCATCTCTCTGAGCCTCTACAGCTCTCAACTGTACTCTAATTTGTCTCACCTACCCTCGAAGCACGCTTATTGCATCTCCATGTGCCTATTGATGTGGGTCAGGCTGCACTTGAACCTGCAGTCCCTGTGGGGCCACCAGCTCTTGTGCCACCTACTATTGTACTACCTATTGTAGCACCTATTGTGGAACCTATTGTGCCTCCTGCTAGAGTGGGGCCTCCCCCACTCTCTGTCACTGCCTCTGTCTACCACCTCTCTCCTCATCTCCTCGGCCCCCTCCTCTGCCATCTCCTCCTCACCTCCTCCTCCTCCTCCTCCCTCTCCATCTACCTCCATCACCCTCCTCCTCTAACTCCACCTCCTCCTAGGAGGAACTCCTCCTCCAGGTGAGGATCTAACTCTCTCAGTCCCAAATATCTAGGGAATGGGTGTGCCACAAACCACTCCTCATAGTTAGGGGTCATCTCAACGTCAACTATCTCCCTCGTCATCAGCCAAGCCTGGTAGGGTATCTGTAGGAAATCTGCCCTAGAATTCTCATAGGAAGTAACCGGGCCCCATCGAAACCACTCTGCATAGGTCCTAGCAAACAGTGCCTACCCCTGTTGATGTAGAGCACACAGTGGAAGCAATTTAAAACAGGGTGAAATACCCACTAACCCACATTACAGCTTTAAAAATCCTTTCTCAAAGTTCACATAGCATCGAACCACATACATTCTTTTATGATCGGCAAGACCATATGCCATAGGCTAACCAAATACCTTTCGCATTGAAGTCCTTCCTCATACCGATGTGTCTCTGACACCACTATCGCTAGTGAACTAATGTACCTGCCACGCTCATTGTTATGCCAAACACTTGTACATGCATAACATGACTTATGATCACCGGTCCTCTTCATCACTGCTACCAGTCAACCTCTTGCATCTAACACAATGTATATGTGCAATGTATATTCTTAATATACATTCACAAGATGCATTCATGATATACTTTGCAGAACATGCATTTGAAAGATGCATTCATAACATGCATTCGACCAACGACTTAACACAATGTATGTTCACAACATACAACCGGAAGGTACATTACCAACATGCTTTGTAGAATGTACTTTTTATCGTTGACTTCCTTGTATCTAACCCGAGGTACATTCGCAATGTACATTCATAACATGCATTCAAATATGCATTCGATGGGTCTGACTGAATTGTTGACTTCGTTTGTATGCCGATACTTTGTCAGCCAGACTTCCCAGATCAGAAGCTCTCCAATTCCTCACTCTGATGCCCTTTGTCCCACCGATGTAGAACTTAACTATTCAGCATATGCAACTATGATAAACACTTGTGAGATACACATGAATTAACCCCGACATACATTAGTGATATACACACAAAATGTATATCCAATGAAACAACACAAATCCTCGCTGATCTGAACCTCTGCAAACCATGTATCTTCTCAGATCCATTTCTTTGATGATCTTACAGACCTTTCACCCTGTCAACCTAGCACATGATGGTGCTAGGATCTATCTACACCTGGGACGTGATCCTGCAAACATGAAATTGAACAAAATGAAAAACACAAAAATGAACTATACAGCCATTCCACCAATTTCAAAGAAATCTAACCGGTGGAATGGATTAAGGATCTATCTCGGCCACAAAATAGAAAATCAATTGCATAGAGAAAACCTAATGAAATCGAATGATAGAAAGATACATAACAGAACTTTGTTTATTATGCCTTTCAGAAAATGTTCATACAGATGTTGTGTTTCTCAATTACAAATCACACTGATCTCTGATCTCTATTAAAACTCAACCACAACTGCACTAAACTGAACTAAAATGATTACATTCGATCTACTCTGGGGTATTTATCTACTCGCCTTGAGTAGTACTGACTTGACTCCAAGTGGCTAGGAGACTAATCCAAGTAGCTGGGAGATCTAACAACCTCCAACTGCCTAACAACCTTCGGGATTACAGATCGACAACTGTCCTTCGGACTTACAACATAAACCTAGATACAAACTAAAATGAAATACATTGGTCAAATAGACCTTATCACATGAATGGTCTTATAGGACCTTATTGGAAACAACAAAAATAAACATTAGACACATCATGAAATTAAATGCCTCATGGGGGCCACTGTGAATTAGGTGCTCCTGCACCATACACCCCACCGACAAAAGAACTCATGCCCCATGAGTTAATTATTTTTTTGCTCCACCTTTATCCTCTGCTATTGCATGTGTTCCCCATGATCTTTAGACTGCAACCTGCTTCCATGGAATCAAAGACTCATGCCCAACTTTGTATGCACTACTCACACCTTGCCATTAGTGATTGCTTGCCACCAGACCTACCCTTTGCTTTCCATTCTTTCGTACTGTCATCACTGTCTGAACACCTGCATGCAAAACCTTGTTTGATGCTTCTTGTACTACTGTTATGGCAAATTATGTTTTCCTTTCAATTCTTGTTGGCTCTAGAGGACTAACAATGGTCCCTACTATGATAGCATCCTTGTCTTTCCAATCAACTTGTGGCTGCTTGCAGACTTGCTCTTTGACCTTCTTCTGATCCATTTCAGACATCACCATCTGTGCTCCATCAGTTAAAACTAAAATCACCTTCAAACTATGATCCGTAGCAACCCCACTCCCTGAGGTATCCTCAACTTTCTTTATGTCTTCTTCATTGAGCTTCACAAACACTTTCTTACCCACCAAGATGACCTTGGCTACCTTCTTTGCTTCAGCATCCTCCTACAATGGTGTCATCACAAAAGTCCTCACATCCTTCTTGATGGTGTATGTGTTAACATATCCATCATACAATGCTCTCCTATGAAATTGCCATGGCCTACCTAAAAGTAGGTGACAACATTCCATGGGCAAAATATCACATAAAACCCTATCCTGATATTCTCCAATCTGAAAATCAACATATGCTTGTCCAGATACCAAAAGTGATTGATTATCACTTACTCAAGATGCTTTGTAAGGAGTTGGATGAGGAATCCTGTCCAATTTCAACTTATCCATCATTTCTTGAGATACCATATTATTTGTTGAACCAGAATCTATTACTACCTTGCATATTTTACCTTTTCTTTTGCAATTGGTTCTGAAAAGTGCTCTCCTTTGTATCATGTCCTTGGATGTCTTCAAGAGTGTTCTCCTTAGCACCAATGCTTCTCCATCTAGAACTAGGGCTGCATTCCCAATTGAAGAGTTAAAACTTTTATCTACCTCCTCTTCTTGCACATATTGAATCCTCTTTTCATTCCTCCTTGCATTATCATTGGATGTAGAACTCTGTTTCATTGGCCACTTGTATGTTGTATGGCCAATCTCATTGCAATGATAACATCTCCCAGTGAAAGCATTAGAACATCTACCTCCACCTTTTGTGCCTCTAAATCTCCCTCTAAAATCAGAAACTTGGCCCTTACCTCTGTTTGTGTCTTCTTGGTCTTCTTGGGACTGATTTTTGTCTTCAAAACTGTCCCTATTTCTGCCACTTCTTCCTCTATTATGTTGTTCTCCTTTTCTTTTCTGCTTCTCTTCTACTCTCAACGCCACCTGGAAACATTTGTCCATGGTTTCTGGTGTCAAGATGGTAATCTCATCTTGTATACTATACTTCAGGCCATTAATATACCTGGCAACTCTTCCTTTCTCATTCTCAGCATGTCCACACCTTTGGGATAATTTATGAAATTCCTCTATATAGGTGGATACATCCATATCCTTCTGCCTGAGATTCTACATTTTCTTGTATATCTGCACCTCATAATCCACTAGTAGGAACTAAACCTTGATCCTCTCTACCATCTAACTCCAGGATGAGATCATGCTCTTGCCACTCTTCACCCTTTCTCCCTGGGTGTAGTTCCACCACGTGAGTGCAGCGCCCTTCAATTTCACCTTTGCAAACTTGACTCTTCTATGCTCCAGTACCTCATTGTACTCGAAGTAATTGTTCAAAGCCTTAATCCGTTTGATGATTTCATCTACGTCCATCTTTCCACTGAACATCGAAATCTCCATTCTTGCCTCAGATGACTCCTTACCAAGTGATTTTATGGCCTCCAAAAATTGTTTCTGATCTGTAGATATATCTGTTTGTCCTGGGGTTGTTTCCTCTTCCCCATCTTCTTCTTCTTCATCAAACTCCTCGTCTGGTTTCCTACCTTTTCCCAAGGTCTTCAACTCAGCTTGGAGTGCTTCCTTGACCCTAGTCTTGATCATCTCTTCCATCTCCTTGAATTTCTTGACCACTTCGGTGGTCATTCCCTTTGGAGGCATCTCGCTAGCCCCTCCTTCACTTTCTCTGTCTGACATAAACATTCACAAATAATGCCAATACTTTTGCAGACCCTTCACTAGCTCTGATACCAATTTGATACAGAGCACATAGTGGAAGCAATTCAAAACAGGGTGAAATACCCACTAACCCACATTACAGCTTTAAAAATCCTTTCTAAAAGTTCACATAGCATTGAACCACATACATTCTTTTATGATCGGCAAGACCATATGCCATCAGCTAACCAAATACCTTTCGCACTGAAGTCCTTCCTCATACCGATGTGTCTCTGACACCACTATCACTAGTGAACTAATGTACCTGCCATGCTCACTGTTATGCCAAACACTTGTACATGCATAATATGACTTACGATCATCGGTCCTCTTCACCACTGCTACCGGTCAACCTCTTGCATCTAACACAATGTATATGTGCAATGTATATTCTTAATATACATTCGCAAGATGCATTCACGATATAATTTGCAAAACATGCATTTGAAAGATGTATTCATAACATGCATTTGACCAATGACTTAACACAATGTATGTTCACAACATACAACTAGAAGGTACATTACCAACATGCTTTACAGAATGTACTTTTGACTGTTGACTTCCTTGTATCTAACCCGAGGTACATTCGTAATGTACATTCGCAACATGCAATTCAAATATGCATTCGGTGGGTCTGACCAAATCGTTGACTTCATTTGCATGCAAATACTTTGTCAGCCAGACTTCCCAGATCGGAAGCTCTCCACTTCCTCACTCCGATGCCCTTTGTCCCACCAATGTAGAACTTAACTATTCATCATATGCAACTACGATAAACACTTGCGAGATGCACACGAAGTGACCCCAACATACATTAGCGATATACACACAAAATGTATATCCAATGAAACAACACAAATCCTCGCCGATCTAAACCTCTGCAAACCCTATATCTTCTCAGATCTGTTTCTTTGATGATCTTACAGACCTTTCACCCTGTCAACCTAGCACATGATGGCGCTAGGTGTAGGAATACACAACACTGAGAGGGGGGGGTAAATCAGTGTTGTTAACAATTTTAACACTTTTTACACCTTTTGATTAATTTAATTTCACAGTTATAGAATTCTTCAGATAGAACAAAAACTATGCAGAGTATCAACACAAAATTTGACACAAGAAATTTCCCGAGTGGAAAACCCTCCTGGGGTATAAAAACCACTCAACTGCCTCACTGGCTTAACAAAATTTCATATTACAACTGTCTCACTGACATTACAATTTTGCCTCACTGGCATATTGTACTTCTCTGCATGTCTCACTAACATTACAACATCAAAAATTTATTGAATAGAACAACTCAGGGGGTTTCCCTGTTTCAATAAGAACAATACCTTATTTCTCCCTTAAAAAAAATCAAAAAAATATATATTTTCTCTGCAACAGAATTCCAAAATTAGTTCTCAACATTATAAACTTTCTCACTGCAAATTTGAAGAAATTAACCTTCTCTGAAAACAATTATCTTTAAAATCTTCAATCTTCTTTGAGAAATTTCAACCTTGATTGCATCATCCCATCAACAAGAAATAATACTCTGCTCTTCAATCATAAAAACCTTTCAATCTTGATTGCACCACCATACCTGCAAAAATTCATCTCACAACAAACTCTCCCATCCTCTGAAAAATCTTTCTCATACTCAAAACTCTCTCCTTCACATTAAAAAAAAAAAATACAAATCATCTCACCTTAAAAAGCATTGTATATTCTTTTTTTTTAATTTCTATATTAAAAGTTTCCAATTTCAATATATCCTTGTCGATTCACATGCCACAAAGAGATAAATTCATTTTAGGAGACTTTCCATTTCAAAAACCTACTAACTTTTCATCTTCTTCGCTTCGCTGTCACTGAAGATAGAAACAAATATTCTTTTCTGCTTTTCCATAGCACAGAGGTCGTCAAAATAAACATCATGCTATCTGTGGCATCATTTTAAATGCAACCGCTAGATGTGAAAACCCCGCCAACTTTGTTTTAAATGCGGAGCGTTGATCTGTGCTTCCCGCCAAGCTCAAAAGCCATCGACCAGATTACCGGGCACCCTAGGCATTGGGGCCAGTAATACCAATGAGTATTCACCCCTTAGGTTGTCACTTAAGTGACTATCACCGCCACAGCCGGTCAATGACATATTAAAACAAAAAAGGTTTTGATGGGCATTTAAGATAAAACCTTAGACAATTTAGGTTATTTGCCATACACATGAGTGTGTCTCTTTGAACCTTTATAGATATTTAACAAAGATATGAATGAACTGGTTTAACATGAGAGGATACTAATTTGATAAAATGAGATATGAAGACATTATCAGGACACACTTATAAATAGTGGCAGAAGAGACAATAGTGAAGAACTTTAACTTCAACTACAACATTTAACATTTGAATGATCAGGGAGTCTTTCATTTTGGCATGAGACACACTATGCAACACATAAAAAATAGACCACAAAAAGGAATGTAATAAATGACAGTGACAAGTGAACATAAAAATACAAACCTGAAAGTCACATGTCACATCTTGAAACAATGAAGACAATAATGCCAATTGAGATGACCAAGTCACATATCCTTGAAGATCAAATGTCCCACTGCAGAGAGATCATCACCATATCACTGAAAGACTTTTACTTAGATGATCAAATGTCACTGAAGATCAAATGTCCCTGAAGATCAAGTGTCACTAAAGATCAAATGTCCCTGATATTCTGAAATATCACTACCATTATCACCAACATTTTGACATCAATGAAAAGATAATATGCTCAATATAAAAGTACTACACTAGGATCTATGTGCACTCGGTACATGATCTTGCAAACACAAAATTGAACAAAATGAAAAACATAAAAATGAACTATACAGCCATTCCACCGATTTCAAAGAAATCTAACCGGTGGAATGGATTAAGGATCTATCTTAGCCACAAAATAGCAAATCGATTGCACAGAGAAAACCTAACAATGAATGACAGAAAGATACACAACAAAACTTTGTTTATTATGCCTTTTAGAAAATGTGCATACAGATGCTTTGTTTCTCAATTACAAATCACACTACTCTCTAATCTCTATTACAACTCAACTACAATTGTACTAAACTAAACTTAACTGATTATATTCGATCTGCTCTGGGGTATTTATCTACTCACCTCGAGTAGTACTGACTTGACTCCAAGCGACTGGGAGACTAATCCAAGCGGTTGGGAGATCTAACAACCTCCAACTACCTAACAACCTTCAAGATTACAGATTGACAAGTGTCCTTGGGACTTACAACATAAACCTAGATACAAACTAAAATGACATGCATTGGTCAAACAGAGCTTATTACATGAATGCTCTTATAGGACCTTATTGGAAACAACAAAAATAAACATTAGACACATCATGAAATTAAATGCCTTATGGGGGCCACTGTGAATTAGGTGCTCCTGCACCACCTGTAGCTAACCTTGAACTCTCCCAAACTGCCTCTGCACCTGACTCACTATCTATCTCTCCAAGATGTACTAAGTCCACCCAATCAACCACCATGTCTAAAATACATAAGGAAGCTCATCATCCTCATCCTCCCATGACTCACAATTTAGATAAGGTCACCAGATATATCCATCCACATTATCTAGCTAATGTCTCCAGTACTCTAGCTTCCCCATCTTATGCTAGGAAACTACACCTGCATAACCATATGAGTAAGGCTCCCCTCGCTGCCTAGAAAACACAAAAATTAGTCGAGTCATGGCTATGTGCTCCCATAACCAAAATTGTAACAAAGAGATGCCTGCAGACAAACTGGCTGCACCCCGATACACTACCTGATGCATATCATGGTATAAGTGAGCCAACACACAGACACCCCATGTGAAGTAGGTGCCCTCTGTAACCATCCTCTCCAGTGTCCTACCCTAGCCAATGGGGAACCCATGAGATCATCTATCAGGGCATACCACACCCTCGATTAATCCTGCCACAATCCCCAAGAAGTAGTCGTAGTAGTCATAAATATCCTACTAGGATATCACCTGACATTCAAGGTCAGGATCATCAAAGATCCTCTGGCACTCAGGAAACCCAGCATCTCTCTACGAGTCATACTCCACAAGCTCACCCTGGATAGGTAAGTGCAGGATCCTGTAAATGTCCTCCAGCGTAATAGTCATCTCATCGGTCAGAAGATGGAATGTCCCATCCTCACTATGAAAGCGCTCCACCGCAACAATCAGCAAACTGAGGTTTGCACGAACCTCAGGCATAAATCAAACATAATCCAAACCCATAGCACCAAGTGCCACCTGGTCAACTTCTGTAAGCATGTAACACTCCAACAACGGCAAGGGAAACTGCTCCCACAACATTAGGACATCTGAAATATCCTCTTGCAAACAGCACAACAATGCATCAACCATAACTGTATCAAAGCAAACCTACTCAATTATCAAACTATCCTATCACTTACTTAAGATATCAAATTGATCAAAACAAGCATATCATCTCTTCTCTAGATTCTATCAATCTCAGAGATTGCTTATCAATTGACGCATTGATCAAGATGCCAATTGAGTCAATTTCACTAAGTAATTGAGTATCAAAACGCAAATGCATTGAGCCAGGCAGCAAATGCACACTATCAAGGCAAATGCATCGAGCTTTTGAGCAAATGTACAAATCTAGCATGAGTGTGTAGCTTTAACTAATAGATGCACCAAACAAACAAAAGCATAGCTACTTATCACGCATCCACAACTTCCTAATAGATGTGTCGATTCGCATAACAGATGCGCGGAAGTAGCGTATGCACTAATTCATAATGCAAATATGCCAAACCGCAATAGATGTGCAGTTTTGGGAGGCATATGCACTAAAACATGATTCAGTACATTCATTCAAGCATGTTTTCCCTAGCATTTATTAGCCTAATAAATTACCCTAGGTGAGTTTTGTTGAAGTACATACCGGTGGTCCTTCCTTAGTTAGCCGCCCAAACTGTCGAACGCACTCAAAGTGGTGCTCCTCACATGGAATATCCATATCTATGCTGACTGCTCTAGCTCATGTGCTCTCCTAAGCTTTGAGGGACCAATCAACAAAAGCCAAGTGTGCAAATGACTAGGAATATGGACACAGCTTCTATATATATAAAGTGAACCCTAACTGGTTGTGTGGCGACCGTGACTACTTCCCAAGCCCGTTTCCTATTGTTTCTCTGAACCATAACCCATTTTTCACCATCCTAACCTATTTTTTTTACCTTCTTCATCGTGAGATTGTCTGTCTCATGCCCTCAACCTTTTCTTTATGTCCAATCTCCTGAGGGGGCATCCTATCATCGTAACCTATACCAGGGGCAAACTGGGGCATGTATCATTATTGGAAAATCTTATTCTTTGAAACAACGTGATAAAACACATTGCATCAAAGAGGGGCAAAATGTATACACCTAAAAGTGACATGACTCTGTCTAAATAAATATTCTTAATATTTATTTCAGTTTAATTCCTCTATCAATAAAGGAACAAATCAATTTATTTATCTGATTCACATTCCTCCTCAAAATTAAATAAAATCATTTATTTAATTAAATCCTTCGTATTCTTCCAAATTAAATAAATTTATTTATTTAATTAAAATCCTTCAAGTTATTCTAAATTAAATAATACCAAATTATTTAATTAATTCTTCCAAAATTCCTCTAAATTAAATAATATCAAAATTATTTAATTACCTCTTCTAAATTCTAAAGTCATTCTAAATTAAATAATGTCCACTTATTTAATTAGTTCTTCTAAACTTAACATCCTCTATATTTAAATAAATCAAAACATTTATTTAGATGATCTATTTCCTCTTAAAAATGGATTAACACCAAAATTAATCCATGCAAATCCATGTGCACAATTAATTAAATATTTTAATATTTAATTAATTGTTCCCTCACCCACATGTCCTATTTATCCTCTAGTTCCAATTAGTTAACTCATAAATCAATTCACTTAACTGATTAGTCTATTCTGTTAACTGATCAGTCCACTCAGTTAACTCTTCAATCTATTTATGTTAACTCCCCTGTTGCATGAAGGAGCACTTGTTGTCTTCTGATTCGCGCACATCCTCTCAAATCTTCTCTACCATTGATCCTCTTATTCATTCTACACCGTTGATCTTCTCTCTCTCAAAGTCTATAAGTACAACCCCTATTCCTCCATTTCATTCATCCAAGCTTTTAGTAAACTTACTCTGCAGAATCCACATTGTGCCTTTGGCACCCAAATCCATTCCATAGCTTGTGATCACCCTTTTTATTGTATTGAAGCTCATCTTCATTACAAGAAGTATCATAGTTGTTTCTCTATTTTCCATCTTGAAGAACAAAGCAAGGAAGTGCGCTTTCTGAGGGCTTCATTCATACAAAAGATCGATTGAGATTAGGCAAACAATGGAAGCTGCAAGGTAATAAGGTTTGCAAGGTTTGTTCTTTGTTTTAAATCTTTGTTATTTCCAATTTCTAGAGTTATTGGGTTATTTATTAATCATTGATATATTATATACATTTTTCCCTTAACACTATGTATTTAATTACTCCTAATATTGTTTGTAAATCATTCATAAGGGATGAAGTATTTACCAACTATCGATCTTATTTCAGCTGTACTTTGGATCCTTGTACCTGATAGGGGGATGTGGGGGGAGGGCTTGCCCCCCCACCACTATCACCAAGGGTCCAGGGAGGGAGAAATTTTTAGAAAATTTCCTTGGAAAATATTGTAATTTCATAGTCAATCTGGACCATTCATCATTAGGTTGCAGGTCTGATGGTAGAGGTCATGCTAGGGTTTTTTCCTTAGAAGGCAATACTCTTTTAAAAAAGGGCATTGTACTATAGTTGTGTATTATTATTATAGGTGCTACTAGATTGAAGACCTAAGAGGAGATTGATAGTGTTGTATTGTAAACTCTATTGAAGTTAATACAGACTGGTGCATCTTTTCTTGTGTGGAGTTTTTTTCTGAAAGGGTTTCTCCGTGTAAACATTGTGTTATGTGTTTGATATCCTATTATGTTATTTATTTGTGTTGATTTCATACTATCTCCATTTTAGTTCTGCACTAGATTAATAGTTACAATTGTAATCAGATTTCCATTCTATAGTTGTTCACCTTCATTTCTAACAATTTTATAGTATGGTATTCCTCTTGCCATTATTATTGATAAAGGAAAACCTTTCAAAAATCAAGACATTTGTTCCCTCTACCATAAATTGCATATCCAACATCATTTTTCCACACTGTAGTATCCTCAAATTAATGGTGAAGTTGAGGCTTCAAATAAAACTATCCTAAAAATACTTAAGAAGACAGTCAATCAAATTGGCCATGACTAGCATCTCCAACTCAACCCTACTCTATGGGCCTATCGTGCTAGCATCTGTAAACCAACTGGAACCACACCGTATTCCCTCATTTTTTTTTTGAAGGTATTTTTCCAACAGAGGTCAAGGTACCCTCTCTAAGAATTTATCTGCAAAATATCATTGATGAGGATGAGCATCGTGTTTCCCTGTTGCATGAGCTTGAATTACTGGATGAGAGGCGTGTCAGTGCTAAAAGGAAGTTAGGTGTGCAAAAAAATGCTTCCTACACTAATCTATTGAGGAGAGGGCTATGCAAATTCAAATTTATCCTAACTATTAAAGAAATGTTAAACCATTAACATGAGATATTGCAGCAAAACACAAGATCTAGAAAGTAGACAGAAGAAGACAGAAAGATTTATGGTGGGGAAAACCCTTATCGGGTGAAAACCCCCACACTCAAAAACATGCACAATGTATTAACAAATCTAAAAGAATATTTACAATACACTTGCAATGCAAGATTCAATGGTCTTCAACACTCATGTCTGGAGTCAATCTGGTAGCATAATAGTACCTATAAACCTATGATACAAACTCCATCTCCAAGCACCTATTTAAATAGGAAATACAAGGCAATATTGGACCCTTCTTGGAATGGGCATCCAACATGGCTTCATGGACCAAAACCCATGCCCAAGGACACTTGTTCAATATTGTAGAATGTGCTTGACACTTTTCCACAGGTCCCATCCCAAAGGGGTCGCCTATTTCCAAAATGGGCTATGACAGATGCTCTTACGACACTTACGACCATCATAAAATCTGTCATAGTGGTTACAACTTACAGTTGTAAGAGAATCTGTCATACACATGCTATAAATAGTATATTCTCTTACAAAATGTCATATTCCACCTTGGGGTGCCCAAATATGCCTTATTCAAAGATGCTTCATGACACATTTCATCTCCTATCTTACAACCTTCTATTTCTGACTCTTACATGTCATAGATTCGTCATAGGAATCTGTCATAACCATTTCGGTCAAACATTCCCTTACACAACATGGAAGATGCCGACACATGGAAAAATGATTCTACCAATAAGTGGGATGCCTATCTCCTCATGTGAGGACAAAAATAAAAGTTGTCATAATCCATGTAGGATTGACACATCACCGTGCCACATCCCACAATATGACAATATGGATTTTCCAAATATTTACAACATAGGCAATTAAATAATAAATACAAACATTACAAATGTAAGGAATTACCAAGGTTGAGACACCTTAATTCCCAGCATTCTCCCACTTGTCGAACACCTTGTAAGAGCCAACAGAAAAATAGGATTTAACTGCTATAGGCCGAGAGGCCCATAGACTCCGAACACCATCTAAACTTCTCTATGCTCACTGGTTTCGTCAATGCATCTACAACATTCTTCAAAGTATCTACCTTCTCCAAATTTACCTTTCCATCCTCAACCATGTCTCTCACAAAGTGAAACTGAACATCAATGTGTTTGGTTCTAGCATGGAAAGTTGGATTCTTTGCAAGGCAAATTGCACTCTGACTGTCACAACTAATCGTGATCTAACCTACATCAACACCAATATCTAAACACAATCTTTTAAGCCAAATGGCTTCCTTACAAGCATGAGTTATTGCCATGTACTCAGCTTCTATTGTGGAAAAAGCAACAACAGGTTGTCGCTTACTCAATAGCACCACCAAACAGTGTAAACACATAAGCACTAGTGGATCTCCTGCTGTTAATGTCACCTGCCCAATCTGAATCCACAAATCCAAAATATCAACAAAATGTAGAGGTCATGAAACATTACCATGATAGAAAATGGAATACTTAGAAGTACCCCTCAAATATCTGAACACTCGCTTAACTGCATCCCAATGAACCCATCCAGGATTAGCCATGAATCGACTAAGGACTCCCACTACTTAGGCAATGTCTGGTCTTGTGTAGACCATAGCATACATCAAACTGCCAATAGCACTAGCATAAGGTACTCTGCTCATGTCCTCCACATCACTAGGAGATTTTTGGACAATCCTCAATAGACAACTTTGTCCCCAAGGAAATGGGAACACACAATGGTCTACAATCCGTCATGTTGAATCTGTCCAACACAGTCTTCACATACTTACTCTGGCTTAACCAAAGTTTTCTGTTGGTTCTGTCTCTTCTGATTTCCATTCCTAGAATGTACCAGGCTTCCCCTAAATCTTTCATTTCAAACTATGCTGACAACTGAGATTTAAAATTAGAAATCATATTCTTACCCTTCCCAATGAGCAACATATCATCAACATACAGTGCAACAATGAGAATATGATCACCATCAAATTTATAATAAACACAGTGATCCGATTTTGATCTCACAAATCCAATTGACAACACAAATGCATCAAACTTCAAGTACCATCTCCTAGGGGATTGCTTGAAACCATACAAAGACTTCTTAAGTTTGCAAACCAAATTTTCTTTACCTTTCACCATGTAATGCTTTGGCTGTGACATGTAGATTTCTTCCTCCAAGTCACCATGAAGGAAAGTTGTCTTCACATCCATCTGTTCTACCTCCAAGTCATAAGCTCCTATGAGAGTCAACAATAATCAAATGGATGTTAGCTTTGCAATGGGAGAGAAGATCTCACCATAATCTATACCCTCCACTTGTGAATACCCCTTCGCAACCAATCTAGCCTTATACTTCTCAACACTGCCATCTGCACCAATCTTCTTCTTGAAAACCCATTTGCATCCAATGGGTTTCCGTCCAGGAGGCAAAGGCACCAAGTCCCAATTTGATTCTTTTCCAAAGAACCCATTTCTTCCTCCATAGCCTCCTTCTAGGAACCTACATCCTTAATATCCAAAGCCTCTGACATAGTTCTAGGTTCATCACTGTTAGTGATTAAAGCATAAGCACAACTAGAATCAAGCAATGTAAAACCAAACCTTTCATGTTGCTTTCTTATCCATGTAGACCTCCTCAAGACCTGAGGTTGACGTTCAGCTTCTTCATCTAAGCTTTCAAAGCTGCTAGAACTCTCCTCATCATCAGGTCCAACATTGTCTTTCTGTTTAGTCTTCTCAGGGGTGAGAGGAAACTGAACAACATCCTCTTCCTTTTCTTTTTCTTCTAGCTGCAAAATAGTGGAAGAAGGTGTAAACTCTTTGAAGATGACACTTCTGCTATACAACACTTTTTCAGCCATGGGGTCCCAAAGCTTGTATCCTTTCACACCAACACCATAGCCAATGAATATACATTTAACAGCTTTGTTCTCCATCTTTGACCGCTTCTCCCTAGGCACATGTGCATATGCCTCACATCCAAAAACATGAAGATGCCTTATTGAAGGCTTTCTACCAAACCACACCTCCATGGGTGTATTTCTAACAAGAGCTGATGTAGGAGATCTATTCACCACATAGCAAGCAGTGGCAACAGCTTCAGCCCAAAACTATTGTTCTAGATCAGCTCCGCTAAGCATACTCCTAGCCTTCTCCATTAGTGTCATGTTCATCCTCTCTACAACTCCATTTTGTTGCGGGGTGTATGGAGTTGTCTTATGCCTTTCAATCTAAAGTTCCTTGTAATACTTATCAAATTCTATAGAATAGAACTCACCATCGTTGTCAGTTCTCAAACATTTAATCTTTTTACCAGTCTGATTTTCCGCAAAGGCTTTAAACTCCTTAAACTTGCTATAGACTTCAGATTTGCTTCTACGAAAATAAATCCATGTTCGTCTACTGTAATCATCTATAAAAGATACAAAGCATATAGATTTTGATAACGAAGGAACATTAACAGGACTAAACACATCAAAATGAATAAGGTCCAACACACCAAAAGACTTATGAGAACTTGAGTAAAACTAAACACGGTTTTGTTTTTCATAAATACAATGTTCGTAAAAGTTGAACTAAAGATTACAATCATCTAACCCCTTGAAGAGGTTCTTATTTTTTAGGGTACGTAGACCCTTCTCACCAATGTGGCCAAATCTCTTATGCCATAACATTGTCATTTATGCAGGAAGTTTAACTTCCAATGCACGATTACAACCATCAAGACTAGAGACAACAGATTTCTTCACTACTCATTCAAATGGTGGGGATGAAGTGACTGTTGCCCTCTTCCTTGAGTTAGAAGAACTATTGCATTGTGAAATGCATGCCTCCAGCTGAAACAAAGTACATCTCCTAGTACCCTTAGCAAGCACCATAGATCCTCTAGTCATCTTGTATCCTTCTTTCGAAAAGACAACCTAGACACCTACATCATTCAAACTACTTACAAAAGGCAAGTTCTGTGCTTATCCTGGCATGTGCATAACCCTAGAGATCCCCTTCACTCGACCATCAAGGAATCGGATAGAGATTCTTCCACGACCAACAATCTTTACATGAGAGTCGTCACCCAGATACACCTTTCCACCATCAAACTCCTCATACTTAGTGAACTAGTTTTGATGCGAGGTCATGTGGAATGATGCACCAGAGTTGATTAGCCACACATCATCAGATGCATGGGTTTCTAGGGCTGCGATGAAAGCATCACCATCGTCTTGTGACTTGTCAAAATCTGAATAAGGAACTTTCTTCTTTTTCTTCTTCTCCTATTTACATTCCTTTCAGAAATGCCCAATTTTGCCACAGTTCCAACAAAGAGCCTTGGACTTTCTAGGAGATTTGGATCTCCCACAGGATTTGGATCTACCCTTCTCAACTTTCTTGTCCTTCTTCTTCCCTTTCTGCTTGGGTCTTCCACGAACTGCAAGGGCCTCTTTGGCTGCCTCAAAAGACTTTCTCCACATCTCTTCAAACAACAGTGAAGAAACCACTTCTTCCATTTTAAAGGTGGATGTGGTGCTTCTGATTGCCATGACAAGATGATCCCATGAGTCTGGGAGGGAACAAAGCAGGGTCATACACCAATCCTCCTCCTCCATCTTTACACCAATAGATGTCAATTGTACAACCAGCATGTTGAAAGCATTCATATGTTCAGCAACAGATCCTCCATCCTCCATTCGAAGAGAATACAACTTCTTTCTCAGAAAAAGTTTATTAACTAGGGATTTGGCTTGATACACATCCCCCAACTTCTTCCAAAGTAGTTTTGCAGTAGTCTCCTCATGGACATTTAACAACATAGAATCGGCAAGACTAAGCCTTATGAGACCCTTAGCCTTCCGATCCTTGAGAACCCAGTTAGTTTGTGACATTGCATCTAGTTTAGTTCCATTCACACTATCCCAAAGGTCTCGGTCAACAAGCATGTCTTCCATCTTGAGCTTCCACAGCTCAAAATTACTGCCATTGAACTTCTCCACTTCAAACCTTCCTAATGTGCCTGCCATCTCCTTGCTGCAATAAGATATAGAATTCTCTACATAAACTCCCACTCAACCTAAGATTAGCTCAAAAAACCCCTACCCAACAACTAGGACCAAAGGTGATCAAGCTCTGATACCAACTGAAAGGAAGCTGGGTGTGCGGAAATTGCTTCCTACACTAATCTATTGAGGAGAGGGATATGCAAATTCAAATTTATCCTAACTATTATAGCAATGTTAAACCATTAACATGAGATATTGCAGTAAAACACAAGATCCAAAAAGTAGATAGAAGAAGAGAGACAAAGATTTACGATGGGGAAAACTCTTATCGGGTGAAAAACCCCACACTCATAAACCTGCACAATGTATTAACAAATCTGAAAGAATATTTATAATACACTTGCAATGCAAGCTTCAATTGTCTTCAACACTTGTGTCTAGAGTCAATCTGGAAGCATAACAGTACCTGTAAACTTGTGATACAAACAACATCTCCAAGCACCTGTTTAAATAGGAAATACAAGGCAATATTGGACCCTTCTTGGAATGGGCGTCCAACATGGCTTCATGGACCAAAACCCATGCCCAAGGACACTTGGTCAACATTATAGAATGTGCCTGACACTTGTCCATAGCTCCCATCCCAAAGGGGTCACCTATTTCCAAAATGGGCTTTGACAAATGTTCTTACGACACTTACGACTGTCATAGAATCTATCATAGTGGTTACAACTTATAGCTGTAAGAGAATCTATCATACACATGCTATAAATAGCATATTCTCTTACAACATGTCATATTCCACCTTGGGGCATCCAAATATGCCTTATTCAAAGATGCTTCATGACACATGTCATCCCCTATCTTACAACCTTCTATTTCTGACTCTTACATGTCATAGATTCGTCATAGGAATCCATCATAACCGTTTCGGTCAAACATTCCCTTACACAACATTGTAGATGCCGACACATGGAAAAATGATTCTACCACTAAGTGGGATGCCTATCTCCTCATGTGAGGACAAAAATACAAGTTGTCATAATCCATGTAGGATTGACACATCACCGTGCCACATCCCACAATATGACAATATGGATTTTCCAAATATTTACAACATAGGCAATTAAATAATAAATACAAACATTACAAATGTAAGGAATTACCAAGGTTGGGACACCTTAATTCCCAACATTCTCCCACTTGTCGAACACCTTGTAAGAGCCAATAAAAAATAGGATTTAACTGCTATAGGTCGAGAGGCCCATAGACTCCGAACACCATCTAAACTTCTCTGTGCTCACTGGTTTCGTCAATGCATCTACAACATTCTTCAAAGTATGTACCTTCTCCAAATTTACATTTCCATCCTCAACCATGTCTCTCACAAAGTGAAACTGAACATCAATGTGTTTGGTTCTAGCATGGAAAGTTGGATTCTTTGCAAGGCAAATTGCACTCTGACTGTCACAACTGATCGTGATCTGACCTGCATCAACACCAATATCTAAACATAATATTTTAAGCCAAATGGCTTCCTTACAAGCATGAGTTGTTGCCATGTACTCAGCTTCTATTGTGGACAAAGCAACAATAGGTTGTCGCTTACTCAATAGCACCACCAAACAGTGTAAACACATAGGCACTAGTGGATCTCCTGCTGTCAATGTCACCTACCCAATCTGAATCCACAAATCCACGAATATCAACAAAATGCAGAGGTCATGAAACATTACCATGATAGCAAATGGAATACTCAGAAGTACCCCTCAAATATATGAACACTCACATAACTGCATCCCAATGAACCCATCCAGGATTAGCCATGAATCGACTAAGGACTCCCACTGCTTGGGTAATGTCTGGTCTTGTGCAGACCATACCATACATCAAAACTGCCAATAGCACTAGCATAAGGTAATCTGCTCATGTCCTCCACCTCACTAGGAGATTTTGGACAATCCTCAACAAACAACTTTGTCCCCAAGGAAATAGGAACACACAATGGTCAATAATCTGTCATGCTGAATCTATCCAACACAGTCTTCACATACTTACTCTGGCTTAACCAAAGTTTTCTGTTGGTTCTGTCTCTTCTGATTTCCATTCCTAGAATGTACCAGGCTTACCCTAAATATTTCATTTCAAACTGTGCTAACAACTGAGATTTAAAATTAGAAATCATATTCGTACCCTTCCCAATGAGCAACATATCATCAACATATAGTGTAACAATAAGAATACGATCACCATCAAATTTATAATAAACACAATGATCCAATTTCGATCTCACAAATCCAATTGACAACACAAATCCATCAAACTTCAAGTACCATCTCCTAGGGGATTTCTTCAAACTATACAAAGACTTCTTAAGTTTACAAACCAAATTTTCTTTACCTTTCACCATGTAATGCTTTGGCTGTGACATGTAGATTTCTTCCTCCAAGTCACCATGAAGGAAAGTTGTCTTCACATCCATCTATTCTACCTCCAAGTCATAAGCTGCTACGAGAGACAACAGAAATCAAATGGATGTCAGCTTTGCAATGGGAGAGAATATCTCACCATAATCTATACCCTCCACTTGTGAATACCCCTTCGCAACCAATTTGGCCTTATACTTCTCAACACTGCCATCTGCACCAATCTTCTTCTTGAACACACATTTGCATCCAATGGGTTTCCGTCCAGGAGGTAAAGGCACCAAGTCCCAATTTGATTCTTTTCCAAAGAACCCATTTCTTCCTCCATGGCCTCCTTCCAGGAACCTACATCCTTTATATCCAAAGCCTCTGACATAGTTCTAGTTTCATCACTGTTAGTGATTAAAGCATAAGCACAACTAGAATCAAGCAATGTAAAACCAAACCTTTCAGGTTGCTTTCTTATCCATGTAGACCTCCTCAAGACCTAAGGTTGAGGTTTAGATTCTTCATCTGAGATTTCAAAGCTGCTAGAACTCTCCTCATCATCAGGTCCAACATTGTCTTTCTGTTGAGTCTTCTCACGGCTGAGAGGAAACTAAACAACATCCTCTTCCTTTTCTTTTTCTTTTGGCTACAAAATAGTGGAAGAAGGTGTAAACTCTCTGAAAATGACACTTCTTCTATTCAACACTTTTTCGGCCATGGGGTCCCAAAGCTTGTATCCTTTCACACCAACACCATAGCCAATGAAGATACATTTAACAGCTTTGTTCTCCAACTTTGACTGCTTCTCCCTAGGCACATGTGCATATGCCTCACAACCAAAAACATGAAGATGCTTTATTGAAGGCTTTCTACCAGACCACACCTCCATGGGTGTATTTCTAACAAGAGCTGATGTAGGAGATCTATTCACTAGATAGCAAGTAGTGGCAATAGCTTCATCCCAAAACTTTTGTTCTAGATCAACTCCACTAAGCATACTCCTAGCCTTCTCCATTAGTGTCATGTTCATCCTCTCTACAACTCCATTTTGTTGCAGGGTGTATGGAGTTGTCTTATGCCTTTCAATCCCAAGTTCCTTGCAATACTTATCAACTTCTATAGAACAGAACTCACCACCATTGTCAATTCTCAAACATTTAATCTTTTTACCAGTCTGATTTTCAGCAAAGGCTTTAAACTCCTTAAACTTGCTATAGACTTCAGATTTGCTTCTGAGAAAATAAATCCATGTCCTACTTTAATCATCTATAAAAGATACAAAGCATATAGATTTTGATAACGAAGGAACATTAACATGACCAAACACATCAGAATGAATAAGGTCCAACACACCAGAAGACTTATGAGAACTTGAGTAAAACTAAACACGGTTTTGTTTTCCATAAATGCAATGCTCGCAAAAGTTGAACTCAAGATTACAATCATCTAACCCCTCGAAGAGGTTCTTATTTTTTAGGGTACGCAGACCCTTCTCACCAATGTGGCCAAATCTCTTATGTCATAACATTGTCTTTTCTGTAGGAAGTTTAACTTCCAATGCACGATTACAACCATCAAGACTAGAAACAACAAATTTCTTCACTACTCGTTCAAATGGTGGGGATGAAGTGATTGCTGCCCTCTTCCTTGAGTTAGAAGAACTATTGGATTGTGAAATGCATGCCTCCAGCTGAAACAAAGTACATCTGCTAGTACCCTTAGCAAGCACCATAGATCCTCTTGTCATCTTTTATCCTTCTTTCGAAAAGACAACCTAGACACCTCATCATTCAAACTACTTACAAAAAGCAGGTTCCGTGCTTATCCTGGGATGTGCATAACCCTAGAGATCCCCTTCACTCAACCATCAGGGAATCGGATAGAGACTCTTCCATGACCAACAATCTTCAGATGAGAGTTGTCACCCAGATACACCTTTCCACCATCAAACTCCGCATACATAGTGAACCAGTTTCGATGCGAGGTCATGTGGAATGATGCACCAGAGTCAATTAGCCACACATCATCAGATGCATGGGTTACCAGGGCTGCGATGAAAGAATCACTGTCATCTTGTGACTTGTCGAAATCTGAATAAGGAACTTTCTTCTTTTTCTTCTTCTCCTATTTGCATTCCTTTCAGAAATGCCTGGTTTTGCCACAGTTCCAACAAAGAGCCTTGGACTTTCCAGAAGATTTGGATCTACCCTTCTCAACTTTCTTGTCCTTCTTCTTCCCTTTCTGCTTGGGTCTTCCATGAACTGCAAGGGCCTCTTTGGCTACCTCAGAAGACTTTCTCTGCATCTCTTCAAACAACAGCAAAGAAACCACTTCTTCCATTTTGAATGTGGATGTGGTTCTTCTGATTGCCATGACAAGATGATCCCATGAGTCTAGTAGAGAACAAAGCACGGTCATACACCAATCCTCCTCCTCCATCTTTACACCAATAGATGTCAATTGTACAACCAACATGTTGAAAGCATTCATATGTTCAGCAACAGATCCTCCATCCTCCATTCGAAGAGAATACAACTTCTTTCTCAGAAAAAGTTTATTAACTAGGGATTTGGCTTGATACACATCCCCCAACTTCTTCCAAAGTAGTTTTGCAGTAGTCTCCTCATGGACATTTAACAACATAGAATCGGTAAGACTAAGCCTTATGAGACCCTTAGCCTTCTGATCCTTGAGATCCCAGTCAGCTTGTGACATTGTAGCTGGTTTAGTTCCATTCACACTATCCCAAAGGTCTTGGTCAACAAGCATGTCTTCCATCTTGAGCTTCCACAGCTTGAAATTACTACCATTGAACTTCTCCACTTCAAACCTTCCTAATGTGCCTGCCAGCTCCTTGCTGCAATACGATACAGAATTCTCTACATAGACTCCCACTCAACCTAAGATTATCTCAAAAAACCCCTACCCAACAACTAGGACCAAAGGTGATCAAGCTCTAATACCAACTGAAAGTAAGCTAGGTGTCCAGAAATTGCTTCCTACACTAATCTATTGAGGAGAGGGATATACAAATTCAAATTTATCCTAACTATTACAGAAATGTTAAACCATTAACATGAGATATTACAGCAAAACACAAGAGCCAGAAAGTAGATAGAAGAAGAGAGACAAAGATTTACGGTGGGGAAAACTCTTATCGGGTGAAAAACCCCACACTCAGAAACCTGAACAATGTATTAACAAATCTAAAAGAATGTTTACAATACACTTGCAATGCAAGCTTCAATTGTCTTCAACACTTGTGTCTAGAGTCAATCCGGAAGCATAATAGTACCTGTAAACCTGTGATACAAACTCCATCTCCAAGCACCTGTTTAAATAGGAAATACAAGGCAATATTGGACCCTTCTTGGAATGGGCATCCAACATGGCTTCATGGACCAAAACCCATGCCCAAGGACACTTGGTCAACATTGTAGAATGTGTCTAACACTTGTCCACAGCTCCCATCCCAAAGGGGTCACCTATTTCCAAAATGGGCTATGACAAATGTTCTTACGACACTTACGACCGTCATAGAATCTATCATAGCGGTTACAACTTACAGTTGTAAGAGAATCTATCATACACATGCTATAAATAGCATATTCTCTTACAACATGTCATATTCCACCTTGGGGCACCCAAATATACCTTATTCAAAGATGCTTCATGACACATGTCATGTCCTGTCTTACAACCTTCTATTTCTGACTCTTACATGTCATAGATTCGTCATAGGAATCCGTCATAACCATTTCAGTCAAACATTCCCTTACACAACATGGAAGATGCCCACACATGGAAAAATGATTCTACAACTAAGTGGGATGCCTATCTCCTCATGTGAGGACAAAAATACAAGTTGTCATAATCCATGTAGGATTGACACATCACCGTGCCACATCCTACAATATGACAATATGGAATTTCCAAATATTTACAACATAGGCAATTAAATAATAAATACAAACATTACAAATGTAAGGAATTACCAAGGTTGAGACACCTTAATTCCCAACAAGTGCTTTGAATCACCTACAAGCTTATCATGATCATCTCCATTGTAGCTACAACAAAAGAATAAAAACCTGACGATTTGAGGTTGGTGACTTGGTCCTGAAATAAAATCAAAAGAATCCTCAAGATTGGGATAAAAAAAGGAAATTCCAAGCCTAATTGGTTAGGACCCTTTGTAGTTATTACCAACTATGGATCATAAGCTTATCAACTCACCACACCAGAGGGACAACCTTTTGAAGAGCTAATAAATATCATACACCTCAAGAATTTCTATGCCTGACCCTCGAGATATTCCAATTAGAAAAATTATAAAAAAAAATTAAAAAATCAAGAAGAAATACAAAAAAATCAAATAGTCAAAAAATTGAGTTGCAATAAAATGTCTAATGGTGAAAACCACTTCAGTGGTGCCTTGAATAAGTACCATGGCAAAAACCTATTTATAGGTGCCATGTCTAGAGGCCAAATCCACCATCTACTAGGATCTTGTCATCCCCTAATCTGCTAACATTCATCCCCTCTAGTAAACACCATTCCATTTTCCACCTATCACTATTACCCTATCATGGCTTGAGATTTATGAGTTAAAGAGTATTCCCTAGTCCTTCTCCCCACCCATCCACTACCATCATACCATGTTGGGGGCAAGTCCCTATACCTAGTTATGGATTGGATCTTTGTATACACTTGCAAAATGGATCTTAATTCAATAAAGTTTCATGCATCCCACAATAAACATATTTTCACATTTTCCATAATAAAACATGCTTGTACTATCACCTTTACATATTCACCCTTCACTTTCACATCCCATAATAAATGAGCTTCCACAAGACTTGATGACCAAACAAAACAAACCACATATGACACATTAAACCACAATGCAAATCATACATTGGACTACCCTATGCAACAATAAATGGTTATCATACCCTTTGCTTAATTTTTCCATGTCCATCATCCTAGTTGTGCTTTAGGGATGTATCCTTCCCATAATAGGTATAATCTAAATTGCATACTATCTATCCAAATTTGGCAAGAGATATGATGGCTTCATGACTTGTTGTGTTAGTTGGTCTTTTTGTTTTGATTTATCTTTTTACCCCTTCCTAATGCTTACTCAGGACCACCTCAATCTTTTCATATCTTAGTGTGTTTTGACTAGCATAAAGAATGAGGCATCATCTTTTGTTTTCATGTGCCATGTTTTTTGGTTAATCCTCTACATGACCATGACTAAATAACAACCTTGAGTGTGTCAAAATGAATTTATGTATGATGGTCATGTCATCCTCATGCTTAAAGCATCTTTTGCCACATGAAACCTCCAAGGTTACATTACGTCCAGCATGTATAGGGGTAACCTTTTGTTTGAGATTCAAGTCCATGTAAAGGATACAAAGTCACCCTAGTTATTTTTACCTTGGTGCATAATATCCATTGCTATATTAAATCTATGATTAATCTCCACATACCAGCATAACCTCATCACCTATCTATTCCTACCCATCACCAACTAATTCATATATATCCTATCTATCCATATCCACCTAATCATATTATCCATATTTTCCCCACTTACTCATTTTCTAGGGAATCTTATCTTCTTCATCTAACATCACCCCCCTAACCCATCCAATCCAACTAACTTTCCCCATTCCCATCCTAACATCAACCTGTATTATGACCAAACCAAAAATACAACACTTGCATCGCTCCCATCATCTGTTGCATCTATATACCTGCATATATAAGTCAGTACCATATCGTAATCATAAGCCATAACATAATGATCATATATCTCATCACATAGAATCACTATCATCATAAAAAAACCATACACATCAACATATCTATTACGCATAATATCAATAACCATCAACCATTATCATATATCCATAATAAATAACATTCGTAACATCAATATTCATCAATCATTTGCATAAATAATCCATAACATCAAATATTATTTGCATAGTCATCCACCATGCATACATCATCATATACATCATCACTCAGTGTGTGCATCTATAACATCATAAATACACATCATTATACATTACATCACAAACAATATCGATAACATCCATAATCCATCATCACATGCATTCATAAATCACATATGCATAATCCATATATTGAATTATGTGCATCCATAACATCATAAATGCATATTCACATCATATAACCATAAGCATCCATACACACACCATATGCATAATCCATACAACAATAAAATAGCCATCACATATGCATGATAAAAACCATAATCATACATCATCATATCATAGTCGCCGACAAATGGTTCATCTCATATATATACATCAAAATATAGTCATGGTACCAATGTTTGCCTGAAGGCTCTAAACATCAAAATGTATATACATAATGAGGCTGTAGGCATACAATGTCCATCAAAAACTAACTAGAACTCCCCTCTCCTAAAGGTGTTGGTTGTGGTGAAGCTACTAGAGGTGGAGATGATGGTGGACTTTCTCGTGGCCCCATGACTAAACGATAAGATCTCATAGATCTTGAATCCCCTAACCGGCTCTGTGTCTCGAAGCTCATGATCTGTTGATACTACAAACTAATAAAGAGTACAATAGGACTTGGCCCTTTGAACAGCCCATGTCAATTCCCCCTAAACTGAGACCATTACAACCCATGCTTGTGCCATCCCCCTCCTATCACTGGTTGTTGGGCTATGTCATGCTCCTATTAGATTCATGTCTCCTATGTCTCTGCCCTCTATCTTTGTATGATAGCCGCATCCCTTTCTGCAATTAGCCACTGCACCTCTCCACCATCCCCTTCATGGGCCTATGCCTATAGCTATGTTTATGCATGTGTGAGTGACTGCACCTATGCCTATGAGGCCCTCAAAAGCCCCTATACCCTATCCATCTTAGCCTGGATGGTATCATGCTCCACCTGCAGTGCATTTCTCTCCACTTGTGTCTTCGCTAGCTCTACTCGATCTGTCTAATCCAATAGACCCCCATATCCTCTCCTCTTCTGAGCTACCATCAATAAACTCTCAACCATGTCCAACAAGCTATCACACTTAGTAGACAACCCAACTAGCTCATGTCATAATGCGTCTACATCATCCTCCTTATCTACACTCATTTCCACATCCTCCTCATCTCCTCCAACCCCTACATCTCCCACATCCTCCTCCTCTCTACCCATATCATCTCCTCCAATTCTTATATCCTCTTGCATCTCTGCCTCCTCCCCCACCACTGGAGCTGCCACTACTGTTGATGTCGCATGTCCTCCTTGTTGTGATGTTCACAACACACCCCATTTTACTTTCTAGCAAAATGAGGACCCTTGCTTTTGCTTTTCTTGTTGGTGGCTTGGTTTGCTTGGTGGTAAGGGAAAAGGGTAAGTATTGTAAGAAATGCTTGAAAAATAAAAAAATACCCAATGTTAGAGAAAACAAGAGGTACTGGTGAATTCTATGTGAAAAATGATTAAGGGTTGTTTTTTGAACCAAATGGAAATTCCTAGTATTTAATAAAATATGACAATTTTAGTGAAATATAGTGTTAAGTTGAATTTGTATGTCATATACAAATTTTTATGCATGTAAGATGTTTTGGTCATCATACAAAAGAGTGATTTCTTGTATGTATCAATTTATGCATGTATCTAGAAAGGTTCAAACTTGAAGGTGCAAACCTGGACCTGATCATTTTCAAAAGCAAATTGAGAAATCGTGGGAAATTCGTGATTGTATTTGTACAATGGATGGTAGGATTAAATTCGTGCATTCAATATACAAAAGAGGAAGTATGCGTAAATGGACCCGAAAAGAAAGTTTAATCGAACATAGGTCAAAGACTAAGTGAAACATTGTTGTATCGTACACGTAAATCGTAGAAAAGTGGAATGATAGGAAAGTTAAATAGAACTGAAAGAAATAACACGTCTACATCTAGTGTGCATGGTTTAGATACAAAATGTAGGTAAATACAAGAAATAGTATAGAAAATTGCAACATTGTTAAAATGCACCAAAATTGATAATCTTAGTATTATATATGAACAAAAGATTTATATTAAAAAGGGGGGGTATCTATGAAAGTCATTGTCAAAATTTGAATTTGTTGCACGGAAGGAACAAAATTGCTAAAGAACAATATAAGGATTAAGGATTCCCATAGAAGTTCCCAATTCAGACTATCCCTGTGAAGTGAACTATCTAGTCTAAGTTTTGTGTTGAGTTCAATCCCCTGGATAGGTGTAGAAAGCTGAGACTGATCATTGCCCAGTAGTGGTGGCAGGCTAAGGCCTGGTCTGACATATTCATCAGGAACAAAAGTCTTTGATACTGAGCTCCAGGAACATTAACTAGAGTGATCTCTGAGGCTCGTGAAATGTCATTTCCTAATTTTGCTCCTATAAGGACGTCAATATCAGTAATCTTGTACTCGGCCCTGAAGATATCCCAAAATAACAGAAGGATTTTTACTTTATTGACACCCAAATCCAATACAAAAGCAAGAAACTAGGAGGTAATATCAGAATTAACCCTACCAATCATTGTTGGTCAGGAAATCTTTACCTAATACCATTTTAATAGCTTCCAATTCTAATTCATGGAATGTGAGGTTTTCATGTTGAATAACCAGTTGTCTCAGATGAACATCAGAAATTTGACCAAGGAACGTTGTCTGCCTCCTAGTACTGCAAAGACATATAGGAGTATTCATACTCATAGTGAGTATAAACACTATCCCAATGAAAATGAGAATTGCTCATCACATATGCCATTAAATAGAATTTCACACAAAGTGTAGAATTAATCACCATTAATGGTGTTTGTGTGAGCTTGATATTTAGTGTTGTATGGATTAATTCAGGCATGCCAAAAGTCTAATAGAATTAATATCATTAATGTATTAGATTTTAATCATGATTTGTGGATTACAACATTAATTGCAAGGATGGAGTATGGACGTGCAAAGAAAGAAGAGGAGGTCACTTTACGAAAAGAGCATGTATAGTTGTATGTATTTGACATACAATACACAGGATACAATGGTTGACAAAAATAGTGATGTACAAATGAGAGGAACCTCCTGCAACAATATAATGAAAAATGCATGAAATAATAGAAATAGCAAAAACACAAAAGGAATTTATTGATCGTAGGCCACTTCGAGGGGGCAACCTCCTTTGAGCAAGCTCAATACAATAAATTTGTCAATGCCTTCATTGGCCTCAACACGTACTTATATACTAAGTCTAATCTAAACACTATTACTTCCCATGAATGTGGGATAATACAATATACTCACGGGATGACTTACAAAGCATATGCATCCAAATGTAATAAACTAACAAAGTAAAGAGAAGGGTTAAATATGGGTTCCTAACATCCCCTCCCTTTTAGAAAAGCTTTGTCCTCAAAGCATAAGATGTGGAAATTGTTGTTGAATCTGAACGAGTGGTTCCCCTGTAGGAATCTCTGGGTGCATTCTATGCCACTAAATTAATAACTCTGTGATGGATCAGGAGCAAAGAGGACGATTGCCCCTATCGAGGATTACCTCTAGCGCCAAAAGGATGGATCCTTCATTATCCAGTTGTGGTAAAATAGTTTGTGCTCTGTCGTTGGTGCCAACAAATTTCTTTAGACGAGAGACATGAAATATTGGATGAGCATGGGAAAAAGGAGCCAGCTTATGATCCCCAATCTGATCCTAGGTGTGAAGAACCATGTCAACTGCCTAAACTTGTGAACTACTGGGGGAGTATGGAAGGAGTGCTAGCGGTGCCTGAGCATAGACTGCTTCATATGGAGTCTTGTTAGATGTAGTGTGGTAGGAGGTATTGTACCACCATTCAATGAGAGAGAGCCACTTTGCCCACTGATGTTGTTGTTCTAAGCTATCACATGCAGCTACAATCTGTTGAATTGCCCTATTCATTCCCTTCCAAAAGAAGTGATGCCATGCCCGCTCATAAGTTTTGAGGAACCCAGAGTACCCTACCGATGGAGAAACATAGAGTTCATAGAAGACAGCCTGCGGGACAGATTCCAACCAATTCGGAAGAGACATAGAAATAGCTAAAAGAGAAGCTTGGTCATCACATGTGTGAGAAAGAGATTCTGCCACAATATTGTCCTTACCCTTCTTGTAAGTGATCTCATAGTCATAACCCATGAGTTTACTGATCCATTTCTGTTGTGCTGGGGAGGACACCCATTGTTCCAAGAAATATTTCAGGCTCTGGTGAGCATCCCTAATGCAAAAATGATACCCTAGTAGGTATGGCCGCCACTTCTATACTGCATGCAAAATAGCCATCATTCGTTGTAGAGTAGAAGGAGTAGTGGAGACCACAGATGGTTGCATCTAAATGTAGTGAAGCTGAGCGATGACACCATGTGAATTCTTTTGAAGAAGCTTTTCTAGGTGATGTGAACTTATGATGTTGAGAGACCCCAGTTGTAAGCCCTTCAATGTGTGTTTATGCCCATTGTCTGAAAATTACATCTAAAGTTCAGGAAAATCCCATAAGATGGGTCCAAGTGTGCATAACCATTGAGCGCCCAAAACCACATCACATCCACCTAAGGGCAAGGAAAACATGTCAAAGCATAGGTTATAATCTCCAATAGAGATACGCACATTGCGACACTTCCCTTTGCAAGGTAATGTGCCCCCATTAGCAATCATGACTTCAAAGTTCGAGCAAGGATGAACAAAACAATCAGCCTATTTAACTATTTGATGGTCAATGAAGTTATGAGTACTACTAGAATCAATGAGTATTGTAAGAGGGAGCTTCTTGAAGTAACCTTTGACCCGTATGGTTTGTGGGGTGGTGACTCCTACTACGACATGGAGAGAGATCTCTGGGTGGTCTTCCTAAGAAGTAGAGTCAACAGGCGACTGCTGAGTTTCAACCTGATCAGCTACTGTATCATGAGCATCTATATAAACTTCAGTTTCAAGCAGAGAATCCACATCCAAGAGATAGAGCTTTTGCTCAACACATCTATGTCCCCGAGTGAATTTGTCATCACAGTTATAACAAAGCCCTTTTTCTCTACGTGCCCGCATCTCTGCTTCAGTCAAATGCTTGATAGGAGTTGTTCTAGGAGCTGGCATTATTTGAGGACTTTGGGGATCCATATTTTTGAATGGAACAAAATTAGATTAGGAGCATTGTTGAGCTATGATCTTGTCCTCTGCCAACTTAGCCAACCCTAAGGCTTCCATCATTGTGCTTGGACAGAACATTTTAACCTCAAAGTGAATTGCATCCTTCAAACCATTGACAAAACAACTCCTGAAGAATTCATCAGACAATCCTTCTGTGTGATTGGCCAATTTTTCAAATTCTATCTGATATTCTCTCACAGTACCTATTTGGTGCAATTTTGTGAGTGCTCCTGTGAAGTCATCAAAAGCACTAGGGCCAAATCATTGCAAAATGAGTTTGCAAAAATTTGTCCATTTTAGCTCTTCGTGAGCTTTAATGTACCAACGGAACCATTGAAGGGATTCATGTTCCAATTGAAAGGAGGCAAGTGGGATTTTATTGCATCAAAAGTATTATGTAGATTGAAATATTATTCTTCCTAGTATATCCATCCAGTCGGATCATCACCATTGAAGTGAGGAAAATCAAGCTTCGATCCACGAAAATTGCTGGAAGAAGAAAACCCTATATCTACAGAAGACTCTGGCTTTCGTCTATTGTTCATGGCTGAATGCTAAAGATTGAACCTGAGAATTTTTTCATCTAGATCTTGGAGTTTGGTCTTGATGGCTGCAAGTTTAAGGAAGGCCCTGGAAAAGAATAAGTTTTATGTGGTCACTGAAGAACCTGTTGATGCTGATGATACATCCATTCCAAATGATGAAGAGTTGAAGGAAGATGAGAAACAAGCTGAGGTAAATGATTTCTTTGCTCTGGAAGACAAAATATTGAATAAAGAAGATAATGTTGATGGTGCATATATATATATATATATATATATATACCAACAAGATGATTTTTTTTTGGAAATGATCTGCAACGGGATCAAAAAATGGATCTGGACAGGTTCAATCTATGATTTATCAACTAACAATAGATATGGACCCCAGGTATGTTCGGCTACCTAAAGGTTCAGAGGATTCACTCAGCTACCAATGTTGTCTAACAGCTTACGTATTGGGGCAGTACCCCTCACTCCACGGCTCAGGTAAACCTGATAACTACTTTGCCACAAATGACAGCTCTTGGTTTACCCCACAGATGGGAACTAGTCAATTAGAGAGAATTATAAGGGTAAGAAAAAGACAAAATACTGAGACCCATGTTGAAAAATTCACCCTATCAGTTGAAGACATTGTGAATATAGTAACTATTCATGGGAATTTGAAACCTATAACATAATTTTATGACAGCTTTGAAAAATCCAACAAGAGAATTTTGGAGGATGCTACTATTAAATACTTAAATACATTCAACAGAGCACTTGTGGGAATTTTGTCTGAACTCCCTAAGAGTCTAAGTAACATTTTGGAGATGAGAAAAGAGCCTACTAAAGCAAAGGATTCGGAGCTAAGAGAACATGTGTTGACCGGTTTGTGTCCAGTAATCTCTGAGAAGGAAGCAAATAAAATGTTCAAAGAAGTTAAAAATGAATTCAAAAGCAAAATTAGGATGAATAAGCTAATGATTGGAGACATTGATGAAGTGGTCAAAGAAATAGAACAAATTCTTAGGAAAGCCCTGGACAAGAATAAGTTTTATGTGGTCACTGAAGAACCTGTTGATGCTAATGATACATCCATTCCAAATGATGAAGAGTTGAAGGAAGATGAGCAACAAGCTGAGGTAAATGATTTCTCTTCTCCAAAAGAGGAAATATTGAATAAAGAAGATAATGTTGATGGTACATATATATATATACCAACAAGCTGATTTCTTTTCCTAGAAATGATATGTAACAGGATCAGAAAACGGATCTGGACAGGTTCAATCTGTGATTTATCAATTGGCAATAGACATGGACCCCAGGTATGTTCGCCTGCCTAAAGGTTTAGGGGATTCACTTAGCTACCAATGTTGTCTATTGTCTTGCGTATTGGGGGAGTACCCCTCACTCCATGGCTCAGGTAAAACTGATAACTACTTTGCCACAAATGACAGCTCTTGGTTTACCTCACGGATAAGAACTAGTCAATCAAAGTGAACTATAAGGGTAAGCAAAAGACAAAAGACTGAGACCCATGTTTGAAAATCAACCTTGTCAGTTGAAGACATTGTGAATGCAGTAACTGTTCATGGGAATTTGAAGCCCATAACAGAATTTTATGACAGCTTTGACAAATCCAACAAGAGAATTTTGGAGGATGCTACTGTTAAATACTTAAATACATTCAACAGAGCACTTGTGGAAATTTTGTCAGAACTCCCTAAGAGTCTAAGTGACATTTTGGAGATGAGAAAAGAGCCTACTAAAGCAAAGGATTTGGAGCTAAGAGAACATTTGTTGACCAGTTTGTGTCTGGTAATCTCTAAGAAGAAAGTAAATAAAATTTTCAAAGAAGTTAAAAATGAATTCAGAAGCACAATTAGGATGAATAAGCTAATGATTGGAGACATTGATGAAGTGGTCAAAGAAATAGAACAAATTCTTAGGAAAGCCCTAGACAAAAATAAGTTTTATGTGGTCACTGAAGAACCTGTTGATGCTGATGATACATCCATTCCAAATGATGAAGAGTTGAAGGAAGATGAGCAACAAGCTAAGGTAAATGATTTCTCTGCTCCGGAAGAGGAAATATTGAATAAAGAAGATAATGTTGATGGTGCATATATATATACCAACAAGCTGATTTATTTATTTTTCTGGAAATGATTTGCAACTAGATCAGAAAACAGATTTGGACAGGTTCAATCTGTGATTTATCAACTGGCAATAGATATGGACCCCAGGTATGTTTGGCTACCTAAAGGTTTAGGGGATTCACTCGGCTACCAATGTTGTCTAACGTATTGCGTATTGGGGCAGTACCCTCACTCCACGGCTCAGGTAAAATTGATAACCGCTTTGCCAAAAATGATAGCTCTTGGTTTAACTCATGGATGGGAACTAGTCAGTAAGAGCAAATTATAAGGGTAAGCAAAAGACAAAAGACTAAGACCCATGTTGGAACATCCACTCTGTCAGTTGAAGACATTGTGAATGCAATAACTGTTCATAGGAATTTGAAGCCCATAATAGAATTTTATGAAAACTTTGACAAATCCAACAAGAGAATTTTGGAGGATGCTACTGTTAAATACTTAAATACATTCAACAGAGCACTTGTGGAAATTTTGTTAGAACTGCCTAAGAGTCTAAGTGATATTTTGGAGATGAGAAAAGAGCCTACTAAAGCAAAGGATTTGGAGCTAAGAGAACATGTGTTGACCAGTTTGTGTCCGGTAATCTCTAAGAAGGAAGCAAATAAAATTTTCAAAGAAGTTAAAAATGAATTTAGAAGCAAAATTAGGATGAATAAGCTAATGATTGGAGACATTGATGAAGTGGTAAAAGAAATAGAACAAATTCTGAGGAAAGCCCTGGACAAGAATAAGTTTTATGTGTTCACTGAAGAACCTGTTGATGCTGATGATACATCCATTCCAAATGATGAAGAGTTGAAGGAAGATGAGAAACAAGCTGAGGTAAATGATTTCTCTACTCCAGAAGAGGAAATATTGAATAAAGAAGATAATGTTGATGGTGCATATATATACCAACAAGCTGATTTTTTTCTGGAAATGACCTGCAACGGGATCAAAAAACAGATCTGGATAGGTTCAATCTATGATTTATCAATAGGAAATAGATATGGACCCAAGGTATGTTCGGCTGCCTAAAGGTTCAGGGGATTCGCTTGGCTACCAATATTTTCTAACGGCTTGCGTATTGGGGTAGTACCCCTCACTCCACGGCTCAGGTAAAATTGATAACCACTTTTCCACAAATGACAGCTCTTGGTTTACCTCACAGATGGGAACTAGTCAATCAGAGAGAATTATAAGGGTAAGCAAAAGAAAAAAGACTAAGACCCATGTTGGAAAATCCACCCTATCAGTTGAAGACATTGTGAATGCGGTAACTGTTCATGGGAAATTAAAGCCCATAACAGAATTTTATGATAGCTTTGACAAACCCAACAAGAAAATTTTGGAGGATGCTACTATTAAATACTTTTATACATTCAATAGAGCACTTGTGGAAATTTTTTCAGAACTCCCTAAGAGTCTATGTGACATTTTGGGGATGAGAAAAGAGCCTGCTAAAGCAAAGGATTTGGAGCTAAGAGAACATGTGTTGACCAGTTTGTGTCTGATAATCTTTGAGAAGGAAGCAAATAAAATTTTCAAAGAAGTTAAAAATGAATTCAGAAGCAAAATTAGGATGAATAAGCTAGTGATTGGAGACATTGATAAAGTGGTCAAAGAAACAGAACAAATTCTGAGGAAAGCCCTGGACAAGAATAAGTTTTATGTGGTCACTGGAGAACCTGTTAATGCTGATGATACATCCATTCCAAATGATGAAGAGTTGAAGGAAGATGAGCAACAAGATGACGTAAATGATTTCTCTGCTCCGGAAGAGGAAATATTGAATAAAGAAGATAATGTTGATGGTGCATATATATATATATACCAACAAGCTGATATTTTTTTTTTTGGAAATGATCTGCAATTGGATCAGAAAATGGGTCTGGACAGGTTCAATTTTGATTTATCAACTGGCAATAGATATGGACCCCAAGTATGTTTGGCTCCCTAATGATTCAGGGGATTCACTCGGCTACCAATGTTGTTTAATGGCTTGCGTATTGGGGGAGTACCCCTCACTCCACGGCTTAGGTAAAACTGATAACCGCTTTGCCACAAATGACAGCTCTTGGTTTACCTCATGAATGGGAACTAGTCAATAAGAGTGAATTATAAGGGTAAGCAAAAGACAAAAACTAAGACCCATGTTGGAAAATCCACCCTATCAGTTGAAGACATTGTGAATCCAGTAAATGTTCATGGGAATTTGAAGCCCATAACAAATTTTTATGATAGCTTTGACAAATCCAACAAGAGAATTTTGGAGGATGCTACTATTAAATACTTAAATACATTCAATAGAGCACTTGTGGAAATTTTGTTAGAACTCCCTAAGAGTCTAAATGACATTTTGTAGATGAGAAAAGAGCCTGCTAAAGCAAAGGATTTGGAGCTAAGAGAACATGTGCTGACCAGTTTGTGTCCAGTAATCTCTGAGAAGGAAGCAAATAAAATTTTCAAAGAAGTTAAAAATGAATTTGGAAGCAAAATTACGATGAGTAAGCTAATGATTGTAGACATTGATGAAGTGGTCAAAGAAATAGAACAAATTCTGAGGAAAGCCCTAGACAAGAATAAGTTTTACGTGGTCATTGAAGAACCTGTTGATGCTGATGATACATCCATTCCAAATAATGAAGAGTTGAAAGAAGATGAGCAACAAGCTTAGGTAAATGATTTCTCTGCTCTGGAAGAGGAAATATTGAATAAAGAAGATAATGTTGATGGTGCATATATATATACCAACAAGCTAATTTTTTTTTCTGGAAATGATCTGTAATGGGATCAGAAAATGGATCTGGATAGGTTCAATCTGTGATTTATCAATTGGAAATAGATATGGACTCCAGGTATGTTTGGCTTCCTAAAGGTTTAGGGGATTCACTCAGATACCAATGTTGTCTACCGTCTTGCATATTGGGGCAGTACCCCTCATTCCATGGCTCAAGTAAAACTAATAATCGCTTTGCCACAAACAACAACTCTTGGTTTACCTCAGGAATGGGAACTAGTCCATCAGATCAAATTATAAGGGTAAGCAAATGACAAAAGACTAAGACCCATGTTTGAAAATCCACCCTGTAAGTTGAAGTCATTATGAATGCAGTAACTGTTCATGGGAATTTGAAGCCCATAACAGAATTTTATGATAGATTTGACAAATCCAACAAAAGAATTTTGGAGGATACTACTGTTAAATACTTAAATACATTCAACATAGCACTTGTGGAAATTTTGTCAAAACTCCCCACAAGTCTAAGTGACATTTTGGAAATGAGAAAATATCCTGCTAAAGCAAAGGATTTGGAGCTAAGACAACATGTGTTGACCAGTTTGTGTTCGGTAATCTCTGAGAAGGAAGCAAATAAAATTTTCAAAGAATTTAAAAATGAATTTAGAAGAAAATTTAGGATGAATAAGCTAATGATTGGAGACATTGATGAAGTGGTCAAAGAAACAGAACAAATTCTGAGGAAAGCCCTGGACAAAAATAAGTTTTGTCTTCACTAAAGAACATATTGATGACAATGATACATCCATTCCAAATGATGAAGAGTTGAAGGAAGATGAACAACAAGCTAAGGTAAAAGATTTCTCTACTCCAAAAGAGGAAATATTGAATAAAGAAGATAATGTTGATGGTGCATATATATATACCAACAAGCTGATTTTTTTTTTTGGAAATGATCTGCAATAGGATCAGAAAATAGATCTGGACAGGTTCAATCTGTGATTTATCAATTGGAAATAGATATGGACCCCAGGTATGTTTGGTTACCTAAAGGTTCAAGGGTTCACTCGGCTACCAATGTTGTCTAACAGCTTGCATATTGGGCTAGTACCCCTCACTCCAAGACTCAAGTAAAACTGATAACCACGTTGCCACAAATGACAGCTCTTGGTTTACCTCACGAATGGGAACTAGTCAATCAGAGTGAATTATAAGGGTAAGTAAAAGACAAAAGACTGAGACCCATGTTGGAAAATCCACCCTGTCAGTTGAAGACATTGTGAATGCAGTAACTGTTCATGGGAATTTGAAGCCCATAACAGAATTTTATGACAGCTTTGACAAATCCAACAAGAGAATTTTGGAGGATGCTACTGTTAAACACTTAAATACATTCAACAGAGCACTTGTGGAAATTTTGTCAGAACTCCCTAAGAGTCTAAGTGACATTTTGGCGATGAGAAAAGAGCCTACTAAAGCAAAGGATTTGGAGCTAAGAGAACATGTGTTGACCAGTTTATGTCCGGTAATCTCTGAGAAGGAAGCAAATAAAATTTTCAAAGATGTTAAAAATGAATTCAGAAGCAAAATTAGGATGAATAAGCGAATTATTGGAGACATTGATGAAGTGGTTAAAGAAATACAAATCCTGAGGAAAGCCCTGGACAAGAATAAGTTTTATGTGGTCACTGAAGAACCTGTTGATGCTGATGATACATCCATTCCAAATGATGAAGAGTTGAAGGAAGATGAGAAACAAGCTGAGGTAAATGATTTCTCTGCTCCGGAAGAGGAAATATTGAATAAAGAAGATAATGTTGATGGTGCATAGATATATACCAACAAGCTGATTTATTTATTTTTTTCTGGAAATGATTTGTAACAGGATCATAAAATGGATCTGGATAGGTTAAATCTATGATTTATCAACTGGCAATAGATATGGACCCTAGTTATGTTTGTCTTCCTAAAGGTTTAGGGGGTTCACTCAACTACCAATGTTGTCTATCATCTTGCATATTAGGGAAATACCCCTCACTCCATGGCTTAGGTAAAACTGAAAACTGATTGCAACAAGCGACAACTCTTGGATTACCTCATGGATCGGAACTAGTCAATCAGAGTAAATTATAAAGTTATGCAAAAGACAAAAGACTGAGACCCATGTTTAAAAATCCACCCTATCAGTTGAAGACATTGAGAATGCAGTAACTGTTCATGGGAATTTAAAGCCCATAACAGAATTTTACGACATCTTTGACAAATCCAATAAGAGAATTTTGGAGGATGCTACTGTTAAATACTTAAATACATTCAAAAGAGCACTTGTGAAAATTTTGTCAGAACTCCCTTAGAGTCTAAGTGACATTTTAGAGATGAGAAAATAGCCTACTAATGAAAAGGATTTGGAGAAAAGAGAACTTGTGTTGACCAGTTTGTGTTCGGTAATCTTTGAGAAGGAAGCAAAAAAAAAATTCAAAGAAGTTAAAAATGAATTCAGAAGCAAAATTAGGATGAATAAGCTAATGATTGGAGACATTGATGAAGTGGTCAAAGAAACATAACAAATTCTAAGCAAAGCCCTGGACAAAAATAAGTTTTATGTGGTCACCGAAGAACCTGTTGATGCTGATGATACATCCATTCCAAATGATGAAGAGTTGAAGGAAGATGAGCAACAAGCTAAGGTAAATGATTTCTCTACACCGGAAGAGGAAATATTGAATAAAGAAGATAATGTTGATAGTGCATATATATATACCAACAAGCTGATTTATTTTTTTTCTGGAAATGATCTGTAATTGGATTAGAAAATAGATCTAGACAGGTTCAATTTGTGGTTTATCAACTAGCAATTGATATGGACCCCAGGTATGTTCAGCTACTTAAACTTTCACGGGATTCACTTGGCTACCAATGTTGTCTAACATCTTGCGTATTGGGGAAGTACCCCTCACTCCACGGCTCAGGTAAAACTGATAACCGCTTTGCCACAAACGACAGCTCTTGGTTTACCTCACGGATGGGAACTAGTCAATCAGAGCGAATTATAAGGGTAAGCAAAAGACAAAAGATTGAGATCCATGTTGGAAAATCTACCCTGTTAGTTGAAGACATTGTGAATGCAATAACTGTTCATGGGAATTTGAAGCCCATAACAGAATTTTATGACATCTTTGACAAATCCAACAAGAGAATTTTGGAGGATGCTACTGTTAAATACATAAATACATTCAACAGAGCACTTGTGGAAATTTTGTCAGAACTCCCTAAGAGTCTAAGTGACATTTTGGAGATGAGAAAAGAGCCTACTAAAGCAAATGATTTGGAGCTAAGAGAACATGTGTTGACCAATTTGTGTCTGGTAATCTCTAAGAAGCAAGCAAATAAAATTTTCAAAGAAGTTAAAAATGAATTCAGAAGCAAAATTAGGATGAATAAGCTAATGATTGGAGACATTGATGAAGTTGTCAAAGAAATAGACCAAATTCTGAGGAAATCCCTGGACAAGAATAAGTTTTATGTGTTCACTGAAGAACCTGTTGATGCTAATGATACTTCCATTCCAAATGATGAAGAGTTGAAGAAAGATGAGCAACAAGTTGAGGTAAATGATTTCTCTGCTCTGGAAGAGGAAATATTGAATAAAGAAGATAATGTTGATGGTGCATATATATATACCAACAAGCTGATTTTTTATTTTTTCTGGAAATGACCTGGAATGGGATCAGAAAATGAATCTGGAAAGGTTCAATCTACGATTTATCAAAAAGAAATAGATATGGACCCCATGCATGTTCAGCTACCTAAAGGTTTAGGGGATTCACTTGGCTACCAATGTTGTCTAACGGCTTGCGTATTGGGGTAGTACCCCTCACTCCATGGCTCAGGTAAAACTAATAACCGCTTTTCCACAAATGACAGCTCTTGGTTTACCTCATAGATGGGAACTAGTCAATTAGAGAGAATTATAAGGGAAGCAAAAGAAAAAAGACTAAGACCCATGTTGGAAAATCCACCCTATCAGTTGAAGACATTGTGAATGCAGTAATTGTTCATGGGAATTTGAATCCCATAATAGAATTTTATGATAGCTTTGACAAATCCAACAACAAAATTTTGGAGGATGCTACTATTAAATACTTAAATACATTCAATAGAGCACTTGTGGAAATTTTGTCAAAACTCCCTAAGAGTCTAAGTGACATTTTGGAGATGAGAAAAGAGCCTGCTAAAGCAAAGGATTTGGAGGGAAGAGAACATGTCTTGACCAATCTGTGTCTAGTAATTTCTGAGAAGGAAGAAAATAAAATTTTCAAAGAAGTTAAAAATGAATTCAGAAGCAAAATTAGGACGAATAAGCTAATGATTGGAGACATTGATGAAGTGGTCAAAGAAACAGAACAAATTCTGAGAAAAGCCCTGGATAAAAATAAGATTTATGTGGTCACTAAAGAACATATTCATACTGATGATACATCTATTCCAAATGATGAAGAGTTGAAGGAAGATGAGAAACAAACTGAGGTAAATGATTTCTCTGCTCTGGAAGAGGAAATATTGAATAAAGAAGATAATGTTGATGGTGCATATATATATACCAACAAGATGATTTTTCTTTTCTAGAAATCATCTACAACCGGATCATAAAATGGATCTAGACAGGTTCAATCTATATTTATCAACTGGCAATAGATATGGACCCTAGGTATGTTCAGCAGCCTTAAGGTTCAGGGGATTCACTTAGATACCAATGTTGTCTAACGGTTTGCGTATTGGGGCAGTACCGCTCACTCCATGACTCAGGTAAAACTGATAACTGCTTTGCCAAAAATGACAGCTCTTGTTTACCTCACAGATGGGAACTAGTCAATCAGAGAGAATTATAAGGGTAAGCAAAAGACAAAAGACTAAGAACCATGTTGGAAAATCCACCTTGTCAATTGAAGACGTTGTGAATGCGGTAACTGTTCACGAGAATTTGAAGCCCATAATAGAATTTTATGACAGATTTGACAAATCCAACAAGAGAATTTTGGAGGATGCTACTGTTAAATACTTAATTACCTTCAACAGAGCACTTGTGGAAATTTTGTTAGAACTCCCTAAGAGTCTAAGTGACATTTTGGAGATGAGAAAAGAGCCTGCTAAAGCAAAGGATTTGGAGCTAAGAGAATATGTGTTGACTAGTTTGTGTCTGGTAATCTCTAAGAAGAAAGCAAATAAAATTTTCAAAGAAGTTAAAAATGAATTCAAGCGCAAAATTAGGATGAATAAGCTAATGATTGAAGACATTGATGAAGTGGTCAAAGAAACAGAACAAATTCTAAGGAAAACCCTAGAAAAGAATAAGTTTTATGTAGTCACTAAAGAACCTATTGATGTTGATGATACATCCATTCCAAATGATGAAGAGTTGAAGGAAGATGAGCAACAAGCTAAGGTAACTGATTTCCCTGGTCCAAAAGAGGAAATATTGAATAAAGAAGATAATGTTGATGGTGCATACATATAAATACAAGCTATTTTTTTCTGGAAATGATCTGCAATGGGATCAAAAAATGGATCTGGACAGGTTCAATCTGTGATTTATCAACTGGTAGTAGATATGGACCCTAGGTATGTTCAGCTGCCTAAAGGTTTAGGGGATTCACTCGGCTACCAATGCTATCTAACGGCTTGCGTATTGGAGCAATACCCCTAACTCCACAGCTCAGGTAAAACTGATAACTACTTTGGCACAAATGACAGCTCTTGGTTTACCTCATGGATGGGAACTAGTCAATCAGAGTGAATTATAAGGGTAAGCAAAAGACAAAAGACTAAGACCCATGTTTGAAAATCCACCCTGTCAGTTGAAGAGATTGTGAATGCAGTAACTGTTCATGGGAATTTAAAGCCCATAACAGAATTTTATGATAGCTTTGACAAATCTAACAAGAGAATTTTGGAGGATGCTACTGTTAAATACTTAAATATGTTCAATAGAACACTTGTGGAAATTTTTTCAGAACTCCCTAAGAGTCTAAGTGACATTTTGGAGATGAGAAAAGATCCTGCTAAAGCAAAGGATTTGGAGCTAAGAAAACATGTGTTGACCAGTTTGTGTCTGGTAATCTCTAAGAAGGAAGCAAATAAAATTTTCAAAGAAGTTAAAAATGAATTCAGAAGCAAAATTAGGATGAATAAGCTAATGATTGGAGACAATGATGATGTGGTCAAAGAAATAGAACAAATTCTGAGGAAAGCCCTGGACAAGAATAAGTTTTATGTGGTCACTGAAGAACCTGTTGATGTTGATCATACATCTATTCCAAATGATGAAGAGTTGAAGGAAGATGAGAAACAAGCTGAGGTAAATGATTTCTCTACTCTAGAAGAGGAAATATTGAATATGGAAGATAATGTTGATGGTGCATACATATATACCAACAAGCTGATATATATATATATATATATATATATATATATATATATATATTTCTGGAAATGATCTACAAAGAAATAGAACAAATTCTGAGGAAAACCCTGGACAAGAATAAGTTTTATGTGGTCACTGAAGAACCTATTCATGCTGATGATACATCCATTCCAAATGATGAAGAGTTGAAGGAATATGACCAACAAGCTAAGGTAAATGATTTCCCTGCTCCGGAAGAGGAAATATTAAATAAAGAAGATAATGTTGATGGTGCATACATATAAATACAATCTTTTTTTTTCTAGAAATGATATGCAATGGGATCAAAAAATGGATCTGGACAGGTTCAATCTATGATTTATCAACTAGTAGTAGATATGGACCCTAGGTATGTTCGGCTGCCTAAAGGTTCAGGGGATTCACTCAGCTACCAATGCTATCGAACGGCTTGCGTATTAGATCAATACCCCTATCTCCACGGCTCAAGTAAAACTGATAACTACTTTGGAACAAATGACAGCTCTTGGTTTACCTCACAGATGGGAACTAGTCAATCAGAATGAATTATAAGGGTAAGCAAAAGACAAAAGACTAAGACCCATGTTTGAAAATCCACCCTGTCAGTTGAAGACATTGTGAATGCAGTAACTGTTCATGGGAATTTGAAGCCTATAATAGAATATTATGAAAGCTTTGACAAATCTAACAAGAGAATTTTTGAGGATGCTACTGTTATATACTTAAATACGTTCAATAGAACACTTGTGGAATTTTTGTCAGAACTCCCTAAGAGTCTAAGTGACATTTTGGAGATGAGAAAAGATCCTACTAAAGTAAAGGATTTGGAGCTAAGAGAACATGTGTTGACCAGTTTGTGTCTGGTAATATCTGAGAAGGAAGCAAATAAAATTTTCAAAGAAGTTAAAAATTAATTCAGAAGCAAAATTAGGATGAATAAGCTAATGATTGGAGACATTGATGATGTGGTCAAAGAAATAGAACAAATTCTGAGGAAAGCCCTGGACGAGAATAAATTTTATGTGGTCACTAAAGAACTTGTTGATGTTGATGATACATCCATTCGAAATGATGAAGAGTTGAAGGAAGATGAGCAACAAGCTGAGGTAAATGATTTCTCTACTCTAGAAGAGGAAATATTGAATAAAGAAGATAATGTTGATGGTGCATATATATATACCAACAAGTTGATATATATATATATATATATATATATATATATATATATATACCAACTATATATATATATATATGGAAATGATCTAGAACGGGATCAGAAAATAGATCTAGACAGATTCAATCTGTGATTTATTAACTGGCAATAGATATGGACCCAAGGTACGTTCGGCTGCCTAAAGGTTCAGAGGATTCACTCCACTACCAATACTGTCTAATGGCTTCCGTATTGGGGCAGTACCCCTCACTCCACAAATATATATATATATATATTTCTGGAAATGATTTATAACTGGATCAAAAAATAGATCTGGATAGGTTCAATCTATGATTTATCAACTGGTAATAGATATGGACCCAAGGTATAGTTGGTTGCCTAAAGGTTCAGAGGATTCAGTCGGCTACCAATGTTGTCTAACAGCTTCCACATTGGGGCAGTACCCCTCACTCCACGACTCAAGTAGAACTGATAACTGCTTTGCCACAAATGATAGCTCTTGGTTTACCTCATGGATGGGAACTAGTCAATCAGAGTGAATTATAAGGGTAAGCAAAAGACAAAAGATTGAGACCCATGTTGGAAAATCCACCCTGTCAATTGAAGACATTGTCAATACATTAACTGTTCATGGGAATTTGAAGCCCATAAAAGAATTTTATGACAGCTTTGACAAATCCAACAAGAGAATTTTGGAGGATGCTACTGTTAAATACTTAAATACATTCAACAGAGCACTTGTGGAAATTTTGTTAGAACTCCCTAAGAGTCTAAATGACATTTGGAAGATGAGAAAAGAGCCTGCTAAAGCAAAGGATTTTGATCTAAGAGAACATGTGTTGAACAATTTGTGTCTAGTGATCTCTAGTAAGGAAGCAAATAAAATTTTCAAAGAAGTTAAAAATGAATTCAGAAGCAAATTTAGGATGAATAATCTAATGATTGGAGACATTGATGAAGTGGTCAAAGAAACAGAACAAATTCTAAGGAAAGCCCTGGACAAGAATAAGTTTTATGTGGTCACTGAAGAACCTGTTAAAGCTGATGATACATCCATTCCAAATGATGAAGAGTTGAAGGAAGATGAGAAACATGCTGAGGTAAATTATTTCTCTGCTCCGAAAGAGGAAATATTGAATAAAGAAGATAATGTTGATGGTGCATATATATACACCAACAAGCTGATTTTTTTTTTCTGGAAAGGATCTGCAACATGATCAGACAACGGATCGAGATAGGTTCAATCTGTGATTTATCAACTAGCAATAGATATGGACTCCAGGTATGTTAAGTTGTCTAAAGGTTTAGGGGATTCACTCGGCTACCAATGATGTCTAATGGCTTGTGTATTGGGATAGTACCCCTCACTCCACGGCTCAGGTAAAACTGATAACCACTTTGTCACAAACGACAGCTCTTGGTTTACCTCACAGATGGGAACTAGTCAATCAGAGTGAATTAGAAGGGCAAGAAAAAGACAAAAGACTGAGACCCATGTTGGAAAATCCACCCTATCAATTGAAGACATTGTGAATGTAGTAATTGTTCATTAGAATTTGAAGCCCATAATAGAATTTAATGACATCTTTGACAAATCCAACAAGAGAATTTTGGAGGATGCCACTGTTAAATACTTAAATACATTCAATAGAGCACTTCTAGAAATTTTGTCAGAACTCCCTAAGAGTCTAAGTGACATTTTGGAGATGAGAAAAGAGATTACTAAAGAAAAGGATTTGGAGCTAAGAGAACATGTGTTGACCAGTTTGTGTCTAGTAATCTCTGAGAAGGAAGCAAACAAAATTTTCAAAGAAGTTAAAAATGAATTCAGAAGCAAAATTAGGATGAACAAGCTAATGATTGGAGACATTGATGAAGTGGTCAAAGAAACAGAACAAATTCTGAGGAAAGCCCTGGACAAGAATAAGTTTAATGTGGTCACTAAAGAACTTGTTGATCTTGGTGATACATCCATTCCAAATGATGAAGAGTTGAAGGAAGATGAGAAACAAGCTGAGGTAAATGATTTCTCTGCTCTAGAAGAGGAAATATTGAATAAAGAAGATAATGTTGATGGTGCATATATATACCAACAAGCTTTTTTTTTTTTTTGGAAATGATCTGCAACGGGATCAGAAAATGGATCTAGATAGGTTCAATATGTGATTTATCAACTGGCAATAGATATGGACCCCAGGTATGTTTGGTTGCCTAAAGGTTCAGGGGATTCACTCGGCTACCAATGTTGTCTAACAGCTTGTGTATTGGGACAGTACCCCTCACTCCATGGCTCAGGTAAAACTAATAACTGCTTTGCCACAAATGACAGCTCTTGGTTTACCTCGTGGATGGGAACTAGTCAATCAGAGCGAATTATAAGGGTAAGCAAAAGACAAAAGACTGAGACCCATGTTGGAAAATCCACCCTGTTGGTTGAAGACATTGTGAATGCAGTAACTGTTCATGGGAATTTGAAGCCCATAACAGAATTTTATGACAACTTTGACAAATCCAACAAGAGAATTTTGGAGGATGCTACTGTTAAATACTTAAATACATTCAACAGAGCACTTGTGGAAGTTTTGTCAGAACTCCCTAAGAGTCTAAGTGAAATTTTGGAGATGAGAAAAGATCCTACTAAAGCAAAGGATTTGGAGCTAAGAGAACATGTGTTGACCAGTTTGTGTTCGGTAATCTCTTAGAAGGAAACAAATAAATTTTCAAAGAAGTTAAAAATGAATTCCGAAGCAAAATTAGGATGAATAAGCTAATGATTGGAGACATTAATGAAGTGGTCAAAGAAACAGAATAAATTCTGAGGAAAGCCCTGGACAAGAATAAGTTTTATGTGGTCACTGAAGAACCTATTGATGTTGATGTTACATCCATTCCAAATGATGAAGAGTTAAAGGAAGATGAGCAACAAGCTGAGGTAAATGATTTCTCTACTCCGAAAGAGGAAATATTGAATAAAGAAGATAATGTTGATGGTGCATATATATATACCAACAAGCTAATTTTTTTTTCTAGAAATGATCTGCAATGGGATCATAAAACAGATCTAGACAGGTTCAATCTGTGATTTATCAACTAGCAATAGATATGGACCCTAGGTATATTCAACTACCTAAAGGTTCAGGGGATTCACTCAGCTACCAATGTTGTCTAATGACTTGTGTATTGGGGCAGTACCCCTCACTCCATGGCTCAGGTAAAACTGATAACCACTTTGCCACAAACGATAGCTCTTGGTTTACCTCACGGATGGAAACTGGTCAATCAGAGCGAATTATAAGGGTAAACAAAAGACTGAGACCCATGTTGGAAAATCCACCCTGTCAGTTGAAGACATTGTGAATGCAGTAACTGTTAATGGGAATTTGAAGCCCATAACAGAATTTTATGACAGCATTGACAAATCCAACAAGAGAATTTTGGAGGATGCTACTGTTAAATACTTAAATACATTCAACAAAGCACTTGTGGAAATTTTGTCAAAACTCCCTAGGATTCTAAGTGACATTTTGGAGATGAGAAAAGAGCCTACTAAAGCAAAGGATTTGGAGCTAAGAGAACATGTGTTGACTAGTTTGTGTCTAGTAATCTCTGATAATGAATCAAATAAAATTTTCAAAGAAGTTAAAAATGAATTCAAAAGCAAAATTAGGATGAATAAGCTAATTATTGGAGACATTGATGAAGTGGTCAAAGAAACATAACAAATTCTGAGGAAAGCCCTGGACAAGAATAAACTTTATGTGGTCACTGAAGAACCTATTGATGCTGATGATACATCCATTCCAAATGATGAAGAGTTGAAGGAAGATGAGCAACAAGCTGAGGTAAATGATTTCTCTTCTCTGGAAGAAGAAATATTGAATAAAGAAGATAATGTTGATGGTTCATATATATATATATATACCAACAAGATTTTTTTTTTTTCTAGAAGTCATCTGCAACAGGATCAGAAAATAGATCTGGACAGGTGCAATCTGTGATTTATCAACTGGCAATAGATATGGACCCCAGGTATGTTCAGCTGCCTAAAGGTCCAGGGGATTCACTTGGCTACCAATGCTGTCTAACGGCTTGCGTATTGGGGCAGTACCCCTCACTCCATGGCTCAGGTAAAACTGATAACCACTTTGCCACAAATGATAGCTCTTGGTTTACCTCACGGATGCAAACTAGTCAATCAGGTAGGGGGCATTGCCCTTTTTGCTGGCAAGTCCTCTCAATGGGCTAGCTACTTCAGGGTTGTTGTGGTACTCCTCACAATGAGTTTTAGGGCTATGCCCTAGCACTTCCCATAGTTAAGCAGATAGGGATTATTCCCTGATCTGAACCTGTAATTGAAATGAACAATACAGATGCAAAGAAAAAAGAACTACGATAATCACAGCACCTGGAGGCCACTGTGAAAAAAATAAATTAGTAGAAATTCCACCCATCAAGCCCAAGAAAGTGCTTTGATACCAAATGAGAGGAACCTCTTGTAACAATATAATGAAAAATGCACAAAATAACAGAAATAGTAGAAACACAAAAGGAATTTATTGATCGTAGGCCACTTCAAGGGGGCAACCTCTTTTGATCAAGCTCAATACAATAACTTCGTCGATGCCTTCATTGGCCTTAACACGTACTTATATACTAAATCTAATCTAAACAACTATTACTTCCCATGAATGTGGGATAATATAATATACTCACGGGACGACTTACAAAGCATATACGTCCAAATGTAATAAACTAAAAAAGTAAAGAGAAGGGTTAAACACGGGTTCCTAACAACAAAACAGATATGCAAGGATCAACACAAAAGGGTTAAATACAATATCAGACTCTAAATTAGATACAATTCAATGTGGACAGTAGCTGAGGTCTGAAGATTTACTAGATACACCTTATACATAAGATACACAACAAACATAAAAGGGCGGACACGAAAATGGGTAAAGTCAAGTTAATGACGAGGTAAGTCTGCATCCTTTGTATGTTTAATTTGTTGTATATTAACGAATGATGCATAAACAAAAATGTGACGCCATAATTAGCAAAAGAGTTAAAATCAGTTGAAACACCAGGAAAGCCCGCTGTCATGCCCACATTTCCCATGCGGTCACGACACGTATCACACATGTCATGTCCACATTTGTCATGTGGTCATGACACAAACTAGCAAAAAAAATTCCACTCTTCCCTAGAAACCCCCTCGCACACGTAAGCATGCTCAGTGGCATTACGCTTAAGGCATAAACATGACAGTTAAATACAGGGTAATGCGTTCACGTGCGCATACTATTCGCAATGAAGGCCAACTAGGGGGTCGAAGTGACACAGTTAACGTCACCAATAGGGTTAAGATCAACAATCAAAACCCTAAGTTATCCTATGTGAATGAAGGGATTTTGACCTAAGTCAAAATCAATAGCCAAAATCAAGTGCATGAGAGAATATAATTTAATACAAAAATCAAATGTCGATACTCGGTAAAAATAATAATATAGTCCTATACAGGGTTAAATTTCACTAACCTAGCTAAACCCTAAATTCTAGAAAAATCTGGCAGCATAACGCCTCACAGACGTGAGTACGGTTTATTGTACTAAAACTTTATTTGATTGAAAGGTTTATTGGTTTGGTTTATATTACCTACGTCTCACTAGTTGAAATGGTAGATCAGTTAAATAAGTTAATTGTACATTTTTCAACAAAGCTCGATCAATTTGTTCTTCTTCACGTTTTCTATAATATATAATATTTTTCAACAAAGCTCAATCAATTTGTTCTTCTTCATGTTTTCTATCAATCAGAGTTATCTCTGCATCCCTTACATTATTCCTAATTTCTTGGTAGATCAGGTCTCGGAAAACATGTTTTACTATATTTGTTTAAATAGTTCACTAGGTTTCTGAGTTAGATTTAAAACATCTAAATTCAAATTCGTTAAATAAATTGCTCCAAAATGATAAAAAAGAATATTAAATTTTAATTAATAGAAACGAAGTTTAAATTGTCCTCGACGAATTAGGTTTTATAATCTAAGATTTAACCCGATTGTTTAAAATAAATACATCTCAATATTTAAATTGTGTAAAATTTAATTGAATCAAATAAATCTTTTTCTTCAAAAATTAAATTAAAAATCAATAAAATATAGATCTTTCTAATTGTGATCTAATATATTTATTAACATACCACTAACAAATAAAAATAACATTCCACCAAAAAGAATAAAGTTTACCCATTATAATTTATCACAAAACCCATTTAAAAATTAATTTTTAAAACAAAAGAAATAGAATAATGAAAGTGTGGGAAATAAAAGAAATAAGGGCACTTTTAAAAATAAGCCCTAAAATCCCCTCAATAAAATAACAATTTCCTTATGGCCAAAAGAACCCTAACCCTATTTCCTTTTCATTTCTCATTTTATTTTCTCCTCTTTGTTTTTCTCTTCTTCTTTCTTTTTCCTTCTCTCATTTTGTCTTTGGTTGTGTTTTTGAGTTGCAGGTTTAATGGAGGTCATACATGACCACACCAAGTAGTGATATATATATATATATATATATATATATATATATATATTAAAAATGGGCATTTCTATATTTTTATTCTGCTAAAAACCCCATGTCTTGTTTGGCAGTGGGGAGTGGCACTGCTAGGGGCAGCGGCGGCGGTGGAGGACTATGCCGGAGGTCCAACAGCGGGGTTGGGGAACCAGGGCAGAGTTGACGGTGAGGGGGCTGTGGAGTGGAGGTGTTGGCGTTGGAGGCTAGCGGAGTTGCAGAAGGGAAAGGGAGATGGCCGCAGACTGCACGGTGGTTTGGCCACGGGGAAGGCAGGCAGTAGGGGGTGTGGGGAGGGGGTAGAGTCCCCACCCAAATCCCACATAGTGGGGTGTGGGTGGGGGCTCTACCCCCTCCCCACACCCTTGTATACACAGCGGTAGTGGGGGGGGAGGGTCTAAACCCTCCCCACCCTAAACACCTTTCTTTGCTTAAGACTGTAGACTGCGATCTGCCCTAAAATATGAACACAGTTTATTCAATGATTTCCATATTTTTTTTACACTGCGTTTTTCATTAATGTTTTATATATATATATATATATATAAAAAAATAATTTCCTTCCACCACCTACAAATTTACTTTTTTAACAAATAAGTAAAGATATATTTTTTTCTTTTCAAATATCAAATTTATCTATAAGGCAAGGAACTCATTTTTTTTTAAAGAAAAGAAACAAATGCATTTAATTAAATACTTCCAATATATAACATCAACTAATTTTCTTTTTTCATATGAACAACATACAAATTTCATGTTTGTCTCAACAATAAAACCACAACTTCCCTACTTGATATATCTTTTTTTTAAAATAAACATACAAATGAAATAGCTTTAAGACCAAATTTTCTTCCTTCAACCCTTTTTTTTTAATGATAAGCATTAAAATCAACCAATTTAAAATTTCTATTTCAAATGTAAATAGCTTATACACACAAATTAAAATACACTTTTACAACAAGAGAGAGAGAGAGAGAACAATGTTCTCCTCTTTGCAAACTAACAAATGTTACAAAATTCTAACTTGACCATGCTCTCTCTCAAGAGCTAAAATGAAATAGGATAACAACTACTAGAGCAATGGTGTTTTCTTCAACTTCACAAGCTTAGCTCCAATGAACCTGCAATATCACAAGGGGAAAGAAGCCACAACAACTTGCTCTCCTCCCTACCATAGACCCGCTAGTGGGTCACTCCCGAGCTAGGGAGGTGATCCACACACTTAGAAACTCAAACCACATCACAACAATGCATTCAACAACCAAACACAAATTTACTCCCATGGTTAACACAACACAAGAACTCACTTAGGATGAGTTCAATGGGGTAGGGGAGTGGACAAAACTCAACTCAAGAGTGTCACTCCTACAACTTCCCAATACAAATTCCTCTCAAGGCCTCAAGCCAACACCTTTAAACATAGTTTTACAAAGCTTCCACTTGGCTCTCAAGACATTTCACATATTGCACTTACTCACATATTGCCCTCAAGGCTACAACACCACAAAATCAAGGAAATGACCTCGAGGAGGTTCACTCCTCCCCCACCCCACACTTGTTGAGAATCTTGTCCCAAGTGGGAGAGGCTCTTACAACACCCTTACAATTTTTCCCCACAACAACAAATAAAACTCAAAAATAGATCTCACACATAGCATCACACAAGTAAATAAAAATGCATAAGGGAAGGCCTTAGCCTTGAACCCTACCTTAAAAAGCCCAATTTGGTAGATGGTTGATGTAGAGCTCCTCCAAACTCCTCTAAAATAAGCCACCAAACTCCCTTCAACTTTTTCCCCAAAGTAAATTCAAATCTATAAAATTTGCTAAAAAATTAACAACCCATACCCCTCTCCAAGTGGGATTAAGATAAGCTCTTCCCATGAGCCTTGAAGAATGGGGAGCTGACACATGTCACCTCCTCACTCCTCCTCCCAACCACAAGCAAGACCCATGGAATGGGTGGTGACACATGTCAATCACCCATCACCAAGTCTCTCTCCCCTCCACTTGTCCTCTCTAAAACATGTGGGAGAGAAAAGTGGAGCTTAAGAGGGAATGGGTGCCACATGTGCCCCATTACTTTCTTCCTAAGAGGGACCACACAACCCCAAGGTACCCTCACCAATTGTGGAAGAGACTTGGAGTAAAGTCCTCCACAATTAGGGGGTCTTGGAGACTTCCCCAACCTAGGGAAGAGGAAAGGATGAGATTGAGTGTTTAACTCACTCATCCTCTCCCTCACATGCCTCCATTTTCGTCACTTTACTTTAGGGTGAAGTTAAAGTGACCAAATGGAGGTTTACCTAGGGTTACACAAGTCAAAAAGGCCCCTAGACCCAAGGGGTACAACCCAGGGTCAAGTTTAGCCCATTTTGAGTACCAAGGGTTGAGTTAAAGCACATGAAAAGGGGTCTCAAAAATTATAACTTAAAAAATAAAATTCAAAAGACAATATTCTTATAACACCAATTAGAGTTCAAAATAAAAGAGGGGTAGACTTAGCCTGACTAACAACATGTAACACATTACAGAAACTCATCATGCACATGGTTGATCTTGGTTCCTCGTGGAACTAGATCGGCTTCACAAGGGAAAACAACATCGTGTGTGGGATGATCTCCAATTTCTGTGGCTTTGTTAGAAATACCTACGCACTCAAATGAAAAGTTAATTCCACATATATATAATAGCCAAAGCAAATTGAAACATACACTCACATACAACACCACATATCCATATAAGCATCAAGGAAGTCACATTACAATTAGATTCTAAATTCTGCATTTCAAACATCCATTCCCAAGATTGAATCACAAAACAAATTTCTAACTAACATAACATGGATAGTTTCCTAATAACATCATAATATAAACCATATGTCTAACATCATTAGTAAATCAATATCCAGGTCTAAACACATCGTAAACATACTAAGAATAACAAATCCACATACAGCATAAAGTATAATAGTCTGGAAATTCAAGATCAACAGTCCCACAAGTCTAAATGTATCACCAACAGTAAAATAAATAGTCAAATATAAGGGAATAAAAAAATAGGCCTCACATCCTCCCCCCTAAGATTGTACTTCCTCCTAGAAATCATCAAAGAGGTGAGGATAAAGGGCCCTCAATCTTACTACATCCTCCCATGTCACTGTGACCTCATCGTACATGTCCCACTGGACCCTAACCTAGTCCAGCTCTCAACCTCAAAGGCCCAGCATCTGACGAGCCAATATGTGAATTGGCTCCAAAGCCAGCTGACCGTCTGCCTCTACCTGAAGAGCACTCCAATCCAATACATGAGATAAGTTAGATATGTAACGTCGTAAAACTGAAACATGAAAAATATCGTGGATACGCAACAGGCTAGGTAGCAAGGCTAGATGATAGGCTACAGGTCTTATCCGCTCCAAGATCTCAAAAGGTCCAACAAAATGAGATGCAAACTTAGAGCCCTTTCCATAACGGATTGGACTCTTGTGCAGTCGCACTCTCAAGAATACTATGTCCCCAACTGAGAAGCTCCGATCTACCCTCTTAGCATCAACATACTTCTTTTGTCAATCTTGTGTTTCCTGAAGTCTCTGCCTAATCAACGTCACCTACTGCTCCATATCTTGAACCAACTCTGGCCCTATCACAACCCTGTCCTCAATACGGTCCCAACTCAAAGATGTCCTGCAAGGTCTGTCATACAAGGCCTGAAAAGGAGGCATACCTAATGAGCTGTGATGCCCATTGTTGTAGACAAACTCAACTAGATACAGATACTCCTCCCATCTATTCTGGTGATCCATAACGTACATACGGAGTATATCCTCAAGAACTTGATTAACTCTCTCTATCTGTCCATCAGTCTCAGGATGATAAGCAGAACTAAAGTTGAGCTGTGTGCCCAATGCCTGTTGTAAGGCTCTCCAAAAGGATGAAGTGAACACTAAGTCCCTATCAAAAATGATACGGCAAGGTACCCCATGTAATCTAACAATCTAATCCAAGAATACTCTCGCCACAGATGGTAAATAGTAAGTCATGCGTATAGGTGAAAAATGAGCCACCTTGGTCAACTTGTCAACCATCACCATGATGGCGTCATGGTGGTGTGATGACATAGGAAGACCAACAATAAAATCCATGGAAATGGTGTCCCATTTCCACTCAGGTATCTCGTGAGGGTATAAAAGACCTGTTGGATGCTGATGCTTGGCCTTAACCCTCTGGCACTCAAGGCAACAAGCAACATATTCTGCAATATCTCATCTCATACCTGCCCAATGGTATAACTGTCTCAAGTTGCCATGCATCTTCTTCACCCCTGGGTGTGCTACATAAGGTGCTCTATGAGCCTCTAAAAGAATCACTGCACGAAGATCACCCACACGGGGTACATAGATGCGATGTCGATGTCTAAGCAAACCATCTAACTCAAGGAAATATCCTACAAATCTGCCCTTAAGGGCCCTCTATTTCTAGATCTCCTACTGTACCTCAAGAAACCACTCGTCCTTAGGCATATGCTAAATGATGCGCTCTCTCAAACCCACACTCAAGGTCAAGGTCAGGATCTTGTGGCACCTCCGACTCAAAGCATTAGTGACTACGTTCTCCTTCCCTTTGATGTTGTGGACATCAAAGTCATACTCACATAAAAAATCCATCCAACGCTGCTGATGGGCGTTCAAATTCGGCTGAGTGAATATGTACTGCAAACTATGGTGATCTGAATGGAGCTCAAAGTGATGACCCAAAAGAAAGTGTCTCCAACGAACAAGAGCATGTACCACTAATGCGAGCTCTAAATTGTGAGTAGGGTAGTTTAGTTCATGTGTCTTGAGCTTACGTGACTCATATGCAATTGCTCTACCACCCTGCATAAGCATGGCTCCCAAACCCTCAAGTGATGCATTTGTGCAAACTATGAAATCCTTTGTAGGATCTGGAACCGCTAATATGAGAGCATTGATAAGATGTGCCTTAAGGACCCCAAAGGCCCTCTCGCACTACTCGGTCCAAGTGAAACTCTTCCCTTTCTGTTGAAGGGAAGTGATGGGGTATGCTATCCTGGAAAAGCCCTCTACGAATATGCGGTAGTAACCGGCTAATCCCATGAAACTCCTGACCTCTATCACATTGGTGGGTGCTGGCCAATCTTGGATAGCTCTGATCTTTGATGGATCTATGAAGATACCATCACCTAATAGGATGTGCCCCAAATACTGTACCTCTATCCTGAAGAAGGCACACTTTGCCAGGTTGCCATAAAGTTGCTACTCTCACAAGCACTGTAAAACCTGACACAAATGATCCACATGCTCCTCCTTGGTCCGCGAATAGATCAAAATATCATCGATAAAGATGATCATGAACCGATCCAAGTAAGTGCAGAACACCCCATTCATGAGACTCATGAACACTGCAGGGGCGTTCGTCAAACCGAAGGGTACTACTGTGAACTCGTAGTGGCCATATCTAGTTCAAAAAGCAGTCTTGTGAATGTTTACCTCTGTGATGTGCAATTGGTGATACCTGGATTTTAGATCAATTTTTGAGAACACTCTGGCTCCTTGCATCTAGTCAAAAAGGTCATCAATCCTAGGCAGAGGGTAACGGTTCTTCACCGTCACTTTATTCAACTGCTTATAATCTATGCACAAGCAAAGAGACCCATCCTTCTTCTTCACGAAGATAACCGGTACACCCATGGTGAAACGCTAAGTCAGATGTGCCCCTTCTCAAGTAACTCTTCTAACTGTAGTTTGAGCTCTGTGAGCTCATGTGTAGTCATCCTGTAGGGTGCAAGAGACACTGGCTCTGCACCTGGCACTAGATTGATGTGGAAATCTACCTCTCTGTGTGGAGGCATACTTGGTAATTCTAGCAGAAACACGTCAGAAAACTCTCTCAGGATAGGGTGGTCATCCAAAGAAGCCTCAGGCTCATCCTCTGATCTATCACTAACTGTGATAGGAAACATCTGACATCCCTTCCGCATGCAGCGCTTGAGCTGCTGAGCAGATATCATATGAACTATCATGGGCTTCTGAATGCCCACTATCTTAACTGGTGAACCATGATCATCTAAGAAGCTAATCACCCTTCAGCGACAATCTAGCTTGGCTCTATGAGCCACAAGCCAGTCCATGCCCAAAACCACACCGTAGGATCCTAATGGCATAACTCTAAGGTCACAAGATGTAGTGAAGGAACCTAAAGAAATCTCATAATCCCATACCAAGGTATCTACTGACATTCTGGCCCTAGAGGCCAACTCAACCTCCCACCTAATGTCCTGCCTAGAAGCCACCAGCCTGCAACGTTCCACTAATGATTTAGATAGAAAAGAATCGGTAGCTCCAGAGTCAAAAAGAATAGAGATGGGGGCACCCCTAATCATACCTGATGTCTCAATCATGGATGCCTGATAGTCAGTCTAGCGGTTATCAATCATTGCGACATGCAATGGGACTTGCCCACATCTCCTACAGTCTACTCTGACCATCCTAAACGAGGCTGTCCCCCTACCGTAAAGCCTTGTGGACACTCTCTGGCCAAGTGTCCTACCCCACCACAAACATAACATGGGCCCCTAGCTTGTAACTACCCTGACTAAGTCCTACCTGACTACTGCTACCCAGTCCATCCAGTGGAACCTTGTGAACCTCTATACGACTGCTATGACCTCACGGGTCCCGCAGATGATCACTATTATCTTTGATCCCTACGCGAGCCCTGCTACTGCCAACCACGATTCTGTCCTCCTTGTGTCCTCTGTTGGGGTCTAGACCTCTGCTGATGCTGCTACTACTACTGTGGAGGCCTAGGAGGTAATGATGGAGAACTAAATCCTCCTCTCTGTGGTGTTGGTGGTGGTCTACGAAAGTTCTACTGTTGCTGATGATTACGGTCCTGAAACTACGGGTGTGAATTCTACCCTCGTCCCTAAATCTCCTCTGCAATATAAGCCTTCTCGGTAGCCTCACTCATAGTCTAGGGGTTAGCCATACGCATTGGTCCTACTATTCCCTGATTTAAACTTCTGATGAATTTGTGCACCAGAAGTTTCTCGTCGTGGAGATACTCTGTGTAACGTGAAAGCTCAATAAATCAGCTCTCATATTGTGCAACCATGAGTCCTCTCTGTTGTAAGTCATGAAACTCATCTATCCGGCGCTGCCTATAATGATCTGACAAGTAACACGCATTAAAGTGCTCTATAAATGTGTCCCATGTGAGAGTGTCTAATGATAACTGGTGCTTGCACTCCTCAGTGCGCCACCAAGTAGTTGTTGCATCTCTCAGAAGGTGTACTACCATGTGTCCTTTCATGTTGCTCCCATAAGGTCGCAATGCAAAGCATCTGTCTAGACTAATGAGCCAAGCCTCAGCCTCGGTTCCCTCTGTAACTCCTGCGAAGGTAGGTGGATTAAGCCTAAGTAGGTCTCTGATAGGATCTCCTTTGTCTCTATGTCCTATGACCGGCTCATCCATACCATACTCATAAGGTCCATGACGTACCTGCTCAACCCTCACAGTCTCATCTTGTCTCACATGTCACAGAGGACTCCTACTCTGTGCTTTGTAAGCTAACCCTACCTCCTCCACAGTAGTATCTGGTATCTCTACAAAAGGATCCACTCGTGGCACCACTCACAGATCAATGCGGGGCTCTGCACATGGCTTAGCTCGCGACTCAGTACGCAACTCCTCACGTGGCTCCTCTCATAGATCAACACGGGGCTCATCACGTGGCGTTGGTATAACTGGTGGTAGCCTCTCTAACATGGCCTATAACATCTATAAAATCTGAGGTCCTATATCAAGTCCTGGTGGTGCCTATGGTACTGGATCATCTGTTAAGGCTGTTGGTATCTCTCCCCCTGTAGAGGAATCACTGTGCACCTCGACGGACGCAGTGTTACGTGATCGCGCTCGTCGAATTCGTCGGAGAGGCATCCTACAAAACAAGGTAGGCACTAATTAATCAAAGTTGCAGAATAAGTAACGTGCCCAAATAAGCCCAATGTTTAAACTTGGGCTCAGATACCAAATGTCATGCCCACATTTCCCATGCGGTCATGACACGCATCACACGTGTCATGTCCACATTTGTCATGTGGTCATGACACGAACTATCAAAAATATTTCCATGCTTCCCTAGAAACCCCCTCGCACGCGTAAGCGTACTCAGTGGCATTACGCTTAAGGCGTAAACATGATAGTTGAATGCGGGGTAATATGTTCATGTGCGCATACCATTCGCAACGAAGGCCAACTAGGGGGTCGAAGCGATGCGGTTAACGTTGCCAATAGGGTTAGGATCAACGATCGAAACCCTAAGTTAACCTATGTGAATGAAGGGGGGATGAAAGTCAAAATCAAGTGCATGAGAGAATATAATTTAATACAAAAATCAAATGTCGATACTCGATAAAAACAATAATATAGTCCTAAACAGGGTTAAATTTTACTAACCTAGCTAAACCCTAAATTCCCAAAAAATCTAGCAGCATAATGCCTCACGGGCGTGAGTAGGGTTTATTGTACTAAAACTAATTTTGATCGAAAGGTTTACTGGTTTGGTTTATATTACCTATGACTCACTAGTTGAAATGGTAGATCAGTTAAATAAGTTAATTGTAAATTTTTCAACAAAGCTTGATCAATTTGTTCTTCTTCACGTTTTCTATAATATAAAATATTTTTCAACAAATCTCGATCAATTTGTTCTTCTTCATGTTTTCTATCAATCAGAGTTATCTCTGCATCCCTTACATTATTCCTAATTTCTTGGTAGATCAGGTCTCGGAAAACATGTTTTACTATATTCGTATAAATAGTTCACTAGGTTTTCGAGTTGGATTTAAAACAATGTCTAAATTTAAATTCATTAAATAAATTGCTCCAAAATGATAAAAAAGAATATTAAAATTTAATTAATAGCAATGAAGTTTAAATTGTCCTCGACGAGTTAGGTTTTATAATCTAAGATTTAACCCGATTGTTTAAAATAAATACATCTCAATATTTAAATTCTGTAAAATTTAATTGAATCAAATAAATCCTTTTCTTCAAAAATTAAATTAAAAATCAATAAAATATAAATCCTTCTAATCGTGATCTAATCTATTTATTAACATACCACTAACAAATAAAAATAACATTCCACCAAAAAGAATAAAGTTTACCCATTATAATTTATCACAAAACCCATATAAAAATTAATTTTTAAAACAAAAGAAATAGAATAATGAAAGTGTGGGAAATAAAAGAAATAAGGGCACTTTTAAAAATAAGCCCTAAAATCCTCTCAATAAAATAACAATTTCCTTATGGCCAAAAGAACCCTAACCCTATTTCCTTTTCATTTCTCATTTTATTTTCTCCTCTTTATTTTTCTCTTCTTCTTTCTTTTTCCTTCTCTCATTTTGTCTTTTGTTGTATTTTTGGGTTGCAGGTTTAATGGAGGCCATGCATGGCCACACCAAGTAGTGATAATGATATATATATATATATATATATATATATATATATATATATATATATATATATATATATATATATATATATATATATATATATTAAAAATGGGCATTTCTATATTTTTATTCTGCTAAAAACCCCATGTCTTGTTTGGCAGTGGGGAGTGGCACTGCTGGGGGCGGCGGCGGCAGCAGACTATGGTGGAGGTCCGGCGGCGGGGTTGGGGAACCACAGCAGAGTTGACGGTGAGGGGGCCACGAAGTAGAGGTGTTGGCGTTGGAGGGTAGGAGAGCTACAGAAGGGAAAGGGAGATGGTTGCGAACTGCACGGTGGTTTGACCGCGAGGAAGGTAGGTAGTAGGGGGTGTGGGGAGGGGGCAGAGTCCCCACCCACATCCCACACAGTGGGGTGTGCGTGGGGGCTCCGCCCCCTCCCCACACCCTTGTATACACAGTGGCGGTGGGGAGGGGGGTCTAAACCCTCCCCACCCCAAACACCTTTCTTTTCTTAAGACTATAGACTGCGATCTGCCCTAAAATGTGAACACAGTTTATTCAACGATTTCCATATTTTTTTTACACAGCATTTTTCATTAATGGGCTATATATATATATATATATATATATATATACAACAAAAACACAATTAAATTCAATATCACAATTTTTAATTCAAATATAGTTTATTAAATATTAAAATTATATATATAATACAACCTCTTAATTTTATTTGACAGAATAATTAAAAACAATTTATATTTAACTACATATATTAAAAAAATACATTCAAATATACATAATTATATGTGTGTGTGTGTGTGTGTTTATCTATATATAATTATATTTTCAAAAATAATTTTCCTTCCAACACCTACAAATTTACTTTTTAACAAATAAGTAAAGATATATTTTTTTCTTTTTAAATATCAAATTTATCTATAAGGCAAGGAACTCATTTTTTTTTTAAAAGAAAAGAAACAAATGCATTTAATTAAATACTTCCAATATATAACATCAACTAATTTTCTTTTTCATATGAACAACATACAAATTTCATGTTTGTCTCAACAATAAAACCACAACTTCCCTACTTGATTTTTTTTTTTTTTAAATAAACATACAAATGAAATAGCTTTAAGACGAAATTTTCTTCCTTCAACCCTTTTTTTTTTAATGATAAGCATTAAAATCAGCCAATTTAAAATTTCTATTTCAAATGTAAATAGCTTATACACACAAATTAAAATACACTTTTACAACAAGAGAGAGAGAACAATGTTCTCTTTGCAAACTAACAAATGTTACACAATTCTAACTTGAACATGCTCTCTCTCAAGAGCTAAAAAGATATAGGATAACAACTCCTAGAGCAATGGTGTTTTCTTCAACTTCACAAGCTTAGATCCAATGAACCTACAATATCACAAGAAGGGGAAAGAAGCCACAACAACTTGCTCTCCTCCCTACCATAGACTCGTTAGTGGGTCACCCCTGAGCTAGGGAGGTGATCCACACACTTGGAAATTCAAACCACATCACAACAATGCATTCAACAACCAAACACAAATTTACTCCCATGGTTAACACAACACAAGAACTTACTCAGGATGAGTTCACTGTGGTAGGGGAGTGGACAACACTCAACTCAAGAGTGTCACTCCTACAACTTTCCAATACAAGTTTCTCTTAAGGCCTCAAGCCAACACCTTTAAACATAGTTTCACAATGCTTCCCACTTGGCTCTCAAGCCTTTTCACATATTGCACTTACTCACATATTGCCCTCAAGGCTACAACACCACAAAATCAAGGAAATGACCCCGAGGAGGTTCACTCCTCCCCCACCCCACACTTGTTGAGCATCTTCTCCCAAGTGGGAGAGGCTCTTACAACACCCTTACAATTTTTCCCCACAACAACAAATAAAACTCAAAAATGGATCTCACTCAAGCAAATAAAAATGCATAAGGGAAGGCCTTAGCCTTGAACCCTACCTTAAAAAGCCCAATTTGGTAGATGGTTGATGTAGAGCTCCTCCAAACTCCTCCAAAATAATCCACCAAACTCCCTCCAACTTTTTCCCCAAAGTAAATTCAAATCAATAAAATTTGCCAAAATTTCAACAACCCATACCCCTCTCCAAGTGGGATTAAAATAAGCTCTTCCCATGAGCCTTGAGGAATGGGGAGGTGACACGTGTCACCTCCTCACTCCTCCTCCCAACTACAAGCAAGACCCATGGAATGGGTGGTGACACATGTCAATCACCCATCACCAAGTCTCTCTCTCCCCTCAACTTGTCCTCTCTAAAACATGTGGGAGAGAAAAGTGGAGCTTAAGAGGGAATGGGTGTCACATGTGCCCCATTCCTTTCTTCCTAAGAGGGACCACACAACCACAAGGTACCCTCACCAATTATGGAAGAGACTTGGTGTAAAGTCCTCCACAATTAGGGGGTCTTGGAGACTTCCCCAACCTAGGGAAGAGGAAAGGATGAGGTTGAGTGTTTGACTCACTCATCCTCTCCCTCACATGCCTCCATTCTCGTCACTTTACTTCAGGGTGAAGTTAAAGTGACCAAATGGAGGTTTACATAGGGTTACACAATTCAAAAAGGTCTCTAGACCCAAGGGGTACAACCCAGGCTCATGTTTAGCCCATTTTGAGCACCAAGGGTTGAGTTAAAGCACATGAAAAGGGGTCTCAAAAATTATAACTTAAAAAATGAAATTCAAAAGACAATATTCTTACAACACCAATTAGAGTTCAAAATAAAAGAGGGGTAGACTTAGCCTGACTAACAACATGTAACACATTGAAACTCATCATGCACATGGTTGATCTTGGTTCCTTGTGGAACTAGATCAGCTTCACAAGGGAAAACAACACCGTGTGCGGGATGATCTCTAATTTCTGTGGCTTTGTTAGAAATACCTACGCACTCAAATGAAAAGTTAATTCCACATATATATAATAGCCGAAGCAAATTGAAACATACACTCGCATACAACACCACATATCCATATAAGCATCAAGGAAGTCACATTACAATTAGATTCTAAATTCTGCATTTCAAACATCCATTCCCAAGATTGAATCACAAAACAAATTTCTAACTAACATAACATGGATAGTTTCCTAATAACATCATAATATAAACCATATGTCTAACATCATTAGTAAATCAATATCCAGGTCTAAACACATCGTAAACATACTAAGCATAACAAATCCATATACAACATAAAGTCTAATAGTCCAGAAATTCGGGATCAACAGTCCCACAAGTCTAAATGTATCACCAACAGTAAAATAAATAGTCAAATATAAGAGAATGATGTCATAATGTATGTATTGTGATATATAAAAGAATGAATACAGAACCTAAAGCTATGGAAAGTTGAGAATTGTATGCATAAAGTAATACACAAGGTTTAAAATGCAAAGGTGGACCTGACAGTTATTTAAATATGGTGTATAAACTAACTAAGGCCCGCACTTTTGTATGTATGTTAAATTGTATGTGTCGGACATCACGATATTCAAAAGGGTAAGGATACAATGTCGTAATTGATATGAAATCAAAATGAAATGGATACAGAGTTCAATTTCATCATTGTAGGTTTGAATGTATGTATCACATGTGCATTGAGGAATACAAATGTTAAGTACAAAGCAAGATCACGTGAGGTAAAGTGCAATATGTTTTATAAACCCGCATAGGTCTGCGTTTGCATGTATTGGGGATTGTATAAATGAAATATACATTGCGATATACAAAAGTGAGATACAAAAGAGAAGGTGGGGGCTAACGCATACAAAGTTTGAAATGCAAAATTAACACAGGAAAAAGGGGCGTAATTTGAATTGTATGCATTAATTACTGTATTCAATGCACAACTAATAGTAAAAAATGTAGAATTTGAATGAGATAAAGTAAAAGTCGATGATGTTATTTTTACAATTGCATTTCGAGAGTAAAAATTGCAGAGAGATCCACATAACCAGAAGAACGCGATTTAGGAGCTGAATGGAGCAAGAAAGGTAAATGGTTAAAGGTTTAAATGGTAAATCATTAAAGAGGTTCCAAATTATAGGTATGTACATGAAACATCGTTGAATCATAGTTAGGCAAAATTAGGGTTAATTACAGTAATTTCATTAAGAAAATGATCCAAATTGTTAGGCATTACTGTAGTTAATTATGCAAGTAGAATTTGATACTGTTAGATTCTGAAAGTCTTTGTTAGCAAAAGACAAGATATAATCCTAGGGTAAATGGTAAAAAATGTGAAACTGTGGTAAAAACCCTAGAACTTTACACAAGCGGGAGGGTAAGATGTATAATTTCTTTTGACAGGATGGCACGTAGAAAAAAGAAGGTAGATGCTACGGTTGAGGAAGGAGAGAAAGTAAAAAAGGAGAGAAGACCGAGGAAAGAAATGGTTAAAGAGGAGTTGCCACCAGTTAGGGGATATTCATCGTTGATATTTAGTTCAGGGGGAATATTTATAGATATGAATATTGGTCATTATGACACAGAAGAAGTGCTATAGAAAGTCACGGCACCAGACGCCATTGCTGACATGAGTAAGATTTGGGAGAAAGGATTGTACAGATCCACATGATTTCCATTGAGTATGGAGGCCAAGGATTTGGTATTAGAACGCATAGACCGATACAATTTGAGTACTAGAAAGGTAATGCATAACGGCTAAAATATTATAGATCTATCTACAGAAGGCATAGCCCAAACTTTTGGGTTGGAAATTAAAGAACAAATGATGGATATTGATATTGATCAATACACTGCAGATTTTATAAAAAATGAGAAAGAATGTAAAAAATCTATCTTTTACGGGTGGTATACAGCAAAGAACAAACCCAAAGTTGTTGTAAGGGTGCCTAAGAATTTATATAGAGTTGATTTCAAAGAGAAAGTATACTTTATGATCACAATGTTGAGCAGATTGGCTGGATTAAAAGATGCAACGAAGTTTGAGCCATGGATGTTCAACATCATATAGTATATTAGGGCAAAGGAGAGAACCATTCATTGGGCTAAGGCTATCAGTACAACAATAAATAGATAAATAATGGCATTTAGGAAAAATAGAAGGTTTTCTTTGTCTTCTTATGTGATTTATGTGTGTGTGTTGTTGAAATGCCACCAATGGCTGGAATAGACAGTGGGGATCTTAGGAAATGGCCCAAATCAAAAGTTGATTTATGATCATTACCCAGATTTATAGGAGGAAAATGCATGGCACAAATATGCCAGGGTTAATGATGTTTTTTATACCTATTTGGTAAGAATTCTAACAGGGGACAAAGACAGGAGATTATTAGAGGAGGCGGCAAAGGCTGTAAGTTCTTTTAGTTCTTGGTATATATAATTTACTACCTTCACCTATACTAGGACTAAGGGATTTGAGGGTAAACCATTCATGTTGCCAAGATATCCTCTAGACTGTTTGATTGTATTAGAATTCTCAAGATAGATTTTGAATGTGTTTAGAATGTACAAAAAGAGATTTGGCAGAGGAAACATCAATTTCCCCTGGGTGATTGGGAATTATTCATTTTATAATGAGAGCGTTGCTAAGGAATCAGAAAGAGAGCTGAGGTATTATGGGTTTGAGGAGTTTGACTTGGTTAGACATTTTGACCCTTTCCACCGAATTGAAAATTACATTGATAAAAAATATAAACACCAAATCCACATTGAGGATTTTTGGTCAGATTGTGAGAATTAGCAGGAAGTAAGGAGAAGAGCTCATCAAAGCAGATGAAAACCATGGGGGAAATAAGTGTGCCCCAAGAGGTTATAGATAATGATAAAATATTACACCAAAGTTATGAAAGTAAGGTAGTGGCCTTGTTGCCCATCAATGAGCCTAATTGGGAGGAGCAAGCAGAGACATCTCTGGATGTAATATCTAAACCAATTCTTTTGTTTTCTAAAACATGGTTAAGTGATAGGATGGAAGATCTTAAATCTCAAGGTGTTATTGCCACTTATCATAAAAAGGGAAAGAAGAGAGAAAGAGAAAAGAAGGATGAGTTAATGTGTTTTTATGAGAAGAGAAGAAAATTTGTAGAGACTACAGTCCTTGAAAAAGATGAAAATGCCACCCTTTTAGATCCTTATGCTCTTGGTATCACAGTCTCCATTCCTTCAGGGACATTTATGGAGGAACGAACATCAAGCCAAATAGTTAATGTGAAAAAATTACAAACATCAGGGGTTGTTGTAGACAAATACAGAGTAAAGAAGTACCATCTGGGTAGCGTACAATTAAACCTATGATCATAGATACCCCGAGAGGGAAGGCACAAATTTCTACTATAATAGTGGATGCTCCACTAGTGGGATTAAGACAGAAGCATGTATCTGAAGATTTCACACCTGAAGAAAGAAGATTAGGACACATAAGAGTCAAACAAGAGTTGACTGAAGAAATGTTGCAAGGGTCAAAGGGCCAAGAAGTCAAGAACATTGGTGAAATTATGAATATTGATGAAGAAAGTAGTGATGAAGAAGAGACACAATTTGGAACTGATATAGAGGTAGAAGATGAGGAAGAAGAGCAAACATCAAAGACTACCCCTATCGTGGAAGAACAGGGTGCTCATATAGAAAAAGCACAAAGCCCAATAAAAAAAGGGTGAAAGTATATAGGAAAATTTGGAAGTAGGGGATCCTTTTGGTTAGTTGGTATCACTTGAAATTATAGAGGAAGTGTAGGTTGTTGCACAGCAAGTAGAAGAAGCAAAGAAAGAAGAAAAAGAAGAAAAGAATATAGAGAAAATCGATGTATCTTCTGGTCATCCATTTCAAACAAAAGAGATAGGTGAAATAGAAAATATACAAGGTCAGGTGAAAGTGCAGATAGAGGAGACAATGCCAACAGGCATTCCTGATACTAATGTTTCAAATGTTTCCAATGTTAATATCGAACAAGGTGAACAAGAAAAGAATCAGGAAGAAGGAAATGCAGAACAAGATACTGAAAAGGATGCAAAGAAGGATAAAGAAGAAAAGGAAAATGTAAAAGAGGGACCACAGCATCAGGATAATGCATCACTCTCAGCACCACATTAGGGTCCACCTCTAGATCAAAATCTACTGCAACAACAAAAACAACAAGAGCCAATAGAAACAGAAAATTTTTAAGAGGAGGTAATAAATGAAGAGAAGAGTTAAAGTAGAATTTTAACTTTGTTTCTTATGTACTTTGCATCCATCAACACTCCTACTCCCTCCCCAACTACTAGAGTAGTCACTGTTGTTATGGCTGCCTATCCTCCTGAACCCTCTCCTCTCTCCACCTGTCGTTGTACCCATCTCCCCTATCATCACCCTCTTCACCAATATCCTCCTGAGCAATAGCCTAACCCACTGGAATAGTCAGTCACACTAGCCGCTGAGTGGCCCACCATGCATCATACTTTGGGGTGGTCCCAACATCAACCACCACTACTCATGCATCCCATAGAATAGGAACCAACACATGAAACTCTGCAACCACCATCACTGGATCTAGTGTCAGTCCCCAGTCTCCCACCTCTTGTGTCACCTAAGGAAACATTGCCTCATGCATTGGTACTCCCTAGGGCAGTCTGAACTGACATCTAACCCTCTCAGGCATGTGTCACTCAATGATATGTATAGTCTGACCAATAAGGTACCTCATCTACACCACATATGAAAGCTACTCAGCGTCATCCTCCCAAACCTTACATCACCTCCATAGCCTCCAAATAACTGTATCCAACTCATCTAATGCTAACCGCCAATATCCCATATCTCCCATCCACCTGTAGTGAACCACCCCATAATAAGCATACACATAGGGATGTCTATCCCCTTGCACCATGTTTGAAATCAACCTCATCACTGCAATAGGGTCACATGCCCATATATGGAGCAAAGCCACTCTGCATCCCAAACTTTGACCATGGCGATACACCACAGCATGCATATCATGATATAAATGTGCCAAAACACATGGCCCCCACGTGAACACTACTCCATCAGCCATCATCCACTTTAGAACGCTCCCCCAGCTAGTAGAAAATCCCCAAGATCTCTTGTCAAGTACTAGTAACCCTCCAATCAACCCAGCCACAACCAATGACTGTGGATCCAATGTCTACATAGCCCTAGACAAATCCATCTCATTGTCATGAATAGGCAGATAACATGACAAGAACACCTGCTCTAATGCCTGCTCTCCAATCGTCAGGTCATATACCACCAATTCCTCGTGGATTGGGATCCACAAGATCCTCCACACATCCTCAAGTGTAATAGTAATCTCACCAGTTGGTAATAGGAATGCACTCCACTCACTTCGCCATCGCTCCACCAAGGTCATCATTATATCCTTGTGTGCATGTATCTCAAACATATAAGTCACATGGTACAATCTGACAACTACAAGGAAATCTTGCTTCTCCATCAATTGTAGCCTCAACCTCATGGTCATTGGCCTCCTCTCACAAGACTGGATCGGTAAGAATCCAGTTTGCATCCATCCACAACACATCGTCAGCTTTCTACCAATCAAAATCCTAACATAAGAAAAAGTGCCCCATTTTCCCACACATGTGCCACATTAGGCAAAAGTGTGTCATTTTCTTGCGTAGATGCCACTTTAGGAAAATGTGCCCCATTTTCCTACAAATACACATCATTTTTGCAAATGCATGTCATTTTTACAAATCCATGTCATTTTTCCTCAAAAGCACTATTCCAAGCGAATGTGTGTTATTTCTTAGCAAATGCATATCACTAAGCAAATGCTAGCCAATTTTTAGCATATGCACTAAAGTGCATCAAATGCACTAATCTACTTCAAATGCATGCCATTTTTGCAAATGTGTGTTGATTTTCCACAAATGTGCTAAATGTGACTCGAATGTGTTGCTTTGCTAAAGATGTGATTTTGCACTAACCTAGTCTACCCACATTTATTGCCCCTAAACTAGCCCTAAGGACCCAAGATGGAGTACATACCACTGTGTATGTGTCACATGCTCACCTATAGGTATGAATCCGCTACCCGCGATGTGTGTGTCATGGAATAGTTGTCATCTCATCTAGTCTACTCTACTCCTTCTCACTCTAATCTCCAAGGGGTGTGTGTGCAAATGAGGTCATATGGGCCCCTCTACCCCTATTTATAGGTCCCACAAGCCCTAGTTTTCAACCCTATCCCTAGGTTTTCCCCCCGAGCCTCCATTTCATACATATTTTTCTCTATTTTTCTTTCATCCTACTTATTTCTTTATCCTCTATCCATGTTTCACCATCCTTTCTTCCTTTCGAGAGTTTGACCAGAGAAAATTTATTTTTTCTGACCGACTTGTCGAGGGGGCATACCTCATCCCTCCTCTGTCCCTCCTTCAGTTGGCTGGGGCATAATACATTTTCTTTGACACAACGTCACTTCTAGTTTATCATGACATTATATTGAAGAGGGGAAAATGTAGACACTAAAAATTAACCAAGCCTTCGCCATCATTTTGACATCACCCTAACATGCTCCCTTTGACCACTTAAATTAATTAAATAAATTTATATTTAATTAAATAATTAATTTTTACCATTTCCTTCCGCCTAGATTAATTAATAAATTTATTCATTTAATTAATCCCCTTCCCCCTTCATTTAAATTAATGAAATCAATAAATCCTATTTATTTAATTAATTGACCTTTCTATCCATCACCTAAAATTAATTAAATAAATCTTACTTTATTTAATTAATTATCCTACAACCATGATTAATTAAATAAATCATATTTATTTAATTTATCTTATCCTCACATGACCCCTTCTCCAAAAATTAAATAAATAATCCTATTATTTAATTAATTTTCTACTTTGTCCTCATCCTCATCCAAAAATTCAAACCAGCTATCAATATCCACCCTTTATTTTAAATTCACCTCTTAATCTCCATTGTTCACATAAAAAGATGCCCTATAAATCACCTCTTAATCTTATCCCTCAATTTAACTTCCACCTCTTAATGCTATCCATCCACAACACCTCTTAATCTCATCCATTCATTCCACCTCTTAATCTCAGCCCTTCATCCATCTCATTGAAAATCTATAAATAAGCCCTCGTCCAAGCCATTTCATCACATCTTTTGCAAGTAGCCTTATGTTGTCCATTGGCCTCCATTATAGCTAAGTTATGTTGGTTTTGAGAGCAACCCACATAGCTTCATCAAGAGAGCAAAGCCATTGGAAGAGGGTGCATTCCAATTAGCTCTATCCAGGAGAAAGGAAAGGTTAAGGTGAAGGTAAAATAGTGTTTGCATGCTTTATCTTTGTGTTTTTAACCTTGCATCTTTTTCATTCTTTAAGATGATTTATTGAAATGATTATGGTATATTCACTTATGGTTTAATTCTATTTGAATCTACTTAATGTAATTATGAGCTAATTATGTTTTCTTTTTCTTTTTAAAAGATGGTATTTAATTGGTAAAATTTTAGTATGTTTAGAAAATAGACAGGCATTCATTACATGTGGTATCAGAGCACGGTTTAAACACTCAATCCTATGATCCTACTTTGCAAGAGGTTATCTATGTAGATAACATTGTGTTTAGCAACCTAACCCTAGTGATGTTGTTCTTCGAATGCAGAAATGGGAAGGTCGAAGTCAAAGAAAATGAGTGGAAAGTCAAAGAAAACCAAGCACGTGAAAACCAAAACCAAAACTGAAACAACTGTGAATTATGACAGAGAGGCCTGGCTCTATGATTATGAAACACTAGCTACCACTCTAGAGATAATCAAGTTGGAGAGAGAAAAATGATTGAAACCATCAACCACCACTGAGATCAAGCAAAGCAAATTGTCGGTGAGTCATGACATGCCTTTTGGGTGTGGACAAAATACACCAATTTTAAACAGAGAGGTTATAGAGGAGTACCTACGTGTACATCCTACCTCTAAGTTCGTATTACTAGATTCTGATAGAGAAGAAGAACTCAAAGAGGTTCCCCTGTCTGATAGCGATTTGTAATTATTGAAATCCTATAAGACCTTACTTAAATAAGGAAGTAATAATCCACTTATATGAATAAAATTATTTGTCCTTGATAATCAAGTGTGTTGATCTATTGTGTTGGAAATTTTGAATATCTAGTTTTTGATGTATGCTTCAAATTAAGATACATTGTTTTAGTATTTTAGAATTCTACATACAAATACATCAAAACTTAAAACTAACGAAACAAAAATGACTCAGCAGGTGCAATAATGGTTCAAACAAGAACAAACCTTGGAGGTAGTCAAGATGGTTCTAGTCTAGCTACAGGAGAACTTGTAGCTAAGTTGGATCAAATCCTTGCTATCTTGAATGAAACAAAGGAAAGGTTAGGAGCCTTAGAGTAGGAAGTAAGAGTGACAAATACCCAAGAGGATAGTGAAGAACAAGACCAAGAGAATAGTGTTCATGAAGGGCATGAGGAATTTGAGGAAAACCCGATAAACTAGGAAGAACCTATAAGACAAGCAGATGTAAGGACATAATTGACCAAAGAACTAGCTAAAGCTATGAAGAAAATTACCTGCTAAAGTTTGATGGAACTGTACTTGGAGATGGAGCATAAGCATGGCTTACTGATATGGAGAAGTATTTTGAGATCAAGAATTATTCAAAGATAACAAAGGTGGTTTAGGGAGCCTACCAATTGTCCAGAGAAGCATCCACTTGGTGAATGAATAAGAAGATGGAATTAGGTTTGGGTCCTTGAGTTTAACATGGGACTAGTTCATGGTAATCTTTAGACAAAGATAGTTACCTTAGTTATATTTCGATCAGAAATTAATTGACTTTCAAAAATTACAACAAGGTGACATGATAGTAACTGAATATTGGGAGAAATTCACTAGACTTCTAAAGTATGTGCCTCAATATCAACGTGATGAACATTTTTGTATAAGTAAATTCATCATTGGGTTGAATGCATAGATAGGGGGAGAAGTGGATGTTCATGGTCCATCAACCATGGATCAAGTGTTTGAGAAAGCAATTAAATAGGATCAGAAACTTAAGTCCATTTCAACTTATCGAGATAAGTCAAGAAAGAAGTTTGGTTGGTCCAAATCTTTGCCATCATTCAAGAAGAAGAAATGGAAATGGGATTGTAAACCAAAATCCAATGGGAAAGGATCTAAAAATAACAATAATTATTCTCAAAATGGAAAAAGAAGCAATGATTTTAAGAAGAACGGTAATAAAAATGATCGTGCAACTAAGAAGAAAGGACCTCCTAGTGGATGTTTTACTTGTGGAGGTGATCATTATGCAAATTAGTGTCCAAGAAAAATCCAAGGAAATTAGTTCTGAAACTTTTCTCCGCCTTCTCAATAGACAACTTTTCAACGAAGAATTCATGCAACCATGGACAATCGTCAAGTGGAGTATCAAATCGCACCTATTGAAACTACAGGTATTTTGTTTAGAATACCAATTTATGTTTTAATAGATATAGGTGCTATCAAAATCTTTGTAACACCTATATTGTTAAGTAGAATCCCTAGACAAGCTGGTTATATGGCTAATTCTTGGTCAGTAGAGTATGCAAACCAGTCAAGAGCTCAAGTAGAGCACTGCCTATTTGATGTTGAGATACAATTACCCTCTTTTTCAATAGAAGTTAACCAATATGTAGCCCCATTGGGATCATATGATGTCATACTAGGAATAAATTGGTTGTGGCGTCATAAAGCTAAGGTAGATTGTTTTGATAAAACAATCAAATGCTTGGATGACTTGGGAAATCTAGTTGTGATTCAGGGTATCAAACATGAGATCAAGATGAGGCAAGTGTTAGAAATGCAGCTCAAAAGATCTAGAAGGAAAGGATGTCAACTGTTTACAGTTAAAATGCACCAAGTAGAGAAATCTAAAGAGTCATCAATTCAAGATTATCCTTTGCTCTATGATTTCCAAGATGTTTTTCTTAATGAATTTCTAGGTTTTCCACCTAAGAGAGCCTTTGATTTCTTGATAGATATTATACTAGGATCTGATTCAGTATCCAAGGCACCCTATCACATGACAACCACAGAGCTGGTTGAATTAAAATCTCAATTACAAGATTTTCTAGCTAAAGGGTTAATTTGACCCAGTGTGTCACCTTGGGGAGAACTAGTGATCTTCGTCAATAAAAAGGATGGAACATTGCACTTGTGCATTGATTATTGTATGCTAAATAAATCAACAATAAAAGAACAAATACCCTTTACCTCACATTGATGATCTCTTTGATCGGATGTGTGGAGCAACAGTCTTTTCAAAATTGACTTGAGGGCTGGATACTATCAACTGAGAATTAAAGATGAAGACATTCATAAAATAGAATTCAAAATGATATATGGGCGCTATGAATTTATAGTCTTATCTTTTGGTTTGACTAATGTGCCTACAACATTTATGAATTTAATGAATAGTGTCTTCATGGATTGCTTGGACAAGTTTGTCCTTATCTTCTTATATGATATCTTAATAAATTCTAAGAATATGGAAGAGCATGCTCATCATTTGAGATTTGTTATGCAATGGTTGAGAGAACATAAGTTGTACAAAAAATTGTTAAAGTGTATTTTCTTTTAAAAAGAAGTACAATATTTAGGTCATATCATCTCTATTGAGAGGAATGTAGTAGATCCCTCAAAAATCAAAGCTAAATTATGGAGTGGCCAGCACCCAAAAACATGCATGAAATACATAGTTCATGGGATTAGCTGGATATTACAAAAAATTTGTTTTAAACTTTTCCAAAATTGCAAACCCTATCACTACACTCTAGAGAAAAGAAAAATGGTTTGAATGGACAGAAATGTGTGAGGAAGCTTTATGTATCCTCAAAGAGAAATTGACTTCTATCCCAATTCTCAGTTCCAGATTCAAAAGGCCATTTTTTGGTCATCACAAATGCATCAAGAGAAGGATTAGGTGGTGTGCTCATGTAAGGTGGGAAAGTTGTAGCATATGAATCTATAAATTTGCAGCCATATGAATTGAATTATGCTCTGCATGATTTGGAGTTAGCTGCAAGTGTGCATGCTCTACAAGTGTGGAAATATTACTTGATGGGTAAACACTTTGAACTTAAGTTGTATAATCAAGGACTTAAGTACATTTTCACTTAGTCGAACCTCAATGCAAGTCAAAGACAATGGTTGGAACTATTGTCAAATTATGAATTTGACATAAATTTCATAAAGGGGAAAGAGAATTAGGTTGTCAATTCTCTTAGTCATAGAAGACATATTGTGGCAATAGCCACAATTCAATTAACTTTTTGAGAGCAAGTGCTGAAAAATTCTTTAGGCGATGAATTTAATGAGCAAGTCAAGGGTACACTATCAGAAAATCATCAAGACACTAGATATGAAGGGTATTGATCTGAATCAGATGGATTTGATGAGGTATAAAGATAGAATATATGTTCCATATCAGGGTGATTTGAGGAATCTTGTATTGAAAGAAGCACATTGTGCTCCTTATTCAAGACATCTAAGAGTAACAAAATTGTTAGCAGATTTGAAACCACTTTATTTCTAGAAGGGTATGAAGCAAGATGCTACAAGTGTTGTAGCTAGATGTTTGGAGTGTCAATGAGTTAAGGTTGAACACCAACATCTAGTAGGGTTGTTATACCCTCATGACATACCAGAATGGAAATGGAAGGTTATTAGTATGGACTTTGAATTGTCGTGATACAATTCTTGTAGTTGTAGATAAGACTTCAAAAGTAGCACATTTCATTTTAGGAAACCTTACTGGTAGAACACTTATTCTAGAAAGAAGATTTATGCAAGAAATTTTCAAACTTCATGGAGTTCCTGAGAAAATTATCTCAGACAGAGATGTGTGGATGACTTCAAGGTTCTAGCAAACCTTGATTTCAATGCTGGGAACTCAATTGAATATAAGTTTAGCCTACCATATGGAAATAGATGATCAAACTAAAAGAGTAAACCAAGTGTTAGAAGATTTGTTAAGGATGTATTGCATAGATTAGTAGTATAAGTGGGAGGAGTAACTTCTATTAGTTGAGTTTGATTACAATAACTCTTATCATTCCACTATTAGAATGGTTCCTTTTGAAGCATTATATGGAAGAAAGTTCCAAACTCCTATAAGTTGGGACAAACTAGAAGATAGGATTAACCTTGGGCCAGAAATGCTAATGGAAATGGAGGAGCAAGTTAAACTAATCCAAAAGAGATTAGCAAAAGAAAATGATAGGAAAAAATGTTATGTTGATGCCAAGCATACTCCAAGACAATTTTCCATTGATGATAAAGTCTTTTAAGAGCCAAGCCTCAGAAAAGTTTGATAAATTTTGGAAAATCAGCTAAACTAGCTCCTAGATATGTGGGTCTATTCGAGATCCTAGAAGTAATCAACCCAGTTTCTTACAAACTATCTCTACCACATTATCTTGCCTATATGCATAATGTCTTTTATGTATCTTATTCAAAAAAGTATGTGCCTAGTTAAATCATGTGCTTGACTAGAATGCTCTTTAGGTTATGGATCCATGGGTGGTCATGATCGAGCCTCTCAAAGTGCTCAAGATTTTTCAAGATTTGCTTGCATAAAAAAGAAGTCACTCAAGGCAAGGCCCATTGGACCAATATTCAGAGGACAGTGCCACCTAGGAAGACTATGACAAGTTCCAACAAATATTTCCTCATATGTTTGATTAGTTGTTTTTAATAAAAATTGTTATTCTTATTTAACACTCATTTGAACTAAGTCATCAAGGATGATGATCTTTTAAGGGGGAGGAGATGTCACACCTCATTTTTGGATAAATTTATTTATGTTATCTTTAATTAATTATTAGTTAGATACATTGCTATGCATTTTAAATAATGATTATCAAATTGTTATTTGAGAAAAAATAATGATAAGATAATTTAGTTTTACTCATATTATGCAGAAATAGATATGATTTATAATGTGGATAATGGATTATCTCCATGATTATTGTTTATTGAATTACTCATATGATGTTATGGATGTTGTGGTTAATGGACTAACTACCTTGTTTGGACTATGAGGTGGATGCAAGAATCTAGTTCCCCCTCCCAGGTGGGAGAGCATCACCTGAGAAAAGAAAGCAGATCAAGGAGAATGGATGAGACATCATGACTTTGACAACCCACACACACACACACATACTATTGTGTCTATTTGCATGTGATATTTGATACCTTTCTTGTGTCATAAGTATGGTGGTACTTTACATCATAACATTGTCATCGGTATGTCATTGTGGTCATTCAAGGATTGCTTTATCAAGTTGGCATGAAGTATATCAATGTTGACTCCTTGTCTTGTATTTCACCTTTTCGATGTTGTTGATCTTGTCTTTCATTGTGTCAAGTTGATTTATGGTTGTTTAAAGTTAGATGTAATTTTATCTATTTTTCTTTATCACTAGTGGACTTCATTGAGAAGTTGACATAATCCTCTACACACGTGATTTTAGTATTTACTTATGGTAAGATATTTAATAGTTATATATGAATATATCATTACATATATATATATAAGTATATATGTATATTATGTATTTTTATATAATTTAATTTTAAATTTGTTTGTTTTAAGAAGATTTGAATTTCAAATATGTGGGTCATGAATAGACTCCACGAATTGGAGTGGAAGTTATTGAAATGCATTAATTGTGAAGAACTATGAAGTAGGGAGTGGAGATAGAACTCCAACGAAACTCATCTTGCATGAACTCTCTAGTTATGGGCAATTAATTTGAAGTGGAGTGGAAATTACTCCACTACAATGTCATCCATAGAGAAATTATGAGGTTTTCACTACCTGGAATAAAGGAGTAAACAAAAGAAGGGAAAGATGGAGGAAAAAATAGAACAATGGGTGAAGGTGATAGGAAAAAGGAGTTCTGCAACTTATCAAAAAGGGTTCCTTTTGCTTGAATTCTTTGTATGTTCATTGAAGATGAAGTATTTTGTTTAAAGTTTTGTCTTTGCTTCACACACACACACACACATATCTTCTTCAATATACAGATAGAATCTTGTGCATTTTATTTCTTCATTTGAAAGATTGTTGTGAAAGTTCAGAGTAGATTTTATATTTACATTTCAAAATATATTTATGAAGTGTTAGAAATAGTTTTATTATGAATTCTTTCTTTTGACTTGTTAATTTTGGGGATTTCTTATGATAAACTCAACACCATAAAAGGTATGCATGTGGTATTGTTGGAATATAATAAGACCAATCCAAGTTTGTATGATAGTAGTTTGTTTTTCCCTATAAAAATCCCATTCAAGACTGGTTGTGGATAAAATTGAACTATGGTTTTAAACCTACGAAGAGACTATGTTTTTAATCATTTTTTGTTTTATATATTTGAAAGACCACATTAGGTTTGGAGTTGTTTCATTGTCTTGTATAAGACTGTAGTATCGTCCATATCTAGCATGTTTTCATTGTGGAGTTAAGATAATAGAATCTTACCACTCTTTGGTCTGATCATAGATGAGATCTATTAAATTTTGCTCCTCTATAAAATTTGATAATGATGGCATATTAGTTCTCAAGTAATGATAAATGTATCATTGTATTTTTTTATCAATGACCTTGATACAAGTCTATTATTAAAATGAATAAGATTCCATTGTTTAATCTGCATAATGGTCTACAATCTGTAGAGACTAAGTATAGGAAATACTTGACCTTTACAGGTCTGATTGAGATATAAGACTATTTGGACTATACTGACTTGTCAACAAATTGGTTTGTGAGTTCACTTTTATATTATTATCAATAGGTCTACAAATAATTATAATTTTGAGTTGATAGATACATGATCTCTTTTAGACCTCCATTGTATATTAGGGTACATACTTTTAGTTCGATCATATATTGATATATATACCCATGTTTCTAAAACAAGGGATGAATACTTGTTTGTCACAACCTTATATAGGTTAATTTCCTGTGAATCTCTTCATTTATTAATAGTGGTATATATGATTATATCAGGTTTAGAGATGTGTACTAAGACATCAACTGTGTATAGATTTATTCTTTCTCTTCAATACATATTGTTAATGAGAAGAAATTATGACTAAATCTCATTCTCAAAGGTTTACAAGGTTTTTATTTTATGTCATTTTAGTATTGGGTATAAAACCCAAGAAGTCTTCTGATTGCATTATCATGATTCATGAAATGATTTCTAGAACTAATAGTAAATTTACTACATTCATTTGATATTGTTGTTCAATTTTATATTTTAGTTTTGTATATTTATATATGTATATATGTGTAAAATACATATGTACATATATAAATATGCATCTTTATTTCTTGAAAGAGAATTATAATTATTTTAATCAAATTCAAAAATGCTCAGGAAAGAGCAGAGTGGGAGTTTGAGTTTTATTATATATACTCTCTTGTTGAAACTATGACTAGGTGTATTTAGCAGAGTGCTATATGCATTCTTTTTGAACTAGGATATCTCTGAATATGTCTAAACTTAAATACTTTAAGGTAGGTTTATATATGCCTATATTAGAATGAAAACATAAAAGAACCAAAATTGAGGATAGCAGAGAATTAATGTCTTTGTAAACAACTAATATTTCTTACTTGGACAATACTGAAGGATAACTTGATTATTGATATAAAGATATAAACCTCTGATATATGTAGGAGGTAATTTCCTATATTTCTTATTAATAAGGACATGAGCTTAGAGATTTATGATATGACAGTCAGTTTGACTATATGTTGGGAATGTGTAGTAATGCATAGCAATGCCATTATTACTTAAACTATTAGATAATACTCTATCACCTACTTGACTAGGAGGGTTTGTAAATGGAATAAACTTTGTAACCAGCTAGCTAGGCCCATGATAGGAGGACTATTTACTTGATACAGATATGCTTATAGTGATAATATTATACTTTTATGTATGCTTGTAAGTGAATTAAATAATTATTGTTAACAATTTTGAGATAGAGGTGTGTGAACATACGACACACATCTCCATTCTAGAATATGTATTTGAATTATCAAAACTTTGGCCAAAGTAATGCAAAATCATTGCTTGCATTGTCAATTCACAGTGTCTATTTATTTGCAAATCAGTCAGATTGCATCATACTTAGCTAGAAGTATTCTAGATTTGTATGATAGATTGTTTATGATTGGACACAACACTAGTTCTCGGATGGCATGATGTACTTGATGATTCCCTTTATCTGCTACCCTCATGAATGGTAGGAACACTTTTTGATGGAAGATGTGCAAGGGACCACCGGTTTGTAGTTGGAGGTAAAGCACTTGGGTGATTCTCTCCCTCTTGCAACTGAAGAATGCCAAAGACTTGGTTAATCAAGGACATTATTTATATTCCACTTGATAAATGTATTATTGAAAACTTGTAAATTTGTTAACATAGCATCATGATGTAGATGCTACCATGTAATATTTATTTTATGAATGATAGTATATTAATTTATTGTAAATGATTTATGGTATATTCACTTATGGTTTAATTCCATTTGAATCTCCTTAATGTAATTATGAGTTAATTATGTTTTTTAAAATAATATTTTAATTGGTAAAATTTTAGTATGTTTTAGAAAATGGATAGGCATTCATTACAAAAACTACTTTTGCAATAGAATGGGGATCGTATATGTACATAATTATCCTATCAGATTAAAAAATATACCCGCGGTCTTCAACAAAATCATTGTGAACACTTTCAAATTTTCCATACATGATTTCCTTAAAGTTTATCTTGATGACTGGATTGTATATAGAATGTTTAAAGACCATATCTAGGCATTAATTCTAATGTTTGAAAGATTTTGCAGCCTTAAAACTTTCCTAAATTTAGAGAAATACATTTTTGCAACTCTAATTGACACTCTACGAGGATACATCATCTATAAAGAAGGCATGATGGTAGACCCACTTAAAATAGCAATTATTTTGAATCTACCACCTCCAAAGAGCATAACAAAAACAAAGACATTTTTAGGTTATACCAATTACCATAATTTAAAACTATGCCAAAATCTTAGGACCTATTGAAGATTATTAAAGAAAAAGAATAACAAAAAGTTTGAATGGACACCCTAATGTCAAAAATCATTTGATATATTCAAAAACAACATAGTAGAGGCCCTAATCCTAATCTTCCCAGATTGGACACAACCTTTTCATGTTCATGTCAATGCATCCAGTACTGTAATTAGAGTACTACTCACACATCCCAGAGGAAGGAAGGATCATCTGCATCAAAAGAAATTTATATATAAAATGGGCCTCCTAAGAAACTCTAAAGAAACAAAACATCTCTCATATATAATAAAAATTACTTATATAAATTAGTTAACTACATGAGTCAAGGGAGACACATATTTGTATTATAAATCCTTAAAAAACACAAGTTTACTTTTCTTTTTATATTACTTATTTTCTTGATTTATTTTCTCTTTAAAAAAAATTCTCTTAAATTTATGTTTTTGATAAAGTCAGCTGGAAAAAAGGGTCCAGAACCCTATACAAAACAACGCAAAGTGTAGAACAAAAGCCTCAAATAGGCAAGAAACAACACATTAACAGTTGAAAACAGAGAATATAAAAACTATCGACCAAACTGACCTTAAAAAAAATCAACACCAGAAAACACAGAAAAAAGCAACTAAGGATTGTCATCAACCCCATGCTTGGTAAGGAAATTGAACATCTCCTCATAGTCTCCCAAATTATCGACACATATACCTTGGATCTTGTTATCAAACTCCTTCAGCACTGAGAGAGCGGTAGCAGAGTGGTGAAGAACTTTGGCTAAGAAACTACCCATAACCCTCTAATTTTTCTACATCTCCATCACCTTAGATTTGAGACCAGAAACCTCCTTCACCATCTTATCACACAAAGCACATTTACTCTTGTCCTCCTGTTGAACACGGCTGTCCTCCTCATCTTCTGAGTAGGGGGTGTTCATTTCTGGTGTCTTCTTCTTTCTACACAAAAACTTCGGGGGTACCAACTTCTTCATCTCCCAGGGTCTCTTCCCCATATTCCAACTCCCCCAAAATCTCAATCCCTTAAGGACTTGTAGAAGGGATACCCGCTATGCAATTAGACCTTCTAACCCACTAGGTCATTTTACTAGTGATTTCCATCGAGTCACCACCACCTCCCTACTTCACTAACACATTCAATTCCATAAATTTGGACAATGCCACCTCATACTAAACAACCTCCTCCTCCTTCAATTTTTTGTGGGTCCTTCCCTCCTCCAATTTAATAGGTCTCTTAGTTGTGGAAACCTCCCCTTTTTTAGATGTAAATGCTTGAATTTTGGGATTCTTGCTTTGTTTCTAAAACAAACATTTTGTAATTTTAAAACAAATACTTCATGATTAAAGATTATAGTTGAAAGTAGTTTAAATTTATTTTTTTAATGATTACATTCTATGGATTTATAAAGCCATCCAATTTACTAACTACCCAATCAAATAACTACCAACTAACATATAACTAATAACTAATTAAAAACTAACATTTAATAAATTAACATTAACATGTTAGTTTATTATTTATTACATTAAATTCTATGTCAGACACTAATAATTCCTAACACCCCCCATTAGTATTGACATAGGGACTTTATTCTAGTGTTGTAGTATTAATGGTTGGCCTATCTCATATTTTCCCCCCTTCAATGAAAAAATTTATTTGGATGTTGGTTTCTACCAATAATGCATCCAATTACAATGTGCTAATACAAAATCTAATTCACCCTTATGGATCCAAAATCTTTATTTCTCCATTTACATAATGTTGAAAAAATAATACAAGCTCACCTCTACTATCTGCATTGAACTGTTAAATAAATATTAACAAAATTCTCAAACTATTTCTAGTTTTTTTCTCCTCTTTATTATCTTTCTAGAACATTTTAAATTTATAAATTACAATACAAAATGAGAAAGATATCACAGTTTTAGTGAGACTGGTATTAAAAATTCTGCAAGACCAAAGATTTCTACAACTTTGAATGTATAAATTTTTTAATTTTTTTTATTTTTTCATATGAAATAACAAAATGGAGTGAAAACTATGAAAAGAGTGAACAAGATGAATAGAGGAGAGAAACCAAATGAAGGAACAAGATGGAGACAAAAGAGAAACCAAGTGCAGATGGATGATGAATGTCATAGATTTGCATGTGGTTCGTACTACGCCTCTACTAACAAAATGCAAGAATGAAATGCAGATGGATGATGAAGCCAATAGATTTACGCATGGTCTACACTACTCCTCTATTGACAAAATACAAGAATTGTGAATGGATATCAATGACTTTTGTACATGGTCTTCACTGCATCATCATTGAGCAGCACTTTGGAGAGGGAAAGACGAGTGAATGGAGGATAACTAGAGAGATCTAATAAATATGCTTTGATACCATATTGAAATTGAGACAGAAAGAGCCAGAGGCTCCAACACAACAATTAGTCATTCATCTTCAACACAAAAATGATTACATTCTATGTATTTATAAAGCCATCCAACTTACTAACTACCCAAACCAATAACTACCAACTAACACATAACTAATAACTAACTAAAAACTAACATCTAATAAATTAATGTTAACCTTTTAATTAATTATTTATTACATTATTCTATTTCATGTACTATTAATTCCTAACAAGTGTTGCCAGAATGTTGTCAAATTGAAAGGAGAATTTTTTCATTTATGTATTATTGGATTAAAAATTAATATAGACATGTGATCTCTTTAATGGTGGATTTTTTTCAAAAGGGTTTATCCTTGTACATCTAGTGTTATGTGTTGAATTATTGTGGTTTGTCAATTTATATGCTTTCTCCATTTCCAATTTATTGGTTAATACATGAACACATTAAAATGTGTACTCTTAGTTTGATGTTATTGCTACAATAGTTCACTCACTATTTCAACATTTAGTATTAGAGCTTTGGTTTTGATCAGAGGAGAATGCATTTTTGAAAGTGTTGCAAGTTTTTTGTGTTGCAATTAGAGTATCTTACTATGTGTGTTTACAAATCCATGTGTGTATTGGAAGCCATCACAAGTACATCTGGATTGGAGTTTGAGAAATTCAATGGAACTAATTATGAGATTTGAAAAATTAAGATGGACAACCTCCTCGAGGCGAGACGTTAGTGGAGAGTTGTTTCAAACAAAGACAAACCTAATAGTATGTCTAATTAAGATTGGAACAAACTTGATAAAAAATCATGAAGTATTATTAAATTATGCCTTGCAGATTTTGTCCTATTAAATGTTTCTAAGGAGGCTACTACATATCTTCTATAGAGAAGGATCGGCGAGATTTATCAAACAGAGTCTAGTAAACAAAATTTATTTGAAAATAAAATTATATTCATTGAAAATAAAAGATGACTCTGTTGTAGAGCCTTTGAATGCATTTAATTGATTCTGAGCCAATTAGGATGCATTGATGTTAATCTAGATAAAGAGGATAAGTGTATTTTGTTACTTTTCTCTTTGCCTAAACTGTGAGAAAATCTAATTATTACTATAAGTGGTTCAATAACAATCCAAAATTTCATTATGCTCTCATTACTACTTTACTTATAGAGGAAATGAGAAGAAAATCCATGAATGAGAGCTCAAAAGATGCATTATATATTCAAGAAAGACCCAAGAATAAAAGAGGGTCCAAAGGGATCAAAAAAATCTACCGAGAGATCTAAGTCTCAATGTCATTCTACAACCCCATGAAAGAGCAAAGTGAAGTGATGGAATAGTTGAAAATAGGGGCATTTTAAGGAGTGCAGAAATTAGAAAACTTATGACTCCACTAAAAAATCCTCTAATGATGGTAAATTTTGTTGGAGCAGCCAAGATCAGCATGCAAAGAACTAGAATAACTTCCACAAAAGGAAATTGCACATAAAATCCAAATAATATATTCAAGAGATAACTAGAATTACATAGATGTCTTGTATAAATAGGCATTAGAGAGGAGGTAGGACGGTTGAACACAATGATTGACTAACCTACACTTGTGAGCTCAAGTGACAAGTGCTCATGCAAGTGGAAAGTAAACATGCAAGAGGTGTCTCAAAAGCATGAGGACACATGTCTCCACCACATTAGGTGAGACAAAGTCTAAAAAATTCTAATTAAACTTAAGTTACGTGTGAATAGGTCAATCTTAGAGAGGTGATATCCTAACTAGATATAATATGACATTATTAACACTGACACCCCCCCCTTAAGTGCAATTTAGGGAGAAGTGGTATAAGATGATGGGTCCTGACTACTAGGCCATGTTAGGTACCCATGTACAAATTAATTTCTCAAAACCAAAGAAAAGGAGAAAACCCAGTGGGAAAACCCCCTCTTCAAAAGAGAAATGATACATGATAGAATTGTACTAGTGAAGAAGAAGAAAAGAAGGAGGACTCACCATGACCCCCCAAGGACTACTTCTAACACTAAAGTACAATATATGTTCCCCCCATAGGAGAGAAAAGATGATAAGGTCTATGTGACCCCTCCAAAAAATGTAAAGGAATGAAATACATGCAGAAATAGTTCCTCCCAAAACTGATATGAGAAGAGAAACCATGCAGCCTTCCCTTGAAATACCTCTTTTAGTGTTGGTAGATACTCGAAACTATATGTTGAAAATGATGTTGGCAAGAGACACTGCTAGGCATGTCAGGGGTTTTCATTAATGGCAACTAAATCTACCTTACACGTGCATATTGTATCATTTGATCATACTGAAAGTCAGATTGTAGATTTGTCCAAGTCCAGATAGACAGGAACAGAGCATATGACAGGGTTCAGCATCTTGGTCTGCATTTCTCTACAGTTAATCATATTGTGCTGTAGATCTGAGGGAATGTTAAGGGATATCAAGCCTACTTAAATCCAAAATTTTAGCCTCTGGTGATGAAGGGATTGAAAGTTATAAGCATATGAGTATCAGGTTTTGGTTAGAAAATCTAGTCCAGTGAAGAACAAACTGACTTGGTGTTTGATCCTTCTGCGGATTAAGAGAAGTGGTTGGTTGAGTGATTTATGAGATCTAATGGTATTGGCTGACATGTGTGGTGACTTAAATTCATAATTTGTGGTCTGCATTGATATTTGTGCATGGATTCAGTTGACAAAATAGTGTTCTTGAAAATGCCTCTAAGTTTTCTTGAGGCCAACAGTAGTTGATAAAATTTCATATAGCAGATATATATAATCAATGGGTGTGAGCATTTTGTAAGATGGTTGTGTGAATATGAGATGAAAGGTGCAAAGTGTGGTAGTATCAAGTGCGAAGCAGAGATCTGATGATCAGATTATGGCAGAATAGTAAAACAGGGCAGTAAGAGATGAAGTGTGTGAATTCAGTATATTGATCCTAACTGTAACTATAATCTTGCATTGTTAGATGTTATTCTTCAATTCAAGTATTCCTGTGAACTCTTTGTAATCAATCTTGTAGGCAGTGAGCCTCCTTTGAACAGTGAGCTCTGGGCAGTGTGCTCGAAGGCATGTGCCTTCCCATTTGTAATACTTTTAATAGAGTATAAAATCTTGTGGGTTAACCCCCACCATGATTTTTCCCTTAACTGGGTTTCCACGTAAAAATCCTGGTTTTCATGTGTAATGATCTTGTTGCTGTTGTTCTTAAGTTCATGTTTCTTTCTTTTGAATGTATGTGGTAAATTAATAAAGGAGCATAATAATAAGTTTTGCAGAACACTGATTCACCCCCCCTCTCAGTGTTCCTTAATTTCAACAATTGGTATCAAAGCAAGTTTCCTTGGAAGAAGTCTAACAGCTTGAGGAAGATCTAGGAAGGTGTTTCAATGGGTTCATCCAGGTGTTCTGATGGCATCAATGAACAACTTCAAGCTGATTTAGAAGATCTTGATCAGTCTAGAGCAGAAGTCAAAGAACTACAAGAGAACCTTAAAGATGTTGAGGATTTCATTGAGACTTTAAAAGGGCAACTGAACAAATCTATGGAAAAGAGAAAGGAGCTACTTTAGTAGTTAGCAAATCAGCAGGAAGACAATGGCATTAATGTGGCTCTGAAGGAGAAGACAAAGGAATGTGAGAAGCTGACAAAAGAAGTTGTTGTCCTAAAACATGAGATGGAATCCGGGGTGATGAGGCTAACCAAGGAAATTGAAGAAAGGAAGAAGACTGAAGAAAACTTGAATCAGTCTCTGAAAGAAAGAACAGAAGAGTGTTGCAAATTGGATAGAATAATTGGCCATCTAGAGTCTAATCTTTAAGAAACCAGGTATAATGAGGAACAACTTGAAAGGCAAATTGTTATTCTCAAACATGACCTAGAAGTTGCAAATGAATACAAAGAGAAGTTCAAGATAAGCTCAGTTAAACTTGAAGTGTTGCTTGATAGTCAGAAGATGGCAGATGATAAGCATGGTCTGGGATATAAGAAACGTGAAATCTTTGGATCCGGTCAAAGAAATCCTAAATCAAGGAATCATAGAAACAGACCTAGAAGACCTCTGGTAAGACAACCTAATGCTCAAAGGTATCCATATTTCAATGGAAATTGTTTCAGTTGCAATAAATTTGGTCATAGAGCTACTTATGCAGAAGAAGAGTGAATCAAAGTGGTCCATCTTTCTCTGGTCAATGCTTCAATTGTAAAAGGTATGGTCATAGATCTAATGAATGCAAAAGTATGATAATGTACTACTCTAACAACAGAAGAAATGTCAATTCTTTAAATGGCAACTACTTTGCATGCAATAGATTTGGACACATGGCTAATCAATGAAGATCAAGATGAAATCAAGTAAATGAGCAAAGAAATGTTGTGTGCTTCAATTGCAATAGATCCAGTCATATTGCAAGATTCTATAGAACTAGGAATGATGATAGAAAAGGTTCGGTAAACAGAAACCAAAATATGCAGAGACAAGATAAAGGCAAGGGTAAAGTAAATGTGAATGAGATCCAGAATGAAATGAACAAAACATGGGTAAAGAAAGGTGAAATGAATGATGGTGATGGGTCCACACCAGAATTGGTGTTGTTAATTCCTCCAGGAATTGAAACAAGAGCTTTGGCTTAGGGGGAGCTCCATTAAAAATATAATTCCCCCTACCAGTAAGTGGGTTCCTAAATCTGGCACCATGAATGAAGATAAAGAAGCCTATTGTAGAATTGTTGAAGCAAATTCTGGAAGAAAAGAAGCTAATGCAATTGATTGTGGAGTAATTGAAGATTGGCTGTATGTAGAAATAGTGTAACCAGATGTACTAGCGTAGAGCATTTATTACAATGGAAAATTAGGTTTCACAAAGCCTAAAAGGTCATTTACTCAACATTTGAATCACTTTACATTTGAAGAAAACAAGGAGAAGAGCACCTGAGCTAAGATTTCAAAGATTTTGTGCAAAAAGTGAATTCAACAGCTAACCCTAACTGGTGAAAGAAGCTATTCTTTGTGAAACTCTCTGAATTTGCAATCTCTAGATATGACTACTCCATTGGTTATTTACATCCCTGAAAGGCCCAGAACTAAATTCAAAAAGCATCCACACAAATCTATATAGGTCAATCTATTAGGTGCCTTTTCAAATGTTCTACATGGTGTGTTGCACATTAAAGATATTAGGGCTTATATTCATTCTAGCATAGATGAGTTTGGGGATTTGAAGTTAGTAGATTTATTCAAGAATCATCTGAGGGATGAGATTCATGGTCTTAAACCTGAGTATAAGGCACTGTAAGTCAAACATTTCATTCAAGTTATTGGGTTCCCATCCTTCGGTGAGGATGAGTGGGTCCAGTACGTACTGAGTTGGATGCATGTTGAATTCATGTGGCTAATGAAACCTTTTAAGATCACCAAGGATGCCATCCAGGCCATAACAAGATTAAACTCATCCGGTTGACTACCAATGCTAAAATTAGTGAAGAATCAGACTGTAACTAAAGCTATTAGATCAAAATTTGATAAGAGGGAAATGATAATAAATGATATAACTGATCCGGATGTCAAATTTACATCTATCATGATTGGATATAAGATATATCACTCCAGCAGGGAAAACTCTATATCTAGTATAGCCATTTATGTTGCTTATCAAATGTTAAGAGAAAATGCTGACTATGACCTATGTGAATTGCTGCAAAATCAGTTAATGGAGAATATGAACAAGATCAAGAAGGACAAGAAGAATACATTCAAGTATGGTATGTTGGTATTGTGTTTGTTCTTCTATTTCATGAATGAGTTACCCAAGAAGAAGATCATGTGTTTGACCAGTGATAAGCCTATTGCCATACAAATCAAAGAGCACTTGCACAATATTGGTGACTCCAATGCCCAAAGGACTACTCTTTGGAGATATTTCAAGAATTTTCATAACATGATGCAACCAAGGGAAAAAAATCCCTACTTATGTGGTAGAAAAATACAAGGATACAATTTATTTCATGGTGGAAACAAATCAGTGCTTAATGGAAGCAGTTGAACCAAGGACTGTATGGATCATACCCATGGGGTATGAAGTTGATGGACAAATACTGGAGATGTATGCTTAACACCTTCTGAGAAAACCAAAAGATACCTCAGTTGAGAGATTCGGTACATATAGTGAACTCAATGTGAAACTGCATGTTGAGCTCCAGAAACCTGAATCTAAGAGAAAGATCCAAAGGCAAGTTAAAATGTATGCAGAAAGTATTGGCATAACAAAAGAAGTTGTGAGACAAAACAGGGAAAGGATAGAGAAAGCTGAGAAGGAGAAGCATGACAGGGAACAGGGAAGTGTACCGATGGAATCCTCTCCCAAATCAAGGACTACTAGGAGTTCTGGTACAACCTTCGGTGCATCACCCTCTCCTATTGCAGAGAAATTTAAATACAAATCTACCAGTAAGGAAGTAAAAATGACAAAATTAATGGCCAAAAGGTCATATGTCAATGTGGGGAAGGAAGATGAAGAAGAGATTGAGTCAAATGGTGAGGTTAAAGAGTTGAAGGCCTCAAGCACTAAGGTTGCCAAAGTATCTAAGGAGAAGCCCTTCTGAAGCATAAATTTTGAGAAAGCAGAAGCATCAAGGGTTGCCAAAGACAAGCCCTCTGAAAGTATAAGGTAAGCAAAAGACAAAAGACTGAGACCCATGTTGGAAAATCCACCCTGTCAGTTGAAGACATTGTGTATACAGTAACTGTTCATGGGAATTTGAAGCCCATAATAGAATTTTATGATATCTTTGACAAATCCAACAAGAGAATTTTGGAGGATGCTACTATTAAATACTTAAATACATTCAATAGAGCACTTGTGGAAATTTTGTCAGAACTCCCTAAGAGTCTATGTGACATTTTGGAGATGAGAAAAGAGCCTGCTAAAGCAAAGGATTTGGAGCTAAGAGAACATGTGTTGACTAGTTTGTGTCCGGTAATCTTTGAGAATGAAGCAAATAAAATTTTCAAAGAAGTTAAAAATGAATTCAGAAGCAAAATTAGGATGAATAAGCTAATGATTGGAGACATTGATGAAGTGGTCAAAGAAATAGAACAAATTCTGAGGAAAGTCCTGGACAAACAAGAATAAGTTTTATGTAGTCATTGAAGAACTTGTTGATGCTGATGATACATCCATTCCAAATGATGAAGAGTTGAAGGAAGATGAGCAACAAGTTGAGGTAAATGAATTCTCTACTCCAGAAGAGGAAATATTGAATGAAGAATATAATGTTGATGATGTAGAGCATACTCAAATTCCTCTGGACCAATCTGGTGAAGAAAATACAGAAATGAATATAAATGCTCCTACTAAAGGTGACTTTGAGAAGAATAAAGAGTAGTAAGCAGAAGAGGTTAAGGACAAGAAAGATCAAGAAGAAGAAACTGTTGATGGAATTGATTCCTCCATTCCAGATGTTGAGGAATTTGATAAAAATGATGATGATGCTGCTAAGGATACACAAAATCCTTTGGAAAAGAATGCAAAAGACATAGCTAATGATGCAGAGAGAGTAGAAGTAGAGAAAATGATTAGCAAGACAATATGGTTGACTCCAGAAAGGGAGAAGATGCAGGTCCTAATGAGCATAAAACTGAAACAACATATTGGGCAAGAGACATTGCAGAAGCAGTGAAAGAAATTTTGGAGAAAGATAAACAAGTTGCAGAAGATCTGGACATAATGCAAGGTCCAATCAATTTTGATGCTCTATTACCAGTACAAAAGATGAATTTGGCCTCTTTTGCACAAGCTAAGGCCAGAGAATAAATCTTAAAGTTCCATATAGAAGACAATGAGTTGCTTGGTCTTGCATCAAGAATTTTGGAGAAAATCATGCCTTCATTTTAGAAGGATTCATCAGCATCCCCCTCCAGTCAGTTGAAGAGTTTGATAAATTCTGTAAGTACTCACTTTGAGTCTTTTAAGAAGTCAGCAAAAGTTAAAGTTTGGAATGAATTTAAGGATAAAAGATTTAGTGAACTAAAAAGAATAATTGACAATGATAGAATTATGTTGGATACTAGTGTAAAGAGTATTCAAAATTCCCTCACTGAAGGAGGAGATGTGTACAAATTTTGTTTATCTTGGTCTAAAGTTGTTGAAGATATTGAGAAGAAGATCAAGGACCTAGAGCTTAAATTGTCTAACATCTCTCAGTCCTATAGTCCCTTAACTGAGTCTGTAATGACTAAAAAATGTAAAGTAGTGAGTTTGCTTGATGAATTGAGCAATTTGGAGAAGGAAAAGGTTAAATTTTTGGGTAAATTGGATGAACTCTGGGGACTGATTTCTCCTAAGTTAGAGACAATGTTCAATGCATTGATGGAAGCTCAAGCTGCTACTTTGACAAGTGATCCCACTAATCTACAGAAGGTAGAATCACAGGCATTTTTATTCAGTGGTCATATTTTAGTTTTGGACAACATGAAGAAAAGTTGGGACAGTGAATTGGCACTGTTGAAAAACATTTTTGGTGATGTGCTTAAGTTCATGTAGACAAGACATAAGGATTGTTTGTATATATACGCCCATGTACATAGAATTTTTGCATGAATTTTGGTATGCAGATCTCATCCTTTGCCATTGATGTCAAAGGGGGAGTAGAAAGCAGTGAAAAATGAGGAATCCATCTAAGGGGGAGCATTGGAAATCACAAGTGTACATAGTAAGGGGAGATGTTCTAACACTTAGTCATTTTTCACTAAGTGTTGCCATCAATGCTAAAGGGAGAGATTGTTGGAAAGAGACACTGTTAAGCATGTCAGGTGTTGTCATTAATGGCAACTAAATCTACCTTACACATCCGCATTGTATCATTTGATCGTACCAGAAGTCAGATTGCAGATTTGCCCAAGTCCAGATAGACAGGAACAGAGCATATGACAGGGTTCAACATCTTGGTCTGCATTTCTCTACAGGTAATCATATTGTGTTACAGATCTGAGGGAATGTTAAGGGATGTTAGGGCTACTTAGATCTAGAATTTTAGCCTCCAGTGATGAAGGGATTGAAAGTTACAAACATATGAGTATCAGGTTTTGGTTGGACAGTCCAGTCTAGTGAAGAACAGGTCAACTTGGTGTTTGATCCTTGTGTGGATTAAGAGAAGTGGTTGGTTGAGTGATTTATGAGATCTAGTGGTATTGGCCGATATGTGTGGTGACTTAAATTCATAAGTTGTGGTCTGCATTGATATTTGTGCATGGATTCAGCCGATAGAATAGTGTTCTTGAAAATGCCTCTAAGTTTTCTTGAGGCTGACTACAGTTGATAAAATTTCATATAGAGGATGTATATAATTGATGGGTGCAAACATTTTTTAAGATGGTTGTGCAAATATGAGATGAAAGGTGCGAAGTGTGGTAGTATCAAGTGCAAAGCAGAGATCTAAGGATCAAACTATGGCAGAATAGTAAAACAGGGTAGTAAGAGATGAAGTGTGTGAAGTCGGTATATTAATCCTAACCGGAACTGTAATCTTGCATTGTTAGATGCTATTCTTCAGTTCAAGTATTCATGTGAACTCTTTGTAATCAATCTTGTAGGCAGTGAGCCTCCTTTGAGTAGTGAGCTCTAGGCAGTGTGCCTGAAGGCATGTGCCTTCCCATTTGTAATACTTTTAATAGAGTATATAATCTCTTGGGTTAACCCCACCGTGGTTTTTCCCTTAACCAGGTTTCTACATAAAAATCCTAGTGTTCATGTGTAATGATCTTGTTGTTGTTATTCTTGAGTTCATGTTTCTTTCTTTTGAATGTATGTGGTAAATTAATAAAGGAGAATAATAATAAGTTTTACAAAACACTGATTCACCCCCCCTCTCAATGTTCCTTAATTTCAATAGATGATACATGAACATTGAACCATATTTCTCCCTTTAGGAAGAAAAAGAACCACAAAAGTGTGTAAATAATCTTCCCATTCCATATAGCAACATGCAGGAAGAAGTATTAAAGTCTTTGAACTTTGCACATGATCCAAAGATGTAGATGATGCCCATGATGTTTGCATATGATGCTCAAGTATCTCCAAGCCAATGCTGACATGTGACAAACACTGATAACACGAATCAGGTACCAAAAGATATTTAGGAACAAGGACCACATGGACCATAGATGTATGATGATAACTAGACTGATGAGAATCTAATAGTTCTACAAATGGTGTTAAAATACATGATGACAAAGTTGAATATGTGGACACATGAATATCTACAAAATCTGTCACTATAGAAGTTGATATAGGCAAGGCAAGAGCAATCATATCCAAAGAATACAATGGTGATGCAACTTCATCGAAGCTGTCATCAAATAGAAGACAAATGTCCCCAATGGTGTCTCCCAAATCTGTAATGTGGGACTCTATGAAAAGACACAAAATGTCAGGTAGATATGCATCCCAATGTGGTGAATCTAGAAAGATGATATCAATATCCCAATGTATAGAATCACTAGAAGCCATACATGAGACAACTCTGGACTCGAATGTAGCATCAGGTGATGGTGGAGATGAGATCAATTGACTAGATTGTTCATGTCTCACAAGTCGACTAAGTGAGACTAGATGATTTTAGCTACAAGTTCTTTATAATGAATAATAGAAATATCATAATCATGAAGAATTTGTTTCATTTTGTTGTGCCAACGATGAAAACATTTTTCTATTGTATGCATTTTCATTCCACAATATCCACATTTGATTTTATATTTATTACGAGATTTATTGAGAATACTCAAATGAAATGGATTATGTGTGACATCCACAGTAATATACATGATCAAATCTTAAGTAAAAGGATTAGTTTGCCCCCCCAAAATGATTATGACTATTTTAGAAGCCCCCCAGAAAAAATATGCAAGAAAGGTACAATGTGATTAAGTTTGGATGCCCAAATCGACCATTTATAACTCATAGTGGTTTTTACAAATTGGAAATCCAAACTTAAGATTTACAATTGTAGATGTTTTCCTTGCTGAATTCTGGTAAGTTTCCAAAAAAGTTTAAAAATTTTTAAAATCTAGGGTGAAAATAATGCCCCATCAAAATTTGATACAAACCAATCTTCAAAGGCCTAAAATGCATAAAAAAATGCTACAATTTGAAAATTTTATTAACGTTATGTCAAAGACGATGGAAATACCTTTCCGTTGACTATAATTTTGCCAAAAAATGCCTCTATGGGTGAAAGTTATGGCAAAATGAAAAAAAAGTCTACTTTAGGCACTTTGAAAAGCCAAGTGGTCAAGCTGGCATAAAAAGTTATCTTCTGGCAGTTTCGTAATTGTTTTTGGTTACATTTGATATCACGATTACATTTGTTGTTAATGTTATTGTTACAAAGATTGTTATAATAAATGTAGTTGTTACAAGTAAGGTAACAATAAGTTGTGTTGTCTAATAATGACTAGAGATAGCACTAAATGTGGCAAATGTCACAATAAACATAAATGTAACAGAAAACAATAAATGTTAATGCTCAAGGCAATTGCTCTACCAAACCGTGACTTTGTAGAAATGAATAGGGACCGCAACCCTGTGAAGAAACTCACACTGAAGACTACGATTTTAGGTAAGGGTGACCCGATGTGTGGTGTAACCATGATCTACAAGAAATACCTTAAGGATGTCAGATATAGGCACATGATATAGTAATGCAATCTAGTCGAAGAGAAGTGGCAATTTCCAAGATTGAGAGGTTGGAAACAACTATCGATTAATCTTCAATGGGGTTTTGGAAGCTGACTTTCTCCAACAATTACCTAAGACCTCTAGAATTAACAAGAACCTTGTGATGACAACTTGTAGTAACTCAAACCACATCCAAGTCGATGATGTGAAGGAAAGGTCGTGCAAGGCAAAGCAAGGGCTGAACAAAAGCTCAAAATTTGACCCAAAAAACTAGTGTCAGAAACCTACAAACTAGATTTTGCCCAAAAAATAGGCAAAAAAATTGACAGAGGAGCAGACTTCAAGAGCCAATTGAATGAACCTATAGCCTTTGCAAATGGGTCGAACTGCATGGAACTACAATGGCTAGGTAGGCCAAATGGAGCCACAGGTGAAAATGAGCCCAAAAAACCAAACACCAAGAATGGCCAAAGGAGCCCAAATGTGCTGAACCAACCAATAGGTCAACGAACAAGAGCCAATGTACCAAAAGATTCTAGATTTACAAAGGAGAAAACATGAAACCATCAAAACAAAACAGACCCAAAGGTTGAGAAGCCAAAAATTGCTAAAACTTCAAAAATTTAACCCAAACGCCATGAACTAGAGACTTCAAAGGAGCCAAAAAATAGGCCGACTAGGCCACAAATTGCCCAAAACGAATGATCAGAGACCTGCAAAATATTGATTTTGCAAAAAAAATTGCACTTTTGCAACAACAAAAATCCATACAATTTCATATGATCGTATCGTCGTATGGTATAGGGGGTTGGGGCCAAAAAAAATGTGAAAATTGACAGTGTCCAAAATTACTTTTTGGACAGTTAATCCTTATTGATTTGGAGCTTTCAGACTCAACAGCGAGGTCTGTTTGGCCCTACAATGAACTCTTGACTAGGCTAGGTGCAAGAATATCTCAATACGGGAAGGGATTATGTGTGACATCCACAGCAATATACATGATCAAATCTTAAGCAAAAGGATTAGTTTGCTCCCCCCCCCCCCCAAAAATGATTATGACTATTTTAGAAGCCCCCCAGAAAAAATATGCAAGAAAGGTACAATGTGATTAAGTTTGGACACCCAAATCGACCATTTATAACTCACAGTGGTTTTTACAAATTGGAAATCCAAAACTTAAGATTTACAATTGTAGATATTTTCCTTGCTAAATTCTGGTAAGTTTCAAAAAAAATTTAAAAAAATTCAAAATCCAGGGTGAAAATAATGCCCCATCAAAATTTGATACAAACCAATCTTTAGAGGCCTAAAATGTATAAAAAATGCTACAATTTGAAAATTTTATTAAGTTATGTCGAAGACAATGGAAATACCTTTCCGTTGACTGTAATTTTGCCAAAAAATGCCTCTGTGGGTGAAAGTTATGGAAAAATGAAAAAAAGGTCTACTTTAGGCACTTTGAAAGGCCAAGTGGTCAGGCTGGCATAAAACGTTATCTTCTGACAGTTTGGTAATTGTTTGTGGTTACATTTGATATCACGATTACATTTGTTGTTAATGTTGTTGTTACAAAGATTGTTATAATAAATGTAGTTGTTACAAGTAAGGTAACAATAAGTTGTGTTGTCTAATAATGATTAGAGATAGCACTAAATGTGGCAAATGTCACAATAAACATAAATGTAATAGAAAACAGTAAATGTTAATGCTCAAGGCAATTGCTCTACCAAACCGTGACTTTGTAGAAATGAATAGGGACCACAACCCTGTGAAGAAACTCACACTGAAGACTACGATTTTAGGTAAGGGTGGCCCGATGTGTGGTGTAACCATGATCTACAAGAAATACCTTAAGGATGTCAAATATAGGCACATGATAGAGTAATGCAATCTAGTCGAAGAGAAGTGGCATTTTCCAAGATTGAGAGGTTGGAAACAATTGATTAATCTTCAATGGTGGTTTTGGAAGCTGACTTTCTCCAACAATTACCTGGGACCTCTGGAATTAATAGGAACCTTGTGATGACAACTAGTAGTCACTCAAACCACATCCAAGTCGATGATGTGAAGGAAAGGTCGTGCAGGGCAAAGCAAGGGCCAAACAAAAGCTCAAAATTTGACCCAGAAAACCAGTGTTAGAAACCTGCAAACAAGATTTCACCCAAAAAATAGGCAAAAAAATTGATAGAGGAGCAGACTTCAGGAGCCAATTGAATGAACCTATATCCTCTACAAATGGGTCAAACTGCATGGAACTACAATGGCTAGGTAGTCTGAATGAAGCCATAGGTGAAAATGAGCCCAAAAAAACAAACACCAAGAGCAGCCAGAGGAGCCCAAATGGGCCAAACCAAACAATAGGTCGATGAACAAGAGCCAATGTACCAAAAGATTTCAGATTTACAAAGGAGAAAACATGAAACCCTTAAACCAAAACAAACCCAAAGGCTGAGAAGCCAAAAATCACTAAAACTTTGAAAATTTAACCCAAACGCCATGAACCAGAGACTTCAAAGGAGCCAAAAAACAGGCCGACTAGGCCACAAATTGCTAAAAATGAATGATCAAAGACCTGCAAAATATTGATTTTGCAAAAAAATTTGCATTTTTGCAACAACAAAAATCCGTACAATTCCGTATGATCGTACCGTCGTATGGTATAGGGGGCTGGGGGCAAAAAAAATGTGAAAATTGGAAGTGTCCAAAATTAATATTTGGACAATTAATCCTTATTGATTTGGGCCTTTCAGACTCAACAACGAGGTTTGTTTGGCCCTACAATGAACTCTTGACTAGGCTAGGTGCAAGAATCTCTCAATACGGGAAGGGTTTTGCTAGCATGGCTCTAATACCATGTTGGAGCAGCCAAGATCAGCAAGCAAAAAGCTAGAATAACTTCCACAAAATATAATTGCACATAAAAGCCAAATAATATATTCAAGAGATAAATGGAATGTACATAGATTACTTGTATAACTAGGCATGAGAGAGGAGGTAGGATGGTAGAACACAATGACTAACTAACCTTCCTAAGATGCGACACTTGTGAGCTCAAGTGATAAGTGCTCATGCAAGTGGAAAGTAAACATGCCAGAGGTGTCTCAAAAGGATGAGGACACATGTCTCCACCACATGTGAGGTGAGACAAAGTATAAAAAAGCCTAAGTAAACTTAAGCTAAGTATGAATAGGTCAATCTTAGAGAGGGGATAGCCTAACTAGATATAATATGACCTTATTAACACTAACAAATTTGAAGCTTTGTTTATTTCTACTAATGTTGTTGTGATGAATCCTAATTAATTGACTCGGGTTGTTAATATCATATGAATCCTCAAAAGGAGTGGTCCTCTTCCTACCAAGTTTATGATGGAAGAGAAGTGTATCCTAGTGACAACAATTTGCATCAAATTATTAGTCGTGTAAAGGTACAATTGTGTTTTAATGATGGGAAGCTAAAAACTCTTGCTGGAGTTTTGCATATTAAGGCTTGTAAGAAATTTTATTTTTGTATCCAAGTTGAATGATTTTGAATTGCATGTGACATTTGACAAGTATTGTTGCAAGTTGGTGAGAGAAAATTTGTTGGTTGCTAAAGGATCTCAGGATGGGACTTTATTTAGGCTGAATGCCCCCACATTTTGTAACTTTATCAATGTAACTAGCAATTCTTATAATGCATGTGTATTGTGGCACCACCATTTGGGCCACATTAGTGAAAAGGGTCTTCAAAACCTTATTAATAATAATATGGTTGATGATTTTTCTATTTATCCTGATGAGAATTTTGATTTATGTGAACTTTGTATGTTTGACAAATAGAATAGACAAATTTTTCCCTTTGAAATTTATAAATATAAGATAATATTAGAAACAATTTATTTGGATGTGTTTGGTCAAGTGAATATAGGTTCTATGGGTAAATATTGATATTATGTCATTTTTATTAATGATTGTTTTAGATACACGAATTTTTTCGCACTCTTAAGTTTTGAGTTTTTTTCAAGTTTAAAAAATTGAAGGCACTTGTTGAGAGGCAAACTAATAAGAAAATAAAGGTGTTGAGATTTGATAATGATGGTGATTATTGTTATAAGGAATTTGATGATTTATGTAAGTATGCAGGTATTTTTCAGCAAAAGACCACCCCTTACACACCACAACAAAATGAGGTTGCAAAGAAAATGAAACTAAATCCTAGTGGAAAGACCCAGAAGTATGTTGAATGGTACACAATTAGGTCGATACTTTTAGGCAAAGGATGTGAGTACTACTTGTTACTTGGTAAATCAATCTCCTTGTTGGGCTCTTGTTGACAAAACTCTTTATGAAGTGTGGACAAATAAGAAACCTTATGTTTCACATTTAAGAATATTTGGTTATGAGGATTTCATTCATGTGCCTAAGGAAAAGTGATTTAAATTGGATCTCTTTGTTAGTTCCAGTGAGAATTTAAAATGTTATAAAATTTGGATTTAGATCTCTTTGTTAGTTCTAGTGAGAACTTAAAAGATTATAAACTTTGGAATCAACTAACTGAGAAAACTATCTATTTTAAAATTGTAATTTTCAAGGAGTTTAGAGCATTTTCAAATCTTGCACAACCAAAAGAAAAAGAAGGAAAGAAAATAGTGCATTTTGAAACTAAAATAGAAAAGCAAGAAGATGCACAAGTTGAAGAACAAATGTCGGATTAGAGGATGGAGAGGAAAAATTAGGTTTACATGAGAGTTCTCAATAGGATGAGGAAAATGAGCAAGATGGCCATGTAGAAGAATAGGCAGATCCCCTTATTCTAGCCTTGAGGCAATCCACAAGACAATGAAACCCAATTGACAAGTATAGCCCACCATATTTCTATTGTGTATTTACTTTGTTATGTACTAATGAAGAACTGAGATCTTTCAAGGGCTCTCTTTGAAGAATAGTGAATCTTGGATGTAGGACATGCAAGAGGGGACGATGGCCTTGGACAAATGTAACACTTGGTATCTAATTTGTTTTCCCAAGGGAAGAAAACCAATGGGTTGGAAATGTGTGTATTAAAAGAAAATCAAAGCAAATGAATAGTTAAAAAGGTACAAGGCTAGACTGGTGACCAAGGTCTACTCCTAGAGATAGGATGTTGATTTTGGTGAAATTTTCTCTCCTATTGTTACATTATCTTCCACTAGATTCCTATTATCTACTACATCTTGTGATTTTGAGATTGAGAAAATGGATGTTAAAACTGCTTTGCTACATGGGGATCTTGAAGAAGAAAGTTATGTGTGATAGCCTAATGGTTTTGTGGTAAAAGGTAAGGAACATTTGGTTTGTAGGTTAAAACAACATTGTAAGGTCTGAAACAGTCACCTTGCATGTGGCATTAGAGGTTTGATGTTTTTACATTGAATTTGGATTTTATTAGGAGCAAAGAAGATCATTGTTTATGCTAAAATTATTGATGGTCAAATTTTAATCATTGTCTTGTATGTGGGTGACATGTTATTTATTGGTAATAGTAAGGGGATGAATAAGGAGCTCAAAACTTAGATTTCTAGTATGTTCAATATGAACCATTTAGAGGTAGCAAAATACATTTTTAGGAGGGAACAATCTTATTCAAGTTAAATTGGATAGATTCTTAGTCTCTTCTTACTGGGCCATCACGAATCTTGTGCATTTGACTGTCCTTCCTTAGGTGGGATCTGACCATAACCCTCTATTGCTCAGCTGGCACGAGACGAGTATGAAGGGCCCCTTCCCCTTCAGATTTGAAATGATGTGGACCCTCCACCCTGACTTTAGGGACAGCCTTTCTAGGTGGTGGAATATCCTTATTCATGGGCCTGCTATGTATAGATTGGCTCATAAATTGGCTAATGTGATGAGCAAGGTTAAAGGATGGAACAAATATATCTTTGGCAATGTCCTGACCAGGAAGAAAAACATTATGGGGAAACTTAAGGAAGTGCAAGATAGAATGGAGAATGGGGACATTTTAGAGGAATTGCAGACCCTAAATAACACTCTCTCTAAGGAATGGGTGCGGACTCTTAAGGAAGAAGAGGTTTACTTGAAGCAGAAGTCAAGAGTCCAATGACTTAAAGAAGGAGATAGGAACACTTCCTTCTTTCATCAATCCACTCTAAGGCATAGGAAGAGGACTACGATATGGAAACTTAGGGATGAGCATGGTACTGTGCTTGAGGATGATGGGGAGATCAGGAGATTAGCCCATAGTTATTTTGAGTCCCTGTTAGCTGCTCAACAGACCAGTGCCCCTATGGATGATAGTATTTCCCTCCTGGATTCCATACCAACCATTCTATCATAAGAGGATAACTGCCTTCTAACCAAACCCATCTTGGAGGAGGAAGTTAGAGTTGTTGTCTTCTCTATGGGTGCATTCAAAACCCCTGGCCTGGATGGATTCTCCTTGGCCTTCTTCCAAACCTTATGGGAGATTGTGGGGAATGATGTCTTCAAAGTGGCCAAGGATTTCTTTTGAACAGGCAGGCTCTTGCGGTAGTTGAATAACACCTTTATTGCTCTAATCCCAAAGAAGACAAAAGCCAATCTTATGACTGATTTTAGACCTATTAGTCTCTACAACACGGTGTACAAGGTCTTCACCAATTTTTTTTTTAGGCTTCAACCCTTCCTTGATAAACTCATTATGCCAAATCATAAGGGTTTTGTTCCTGGGAGGCAGATCCTCGATGCGGCCATCACTACACATGAAATTATCCATTCAATCTCTAAGAGAAACTCCTCAGGTATGATCTTCAAATTGGATATCTCCAAAGCCTATGATCATGTTAATTGGGACTTCTTTCTCATGGTTCTAAGGAAATTCAGCTTTCAAGAGAAGGTGACTAATATGATAAAGGAGAGTATATCCATGGTTTGCTTCTATGTTTTGGTCAATGGTTCTCTAAGAGGGTATTTCCCCTTTGGGAGGGGCCTCAGGCAAGGCAACCCTCTTTCTCCCTATCTCTTCATCTTGTTGGCTGAAGTTTTGGGTAGGAATTCTTGCAACCTTTTGATGCAGGGGACTCTCTGGGGAATCAAGCCTGCCTCTTCTGCTCAAACTTTAGTCATACAGCAGTTCATCGATGATACTATATTGTTCAGGATTGCCTCAGTTGTTGAAGCTAGAAGATGGAAAAGGCTCCTTAAGGCTTATGAAGGAGTCTCTGGTCAAAGTATTAACTTTGAGAAAAGCCACATATACTTTCTTAATACTCAGGAGGATCTGCAATGAAAAATCACCTGAGTCCTGGGCTATTTGAGTGCGAGGCTCCCAGCCAGTTACTTGGGCCTCCCACTTACTATCACTAAAGTCTCATTTGAATTTTGGAATGGGTTACTAGAAAGAATACAGAGAAAATTGGCTCGATGGAAAGGTGCCCTTCTGAGCCAAGCGGGGAAATTCTAGCTCCTTAAAGCTTCACTTCAATGTATGCCAAACTACTCCTTAAGTCTGTTCAAAATACCTAGGTATGTGGTGGAGAAGATTGAGAAAATCCAAAAGAAATTCATTTAGTCTGGAGTGGAGGAGAAACAGAGAATTGTTCTGGTTGGGTGGGACAAGGTCTATACCCCTAGATGCCAGGGGGGATTGGGATTAAGAAGAATCCATCTCACGAATCATGACTTATTGTCCAAGGTGGGATGGAACCTCATTCAAGGTAACAAAGACTGGGGGAAATTATGATGGCTAAGTATCTCAATGGGGATTGGGGTGGTAAGTTGCTCTCTGATGCTGGATTACCCAAAGGCTCTGTAATTTGGAATGGTACTCTCAAGACCCGTGGCCTCCTTCGCTAAGGAGTCCAATGGAAGATTGGAGATGGTAGGGATGTTAACTTTTAGGAGGACATATGACTGAAGGATAAGCCACTCAAGGAGATGGAGTATGGAAAAATTGTGGATAAGTGGTGTAGGAGTACCTAGGAAATCATGTTTTCTTTTGTAATAAGGTCTATTTGACCAATGCATTTTCATTTTTAGTTTGTAGGTTCATTTTGTAACTCCCAAGTGACTTAGGGGACATTTGTCAAATTGTAATCGAATAATGCTAAAAATAGCAATAATGCCAAAAATAGGCAGTAGTGTTTCCCAGCCACTTGGAGTCAATTCGGTACTACTCAGGGCGAGTTGATAAATGCCCAGAGGAATGACCAAATGCTCATCGAATGTAATCAGATCAAAGTAGTGTGATTGAATGTGATTGTATTGTGCTCAGGAGAAACAAAGAAACTATGTTTTGTCCATTTGATTTCCATTTCTTATAACTGTAAATCATGTAACTATAGATTTCCTTTCATTTTTGCATTTTCCATTGTTGTCATATGTCGTCGTGAAGCATTCCACTTGTGAGATTTTTGTCGAAATCAGTGGAATGGTTTCGTTGTATGAATATTTGTTTTGCTCTTTGTTTTGTTTTTCCTGTTCAGCAGTGTAGAGTATCCCGATAGGGTATTTCACATAGTAAGGATGACCTAGCATCTCCATGTGCTAGGGTTAGGAAGGAAGTAAACTATGTGATGGCATTTTTGGCAAATCGACCAAAGATTACGAGTCTCACCAAGGACAAATGCCATCGAGGCATTGGAGAAGGATGAGAGACTTGGTCGATGGAGTTGAATTAGTGGCTCAGCTGTTAGTTTGTCGACTATGAGAAATTAGGGCATTGGTCTATGGTATCTGCGGTGTGCTCCCCATCATATTGGTATCAAAGCTTGGAAAAAGATTTGGGCTGCAAATCAAATTGAGGATTTGCAGGAGTATTGGTGTTGGGTGTTGTCTATGAATGTTTATGTCAGACAGAGAAAGCGAGCCAGAGGTGGAGATAATGCCTCCCAAAAGTATGTCACAGGCTACCATTAAGAAGATATCAAGGAGATGCTTGCATCCAAGTTGGGAGAGTTCAAGCAATCCAAAGGCAAAGATAGGGAAGATTAAAGTGACAGCGATGAAGGCGATACAAAAATTGGGGAAACCAGTAAAAAGACAGAGGAGATACCAGCAGACCAGTGGGCATTTTTAAATGCATTAAAGTCAGTCAATAGGGACACCATAGATGGGTTACCTATGTATAGTGGAAGTATGGAAGCTAAAGAGGTGATTGACTAGATTGAGGCATTGAACAATCATTTTGAATGTAAAGAAGTCCCTGATGATAAGAGGGTTAAGTTGGCAAATGCAAGATTGTAGGGATTTGCTCTTGCATGGTGGAATTATGAACAAGGAGAGAGAGTCAAGGAGGGGAAGAATATGATAACCTCCTGGGAAAGGATGAAGACCAAACTCAAGGCATAGTTCTTACCCCTAGACTATGATGTGCAGATGTATAAGAAATTGTAGAATCTCAGATAGAGAGACCTTGATGTGAATGCATACACACAAGAGTTTCATAAACTCTGTCTCAGATCAAAGAGACAAGAAGAAGAGTCAGAGAAGGTGGCCATGTACTTGAATGGCCTAAGGATGAACATCCAAGATGAGATCAGCATTTTAGTACTGGAAACAGTGAACAAGTGTTTCCAAATGGCCTTAAGGGATGAAGAGAAGATCAAGAGGAAGAGTGAGCAGAACAATAGAGGTAGAGGTGGATGAAATTTCAGAGGTAGAGGCAGTTTTGGACGAAGAAGTCCTAACCAGAGGCCTAGTGGTGAGTCTAGCCAAGAAGAACAAGTTGGGGACTCCAGTAGTAGAGGAGGCTATCGAGGAAGAAGGCCTAATGGAAGAGGTGGGACAAATGGATTAGGTAGAGGATCCAAATTCACCAATATGAGATGTTATAACTGTAATCAAATAGGGCACCCGATATACAAGTGTCCAAAGAAGACCTCAACTTCTCATGGTAGTGAGAAGAGAACCACCTTGATTCAAGAAGATGCAAGGAGTGTGACATCTCCTGAAGTGAATCTAGCATCAGAAACGGGAGAAAGTTTGATGCTCAAGAGGACGCTGCTCAAGGAACCGGTGCAGGCTGAACCATCGCAAAGAAGGGCTTTGTTTAGAATCAACTGTAAGATCCAAGGTAAGGTTTGTAAAGTCATTATTGATTCTGGTTCTACTGATAACATTATATCTTTGGAAGCAGTGAATAAGTTGAAGTTAGAAAAGATACCCCATAGCAGTCCTTATAAAGTCAGTTGGTTGAACAAGGGGCAGTACATACTCATCAATGAACAAGCATGGGTAGAATTTAGTATTGGCGGGTATAGAGACAAGATTTTGTGTGACATCCTTCCAATGGATGCTTGCCATCTTTTGTTAGGCAAACCATGGCAGTTTGACAGAAAGGCTCATCATGATGGAGAAAAGAATGCTTACTCATTCCAAAAGGATGGTATGACTTATGGGATACAGTCATTATTAGAAGAGGGTCCACAACATGTAGGGTCTAGTGTAATGCTGGTAGGAGAAAAGGAATTCATGGATACACTGAAGGAAGGTGATGGAGTAGGTTTTGCTTTGATTGTGAAGCCTAAGGGGGAAAAGAAGAAAAGTGTGAGAGAAGTAGGGCCTAAAGAGGTCAGAGATTTGCTTGACAGTTACAAAGGAGTGATTGCAAAGGATATACTTGATTCCCTACCACCAATCAGAGACATTAGCCATCAGATAGACCTCATACCAAGAGCAGTACTTCCTAATAAGGCAGCATATAAAATGACACCTCAGCAGAATGAAGAGATAGCAAAATAGATTCAAGAACTCCTAAACAAAGGGTTAATAAGGACATCAGGTATAGGTTTCCTATTCCTAGAATAGATCTAATGGATTGTTTGGGAGGGGCTACTTATTTCTCCAAAATAGACTTGAAGAGTGGGTACCATCAGATAAGGATAAGAGAAGGGGATGAGTGGAAGACAGCTTTCAAAACCAATGAAGGGTTGTATGAGTGGCTTGTGATGCCATTTGGTCTTTCAAACACCCCTAGCACCTTTATGAGGCTGATGAATGAGGTGTTGCAGGAATTCATACGAAAATTTGTGGTAGTCTACCTTGATGATATTTTGGTGTTCAGTAAGAGCAAGGAAGAGCACTTGAAACATTTGGAGATAGTCTTGAAGAGGCTGCAAGATTAGAAGTTATTAATAAACTTGGAAAAGTGTGAATTCATGAAACAAGAATTGGTGTACCTAGGTTTTGTCATCTCTAAGGGTGATTTGAAAATGGATCCTTCCAAGGTAGAAGCTATTTTAAGTTGGCCTACACCCAGGACAGTAGGAGAGGTCAGAAGTTTCCATGGTTTGGCCACATTTTACAAGAAATTCATTAAGAACTACAGTGACATCTGTGCACCTATGTTGGAGACCATCAAGGGTGGAGGTAAGATGAAGTTTGTGTGAACGAGAGAGGCAGATCAAAGTTTTGAGAGTCTAAAACAAAAAGTTGCTAAATTCCCTGTTTTAGTGTTACCTGATTTCAATAAGGTCTTCACAATTGAATGTGATGCAAGTGGACTGGCCATAGGAGTAGTGTTGAGCCAAGAAGGCAGACCAGTAGCCTTCTTCAGTGAAAAGTTAAATGAAGCCAAGAGGAAATACTCCTCTTATGATTTAGAGTTGTATGCTATGGTACAAGCTCTGAAAAAATGGAGGCACTACTTGTTTCCTAAGGAATTTATTGTATACACTGACAATCATGCTCTCAATTTTTTGAATGGATAGGAAAAGCTCAGCCATAGACACATGAAATGGGTGGAAAGTCTTCAAGCATACACATTCATCATCAAGCATAAGAAAGGAATAACCAATAAGGTCGCTAATGCTTTAAGCAGAAGGGTGTTGACAGTGCAAGAAGTGCAGCTACAAAGTATGGGTGTTGAGTCACTCAAAGGATTGTATGAAGAGGACCTAGATTTTAAGGAGATTTACAAGGTATGCATTGAGTTTGCCAATGCTTTCCACAGTGAATTCTCATATTATACATTGTAGGATGGACTTTTGTTTAAAGGTAGGCAACTATGTATCCCTAAGTGTTTAATGAGGGATAATATAGTGAAGGAAAAACATAGTGGTGATTTAGGACATTTTGGGCTCAATAAGACCTTAGATCTTGTATGAAGGTTTTACTTTTGGCCAAGGATGCAATCTGATATCAAAAGGTTTGTTGAGAGTTGTATGATTTGCTAGAAAGCAAAGGGAGTCTCAACCAATGCAGGACTATACCAACCTTTGCCCATACCAAACAGACCTTGGGAAAGTTTGAGTATGGATTTTGTGATGGGATTGCCCAAGACAAGGACAGGTTATGACAGTGTGTTTGTTGTGGTAGATAGATTCAGCAAGATGGCACACTTTGTTCCTTGTAAGACCACTAATGATGCTAGTTACATTGTAGGTTTGTTCTTTAAAGAAATTGCCAGGATTCATGGATTACCTTTGAGTATTGTATCTAACAGATACACCAAATTTGTGGGACATTTCTGGAGAACCTTGTGGAAAAGATTGGGTACAAATTTTTCTTTTAGTTTAGCCTATCATCCTCAGACTAATGGTCAAACTGAGGTTGTCAATAGGTCATTAGGCAATCTGATGAGATGTTTGACAAGAGAACATGGTAGTAGTTGGGATGTGGTACTTCCACAAACAGAGTATGCCTATAATGATTCTACAAACAGAAGTACAGGTCTAAGTCATTTTGAAGTTGTTTATGGTAGTCATCCTAGAGGAATTTTTGAATTAAGAGATGTTCAAGGGTTGGACAAAAGGAGTGGACATGTTGATACATTTGCAAAGGCTATGACAGAGATCCATCAACAAGTCAGAAATACTCTACACCAGAACAGTCAGAAGATCAAGGGTCGAATGGATCAAAGAAGAAGGGATGTGCAGTACCAAATAGGAGATATGGTCATGGTTCATCTCAACAAGAACAGACTACCCACAGGAAAACACAGTAAGTTGATGATGACAAAAATTGGACCTTGTCAGATTCTAGAAAAATATGGTCCTAATGCTTACAAAATTGAACTCCCTAACGATATTGCTATTTCACCTATATTCAATGTTGCTGATCTAAAATTATATAGGAGTCCTGATACAGGAGAAGGTAGAGCAGATTCTGTCCAAGACAATGCAGAGTGGGTGCAATCTTTACCACCTAAGGAACTAGCAAAGATGGAGTGTATCTTGGATAGCAGGATAGCAAAGAAGACCATAAATTAGACCTATTTTGGGCACCTCATCAAATGGAAAGGACTTCCAGATTCAAAAGCCACATGGATGCTGGAAGAAGACATCAAGAAGCAGGGTGGTGATTTGCAACAGTTAGTCTCTAAGAGGACTTGAGACAACTTTCACCCGGGGAGTATGGTGCAGGAGCACCTAGGAAATCATGTTTTCTTTTGTAATAAGGTCTATTTGACCAATGCATTTTCATTTTTAGTTTGTAGGTTCATTTTGTAAGTCCCAAGTGACTTAAGGGACATTTGTCAAATTGTAATCGAATAATGCTAAAAATAGGCAGTAGTGTTTCCCAACCGCTTGGAGTCAGTTCGGTATTACTCAGGGCGAGTTGATAAATGCCCAGAGGAATGACCAAATGCTCATTGAATGTAATCAAATCAAAGTAGTGTGATTGAATGTGATTGTATTGTGCTTAGGAGAAATAAAGAAATTATGTTATGTCCATTTGATTTCCATTTCTTATAACTGTAAATCGTGTAACTGTAGATTTCCTTTCATTTTTGCATTTTCCATTGTTGTCGTATGTCGTCGTGAAGCATTCCACTGGAGAGATTTCCGTTGAAATCAGTGGAATGGCTTCGTTCTATGAATATTTATTTTGCTCTTCATTTTTTTTCCTATTAGGCGGTGCAGAGGATCCCGATAGGGTGTTATGTGCAGTAAGGACGACCTAGCATCTCCATGTGCTAGGGTTAGGAAGGAAGTAAATTGTGTGATGGCATTTTTGGCGAATCAACCAAAGATTACGAGTCTCACCAAGGACAAATGCCATTGGGGCATTGGAGAACGATGAGAGACTTGGTCGATGGAGTTGAATCAGTGGCTCAACTATTAGTTTGTCGACTATGAGAAATTAGGGCATTGGTCTATGGTATCCATTGTACGCTCCCCATCAATAAGACCTGCAAATTCTTTGGTCCCAAGGTGGCTAACTACTTAAGGATTCACAGGGGGTTTAGGAGATGGAAGGATATGACAGAATGTGTCTTGGAACATGATGAGGACAGGATACTAGCTATTCAACTTCAAAGGGACTTGGAGGAGTTTAGACTCCCTCTCTTCCATAATCAAGATCAGATGATCTAGGACAAGGATAGAAAAGGTCTATTCTCAATTAGAAGTGCTTATGGCCTATTGTTAGACACTAGGGAAGATAAGTTCTGGGGGAAAGTTCAGATTCCTAAACTTCTTCCTAAAGTCACTTTCTTCTGGTGGACACTAATGCACAATAGAATTCTGACTATTGATAATCTAAAAAGGAGGGATTTTCAAATGCCAAATAGTTGTGTCCTTTGTGGGACTAAAGAAGAGACACCCAATCATCTTTTCCTTTGTTCCAGTTTTACTTGGGAGATTTGGGGTTTAATCTTTCAGAAGCTTAATATAAGTTGGACCTTGAATAGTAATCTTGCTTCCCTAGTTTGGGATTGGAGGTCCCCTTTTAGTCCGGTGCTTCGGGTGACCAAGGAGCTCTGGTTACAATTACCACCCCACTTGGCTTGGAATCTTTGGAAGGAACGTAATAATAGGATTTTTAGAGAGAAATTCAGAACACATGTGGAAGTTTTCCAGAGCTGCCTCAAACTGCTAGCTAAGAACATCAACTCTAGCAAATTCAAAGTAGATGATAGACCCCCTAGATGGGAAGAACAGTGTCTGTTAAAACACTGGAACATCAGCCCTAATACTTGTCACATAAATGATTCTAAAAGGCTTTCTAGAGCAAACACTAGGTGTGTCATGCCTCAGAAAGGATGGTTTAAGCTCAATTTCGACGGAGCTACCAAGGGGAAACTGAGGGTGGCTAGCGGAGGAGGAATCATAAGAACTAACATAGAAGCCTTTGTGGCTTCCTATTCTAGAGGCATTGGCTTCAAGAGTAACAATGAGGATGAAGCCTTAGACATGCTATGGAGCATTAAACTAGCTGTAGACACCTAAAATTGGCTTGCTTCACAAAATAATTTCCCATGTCTCGACACCCTCCTTATCCCTCCTATTAATTAAATAAATTCATTTTATTAATTTATCCCTCATTATCTACCTTGACCATTTACCCATCCCTTGTGATCAATTAACTTACTTAATTTATCACTAAGACCCTACAACACTATCCCTCATTAATCAAATAAATATTCCCAATATTTATTTGGTTCAATTCTCCTTTTCCCTAATCCTCATTAATTAGATAAATCATGGTTATCTAATTGATCTAGCCTACTAATTGACCTACCCTAACCTAGCCTAGCCTACCTCATCCTAGCCCTAGGATCAATTAAGCAAAACCTCTGTTTAATTAGTCCTAACCTCTCATGTGGGTGGTCAAACCTAGTTTAACACCTTTCCCCACATCCCCCAAATTAAAAATTGAAATAAGTCACACATCACATTTACTTCCCTTACAAGCCCATACTCATTCATTACCTCTTATCCCCAAAATGAATTCTTAATTCATTTCCCATTCCCCAAATGAATTTTTAATTCATTTCACATTCTTTCACACCCATACCTCATTTATCACCCCTCTTCCCAAAAATGAATAAAAGATTCACTTTTATTCATAGCCCTTGATCTCATCTTTCAATCCTCACCCTCCATCCTCCTCTCAGAAAATCTATAAATGAAACCCTCTCCAAGCCATTTGAGAGGGACTTCTTCATGCATCAAATCTCTGCCAAAATCACTCCACAATCTCCTCATCCTACCATCCTAAAGTCAAAATCTTGCCTCAATCCCATCTAATCTATCAATCCCTATCTCATTTACATTTGTTGAGCATTTGAGCAATCCACATCCATATTTCAGTTATCATGGGTAAAATCGAAGGAGACTATCAGGTGCAACTCCTTCCCTCTTGGATTTATGAGTTCATTATGGAGGTATAATCATGTATTTTTGCATTTGATTCTATTCTAATCTTCATTTTGATTTCATTGATTACATTGGCACGCCCGATCTTGAATCTAATCGTTGGTTTGTGAAGTTTTTGTTGTCAAAATCTTCATTTTTTCTAACCCTTGTTTGAGAAGTTTTGCAAAATTTTGAAAGAAGTGTTGCAGGTTGCATCCTGGATGAAAACTAACCTCACCATCGCAATCAAGACGTCGATTCCATGAATTTTGACTATAAAGTTGGCTATATTTTTTGAAAAAAATTTAGAGCCACAGGCCGTACCGTACGGATCCGTACTATACGGAACCTATGACACCTGTTGTACTAATCTCTAGTTCTATGAAGTTTTCATGTTTTGTAGGTTTAATGGTTTTCATTGCACGATTGTCTTTGTCGGTATACTGCGGGTTTAAGTTTATCATTGTTGACTACACGTTTACTTTTTGTCTGGTTGAAGAACTGAGCTGTGCATTGCAGGTTTATGTGGAGGTTGACACCAAAGCCTAAAGATCCTCTGTCACCCATATCCTTACTCTCCTCTGTCAACTTTCCTCGATCCTTGTCAACCCTAGTTTTAAATCCCTTATCACTGTGTATACACCCTAACTCGGCCACCAATAAATTGTCGATGCTTCAAAACCCTCTTTCTCCACTGTTTCAAACACCTCCACCACCGATGACCTTTGCCACCTCTTCTGCCACCACTAGTGGTGACCTGTGCCACCTCCACCCGTTGGTCGCCACCATTGCTCTGCACCACAACCCCCCCAACCACCCTCATCCCTACCCCCACCCGATCCCTGTGGCCACCTCCCTGCTTCCCCCCCGCAGCCATCTGCACATTCCCACCCCTGCGCCGCCTGAGCTCCATCCCCTACTACCTGTGTCGACACCCGCCGACCTCCCTTCCCGCCGCCCTGCGACTCCCGTAGCTCCTTCGTGCCACCCTCCCTACCCTTTCCTGCCCCCCCGAACGCTGTGTCAATCCTGTCAAAGACCTCAAGAATGACTTCCGCCGCCACCTACTGGCAAACCCTTATCTGTCGCTGCCGCCTCACCAAAATCTCTACCTCCACCGCCATTTCTCACCTCACAGCTGACACCTTATAAAAAACCCTAACTCCACCTTTGTTCCTCCCTTCCAATCTCCCAAACCCTAAAATCTTAAGAATCTAAATTTCTATTTGATCCACCTTTGAGTTTTGGTTGACCTCTAAACCTAAAATGAAGGTCTCTTAGGTGGGCAGCTAAGAGACCTTCCTTTATTTCTTTTTTATTTTTTGTTTGGACCTCACCCCTGGTCATATGACCGACCAGGGGCTAAACCCAAACCACCAACTGTGAATATCAAACTAACCGCTAGTGCCTGATAGTTCCATGTGAACGCAATCTTCCTGACAGTTAGCAGTTTTTTTTCAAATAGTCAAGTTAACATCTTGTGCCTCTACATGCCTAAATCGGCTGTTTTTTTCAAACTTACACAACTTTCACATACGGTGGAAAAATCAAACAAATGAATAGTTGTTGGAAAGAGGACTCTGAGCACTACCTAGTTGTGAGGAAATTTTCTAGTGATAGTACCATTTTATCAGTCTTTTTCGTAGTCAAAGTCAAAGATGCTTGAAAACTTCAAACACTCATATCTTTTGCATTTTTGATCGAATTTTCAAAAAAAAAATTTCCAAATTGCATGGAATTTCATATAGAATCTGATTATGCACTTCATTTTCTTGTATCAACTCATTTTTTATCATATTTTATCAGATTATCAATTTTTGCCTAATAATCTTCTTGGCTAGTCTACTTGCTCCGTTTTCATTCTTGTGACTTGCAGGTGATTGTTCAAGGCTGGAACAACATCAGGATCAGCATCTACATCAATTTGGATAGAAATTTAACCAGGTGCATTCGTTTCATCCTTTATCTCTCAATCTTGCTTGCATACACATTTCGATTTGGGCTTCTAAAATGAATCATTGTTTGATCACACATCATTGAAATCAGGCTTAAAACAAACCAGTGTCTTCAATCACATCTTGAAATTGGGATTTAAAAAGAATCATTTCTTGACTTGTCTTCCTCACATTTCAATTTCTAAGGGCAATTAACCACTGCGAGTGTGAATCAAGTGTGCGTGTGTATGCTCTCTCCTTGCACCGCAAGGTGATCTTGGAGATCAAAAACACCTCACCTGATTCACTTTTGTTTACCCTATCCTAGGAGGCCTGCTAGGGGATTTCATCACCCCTAGGGATGACCTCATCCGAGGCTGAATCGAAAGACACCCTCCTTGAAATCAGAATCTTGTCACTCTTGGCTAAGCCCCAAAGAACTTTCTACCTTTGGGAAGTGAAGGTGAAGGGTGGGTTACCCCCTTCTCCCGGCTGTGTGACATGATTTCACTTTCAATCCCTAGTCAACCTCGTGTAAATATTGCCCAAACCTAACTGGCCATACCCCATCAAACTAGACATTAGAGCATGTTGATTTGTCTTACACATGTGCTTGTTTAATCATTATCATATTCTTCCAATTCACAATTTAAAATTGCTTGTGTCTTGTGTGAGTGATTCTTGTTTGTACATGTGATCATTTGCTAAACATTGCCAAATCAAACCAAAACATCAAACACATAAGACAAGTCATTCATCACATTCAAATCCAATCACACTCATCCTAATCACCCATTCTTAACCACCTCAGTCCTAATCACATCCAAGTCATCCATAATCAATCCTACTCACATCCTTGTCACTCTACAGCATCAATCATCACCATTCTATCTAAATCATTCTCCAAACAACATCATTCTAATCATTATACAACATCATTCTCTCCATCCTTCTCAAATCAACCTCAATCCCAATCATCCCTAAGCACATCCTAGTCACATCTCCATCATTCATCCTCATTCTATCAACATCATCCTAATCATTATCCTAATCATCCCTAATCACTCCATACCAAATCCGAACCATATCCAAGTCATTATCACATCACATCAACATTGATCCCAATCATTATCCAAGTCTCCCAACATCATTATCAAAATCCACATCCTAAAACCCCAATCAAAAAAACCAAGACCTTAGTTAATCACATCAACCCTCTTGCTTAAGATCATTAGTCTATCAAAAGCATAGAGAACCATCCAACACAAACAAATCAAATCAAATCATCTTAAGGACTTGAAATTTTGATCCCACCATCACAATCATCCATTATCCCCCATCATCCCATACCATCTCCAACGAAATGGATCTTTATGAAACAATACAACAATTACAAAGACGTAGAAAAATCTATGAGAACATGGATCCTAATGCTAAGGAACAATTCAAAAATGACATTAAAGATATACCCTTAGCACACCTCATCATTGGAGAATCCCAAATCCCTACCCCATCTTCATCATATCAACCCTCATCATATCAACCTTTAACATCTTACATATCCACACCATTGACCTCATACCAACCTTCATCATATCAACAAACACCCTACACATCATCCCCATCCACATCATATCAATCTTCATTCTTTCAACCTTCATACCAACCTACATCTTACATACCCACTCCATCAACCTCATATCAACCTTCAACTTCATATCAACCTTCAACCTCATACCAACTTCCATCATATCAACCTTCATCATGTCAAAATTTACCCTCATATCAATCACCATCCCCTTACACATCCATGCCATCATACTTATCCAACCAATCAATACCTCCAACTTATCCATCCCCTAACCTTTGTCATGCTAATTTTGATCAAGGGAACACCAATCTAGCACACCTTATATCCGAAATCCAAACCTCATATCAACAACCAAATCCCCCATCTCCTAATCCCCATCCTCCAATCCCCCCATCACAATATCCCTCCACCCTTATCAACCTTAATCCATCACCTTATGTATCTCCCAATCTACCAACCCCTATCACCTATCCACCATCAAATTTTCCAAATCCCAACCCCACCACATCCAACAAATCCTTAAGGGATTTCCTCCAAAGAACATCACCAAGCAACGCAATGGAATCCCCTAAATCCTCCACCCCTCCAACACCACCATCTAGTACCACACCTATCCTGGAACCCACCCAAGAACCATCACTACCTAATCCTATCACCCACCTATCCAATCCCAATCCTACTTCTACTCCATCCACCATCATTATCCATCCATTACATTGTTCTTCAACCCATAAACTCATGAAGGATGCCATCCATTGGCTATTAGCAAAGAGCCAAACACCCTCATGCAATCCAACACCCACCGAACCACTTGAACAATCCCCTATCATAAGTCAAGAACCATCATGCAGCCATGTTCAAGAACCCATAAGCCAAGAACCTACCATTACCATCCAAGTCACTTCCACTTCCATGCAAGCACACGAGCTATGTCAAGAAACAAATCCAAAGCATGTCGCAACATCAACCCCTTCTCCTAATCAAGATCTAACCATCCCATCTAATCCCATCCCCGATCCCCTCCCATCTATTAGTCAACTTATTGATCCCACACCTTCTTCTACCACCCCTTTACCATCCCCCATGAATCCTTTACCTCCATCTACCAATCCCATCCCAAATCCATCCCCTTATCCACTTGGCACAAGCACTTTCATCCGTGGTGACTCCCTTGTAGGAGGCGAACAACTTCCTTCCACCACCTATCTATCTCCAACAAATAATGGACTCATGTCTTGTTTCCAAAGCAACAAACATCCCATTGCATGTCGCATGCTCCAACTTATGAACTATCAAGGCAAAGGCTTAGGCCTCCATGAACAAGGCATTTTGGAGCCCATTCACACCACATTCCATCCATCTTTGCATGGCCTTGGCTATACATCTCAAGGCAAACAACCTAAGCCTATCGATACCATCCACCCACCTTCCAAAATCCATTCATCCAATACTAAACATGGTGCATCTCATCGCACTTCCAAAACATATGTCGCCATCCCTCCTCCATCATCCTGCCATTTGCAAAAGCATGTGACCATCCATCTCCCTCCATCAAATTTACCTCCACTACTTCCAACTCCAAAGATCCCTATCAAATCCACTCTACCTCCTATCCTACCAACTCCCAACATCCCTATACACAAATCCTCTTATCCTCCCATCCTCACAACTCCTAATCTCCCAATCATCAAATCACTTCATCCATCTATCCAAAAATCCACTTTTTACCCCTCCATCCGTAAATCCACTAAAATTCCCAATCAAGACCACCAAAAGCACACATCTTTCAAACATGAAGCTTCCCCCAAATCCATGGGATTCAAAAATTTGAATGCCTCAACTCATAAAGCACAACAGCCTAAGGATATTATCCCTTCCAAGCAAAATCAACAATCCAAAAGGCTATCAAATCCCACACCATCACAAGCACATGCAAAAACAAAAATGGTGTGGGTCCCCAAACAAAGATCACTCAACTCTAATGAGGCATCCACATCCCAATCCACCCCAAAATCCCAAACACCCCGCTCCCCATCTAAAAATCCCTCAAAGTCTAAGTCTATTTGGGTCCCTAAAACCCCAAATTGACCATCCAAATATCCCCCATCCCAATCCCCATTACTCCCAACTCCACATCCAAAGTACAAGCTTCCAAATACATCACGATGTGTGCAACCGCTGGTCTTGGTTCCCCTCCACCACTTGCAATTCCCACATACCTCCATCTCTCCATCTTTCATTCACTATCCTACATATCTTCCTCATTACATTCCTATGGTCCATGCTTTTGCATAATCCATATTATACACACCATAATCCATTATCCACCATTCATTCCATCTTCTCCTATCTACCAACATCTATGCAATCATCATCCAAAATTCTATCCAACATGGGACCATCTTCTCCGTGCTTTGGAAACAAACGCTAGAGTCCCCACTCCATCAAAAAAGTAAAAAAATCAAAAAAATCAAGCAAATAGTAAAAAGAAAAAAATCCGTCCAATGGTGAAAACCACTCCTCATGGCGCCTTGGGCAAGTACCTTGATGAAAACCCCTTGTGGGCATCATGCGTAATCCCTTCTCCATCCATTTTGTATCCCTACACTTGGGGGTAAAACCATCTAATCATCCACATCCATAACATTCTTTTGCATATCCTATCCATTTATCCTTATCCTGTCATATTCTTGTCCACCATCCCCTATTTATCCTACCATTTCCCATCCATCATATCCATCATATCTTGCTTTTACTATCTCCCACCTTAGATCTTGATAAAGAAAAGGGGAAAAATATCAACAACATGCTTTGGAGACCTCTAGGCATACTTTCTTTCCAAATATATCCTCCATCCATCTACTGCAAAGTCCATCCATTCAAACATGAACCCATCATGCAAAATTCTAAACATTAGGGCGTATGATTCCTTGCAACCTAGCCCTTGGAGAAAATCCTAAAACCCCCCATCCATATATCATGCATACCTATCATATCCTTCATCCCTATCTTCCATCTATCTAACATGCATCCCTATCGTTTGTCCATTCATATATCATGAATCAGTCATCCATCATCTTTCATCACCAATCCCCCTATCCAACCCCATCACTTTCACCTCTAGACTTGGTGTTCCCTTGTCATTGCTATCTAGCATAAAGGTTACCCACACAAAATCCAATGCAACCATCTCATAATAAACCATTCCTTTCTCAAAATCAAAAAATCCAAAAACATCACAAAATCAAAATCAAAAAAAAAAACCAAAAACATCAAAAATCAAAAAATAGAAAACATCACAAAATCAAAAAAAAAATCCAAAAACATCAAAAAATACCAAAACAATAGTAAACACACAAAAATCCAAAAATAATTTATCCATCACAAAATCAACACTGTTCCATCAACATCTCATCATTTTCCAACATCCTCAAAATCACCCAAATCATTCATCTCATCATCCCACATCATCATCACAAATTAGAACTACATATCATAACCACTTGCATCTTAATGTGCCTTGATCCCGTGAACACAGGGTATGTAGGCAATCTGAGATATGAAGGACGTTTCCAGCACTCAAGTGCATAAGATGCACCCATCCAACCTGCTGAGCTTACACTAGATCCAAGCATCGCATTACCTATCAAAGCATCATCCCTTATCAAAAATCATCAACTATCAAATCAACATCAACCACAACTTGTCACCATCATATCTTGAGCCAATCTTACAACATCAACTAATCATGATCCAATCATCAACTGATTCCTACCTTAGGATATATCGTTCCTACTATAGGCAGAATCTATTCAAATCATTATCCATCTTGGCAAGAGATACAATGGCCACTTGTTTGGTTCGTTGGTCTTTTCATTTTTTATTTTTATCTTTTGTCCTATTCGAAGATCACATCAAAGCTACCTTGATCTTACTATATCATGGTATGTGGCGAAAACATCTAGAATGGGGCATAGTCTTGCTTTTGTATGCTGTGCTTGTGGGTTGTTTTCATTACTCCAAGCTAGTATTCATATCTTGTTGATCATAGGGTCGGTTCTAGCATATTGATCCCCTTATGCATCTAAGGTTCATCATACCTTTTGTGTACTAAGGACTTATCCTATGAGTCCCCTTCCCTCGTCAGGACAAGGTTGTACTATCTTGGGCATGCATGAGATCATCCCTTTGTTTGCGTGTCTAGTCCATGCAAGTGTTGGATAAACATCATCACCCTGGTCTTCTATACCTTGGTGAAAACATATCCACTTTGCTATATCAAACCTAGGATTTCTCTAAATCATTTTTCAACACAATGATCATCCACCAATCAATCTCCCAACATCATCATCCTTTCGCCCCTTATCCTCCAACCACTTCAACCAATCTCTTCCATCCATTTTGAGAGCACAATCGTGTTCTTGCAACCCGCCTATCCTCTCGAGGGGGCATCACCCTTACCAATTATCTCCAAAACTTTACCCTATTCTTCTAAGCCAAAATCTTTTTTCTATCCAATCCAACTCTATGTTTTAACTTCTTTGAAATTATGTTACTTAGCTGCAACACCATCTCAAAGAAGGGCAAATGCAGACACCTAAAATTGGCTTGCTTTGCAAAACAATTTCCCATGTCTCGACACCCTCCTTATCCCTCCTATTAATTAAATAAATTCATTTTATTAATGTATCCCTCATTATCTACCTTGACCATTTACCCATCCCTTGTGATCAATTAACTTAATTTATCACTAAGACCCTACAACACTATCCCTCATTAATCAAATAAATATTCCCAATATTTATTTGATTCAATTCTCCTTTTCCCTAATCCTCATTAATTAGATAAATCATGGTTATCTAATTGATCTAGCCTACTAATTGACCTACCCTAACCTACCCTAGCCTACCTCATCCTAGCCCTAGGATCAATTAAGCAAAACCTCTGTTTAATTAGTCCTAACCTCTCATGTGGGTGGTCAAACCTAGTTTAACACCCTTCTCCACATCCCCCAAATTAAAAATTGAAATAAGTCACACATCACATTTACTTCCCTTACAAGCCCATACTCATTCATTACCTCTTATCCCCAAAATGAATTCTTAATTCATTTCCCATTCCCCAAATGAATTTTTAATTCATTTCACATTCTTTCACACCCATACCTCATTTATCACCCCTCTTCCCAAAAATGAATAAAAGATTCACTTTTATTCATAGCCCTTGATCTCATCTTTCAATCCTCACCCTCCATCCTCCTCTCAGAAAATCTATAAATGAAACCCTCTCCAAGCCATTTGAGAGGGACTTCTTCATGCATCAAACCTCTGCCAAAATCACTCCATAATCTCCTCATCCTACCATCCTAATGTCAAAATCTTGCCTCAATCCCATCTAATCTATCAATCCCCATCTCATTTACATTGTGTTGAGCATTTGAGTAATCCACATCCATATTTCAGTTATCATGGGTAAAATCGGAGGAGACTATCGGGTGCAACTCCTTCCCTCTTGGATTTGTGAGTTCATTATGGAGGTATAATCATGTATTTTTGCATTTGATTCTATTCTAATCTTCATTTTGATTTCATTGATTACACTAGCTATCTCCTTGAACATCAGATTTCTTCATGTGGAAGGGGACTCGATGTCAATTGTTAATGTTTCCCTGGGTTTAGCTCAGTTTGGGTGGAACTTAGCTAACATTATGGGGGATATTAAATTGCTGCTCAATGGGTTAGAGGAGTTTAAGATATCTCATGTTTATAGGGAAGGAAATGTGGTTGCTGATGCTATGGTAAACCTAGGCATTGGTAGCAAAGGATGGTGGTGTTGGAGGAGTATGACTTCCCTACCCAATGAGATTCATACTCTCATAAAGAAAGATGAAGATAACAACAAGAATTAGATGGTTCAGGGCTATGACGATCCTCTTTCTGTGGTTGGGTCGTGGCAGGGATTATGTGCATTTCAAGACTCGTTTAAACAGGATTGGGATTGATGGTATTGGATGGATCAACAATCTTGGTGGGGAGAAATTTTTAAATTTTCAAAAATAGATGGGCAAGAACAAGAGAGCCTTGAAGTGGCAGTTGGCTAGTTTGTTGTCTGGTATTCCTAGGTGGCATAAGATGGGGGTCTGCGTGAGTTGGGAGACTAGTTGGTGGGCAAACGGTCTGTAGGGGGTTGGCATGCAGACTGGATGATAGGTAGATAGGTCATAAAGCAAAAGAGCCTCTATTTTGGTGGTGGAGTGAGGGATACATCTAGCTGGGCTAAAAGGATGTTGCAGTGGCCTCTAGCAGTGGTATAGATGGTTTGTAGGATGGATCCACCTGTGGGCAATAATATTTGGTTAATCTCTATGGTGGGTGACATTCATTGCCACACAAGGTGGTGGCCGAGATCTTTTCCCAAGGAGATTTTGCAATGTGGCATAGGTATGATGTATCGCCATAATAATTATGATGTGATTAATGATCTTATTTCATGGCCTTTCCATCTCATTGAGTTACTTGCTAATTACAACAACACCAACCTTAGCAATTTTAAGCTCTACAACTTATGTGATATTCAAACTGCGAAGATGGGGGGAGAGATTGTGAAGATTGAGCTGACCACAGTGGAGGAATTCAGATAGGACTAGATTGTCTGACATATCATCCAGGAGGGAGAAGTGGTTCCCTTTCTAGAGGGTATGATCGGCCATGACGAAAACTTGTTGCGCTAATTTGCAGAGTCATGGGACGAGGACACCAAATAAGGCTGCTTGGGGGTATTGGTTTCCAGGTGTTTGAGGAGGTGATTATACAGGCCATAGGGCTCCCCACCAAAGGGAAGAAGCATGCCAGATGCAACAAGGTGCCCGACCCCAAACACATGGGTCTCTTTTTCAAAGAGGGGGAGGTGGCTATGAAGTTACATAGTGGATTTGATAGGGAGAAGCTATCGGAGCCTTGGGGCCAAGTCTCTTTAATGCTTATGAAGTTCTTCATGCTGGAAGGAAGGTTTAAGGTTTTTTACCATTATCATTATGCCCTTCTCAATCACTTTAGGAACAAGATGGAAATTAGCTTTCCTTTTTTCTTCAATCCTCCCTAGAAAATTCCATTAAGTCAGCTAGAGAGCTTAGGGCTAAGAACCCTGGTCACCCTCTTGTCCCTATCCATCAGGGCCTCATTCTGGAACTTTACCATTTCTATCTCACCTTGTGTCCATCGAAGAAGATTAAGGTCAAAATGATTGAGAACCCCCAGATGTTTGTCTCTCCTGGTCCTAAAGGTAAGGTAAAAATGTGTGTCGAGACCCCTAAGACCTCTAAAATGGCCAAGAGGGGCCCTCGTCCCCCGGCTGGGACCCCCACCCCTGGGTCTAAAATGAAATCCCCAAGAAAAACTCATCTAGAGTGTGGGAAAGACAAAATTGGCTTGGCCAAAAGGGAGAGGAAGGCAGCTGAGGAGGAAGGGACTATGCAAGTTAAGAAAGCCAAGACTGGTACTGAGGAAGAAGAGATGGTGATTGGTTATGTGAAAATAGTTGAAGTGGACCTGGGGCCCATACAGACTGGAAGTGGTGTTGGGGAGGATGTTGTTAAACAAACCAGGTCGAGGGTTCACTGATCTAATCGCATTGTTGGGAAACCTTCCGCTAACCCACAGGGTTTTGAGATATCCGATGACTTAGAATTTGAGGAAACTATGGACGAGGGGGAGAATGAAGCTCCTACTGAATCTGTGCACGAGGAAGAAGGGGCGAGCCATTTTGCTTCCATGAACAAGTCAAGTTCGGAGGACTTGGGTGTTCCTGCTGAGGAAACTAGTGGTTTGAATAACAAGGGTAGTTGTTTCCTGTATGTCACAACCACTAAGAACATGGGGAGACTCAAGTTACAAATGGAGAAAATGCAGAAAAAATGGAAGACCATGGCCGAATTCGCTGCTAAGGCCATACATCAGGTAGCATCGATCTTTGTTGTTGTGAATGATCTAGATGACAAAGTCAAGCAAGTGGGGATTGATAGCCTTAATGACTACAAAGACATAGTTGAGTTTTTGGCCAAGTTCGAGACTATTGACAGTCCTTAGTTCTTGTTTTTATTTTCTGCTATTTTTGGTTAGTTGTTTTTTGTCAGATGTTAGTGTGTTGTCAATGTATTGTTATTGGCATGTTACCCTAGGGGTTGTTTTGTTTAGGGTTCTGGACCCTGTTTTCTAGCTGAACTAATCAAAAACAAGGACCAAGTACATAGAAAGATTTGGTTAAGTCAAAGTAAGTATGTTGATACTATTTTATAGAGATTTGTTGTACAAAATTATAAACCAATTAGTATTCCTTTACTTTACTAGTTGGCACTAAGTTGTCTTTAGATAGTGTCCTAATTAGATGATCATTTTGAGGATTTTTTTTAATGTGTCTTATGCTAGTGATGTTAGTAGCCTAATGTATGCAGTGGTTTGCATGAGACTAGATATTATCCAAATAGTGAGAGTTCTTAGCAAGTTTTTGTCTAACTCTGGTGAAGAGCATTAAACTTATCCTAAAAAGGTGTATAGATATTTGTGAGGAACTTCTAATTATTGCTTATGTTATCATGGTACTAATGGTTTGGGCAAGACATTGGACATGTACAGCTTTATTGATGCAAATTGAGTAGGGGACTTGGATAGTCGAATGTCAACTAATGGTTATGTGTTCTCTTTATTTGGAAATGTAGTTACTTGGATGGGTAAGAGGAAACCCATGATTGTTTTTTCCACCACTGAAGTAGAGTATATGGCTTCTACGCATGCCTCTAAGGAGACAATATGGTTATAGAAACTATTTAGGTATTGGTTTTGATTGTATGGTGGTTAAAATTGAATGTGACAAGAACAGTACTATTTGTTTGACCAAGAATACCATGTACTATGTTAGTACTAAGCATGTTGACATACAATATCTTTTTTTGTGAGATGGTAGAAAATGATAAAGTCATGTTACAAAAGGTTGACACTCAAGATGATGTTATAGATTCACTCACAAAGCTAGTGAGGATGGAAAAGTTATCTTCATGCAAGAAAGCCATGGTCCTTAAATCTTGTACTTGATTTATTTTGTGGTTCCCCTAATGTCATTGCAATATATAATATCAAGTGGCTGCACATTAGAAAAGTGTGATATTTAATTGCAATCCTAATGTCTAAAGTTGAATCTGCCAACATCTTGGAATGGGTACTTGGATGCCCATGTAAGTGATTTTGGGATATTATTATTTAATTACTCCTTGTAACTTGTATATTTGTTGTAATGGTGTTAAAGGGAGAGGTAGAGCATAATGGTGGTGGTTACAATTTGACTCAACTTCTTTTACACCAATTTCTCAATCTTAGTCACTAAATGAGGGTGGAGAATCTTTACATGTTGAGTGGGATTAGGGCCTAAATTTGATGGTCAACCCTGCCTATCAAGCAAATTTTTTATGACAGTTATCTATTCAAAGGTGCCCTTAAAATATTATGACATACTTTAGTATAAGTAAAATTATATATAAACCAAACATATATATATATATATATATATCATCACAATTCTATATAAATTTTGATAGTTTATCCAAAATCTCTCCTTTCATATGGTACAATCTTTTTAAAATTTTGATTGTATTATACAACAAAAATACCTAAATACGGCCATACGGCCATCCAATTTAAGCCATGGGTGGGGTCCACAAATATAATGAAGTACTACTTTTGGGGATTTGTTCCCACTCTTCACATAGGTCAAAAATGCTTGAGGACTTATGTTTTTTATTCATGGATGCATTGATTTGTCATATGAGAGCATTAGATTTTTGGCATGCCATGGTTTTGGGGTGTTATGGTTTTAGAAATTCACTTGTAGTTTCCTCTCAAATATTCTCTATAAATTGTATACAATAAATAAGTATTTTATGAGTTTTGATTAGGTTAAGTTGGTTTTGAAGGGACCATAAACCCTTTACAAGCCTCAAGTTTTGACAGATCTTGAAACCTTACAAGCTACCCCTGGGGACAAACCCCTAAAAAACAAAGGGAAAAACTATACAACATTGGATCATCAACGGGCGATCTGCACACCCTTTACCTAAGGGTGAGAGACTGATACACCCCCCTTCCTACAATGAAAAATTGTCAAGGAAACACCACCATCCAAATATTTTGATCAAGGAGAGAGGATAGGGGATTCCTCTAACACACCCTCCACCAAAACCTCAACTCGCGAGGAGGGAACCTGACTACCAAGAGCAGGGTTCCCACCACACCAAGATGGAGAGGAAACTATCAGTGTTAGAAATTAAGGTGCAAACCACACAATAAAAATCTAATTCAAATTGTATTTATGTTGTCTAACAATGTAGAATCAATGGAGATTGCAATAGAAATAAAACCCACTACACAAAAATAACATGCATTAAGAACTGAACACATAACACAGTATGTAATGTGGAGAAAACCCTTTCGGGTAAAAAACTCCATAAGAAAAGAGGCTCCAAGTTGTATTATCTTCAACTATGAGATTACAATACATGCACTTCCTCTTCTTCAATCTTCACTCCAGCAGTGCCTATTACTCTCAAATCTGATAAAAATGTAGTACAAATATCCTTATAAAAGGGGGTTGCCTTCTAGGGCAATAAAATTGACATAATATTGATCGTTAGATCTATGACCTAATGACGAACGGTCCAAATTTACAATGATAAAATTTGGCTCTAGGGGTACTACCCCCGCCAGGGCACACCGCCCCTGGACCTCATGCTAGGGGGATGATCCCCCTAGACCCCTCGCAGGGGGGAAACCCCCATGTGACCCCCCGTCACAGACGAATTAGCATCGGGGACCAGGAAACCTTTCATCCCTTATGAGTGATTTACAAACAATATTAGGAGTAATTAATTACATAGGATTTACAAGGTTGATGGCACCTTAATCCTAACATTCTCCCACTTAACATCATACATTGTAAATAGCCATAGAAAAACTATATAATAATCAAGCACTAGAAGCAAGGCCCATGGCCTCTCTACACCAAACAAATTTCTCTGTGGTCACAAGCTTGGTCAAAGCATCTACAACATTCTCCTGAGTGTCTACCTTCTTCAGCTCAATCTTTCAACTTGCAACCATTTCTTGAACAAAGTGATATTGTACATCAACATGCTTAGTCTGAGCCTGATACATAGGATTCTTCACCAAACAAATAGCACTCTGGCTATCACAAATAATCTGAATGATCATGCAATCAAAACCAATATCTATACACAATCTTCTTAACCAAACTACCTCCTTAGAGACATGGGTAGCAGCCATATACTTTGCTTTGGTGGTGGACAAAGCAACTGTGGGTTGCCTTTTGCTCATCCAACTCACTGCTCTGCCAAACAAAGTATACACATAACCACTGGTGGACCTTCTACTATCCAAGTCACCTGCCCAATCTAAATCAACAAATCCCTATATGTCCAAAATTTTGTCAGCATTGTTAGTACCAGAATAAACCAAACAATAATCAGGAGTACCTGCTAGATATCTAAACATCCTCTTTGCATAATTCCAATGTTGTCTACCAGGGTTAGACATAAATTTGCTCAAAACTCTCACTGCTTGGGAAATATCTAGTCTAGCGCAAACCATTGCATACATCAAGCTCCCTACAACACTAGCATATGGCACATTAGACATATCCTCTAAATCATCCTCATTCTTTGGACACATATCTAATGAAAGCTTAGTACCAATGGGTAAAGGAACTCTAACTGGGTTACAGTCCTACATACTAAATCTCTACAAAATGGTATTCACATACTTACTCTAAGACAACTAAAGCATTATGTTACCTCTATCCCTCCTAATCTCCATACCCAGAATATACCTAGCTGCTCCAAGATCCTTCATATCGAATGCACCTAAAAGTTGGGCTTTCAACTCACTGATCATACCCTTAGTATTGTTGTGTTGTACCCATACGAAATTTTTTGTCTATGCATACAAACACCCTAAAAAATGCCTAAACATGCCTCCCAAACACCATGTCGCCTTGTCATTATTTGCTAACCCCGCAGGTACAAGATATATCAAAGGAAATCAATACAAGGCTCGAATGGAGAAGGATTCAAAGGAGCCAAATTGGCTATGTTATACCAAATCAAAAAAAATTGCTTCATTAAGTCATTTTTGTGAGAATCCAATGCTGGCAAAATTTTCTAAAAATAGAAACTCTTATTCAGGAGTCATGCTTGATTCTGATTGGCTGATATTGCTTCATGATCAAGGTGGTCCAAACGGAATATGCAAAAGGTCGAGTTTTCTCTACTGGGTCAATTTTTCTTTTTCTAGAAGGTGAAAAACAAACTTCGAGGCCATTAATAAAAAGTTGAAGAAGTTCATCTGCCAAAGATCAGATTCAAGTTTTGTGTTGTTCAGAGGACATAGAACTATTGAATGATGCAAAGGAACAGCGAAGAAGCTTTGCAGGCAAAGGCAAATGGCAGTGATCCAAGCAACCTCTGTCAAAATGGCCAAGGCAAAGTTCAAAGTTTTCCAAGGTCAAGAATCATAAAGAATGAGCCCTGGAATTGGCTAAGTCTGGTGTCCTGAAGCCTGATGTTTTGAGATCCTGAAAAATGTCTAAGTCTGAAATCTGGTGGATCCTCAAAAATCTAGAATTTGCATGTTAAATCCCATCTGGGACCTATCTCAAACATCCTGGAAGTATATTTCAAAATATTTAAAGTCTAGGAAATTCAATATCTGAGCATATACTTAAATATATTTTCAAATATACTTCCACCCAAGACACTTCGAAATTAGGCTGAAAAAGTTTAAGTCTTCAGATTTATAAAAGGTGCTCAAAACCAAGAAATCTCATGCCTTTTTCAAACTCTAAAATGGCACTCAATTTGCCCAAAAGCCATGCCTTTTCCATCCTTGCAAAAGGCGCCTAAAAACCATAAAATGAGCACCTATTTTGAACCTCCTAAAAGGCGCCTAAATCCTCTAAAATACATGCCTTTTTGGCATATGCAAAAAGTGCCTAAATTGCCCATTTTCCATGCCTTTTTGGCATCCATAGAAGGTGCTCAAATTGTCTAAATCTCACTCCTTTTGACACTGAGGAAAAGTGCCCCATTGTGATCATTTGCACTCCATTTTTGGGTGCTCAAGTTTAAAGGATTGGACATTCTAGAGAGAGAAGATGAGGCGCCTAGGAGAGAAATTTCAAGGTTATAAATAGAGGTTGATCCCTCACTTCTTCATCCTTTCATTTGTGCATGAGGCCAAAATAAGAGCATCTTATTTTTAGAAAAAGGCACATTGAAAACCACAGAAGATTGGTGCCCACTATAAAGGAGGACTCATGCATTGATATTGTCATTTTCCCAAGGCAAGAGAAGGGTCTAAAGGTGGTATTCACATAAGGTGGCCATTAATGAAGAATTGAAAGCTTGCAAAGGGCAGATTGAAAGGGTTTTCAAGAGTGGATCTTCATATACAAATCCAAGTTGACACATTCTTGCATCATTCCATACTTCTTTCATTCAAATACTTGCCTACACCCTAGGAGGGCATTTCTTCACATTAGCAACCATTGTTGAAGGTTTCAAAGCTTATTATTGCAGGTTTAAAGACACTTTTTGGGCCAGCAAAGCATAAAAGAGGCAAATTGGTCACTTCAAAGAATCATTTTCTTCATTCTCCATCATCTTAGGGTCCATCTTCATGCATACAAGGCAACATCCAGATCTAAGGAGCCATTTTTGAAGGATTTTCAATCTTTTTCTTCGCTGTTATGACTGATCATGCCCAAAATCACCACCTACAAACAAAATAAAAGTGATTTTTGAGGCCTTTATGTTTAATTTTTCTCATTTCCATTGCATACCCACCTCAGGAATAGGTGTTTTCCATCATTCTTGACTATCTAGAGCTCAGATCCGGCAACTTTTTGAGGATTCAACCTCATATTTTCACTTTCCAAGGGCAAAATATACTTTTTTTCACAAAAATTAGATTTTGGGCAGTGAGAGTAAAAACTTGATTTTCTCGAACAGCGAGCATATAGAGGCCTAGTTTGATCTTTTGAAGTAGAATGGTGAAGAAGAAAGGCTTTTCTTAGGGACCTAAAACAAAAGCTACCATGCAATATTCTTCTACCACCATGGAGGCCAAATCGACACTCATTCATGAGTATCCGAAGGTCAAGGAGTATTTGGATCTCGTGAAGATAGTGGAGTATGCAAACACCATCTTACAAACGGAGATCATGCATCCAGATCCTATCATTATCCCTAAAGAGGCTAAGGTTGATGAATTTGAGAGAAATCTCAATTCTCATACTTAGTCATTTTTTACTATCTGCAAGAGAATTCTATTTTTGGCAGCTAGAGGGATTTCCAAAGCAGTTTCTATTTTGAGAACTGACTTTGCTTTTCAAAGATAAACTTATTTTTGGATTGTTCTGGAGATCATACAAATCATCTTTAAGTGGAACTCAATGTGTAATAACATGCAAGTTTAGTTAACTGAATTGCATGAGAGATATTTTTTTATTTTTAATTGCTAAATAAGCTTGCATGCTTCCCATGCAGCATTAGGGTTAGGGTGGAGAGTGTTAGTTAACTCTTCCTTTTATTTCCTTGCATCTTTGCTTTTTAGGGTATAAATAAGTGTATTCTACACACTTAAACTTCTTAATGGTAAATGCTAAGGCTTTTATTGCTCACATCTTATTGTTCAATGATTGTGTGTATCTTTATTACTTTGAGAATAAATATATGCATTGTCTTTCTGAAAGTTGTTTGTGTTGTTGAGATTGAGTGGAATTGTTTATGACTTTGTGCTTAAACATTTGTTTCAGATCTTCTTTGTTCTTTTGTGTTAAATTAAATCGCCTATGTTCATTTGTTTCCTTTGATCTCTGGATTTAATCAAATGAATCAAAAGTATTCAATATTTATTATCCATTCTTGTGTTCAATCAAAGAATAAAAGCAATAGCAATTCTCATGCCTCTATTTGCTTAAATTGTTATTTGTCTAATATTCTCCTGATCGTGTTCTTGTTTTGTTCATTAATGGAATCCAGTAGACCTATTTTGCTTCCAAATATCCATTAAAATGTATTATTTGTGCCGAAGGTTAGGTTTTATTTTTAGTCAAAAAGCATAAAAATCTTTGATTCACTGTTGAATGTGTCTTTGCCTTTCTGCATGTTGCAAAAACCCAAAATGATTGTAAAGTTTTTAGTTAAGTTTTATTTTACAGGGAGCTTCCCCTTCCAATTCGAAGAGCAGTTCTACTGCACATCTATCTGTTTTTCTTTCCCACCGAAAGGTGCAAAATTAAATGCTAATTGAAAAATAACATGTCATCAACATACAATGCAATGATCAGAATAGAATCATCAATACAATGAATGTAAACACTGTGATCCTCCTCACTTCTAACAAAACCCAATTTCAATACAAATGAATCAAACTTTTGATACCACATTATGGGGGACTGTTTCAGACCATAAAGAGACCTCTTCAATCTGCAAGCCCAATGTTCTTTCCCTTTTACCTCAAAACCTGGAGGTTGTTGCATGTAAATTTCATCCTCAAGATCTCCATGCAAGAACATAGTCTTAACATCTATTTGCTCTATTTCACAATCAAAAGCTGCAGCAATGGATAAAAGAAATCTAATAGATGTTAATTTAGCAACAAGAGAGAATATTTCACCGAAATCAACTCCCTCTCTATGGGAGTATCCCTTGGTTACTAGTCTAGCCTTGTACTTCTCCAATGACCTGTCTACTCCAAACTTCTTCTTGAAGACCCACTTGTAACCTATGGCCTTTCTTCCTTTGGGCAAATGAACAAGATCCCAGGTGTTGCAAGAGTCTAAATCCATCATCTCCTCTTGCATGGCTAACTTCCAAGACTCACTATCATCTACATGAATAGCTTCCATGTAGGATCTAGGCTCATCGTCAATACTCAATAAAGCAAATACACAACAAAAATCTGGTGGGCTATACCTATCAACTGGGTTTCGTTGTCTTGTGGATCTCCTCAGAGGTCAAGTAATAGACTCTATAGGTTCTTCTGCATGCTCATCTATACCAACTTATTTTGTCACAACAGATTCTTCCTCATCAGAAATTTCACTCAAGTCTTCTTCTTCTTCTTCACCCCCCAATCCATCATTTTGTTCTTCCTAAGGTGCATCTTCATGCTCTAATTCAAAATGCACTCTCTTCACCTTTTCTTCTTTTTCTTTTCATTGTTCAGGTTCTGAAATAACACTAAGTTCCCTGAAATCAACATCTGTAGAATAGGTAATCTTTCGGATTACTGGATTCTAAATCTTATAACCTTTTACATTATCACCATATCCAATGAAAATATATTTCTCAGCTTTTGGATCCAATTTAGTTTATTTTTCTTTAGGCACATGAACATAAGCCTCACAGCCAAATACCCTGAAATGTGAAACAGAAGGTTTCTTTCATGTCCACATTTCATAAGGAGTTGAAACAAGAGCCTTACACTGAGATCTATTAAACAAGTAGTTCACACTACACTTAGCTTCTGCCCAAAGCATTTGTTCAACTGTGATACACTCAACATACTTTTGGATCTTTCCATTATTGTCTGATTCATCCTTTATGCCACTCCATTTTGCTATGCTATATATGGAGTTGTCTTCTATCTAACAATACATGCATACTTACAGAATTCATCAAATTCCTTAGAACAGTATTCCCCTCCATTGTCTAATCTCAAAACCTTTATCTTATAATATGATTGTTTTTCAACTAAAGCTTTAAATTCCTTAAACTTAGTGAAAACTTCATATTTGTGACACAAAATAAATCCAGGTAAACCTTGAGACATCATCAATGAAGGAAACAAAATATCTAGATTTTCCAATTGATTCAACATCCACTAGACCAAAAACATATGAATGAATAAGTTTCAATTTATCATTAGATTTATTACTACCTGAAGGAAATGGAGATCTATTCTATTTTCCAAACACACAATGTTCACACAATTTGAAACTCTCGTTAGAATAGGATAAACCTGTTGTGTGGTTACATAACACACCCCATTTTGCCCTAGCAAAACAGGGACCCAACTTTTGCTTTTGCTTGGCTTGCTTGTTTCCCTTTGCTTTTAGGCGGTATGGTAAAAAACTAGTAGCTAATGAATGTCAAGATCTTGTCCTATGCATGTCATGACCCTGAGTTCTAGGTCAAATTTTCAAAGTTAGAATTTCTTATCATAAACCCTGCTAAGTGAAAGAGCATAAAATTCTAAGCATGTTTGATTTTTGAAACTCTCATCAGAATAGGATAAACCTGTTGTGTGGTTACACAACACGTCCCATTTTGCCCTAGCAAAATAGGGACCCAACTTTTTCTTTTGCTTGGCTTGCTTGTTTCCCTTTGCTTTTAGGTGATATGATAAAAAACTAGTAGCTAATGTATGTCAGGATCTTGTCCTATGCATGTCATGACCCTAAGTTCTAGGTCAACTTTTCAAATTTAGAATTTCTTATCATAAATCCTACTAAGTGAAAGAGCATAAAATTCTAAGCAGGTTTACTTTTTGAAGCACCCAGAAATTCCCTAAGACCAGGAAGTTACACCTAGTCAATGTTTGATCAACAGGTCACATGGATGTTCATATTATTCTAATATCCAGATATTACTTTAATGTCCCGATCCCCAGAAATTGTTAAGTAATGCTCTACATATGCACATTTGTCAATGTGCGGACGTTAAATTTAAGTCATGTTGAAAACTAAATGTCGCGTGCATGGATATTAGTTATGATTCAGATATTAACTTAATATCCAAACCATAACATAATATCCATACTTGAGCCAATATCTTGATCCTGATGATGTCAAGTCATTCTAATTTTATAAAGACTCTTGATCTCGCTTACATCATCTGGATATTAGCCCATAAGGATATTAACTTTTCAAATATCCACACCTTATATTAATATCTAGATCCTGATGACGTCACCTCACTTGAATGCAACACTAAGGATATATCATGTTTACGTCATCGGGATATTAAACCATAGGGATATTTTGCATTTTTATTGTCATGACCTTATTCTAAATATCCTCATCTGGATGACATCACTCTATCATGTTATAACAAAAGAATTCTTCCTTCTAATGTCATCCAGACATTTTGACCAGATGGATATTTCGCACTCGTAATGTCCAGACCTTAACTTAATATCCATGTCATGTAGTCCAACCAATGGTATCATGCCACATGTCCACATGGACATCCCGACCTATTCTGGACAAGATTTAAAGCTCGATGGTGAATCTTCGGTCAATAATGGTTGACTAGACCTATATGCTGATGTCATATAGATATATCTAGATGGATATATCCATATGAATATTCTAAATGTAATATCCATCCATCTTGGCACGACCTTTTTACATTTAATACACATAAAAGTCGTTGTCTTTTCAAATTCAAACTCGTGCCAATAGACACTTGTCACTATTACTCATGATTTCTTCATTGTAACTCATTTGATCCTCGTAGGAGTCATTAATATGCCCTAATCTACTGATTTTTCATGATTTAAGTGCTAAAATTCTTGTACAATCTCACAATTGCATTTACAAAGCTAATATTCCCGCTAAGAAAACCTAAGAACTCAATTGAAGCTATAAAAGTGAGTTTGCGACCAAATTTTTGGCACAACAAAGGATGACCTGCATGTAAAACCTTTGGTATTCATCTGCATTTTTTGATTTAGGTTTTGCAAACCAGGTATGTACGGATTAAGCCCTAACTAGTTATTTTACGATGATACTCCATGATTTTTGAGCTAAAAAGGACATGAAATGCTAAAATGGAAGAGTAGGGTTAAATATGGATTAAATGTATAGTTGAATGCAATGTTTATTGATTTCATAGATTTAGTAATGCTAACCCTAGTATTACAGAATGCCCTAGTTAAGACATGTCCATGAAATTGTAGGAAGAAATGTCTCAACCACAAATGGATAAATAGGGTGCCGAGTTCAAACAGAGCATGTTCCCTAAAGCACCCAACATATACAACAAACAACGGTTTTTCAAAGACACCCATTCTGGTAACATGGACATTGAGGCATTTAGAGCTAGAATCAATAGCAAAGAAGATCATATGTATTAAAGAACATAGTCACTTCAGGGATGTACTATGCGGCCAGTTTCCCATATGTTGTGGAAGCTCTAGAACTTGTGATTGAATGTACACAGAACTATAATGTCATCACAGGAGAATCATGAAGTAGGAAAGAGTTTATGTTGATCTGTCTATGGATGGTATAACTGAGGCATTTAATTTGCCAACATCTAGGGGAATCTATGTGCCAGATCAAGAGGCACTGGCCAAGGAATATGATCTCAATCAGAAATACTACAGAAAGGTGATTTTTTAGGGATGGAGAGATCCAGCTAGTAAAGCCAAAGTAGTGGCTAAGATGCCACAACATCTGTATAAATACAATTTCAAAGTAGAGGTATAGTACATGATTTTCTTACTCAGCAAAATGAGTGGGAAAGCGAATTGTGGAAATTTTGAATCATGGATGTTCGGATTAATCCAAATGGTCATTGAAAATAAAGATGGAAAGGTCCATTGGGCCAAAATCATTAGTGATGCAATGTATAATCAGATGGTGAAGTGGAGAAAAGCAAAAGATAGGGTTTTCATAATGACCTCATATCTAGTATATGCCTATGCAGCCAAGGGCACTTTTGATGGCTTGCAAACAATAGGGAAAATGGGTAGATTTCCTCATGAAAAGACTCTCTGGGAACATTATCCCCATCTGGAGAGGAAGCAATCCATTCAACACTACAAGATTGTGAATGATTGCTTTATAATGCATATTGTTAGGCTCTTAGAAGGAGATAGAGCTACTCAATTGATCGATGGATATGGTTCTTGGTTCATATAGTCCAAAACCTACTCTTATATCCAGATGGAAAGGTTTAGTGGAAATACATTCATGCTACCAAGATATCCATCAGATAAAGTAGTCCTAATGGAGATGGTGAGATAGCATCTCTCTATATTCGAAGTGTCTAAGAGGAAAGAAGGAAGACCATATAGAAATTTCCCTTTAGAAATCAATTAGTATATGATAGGATCCATGGATAATGCCAAAAAGGTTGAGTAAGATCTAAAGAATTTAAACTTACAATTGTTTCCTTTGGCCAGAGATTATGATCCTTATCATAGGGTTGAGAAACATTTCAACAAGAAATACAAGCACACCATGCATCTAGAGGATCATTGAGTAGACTGTGATGATGAGCATGAGGTAAGAAAAAGAGAATATCATAGGTTAACGTTGCATCACATAAGAACCATTGGACAGCCAGAGGTCCCTCCTCAGCTCAAGAAAGATGATGATGATGTTCTAGACATAGAGTATGGAGATAACAAGGTGTATAATGATGCATTGGCACCTCCAGACTAGACCCAGGGAGATGAAACTTCAATTAATGTCCTTGCTACCAAGGTAATGGCAAGGACCAAGAACTATGTGGCTAAGAAGGTCAATGAATTGAAAGCAAAAGGTGTCATGGTCACCTAGGATAAGAAGAGAAAAATGAAGGAGAGGGAAGAACTTGGATATGATGAATTCCTGGTGCATAAGAGGCAGGTCCTCGAGACAAAATTGGCGCAGCCCAGTTCATCAGGGACTGTGGAATAGCCTAAAATTGAGGGAGTTTCATTGGTGTATGTACCACCCTCACCTCCTAAGGATACACCACTAGCGGCTATCCCAATATCCCCACCCTAGATATCAACTGCAGAGGAGGAGATGTTGGAGGATGAAGAACAAGGTCCAATTGGGACCGTTATACAAAAAGGACTGGATGTGTTGCAGGGAGTTAATATCCCTAGGCATTCCAAGTATCAAGGCCCAATCATGAGGGTTGCAATATCACCTCCTGTTCAAACACATCCTGGTCCAATTTTAAATATTGTGAAGGAGTTCTAGTAGAATGTCCCTGCTGAGAGTATTATCAAGGTAAACTTTGAAATGGCACAATAGGCTATCAATAAGTCATTAGAGAAAGAAGTGAATAAATCCTTTCCCTTAAGTGCAATAGTAGACTTGATTGATGATGATGTAGTCAAGGATGTAACCAATTATCCTATTGAGACCTTACTCCACAATACTGAAGTTGAGGTGGGAAGTAAGGATACAAAAGTGAAGGATAAAGATACTGATAAGGTAGAGTCTACAAAGGTAGAAGTACAAATGGAACCTCTGGATGTCCTCATTGAGACAGTCACAAGCCCCGAGGTAATTGATTTGACGTATCAACCTAAAAGTGGGGAGCAAGAAGAAGGGACTGTCAAGAATGACCAGGAGACAAACAAGAACATCCCCATGGATGTTGATGATACAAATAGGGATACCCAAACTAAAGGGGCACAATAGGATATACTGATGGATAAGCTTGAACAAGAGCTAGTGTTAGGATCAATCATAGATACAGGAGGTAAAACTAATGAAGGTGATCAGAGGCAACAAATACAAGAACCACATCAAGATGATCAAACACAAGGGCCTGAAAACATCCAAGCATAAGCAATGCAAGAAGAACAAGCTCATGATGTGCCTAAAGATGATAAGGTTCTAGATGAGCCAATAGATGCATCACATCTGGATCAACCTCTGCCAGAGAAAGAAAATATTCATGATTATGGAAAGGTTGATCAAGGTAAGGACCAGCAAGTAGAAAATCCTGAGATTATCCCATCACAACAGGGTCAGGATGGAAAACAGCAAGAAAATACATAGGTTCCTATTGGTGATGATGAATCAAATAAGAATAAAGAAATACAAGATGCTCAAATTGAGTAGCCAGACTAAGCAGGATCAGGATCCGCTGTACTCCCATGGATGTCATCAGAGGTGGAACATCCACAAAAAGAGACCGAGCCTTTTTATTTCAAATCATTGTTCACATTGGACCCAACCAAATAGAAGAGAAGGGCAAGGACAATCTCAACAATAAAATAGGATGCAACAAAAAGAAGGACAACTCAAATAGTTGTGCCAACAGTAAATAAGGCCTGATGAATTTCAAATAAATACCATTGATTTGGCCATGCCACTAATGAGCAAGAGATCCAAGGATTGAGGGATCATACTAATGCGGTGGAGGCTAGAATAAAGAAGGCAAAGGTCAAGAAAAGAATGTATAAGGCACAAGTAGCCCAATTATAGGTTTTTGTAAAAGGGTTGGCAGCACCAACCAATATCCAGGTCACAAAGGATACTTCACTGGCATTGGTATCACAAGAAGAGATAGTTGCTTTAGATGTGCAGAAACATCGTGCACAGGTAATGGATAGTTGGTTCACCAAATTTTTGGCTAATGGTGAATAGGTAATAAAAACTTCATTGTCCAATTGGGACATGCTGAGTAATTGCCACCTCTGACACCCCAAACATTGTCATTGCTGGATAATTGGTGTGAAGATGTAAGGTTTGAGGTAGATATCTTGAAGAGGTGTAATGCTAAGACTACAAATATTAGTATCAAAATACATGAGCTCTTAGCAAAAGAGAGAGATTTTGGAAGCCCTTGAAGGTGAAGTTGAAGGAAAACTAGAAAATCAAGATGAGGATCTTGCTACTAAGGCATTCAAGGATAATTTCAAGCTTGTAGCAGATCTTATTAAGCAATTTTATGAGGCTACCATTGATAAGGCTATGAGGATGAAGGTTAAAATAGAGAAATATAAAGAAGAGTTGGATAGCCAGACAAATAGGTGGATAGCTCTGCAAGAGCAACGAAAGGTACAAGAATATGCAGCCAAGAAGGCCAAAGTATTGGACGAAGTAGAAATAGATAAAGATATCCAAGCATATGAGATCATCCAGGGTATCAAGTGCAAAATAATAGAAGAACCATCTACTGACGAAGAGTCTGATGCTAATGCAGAGTATGAGGGATCTTGTTGACCAAGTCAACTATTTTGAAGAATATACTAGAATGCTAGTTGGATTCCACCAGAGTGATTGCCACACACAATCATGTGCCATGTTTAATCTAGACCGTTAGATCATGAGATCGGTTGTAACCGCATCGTCTCCTTGTTCTATAAAAGGAGGTGGATTGCCATTTGTACATTATTAGAAGCTTAATTGAGACTAAATTGTTGAGTTTCATGGTTCTATCTCAATGTCAATTGTATACTTGTATTCTTTTGCATACTTGAATGAAAATGAAGATTGTTGATTACAAATTATCGTACATCTTGTGTAATATGTGAATGATCTCTGGATGTGTAACTATGGATTGTTGTGCTCTCTTGAGGTGCATCTACAAAGTGCATATTGTTTTCATTCTTTACCTTTGAGGATTCGCGTCGATCATATGTAGTTGTAGAATGTCCAAGCGAAATATGGTTCGATTTTCTTCACTTTCATGAAACTATCTAGGATGCATGTAAATCAGTGACCAAACTTCATTTAATTTCATTGAATTAAAATGTTTTATTTCAATTTCTTTAAATTTCATTAAATCATCATCATCAACTGCAGAATATTTATAAATGAAAAGCATAATATACTAAATATGCAGACATCCATAGATACATGAATATCATATGCATATTTGAACAAATCACATGTGGAATTGAAAATATCATGCAAATACATGGAAATAATGATGCGAATCATGGAAATGTCAACTTGTAGGCATAATATTTAGAAAGATTCTAAGTGCAAAAGCAAAATCAAGTACAAATTAGTGAACAAATTTAACTAAATTGAGAGGAATTAATCAAAGTTATGCACATCATCATGAATAATCCTAATTAGAGTGAAGATCAACATAAATAGACATAAACATAAGCATATTCTAGTTAAGAATTGTAAGATTTAACATCAATTTGTTGAGATTTACACAAAATAGGTGGAACGAAGCAAGTATCTGCATATCTGGATACAAATTACCTTGAAATTCATGCATAAGGCCCCTAAAGGATTTAACAGCAATTCACATCAAACCACTGAGAGATTATCAAAAGATCATGTTCTGATCCACAAAGACTTGGAATCATTAATTCATCTTGAATTAATTGTATTCTTCAAGATAAAGGTTTGTTTTGTGAATTTTTATCATTGTTAATATGACTAACAATTGTATCAACAGTTTTTGGCACTAGAAGGAGGGCCAAATCAACTTGGTTTGAGCATTTGTCATCCTGACATACTTTCCTGCATTCCTCTGAGGAAATATTTTCAAATGTCTCAACACCTTGAGTATTTCCATAAAGATTCCATCTACTCTTGATAATTTGAGGAATTTGATTACAAATATCACATCCTTGTGGATATTCATCCTGATATTTGCAGATGACTGTCTAGATTTCCAAAGTCTGAGTTGAATATTTGCATTCTCTGCAAATACTTTGCAAACACCTTGTCATCTGAGACATTCATCCATAAACATCCACTTCTGCATAGAAATTAGTCACATCTGTGCAAAGATCTCATCCAAATATCCAAGTCCTACCTTGAACTTTTAAGCACTGGCTCGTCGACCTAACACCAGTTCAAGATCCTTTGGACCTTTGGAAGAATTGTCTATATTTAGACCTAGACCACGTTCCTCTAGTCAACCTAGACCTGCTCAGCCTAGACCTGTTGTCATTAATCCACCAATAGCTCCCTTAGCAACTCCAGTACAAGTTGTAATGTCATTCTTTGTTGTTGAGTCACCAATTCATTTTGCTGCATCTAATGATTTGCCTAAAAATTCAGACAAGATTTGTCCAAAATATCATCCGTATCAAGATGCAAATGATCACATCCGGACCTTTAAGGAGGCTTGTTTTAGGGCCAAAATACAACATGAGGACTTTGTATGTAGTTTGTTTCCTTATTCATTAGGAGAAGAAGCATATGGCTGGTTTGTTAGTCTTCCTTAAACCTCCATCAATTCCTAGGACGCACTAGAGAAAGCTTTCCAGACCAAATTCAAGATACCTATAGACACAACCACTATGTATCATCTCTTTACAACAATTAAAAGAGTTGAAGGAGAGTTTATCTCTAATTTCAATGCTAGATTTCAGAAGATGTATTCCAAGCTAACAGCTCCTTACAATATTGGTGATGAAGTAGCTAGGTTAGTGTATTACTCAACTCTAGATCCCCTAACATTAATGTTCATTAGAAGAACACATCCTGCAGTCACGTCTTTGTCAGGTGCCTTTGAAAAAGTTGTCAAGGTTAACCAATAGCTGACACCAGGTCTTGAACCTAATCTAGGATATCCTACCTTTCCTAGTCAAACATAGATTAGTGGAGCATTGATACCCCCTGCTAATCCTTTCCAAGTGCCTCCACTTAGCATTATGCCTCCTTAGGGAAATAGTTAGATCATACCACATCCTGGACATGCACCTCAGGATGTTGCAGAGAATACTAATGGCAATTCATTCTTCCAGCCACATCAAGATAATGTAGTAGCGAAAGTACAGGAAGAAAAAGATGACATCAAAGAGATATCAGCTCAATTAAGAAAGTTGACTACTAAGGTCACTCATCTGAGAACTCAAAACTTCTATGCTCAGTCCAATCCTTAGAACCAGTAAAACAGAGGATATCCTGACAAAGGATATGGTAATAACAATGAGAGATCCGGACATCCTGATAGGGGTTACAATAATGAGAGAAACTTCAATAGTAATAACAATAATACTACACCCAGGCTGCCAAGAGTCTGGAACACCAGACCAAATAATGGTTCATTTCCTTCACCCTTAGATAAATAGCTTCTTGTTAAACCCAAGTAGACCACTAGGGTCAACTTGGCATAGGCTACACTCAATAACTGGTGCAAGATGCACAATACAAATGCACACACTGAGTTGGATTGTCCATAGTTTAAAATTGCAGCCAGCATATTCTGAGCTAAAGTGTCAAACACTATAAGGGATGTACCTTTTCCTGAAGGTAATGAGATAGTACGTCTTGGATATGAGTCAACTATGGTACTTGAAAGTTCCTTTGATCATCAGGATCATCATATGACTGCAACACATGAAAATTATACCTTGGCATGTGAAGAGTCAGCCATGGCCTTTGAAACAAATTATGTTTTTTCCTTTGAGGATGAGAATGAGCCTAAATAGGAACTTGAAGAAGTTCAAGCATATCAATAGTATCAGAGAGGACACAATTACAAACCAAGGAGCAATGTAAATCACCCTACTGGTTCTCTAACCACTTCTATTTCTCCTAACCATTTCAACACACCTCTAGATCCTAAGGCCAGTAATAATTTAGGACATCCAAAGGTGAATATGTAGTACTTTACACCACAAGAAGTAGTAGAAAAAGGTATGGACCAATTGCCTGAATCTGACAAACTTGTTTCTTATCTTGCCGAGGAGATGAAGAAGATAAAGATCAGTCTATCTTTGTCAGAGTTATTGAAAACTCCTGTCATTAAGAAAGCCTTTCTAAAGTCACTAGATGAACCTGTAGCTAAAGAAGATAGTCTTGGTCATAATCCTAGTCATATCCCTACTAGAGATCTTGTACCTAGGGATAATATTGTCAAACCAAAAGTGCAAGCCTCAGTTCATACTGTTGATGCAGCACAGATGACCCTATACAAAGAAAAATCTGAGTCACCCCCTTACTTACTCACACTTAGGATCTTTGGTAAGAACCTACACAATTGTCTTGTAGATGCAGGTGCCTCTACCAATGTGATGCCCTTGTCTATTTGTCAAATATTAGGTTGCATCTTGCAAAATCAGTCAAGAAAGTAACTCAGCTAGATAAGTTTGAGGTCAATGTGGTAGGAGAGTTGACACACATTCACATGTAGCTTGCATTAGATCCAAGAGTGCAGTACTACATAGACATTTAGGTTGTTGACATACCTAACACAAATGGCATGGTCCTTCGTAAGGACTAGTCCAAGACTTTAAATGGTTACATGGCTATGGATTTCTCCCACACGTGGTTGCCATGGAAAGGCATCCCTAATCAGCTCAGAATTGAAGCCAAACCCAGAATGAAACATATGATAACTGACTATAATCAAAATAATGAGATATTATATGTGGATGTCGAACCAGGAGTATGCGCATTAATGCCTCGGACTGTCAAAATAGAAGAGGTGTTGATGTGCAATATGCACATGCATAAATATAGCTATAAAGAGGAAATTGTGCCAGATGCAGGATTAATGATAGAATCTGATTATAGCTCAACTGATGAAGATGAGGTGGATCACTTCCATGAATTTGAGAGGTATCTGTCTGAGGAAGTTCAGAAATGTTAGCTGATAGGGACATCCGTTGAAGATATCCTAATGACTAGGTGGTGCAGACTGCATGAGGATGTACACTCAGAAAATGCATGTGAAGCATGTTTGGATATGATTGAATTAGAGTGAGTATGCATAGAGGACAGGTCATCATTGCCAGAGGTAAATGAAATACTTAATGTTGATGATCATGATCATTTGTTGTTTTCTTCAGATGTAGGGGAATATGAACAAGATGTACACTAGGTAAATGTCCTGATGCCTAACTCAGAAGAAGTTTTGGCATGTAAAGATATGCAATCCAATGTTGAGATAAACACAATCACACCAGGGACTGACTGTCTTATTAAGTTTGATTATGAGTTGTCAGATGAAGACAGGGGAAGTCATTTGACACAGTTTGAAGAATTATTGTCCAAGCAAATTCAGAGACACATTCTGCAAGGAATTCCACTCAATCAAGTACTAATTGAAGGATGGTGTAGGCTACATGAGGCTCCCCATTCATAGACAACTTGTGCTCTATGTCTGCACATACTAAACAAAGAAGAACAGTTGTGCTCAAGTGACAAATTACATAAAGTCGAGGATATTCCTGAAGATACAGAAAGAAGAGTTACAATATCTCTTGATAAGGGATATGGTTACATCAAGTTAATGAAAAGGGAAGATATTCAAAAGGATGATGTTCAAAAGAAATAGAAAGAGGATGTTATAGTTCCACAGAAACATCCCAATGTAGTGAAAGACAAACCATAGATGATCAAATAGATATTTGCAGGAGCAGCTGCACGTGCCAAAAAGAAAAGGGAAGGTCCTGATAAACTGTTGGTAGAAGACAAACCATGGATCTTGAGATTTGATGGCTCTAAATCAAAACAGGGAGCCAGAGTAGGAGTGGACCTCATTAATCCACAAGGGAAATCATTCCTAGCAGCATATAGGCTGCAATTTCCATGCACAAACAATGTGGCTGAATATGAAGCTCTGATCCATGGCCTATTGTTTGCTCTAAAGAAGAAAGTGAAGGTTATGCATGTATTTGGAGATTCAAAACTGGTAGTCAAACAAGTTAGAGGTGTTTATGCTTGCAATTACAAGAGGCTATCTAGTTATAGACACAGGGTCTGGGACTTGATAGAAAGTTTTGATGCCTTCAACATCATGCACATTCCAAGGGGACTTAGTCATCATGTTGATGCACTGGCACAGGCTGCTAGTACACTGGAACCTTTGTCCATATCAGGGATGAAGAGGTTTTCAGTGGAGTTGGTGTCAATACCATCTATCCCTGATAACGTCACCAACTTTCAGGTATTTGACGATGATCAACACATTTTACACTTTATTGCTAATAGGGACATATTTGAGGCCTAGATAGTAGGTGAGAAGAATCTGGAGAACCATCTCTGGGATGAAGAAAAGATAATTTATCTGCCTAGCAACAAGATTCCTAAGGGCGTGATTGAACTAGAAAGAGCTTTTGATCTAGATATTATGATCAAGTAGAAAGATCTCCCTAAGACAGATGGAGGAGAGTATGAACCTAAAGATCTCCTCTTATGACACATCCATCATAACTCACACAATTCCCCTAAAGCCTGATGCTAAACCCTTCAACTAGAAACAAAGACCAGTGAACGCCCTACTGGAACCTCTTATTTTTTAGGAAGTCAAGAAATTGCTTGTTGCACGAATTATATTTCCAGTCAGACATTCGACCGAGGTTGCTAATCTGGTTCCTATCAGGAATAAAATTGGAGGCATACACCTATGTGTGGACTTCAAGAACCCAAACAGAGCATCAGAGAAGGATAATTATCCTTTTTCTTCTCTGGATGAGGTTCTCCAGATACTAAACAGTGCACAAATGATGTCAACAATAAAATGGGATGCAACAACAAGGATAGATCAAATAGTTGTGCCAACAGTAAATAAGGCCAAAGGAGAAATAAGGCATTATGAATTTCAAATAAATACCATTGATTTGGGTCATGCCACCAATGAGCAAGAGATCCAAGGATTGAGGGATCATAGTGATGTGGTGGAGGCGAGAATAAAGAAGGCAAAGGTCAAAAAAAGAATGTATAAGGCACAACTAGCCCAATTACAGGCTTTTGTGAAAGGGTTGGCAGCACCAACCAATATCCAAATCACAGAGGATACTTCATTGACATTAGTATTACAAGAAGAGATAGTTGCTTTAGATGTGCAAAAACATCATGCACAAGTAATGGATAGTTGGTTCACCAAATTTTTGGCTGATAGTGAACAGGTAATAAAAACTTCATTGTCCAATTGGGACATGCTAAGTAACCTAAAGGGTAAGGCTGACAAAGTGAAGAAAGAGGTTAGCCAAAGATTGATAAAGAGTTATAAGAATCTAACCACACTCAAAGAAATGAGGAAAACAGACAATAGCATGCTCATAAGCGAAAATGTCCTGACACCCCAAACATTGCCATTGATGGATAATTGGTGTGAAGATGTAAGGTTTGAGGTAGATATCATGAAGAGGTGTAATACTAATGCTATGGATATTAGTGTCAAAATACATGAGCTTGTAGCAGAAGAGATAGAGATTTTGGAAGCCCTTGAAGGTGAAGTTGAAGGAAAAGTAGAAAATCAAGATGAGGATTTTGCTACTAAGGCATTCAAGGATAATTTCAAGCTTGTAGCGTAAGATGCTATTAAGCATTTTTTTGAGGCTACCATTAATAAGGTTATGAGGATGAAGGCTAAAATAGAGAAATATAAAGAAGAGCTAGATAGCCGAACAAACAGGTGGATAGATCTGTAGGAGCAATTGAAGGTACAAGAATATACAGCCAAGAAGGCCAAAGTATTGGACGAAGAAGAAATAGATAAAGCTATCCAGGTATATGAGATCATCGAGGGTATCAGATGCAGAATAATAGAAGAACCATCTATTGACAAAGAGTCTAATGATAATGCAAAGTAAGAGGTACCATGTTGACCGAGTCAACAATTTTGAAGAATATTCTGGAATGCTAGTTGGATTCCACTAGATTGATTGCCAAACGCAATCATGTGCCATGTTTAATCTAGATAGTTAGATCATGAGATTTGTTGTAACCGCATCCTCTCCTTGTTCTATAAATGGAGGTGGATTGCCATTTGTACATTATTAGAAGCTTAATTGAGATTGAATTGTTGAATTTCATGGTTCTATCTCAAGGTCAATTGTATACTTGTATTATTTTGCATACTTGAATGAAAATGAAGACTGTTGATTACAAATTATCATACATCTTGCATAATTTGTGAATGATCTTTGGATGTGTAACTGTGGATTGTTACACTCTCTTGAGGTGCATTTGCAAAATGCATATTGTTTTCATTCTTTACCTTTTAAGATTTGCATCAATCATATGCAGTTGTGGAATGTCCAGGCAAAATATGGTTTGATTTTCTTCACTTTCATGAAAGTATCTAGGATGCATGTAGATCAGTGATCGAACTTCATTTAATTTCATCGAATTAGAATGTTTTATTTCAATTTATTTAAATTTCATTAAATCACCATCATCAACTACAGAATATTGATAAATGAAAAGTAGAATATACTAAATATGCAGACATCCGTAGATACATGAATATCATATGCATATTTGAACAAATCGAATGTGGAATTGAAAATAGCATGCAAATACATGGAAATAATGATGAGAATCATGGAAATATCAGCTTGTAGGCACAAAATTTAGAAAGATTCTAAGTGCAGAAGCAAAATTAAGTATAGATTAGTTCATATTTAATAGAAATTCAGAGCAATTAATCAAAGTTATGCATATCATCATGAATAATCCTAATTAGAGTGAAGATCAGCATAAATACATAAACATATGCATATTCTAGTAAGAATTGTAAGATTTAACATCAGTTTGTTGAGATTTACATAGAATAGGTGGAACGGAGCAAGTATCTGCATATCTGGATACAAATTAACTTGAAATTCATGTGTAAGGCCGCTAAAGGATTTAACAGCAATTCACATCAAGCCACTGAGATTATCAGAAGATCATGTTCTGATCCATGGAGACTTGGAATCATTAAATCATCTTGAATTAATCGTATTCCTCAAGAAGATAAAGGTTTGTTTTGTGAATTTTTATCATTGTCAATATGACTAACAATCGTATCAATAAAATCGTCTAACAATTTTTTATTTAAGATAGTCTTTAAACTAGACTAACTTATGTGGCCCAATCTATGGTGCCATAGCATACATGTAGTTTCAATATTAGCCTCAAATGCATAAGAGGCATTACAAATGGTAGTGGCTTTTAGCTTAAACAAAGTTCCCAATCTTTTCCCCTTCACTACCACCAAGTTTCCTCTCACCAATCTGCAACCATGCTTATCAAATGTCACATGCATTCCCAAATCATTCAACTTTGAAATAAAAATCAAATTTCTAGCCAATCTAGGAACATGCAAAACACCAGGGGGTTTTAATTCTCCCATCATTGAAACACAACATTACCTTGCCTCATCCAACAATAGGATATGTAGAGTTGTCCTCGAGGTACACATTTGCTCCATCATACTCTTTATATGTGGAAAACCATTCATTATGCGGGGTCATGTGGTATGAGCATCCTGAGTCAACCAACCAATGATCATGAAAAATAACATTACATGCAGAAAGTAAAACCTCATCACCTGCATTCGAAGACTTATCAGTAGCGGAATCCCATTGTTTCTTTGGGTTTCTACATTCCTTTTTCACATGTCTCTTTCTATAGTTCCAACACTTAACTTTATTCTTCTTTCTAGGAGTCTTAGAATGACCCTTGTCTTTAGACCCCTTTTGATCTCCTTTTGGTCCTCTTTCCTTAGACCTTCCCCTGATACCGAGAGCATCCCCTGAACTATCCAAACTTTTCTTCCTCAATTCCTGTGATAGCAGAATTGAAACAGGAGCATCCAACTTCATATTTGTGAGATTAGTAGTGATAGCCAAAATAACATTCTTCCATGACTCAGGTAAAGAACAGAGAAGCAATATACATTTATCTTCCTCATTCACCTCAACAACTACAAATGCTAGTTGACTCAATAACAAATTAAATAAATTCAAATGCTCTGCAACCAATTCACCCTCTTTCATTTTCATGGAAAATAACTTACGCTTTAAATAAATCTTATTTACCATACTCTTGGCTTGGTAGATCTCACCCAAACGCTTCCACAAGCTATGTGCAGACTTCTCACTCGCAACATCCAGTAGAACAGAATCTACAAGACACAGCCAGATTGTACCTCGTGTCTTTTTATCCTATCTTTCCCACTCATCAGGAGCAACACCATCAAGTTTCTTCTCTTTTGTAACAGCTAACCACTGGTTTCTTTCTTCTAGCAATTCCTCCATTTTTATCTTCCACAATTCGTACCCCATGCCATTGAACTTTTCAATGTCCAACTGAGAGGCAGAAGCAACAGTGGATGAAGTTGTGATATCCGCACAAGATCTGCAAACAAACAACCAAATCTCCCACTACAACTAAAAAACCTTCACACTACCACCCAAGAATCAAAACTGGCTAGGCTCTAATACCAAATGTTAGAAATGAAGGTGCAAACCACACAACGAAAATCTAATTCAACCCTTATTTATGTCCTCTAACAATATAGAATCAATTGAGATTGCAACAGAAATAAAACCCACTACACAAATAACATGCATTAAGAACTGAACACATAACACAGTATGTAACATGGAGAAAACCCTTTTAGGTAAAAAACTCCACCAAGAAAAGAGGCTCCAAGTTGTATTATCTTCAAATATGAGATTACAATACATGCACTTTCTCTTCTTCTTCGGTCTTCAATCCAGCGACGCCTATTACTCTCAACTCTGCTAAAAATGTACAAATATCCTTATAAAAGGGGGTTGCCTTCTAGGGCAAGAAAACTGACATAAAATCGACTGTCAAATCTATGACCTAATGATGAACAGTCTAGATTTATAATGATAAAATTTAGCTTCGGGGGTGCTGTCCCTGAGCCACCGCCGGGATGTGCAAACCCCGTACCCCCCATCAGGGGGGGTGATCCTCCTAGACCCCTCGCAAGGGGAAACCCCCCTATGACCCCCCGTCACAGACGAATTAGCGTCGTGGACCAGATATAAACATGCAGTTGAAACAAGATCACTACTAGTGAAACCTTTCATCCCATAGGGGTGATTTACAAACAATATTTGGAGTAATTAATTACATAGGATTTACAAGGTTGATGGCACCTTAATCCTAACACGAAGGAGCACCTAAACATTGATCTAAGGTAGAGCTCTCAATAGGAATCAAGAGAATCTCCAAATCCACACCAACCTGAGGGGAAACCATCAGAGGAGTGAGATCTACTGCAGAAGAACCATGAAAAGAAGGCATGTCATCTTGATAGACAAAATCACCAACAGTCAAGTTGTCAACAAGGGCATTTCGCCACCAAGAAGTTGGGCCTGCCTTGCGACGAGATGAAGGACAATCAAAATTTATGTGTCCAATGGCAAAGCCTTGTCTGCAATGGAAGAGGATACCCTCATAGTCAAGTAGTTGAGTCTGAGGCCAATCCTCCACAAACAAAACAATATCCCCAAGAAATGCCTTAGAGGTATCAATATTCACTAGAATACGGGTGAAAGTCGCATGTACCATGAGGGGAAAAGAATGACCAATGGCATTACCAATGGCCTCATAACAAGACTCCACCTAGAAATAAAGAGGTAGATGGGGAAGTCTGACCCAAATAAAGATTTTATGGGTTATTTGAATGATGTCAATTTGAAGGAAGAATTTTGTTGCTTACATAATCTTAGATTAAAGATTAATAGAGACTGGTGCTTTGTTTAATGGTGATTTTTCTTGAAATTCTCCACATACATCCGATGTTATGTGTTGAATTATTATGGTTTGTTAATTATATATGCTTTCTCCATTTTCATTTCATTGATTAATACATTAACATATTAAAAAATTTACATAGTTTGATGTTATTGTTACAATAGTTCACTTTGTATTTTGACAATTGGGCAGTGGTATAAACTCTTACAAGAATTGCATGGTGGACCATGTGAAGTCAATGTAACTTGGAGCTTCATTTGTGTGAGAATGGAGACTATATTAGTTGTGTCCATGCCTATCATAGCTATTGGTATTCAATGTTAGTTCTTGCAAGTCATGTCATATTTAGGGGATTATACATATGGGTATGTAAGTGTTGTTATACATTTACATATTAATGACATGAGTAGTAAAAGGTCATTCTTCCTAGAGTTTAATTCATATTAGAAAGTTTCTCTGGATGTGTCGTGTGTTGCAATTGTGTGTGTGTATAATTGTTTGTTTCCCACATCTAGGTAATATCCTTGTGTTTGTCTTTTGTTGAACACACATGTATTAGGATTTGTGTGTTATTCACTTGCAATCCTATCTCTAACTCCAAATACCATCTAGATGGCATAAATTTTGATCTAGAGCTCCAATTTTAGCAAAAAAAAATTAAATTGAAAATATTGATGAGCCAAAGACATTAAATTGATCAAAAACCAATTTGGAGATCACTGGAACACTCAAAAACCCTTTAAAAATGAGAAAATGAGCTCCAAAGTTTCACAGTGCAATACTTGAGAAACAAAATGGGTAAGAGTTGGAAACACTTAAGGAGGCTAGAACTCTGGGTTGCAAATGAAGATATAGAAAGACTTGGGATATTATTGTAATGGCATTGAATAAGGTTGTGGTAAAAGGTCAATAGCAGGAGTTACAGAGTGAAACATCTTGCCATTAGTTGGTTTATATCATGGGTACATGTTTTAATGCATAGTGGGGCATGGGTTTTTTTATTGTGGACCATGGTTTTGGTGGAACTATTTTACAGAAACCACTTGGTGTTTTTCTTTTCCTTTGCTCTATGTATTGAGTGTATAAGATAGAGGTTTCATAGTGTTATGTAGGTGAAGTGTTGTTGTGTAGTCAAAATGTTGTTAGACTGAAGAAGATTGAGAGTATTGTATTGGTGTAATGTTGTTCTTAAAATTAATACAAACTTGATATTTCTTTGGTGCTAAAGTTTTTTTCCCAAAATAGTTCTTCAATGTAAATCTAGTGTAATGTTTTATTTGATGCTTTGATCACATGTATTAATCGATTAATCAAATTTGAACATGCTATTTGATTATAATTTCACTAGATTTGTTTACTTTGTTCCCAACATTTGGTGTCAAACCTATGGATTGATTAGAAAAAGGGAAACCTTTCTTGGAGTGTTTTGAGTTTTTGCGGTTGTAATGGAAGCCTTTGATTTAGTCGTTTTGTAAATATGTGTTGTTGAAGCCATGGTTAACACATCCCATTCAAATACTGAGAAATTGAATGATTTTAGGTACAAGTTTGTGAAAACTTAAAATAGAAGATCTATTGAAAGAAAAAGATCAAAGGAGAGTTATTGCAAACGAAGAAAAGTTTATGAATATGTCTGATGAAGATTGAAAAAAGTTAGACAAAAAGGCAAAAGGGACCATAGAGTTGTGTTTTGTAGATTTGTTCTCTTGAATGTCTCAGAGGAGGCATTCTGCATTGAATCTATGCAAGAGAATAAGTGATATTTACCAAACATAAGTCTAACGAATAAATTGAACCTTATAAGAACATTGTATTCTTTGAATATGAAAAAAAAAAGACTATTGTTGAACATCTTGATACTTTTTAATTTGATTTTGAGTTAGTTAGGATCTAAAGATGTTAAAATAGATGAAGAGAATAAATGTATTTTACTGCTTTGTTCTTTGTATGAATCATGAAAAAATGTAATTATTGTTATCAATGGTGGTACTACAAATCCCAAGATGGATACCCTTGTTGTTACTTTGCTCAATGAAGAAATAAGGAGAAAATCCATGGATGAAGGTTTGAAAGGTGCACTACATGTTTGAGGAAGGCCTAAAGATAAAAGCAGTTCAAAAGGGGAATAGAAGAAATCTAAGGATAGATTTAAATCAAAAGGATAATCCAAAACCCCTTAAAAGAGCAGAGTGAAGTGTTAGAACTACGAGAAATGGGGCCATATGAAAAACAAATGCAAAAATAAGAAGACCTTTGACAATTCCTCCACGAAAAAATCCTCTAATTATGATACTATTGGTATATTGTTTATTTCTACAAGCATTGCTAGTGATGACTCATAGTTGATTGATTCAAGTGCCTCCTACCACATGACTCCTCACAAGAAGAGGTTTTCTAATTACAAAGTATACGATGGTGGTGAGATATTCTTAGCGATAACAACTTTCAAGATTATTGGCCAAGAAAATGTAATACTGATTTTCAGTGATGGGGGAATGAAAACTCGTACCAATGAGTTGCACATTTTAGAGCTTGCAAGCAAGGAATTTAATTTTGATTTCTACAATGAATGATGCTAGAGTGCACATGATTTCTGACGAGAATGGTTGTAGGTTGGCAAGAAGAACTCTTGTGCTAGTTAAGGGCTCTTGATGTGGAACTATATTTAAGCTAAAGGCATTTACTTATTGTGTTTCTACCAATGTAACTAAATTTTTTTTTAAATTCATGTATTTTGTGGCACCAAAGATTGGATCACATTAGTGAAAAGGGTCTTCGAACCATGATTACTAAAATGGTTTTTAAAATTATTCTAGTGAGTTTTATTTATATGAACATTATATATTTCACAAATATAATAGAGTTAATTTTCATGTGAGAAGTACTAGAGCTAAATAAAATAGAGGTTATTTATTTGGATGTATTTGGTCTAGTGGATGTTCAGTCTATGGATAAATCTAGATATTATGTTTCATTATAGATGATTACTCAAGGTTTACCTGGATATATTTTCTAAAATATAAATTTAAAGTTTTCTCTAAATGTAAGGAAATTAAGGCACTTGTTGATAAATAGTTGAATAAAAAATTTAAGGCCTTAAGATTTGATGATGGAGATGAATATCGGTCTAGGGAATTCAATGATTTCTATAAATATGTGGGTATTGTGCAATAAAAAAACTAAACCTTACACATCCTAGCAAAATGGGGTTACAGAACAAATGAATTAGACATTGATAGGCAAAGCTAGAAGCATATTGAGTGGTGCATAGTTGGATCAATGTTTAGGAGCTGAGGCTATGAATATTACATGTTACTTGGTGAATAGATCTCTTTGTTCAGCTATGGTTGATAAGACATCATATGACGTGTGAACAAGTAAGAAACTTTGTGTTTAACATCTAAGAGTATTTAATAGTGAGGCTCATGTCTATGTGCTGAAGAAAAAATGATCTATATTGGATTTCAAAGCTCAAAGGTGTGTTTTCATTGGTTACAACAGGCATATTAAAGGTTATAAATTTTGGAATCCTCTAACCTTGAAAATGGTGTACTTTGAAGATATATTGTTTAAGGAATTTAGAGTTATTTCTAATCTTTAAAAGCCAAAGGAAAAAGAAAAGAAAAAATGCACTTTGAAATTAAGGTCGAGAAGCAGAAAGATGCACATGCGGAAGAACAACAAAATGGATATAAGGATGGAGAGGCAAAAGAAGATTCAAGTGAGTTTTAAACAGATGCAACTTTTTAAAGAATAGACAATCTCTTACTCCACCATTGAGGAGATCCACAATGTTACGAATTCCAATTGCCTAGTATAGCCCACCAAAATTTTGTTGTGTATTTTCTTTATCTTATACTGATGATAGGCCTAGATCTATCAAGGAAGCCCAATCTTCAAAGGAATGTGAGTCTTGGCTAGATGCCATATAGGAGGAGACAATGATAATAGAAAAGTACACTCGAGATCTAGTGAGTCTACTCAAAAAAAGGAAGTCCATTGGATGCAATCAGTGTTCAAGAAAAAGTTCAAAGTAGACGTTAAGTTGAAATAGTACAAGGTAAGACTAGTGGGAAAAAGATACTTCTAGAAAGAGGGAGTTGATTTTAGTGAAATATTTTCTCCTCATAAAACCTTTTTATTAGATTTCTACTTTCTATTGCTATTGCTTATGATTTAGAAGTACAGAAAATGGATATTAAAATTGCATTTTTGCATGGAGATCTTGAAAAAAGATTTATATGATATAGCATGACAGTTTTGTGGTGAAAGTAAAAAAATGACATCTACAAGTTGAAGCGGTCTTTGTATGGATTGAAATAGTCACCTCAAATGTGGTATCAAAAGTTTGATGTTTTTACATTGAATCTTGGGTTTGTTAAATGTGAGGCAAATCATTGTACTCATTTTAAATTGATTGATAATCAACTTCTTATCTTGTATGTTGATGACATGTTTATTGAAAACAAGGGGGTGATTAACGAAATCAAGACTCAACATTCTAGTGCATCTGATATGAAGGATTTCAAGGCTGCCAAATACATCGTGGAAATAGATATTAGCAAAGATTGGGTTCACAAGAAACTTTGGCTCAATCAAAGTAAGTATGTGGAGATTAAGTATGTGGAGACTATTTTGTAGCAGTTTAATATGTAGGACTATAAGTCAATGAATATTCTTCCTTCGCCTATTGGTACTAAGTTATCTTTGGATTATTGTTCTAAGTCAGATGCTGATTCTTAAAATAAATATAATGTTCCTTATACTAGTGTCATAGGTACCCTATATTGCCCAAATAGTGGGAGTTCTTAACAGGTTTATGTGTAACCCTAGTAGAGAGCATTAGAATCATATTAAAAGGGTGTTCAAATATTTGTGAGGAACTTCTTACTATTATTTATGTTATTATGACACTAATGATGTAGCAAGATGTTGGACATACAGGGCTGTGTTGATTCACTTAGGTTGGTGATTTCGATAGCAAGAAGTCCACAAGCAATTGTATTTTCTTTGCTTGGAGGAGTTGTCAATTGAATTACTAAGAGGCAACTCGTGGTTGTTTTATCTATGACAGAAACATAGTACAAAGCTACTACACGTGTTTGTAAGGAGGTAGTTTGGTTACAAAGGTTGTTCTCAAATATTTGTTTTGATTATAGAGTTCTGAGGATAAGTTATGACAATTAGAGTGTTGTCTATTTGGCAAAAAGTCCCATGTACCATGCTTATACTAAACATATAGATGTTTGATAGTACTTTGTTTATGAGATGGTTGATATTAATAAGGTTATGATACAGAAGGTGGACACTCAAGAAAATATTTCAAATTCTCTTACGAAACTATTGAGCGTGGATAAGTTTTGTTGGTGCAAGGAGGTTATGGGCTTTGCCTCTTCTCACACTTAATTCATTTTAAATTTCTTATTATATTACTACAATTTAAATGTCAATTGGAAAAGTGTTAGTATTAATGTGTTACTCACTTGCAATCCTATGTCTAATGGTTTTTAATAAATACCTTGTACAAAGCATAACTTTTATTCCAAAGCTCGATATTTAACAAAAATAATAATAAATTAAAAAAATTATTTGAAAATCTCGACAAACCACATGTTAAATTGATCAAAAGATAGGTTTGGAGATTGTTAGAACTCTTAAAAACACCTCAAAAAGTGAGAAAATGAGCAAAGTTTTGCATTGCAATTCTTGAAAAACAAGAAGGGTAAGAAGTGGAAAACCTTAGAAAAGATAAATATTAGGGCTACAAATGAAGATCTAGATATACTTGAGATGTTACTGTAATGTCATTGAATAAAGAGGTCATGGTAAAAGTTCAACAACGAGAGTTACATTGGAAAAAGTAGAGCATCTTGTCATTAGTCGATTTTTATCTTGGGTATATGTTTAATGCATAGTGGAGTGTGGGTTTTTGCTCATGAACCACGATTTTGATGGCCACTCGTTTTTATTTCCTTTGCTCTATATATTGAGTGTATAAGAGGTTTCATAGTGTTTTGCAAGCGATTTACTTTCATGCCACTGAAATGTTAAACTGAAGAAGATTGAGTGAATTCTATTGGTGTAATCCTATTCTTAAGATTAATACAAACTAGATTTCTCTTTGATGGTGGAATTTTTCCTTGCAAAAATCCCACCTCATAAACTTGATGTTGTGTGTTATTGTTGTTTTTATTTATTCTTCTTCATGTTATGTTTGATGTTATGTTAGATGGTTTGATCACATGTACTAATCAATTAATTAGATTTGAGCACTATTTGTTTATATTTTCACTATATGTGTCTAAGATGGCTAATGAAATACTTTTCAATTAATTCAATATCTTAAAAACTATAACGTGGCATAGCTACCCTAATTTATGGATCAAATGGCATCTCATTTCTTGTAACTGAAGGATAACAATTCCAACAAGGTTGTATCCTTGTGTTTGCTTCATTACTATTTGGAGGACTAACTTCCATTATTGTATTGAAGATTATGTTTGAAGTGGGCCAACTTCATTATGACAATGGTTTATTATTTCTTGTTCATAAATTGTGCATGGGTTTTATGTACTATTTATAAGATCATTAATTGTTAGATGAATGTTTATTTCAAAGTCAAAAGGCCTATTGTTCTTTAGGGTTTCATAACATATCATATCAATGACATGTTAATGCTTGGCTTCAATTACCAATGGATTAGTGGATCATGTTAAGTTTTGTGACCTTATGCACATTACTAGCTACATATGGTGGTTAATTGCACCTATAATAACTTATTTTCATTAAAGCATCCCAATGCATAGCATTCATGTGGTGCTTTGCTTCAAACTTTGGATTGGCATAATTAATGTTATTGAGGTCACCCCATTGTGTCATTGGAACGTTTGAACCAATTTCAAACAAGGGTGCAGTTTCAAGTGAGAACAGTTTTTGCATTTTACTACAACATGATTGGTCATGGGTTTCAACTCATTTGGTTGTAGCAACAATTAAGCACATGACTAATAATAGCTCAAATCATATTTACGCTTCAATATTTTAAAAAAAAGTTTAAATGGAGTATTCAAATATTGTAAGGAGACAAACCCATATCATAAGAGCATTTCTTGTGGCATTAGACATTGAATCTACAATTGTTCAAAACTTGCGAGGCATAACACTTTTTTGATTCTACAATTGTTCAAAACTCAAGGCATCAACACCTTTTTTATTCTACAATTGTTTAAACTTTTGCAAAGCCTAGATATGCATATGCATTCCCATTATTAGACAACTTTCATGTACATAAAAGGATATTTGAAAAGGAGATTTGGCATCTTCAAAAGGCCTTAGAGTAGTGATTAACAAGAGATTGTTAAACATATATCCTTTGAAGGCCTAGATGATATGCATTGCCCCACCATATGGAAGACCATCTTTCTCCACCTCCTACAAGGAAAATGATTTTCCCCGTATTAAAAACTCATTTGGTGATTTACATTCCTCATGGTCAAGATACAATATTTCCCCGTATTGGAACTCCACGCATTCCTCGCGTGATTGTTCTAGAGTGCGTCTGGTGAATATTTCCTCAATATGTAATGAACCAGATTTCTCCTATACAGTGCATGGATGAATATTCTTAGTCCATATTCTACATTGCCTGTGATGAATATTCCCTGAAACATAAAAGTTTGCTTCTTTCCAGTAAGAGAAATAAAATATGCTCGAACTCTTATGCAAGGAAAAGTCAAGCAACGTGTAGGACAGATTAAAATGTTCAAAACGTGTGATCTATAGGGCTGGCTTAAATGATCACAACAGGCTTAGCCCACACTAAGAGCCGAAAGATCATATGAGTTCAACCCTCTACTAGATTTGGAGCCCCCAAACACTTCAAAAGGCAGGAGCTTAACTCTGTAAATTCAAAATCCCATAGCTACTTTAAGGAAAAAAAAGAGTGTTTTTTAAGGAGGAAACGAAAAATTCCTCGAACACTTGTCTAAAAGTTGAATAGAAGGAGATGCCCAAACCATTCTATGATTGTTCAACCTTAGTTCTGCAGCCAAAATCATTCATATAACATATGTTCATTTATGCATGTTTAAAAAGTACTTACAATATTGATTTTAAACTATCATATTATCAGTTCAAAGAATTTGAAGTACTGCTATCAAACTTCCTGTGTCACCGGTTTCTGTATTTTGCACCCCTTTGGTAATTTGGTTTTTAGAGTTTTGGGTTTGCACTCCCGCGTAAACTTTGATTGTAATAGACATCGAAGTTGCATGAAAAGCCAGTGTTTTCTTCATTCAAATAATCATAAATTCTAGTTGGCATGTCAATAGCCTCTAATTGAAAAAAATAGCCAAATCATCCTCCTCCATCTACACAAGCAACAAAGCAAAAACCTAGAAGTTGAACCTTGCAGAGCTTGCCATAAATTAAATATCCTTGCAAAATGCTCTAGTAGAAAAAGTGAAGAATTTGAGGCTCATGTAGATGCAAATGCCACTCAGTCCCAATTTCTCTCTCAAAAACAATCATGAAAATTTGCAGTTGTGGGGTATATTTCAAACAGCAGATGGATGGTTAAGAAACAAGTGTGTATAGAATGTATAGTTTCAGATGCACTTCCTTAGAGATCAACAACTAAACAATGATTAACATTTTAGAACCTGTGGCCTAAGCGGAAAATATGAATAACTTCATATATGCATTTCCCTCAAGGTCAACATCCATGAAATAATTTAGACCCTATGGCCTTAAGAAGACGTGGAATGAATTAGACACCAAAATTTTATGGAATTGCATCAGATTACTAAGTAATACATCTAAAAACATGATAATAGCCAAAAGAATTGATTCTGCTATTGTTATGTGAACCATTAGGAAATCAGGAGACTTCAGTACCCTTCTAAGGCCATTTTTAGTAGTACCATACATGCATTAAAAAACTAAACTAGTAAAAGTGGGGGCCTTGACAAGGAAACTTTTTGGTCTTTTGCTATGTTAACAATTCATCAGAAAGCATGCCCAGATCCAGTTCCAATTTGAACCCAGCCCAGGCACTGAAACTGGGGCCATCCACAGTCCTGTCATACAGGCCTGGAATCAACCGGAACAACTGCGGGCCAACCCCGGAAAGAACCCACATTAAAAAATGGGTTTTTTAATTATTATTTTATTTTTGTCAACACTTCCATTGACAATGGCAAGCGACTAATAGCCTGAAGGAGCCACAACCAAGCTTGGCGAAGCTTTCGAAAGCACCCAATAAAAGCCATTTCCTTTTCTGTTTGGTATGGCTGCGAGCAACAACATTTCCTGGCTCCTTGACACTGTGAGTTGAAAACGGTGGGGCATAGGCATGAAAACGGACATGCAGACTTAATGTACTGGCACTATGAAACACACCGTTAAACTAGACCCATAACAGATTATATGCCCCAGTTTTACATTCGTAATCCCAGGTCTAACAAGATCATACTGCACATCATGATGGTAGGGAATGTAGGTCTCCACCCACAACTCAGTTTTGGAATATTAATATATGTTGTGGGGGCAGATGTAAAAATCATCAGGATTGCTTCCAGCCACCTGGATCCTTCCGTCGAGAAGATCTACAGTAGAATGGTACATTCAAGGAATTGTTGTTGGAGGCAATACGACACTGATCACTGATTTTATTGTTTCAATATTGAACAATGAACATCTGAGTTACTGGGTTCTGCATATAAGCCCCCCATGCCCATATGGGTTCAGTACAGGGCTGAGACGGCCTGGGGTTCCCCCAGGGTTCACCCCGGGTGAAGAACCCACAAGGAACCCAAGGTGCCCAGGGCCTAGGCGAACCCAAGCGTACCCGTAGTCAGATGAGCCCTAACATTCTTTTTTTAAATCTTTTTTGTACCTTTTTTAAAATAAAAAACACCAACAACACCTAATTTCAGCCCAAAGTGAGGCTTATAACATCTTGTGTCATTTGACAAACACAAGTGAGTAAAATAACATATTTGCTACAAGCTGCCATTGTTGATTTTTGAAGGTTGCTGCATTTTTCTTCGAAGGTGAAAGCTAAGGGAGTGAAAGACTACACCAATAGGGGAGAAAGAGCTGCATGGAGAAGATTTATCTATCAAAGGTGAGTGAATCTTGTAATTTTTTCAAGTTTTGAAGAATTTTTTCAAGAATTTTCAATTTTTTTTAATGTTTTAAATAATTTTTTAAACCTTTGATACATAATATAGGGGTTATAATGCCAATTTTTTTTTTAATTGTAAGGTTGTAAATTTGTAGTTTTTCTTGTTTTGTTGTATTCATACAGAATGGTTGGTGGTTCTAGTTCAGATGCCCCACCTACAGAGAGCTCGTTTAAAATTGACTCAATGTCACCTCTTTGGCAACATACAACCATGATTGAACAACTCCTGGTGGTGGGGGTTATTGTTGGCATTGTAACCAATGTGGGAATGAATATAAGAGCTCATATAATCAAGTAAAATCTCACATGTGCACTATTCCCAAGTTAGGAATAAGAGTTTGTACAAGGCCGAATAAAAAAGGGTTGTCAAAGCACCAAATAATGGGATATATCAAAGAACAAAAGGATACTAACATGGTAAGTAGCGGAGCAAAGGCAATGGAAAGAGTATATCCTCTTTCCAAGAGAGGATCACAGAAACCTCCTAGTGGCTTAACACAATCAGCTGGCCCACATCCTTTCATGCCATCATCATCTTTCCGAGAAGAGAATACCCCCTTTCTTTCCCATAAAAGAGGGCCACTAGAAAAGACCTTCAAGAATGAGGCAAAGGAGGTTGCAAATAAGAGCATTACTCGTTGCATTTATAACAATGGGCTTCCTTTCAACCTTGTTAGATCACCATATTGGTTGGATATGGTGACAGCAAACCCCAATGCACCAGCTGATTACATTAGTCCTGGGTATGAAAAGGTGTGTACCACCTTATTGCCCAAGGAAAAAGCTTCTGTAAAGGCATCATTAAGAGCAATCAAGGATATATGGCCCAAAACAAGAGTGTCCATTGTTTCTGATGGATGGAAGAATGCCAAAAATAGACCAATAATTAATTCATTGCAATGTCCCATAAAGAGGCAATGTTTTTGAAGGCAATTGATTGTGAGGGGCAAGTGAAGGATGAAACTTTCATTTCCACTATCCTCATACAAGCCATTGAGATGGTGGGCACTACGAACATTGTACAAGTCATAACACACAACGCTAAAAATTTTAAGGCAGCTAGTTCAATAGTGGAGGGTACATATGGGCATATTTTTGGACACCATGTGCTATCCACTCTCTCAACTTGATAATGCAAAAGATTGGCATTGAAATCAAATTGGTCAAAGAAATCTATACAGAGGCCAAGGAGATTCAAATGTTTGTAACAAATCATCATACGTCACAAGCCATCTTTAGGTCTTTCTCCAACTTGAAGTTGTTGAAAATAATTTTATTTTTATTTTAATATTTTTTAGTATATTTATTACTTTAATTTTTTTTATGTTAAGTTTTTGTTAAGTTGCTACTTTCTAATTTTTTAACTTGTTTTATTTTTTTACACCATGATAAGGTTGCCGAGACTCAATTCGCATCACACACAATCATCTTGAGATGACTTGTGAAGGCACAAGAGGCATTGAGCGCCATGGTCATCAACACTCCTTGGAGCGTATGGAGGCAATCACAAATAGAAAGAGCCCAAAAAGTCAAAGTATTGATCCTAAATTATGTGTGGAATATATTTTAAGTTTCACTGAGCCCATCATGAGTATGATTAGATATGCAAATACAACAACCATGTTTGGGTGAGATTTATGATGGCATGGACTCCATGGTTGAAAAAATAAGGACCATAATAGAAGCTAAAGAGCATGATCCAGTAATAGTATTTTTCAAGAGTGCAAAAGATCATTGTTGATCGTTGGAATAAGATGACCACGCCCTTACATCTAGAACTTACTTTGTCTCCAAAATATTATAGCAAAGAGATACTTTCCTTGCCAAGGAAGGTGGCACCATATAGAGATGACACGATTGCTACTAGGTACAAGATTGCAATTAGAAGAATATTCCCAAATGTAGATATACGAAGTGTCGTCTTGACTGAGTTTGGCCACTTCGTATCTTCAAAACGAGTATTACTTAAGAATATTTTGTTTATTGGCAATTATGAACATTGAATATATGAGTATCACTTATTTCCAAGCCTCCCCAGGGACACGTCCCCTGCCCTGCAATAGCCGTACCCGTCCCGGGGACGGCCAAGAAATGTCCCCTGACCATCCCCGGGGACGTCCCCTTTTTTTGGGGGACGACAGGGACGGCTAGACGTCCTCAGTACGGCCGGGACGTCCCTTGACCGTCCCAGAGACGGCTAGCCGTCCCCAACGGCCCAGTGGCATTGGGACAATTAAAAACAAAAAAAACACTTTAAAAAAAGGAGGGGGGGGCCACAAAGACCCCCACATCCCTCTAAAGACTAAAACATACCTAAACCTAAACCATAAGTTATATCATCCAAAAACAAAAAAAAAACAAAGTCATTACCTCATTTTCACATTGTTGAACAGAAGCTTGAAGAGGAGCAACAACAGTTGGAAGAGGATAACACCAGTGAAGAGAAGGCATTAGGGCATCAAATAATCATCATTTGAGATAAGATTGACATTCTTTGTTTAGTTGTTCATATTCCTTTGTTTTGTTTTGTTTTTTTAATTTCAAACACATGGGGAGGGTTTTTTTGTTTATTTTTTGTTTTATGTTTGCTTGTAGCTGTCTATTATCATTTTTCAAACAAAAAAACAATGAGCAGTAGTGAGAGTAGTGGAAGTGAAGAAAATGAGATTGAAATTGAAGTGCAACAAAGTAAAACTACTACTAGAGATCGTAAAAAGAGTGGGGGTGGTGCTAGTGGGAGTGGTACAGCCACAGGGAATGTGAGTTCATCCAAATCTAATCCGTTTGAATGCCTCTCCAAAACACTTGCCCAATATGCAAAAGGCCCATTTAATCCTAAAAAACCTCTCTTACAATTTGCAACCCGCATAGACACTGACAAGCAAAAGAATACTGGGGGACTAGAGTATGGCTTTGTCATATTTGCAATGATACCTATAGGGGCAGCTATACAAGAGTTTATTCTCACCTTTTGCATTTGGGTGGAGTAGGGGTAAAAGGTTGTAGAACTATCTCCCTAGCTAAGAAGGTTGAGGCAACTAGGTTGCACATGGAGGGGGAGGCAAGATCTAAGGGATTGTCAATGGAGAGTATGCCTAGTGTGTCACTGCCTACACAAAGCCAAATGGAAGAGATTTCTACTTCTAGTAAGGGAAAGAAAAAGACTTCTACTGTTGTTGGGTTGTTCAATGCACAAACACGAGAGGTGGCCGATTCTTCCATTGCTAGATTTTTCTATGCCCATGCCATAACATTTCATATGGCACGCTCTCCCTATTTCAAAAAAATGTTTAGAGATGTTACAATTGTTGGTCCTTCATATGCCCCCCCAGAGAACATAAGCTATGCACCACCTTACTTGAGAAGGAATATTCTCAGGTGAGTATCTTGATGGAGGACATGAGACAAACTTGGATTAGGGATGGCTGCTCTATTGTCATGGATGGGTGGACCGACATCAAACGTCAACCACACATCAATATCATTGTCACATGTCCAGCTAGCTCTTATTTTCTTAGAGCTATTGATTGTACAAGTAAGAAGAAGGATGCTCACTTCCAATTTCAGATTTTGAAGGATGCCATAGAAGAGGTTGGGGCATCTAATGTTGTCCAAGTGGTAACAGATTCAGCCCGTGTATGTAAGTCAGCCGGTTTGATGGTGGAGGGTGCTTATAAGCACATTTTCTGGACCCCATGTTGTGTTCATGCATTGAACAACGCATTGAAAAACATTGGGAAGATTGCTTGGGTGAAGGAAGTGGTGAGAGAAGCTAGAGGTTACAGATGTTCATTTGCAACCATCAAGCCTCACTTGCATTGTTCAGGACTTTTTCAAAGAAGGAATTCCTCAGACCCGTGGAAACTAGATATGCCAACTATTTCATTTTGTTAGAGAGGATGGTTGAGGTGAAGGAGCCTCTACAATTATTGGTGGTTAATGTAGAATGGAGTAGATGGCCAGAGTCAAATTCAACCGAAGGAAAAAGTGTGAAGCAAAAGGTCCTTGACAATGAATGGTGGTCCACAATAAGGTATGAAATTGAAATTTCAAATTGCTGATTTTCATTTTATTTATATTATGATATTATCAATTTATTAAAAATTTAAATCTTGTTCTTAAATTGCTGATTTTTGTAACTTGTTTTCACTTGCAGCTATGTTTGCTCCTTTATTGCACCTACTGTGGATGTCATAAGATATTTTGACAGACTCTCCTAGTCTGGGAGAGATTTATGAGACATGTGATAGCATGCTTGGGAAAATGAAGCAACCCATTCAGAGCATAGTTGGAAAACTCGCAGAGAATTCGCTAAGTTTTTCAAAACTCGCGAGTTTTTTTTCAAGAGTTTTTTTGACTTTAACTCAGACTTTTTCTATCGAGTTTTTCCGAGTCAAGGCCGAGTTTTTGGCGAGTTTTCTTCGAAGACTCGCCGAGTCCGTGCAAAAGACTCACGGGCACAGGGATATAAGGATTCCGCGGCCAGAAAAGGAAAAACATAATTAGAAATTAGTTTTTTTGAGCTCAAACCAACCCTATTGGATGGTGGATGTGGCATGGCATGGATGCACCAAATTTGAGGACACTTGCCACTCGCCTCCTTTCACAGATTGCCAATTCATCTACTACAGTGAGAAATTGGTCCACATATAGCTTCATTCAGTCAATGAAGAGGAACAACCTTACCTCTAGACGATCAGAGAAATTGGCGGCAGTGCATAGTGCCTTGCGGCTACAAGATCGACAGAGACCTGAGTGTTCTGCAGATTGATGAGGAGGCAAAGGAGGGATTGGTTGGGGTTCCACTCGATGAGGCAGACCCTCATGGTGGCAGTGATTCGGACTCAGATTCCGATTTTGATGCAGTCTTAGGAGAGGTTGATTAGGGACAGCCATTTATTGATATTCTCTATGTATAGGGACAGCCATATATTGATATTCTCTATGTTTTTGTCATTTTGTTGTTGAAACTTGAAACTTGCAGCCTTTGGGCATTTTGATATAATTTTGATATAATATATATATGCAGATTGTCATTGAAAACAATTAAATTTTGTTTATTTGTTTGTCAATTCTCATGTGACAAGTTGAAAACTAAGTTCATGTGTAATGTTATGGTTATGTATTCATGTTCTAAGGTTCTATAATGTCTATAATGAATGCCTTATCAATATTATCATATAATAATAAATATTTGAAATTTCCTTTTTTTTAAAAAAAAAATCTTTTTTTAGTAGCCATCCCCTAAAAAATGGGCAAAAAAAAAATGTCGTCCTCGAAACTTGGGGGAGCATAGCTTATTTCTGTTTTTAGAATTTTCAATATATATACACAAACCCGTACCCGTACCTAAGAAAAAATTTGTCAAACCAACACACCCGAACTGACAACTTAGATGAATATCTATCATGACATTCCAGTTTGATAAATTGACATTCAAGTAGTATTTTTAATTTTTATTGTGGTTTTGTTTATTAGATGATGCTATGTGGCATTCTGAACATAATTTCTGTTTTTATGAATTTTTTTTGGTATGGACAAACCAAAATAACCTAACTCCAAAAAACAAATTGCCTACCTGCATACCTATATCTTTTGGTTTAAGGATATGTGTCCATGAGAGAAATTATGTTCTCTCTCGTGTTTGTTATCCCACAATGGACACAATAATCTCATGTGGTCTTCAGACGTTTACCAACAGACAATAGACTCTTGAGGGCAGACATGTCCACATTGGGGCACATAACACACAGAAAGTGGCCCTTCATAGGGGTTTACACATCCAATTTTTAAATCTCAGGCAGTCCAATTAAGGGTAATGAATTGCCAAACATGGTTATCTTTCTTTTCAAAATAAGAACATCTACCGTTTAGTAATTTAACTCTTAAGCAGCTTCAGGAGACAAGCCTGAAGTCCTGCAGTCATGGCTTAAAAGTTCAAACATTTACTTCTGTTTGACAGCATAGAGAATTTTAAAAATTTTCTTTTAAGGGATATTTTATTGAAGGGAGGAAAGAAATTGTTAGTAGCTTCGGGATGGTGGGGCAAAGTTCTGCAGTAAAGGTCAAAATGTTTGCTGCCTCTTGACATCAATGGAGAAGTTTTCATTTAAAGAAAAACTTATTAAATCAATCATGCCTCAGATATAGCTCGTTTGAACACAGAGATGGGCCAATAACATTAAAATCCACAGGACCTCTCAAGTGCAAAAGGTTCCTAAATTTATATAGATAAAGAATATGCAACTAATAAACCTGCAGAGAATAGTTACTAGTATGGAGCCAATATATAGTATTATAGATAAGCCAATTAGGTTTACCAAAAGATCAAAGTCTATCTCAAAACGCTACATTACAAATAATCTCAATATTAGTCAAAAACAAGGCCAGGCAGGTGCTGTAGCATTCAACCATTACACACCTGCAAAGTCGAGAACTCTCCACACAAAGCTTTTAATTCGGTACACTAACAAATCTCGGTTATTATTAGGAACCTAAGCCTTTGCAACTCAATATGAAACTGGCTCTGGAATGGACAAACAAGCCTGGAAAAACTCCAATGCCCATACCAGAATACTACACTGAAGTAATCACACCAACCATAATAAAGTCCTACCAAATACTGAATCCAGATGAAAAATCAATTCAAAACAGCACTCATATTTTCCTCCACAGTAAACCAATAACATTAACAATACATATCAAAAGAGCAACACAAACTTCGCTCATGCAAGGGAACCACAAATGTGGCTCTTTAATTCGCTTTCTTCAATTCTTCTTAAAAACCAAAACATTTCACTTAAATATGTTTGAGACCCGAAAGTCACCAGCTCAAAATGAATTTGGCTCAGCGAACAGGCCTTGCTGAATTCCAACGACTATACCAAAATATAACATTGAAATAATTCCACTAACATTAATAAAATCATCATGTGACCATAGATCTAGCAGCTTACACAGAATCATATTGTCTAACATGAACCAAAAAAAAGAAGATTAAATTCAATTACAATATGGCAGCTTAAACATGTTTCATGCGAATTTACGGGTATCAAAGTCATGCGGGTGTAATTCCTTTATTACAGTTCTTTAAAAGAAAAAGAAAAGATATGGGTGTATGACTGTAAATCCAGCAACTTACAGAGCCATCTCTATAATCGAGGGAAAACCCCAATTCTCATCTCCTGCCCTGTTTAGATAGAGAAATCAAAAACTTCTATAAACACAAATCAAAAAGAAAAAAAATGTAAAACCAACCCAATTCCAGAGCCGGCCTAAAATCTCCTATTCAGATTCCTTGAGCTTCTTGATCTGCTCGTTCATGCGCTCGATCTTGACAAGCAGGCTTGTGACAGCAAACAGAAGCCAATAAAGCAGGAGAGCAGAGGCAATGAGAACTGCATTTCTCTGGCTCTTCATGACTGACTTCTGATGGCGCAGGTGCTCGCTGGGGCTGCAAGCATGCCCTTCACAGGTGGGCCTTGTCTCATACTTCCAGTATATGTCCATCAGCAGAAACAGGCAAAATGGTACCACAGACAACATGGGTTTCAGTGCGTTGCGAGTCACAGCAATAAGGCCCTTTCTCAAACGGCCCAGACCAGGCAATGTTAATAAAAGAAGCATGATGGCCTCTGCTCCTGCTGCATATCCAAGAACTACCCATTCCAGTGCCATTCCCACTTATCAACGATTTTCAAAACCCACTAATGGTTTTGAAACTTCGATTCAGATCTGAAATACCCACTTCAAAAAAGTGATCGACTCCGATAGAGATGTGCGAAACCCAACCGAGAAATGAGCGGATTTATACAAAGAGTGGAGTCCCAAAACCCTTCCAAGGAAGAAAAGAATCTTTAATCAATTTTGTTGTCAGTAGGTGAAAATTCAATGATATTTATGCCGTTTGTGTGTACTGCGGAAGGCTTCATCGAGAGTCCAAAGAAAAGAACCTCATTGTCATGGCGTGTCATGACCTCTTTATGCGTTTGACACATGGGCCTCCACAACTTTAGTTTTCTGCGCAAACTACCTATCTTGGTCCATTCGTATTCCTTAATATTGTCCTTATGGCTTTAACCTAGATCATGTTTGCAAGTGTGGCTTTTAACCCTCTTTTCCAATATTAAAATTAAGTGTGACTCTAGATTTGAGTCCTAACTAATGGTTAATCATAGATTCTCATGTCAAAAAAATTAAATTATGCACCTAATACTTGTATAAAAGGTGTTGGTGTATTATCTATATTCTTGCATTTAGTTATTTATCTTATTGCATGTTATGTACCTAGTATAAGTTTATTTAGGTATGTATCTATTTAGGTAGATTACATTTGTTTAATTGAGCTAATAATGGCATGTGTCTACTTTCATGTGAGGTCATCACTACCTCATCAATCCTTGATTGATGACAATTAGGTGTCACCTCTATCTAATTAAGGCCATCTATGTCTCAATTGACTGAGTTAACTGCTCTTCTGATTAGAAGTTAACTCATGACCTCTTGGAAATGTGTCATATTAACTCATGCATCTAACAGGCTTATATATGTGTACTTTATGCACTTATTTGATGGTCGAGCAAGTTGATTGCAATATTTTATGCATCTTCTTTATTAGAATAGCATATTATATTGCATGGTGTGATCTTTGATTCCCTTTGTGTTTTTGCTAGTTTGACTTGCTTCTATCACCTTGATTTTGGATCTTGTGCTTGTTGGTTTACATTCATGGAAATCTTACAAAAGGACATCACCCTTAGGTCATTTCAATCATCCTTCATTAGGATAGTTCGTTCACATCTATCTGTCAAAAAGGATCACTCAATAGTCACACCTATATCAATAATCAGTCATTTGCATAAGTCATCTTAGTCATATCATCTCTTGCATCAACAAATGTCAAAGCCCTAGTTTGCATGATAGATCTATCATTCTAGCACTCATTGCATCATTATCTCAAGCACTTTGCGTCCCTATACCACATCATTGTTAGCTACTCATGTATTGGTTGTATATGGTGTTTGGTGTGTCTTCCATCTTTTAGGAAATTGTTGAATCAATCAAGGAGGCTTGACTAAGGCACAAGGGGGGAAGCTAGTAAACTTATTGTTCCTAACATAGAAAGTTCTAACAATGCTTATCAATACCACCAACAATCTCAATGGACATTGAAAGCCTAGATTATCAAAGTTCGAGACTATACAAAAGTTTCAAGGCTACAATTTTAGGTCTAGGTTGCTCCTACAACTTTGATCTAGGATTTTGCATAGTTTGATATTTCATAGGGCACATTCACCTTAATCATTTGTTTCTAGATTTAGCCTCCAATTTCAAGTATCAGTCCTCTGTCACAATTAAATAAGTATCCATTTCTCTAGCATCAAAGTATGCATTTATTTCATTCATTTTGTTTATGTTTCAATTCTAGATCTAGGTACATGTCTAGACTCGGCTTGAAAATATCAAGGTTAATTGTGATATTAATTATTTTATCATTGATTAGTCTAGATATTTTGAAGAGGTCGTTATTTCTTCTCTTCAATATTTGGGTGAACTTGGTTGATCCTACACCCTCTAAGGTTTGACCTTAGAGTTTTATCCTTCTACCTTATCTCATATCCAATATTTCAGATTGCTTTCATCTTTCATTTTAAATCTAATTTACATTGATTAGGGTTTGGATACATCCATATACAATTGCTTTGCTAGATCTTTCATTATGGATGTCTTTTTCGCCCTTCTAGTCGCATTTGCTTCTTATCTCATTATACTTTACGATATAGCCCTATATTCATGTGGTATATCTAGGTAGGTTGCTCTATGTAATGATTTTTCAAATGCATTGACTATTCATGATGTTGTTATGCTTAGTGATGATATTCTTCATACATCTCATGGTAGTTATATATCTCTAGGTGTATGTGCTTTGGATGTTTTGTCTTGCAAGGAGTCTATGGATATTGATGTGTGTGTGTTTCACCATCACTTACATATGATGTTGATGTGTCGTATCCCACAACAAGCGATGTGTTTGATGATGGGTTTCCTCTTGATGAATCTCATAGTGATATATTCACTTTAGGGTCACCTATTTATGATGACTATCCTAGTGGAGAACCATATGATGATTGCAATCCTTCCACCAATGGTGATGTTCCTTGTTTATGTTCACATTTTCATGAGAGTGTTATCTACCCATGAAAATCCTCATATATTTGTTGGCTTATGGTCTTTATGATTTATTTAGGGGTGAGTTTAGTGAAGACCATTCTTTATCCTCTTTTTCACATTATGTGGTTGATTGTTGGGAAAGATGTTGTACACCTCACACAAGAAATATTAGATTATTTGTAAAGTTGTGATCTATGTCAAAATGTGGCATTTGCACTTTGGGGAGTGCTCAATACTTTTTAGGGGGTTATTGTGTGTAACAAATGTGCAAATGCATTTAATGTAAATGGCACATTGGGGGAATCTAATTAATATTTGAGAGGTTATGGTTAAGTGAGCACGTGGTTTAGATAAAACTCATTGGAGGAATGCATTTAATTTATGGGGGTCATTATAAAATGCATTCAATGTAAAAAGTATTTAATATTTGGCCCACATGTAGCAAGTCAATCTTGCATTCTAGGCTTGGAGAGTGTAATTGAGGTGCCTTGGAAAATGTGTTTGTCACTTGTCCTAGTGGCATATTTGGGGCCCACCTTGGACATGCACTTGGGTGCATTAGGTGCATTGATTATTGGTGCTTGGGCTATTAAATAATAGTGACAAGAAAATAGAATTTTTTCTCTTGCTTGTTGCTCTCTTACCTATAAATAGAAGTCTTCAGATGGAGGTTAGACATTACTTGTGCATATTCATTATGACTGAAGCTTGGTGTAAGGACATGGAGGCTTGAGTTGCTTTTTAAGGAGATACTAACGAACACGGAGTGGGACGTGTGGATCTTATTTGTTCTTGGATCAATCTCATGAGAAATGCAACAATGATTGCTCATTATTGTTGAATAAGGCCATATCTTGAATGATTTCCTCCTTGATTAGGAGTGTTGATCATCATGTGAAAGGTCAAAGCCTAACATTGTATTGGAACTATTTTGCATTGCTAAGAATATATTGGTTTTGGTCCTTTAGAGGCTAAGTTTTTTCCTAAAAGGGTTTTCCCAAGGTATATCAATGTCTTTATCTCTTGTATAGTTGTTCTATTCTTTCTTTCATTCTTGTTATGTATTATTATGCAAAACTTTCACTAGAAATTGTGTAAATCATATAACTTGTGGCATCTTTGCTTGTAGGATTATTGGTTAAAATTGTTTCATATTTCCTTTTGTTGATGACTCTTTGTTTCATAATTATTTGGTTTATGGTGCACACAATTTAGAGCATCGATGATAAAAATCATTTAGTAGAAATGAAGATGCAATGTTACATGTTATCTATCATTTTTTATCTTCATACTTTGCAGATATACATAATTATGGTATGTTAAGGATTGCACTTAGAGATGCACTGACTGATAGAGAAAATAATGGTTCAACTCATGTCATGGTTACTATACGTCATTCCATGCTTTGTCATGTTCTTTCATAGATTACCTTACTTTTTTCCTTAGAACATGGTTTTCTCATGATGTTAATCATTCACCTTCTAGTGGCCCTTCCTTAGAAAATCTCATGGATTTCTCTCTACATCATGATGATACATCACTTTTAGATATTCGTGAGGACTCTCCTTTGGATCCTTGCATTCTTTCCTATGATATATCTTTGAACAATTATGAAATACATCCTTACATTTCCCCTGCATATCATATTTAACAAACATATATATTAGACAAACCTTAAGAAGAATAATATGTGGATCTTTTATGGTTTTTAATAAGCTTGTGTGAGGATAATGTGCAAACACTTCATGGTCAATCTTTTACACCTTCCTCCACCACTACACATGATATGTGTACCCATAAGGATATTGGACATGTTGCGAGTGATGATATTTCTAGCAATATTTCACACCAATCAAGCATCATTTTGATTAAGTTACAATATTTGGAGAATTGTGTTAAAGATCTGCAAGGATTTTAAAAGAAGGATTACACTAGTGAGACATCACATAATCCTTTGGCATATGACATTTTTACTTATCCTTCACCAAATGGATTTATGGCACCTTGTTTTGTAATGTATAATGGTAAAGGTGACCCATTGATTCAAATAAAGTCCTTCAAAACTATTTGCTTAGACTATTTTTATGAGGATGAGTTACATGCTAGATTGTTTCCACATGGTTTGAGTAACCATGCACTTGGTTTTATTATTTACCTCATGCTTCCATAACTTCATGTGGACATTTAGCAAATGATTTTGTTGAACATTTTCATTATGACATTGAGTCTAAGACAATAATTGATTAAGTTACACAATCCAAACAAGGGGAGAATGAAACAATCAAGCACTATGTATTAATATTTCAAATCATGGTTGCTACCAAGAGCTTCACATTACTGGATAGTGAGCTTCAAAGTTTATGCATGAAAGGTTTACTTCCATTGCTTAAAGAACAAGCATTTTATAATTTTAATCATTTTTTTAAAGAATTGTGTGCTAGTGTTACACATGTGAGAGTATGCTTTATTAGAAAATGATATTTACATCATAGTACTTCTAGCACTCATTCACAAGAGTCACCATCAATGTCAAATTTAGAAAATATAAACAATTAAGATGAATATAATGATAAACATACTAATGATCATCATGCACACACCAAATCAAGAGTATTTAGAGAGTTATCTAGATTGGAGGAGCCTCCACATGTCATATTGCAACAAAAGATCATTATTTTGCATCCTATTAAGTTAATGGATACATCTCAAGATGTTGCACCACATTTCAAGGCTAAATATGTGTGTGACTACCAACACATAAATAGAAATGCTACAGATAGATGCATCACACTCAAACATAAAATTCAAGACCTTATTGACAAAAAAAGATACAAGTTGAGGATATTCATGATCATGCGTGCATACATCTTTGGTACCTCCACATGGCAAGTCAATTCAAATGGAAATGAATGATGAGGGTTCTTTCAATGGTAGTGATGATGAGTATATTTATTTTGATTGCAGTCATACACCATATGTTGATGATACACATGATAATATCAAACAAAATGCATGTGAAAGCAAAGTACACAAACAATTACTAATTAATGTGTTTGAAGATAAAGGGGATGAAAACATGGCATTCTAATGGATAGTCCCATGGTGGCCATGGATTTATATGACATATCTCTTGATCTATTAGATATTAGAACTATTGCTTCATTCTCTTAGAGTTGGCATTCAACACCAAGAAAATGGGAACAAGGTTGTCTTAGATAAAGGCAAGACTCGTTGATAAAGAATGGCTAGTTACAATCCAATTGATAGGTTAGGGATCATCCTCTTCTCTTTGGGCCATGCTAAACTTGGGAGGGAGTTTCCTTGAGGTCTCTACAAGACAATTAAAAAGATACAAAATGATATCATAGGCCCTGACTAACCACACCTTATGGAAGCTATGAATAGACCTAAAAACCCTAGGTTAAACAAATGAAAAATGACCAATGACATGCACCAAAGATGTGAAACAAATTTGTATTACTAAATATGAATCCCCTTAACTATGCCCACTACATATGAAACTTGAATCTACACAAGTATAAATCCCTATACATTTATCAAGCATTGACTCTCACATGATATAGCATGAGTTATTGTTTATAGTTACACATGTAGGTAGAACTTCTATGTGCATATTCCTTTGAATACGACTTGAGTTTCATCTTGCTCAAGATGTGGCAAAGGTTGTAAAACTAGAATATGCATAAAGGTGAGGACAACTATCACTAAAGTGATGTGTAAAAAATATGATTTATTTATGATTTTAGTGATGGCAATGGGAAAAGATAATCTACTATAGACCAATTCCTTAATCATATGGCCAACTAAGTCAAACATCAGGCCTCATACACAAACATATATGCAAGTCAAAAAATGAGAACTAGGTATGCCTTTAAAAACCATAAGTTGGGCTCTATGATGATCTAAATGCATCACTCTATATAACTAGAAGCATTCATGATGGATCATACTTCAAAGATCCATAAGTAAAGAAGATGAACCCATCTGATAGATTAAAAAGATTGTCTCAAATATATTTTGACACAATTTTACAATCCCTATGAAGATTAACTTATTTTAATATAGTACCAAGCTATCAAATGTAGCCTTAGGAACAAACATGAAATTTCCACCCCATAAATACATCTAGATAATCATGGAGAAACTTGTGCATTTAACACCTTTCTTTGAATTCTAGCACATGTAAGCATAAGCAAACTAAGAATAACTACACTAATTGATGCCCTAGAACTAGTGTGATCAATGGACACATAGGTAAATATAATTAGACAAAGCCTAGGACCAACCCACCCTATTTGAAACATTCATCTCTACATATTTATCTTTACCAAATCATGGGGCATGGGCACATGTGCAACTTGCAAGTCAAGTCAACCATGCCCTATTAATTCAATGTACAATTGTAGGATTCAAAAATTTGTACTTTTATGAGGAAAGAAATCTACATTAGATGAACATTCAAGTACTTTGGAGCAAGGGAGAATCTCTTCCCAAACTCACAATTCATCAATTGTAAGCTTTAAAGACCTACAAAACAAAGGTATGTGCCCTATACATCATGTTTCAAATTATGGTCACTTGGCCAACAACTCATGTTGCATCATCAAACAAATGGATTGCACACAAATCCATGCATCCTCAAAGAGTTTGACCTTCATGGATTTGTGTGTAAGTTATTTTTTGATGATGCAACAATTTCATAAACTCTCTTACATGGATGTGATAATGCAAGTATGTGCATCAGTTCAACAGTTTGACCTTCATGAAAATAGTGGGGTTGTAAGGTGAGGAGGCAAGTCAACATTTTACAACTTGAAAATTCAAGCATAGATCTTGAAAATTAAGTGTGTCATAGAGTTGTGGACTTCGGAGGCATGTGAGCAAAGTACAAATGTAAAGCTACCAATAAGGGCATCAAGTCTGTAGGATATGGAGTAGCACGAAGTTGCAAGAATAAGAGGTGAGGGAGAATTTGGTGGAATGCAAAGTTACAAACCGAGTTCACAAGACCGTAGAGTAAGAACATAATATGATTGTGGACTTGAACACATGCAAACCTACATGAGAGGTTTGCAAGTCTGTGATATATAAATGTTGTGGGGTTGCAAGTCACAGAGGGACACTAGCATCTTGCAACCTTCTGCACTCATGCACAAATATCTTGCAAGTCTACAAAGTAAACATTGCAAGGTTGTGGGGTGCAAGAATAGGAAAGCATTTTGTATGAGAACATATAAAGATGCAAAAGAGGTATGTTGGACTCATGTGATATTTGCATTACGGGATGGAAAATCAAGTATTTAATGCATGCAAACTAGTTGGAGAAGTCCATGTTCTTAACTTTAGTGAGGCACAAGGTTCCAAAGTAATTAAGAAAGGTATGAAAATGTGAAAATCATATCTACAACTCCACCTCTATTAACCTTGTAGGCTTGCAAGGTTACAAAGTAGCTAGGCAAGACATGCAAAATTGCAACTCAAGTCTACCACCCTACCAAAAGAGGCATACACTTGAAAATTCTCACTTAGACACCCCACGCGTCCTCCTCCAAAAATGAAATTTTGACACCAAGGCATAATGCAAGGATCTAATAGGGTCATGCCACAAGACAAGACGCACAATATTTTAATGGGTTCCATTAAAAGGAAATCACATATCAATAATTAATAAGTACCAAATAGATAGTAGCCCAGCTAACTTGTAAGTATGAAAATGCATTTTAGGGGCACAACCAACATATTTGGCCCTAGTTGGGCATGTGTGCCTCCTACAAGCACAACAAGAATCCAAAACAAGTCTTTCCAGGATGCAGACCACAACCACTAAAATAATAGGAGAGAGCCATAAGGAAAACAAAAGGACACACACACACACACACAAGACAAGACAAAAACAAACTAGAATCCAAGACTTTAACACATAGACAAAACATAAAATGAACTACTTGCAACCACTTACATGAAAGCATAGAGTAAGTTACATGAGACAAATATTGCAGGTCAAATTCTACAAAGGAAATATATGGATTGAGGCCATAAATAAACTGAAGAGTACCATTTACGTCTATCAAATATAATATTTTCAAAGGAGTGATCACCCTTGGCCTAATAAAGAATTTTTTTCTTCGGAGCAACATAAAATGTCCCATACACTCATTCATGAGCAAGCTACTAATATTGAAAGAATAATGACAAATGATGTAGTCGTGATCAGATGGTCCACCTAAGGACTATCCATCCATGTAGCCAAACATCAAAACACGCATAAATAATGCAAATATCTTACAGAAAAAAAAAAAAAAAACTCATTGATTTAAGCTTGCATGATTATCACCATAGTTACAACTTCATAATTTGCCACAAATGGGCTCTCTTACATGCCAAGCTGTAACCCTTTGACTATTAACTAAGATTCACAAATTGATAGTCACTACAACAAGCTTCCTACCACACTTTCATGCAAATATAATTCAAGTACAATTACATTACTAAACACCACTTTATTATAATGACACCCACTATGTGTCACACTATCAATCTCCCACCTCAATATCTACTTTCCTCAAGATTGCACTCCACATCATGCTCCTATTCCCTCACTCTACCTCTTAGACCTCACTCCTCACTATTGAAACTCACTCTCTATTCCCTACTTCATCATGTCTTCTTTGCTTGCTTTCAAACAAATCACAACCAAGTATTTATAATATTCCCAAGTTTTCTAAATGATCTCTATCAACTTTAAGATGGCACAAATCCCAATACCACATGAAACATGTAGTCAACCAAAAAAAATAAACTTACAATTCCAAATGGTAAAATAGTGGAAAATTGTCATGTGGCACTCAACATTCATCCTCAATGATACAATAAATCCTCATCAATATTCCTTTGTTGGTGTAAACTCTAAATAACCTGTTGCAAATGGAAACAATCACAACTGTGCACAACTATTAAAGTGGAAGATGCTTGTGAATCAAATTACTATATTTTACTCATTCAATTCACCTCAAATGCTAACATGAAACCCATCAATAACAACTATAACTACTCTAAAAAATGTAAAAGCCAATTTCAAATTACAGTGAAATTTGCTAACTTTCTCTATCACAAACTAATAACCACAAACAAATAGCTAAAATAAACCACAAAATCTAATTTTCCAAAATGATGCAAGACTGCTAATGAGACCATAAAGTGTCTCATCTTTAGTCAAATAAAAGCATATATTTTCTCTTCATTAAATTAGTTTTGAAGTGGACTTGAGTATGGGTTGGAAGATTTTTAGCTAAATATCAAATAAACTTGTTTAAATGGAACAATCAATGCCATGCATGAGTTTATCTTGATATTACATGTTCACCTCTAGATCAACAGTTATTTTATTAGTAAAGTGAAGAGAAAGTCTATTTTATTTCAAGTTGTAGTGCCAAGAAGAATTTTTGAAAAGAAGGATCAAGAGATGCAGAGCACCGAAGATGCAGAAGTCAAAAATGTAATTTCAATAAAATTGCAATATCTCACTCATTTCTTAATGAAAATCAAAATTTCAAAATGACTCAGAAAGCTCAAAGAGAGAGGAATTGATCCCTGAAGGCATTCTGAGGAGATTCATTAAAATGAATAAACAGTTAATGACATAAATTGACTGTTCTACAAGCTCCGAAGATGTTCCAGAAATACTTTGTGAAGTTGCTGCAGATTCTTCCAATCTACCAACACACACTTCAAGATTTTTTGAAGGATAGATTGACTATAATTACTCCTAAATTAATGGATCCAAATAAAAAGTAATTATTCCATGCAAATGTATACACATAAAAAATGGCTCAAGTCAAATTAAATAAATATTTTAATATTTATTTCATTCTTGTTCCTCTATCAATAAATAAATATCTTAATTTATTTATTTGGTTCACGTTTATCATATTCTTCCAACAAATTACATTCCTAAATTCCTCTAATGTCATATCTAATTAAATAATCCTAAATTATTTAATTATTTCCTCTAAGACAAAGTCCTATGTCTAAAATCCACATCACTTATCCTTATCATTTCCACATCATTAGACACCTCATCATGTTGCTTCAATAATTAAATATTCTTAATATTTAATTAGCCACTTATCCTCTCAAACATGTGCCCTATTTCTTCTCAACCATCAAACATGGTCAAAGACACTTGTCTTCAAAATCCTATATTCCCTCTCACATTCCAATAACCAAGGACCCCATCCTCCTTGTTCTTCTCATGGTCTTCCACCTTTGTCTCATTGGTCCTTGTGAGCATCATGACATATGGCTTATGGTTCCATGTATTCCTCCACCTTGTCATCGTAGTAGGAACATCTTCCACCTTTATCTCCCTCATCCCAACCAATTTGATCTTGACCATACATGTTACAAGACTTATTCTTCCATCGTGGATCTTTTGACACCTGGATTTGAGCCTCCTTGACCTATAAAAGCAAGTTCCTCACCTCCATTTTGCATCACAAGAGCTATAGTACTTACATACTACAGAAATTCCATCAAGTATTCAAGTGTGCCATTGGCCCCCCATTTACATAATCTTCATTGTCGCATTATCATTAGCTTCATATCATTATCAATATCATGGCTTTTATCATTAGTTTAGCATCCTCATCATTAGCTTAGTTGCATTGCTACATTGCATTTGAATCCACAAATTCTATGCATCTCATTGTCATCTTGAAAAGAAAAGAAGTACAATTCTGAGAGCAATATCATTATCAACAAGATCATTGAGAAGATAGGAGACAATGGAACGAAAAGGATAAATCAGGTTGCAAGGTATAACTTATGTTTTCTGTATTTTTCTTAGTTTCATTGATGTATTGAATTTTAGTACGAATTCTAGAGTATTTGTGGTATCTTGTTAGGTTCTTACAATTGTTTCAAATTATCAATCACAACAAAGAATACACATTTAGTGTTGCATGTCTTTCTAAAAGATATTGCATGTCTTCCTTGTAATCAACAGTTGTATAATCAGTTAACTAAATGAATAAATTTAGTTAACTAGATAAATAAGTTTAGCTAGCTGCATGAATAAGTTCTCTACTCTAGAGAGACTCTCAATTAGACTTTAATAACAATAGTTATATAGAGAACTATGGCATAGAATAGGAGAGGAAGTTGTATTAGAATTAATTGAAAGAAGAACTCTGTTATTTTCTAGTAGCATGTACTCTTGATCTTGAAGGTTTTGAATAAAAGAAGTTGTTCTGCAAATTTGTTGATTGTTGGAATTGATTAGTCTCTTTCTAGAGGAAGGAGCAAGGGCCCACTCCAACTGAAGGGCAAAGACTACATTTCTTAGTTTCATTAGTTGCTTTCCTATTATGCAATTCCTTTAATCAAAATTCCTTTAGCTGTTCCAGTTTTGTTTTCCATAGATTAAATTATTTTTCTGTTGTGTAATTCTTTTATTCTAGAATTAGATTAGCTGCTCAAGTTATTGCTTTCCTTAGATCAAGTTGTCTTTTTTCAACAGAGTTTAAACACTAGTTGATTTCATGTAATTGTTGTCAATTTCCTTTCGTAGAAAGGATTGCCATGCAAGTTATTCCTCTTCCCTTTTGCATATAGCCATGGACATTGCCTTGGACTGACATTTATTAAAATTAAATGATGAGGACTGCAACGACCCTCATCAATTGCCATGATGCCCAAGGGTGCTCCTACATCAACAAAACTACCCATGACAACCACCACAACAACCAAGAAACACAAGTAAAAAAGAACATGAATCAAGATCCTATATGTCACCATATATTTCTTGCATATTCAGGGAAACATATAGTGAATCACTAATAACTAGGTCAAGAAAAATGTTCAAGCACATCGGTGAATGAAAACCCTATTGATTCATGCCTACAATTTTACCACAACTATTGATCTCAATACATGAATTAGGGCCAAAGGTAAAGGCTCCAACTCACATGGCATAGAAAAACAAACCCGCAAAATTCATAATATTATAACATAATGTTCAAACTAAAACTTCATAAATTTAGGCATGTTCTCCAATTGAGCTACATCATACTAGTTGTCAAGGATATTTAAATACTATAGCTCTAACTCCTCAACACAAATATTCAAACACTAAACAAAACCCTCAATCTTAGTTACAACATCCTCTTCTTTACCACTAGAAACATGATCTTGGCTAAAATGAAATGTCTCATACACACTTCTACATTCATCAAGCTCTTCCCTAGCTAGTCAAGGGCCAAAATGCAACTTCATCATAATTGATAATATACTCATCCATACTTGAATCACTTGTATTGTATCCAAGCCATCATATGAACCATTGGAATGTGAACCAAATTCATGAGGCACTTCATGTGATGAACCAAGTTCTTCCACTTGCCTCTCTATTTCACAATCATTACTATTGCAACTAGCTACCTCTAATATGTTGGGAAAAGTTGACTCAACCTTGCATTCTCAATGTTTATATTTATTAATTATTTATATTTATTATTTTGTCCTCACATGAGGAGTGGGGTATCCCACTTCAAGATGGCTCTCTTTGCCACATGTCAACCATATTTAAATGTGTGTAAGAGGTTGTAAGAGCATCTAAATGTCATTATAATATTGTAAGGTGGGAGTTACTAATGATAGATTCTTATGATTCGTAAGAGCATGACTATGGGGGTTTACATTGGAATCTTGACTAGCATTATGACAGATTAATGATGAATGTCATAGAACATCTTTGAATGTATAATGGAGCCAAATTAGGGCACCCAAGTTTGGTTGGTCAAATATGACAAGTAATGACAAAATGACAATGTGTAAGGGATATGCCAAAAATAGCTTGGAAGACCAAGACCAAGGGAGACATTAGAATTTGTGCCATGGGATTTGGGCACCATACCTCCTTTGGGATTGTACATGGTTTTCCAAAACCATTTGATGGTTTCTAGTTTGTGCTTCATCTATTTATTGGTGCTTGAGAATGGAGTAGTGCATGAGTTGGATGATTATTTTGCAAGTATTATTATGCTGTTGAAATTACGCTAGACTTACATGTTGGTGTTACTCTTGTAGAGGCATATCCTGGATATTGTATTATAACCATTGTTGCTAAATAATGCAATTGGTCTTTCTTTTGGAGTGTGGGGTTTTTCTACCGAAAGGGTTTTCCCCACATAAACCTTGTGCTATGGTATATTTTCTTGTGTATAATTTTTTGTAACTGCAAAGATTAAGTTTATTTGCACACACCTCTTCTCATTGATTAGTGTAGGAATCATTTTTTGCACCTATGCTTCCTTTTTGTAGGCACCTGAATTTGTCCTAGTATAACCTTACTCTAAATTAACTAAATGATCAAATTTATTTAGTCAATTTACTCCACCTAATGACTCCCTCACACTAATTAAACAAATCTTATTATTTAATTACCCATTTTACCTCTCACACATAATTAAATAATTTTATTATTTGATTATCCTCTTTTCCACCTCACTTGGCTAAGGCTTTATTCCCTCCACCTTGTCTCCACCTTTTCTAAGATTAAAGGAGACACATATTACATAGGTACAACAAATTGTTATATTCCCTCAACCATTTCTAAGAATAAAGGATGGTTGCAACAAATTCCCATGCAATCCTAGCCCTCTTTTGACAAGTTTAATCTTGACCCTTCATCCTTTCCTCAATCCTAGGAAAGTCCTCTAATTCATCCTCCACCAATGATCTTTTCACCTCATCTCCGCTGTTGATTTTTCTCTCCCAAAAATCTATAAATAGGAGCTTCATGCTCTCATTTTATAATCCACTTCCATTTTAGCCATATGCTATCAAAATAGAAATAGTAATAATTTGTGCAAAGAGCATCTGCATCCTAAATCATTTGGAGCAAATCTACTTTCAACAATGGAGATTGGTGATAAATTTATCATTATTTGCTTTGTTTGATTTCCATTTGCATGCTCTATCTAAAGTCAACATATAAAATTTTAGAATCCGCATATGATTTTTATTGAATTTTGTTTTCTAATGGATTTCTAAATTTTGCATGTTTACATCTTTGGTGACCATGGTGGTAATCATACCCACAATCTTCTACTTTCTTGACACTATTACTTCTGTTTATTTTTGTTGATAAAAGTTGATAATATTTTTGAAGTCTTTGTGTTATTAGTTGTAGGAGATATCTGATAAATTTTTTTGGGTGTTTTGAACACTTTTTGTTGGTAAGCATACAGATTTGTTAAGGCATTTTTCTAACTACAATTTGGTCTCTGAAATTACCTTAAATAATTTCAGGCATGTATTGGGCTTAATGCGTTGATTATTTAGTTATTTGTGATGAGATTTTGCATCATATGTTGGATTGTAGCTCATTACTAATTCATTTCTCTTCATGTGTTGCAATTTTTGTTGAGCCTTACCATTGACAATTCTACACATTTTACCTGATCAATTCTTTTGGCAAGTTATGTGATCAACTAAATAAAAATGAATTCTTGCAAAGGCAAAGGGAGTCTAGTGCCTATCAAGTATCTTATTATTAAATGCATCAATTTTGAATCTCGTCTTTCTCTAGGATATTTTGTGACATCTTGGAAAGGTTCAATAACAACTCTTATTTCAGAGGTTTTGGGAGGATAAAACTATGGGCATATTAACTTTCTATTTTTTGTCAATGTTTGAGGGCATATTAATTTATCATGGATTGATGTGGAGTTTTAAATATTTTAAGATTTATGTTTTAGTATGTCATACCCTCACTCAAACTAAAAATTTGATATCGATTCAAGCTCTTCTGCAATCATTTTAAGGTTCTTATTGTCAACCTTGAGGGCTTCTCTTCGATCCCTGAAAACATTCTCTGTATCTACTACTATTTGTTCATCACAAGACTCACATACGTATTTTATTCTTTTTAGTTCTCAATTTGTGATTTTGTGTGATCAAAAAGATGTAAAGAAAAAAATGGCAATGCATTTAAAATAATGCTTATTTTTAAAAGTACACTCAAAGTATGGAAAAATATTGTTGTTTTTTTACCACAATGGGAGTCAAACACATGACCTCTTGATCTAAAGTCAAATGCACTAATATATTGTGCTATGCCCTCAAACTTATAATGAAATACAAAACAATGAGAGTTTCTTATATTGCCCAAGTTATTCAATAAATTTGAAATGTTTCAAGTGAATAACAAGAATTTATGGTAGGACCTTGATCTTCATTTGCTTTTATGCTTCCTGCAAACTACAACATTTATCACAAAAGAACTTGCCCTCTGCATTGAGAGTCTTTGTTGAGCTAAAGTTATGGAGACAACTTGTAATAGAATTATGCAGTATTATTTCCTATCACTACATATTGTATGCTTCTGTTGTTCACACTCTATGTACATTGTCTTCTATTGTGCGTGTTATGTGCTTACTTTTGCATTAGCATTCACTATAATTTAGTCTTAATGTTTTGAGTGTCTCCCTAGTTTTGGTCTTAGTTATTTTTTGATTCGACAATAGTCAATTTTATGTTGAAATTCTTTATCTTAGATTTTGTCGAAAAACCTAGAAGGGTTAGTCGTCCATCGACAAGATGTAGATGATAGTTGACATTTTTCCTGATATAGCTACATTCAAGAGAGAATATATGCGAGTAGTTATCTATCTCTTTATTAGTAATTTTTGATTGAGATTCTTTTATAGTGTCCTATTAGGTTATTTATGCTTGTCTATTTTTGCTATATTGCGAGACAGAGAGGGGAGAATACCTCAACCCCATTCTCGTATCTCATCAAGTGTTTGGAAATAATGTAAGGTATATATTGTGTTTGCTTTCTTTATGATGTAATATAAATATATATTCGTGTATATATATATATATATTAACTTTAATATTTAATAAGATCTATTATGTTAGGTTGATGACTTCTTAATAAAAGAGGTTATGAGTTAATATTTTGTTACTACTTTGTGTTACATGGACTTTTGATCTCCTTACTCTCAACTTTTTAAGGAGAGTGGAGTGTCCTTTTGACCAGGTCATGAGAGCTCATTTAATGACCATCATCTCCATATTGCAAGCTATCATGTCAAATCATGATGGGGCTTTAATATTAGATGATGGAATGCAGTTGAGCAAAGTGTGCTCTATTTATCACTGCAGGAACTCTTTGTATACATGCAGTTACTACGGAGAGAAAGACTTTAGTCAAATTTGGATTGAGGAAGGATGACAATAGAGGAGCTTGGTTGCACATCATTTACATAGGTTGTTTTTTCTTTTTACGTTAATTTTATTAAGTAGAGAATACCTTGTTTTGATTTTAGCCTCACAAAGGTATCTATCAATGTTAAAGTCCAGATGATAGTAAAGCTTTCCTTCTGTGTTTTAAGCAATCGAAGATGTGTATCTATCTCTAAGAACATAAACCGAGAAGCTATTCTTTTATTGTTGTATAGGCATAAATGATAGCATTTTATCATTACTTTGTTTTCTTTAGGAAGTTAAGAGCTTAGGATAGATTTGTATTTGGAAAGCTGAAGGCTTAGTATGTTCCTGTGATTTAATAAGATGATAATTTTATACTTTTTTATTATTGTGTCTTGATGTCGAAGACTTAGTCATCACTGTGTTCTTGCATTTGAAGACTTAGATATCTCCATGGTTAGAGAGAACTAAGAACCTAGTTGTATCTTTGTGCCTAGATTCAATAGATGGCTTAGTTATATCTTTGTGTTTAAGTGATAACCATCGACTCTTATTAACAGTGTGTCAATAGCATATGTGCATTTCAAATGCAAAGTTTGGTATGTCTATCGATGTAAAATATTGAACAACCTTTCATTCTTTTTTTAGAAGAGCTTTGTTGCTCATATTTGAATAATAGAGAACATAGCCTATGTAGGCCGAATGTCAATAGAGAACATATCCTGTGTAGGCCGAATGTCAACAAAGAACATAGCCTGTGTAGGACGAATATCAACAGAGAACATAGCCTGTGTAGACCGAATGACAATAGAAAACATAGCCTATGTAGGCCGAATGTTAAATAAAAATTATAGTCTATGTTAGGTCTAAAGGTTAATAGCACGGTAGGATAATTTATAGATACATATAGCAAACTTTTCTTAGCTAGAGAAGTTTGTCAGCACTAAGCATCAGAGTGTTATGATGAGGATTAGTTAATCCAAATGTGTCTAAACTCTTAGACAATGGTCTAGATAATTGCTTTGGATGTCTGAGAGTTATCTTTTACTCAAGACACCAGTTAATTATAGTGTTGTCTTTTTCTTTTACTTATTGGAATCTTTCTTTGGACTTTAAGCTGAGCCTCTTAAGATTGTTGTTATGCATCTTATAGTTGAGATTAGAAGATGTGATTTAGATGTTCCTTTATCTCTTAACTCATTTGAGTTTATTGTTTTTCAAACGAAGACTTTGGGAAAGATTGTTCCTTACTCTAAATAGTCTAAGATGATTGAGATATCATTAGAAGTATTTAAACTATGTTATATATTTATATATCAACCTATATGAATATTTATCTAAATTATGTATTTCTATGATGTTCTATCGTTCTTAATTTTTCTATATCGGTGAACGAAAGATGACCATTAGGTCAAAGACATAATTTCTTAATTTTCCTTATTGGGTTAAAAGATTGAAATTAGTCAAGGAATTATATGCTTTTTCTAATGTCTATTAAGACTTATTAAGGAAAGATAAACCTTGAGAATTACACGAGAGGTGAAATCAATCAAATGACCAAGTAGTCAAGATTTTATGAGTGGATACCTTATTCATGCAACATTATGGATATAGTTTTATTAGTTTTTAAGGGTATTTTGATAATCCAAAATACTGGATTAGGGAAGTTGAGAACCCTAGATTTTATCCAAAGGGATTAGAATTCTTTAACTCTCAAGTCATTTATGATATTGTATTAGTTTGGTGTGTTCTTTGGTTAACAAATGAACGAGTCGAGAAACCATAGATCTTGACTTTAATAAAAGACTAATAAGCACTTTGTTGTTAGAAAGTTAATATTAGTTATATGTATACCAAGTATGGTTATCTTTGAGTAGAGAGTAAAATGATAGAAAGTCATAGACCTTAATAAATTGCAGATATGTAATAAGGTACTCTCGAGAATGATAAAGATATCTAAATTTGCATATTGTATGTATAACCTAGATAAGGAATATTTCTAAGTCAGATGGACTAGGAATTGAGTATTGATCAGACAATTATGTCTAGAGTTACTAGCCAAAATAAGTCAAACTGTAGGATGAGATAGTCTTCAAGTCAAGTTAGAGGTGTGTGAACACATGACTATGTTTATTACAAATGTACATTTATATAGAAACTTTGGCCAAAGTCATGCATTTTCTCTGCATGCATTAGTTAGTTCACAGTGTCTAGATGTCATAACTAGTTAGTATGATCATACTTAGCTAGAAGGTTGTCTAGAGTTGTATGGTCGATTAAGTTATGTAGGACACAACACTAGGACTTAGATGGCAACTTGTTAGATCCACATGTCTACTCTCTTCATGAAGGGTAGGGCCACTTCCAAGAAGGAAGGTGTGCGAGGGAAAACTAGTCTATGGTTGGAGGTAAAACACTCGGATGATGGTCTCCCTCTATAGCAGAAGACTCGCCAAGATTTGAACGACAGATATCAAGATTCCAGAGACAATACTTTTATATAAAGTTTTATGATATGATTATGATGTAAACCTATTCTTTTGCCAAGAGCAATGTATTTGTAAATGTAAAGTGATATGTTATCACTACAATTTATCTTTGAATATAATGAATTTCAAGGTTGAAAATTAGTCAAAAAAGATGTACTTTTATTTATTGATGTTTATCAAATGTTTTAAAAAACTATATTTCATTCATGTATTCATGTTCTTTACTTTCCCAGTAAATTATGTGTGTAATTTTGAGTAATATGAGAAGGCATGTCATAGAGATGATGGAAAGAGTGAGGGTTAAGGAGGTTGGTATGGATGTGTTAGTTTACAAATTTATCAATTAACTCTATTTTCTCGTGCCCACACAAATGACAATTATACTAATAGTTGAGCTAGATTGCAATGATATTTTGTAATGGCTCTTTGCTTATTTTACAATGCGTAGCTACCTTCAAATGATATTAAATGAATGAAAACAATGTATGCTTTTGACCAGAAAGCAAGAAAGGTGGTGCTTTTAACTAGAAAGCAATAAAGGCAATGAATCACGTTATACAACTTATAACAACAAGAAGCACAAAGACTTCATATGACCATAATCATAAACTTATATCTTTCATCACATAATCATCACTACAAATCATTCATCAAAAGAAAAACTATTCACAACAATGAGCTTAAATAAAGATTTCCAATCATTCCAGTATAAAACTGTAATCCAAGAAGTTGATAAACATTTAACATAAGAAGAACATACATTCATCCATCATAACACAGTTTACGATTTCATAATTCAACTCCTCCAATTTCCATTTATATATTAAAAATAACTAAATATAGCATAACACAAAAATGACTTCCAACAACACAAAGTTTGCCAAAAGATCCCTAAGCATCAACAGGCTTAGCATATACATCCTTCGCATAAATAATTGTCTTTGAAATAATAACTGCTTCTTGGGTACAACTGATTAAAAGATAATTAAAAATAAGTCTTTTGAAATAACATTTTTCAGAGCAATTGTTTAAAGAAATAACATAAAACAAGAAATATGCCATCACGTGGCAGTTGTTGAGTCTTCCTCCCGAGTTGTTTCTCTTTCTTTGTCCTGTTCACCAATTGTAGTTAAGTCCACCTGTGCTCAAAGTTTCACCTTGTAGCTTCTATACCTAGAGATGATGGGAGTCAAGATCTTGCCACTTGGAGTGATAGTAACATGCACTCTGAGTTTCCACTTGCTTATTATCCTCTCCGCATCTGCTAATCTCTTGTTAATCTCATTGACCTCGACTTTGAAAGTTTTGAGATAAATGGCCATTTTCTCGAGCTTACCCAGTGATTCACCAGTAATAATATCATCACCCACAATTTCCTTAGTGATTGTCTTCTTGAAGGCTTGCTTTACTTCTCCTACATCACACAAATTTTCTCCACCTTCATCTAGAATCTCAGCCTCTAAAATGTTACATTTTTTTTGAAAGTCTATAAGGTTAGCACGGTACTGATTAAGAATTCCTCTTATCTCACTGTTGTATTGTCCAAGCATAGATAACTTCCATTCAAGAGTGTCTAACCAAGAAGTAGAGTCATTGTCCTTAGGATCATTCAAAGTCTTCTCAGCCAACAAAATACTAGTATCAATCTTAGTAATTTCTTACACCTCCTTATACACTATAAACAAGCCACTTTCCACATTTTTCACATTTTCCAACTCTGTTGCTAACCCTTTTCTTTTGTCAGATATGAGAGCATATAACCTCATAGCTTCCTCAACTTGGTATTTCTTAATTTGTTGTAGCATACTAGGATCCATACCATCAACAACAATACTAGGAGTTGTATTGGAAGATCGAGAAGTAATATTTAAAATGGATTGAATGAAAGAAGTAGGAGTGTTCACTTGGGCTTGCAAATTTGCATTCTCCTATTGTTCAGCTTTGACTCTCTTTGCCAACATGCCTACAAAAAACTTGGCATGATATATATCACCTTCAATAGTTGGAGGACCCATATCAATCTTGCTCATGTTGAAATCAGCCTCTATGACTTCATTTTCATTCTTATCGCCAATGGGATCTACAATCTCCAAAACTCAATGCCCAGTAGAAGAATCAGTCACCATCCTAGGCATCCTCTTAGCCTTCTTAGGCTTAGGTGTAACTTGCAGCAACTTGGCTACAATGTCTACGTTCATATCAGTCATAGGATTGTACCTCCTCTTTTTCTCAACGACTTTCTTTAACCAAGATGGTGATGGTAGCACAACATTACAATCATTAGCACCTAGGACAACATTGTCTGGCTGATTAGGAGTGTTATGTAAAAGAGTTCCATCTAACCCAGGGGAAGCTGGAGTATCAAAAAAAGAATGAAAACACTATCTTATCCAATTTATTGAAAAATCAAACAATCATTATTAGACACAGGAGAATTAGGAGAGGCTACATGGTTTGCTTGTAATTTTTGTAAGGCATCCTTCTTTTTTACTCCTGTTCTCACAGATGCAGGTTAACCATCCTGCTCACATGTGCCTTTAAGTCTCCTATTATCCTCAGGCTGTTCTCCATCCCCACCAAGTTGTGAACCAATTCTGTATTGAGTTGTCTTCACAGTAGTTGAAGTTCTTGGAGTACCAGAGGCCTAGGATGTTACTTTATCTCTCGTTCTAGATTCCTTTTACGCAGAAGAAGAACCAACATGCTCTCAAATTCTCTCCTTTAACCACCTTTCAATCTTATCCAAAACAAAGGAGGACTGAACCTTAACATCAGTAATCTCTTTATTAGACCATTGTATATGAGGCAGGGGTCTAGAAGCAACATCGTAATATCCTTCATCAATAATCTTAGAATTATCGTCCACACCACTTGGAATTTGTAGAGGCAAATTAAAGGCCCAAATTTGGTCTAATGTGAGCCTCATCCAATCCCTTCTTTGGACCTCTCACTCATCAACACAGTCTTCCTAATAATCCTCCAAATGTGGTTGGTGTTCATATAGATTACCTCCATGGAAATTCCTCTTCACAAAATTCTTGCTATCAAAAAATGGCCTTACAGACAAAGGGTGAAAATTATACTCTACTAGGATCTTCTCTATGTTTCTAGAATTATGATTAGTTTTGCAAGAGAAGAAAGACAATGACATTGGAAAAGTATATCCCTTCTTTTTCATACCATGATATTTATTGTTCACAGTTGCCATCTAGCGACTGACCTCCAAAAGAATAATGTAATCAGCTGCATATCTTGGCAATTTCAATGGGGCATTTTCATAACCCCCAACCCAAAGGTAAGTGAATCTATCAAACTGAATATAAAAACTTCCATACCTCATCACCAATGAAGCTGCTTCAAGGGAAATTCTCATTTCAGGTGTACCTTTAATCCTTTTCAGAGAAAACATGAGAAAAGCATCATTGACACGGCGATAATCCTTCATTCCATTCTCTCTCTGCATCTGAGGGAAATATTTGTACACATGTGTGTCTGGTGTCAAAGACCCTTGATTTCTTAACCCTACCCAGACAATCTCATTACTAGATAAAATGTAAAACAAGTATGAGCACATGTGAAAAGAAACATTCTGGTGAAAGTTAGCCAATTGCTCATTTAATTGATCACTGATTATTTTGGCCCAGTCGATGTATTGGCATTCGCTACACACCACCAAAATAAATTGACACATCCACTTCTCAAACAAGTTAGACTCATCACTTCTAACAACACAGTGCAATAGAGTGATCATATCAGAGATTTCCTCTTTGAAATGTGTTGTTTTTAGATTGGTGGGAACTTGGGATTTTCCTTTCTTCTTGACCTTCAACCAATTCCTTGCAATATAATTCAAACACAAATCTTTCCTATCCCAAAAATAACCCCACCCCAAGGTGACATACAACTCAACAAATTCCTCTTTGTAAGGTGATCTCAATGCACGAGAAACAACCTCGGTGTCAAGTTTTGTGATTATAGAGTTGTTAAAGGCTCTTATCTCCGTGAGTCAGGGAAATAATGTTAGAATCCATAAAACAAATTATAACCCATAATTAATTGAAAGAGTTAGAGACATAAACTGTAAATGCAAAAGTAATTAAACAGCGTAACAACGATACCAAGAGATTGATGTGAAATGCTCAAATGGAAAAATAGCATCAGATAACTATCTCCAATATCAAATGAAAATACAAGCTAGGTAGCATGCTTATATAGACTAGGGAGAGGGAGGAGGTGGCAACACCGACCAATGATGAGCAACAATCTATTGGACTAAAGATAGCAAAATATTTTCCCAAGATAACTAATGGATGCTCACATGTAGGAAGGTGCCACCTCATAATTCTCTCACCTAATAAAACATGCTTTATTAACCTAAGCAAGCTTAAATAAATGTGTAGGAAAAACCTTATAAAAAGGAATAAAAAACATACACTAACACCCCCCTTAAGTGTAGCTTAGGTGGATGGAGAGATGGGTCCCGACAAAGCAAGCCTGATGAGGTACCCATGTACATAAAATTCCCCCTAAAGAGAAGAAGCCCCCCAAGAAGAGAGAAAAGCCCCCCAAATAGAGAGAGAGAAAAGACCCCCCCCCCCAAGTAGAGAGAGTGAAAGAGACTATGAAACCCCCCCATAATGAAGTAGCTCCAATGTCAAAGTAGGATGCCCATATATGAATGTTGAAGATGATCCATTTGTGGAAAATGACATTTCTCCCCTTAGGAAGAAACAACTCCAATGGTGAATGCTAAAATAACTCCCACTCAATGAAGCAAGGTGAGGAAGGAAGTCTCATGATGTATCCTATCTCAGAACTCTGCTCAAGTATCTCCATGTGAATATCAGAAGATGCCTCAATGCATGAAGGTAGAAGCAATTCAATCCCATGTGTAGAACTAGGAGGTACAAGATCCAAAGACAAGGAATATGGTATAATAGTGATGAAATGACTGTCATCAAAGAGGAGTTGAATATCTTCAAGAGTGTCATCCAGATCTAAAATGTGAGACTCTACAAACAAACAAGAGATGTCTGGTAGAAATTGGTCCCAATGAAGTGAATCTAGAAGACAAATATGATCCTGTTGTAAAGAATCACTAGAAGCCCTCGAAGAAGCAACTCTGAACTCTAAAGTAGAAACAGGTACAATAGGAGTATCCTTAACTGTAGATGGGGCATCAATGTATGTCAACCAAATAGACTAATCATCCCATGAGTATGTGTCTACACAAGAAGGGGCAACAAAAGTCTCAGTATCATCCACAAGAGCCTAGTCATCTAAGGAAACATCACTATCATATGAAGATCCAAAGTCTCCATACAACTATTGGATGATGGTCCAAGTAGTGAAAGGGCACTCAGTGTGTTCTTTGTGATGTAGAATATCCTCAGAAACAATAATACATATTAGTCCATAGACCATGTCATTATTGTTAAACCATGCATTCTTTTGTTCATAGTCACTTGGCTCAAGAACAAGTCCAAGGAGATGGGGCAATAGATCCTGCTCAAGGCATTGATTCTTTATCCCTTATTTCCAAGACAAATAGTTCTATGAGGTTAACTTAATAGCAGAAGGATGGAAATAACCTAAATCCATGATGAACCCCTAAAATGACTATAATAACCCCATAAAAGATGTGACTCAAAGAGAGCACATAAGACACCCCCCTTTTTCACTCAATCAAAGAACCCCCCTAAGAAAATATGATTTGACACTTTATATTTAGTGTGATTACAATTGCCACCAGCAAGAAATATTGAGTGGAGTTGATCTCAACGCTATTACAAATCCTTAAAAAGAACATATGCTGAAAATACAACTTTGGAACAATATAAAGTGAAATAAAAAACACCACTGCAAAGTACATGAAAAAACATGCACTTTCAAAAACATAATCACCTCGATCTGAGGTTTTATGCAAAATTTATGCTTCTTTGAAGTTCCCAAAATGAGAACTGTGTAGTGTCATGACTGAGAATCTGTAATTTCTGGCAATTTTCTACATCAAAATAAAAAAAAACATCTGCACTAGTGCATAAAGCACAAAAAAAAGCTAAAATAAAAAAAAAATCATGAGAAACAGAGTTCGTATGAGCAAGAACAAAGCATTTGAAAACTGCCTTCAAATCTGCAACTGCTAACAGAGAAGGGTCCAGTTGTAGCTTTTTGAGTTCATTTTTGCAAAACATATAAGTTGCATGCAAAAAATAAAAGATACCTAGATGGTTTTTCGATGCTTCAAACAAAACCCAAAAGGCATTTTTCTTTCTAATGTACAGAAGATGTAGATATAATGTAAAATAGACAGCTTTAGCAACAAAAAACAACCCTAGGAACAAAAAAATGACATGCAAAGGCATAATCAACTACCTAAGACAAGAAAAGACATGCTACAACCTGCAATATTGATTAAAACACAAAATATGCAAGTCGGTTGACAGATTTGAGATTAAAAAAACTGGATCTTCATAAATCCTTTCTAATTCTCCATATCATTCTAAAAATGGAAGAGAAGAGCATTCAAGATTTTGTAAGATCTCTATAAGGAATCTAACCTTAAAAAACCTGCTCTGATACCATGTTAGAATTCGTAAAATAGATTATAACCTAGAATCAATTGAAAGAGTTAGAAATATAAACTGTAAATGCAAAAGCAATTGAAACAACATAACAATGATACCAAGAGATTGATGTGAAATACTCGAATGACAAAATAGCATTAGATAACTATCTCCAATATCAAATGAAAATACAAGGTAGGTAGCATGCTTATATAGACCAGGGAGAGGGAAGAGGTGGCAACACCAACCAATGAGGAGCAACCATCTATCAGACTAAAGATAACAAAGTATCTTCCCAAGATAGCTAATGCATGCTCACATGTAGGAAGGTGACACCTCATAATCCTCTCACCTAATAAAACATGTTTTATTAACCTAAGCAAGCTTAAATAAATGTGTAGGAAAAACCTTATAAAAAAGAACAAAAAACATACACAAACAAATAATTCTTCGCACACAAAACCAAGTCTGGACATGGCACAGCGGGTGGAAAACCCCCAATGCAAGCTAACCCACTTGTTAGGATTTTCTCTGCTATAGGTGTTTTGGGGTTTTGCTCCATTCGGGCCCAAAAATCATCCAAGTCTATGTGTCCAAGCTCAATATCTTTCAATTTAGCTAAACCATTCTCGATAATGGAAGCAACAGGGAAACCTTGATACTTATATTTCTTTTTAACTTGCTTGAGGAACCAGAAAATAAAAGATTTTGTAACTGCTAAAGATGCCAAATGAATTTCCAAAACATTTGTGGAAGACAAACAATCTAGACTCATGAAAGAAAACTGCTCTTCTCACTGAAATGACTCAAGAAATTCAAACTATCACAGTAAGGAGCAACAAGAAGAGGTACCAATTAGCTAACCTAGTTACAAAAATCCATGTTCATCACTTGCAGAGGACGCACTCTAGAGCTTTTCCGAAGTATACCAACTAAAATGCAAGATAAGACATTCATGAAGGTGGCAACCCTTATAAAATGTCTTCATTAAATCACATTGATTTTGATGACATGTATGGTTGTACAATTCATAAATGAGACGCCTTAATTCTCCTTCGAAAAATGCGCAATTGCACTTCCCAAGACATTCCTTATTTATTACGAAATGACAAATGTCACTTCCATCATGCATGTTCATAAATGGAAAGATGGCTCCTTGAAAAGTGAACCAAGCTTTGAGTCGGAAGATCGACAACTTTTAGAACCTATGAACCATCGGTCAGGAGTTTGGAAGTTCTAAGAATTCTTGACTTGTTGACTATGAAGGACTTTAGCACTAGGACTAACACAAGGCTGACAACAAAGACTTAACCAATGACTTCAAAGGAGATTCGGGAAATCAGAAGATTTCAAAACTTAAGAACCCGCAAACTTTTGTTAGGAAAAAAATAAAATCACTGACTGTGAAGGCAAAATACTCAAGTAAAAGACTGCGACTTTATTAAAGGGATGAAATAATAAAGAATAAAGGAGGGGACTTTAACTTGACAATGACTGGTAAAAGTTTCAAATATTGGGTAATAGAATGGAGGGGGAATTAAAGGTAAATGCCATGGTATAAGTAAAAAAGAGTCAATGATAAGGTGCAAGGTAACAATAGGTGGGAAATTGGTGTTTGGTAAGTTTAGTGAAGTGTTGGAGCAACTAGATTAGGTAGGAAAGCAAGAGGTAAGGATAAAGTAAGTTTAGGGGTAAAGGAAAGGATTCTTTAAAGGAGTGTTGTAACAAATTAAAGGGTATAGAAGGTTAAGATAGATAAGTGAGATAAGGAAAGAAGTGATGTGAAAGTTTGGGAGAGTGTTGTAGGGATAATGAGTGTGGTGTAAAAGTATGAAAATTGGGTGTTTTACAAGAACGATAAATGTGCGGGGATAAAGTAAATGGGTGTTGTAAAGAATTGAAGAGTAAACAAAAGTAGCATAAGGGGTGGTTTTGATGGGTTGAAGAAGAAAGATAGAATTGAGTAATGTTAAGAGGGTGTTTTGAAAAGTTTATAGTATGAATTTAGGGGCTAGGGACAAGAAACAACTAAAGTAATAAAGTAGTGAAGTGTGGGGAAAAGGAATGAAGGTGTTGTAACAAAGTAGAGGGATGTTGTAAGATCTTGATGGAGTAAGGAAGGTAGGACTAAGGGTAAACTAAGGTTAGCTAGTATGGGAATGTAATGTTCCTTACCTGGCCTCCCTAACTAATGTAAGATATTTTCTAGTTGATTAACTATTTTATCATAGCCACACATCAAATACAATGAACAAATGGATTGCAAAAACTTCAATTTTAATCTGAATTATCAGATAGTTATAATTACAAATTACAAACATAGAAAATTAGTTCAATTTTAAACATTCAATGTTCAACAACCAAAATTGTAATGAAGGCACATCTTTAAGAATTCAACTAGTTCTAGATTAGAGTAGTATGACATAATACAAGTCTCCTTAATATATTTATGACTCTAATAAGTCAATGATCTACAAGTCCAGGTCGACTAGGAAGTAACAAAATGTAATTTGACTTACAGATATCTGCTATAGGAATGTGGCAGCCTGGGTTAAGTATCACAAATTTGTGCAACAATTAGTCATGACATAACTTCTAGTAAATCACCTTGCAACTTTAGTAGACTTGCACTGAATCCCAGCAAGGTGTGAGACCAAGGTTCCATGGATGTAAGGTGTGATGAGTATGGTCGCTAATGAATAATAAGGGGACTCGACGTGGCCCTCAGCCAATACAAGATTTACTTTCGCAAATGCATTAGATTCAGTTTTGATTCCCACATGACATGATCCCTATGCTAATGTACTGTATATTTGACTCCAAACTCAGTGAAGGAAGGATGATAAAGATGCGCCTCAGGCGATGGATGATTCTTGGTAGTGTTGGTTTTTTCCCAGACTGGATGCTTATTCCCAGATTTCCCTACAAGGTAGCCATCAGTGATCAACAGGATCTCTGGGCCAGGGGCCAACAGTGTAGGAGATAGACTCTATATTTTATCTCCTCTTCTTCTTCAGGCTCTGCAAAACCTAGGGGGGTATTCCCTACTCAACATCCATGAGGATATGCATACAAAGGCTGGGATGCTGATAGAAACAGATAAGTCCTCCTGTAAGTAGACCAAAACTGAAAGATAAGAGCAAAGGGGCTAGCTTTGGGCCTATTTGCAGTTGTAGACAGAGGACTAAGGATCCTAAAACTAATTCTAATGTCCTAATGGTTGTTTTAGAGTTTGATTATGATTTAGAGTTTGGATGCAAAGCTGGACATGGTTGTAACACAAACACGAAGCAAGATTGGTGCCTATCCAGGGCCTGGAGTCAATAGACATACACCTGTGAATGATCAGCATGAACAGCTAAAACTGGATTTCAGGGGGATATATGTGATACCTGCCTTACAGATATCTCCCAACACAGAGTGTTAAGTTATCTCTACTTATGGCATCCCTACTGCAGTATACCCTTCCCAATGTTCAACCTGAAAATAGTTTAATCTACCCCTTGAGCAGAAGTTAAAAGATCAGACATTCAACATAGGAATTCTATGTTCTAGAGTCTCAAATATTACCCAAATATCCAGATTCAGAAGAAGAATACATGCAATACTGGAGACAGAATTAACAAAACACATGCTAAGATAGCATTTCTCATATAAGATTAATCATGAAATCAGTGGGTTCATGCCAAAACATACAACAAGAGATACATAGACTCACAGGTTTAGCTGTACAGAGCAACCAGATCAGCTTGTTTTGAATTACAGAGCCAAAAATCTTCAACTTTCAACAACCTAAACAATGGTAACACAGTCTGCTTATAACAGCCAGAAAGTGTACCACAGCAATTAATTACATGGTTATAACAAAAAAAACTACCAGATACAGTCCTAAGAAGGAATGGCGCTCAGAAAATGTTAATGCAATAGACAAAGGGGAGCCTCGAGCCATGCGCCACTATCTGGGGTCTTCATTCAAAAATTGGGCGACCTGACCATGTGTACCATTGTCCACATCCCTGCACCGTCGCCATTAAGGATCTCAACCACTCGCGGTCACCTGAAAACTGTCGCTGCATTCAAAAAGGAATTCCTGCCAAAACGCGTTCTATCGCGGGTTCAAACTACACAGGGGAATAATCCCACATGCACGGCATAGAGACAACTTCGGAGCTTTAAAAACATAGTCACATACATACCAAGTGTCGAGCGTTTTGCCGTGCTTGACACACGACCCTTCATCCACAGCCCATCGGCCAAACATATACCATCGGCCTTCCTCAAAAATCTCCCGCCGACCGCTCAACTCATGCCGACGACACCTCCACCTATCGGCCAGACTACCAGCTGTCGGCCCAACAAGAAACACCTTTGCCGATGAACAAAGTCACCCCGATGATCATACCTTTCGACATGATACCACTTCGTCGGCGCGCCCAAAAATTCTCCTACCGATACGCCGGTCACACCGATGACTACTTCGCATCTCCCGTCGGCCAGACACCCACATATCGGCAGCTCCCAAAAAACCTTCGCCGATAGACAACTGTCTCGCCGATCACACACTACACTGCCCCCCTGTCGGTGTGACTTATGCCAATGACACCCTTGTCGGCCAGACATTCTCCATCGGCGGACCTTCCAACGGCTAGCCCGATAGCCCCTGTCACGCTGAAACCGAACTCTATTACCACCATCGGCTAGACACTACCCCATACTCGCCGATGGCAACTCCATCGGTCAGACCTGCGCCATCGGCCAACAATCTGCCCGCTCACTCCGATAGCCAAAGTCTTGGCGATAGCACTCCAAAACCCTCGTCGGCGAGACCAAGTCTGTCGGTAAGCCACAAAACACCTACGCCGATAGGTAAAGTCTTAGCGATAGAAGACAACATGCCATTGGTACCAATCATGATCGCCAAGACACATTCCAAACTCATGCCGATGGACAAAACATGAAGACCCCCCCCTTCAAGAAAGATGATGTGGATGTTACAAAACACTGAAGGGGTGCCAAAACTGGAAAATTTTTTGGATTTTTTGGGATGGTGCCTGCATAAAAATTGCTCAAGAACTGACAGTCAATTTAGGCACCAACAGTGGCTCTGTCTGAGGATGCATGCCTCTTGTAGGCATGGCAAGAACCACAGAACTCTGGGATGCAGACCAGTCCCCTATCCATTGGGCACAGAGTCATGAATTTATAATGATCTGCATCACCAAACACTCTTGATGGCCTAAGGCCACCAAGAAAAGAAAAAACTGTATCTCCCTTTGTCAAATATCTTGTTTTCATCTGCATGCACTGGGTCAAGCCTGAGAATGCTACCATGATCTGACCATAAACAAACCTGGTCATCTGCACATTCAACCTTCTGATTTAGCTTGTCACTGTCATCCCTGTGCAGATAACCTTTAGCATCTGGCAACAAGTGGATGCAGAATGTATCAAGCAATGCATACTCACATGGCATAGAACACAGGTTATCATTTGTATCAGCATTATGCATTGCAAAATGATCTCCTAGCTGGACTGAAAACTGAAAACACTCAAAGTCCACCATGAAGCTAGGAAGATCAGAGCTCACCTCATATGCTGGCCTCTCAAAAGAAAAGCTTTCAAATTCACAATTGTGCACATCATGTACACAACCAATAGTAGCACTAAACTGGAAAAGATCAGGCTCTGGCATCTCTTTCAAATTAGGCACATTTTCATAGTCACTTACCTGATGTATGTTGTTTCCTCTTTCATCAGGATGAGAAACAGAATCCAAACCAAAAACAATGTCTAGATCCTCACCATACTCAAATAGATCCTCATCACCATATGTGTCAAAGATGGGTGATCTAGGTACATCAGCTTGATCATAGTATGCCATTTGTTCATGGGCAGCAGAACATGCATCTTCATCACCAATGGATTCACTCTGTGGAGGAGTATCAGCCTGTGTGTCATAAGCAAAACAGCCATCAAATGAAAAACAATCATGCTCTAAACTAGCACTTGTTTCAATCCCTGACTGCTCTTCATGATCTCCATGTGTTTGAAAGGTAGGCAATGGGTCACACATAGGACTGCTTCTCTGTTTGCTTATATCTTCTCTGTCTCGAGTACAATACTCACAATTGTCTCCACAAGTCCATTCCAAAAGTTGCTCATTACTGTCCACAACCTCGTTGTTGTTTTCATGGCCAGCTGCCTCATCATTGCAATGGGAGTCTTCATTGGCATCCTCAACTGGTGAACAATCCAGTTGAGCAGTATTGTTAGCATTATGTTCAAATACAGCAGTCTCAACCTCTATGCTTTCATTTTCATTTTCATCTGCACATGATGCCTTAATTATTTGGTCATTTGCAGCTTCACAACTATTTTTCACACCAAGGCCTGGGGACAGGGATATCAACAGGCGCCCATTTCTAAAATTTTCTATATTTTCAGCAAATTTGTATGCCATCTGCATACCTGTTACCTTGAAATCCCTCAGTATTGCACTAGAGCCCTCCTCAAAAGCCTCAAAGAATATGCCAACACAGGCTGAAATATCAGGTCTGAAGACTTCTGGGATCTGTGAAAGGGCTACTGCAAACCTATGACTGAAATCAACACATGGCTCTTCATCTTGTTTTCTGATGTTCATCAATTCTGCAACAAGATCAGCAGGTTGTCTTGCAAATTCTTCTTTGAAACAGTCAGCAAGCTCATCCCAATAGGCAAAAAATCTCTTTGGAAGGCTCAAATACCAGTCTTTTGCTTTTGCATCAAAGGACCTAACAAAAAACCTCATCCACATATCCTCATCTCTGAATGAATGCTTTCCCATGAACTCATGAAAATTTTGGATATGTGCATTCCCATCACATACACTGTGACCACTAAATCTAGGCATCTGACGATATATCCCAGCAGGCATAGTTTCTACTTTATAATCAACCCATGACAAATCCAGTTGGTCATACAAAGGATCAAAAGGGCTGACAGGAGGTTTAGCTTTCTGACTGGCAGACACAACAAGGTTACTACTGTTTAACTGGGCCTGCCTAGCCTCTAAAAATATCAACCTATTTTTTATCCCTTCTATTCTTTTATCATTCCCTTCCTGACTGAGTATGGGATAATACATACTTGGATTCATGAAATTTCTATTTTCAGACATCCCTTGCATTCCTAAGACCTATAGCCTCCCCTGGCATCTAACTCATGCAGTAGAACAATAAATATAAGTGGGAGGAAACAGGGTGCCTTTTCTCATACAAATGCTGAAGTCTGAAAAGCACATTTTCTGTCACAACACACATCAACTTTCATGTGCATTCAGGTCTTTTGCAGAGTCGCCACCTCTCCAGAGAGGACAAAATTTTACAGCAGCTGAAAGCTCAACACATATTTTTCTGAGTTCATACCACCAGCAGAGCATCATCAATCACATGAAAGACTCCCCAGTAGAGTCGCCAATTTCTGTTGGTTTTTTCCCAGACTGGATGCTTATTCCCAGATTTCCCTACAAGGTAGCCATCAGTGATCAACAGGATCTCTGGGCCAGGGGCCAACAGTGTAGGAGATAGACTCTATATTTTATCTCCTCTTCTTCTTCAGGCTCTGCAAAACCTAGGGGGGTATTCCCTACTCAACATCCATGAGGATATGCATACAAAGGCTGGGATGCTGACAGAAAGCAGATAAGTCCTCCTGTAAGTAGACCAAAACTGAAAGATAAGAGCAAAGGGGCTAGCTTTGGGCCTATTTGCAGTTGTAGACAGAGGACTAAGGATCCTAAAACTAATTCTAATGTCCTAATGGTTGTTTTAGAGTTTGATTATGATTTTGAGTTTGGATGCAAAGCTGGACATGGTTGTAACACAAACACGAAGCAAGATTGGTGCCTATCCAGGGCCTGGAGTCAATAGACATACACCTGTGAATGATCAGCATGAACAGCTAAAACTGGATTTCAGGGGGATATATGTGATACCTGCCTTACAGATATCTCCCAACACAGAGTGTTAAGTTATCTCTACTTATGGCATCCCTACTGCAGTATACCCTTCCCAATGTTCAACCTGAAAACAGTTTAATCTACCCCTTGAGCAGAAGTTAAAAGATCAGACATTCAACATAGGAATTCTATGTTCTAGAGTCTCAAATATTACCCAAATATCCAGATTCAGAAGAAGAATAAATGCAATACTGGAGACAGAATTAACAAAACACATGCTAAGATAGCATTTCTCATATAAGATTAATCATGAAATCAGTGGGTTCATGCCAAAACATACAACAAGAGATACATAGACTCACAGGTTTAGCTGTACAGAGCAACCAGATCAGCTTGTTTTGAATTACAAAGCCAAAAATCTTCAACTTTCAACAACCTAAACAATGGTAACACAGTCTGCTTATAACAGCCAGAAAGTGTACCACAGCAATTAATTACATGATTATAACAAAAAAAACTGCCAGATACAGTCCTCAGAAGGAATGGCGCTCAGAAAATGTTAATGCAGCAGACAAAGGGGAGCCTCGAGCCATGCGCCACTATCTGGGGTCTTCATTCAAAAATTGGGCGACCTGACCATGTGTACCATTGTCCACATCCCTGCACCGTCGCCATTAAGGGTCTCAACCACCCGCGGTCACCTGAAAAACTGTCGCTACATTCAAAAAGGAATTCCCGCCAAAACGCGTTCTATCGCGGGTTCAAACTACACAGGGGAATAATCCCACATGCACGGCATAGAGACAACTTCGGAGCTTTAAAAACATAGTCGCATACATACCAAGTGTCGAGCGTTTTTCCGCGCTCGACACACGACCCTTCGTCCACAGCCCATCGGCCAAACATATACCATCGGCCTTCCTCAAAAATCTCCCGCCAACCGCTCAACTCATGCCGACGACACCTCCACCTATCGGCCAGACTACCAGCTGTCGGCCCAACAAGAAACACCTCTGCCGATGAACAAAGTCACCCTGATGATCATACCTTTCGACATGATACCACTTCGTCGGCGCGCCCAAAAATTCTCCTACCGATACGCCGGTCACACCGATGACTACTTCGCATCTCCCGTCGGCCAGACACCCACATATCGGCAGCTCCCAAAAAACCTTCGCCGATAGACAACTGTCTCGCCGATCACACACTACACTGCCCCCCTGTCGGTGTGACTTACGCCGATGACACCCTTGTCGGCCAGACATTCTCCATCGGCGGACCTTCCAATGGCTAGCCTGATAGCCCCTATCACGCTGAAACCGAACTCTATTACCACCATCGGCTAGACACTACCCCATACTCGCCGATGGCAACTCCATCGGTCAGACCTACGCCATCGGCCAACAATCTGCCCGCTCACTCCGATAGCCAAAGTCTTGGCGATAGCACTCCAAAACCCTCGTAGGCGAGACCAAGTCTGTCGGTAAGCCACAAAACACCTACGCCGATAGGTAAAGTCTTAGCGATAGAAGACAACACGCCATTGGTACCAATCATGATCGCCAAGACACATTCCAAACTCATGCCGATGGACAAAACATGAAGACCCCCCCCTTCAAGAAAGATGATGTGGATGTTACAAAACACTGAAGGGGTGCCAAAACTGGAAATTTTTTTGGATTTTTTGGGATGGTGCCTACATAAAAATTGCTCAAGAACTGACAGTCAATTCAGGCACCAACAGGTAGATTAGCAGATAGATCCTCAGCATGATGTCACACTTTCTGATGGTAAGGTAGCACTTATGGTGTAAGGCCTATAACTAGATATAGGCTGTGAGGATAATGAGTGGGGGTCCCACCCAGTTATGGCGCACAATTTCAACCTGCCTGAATATGTATATGTGAAATAAACACTCCCGCAGGCAAGTTGTATAATGGAAAAGATAAACTAATTAGTGCAGCTGCAATTCTTGATTTAAAATTACCAAGAAGAGAGTTAGGGTTTCTGTCCTAACTTCTAATGATCGATGCCAAGGGGTTTTGTCCTTGCTAGCAAACACTTAAATTTGAATGAATTACTTGAAAAAAATACATAGAATCAGATGCCCCAAAGATCAAATGAAACTCTTACTTTTTATATTGGAATAGGTCTCATAGTCCACACAAAAAAAAAAAAACAGCACCACTTTTTTAATTTTGATTTTTACTTTATTTTATATTTATATATATAAGTGTTGAAAAAACTATTTTTAATTAATAAACAAAATTATTGGGGAAAAAAGGGGACATGACAAGGAAGGGGTCTTGGGAAAGGGGAAGAGTGCAAAGGTATATGGTAGGAATAGGTAGGACAAGATTTGGAGTAGAAACACAAACACATGAGAAGAAATACAATCAAAGGAAAATGGATGTAATTCTAAGCTAAACATGCATTAATCAAAAGTGCAAATACACAATACATAGGTTCACCAAATAAAATAATGAAAAATAAGTTTTAGGTGTAATTTCTTTCTTTTAGTATACATTCAATTAAATCAAAATTAAGAACTTTAAAGGGTCCTAATCTAAACTAATAAAAACACGCAAGAGCTAAAACTGTCTATACTTGGGTACATAAATTTTGAAGTGAGAATGTGCAAGCACAAACTAGGGCTACGCGAAATGAAACTGCAAAACAAAGGATGATGTACCTCGAATTTGACTAATCCAATGATGGAAACAGACTAAGAAAATGTTCAAGGACTTGTAGACCGAATTTGGAGGTTGTTTGAGACAAAACTAGGGGTTCCCTAAGGGGTGCAAGTGTCCTAAAGGGGGTGCAGATGGCCCTTTATCAAACTACCACCAAACTAAAACGTAAAGTTCAAGTCACTTGGGTTCAAGATCTAACTATCACAAGTTTAGATCCTACATAGATATATAGAAACTAGACAAATAAGATAGTCAAGTTGTGATAAATGCACTAAAAATGGAAATAATAATCAAAGAATAAAGCATGACAATTATAGAAAGTAAAAGTTAAATGAACTAAGAAAGATAAAAGTTTCTAAGAAAGTTTGGTAGTCTTGGGAGCTATCCTTTGACAAAGGGGGGGATGTCCTAAGAGGGGTGTGTGGTAACGATGTTCAGCAATTCTAAATTTTTTAAAGAAGCTCTATGATTACCTACAAACAATTTTTCATTATATACACTCAACACATATCCACTCACGAACACCTAAAAATAGGGGAACCTTGTAAAAAAAAGTGTTGAAGGGGAGTTTCCCTCAATCAGCTCCCTTATGGATTTTCCAATACAAATCCACGATACAACATTGTTGCAAATGAAGGTATTCAAAATATAGCAATGGACACAAGTAGCCATGATGGATCACATGAATGTAAACTGTAGACACCAAAATTAATCGCTACGTTATACCTGAATTCATGCTATTAACCTCATATCCATTCCTACACTAATTAATTAATTATTTAATTAATTAGGTTATCCATCATCTAATTAACTCTACTCATCTAGCCTATCCTAATGTTAGCTAATATCCTAATAATAGTTAATTAAATAAATCGTTTTATTTAATTAACTAAGCTAAATCCACATCACCATGCCCTCTAATTAAAAATTCACAAATCCACATCATCACCCTATTCAACTTTTCATATTATCCCTCCATTCACCTTTTAATCTCTACCCTCCATTTCACACATGTGACTCATGTGACTCTCACACATGTGAGAAAATCCACTTGTCACATTCACTCTTGCCTATGTCTCTCACAAATGTGAGAGGATCACTTGTCATAATCACAAGTGTGAGAAGTCTTATCACACACCCCCATGTTCCTCTCACACATGTGTAAGCTTGCACAAAATCCTAAAATGTACCTTTTCAATCCTCACCATTCACTTTATCCAAGACCATTGTCTACCTTTGATCTCTCCTTGATCCAAGGACCATCTTTATCCTCCAATCCTATCATGCCACTTGGTGGCCTCTCATCAATCCAATCCTCTCAATAATCCTCAACCATTGATCTTTCAAATCAATCTCATCCATCCAATCCTCATCCCAAAAATCTATAAATGTAACTAGCGTCAAGCCATTTCTAAGCAAGTTTGGAATACAAAGGCATGTTGTTGGGATTACAAGAAACCAACATACATCCTCTTCATCAACAATCAAGGAGCATATCTAGTAAAGCAAGGTTTGCATTTGATGTTATTCATTTGATTTTGTCTTGTATTTGCATTCCTTTTTGCTCTAATCCGAGTTGAATTAAAGTTTCAAATAGGAGCTTGCATTAGTGTAGGTTTCTATTCATTCATGTTTTCAGTTCTTCATTTTGACATGCTCGATAAAGTTAGGAAGTTTTTTTTTTAAATCATTTATTGTTTAAACAAAAGACAATTTTTTTAAACACTTATTTTACTCAATTAATAGTTTAAAATTTTCATCATTTATTCCTTAAACTTTAGATTTTAGATTTTTAATATACTTTACTTTTTCATTTTTATAGTTTAAGTTTTTTGTCTTACATTTTATATAGTTTCATTTTCAAATTTACTAGCTCACTTTTAAATTGTGTGGTTTAAAAAGTTTCATTCCTTTCAAATTTAAAAAAGGGGTGCGGGCTTTCCATCCCACACACCCGTATTCCCCCACACACTATTCTATTTCAAATAAAAATTCAAATATTAAAATTTAACACATCAAACCTACAACTACGTCTTAAGCCCCCTTGACACCCCATCCTATACCTAACTCCCGACCCCCCCAGACCTAGCCCCACCCCATCCCTTTGGATAGACCGCCCCACCCATGAACACCTGACCCTGTCTATCCATCCCACCATCGTGCTCCCTCCATCCCATATCTATCCCTCGCCACCTCACAACTCTTCCTCCACTTTCATGCACCACCTCCTCTTCCATCCTCCCTATTTCTTTGCCCCCTCCCTTCTGTGCCCTCCATTCACCTAGGGCCTCTCCCTGCCACTCCTTTCTCCCCTTGCCACCACTCCTCCACTATGGCCACTACCACTTCTTTACCCAATGCACCCCTATGAACCACCACTCTTCCTTCCCTGTTGCTCCCTACTATGCCTCCTCAACTCCATCCCACCACGTGTGCTCCACAACCCACCTTAACCTTTTTTGTGTTTTAATAGGTGACAAAAAGTTGATTCTGCCACCTTTACCATGGGCTGGATTATTTTTCACCATTTCACCATCAACATTAGTTGTAGCCATTTGAATCATAATTTTGTATATTTTTCTATTGTCACATGTGTTACTAATGCCTTGCTTGCAACTCTTTTCGCTCATCAAAGACATCTAGACCAAACTACTAACGTATTTGTGAGTGCAACACGCTTGTCAAAGACCTCATTTTTTGCACTAATCTTAGGCACATTTCATTGCTAAAGGGAATTAATCATTGTGTGCATTGTTTGTGATCACATCATAAGTGTATTCTCTCTCCTCACGCCATTTGGCGATCTTGGAGATCAAAAGCTTTAACTTGATCAATCTTTTTTATCATTATTAATCCTAAGAACCTTGATGAGCACACAATGATACTAAGAGGGGGGTGAATCAGTATCAAAAAATCTTTTACTTTTCAAAACTTTATCAATCACAACAATAACATACATGCAAGATCTTACAACCTACTTCTCTTTACAAGCCTTCTTTTGTAGGCACCAACTCACTGGAGACACCAATCCCCACAACTGAGCACCAACCCAGCTAGGCACCAACCTACGAATTCTTCAATGAGTGATAATGTGTTTCCACTAGATCTATGTAGATACTCCTTTTCTCACAAATCTGATCTCAACATATAAATCTTCTCTTCACAAATCAAATTTGCTCACATACATTATTCTTCCTTGACAAATCAGATTTACTCACATACATTGTTCTTCCTTCACAAAACAATACACTTTTCTTCCACCAATTTGATCCAACTTATGCACCAATTCCTTTCACAAAACTAATCATAATCGAGTCAACATCTTCATAAAAATTTCTACTCATATCATCATACTATCACATACATACTTCCTCTCAAAACAAATCAGATTTGCTCTTCATAATTCTGCCCCTTTCTCTTCTTTAAATCTACTCTATACTCAAAAAATAATTCATTAAAATCCTTGCACATACTCTTCATATATATATTTGCATGTATCCTTTATATATGGGTTGCATATATTCTTCACTATGAATCTGAAGCACACTTCATATTTTCTGCGTTTTTCTCTTTTCAATTTGCTCTTCAAATCAAATATTATTCATTGAATTTCTTGCTTCTAAACATACCTCTTCTCACCTTTTATGCTTCACCAAGGGAGGTGACCTTTAGTAATTGTTATGTCTTTTACAAAGAGTAATGAATGTTTATTAATCATACCTATTCAAAATAAAATTTACATCTTCTCATAGTGATCGTTGCCCTTTACAAATTACTTATTTTGATAATAAACAATTCATATCACTTCATAATGTTTTTGATTAAGATAAGAAACAAACTAGGGTGATGATCCCTTTACACAAAGGCCCCGCAGGGCAGAGAAAATAGGCCATAAACAGCCAGAAACAACAGAAAAATAGTAGCCTAGCTACAAACCAAAATAAGGGATCTAAACAACACCAGATCCTGAGGGCATAAATCTAACTCCCTTTACCCTCAGTTGTGAAGTAGTGATAGATTTGGGGAGTCCTTTCTACTTTCTCTGAACTATTGTCCAAGAAAACTTTTAGTCTAAATCCTCATAGCGAGGTGAGAGGAGGGGACCCTCAACAGACCCCACAACCAAAGAGAATTCACACGCTGAGTCAGAGGCTGATGGTGCAGAAGATGAAGGGATTGACAAAGTAGTAATTTGACCCATGGCAGACGGGGCCAACAAGGGAGTTGAAGGGCCAACAAAGGTGGCCGGAGACAATGAGGGTTGGACAGGAGCTGAAGGTGGAGAGTTGGCATCAGTAGTCCTATTCTCCATAGGCTTTGCAAGGGGAGCAGGCAACAAAGATTCTTGGGAAAGATCATTCTCCTAGGAAGAATCACCCTCTAGGGAAAGCTCATCCTCCTGGGAGGAACCATCTACCGAGGAAGCGCAAATAGTCAAATGATCAATGAGTGCATTCTTCCACCAAGTTGCCGCACCCTTGCGGTGAGAGTGAGGACAAATGATCACTTCACAATGTTAACCGTTGCCTTTTATTAATAATTTACTTCACAAAATAGGTCTTAATTCATATGTCTAATCTCTTTCATAAGTCGTATACCATCTACCTTAAATTGCATCACATTGTATTACAAATCACATCCTCCTTTTTTATCTTTTTCTTAAGACTTTTTTTTGTCTTATATGTAATAGACTTTTAATGTGTAGATTGCACCACTTATCATTTCATATTATTAACCTAAGACATTCTTGTCTTATGTAGAGCACTTCACCTATGCAAAAATTTGTCACTTATTAATAATTATCATTTCAAGATAGTTTAAATCTTTTTATTTAACATTTCACTTTATGCATCCATCCACCTTACTATTTATCAAACTTTAAACTCCAATATGGGTTGGCCCATATATGTAAATTCAATTTGTCTTCATTCTAACTCAAGACACCAATCTAGGAAGGAGTCTTGTATAAGTTTAAATCTTTAATTTAAACTTTACCATAATCGCCCATGTTAATGTGTTTATTCTTCACCAAATATTATCAAACAGAGACGTCTCATAACAACCATAACAACCACTAAATGTAATATATGATGATGATATATTGGTTGTTTGCATCCTTCTTGTCACTAACACCATGTCTTCTGCATCTCTAGGTATCACCATGTAACTTATTCATTGAACATACTCCATCGTTTGACATCAATGGCGTCCCTTAACAATATCTTCATTCTTCCTTTGACATCAATGACAATACTTTGACATTCTCTTCCATACATCTTAGAGAACTAATCCAACAATCTCCATGATAAACTCTTTGACATCAATAACAACAATCTTGTTCATGCACCTTGACATCAATGACAACCATCTTATCCATGCACCTTTGACATCAATGACAACATTTCCAACAAACCTAGCACATGTATGCTCTCCCTTCATTTTGAAAGGCAATCTTAGGGATCAAAAGCACCTAGGCTTCTTTCCTTTTGGGGCTTGCCTAAGGATTTAATCACCTTAAGGGATGACCCAAACAACATGTTTCGACAAAGTATATCAAAGGGGGGAGAATAAAATTTGTACCTAATAGGATCCATCGCTGTGTCTTTGGCACAACCTTGGCACCCCATTTCATAAGGACTCAAGGTGAAGTGGAATTGGGTTCGCCCATGAACACATGCTTGTAGATAGTGATCCTTGTTCACGGATTTTGGCCTCATGTACCTTACATATATCAAAGACACCCATAGTTGCATTGTATATCATAATTAGGACCTTTCGACCATCTTTTTTCATGGTGCATTGTAAGCTAGTTAGGCCCGAGAAGTTACTCATGCAATACTTCCAAGTGTGTTGAGATAAAGCTAACTTTGGGCAAGGCTTTTGCCTCCAAGGCAAGGGGTGCATAGGTGGTACATGACCTTGCATTCCCTAGATATCCACCACTTGGTAAATAATATATTGTGGGCCCATTAAAATTGATACACCCTCTTGAATAATCTAGGTTGTGATTGTGCTTGGTGTGTTTTCATTTGACAAAACTTGTGAATTGCCCTTAAATCCAAAAAATCAAATCCAAACCTCTTTGCAAACTTGTGCATGTTATGTCTAAAATTTATTATTTGTAATTTTCCTAAGGTCAAGAATCAATCCATCCACCTCATCCACATTCCCATTATCCATCTCATCCCCTAATTATCCATTTATCCAAATCATCCCATAATCATCCTAGTCATTCTACTACCCTTAGCCACATCCTCCTTAATCCTAATCCATCATCAAGGGACTTAATCCAAATCAATTTGCCTAATACAATCAAGGTCTTACTCCTAATCCAATCAATCCACCTAATCATCCCCTTAATCACCATCATAATCACCTAATCAATCCCCTCATTAATCTTAATAAAATCTATCATCATTCTAATCACATCGTAATTGCATCATTATCCCTAATCCAATTTCCTCACTCATCCTAATCCTCATTTAACCCCATCCATCCCCTAATCCTAATCATTTCATCCCTAATCCCACTCCCATCTATTACCCTAAATCATGTCATCTACATTCATACCCTAATCCACTTCTTAATAAGCATCATAATCCCTAGTCAATTCACCTAACCTAACCCAATTTCATCTTAATCCTAATCCCCTAATCAAACCTCATCCACTATCTAATTCTAATCATTTCATCCCTATCTTAATCCAATCTATGATCCTAATTATCTCATCCATCATCTATTATAAATCCCCTCTATCCATCTCATCCAATTTCACACTAATCATCCCTAATCCAATTCCATTCCAATCCCTAATCTATCTAGTCCATCCCTCATAATCAAACCCATCATCCTAATCTACTCCACCATCATCGTTCTAAACTAATCCCATTTATCCAAACAATCACAACCCCCATCAACATCCTAATCCCCTCACATCAAAGACTAATCTAATCCATTTATCCCTCATCCAAAATCAATTATCCATTATCCATTTATCCATCTCACCCATATCCAATCCCCATAATCAAATAATCATCTTCATCCAATTCCCTTTATCTATTTAATCCTATTCCATCCAATTGTAATCCAATCCCATTAAGCCTTCATCCTATGTCTATTATCCATTTATCCATCTCAATCACAACCAAATCCAACACCAAGACACCTCCATTGCAAAAATCAAAATTGGTTAAAAACTTAACCCCTTTCAACCCCGTCAAATTCCATCAAAAACCCTAATCATAATTTATCTAAATCACCATCAAAATCCTTCACCCAAGGGTCCTTGACCTAATCCTTCATCATCCAAACTCATCACAACTCTAACCCACATATCATGACTCCATTGTGTTATGATGAGTCCCCTCATCATAACCATCTGACAAATCCTTTTGAAGTTGATGATGATGAGAGTCTTGTTGATCAAGATGAATATGAAGTTGATCCCGATGATGATAGTATTGTTGATTAAGACGAGTTTGAAAATGATCCCCTTGATGACATCATAGCAAGAAAGCTTGCCATAAGTTTTCACTGCCCAATCAAGCATAATCCAATGCCTTTTGACCAAGAATTGGCTAGCACAAATTATCTCACATGTCCTAAAGACATATCTCTTGGTCACCCTTATGGCCCCTTTGACAAGGGAAATCCATTTTATCAACCATCCATATCCCAACACCCATCATTGTGTGAGGCTCCTGTTGCCTCCACCTCCTATCTACATCCTTCATCCTATTATCAATCACTCCATAAATCCAATCCCCAATCTAATCTCACCACATCCAAATCCATCCTTTTAGGTTTTCTACAAGGATTCCTAGCAATGGATCTCAAGCCACCTCACAAAAGTGAAATTGTGGAGCCATGCTTCCCTATTAATCCAATATTGTCTAGGTGTGTCATTGATGATGTCGTGACCCACCTCACACCCATCCAATTCATCCAATTGTCCTAAGATTCCCTCCACTCCAATATCCATGAGCATTAAAAACCCCTCGCACATCCATGTGCACCACTTGAGGAGTCTATCCAAACAATTGAAGCTAAACACCCCTCCTCAATCACATCATCCACACAAATCCAGGTATATAAAGCACTTGTATCAAAGCATGTTGAAACATCACCCCTTCCAAATCAAGATCCAAGCATCCACACTAATCCCTTCCATGATCCTATACCTATACCTATCACCCCCATCTCAAAACCATCACCTTATCACCTTGGTCCTAATACCTTTCTTTGTGGTGGTCCTCTTGTACCAAAAAAATTTCTTGTCTTCACCACCAATCCCTCCCCATCTAACACTAGACTCGTGTCTTATTTCCAACCCCACAAGAAGTCCATTGCCAATTGAATGCTCCAAAACATGAAATATCAAGGCAAATGCTTAGGCCTTCATGAGCAAGGAATCTTGAAGCCAATCCATGTCAAAGAATGTCAACAATCTCAAGGCCTTGGCTACATAGCTCAAGGCACACAACCCATACATGTCAGTACCACCTTCACCAACCCTAAGAGAGATTATAATCTCAAATCAGATGCCTCATGTCACTTATCTAAACAGTTTGATGACATTCCCCTCCTTCCTCATACCACTCCAAAAAGTTTGTTGCCATCCCCCCTCCATCATACCACTCCAAAAAAAAATTCCATCCCCCTCCATCACACCACACCAAAAAGTTTACTTCCATTCCCCCTCCATCACACCCATCCAAGAAGTTTCTTGCCATCACCCATCCTTTATCAATACCAATGTAAAAAGTTTTATGCTATCCCTCATTCTATGCACAAATCCACTCCTCCTTCCATCCATAAATCCCCTAATCAAGACCAACACATGCACACGTCATTAGACCTATTCCAAAATGATAAATATATCACCCAACTCATGAGATTACATGATGAAACCTCCCCATGGGACCACCCCATCAACTTTGGAAGCACTTTGGATGCATCTCCATATGAAGCAAAGAATTCCCACAAATCTAAAGATCGCCATGTTGCAACACCTCAACATGCAAAACCAAATTTAAATTTGATCTAAAATCCCAATGGACCACAAAAGCCGCATCAACCCACCAATCAAAAAGGAAACACAAAAATGATGTGGGTCCCAAAGAAAAGAAATGCAATAAATCCACGTGGAGCATCCAAATTTGCACCCACAAATAGGGTTTTTTTAGTGGCGAATAGTTGAAATTGGGGCCTCCAAAAATGACGAATAGTATGAGCTCTATAGGAGACTAAATCGCCTGATTTTTACATAAATTTATTTTATCTTGGTTAATTCACCAATGTATTATTTTTTTAAACTAATAAATCAAGTTGATTCGCGAGGTAAATTATGCGGCATTGGAGCTAATTCGCCAATAGTTTATAATGTAATTACAAATCTTTATTATATTCTCCATTAATAGTATATTCCTTCCATTAATTTTGGGTCAATATCACCATTAATAATGAATTCCCACTTAATTCTAGGCATATTTTTGCTTCAAAAAGGGGTTTTATTTGTTGCCATTGATTACCTTTTTAATTGAATGGTTGTGGTTTAATTCCGGGGGACTCTATGCATATGCCTTTGAAAAGGATTGTTGAGGCCTAGAATTTGTTTTGGGCCACATGATTAGATTTAATCGTGTGGCCCAAAACAAATTTTGGGCCTCAAAAAGCCTTCTCAAAGGCACATGCATAGAGTGCCGCGGAATTGAACCACAACCATTCAATTAAAAAGGTAATCGATGACAAAAAAATTCACTTTTTTTAGTCTTTGTTTGAAAGTGAGATATTTTAAAAATATTGAATCCGTATGTGCTCCATTGTCCCTGGACCTTGCGAGGGGGCACTACCCCCTCAACCCCCGCAAGGGGACGTTGCCCCTTGACCCCACCGATGGCTACTACCCCCGGGCCCCTGCTTCAACATTACAAAAAATAATAAAAATATTGGGGGATTGTGCCGACCAACTATGAAAAATTTTAAAGGAAAGATTTACCACTATAATTAATTTCTTTAGTAATTATTCACTAAGATTCGCCATTGTAATTATTTTTTTTACCAATTATTTATTAGGATTCACCAAGATTTTACAATTTTTTTAATAATGTGCATAGATTCACCAGGAAAATTAATATTATTTTCAAAAAAAGGAAAGATTCACCAGGAAAATTATGGCACTTAGCTAGGATTCACCGGATTTTATAGGCTTATTTACGGGGGTCTCCTTAAAGTTATCACTGCCCCCAAAATCACAATTTACCTCTCCAAAGTCTCACTCCATTCCCCAATCCAACAATCCTTATCTCCCATCCTGCACCCAATCAAAATATCCCAAAAATCTTATCTATTTGTGTCCTCAAATCCCTAACACAACAATCCCAAAATCTCCCATCCCGATCCCAAAATTTGAAATCAAGTATTCCCACTCATCCCCAATATCAGCCCAAACCTCCAAATCCATCATCCCATCCCATGCAAATCCAATCGCATAATCCCTTATGGTGTGTGCAAATGTTGGGCATGTTCCCTTTGGTCCCATGCACTTTCCTCATACCTCTATGCTCCTATCCTTCCCTAATCACATCCATTATTGCCCATACATCCACAATCTCATCCCTTTACTCCATGCCTTCACATAATCATTTTTCCTTCATCCTTCATCCAATATACCTTCCATCCCTATTTCATGGAAACATCCTCTAGACATCGGAGCTACAATGGTACCATGTTCCCATTTTGGTGAAGCCCACTTAGCAACCAATAAGGTCTCTATCCACATCAATGAGCATAATGACATTCGACATGGTTCGTATGTAGTAGTCCTTTCAAATGGGATACTCTCACCTCCATATGGAAACAAATACTTAAGTTCCCCCCATTCCCCTATCCAAATCCATCCATCTTTTCCCTCTTAACTTCCAATATCCAAAAATCCAAAAAATCATAAAAAACACAAAAAATAGAATAACTAAAAAAAATCAAAAAGAGTAAAGACAAAATTTCATCTAATGGTGAAAACCACTCTGGAGGTGCCTTGGGCAAGTACCATGATGAGAACCCCTTAATGGGCATCATGCGTAATCCGCTATCAAAAAGCACCCTACACTTGGGGGTAAGCCTCACCTATCCTATCATTCCCATCCATCCCATCCATTGTCTCCATATCTCCACCTTTTTTATCTAATCCATTCACCCTTCCCCCTTGAGAAGAATAGGCTCATCAATGTAAACACATTCTTTGGACACCTCTTGGCATATATCCATCTTCAACATATTCTATAATGTCCATCCCACCTAAGTATCATAGCACCTTATTATAAGCCACATATATAGAGTGGGGCATGCTATCCATCTATGATGTAGCCCTTGGAGATCACATCATGAACCCCTTCGTCCATCCATCCTAGATCTCCCATCCATCCCATCAGCTATCAACCAATCCCTCAATCACCTCACCATCCCTCACCTCTCGCCTTAGTTTTCCCATATCATTGGTATCAAGCAAAAGGCAATTTAACCATAGTCCAATGCAATCATCCCTCCCATCAATCCAAATCTCCCAACAATCCAAATATTGCAAGAAAAATCCTAATCTCTTCATATTGCATGTAGAAAGCTATGCCAACTCACCCAATCTCATCAATCAATCTTGTTCCTAGGCTTGCTGCAAGCCTTAATCCTTGTCAATCATCATCATCGAGATGTATCATTCCCAATCCTCGTGTTGTTCTCGAGATATATCATTCCCACATCAACAACACTCTTCATCATCTTTATCAATCCATCAATCTTTGGCTTTTCATCTTGAGCAAGGGCAACATCGTGTTTGTCTTTAAATCATTTTGTGCATGCTTGCTTACTTGTTTGTGTACATTATCATTTTATATTGCATCTGCATCGGTCCTTGTAGCCTATTTGCCACAATGGTATCATGGTATTCCATATCACAGTGCTATACGACATAGGGTTTCTTGTGACATTGTTGGTTGTCTCATCGCAATTCTCACCAAGGTCATCCAACACCTTGTGATGTTCTAGGGCATCCTTTTGTCCATCCTATGCACGGGATACATCCTCACCTTGGTTCCTTATACCCTAGTGCATACCATCTAATGTTATATCAAATAAGGTTGCTCAACTCAATGCAACATGGCCTCTCATCTAATCCCCTCCTCCATTTCTTCACTCAATCATTTCCATCCACCACACTCATCTATTCTCTCATATCCTCTATCTACTCATTTCCCTCTCTTCATTCATTTTGAAAGCACGCTCGTGTTCTTCCAACCAACTTGTTCTCTCAAGGAGGCATCCATTTACTAACACCATTTTCCCTCAGCTGCTAGGGGCATCTTTCTTCCCCCTTCATCTCAACAAGCGCTATATTTTATCTTCTTTGAAATGATGTTACTTCTCTTAGTCACAACACCATCTCAAAGAGGGAAAATTAGGTTATTCTCAGCTAATTAATTCTATTCATCTAGCCTATCCTAATTTTAGCTAATATCTTAATGTTAGTTAATTTTATTTAATTAACTAGGCTAAATCCACATCACCATTTCCTCTAATTAAAAATTCACAAATCCACATCATCAATCCTAATCAACTTTTCATCTTAGTCCTCCATTCAACCTTTTAATCCCTACCCTCCATTTCACACATGTGACTCACGACTCTTACATGTGAGAAAACCGACTTGTCACATTCACTCTTCCCTATGTCTCACATGTGTGAGAGGATCACTTGTCATAATCACATGTGCGATAAGTCTCATCACACATCCCCATGTTTCCTCTCACACATGTGTGAGAGCTTGCACAAAATCCTAAAATGTACATTTTTAATCCTCGTGTCATTCACTTTATCTAAGACCATCCTCTACCCTTGATCTCTCATTGATCCAAGGACCATCTTTATCCTCCAATCCTATCATGCCACTTGGTGGCCTCTCATCAATCCAATCCTCTCAACAATCTTCAACCATTGATCTTTCAAATCGATCTCATCCATCCAATCCTCATCCCAAAAATCTATAATTGCAACTCCCCTCAAGACATTTCTAAGCAAGTTTGGCATACAAAGGCATGTTGCTAGGATTACAAGAAACCATCATACATCCTCTTCATCAACAATCAAGGAGCACATCTAGTAAAGCAAGGTTTGGATTTGATGTTATTCATTTGATTTCGTCTTGTATTTGCATTATTTTTTACTCTAATCTGAGTTGAATTGAAGTGTGAAATAGGAGCTTGCATTAGTGTAGGTTTCTATTCATTCACATTTTTAGTTCTTCATAAACAAATAAAACCTAGTGGGAAAAACAAAACCCTAAGAGGTGAAGACAACAACAAAAGCTAGGATATGGATAAAATGATGGATATGAGAGCTTGTGGATAAAAAGAAAACAAGGAATGGTGAAAGGAAGAGGGCATACAAAAATGGGTAAGAAATAGGGGTTCTAATGGCTATGGGATGAAAATAAGGTAGCATCATGGCATGGGGAGAAAGAAATGTAGCCACAAGAGAGTTAGAACAATCTCCAAAAAGACTCCAAAGAAAAATGCCAAAGACTCAAATGGCTTTAAGCTCCTACAATAAAATGCAAGATGATACCAAGATTGTAGCTTGCAATAAGATAATGAAATGAAAAGAAAGAGTGACTATTTATAGGTTTTTGAAGGGATTTGGGGCAAGTGAGTGAGGGAAATGTAGTAGGTAGGTCGTTAATGAGTCACCACCTAATTTCCATGACGATTATTCATAAAGGATAGGCACACCCCCAAGGGGTAGATGTGTTGAAGGGGCATGAATGACATTTAATGTCTGGAGCCTAAATTCACACAAAAGAAGGATATGAATCATGATCTAAGGCTATTGGAAGTGGGTTTAAGTGTTTTGGATCAATGAAACATGAGAAATGAAGAAAATACAATAAAAAAGGAAGGTCAATAAATATGAGGGAGAACACAAAAATTAGATGTTAGGTGGGTGGAATAAACATCACATGAAAAAGGATGAACAAGACTTACACAAGGGTCAAAAACACATGAAAAAGGGGCCACATAAGCACATAGGGATAAACAAGAGGCAATATGCAAAAGTTAGGTGTGAACAAGGGCAAGACAAAAAATGCACTTAGCTAAACAATGTGTGAACAAAACATAGTCAAGTGTGAACACCGAAAATGAGGGTATGCAATTTCTATTATTACACTAGGAAATTGAGTAAAGTTAAGGTTGATGAAGCTATTTTAGAAGGCAAGCAAAAAGATCAAAATAATAATTTCTCTTGATAGTTAGAGGGTGGAAGTCCCTCCACCCTTGCCATGATTCATATGCTTGATTAAGCATTAATTGATCAATAAAAAAACTAATCAAGCTAAGTAAAGAGAAAGCTAAATGTTCCCTAGTTTAGCAAAGTTGGTTATGGTGGAAAGGAGATTTTGTGAGTGCTATAGGGGCTTCAGGTGGTTTGGGAATTATGTGGTCTCCTCTTTTTGATGAGGTATCTATAATGATTTTGGCACAATTGGCAACTCTATAAGGTGAAGACGAGTCTTTCATCCAAATTGTCTTTTTCGTTGTTCAATATTTATGGCCCTACTATTCACATCATCAATTAGAGACTTTAGGAAGATCTCTCCCCTCTTATTGCTTCCTACAAGGAGAGTTGGTGTTGTTGGGAGGGGATTTCAATACTATTTTTTCTATGAAAAATAAGGAGAAAGCCATTTCCCTGGTTTAGCGAAGTTGGTTATGGTGGAAAAGAGATTTTGTGAGTACTACAGGGGCTTCGACTAGTTTGGGAATTTTGTGGTTTCCAAATTGAAAGATGATTAAGGAGAACCCTTTTCCCCTAGTTTAGCAAAGTTGGTTATGTTGGAAAGGAGATTTTGCGAGTGCTACAAGGGCTTTAGGTGGTTTGGGAATTTTGCGGTTTCCTCTTTTTGATGGGGGGTCTATATTAGACTTTGGCAATAATTGGGAGCTCTATAAGGTGAAGAGTCTTTCATCCAGATTGTTTTTTTCTCGTTCAATATTTATGGCCTTGTCCCATCTTCAAGTGAAGACTTTGGGAAGATCTCTCCCCTCTTATTGCTTCCCCATAAGGAGAGTTGGTGTTGTTGGGAGGATATTTCAATATTATTCTTTTTGTGAAGAATAAAAATGATGAGGTCATTAGAGCTACCCAATCTAAAGTAGATTTTGTTTCCTTTGTCAGTAATTTAAATTGGGTGGATTTAGAACCCAATAGTGGTAGTTTTTCATGGATAATAGGAGATTAGGATTTAGTTATAGAGATTAGAGATTGGACTATTTCTTAGCTTCTCCCTCTTGGTTTGGCAAAGATTGATTCCTTAAAAGAAATATCCTTCTCATCTCAAGGTTTGATCATGCCCCAAATTCCTTAAGCCTCTTAGGAGACTCTCCTCCCCAACAGTGTCCCTTTGAGTTTGAGTTGATGTGGCTAAGGGATTCATGAAGTAATATCTTTATTGATCGATTTATTCGATGAACTACAGGAAACATTTATACAGGGAGAAATGCAATTAAGACCGGTAGTATATGCAATTAAGAAGTTGTAAATACATAACTAGTAGTATAACCACTAAGCAAATATTAAACAAAATGTAATACTAATGCTAACATTCCCCCCTTATCACATTGTTCCTGCAAAAGTACCAAGGGACCCCCCCTAAATGCTAAAATACTCAACAAAGCTGATTACATAATATGAATACATATTTTATAGAAGATCTTCTCCCAAAGAACAAATCCTGAACCAAGCGGGGCTCATCATGCTATCTCATCTACCCTCGAAAAGGTGTAGCTTCAAGCTGTGTTCTTGAGCTCTTTAGTCCCAAACTCTCAAATCACAGAGTCTTGAATTATTCGACAATGAACCCTAAGAGATACAACAGATCTCTGCCATTGTCTAGTGACCGTGAAAGTGTATAATTCTCGATCATATACTCTTTGAAGCTTGCTAGACAACAATCCATATTGAACTCAACACCAAATCCCAAACCTGTCTCCAAAACAAAATCTTCACAAAACATACATTCTTCAAATCCGTCAGCATAAAAAAAAGCAAAACAACCAAAACCAAAAACGCTTCCCATGCAAAGCATCATCTCAAAGCGAGAAGCTAACTTGAGATGATGGAAAATCCTCCATCCTCCGATGCCGACTGCCTCCAATATGATGTGGTTACACTTTATCCATTTGCATTAGACTCTTCAATAGCACAAGCATGCAAGTCTCTCAAATTTCTATCATGGATAGCATGGATGGCATCAGAACCACAAACATAATGTGTGACCATTTTCAAATGTTAAAAAATGATGATATCAATTTTGATCAATGATGGACTCATATACCTCCAATCCTTATTACTCCAAAGTAAAATTTACTTGTAAATCTCATGCACTAATTGACTTGCTGATATGATTGCATTCAGGAATACAAATTTAAATTGGCATCCACTTTTACACTCAACTTCTTGTGTTGTCTAGAATCAACAGCACCATGACTCAATAGTGCTTTTGCTTTCTTTGTATGCCAATCAGATCATGACTTAATTTGCATCCTCTCGCTAAGTATGAATGAGATCGATGATAAAATGAAGAAAATCAGTTTGTATATGCTATAACAGAAAGTCACGCCTTGCTTTGTATTTCCATAGTCACATAGAATGTTCTTTCTTCAACTGAAACAACTTCAGATTTTATTGAGAGTGGTTGGATCTTTGTGTAACACCAATAATGTTTTTCAAACAAATTTATATTTGAATCTGCATAAAATATGGTCTTTTCTTCATGCTAGCTTCCACATTTTACCTAGCAATAACAAATTATATCCTTGTGATTTCCTGTGATTTCCACTTTACTCTAGGCAACCACCGGTATTCCAGTATACAAAGGAGGACAATGCTTGAATAATAATCTTATGGGCAAGCAAAATATAACTGGCACTTTGAAATCAATACATTGATAATACTTTAAAAATAAAACAATGTACCTTAGAAATTTACGCCAGATTTAAAAGTAATACCTCTTTATTTCACACCAACCCAAACATGTAAACTATATCATATATAAATTTCAGCTAGTTTTTAAACTCACTGTGGCTGAGCGTACATATTTTATTTGAATTTCAATGAGACTGCATTGAGAGGAATGTCTTCTATACACTTTCACAGGTCTGCGTAGGCCAACAAACACAAAATTCACCATCCATGATCTTCACTTCATAATTGCCTTTATCAATCTTCTTCAAACACGCTGGTAAACATCAGAGAATTCAAAAACAAACTTTCCTCTCATTCCTATGACTTCACAGAAGGCTTTGACTTGCAACAGATTATACAAAATTTCTAAACCATTCACTCACATATCAATATCTATTTCCTCACATGAATTGAAATCACCTAATGTAACAACAAATGCATAGAAGAGATGAAGAGACCCACGGTTGGATATTCCATCAGGAATGAATGTACACTAAACAATATTCTGCCATGCCTTATACAACATGTTCTTCCAAGGGCTTCCACAAATGGATTATGCATAGCATATTTGGAACGACCGAAATGCCTTCTGCTAGTGCAGGCTTCCACACACCTCACATTGCACAAGATCTGTTAGACGCGCTCTAATACCATATGAAGTAATATCTTTATTGATTGATTTATTCGATGAACTATAGGAAACATTTATACAGGGAGAAATGCAGTTAAGATCGGTAGTATATGCAGTTAAGAAGTTGTAACTACATAACCAGTAGTATAACCACTAAGCAGAGATTAAACAAAATGTAATACTAATGCTAACAATTCAAGCCTTGAAGATAATCTATAGGGTTAGTAGGAAGGGCCTCCAAAAGTAAAAGGTATGAAAATGTTTTGATTGGCAAAAAAAAGGAGTGGAAACTAGTTGTTTTAAGAATATTTTTAGGCTGAAAGCCTTCCCTTAGTGAACAACACTACCTCAAATACATAGACAAATGGTCCAGATTAAAAGGACTACTATAGAATACATCTCAACCATTCATTTAAAAAAACTAATAAATACAAAAGACAACAAAATTGAAAGAATTAATAAATGAAAAAATATTTATGTGCTTTTGATATTATAATTTATAGGTAACACCCGGAAAAGAAAAGAAAAGAAAGAAGTCTTGTTTAGGTGAAAAGGGTACCTTATTCAAATCTGCGCATGAAAGAGATAAATAAGCTTATACGATAAATAAGCTTATACGATTAATCTACGCATGAAAGAGATAAATAAGCTTATACGATAAATAAGCTTATACGATTAATCTACGCATGAAAGAGATAAATAAGCTTATACGATTAATCTACGCATGAAAGAGATAAATAAGCTTATACGATAAATAAGCTTATACGATTAATCTACGCATGAAAGAGATAAATAAGCTTATACGATTATGTAGTAATATATATTATATACAAATGGCCGGAAAAGCATCCCATCATAATTAGAGTTCCACTTTTGTGGAAATTCATTTCAACTACTTACAGATGAAATTTAGATGAAATTTAAAGATAAATCTCTATAACAATTACTTTTCAGGTTTGACTACATTTAATATATGATATTAAATATAATATTTATAACAATTAAATATCAAATATATATAAATAATGTAATAATTTCAAATATAATATTATAAAATACTATTAAATTTATATATTTATTTTTAAAATATTAAAATTTTAATTAGGTTTTATGATGGAAAGTAAGGTTTAAATTTCTCAAGTACATTTTAATTTTGAATGATGTGCTCAATGAATATTTTAACCTTTATTTCAAGCAACCCTATTGGTTAAGAACATTTATATTTTTAAAAATAAAAAGAGAACAAAAAAATGAGTGGTTTTTCTAAATGTAATACAAAGTTAAAATAAAGTAAACAATATATGGATATATAAATAAAAAATCTTTAAAATATAAAAATTTATGTGTTTATAATAATAGAATAGTTCTAAAGTAAAATTAAATAACTAAAGATTAATTATGAAAAATAAAATTATATTGGGTGGTTAAAATAATAGTTTGGGGATTGTGAGAAGAAAAAGAAAATACCAAGTATAGGTAAATAGTTAAAAAAATAATTAATTTAAATTTAAAAAAAAACCCTCAAACTTTTTTATATCACCTGTAACACCTACCTTTTTAACTATTTACTATTTCTTCTTCTAATAAGAATACTTATGAGTTTCAATCAAAAACTCTTAAATTAGTGTATACCTAGGTTTGAACAATATCATAATAGTAGTTCAATAAAGGAATATTCTAGGCATAAAGACACATTCAAATATTTAAGTTAGACTATATCCCTATGAAATATTTTAAATCAACTGTGCAAACTATAATCAATTTTTTTTTACTATGATAAAACTATGGTTATATGTTTAGAATTTTTAAATACATATATAGAGGATAAATTTCTATATAGAGAGTATTAAGTTATTGAAATGTAGTATATTTATACCTCATAATGTATTACATACTAATATAATATTAATAATACATAATATATATAATAGTAATATAATATTAAAAAACCATAATATATGATATAGTTAGTTAGGGTAGTATTGTTGATTATATATATTAAATTGAGTTCCATTCAATTAATAATTATATGATTAAATATACATTTGTTTCTATGGGGAATTATATAAAAATCAATAAGAGATTCAATTAATTTACTACATATATACAATATAGACAAACTTATAAGGTGAACTATAATTTTCAAAATTATATTTTTTAAATGATCTATAAGCATAAGTGATCTGAAATGATAACTTAAAAAATATAAATATTTACCTCGTAAGTAATTGACATGATAATAATTTTACTTTATCTCAATATGTAATTAAAAAGAAATTTAAAGAAGACAATAGTTAATGTGATTATAAAAATCAACAAGTGCCACGTAGTGGCCAAGTACCTGCCTTGTAGTGTTGTTATTATAGTATTTGTTTAGTTGTAATTTTTTTGTTGATTAGCTATTGGTTGTATATAGTATTTGTTTAGTTGTGATTTTTTTGTTGATTAGGTATTGGTTGTATAGACAAATTGCATTCCAATAATTGAAAATTTAATTTTTGAAGAGTGTTGAAATGTCTTAGATAAATAAAATTGAAATCTCAAAAACAATCTAATTTGGTAAAAATAAAATAGGACTAAAATATTTCCTAACTATAAAACTAAACTTTCACAAAGTTTATTAAATAACACAAATATTTCCTTAAAATGTAATAATACTAATACTTTTATAATTTAAAATGCATTAAAATATTGTAAGTTTGAAGAATAAAATAAAAAATGTAATAACATGGTGAAATATTTTTTGTGATAATGTAGATTTTTAACTTTTGAATACATAAAATTGAAATCCTAGATTTTTAACTCTTGACTAAATGAAATTGAAATCCCAAAAGTAATCTAATTTCATAAAATAAAATGTGTAGAACCCTAACCCTAACTGGGTGTGGATAGATTTGAAATGTCTGCCTAAAATATTAAAATGTAATAATATTGAATACCATTACAATTTAAAATGCATTAAAATATTGTATGTTTGAAGAATAATTACATAATATAATAACAGTGTGGATATATTTGAAATGTGATATTAAAATGTAATAATATTGAATACTATTACAATTTAAAATGCATTAAAATATTGTAAGTTTGAAGAATAATTACATAATATAATAACAAAAACATATTCATATTTACATCACTACAGTATTTTATCTTAGTCACTTAATTTTTTATTTAAGTAATAATAGTAAGTACTTTTAGACAACATGATTTTAATTATTTTAATTAATGTAATATTGTGGTTTAGTAATAATTTCTGGTTCATTCATTTAATAAAAGTATGTAGTTTAGCTCCATTTAATTAGACATCAATGGTTAAGATCAAATGAATAGTTAAGAAATATTTTAGTGAAATTAGGTTATTTATGTGTAGAACCCTAAAGTATAGTAATAATACTAATACTTTTATAATTTAAAATTGCATTAAAATATTGTAAGTTTGAAGAATAAAATAAAAAATATAATTAAATTCATGATACTATAGATTTTAAAGTTTTAACTAAATAAAATAAATAATTGATTAGGTATTGGTTGTATAGACAAATTGCATTCCAATAATTGAAAATTTAATTTTTGAAGAGTGTTGAAATGTCTTAGGTAAATAAAATTGAAATCTCACAAACAATGTAATTTGGTAAAAATAAAATAGGACTAAAATATTTCCTAACTATAAAACTAAACTTTTACAAAGTCTATTAAATAACACAAATATTTCCTTAAAATGTAATAATACTAATACTTTTATAATTTAAAATGCATTAAAATATTGTAAGTTTGAAGAATAAAATAAAAAATGTAATAACATGGCTAAATATTTTTTGTGATAATGTAGATTTTTAACTTTTGACTAAATAAAATTGAAATCTTAGATTTTTAACTCTTGACTAAATGAAATTGAAATCCCAAAAATAATCTAATTTCATAAAATAAAATGTGTAGAACCCTAACCCTAACTGGGTGTGGATAGATTTGAAATGTCTGCCTAAAATATTAAAATGTAATAATATTGAATACCATTACAATTTAAAATGCATTAAAATATTGTATGTTTGAAGAGCAATTACATAATATAATAACAGTGTGGATAGATTTGAAATGTCTGTCTAAGATATTAAAATTTGATAATATTAAATACTATTACAATTTAAAATGCATTAAAATATTGTAAGTTTAAAGAATAATTACATAATATAAGTCACTTAATTTTTTGTTTAAGTAATAATAGTAAGTGCTTTTAGACAACATGATTTTACTTATTTTAATTAATGTAATATTGTGGTTTAGTAATAATTTTGGGTGCATTCATTTAATAAAAGTATGTAGTTTAGCTCCATTTAATTAGACATCAATGGTTAAGATCAAATGAATAGTTAAGAAATATTTTAGTGAAATTAGGTTATTTATGTGTAGAACCCTAAAGTATAGTAATAATACTAATACTTTTATAATTTAAAATGCATTAAAATATTGTAAGTTTGAAGAATAAAATAAAAAATATAATTAAATTCATGATAATATAGATTTTAAAGTTTTGACTAAATAAAACTAAATAATCTAATTACATAAAATAAAATCTGTAGAACACTAAAAACTAAATTAAAATTATATTAGCAAAAAATTAATCGCCATCCATTTAGGCATGACTTAACTAGTGGGAGACAAAATTTGTGTTCATAATTTGTTTACTTGCCACGTACTCCCTTCAAATCAAAATTCTCTCCGCATTTATAGTTTTTTGTTGCACTCTCCCGACAAACCGACAATCTGCAGAGAAGAGGTCATTTTTTTCCAGCCAATGACAATACAGATAAATCATTTCTAAATAATTTTTTGTTAAAAATTTATCATGTTCACATAGGAAAAGTACGAATTTAAATCAAATTTGTCCGTCAAGAAAAATAATCCTATCTTTTGATTGGTTTGCAATCAATAGATTAATAACTAGATAAGTTGAACTCATTGCAATAGTACCAGCCGAAGGCAGGTACTAATAAGAGATTCAATTAATTTACTACATATATACAATATAGACGAGTTACTTATAAGGTGAACTATAATTTTCAAAATTATATTTTTTAAATGATCTGTGATCTCGAAATGATAACTTTAAAAATATAAATATTTACCTCCTAAATAAGGACTGACATTACTTCGTCTCAATATGTAATTAAAAAGAAATTTAAAGAAGACAATAGTTAATGTGATTAAATTTCAATAAGAATTGATAAAATAATTTAGTGGATTAAATAACTCATAAATTAATAAATAATAAAAAATATCTAACAAATTTTATAATTTCTTCTGATTGAACCTATGGGTCCAATTACTAATTTTAGAAATAAATGGAGTGAAGACAAGGTTTGGCTTTCCCCAATGATTTGGTGCTTTCAATGGGCATGAATCCAGCGTCTTATCAAAGGAGCATATCTCATTTGCGAAACTTTTAGAACATCAAAAGAGGGAAGAGATTTCTTAAGAGACATAAATCTAGGGTTGTGTGTCTTAGGATGAGGATAATAATACAAATTTATTTCACAATTCCACTCACATTCGGAGAAGCATTAATAGAATTTCTTCCATCTCCTTAAGTGATGGGACACATTTTAAGTAGTTTTCAAAAATCGGGGAGGAAATTGTTAGTTTTTTTGAGGAATTGATTAGATATAGGGAGGCTTCAAACTTGACAGATCAAAATCAAATGTTGAATAATATCTCACCCTTGACCTTGAAGGAATAAAATCATTATCTTATGGCTCCATTCTTGGAGGAAGAAACTAGTTTTGCTCTATTCCAAATGCAAAAAGTTAAGGCTCTAGGCCCAAACAATTTCCCTACTACTTTTTCGTAACATTATTGTCATATTTGGATAACGATGTGTGCATTGCAATGGACGATTCAAGGAATTCAAGGAAGGTTGTTTGAAACTTTAATTGCACTAATCCCAAAGTTAGATTTGTTAAGATTGAAAGCACAACTCAACTGCAGAAAGAGAGAAGTAAAAACAACGCACAGATGTAATTAGAAAGCAAAAAGAATAAGACACCAGATTTATCGTGGTTCACCAAACTTGGCTACATCCACACTGAGCAGAGGAATTGTTATTAATAATGAATTGTGTTTTACAATGAAATATCAAGCATATATAATGCTTCATTATACATCACAAGAGGAATGTGAAAGGACAAGCAATTGGCGGGAAAATAATGTGTCTGTTGGTCTTCATATCCTTACAATCTCCCACTTGAAGGTCAACGAATGCTGCAACTCGCCAATCATTCCCCTACTCTAAACTTCTGATTACTTCTTTTTAACTAGACCAAGAGAAGTCCTGGCACATTCGAACTTCTCTTTGGGAACAACCTTGGTGAAAATGTTTGCCGGATTGACCTTTGTGTCAATTTTTGCAACTTGTAACTTGCCCTCTTCAACCACATGGCGAATGAAATGAGCATGTATGTCGATATGCTTAGAACGGCGCTGAGATGAATGATTATGAGCCATAAAAATGGCGCTGCGACTATCACAAAACATAACATAGTCACTTTGTTGACATTTCAAATCACCAAACAACTGCTGTAACCAAATCACCTCCCTAGCACCTTCAGAAAGAGCCATATACTCAGCTTCGGCAGAAGAAAGAGCAACAGAATGTTGCAGCCTTGAGACCCAACTAATGGCAGCTTTAGCAAACATAAAAACATAGCCAGTAGTAGATCTTCGTTTATCTAAATCTCTGACAAGATCAAAATCAGTGAAACCTTGCAGCTGTACCTTATTGCCACCAAAACACAAAGCATAATCAGAAGTACCTTTAAGATACCTTAATATCCATTTGACGGCTTCCCAATGAGGCTTACGAGGATTGCTCATGAACCTGCTCACAACTCCCACTGCATGAGCAATATCGGGACGAGTGGAGATCATAGCATACATAATGCTACCAACAGCCGATGTATAAGGAACACCTTGCATAAACTCTTTATCCTCTTGTGTTTTTAGACACAAATCAGAAGATAAACGAAAATGGGCAGCAAGAGGAGTAGAAACAACCTTTGCATCAGCCATACCAAATCTGTCTACAATCTTGTCAATGTATGCCTTTTGTGACAACATGATCTCCTTCTTTTGTCTATCCCTAGTGATGGTCATTCCAAGAATCTTCTTGGCTGGGCCTAAGTCTTTCATAGCAAATCTTTTAGCTAATTGAGACTTTAATTCAGAAATAATCCTCATACTTGTACCGGCTACCAACATGTCATCAACGTAGAGCAAGAGAATAACAAACTCACCATTAGGAAGTCGCTTATAATAGACACAAGGATCTGATTCACATCTCAAGAAGTTATGCTCAGTCATAAAGCAATCAAACTTGAGATACCATTGGCGCGGGGCTTGCTTGAGCCCATACAAGTTGCGCTTCAATCTGCAATAAAGATGTTCCAGTTCCTATTTTTTAAATCCTTCCGGCTGTTCCATGTACAGTTCTTTATCAACATCACCATGTAAAAACGTTGTTTTAACATCCAACTGATCAAGTTCAAGATCCCAAACTACAACCAAACCCAAAACTGCCCAGATTGTGGTCATTCTCACAACTGGTGAGAAAATCTCATTAAAATCTATGCCTTTCTGTTGATCATACCCTTTGACAACCAGTCTAGCGCGATAGCGCTTGTTGCCCCCATCTTCCTCTTTCAACTTGTATACCCAGCGGTTCTTCAAGGGTCTTCGATTAGGCGGAAGTGGCACTAAATCCCAAGTGTTATTAGGCTGCAATGAACTCATTTCATCTTGCATCGCCTCTTGCCATTTCGAAGATTCAACTGCCTTGCAGGCCTGTTTGTAAGTAGCTGGTTCAGGTTGATCAGAAATCAATAATTCTGGGTTTGCTTCCTCTGAATACAACAACTCATAATCAGACAATTTGGAAGGACGTCTCCTCTCCCGGGTAGACCTCCTTAATTGAGGACCCTCCTCTTGCAAATTTGAATCATCTAGATTCATTCTGTGTAAATGATTTTGAATGTTTACAATCTCAATTTGCAAATTACCTCCATTCTGAACATTTTCTTCATGACTCTGCCTCTGTACACTTCCCTGTGCCTGCACATTTCCTTGTGCTATTTCTCCAATGTTCTGCCCCTGCACACCAATCGGCTGAGGCAACAAAAATTGAGAATGTACTAGAGGCAGCGTATGGGCCATATGAGGCTGCGATGACACATGTGGCAGCGCTCTATCCAAAGGAGGCTGCATAGTATTTACCAGAGGCTGCGTTTCACATAAACGCAGCGAACAAGATTGACTTGGTTGCATTTGGGTTAGAGAAGGCTGCGTAGGAGTGAAAGGCAGCGCACTTGTGTATGGGGGCAGTGATATACCAAAGGGAGGCAGCGTAGAAGTTAGGGAAATCAAATTACCTCCACCATTAGCTACAGATGTGCCTTGACAAAGCTGTGTGGAGTTTGAAATGAGCTAGCATCCAATTTGCTGAGGACGCTGATCTGGGAAAACTCTTTCGTTGAAGACGACATCTTGACTACGAGTGACCTTTTTGGCAACGGGATCCCACAATCTGAATCCATACTGATCCTCACCATACCCAACAAAGACGCACTTCTGCGATTTGGGATCCAATTTGGATCGTTTCTCAAGAGGAATAAGAGCAAACGCTTCACATCTGAACACCCGTAGATGACTATAAGAAATACGCTTGCCCAACCACCTTTCCTCGGGAATGTCAAGATTTAATCGAGATGAGGGAGCTTGATTAATGAGATAAACCGATGTGTTGCAAGCTTCTACCCAGAATTCTTTTCCCAGTCCAGCATTGGAAAGCATACACCGTGCTTTTTCCAAAATTGTTCTGTTTAACCTCTCCGCAGTCCCATTTTCTTGCGGTGCATAAGGAACAATTTTGATTCTTCGAATACCATTGTCAGCACAAAAACTATCAAACTCTAGTGAACAAAATTCGCCGCCATTATCAGTTTGCAAACACTTGATATTATGCCCACTCTGATTTTCAACTAGAGCTTTAAAAATTTTGAACTTGCTGAACACTTCAGATTTTTTATTAAGCATAAAAATCCAAACTTTCCTAGTGCAATCATTAAGGAAAGTTAAAAAATAATTAGCACCCCCAAGAGAAGTTACCTCAGTTGGCCCAAAAACATCTGAATAAACCAGCTCCAAAGGTGAGGTGTTCTTCTCATGACCCATTTTTATGAAGCTAATCCGCTTCTGCTTGCTGTAGAGACAATGTTGGCAAAAATCCAAATCCACAGATTTCAACCTCGGTAGTTGTTCTCTTTTGATCATGACTTCAAGACCTTTTCTACTCATATGTCCAAGCCGTTGGTGCCACAGCTCGATTTCGCTGTCCGTCACTGTCATAGCAGCTCCCACTTGAGAGTCATTCTCAAAAACATATAAACTGCCCTCTCTATTTCCTTTGGCAATCTGCATGACACCTTTAGTAACCTTCCATGAATCTGGATAGAAGGTAGTATTGCAGCCTTGTGAGAACAATTGGGTTATAGAAATCAGATTCTTTTTCAGTTTTGGGACATGCCTAACATCTTGCAAAAGCCATTTGCTTCCATTCTTGGATTGTAGGAGAATATCACCTTTACCAATGATGTCCAATGAATTGTTATCCCCCAAGTAGACCTTCCCGAACTGTCCTCCTTGATAATTTGAGAAGGCATCCGTGCAAGAGGTGGCATGAAAGGATGCACCTGAATCTAGAACCCATGAATTTGAAGTGGTTTCACTTACGGACAAAACCAAAATATTATCACCCTTGTCATAAACAGCATTGACCTCGCTGTCTTTAACCTTCTCTTGCGCCTTCTTATAGGAATAACAATTTTTCTTGGTGTGACCGGGCTTACCGCAGAACCAACAGTCACCAACTCTACCTCTGGATTTTGACCTCTTCGCTGATTTTGATCTTCTTCTGTTATTGTCTTTGCCTCTATTATGAGGCCTTCCTCTACTAACAGCGGTTAAGGCTTCACCGGAAGATATTTTTTGGTTCTTTCTACGCATATCTTCACTAAGGAGTGTAGCTGCTACGTCATCAAACACCAATTTTGTTTTGGCTAAAGATGAAGTACTTATGGCCATCACGACACCTTCCCAGCTGTTGGGCAATGAGCATAACAGCAAGATTGTTTTAATTTCATCTTCCAACTTTATCTCCACCGAAGTCAGTTGGGTAAGTAAGGTATTAAACTCATTCAAATGGTTTGACATGATTCCGCCTTCTTTCATTTTTAGGTTATGAAGCTTTTTCATAATAAAAACTTTATTGGATGCTGAAGCCATCTCATACATCTTACAAAGTTTATCCCACAACTCCTTCGAAGTCTTCTCCGCTGAAACATTAAACAACACATTGCTAGATAGCGAGAAGAAAATCGTAGCTCTTGCCTTCTTATCCATCTTGTCCCACTCTTTATCCGTCATTGAGCTTGGCTTCTTTGCTACCCCTTCAAGTTCCAGTGAGAGGTCTTGTTTTATCAGCAAAGACTCCATATGTACTTTCCACAGTCCAAAATTCTGACCGGAGAACTTCTCAATCTTGGGTTCTTCCATGGCTCGAAAATCCAACACCGATTTTCGCAATCAGCTATGCCGTCACCGTACAGCTCTGATACCAATTGTTAAGACTGAAAGCACAACTCAACTGCAGAAAGAGAGAAGTAAAAACAGCGCACAAATGTAATTAGAAAGCAAAAAGAATAAGACACTAGATTTATCGTGGTTCACCAAACTTGGCTACATCCACACTGAGCAGAGGAATTGTTATTGATAATGAATTGTGTTTTACAATGAGATATCAAGCATATATTATGCTTCATTATACATCACAAGAGGAATGTGAAAGGACAAGCAATTGGCGGGAAAATAATGTGTCCGTTGGTCTTCATATCCTTACAAGATTCACCTTCATCCTTCGCAATTTGTATCCATATCCCTCTACATTGCTGTCTACAAAATTATTTCTAAGCCATGGCTCTAAGATTGCAACTCATTTTGCTTTAGGGGAGAGGATCCAATAGTGGTGCACCCTAACTTCACGCCTCTCAAAATTATATGTGGTAATTTCGAATCACTCCAAAAATTTTACAGTAGCTTACTTGGCCACGCCCCTACTTATAACTAAGGTTTCAGGGCCACATCATCAAATATGATGCCACATCAGCATACTTTTTGTGGAGGTGTCAAATAGTTCCCCAAAAAATAGGTTGGACCAATAGGTGTGCATTAAGTCATGTTTTGTTGGTGGGCTGATGTGGCATCACATGATTGGTTGCTTCTTAAATTTAAAGGGCACATTTCATTCAATTATTAGTACTTATGATAACACTAACAACCTTAAAGTCACAACTACTAGTACTAAACTTTAAAAATATTGGACCTTAAATGTACATATACTAGTACTAAACCTAAAAAATATTGGGCCTTAAATGCACATAAACTATCTCAGCTATTGGAACTATCCCACCTATTAGGTCTTTTCCCCTATCGCATCTCTCCTCAACAAGGATTTTTTGTTCTAGATAGGGCAATAATATAATGTATCAAGTATATTGATAAAACTAGACATAAGTAAAGCCTATGATATGGTAAATTGGGACTTCTTACTCAAAATATGGGCTATAACTTCTTCATATAGACTCGAAACACACCTTTTTCTTAAGTTGCATAACCTTTTGATGAACATGAATATGTAGGTCTCACACAATAACATTTTTCACTTTGGTAAAAATTTCACCATTAAGATATCAAAAATAGTCACAAACAATCAAGTAATCCAAACAATCAAGTAATCCAAGATGAAATCAAAAGAATAAAACATTAAAACATAGAATAATTTCATCCAAATTTGCACTCCATTACTCTCCTCTTTTCCATCTTGGGAGAAATGGCTCAAAGGAAGCTTTGCTCTCAGATTTTTTGATGCACAGTTCATATGAAAATTTCAGTATAGTTTCCCTATGTCGTCCAAGAGAATCTGAAAGAAGAAGAATGGTAGGTTTTTATAGATTTTTTGGTGGAAGAAAAGCTAGGAAAGTTGCTATTATTCAACAAAAGATAATTGAAGTTAACTGATGAAGATTGGAGAAAGTTTCCAAAATCGAGAGAGAGAGAGAGACAGAGAGAGAGAGAGGCGGGAGATCAATATGGTAAATATATTTAATTAATTAAAATAGAATTTTAATTAATTTGTGGCATGAATAATTAAATAAATAAATAGTATTTATTTAATTATAGAATGAAAAGCTAGATAATTAAAATTAAATAAATATAAATATATATTTAATTTGGAGGAAAGATTAAGATAAGGATAATTAAATAAATTTAAGTATTTATTTAATTTGGAGGAAAAATTAAGATAAGAATAATTAAATAAATTTAATTATTTATTTAATTTGAAGGGAATAAAAACAATGATAATTAAATAAATATAAATATTTATTTAACTATGGATGAGATTATCTAGGGCAATTTTTAGTGTCTACATTTTACCCCTCTTTGAGATGGTGTTGCAAAACAACATCGTTTCAAAGAAAGATAAAATATAGTGCTTGGTTGGATAGAAGATGATAGGATTAGGGATGATGATGCCCCAGTCACTTGAAAGTGATAAGGAAAGATGATGTAGGGATGGTATGCCCCCTTGAGAGGATAGGCGCGTTAGAAGAAAATATATATGCTCTCGAGATGGATGAAACATATTAAGGAGATGGAGGAAAGATAAGGGATGGATCAAATGGATGAATGATAAGTTATGCTGCATTAGGTGAGCAACCATATAGTTTGATAGCATGAGACATTATGCACCAAGGTATAAAGACTAGGGTGACAATGTGTCTTGTGCACCCAACGTAATACAACCTTGTCTAGATGTATGAGGAAGGAAACTTAGAGCATAGTCCAAGTGCACAAAAGGTATAATGAGACCTTAGATGCAAAGGTATGTAAAATGATATTCCACCATAACAAGATATAAATATTAGCTAGAATGATAAAGACTTGATACAAATGCAAGATAAAATGATAACACACACAAGAAAGTAAGCAAGCATGCACAAATGATTCAAAAACAAACAAGGTATTGCCCTTGTTAAGCTGTAAACCCATGATTAAATGATGATGATTGATAAGGATTGATTGAGTATAATGTTGTCATTGTGGGGAACGATATATCCCTAGAACAACACAAGGATGTGAGAACGATATATCCCGTTGATGATGATTGGATAAATGATTGATTGATAGGTTTGACAACAAGGTTGGAAACAAAACCAATGTATGCTTTTGGATGATTGGCTAGATTACTTGAGTGGATTGGTATGGATTAAGGCTGACTTGCATTTAGGTTTATTGGTTGGCTTTTTGGGATTTTTTTTTGGATGTTATGATTTTTTTTAGATTTGTTTTCAATATTTTGATGTTTTTGGAGTTTTGGGGATGTTTTGGTTTTTTTTTAATGTTTTTGGACTTGTTTGGATTTTGTAAATGTTTTGATGTTTTTGGATTTTTGAATTGTTTTGGTATGGCATTGGATAACAATTTGGATAGCCTAGATACGAGATACCAATGACAAGAGAGAACCAAGTCTAGATGCTAAGGATTCATCAAAACTTCATCCCACAATAATGGGTTACACTTTTTGGCCAAACTTGATATTGAAATCAACATTTTGAACTAAATCTTCATTTTCTGACACCTATAGCTATTAAACCATTAGGAATTTGAACATGATGTGAACTAGTGATCTGTGAGATTTTGTTTGTAGATCCTAAATATATATATTTTTTAAAATTTGGAGTTAAATTATAAGTTGTTTTGCATCTCCTTTGATAACTAGTTTTTAATAGTAAACACCATCTTTTTAAAGTGATGTGTATTTCGTAGCACATAACTTTTTTTCTACAAAGGATGAAATTTTGATTCTTTTGAATTTAGATTTGTAACACTTATATATAGGGCATGCATTTGGTTTCATCAAGTTTTGTTGAATATTTTTTTCTTAATTAAGTTTTGAAGTCAAACCAATTATAATTTAGATATAGGCGTATTCCGTAAAACATAATTTTCTCTGTATGTATCGAAATTTATTTTTATTTTTTTTGTTGAAACAAGGACATCAATACCTAGGGCATAGATATTTTTCAAAAAAAAATTCACTAATTTACTAATTTTCTATTTGTGTAGAATAGAGAACTTAATGTTCGGTGAAAAACCTACATTCACAAGAAATAAAAAATAAATATAATAATCAAATTAAATATATTTAAAATTATACTTTTTGGGAAGCTTATAATAAGGACTACATACTTACAAAACATAAATTTTAAATGAATTCATTTGATCCCTCAAAAGATAAATCAAAAGTGTTTTTTATTAAGCATTTTGATAGGGGTAAAGGAGACTCCATTATAGACATGGTTTAAAACTAGCGGGGTTCTATCCAAGGGGGTTTGAATCTAAGGGGGTTTGATCAAACCCTCTTCAATTAAAATCTTTTAAATGGAACCTTTCAAGGCTTAAATCATTATATTTTCTAAAAATATGTGATTTCAACAAAAATAGGATGTCCTAGAAAGTGTAACCCATTATTGTGGTAGCATAAGATGGGATTGGATGAATGGATAAAAGGACGGGAGATAGTAAATGGGATGGAAGACTCATGATAGATGAATGGATAAAAGGATAGGCAATAGTGGATGGAATGGATGAGTTGTTTAGGATGGATCTCCAAAAACTATGTTGCATAGGAATAATATGTCCCATTCTAGGTATAATGCTTAGGATTTTGTTACATGACAAAGCTTATGACGATAGGATGGATGGGAGTGGTTGGAAAGGATAAAGTATATCAAGGGATGTCCAAAGTATGTTTCAACATTTTGCCCCTATCTTTATCAAGATCAAAAGGAGAAAAGGAGGATGGATTGGATCAAGGGGATAATTATGCAGATATAAAGGATAAGGAAGATATGATAGGAAGGATACGTAGAAGGAATGATAGGATGGGTAGATGAGACAACATGCCCCCAAGTGTGAGGTACATAAATAATCAACCTATTCATGACATTTGTTTGCCAGGTTTTCATCATGGTACTTATCCAAGGCGCGTGTTTGCCAAGTTTTCACCATTGGGTGAATGATTACTCTACTATTGTTTTATTTTTCTTCTTCTTTTTTTGGATAGGATGGGTGGATGATGGGAAAAGAGAGATTTAGATGGAGGATGGGGACTCAAGCGTCTATTTCCAAGAGGAGGTGATAATGTCAGCATTATGCGCATGGATGTTGGTAGGTGATTGTATGAGATGGAAATGGAGTGGATTATGGATGGATGGATACTAGTGGATTATGATAGGTTCATGCAAGGATGGATGGGGGATAGCAGATTATGATGTAGATTATGTATGGAAGGATTATGCAAAAACATGGACCATAGGGATATGATGGGTGAAATATGTGGGATAGTGGATGAAAGATGGGGAGACGGAGGTGTGTGGGAAAAATGTGGAATGGAAGGGAACCAAGACCAATGGTTGCACACTGTTTTAGATTTTGAAGCTTTTGATTAGGAGGAGGTGTAGGAAGTAATGGGGATTTGTTTTTTTTTTATTTGAGTACTTAGGGACCCAAATGGACTTAGGATGTTTAGAACTTTTAGATGGGGAGTGGGATTTGTGGGATTTTGGGGATTTAGGATTTGTGATATAGTGGAATTTGGATGCTTTAGTTGGATTGATTTATTTTTGCTTAGGGAGTCACACCATTTTTGTTTTTCCTTTTGAGGGTGTGGGTTTTTGTAGCCTTTTGGATTTTAGATTTTGATTTGTGTATTGATGCCCTTCGGCATGATAATTTTGAGGATTTTGTAGGCTTTTTACTTTATGTAAGGAGGCATCCAAATTTGTATTTTTGAATCCCATGGGTTTTTTGATAGCTTCATATTTGGCCGATGTGTGCATTGGTTGATCTTGATTAGGAATGTTGGGGGATTTGAGGGAACAAGATTTGTGGATGGAGGGATTAAGGGACTTGTCAAGAAGGGATTAAGGATGGGAATATTAGGAGTTGGAAGGGGTGGAGGAAGAGTGGATGGAGGAAGATGTATGGTCACATGCTTTTGCGAATGGTATGATGATGGAGGAGGGATGGCGACATCTAAATTAAAGGTGCGATGAGGTGCACCGGGTTTGTGATTAAAAGAAGTGGATTTAGAAGGGGTGAAGGTGGTACCAACATGTGTGGATTATTTTCCTTGAGATGTATAGCCAAGGCCATGCATGTGTGGGTGGATTTGGACATGGATGGGCTCCAAGATACCTTGTTCAAGAAGGCCTAAACCTTTGCCTTGGTAATTCATGTTTTGGAGCATGTGATGTGCAATGGGATGTTTGTTGCTTTAGAAACAAGATGCGAGTCCATTATTAGATGGGGGAGGTAGGGTGGTGGATAGAAGTTGTTCCTCTCCTATGAGAGAACCACCATGTATGAAGGTAGCAAGACCAAGGGGATAGGATAGTGGATTTGGGATGCGGTTGATAAGGGATGATGGAAGATCTATGGGAGATGGATTTGGAATGGGATCAATAGGAGATGGTGTGAGATCATAAAATGGATGAGTTGGAATGCTTGGATCTTGCTCAACATTGTACTCATTAAGATTTAGTGTAATAGGATCCAAGTTATCTATTTGATTATCTATGTTTTCTTGGGGACCAAGTGTCTCATCAAGGGAAGTGGATGTTGTTAGATCATAGATAGGGCTAGGTGGAGGATGCATAGGAGTAGTGTGGATATCTTGTTCATGGATAGTTGTGGGATTATGGATAGGATCAATTTGCTCATGGATAGTCCCATGATCATGGAAAATATCTTGATCATAGAAAATATAAAGGTTATGGATGGGTTGAACTTCAATCGCTTGCTCATGGTTAGGAACTTGATCATGGATACTATCTTGATCATAGAAAAGATATAGATTATGGATGAGTTGTATGGAGGTGCTTTGATCTTGATTTAGATAAAGGGTTGATGTTTCCACATGCTTAAGATTATACCCTTGACATAGCTCTTGGTTTGCTTGAATGGGGGTGGAAGACTCATGGATAGGTTTAATAGGCTGTAGATACTCAAAAACATGAGGGTTTAATGGATCTTGATGTGGGCTCATGGTAGTATACTCTTCAATAGGCTTGATGGGTTGTGGGCTACATGATGGGATTAGAGGAATAGGCACATTGCTTGAGGGTTCTTGGATATGTTTAAGGATGGGCATTTGATGACATGGAGATGGTCGATTCCTTGCTACTAGCCTTTGGATCACATCTTTCATAAGTGCATGTGTGGATGGACAATAAAATGGATGGATAATAATGGTGGATGGTGTTGTAGACTTAAGATTATGATTAGGTAGAGGGATAATAGGGGAAGAAGGTGTTGTAGGCTTAGGATTAGGATTAGGATTGGATGGAGGGATAATAGGGTTGGAAGGTGTTGTAGGCTTAGGATTAATATTAGGATTGGATGGAGGGATAATAGGGGTGGATGTTGTAGGCTTTGAACTGGATGGTTTTATCAGGAGTAGCTCAAGCCATTTTGTTTGGATCAATAGTTGTAGGGTTATCTCCTCCAACGGATCCTTCGGTGGAAGATTGGAAGAACATTGGGATGACGATAATGAAGGGCTTGATGGTTTAGAAGGTTGATGGACCAATGGACTATGATAGGGACTACATGGTGGTGTTGGGATAGGACTAGTAGGCTCTTGTATTGGCATATGAGTGGACGATGATGGAGGGTACCCATAGGATGCATAAGCTAGAGTGGCATTCGCCTTGTCAAAGGTACCATAAGGACTTAAGGACACTTGATTTTGGTGTAAAGGGTAACTTAGACTTGCGTGTGTTTGTTGTGAAGGAACTTGATAGCCTTGTGAATGGGTTTGATGATGAGTTGAAATGTTGGAATATGAAATTGGATGCTCTTCGGGTGGATGTTGTTGGGTATACATGGGATAGGTTGATGCAGAATTGACATGATATGTGGGTAAGCTAGGTTGGTATGGTCATGGAGGTGAAACATGGGATTACGGTGTAATTTGTTGAGGTTGTGGTTGTGTTTGGACTTCCTGTTGTTGTGGTTGGAATTGTTGTTGTTGTGGAATGTGTTGATGTTGTGCTGGTGGAGGGATTGCATAGGAAAATGGTTCTTAGGAAATGGATGGAGATGAATATATGGATAGAGGATGGTATGGATGACCTTGATGTCTCTTGGGTAAAAGTACAAAGTTGTATCACACTTTTGGCCAACTTATCAGCATAAGTGAATTTTAGTATTTATAACTAAAAATCAATTTTGGTCAGACATATGATCTAGTAAGATTCATTCTAGATAAGTTAAATATGTCCACAACTTTTTCAACTAAAATTGTTGGCTAAATGCATATGTAGCACCACTTTGAGGCCAATTTACTAAAAAAATGAAATTATTTAAAAAAATTAATATTTCAACAACTCCTACTCATATAAATAACATTTTTAAAAAAATATAAAAATACCATTTTGTAGATCCATAAGTGTAGTTTTCAAATATATATTTATTTTAATAGTTCAATAATTATTTTTATTTTTTACTAAAAGTAGGTTATCAACACAAAAATATTAGGTTGATTACCATGTCAAGAAAAATACAAAAACTTATTAAAAAAAATAAAAAAAATATGATGCCCTAGATAAAAGAATCTAGATTAAGATAGTATAATTTGTTTTCTATTTTAGATAAATATTTAATATAAAAGTTGACATCAAGTGGAAACAACCGTGTTTTAATACATGCACATTTAAATATTTATTTAAAAATATATATTTATTAAAATTGCAAAAAAAATACATGCCCTAAAGTTTCAAGTTATAAATATACACAAAAAATTTGAAGGAAAAAAAAAGAAAATTTACTATATAAAGCTTGACGTCCTATGTAACGTGATTTTTCAACATTTTATTAGCAACTAATTTATAGTGTTAATTTATTAAAAACTATTTTCAAATAATTTTTTAATTTTGTCAAAAAAATACAAACATAAAATATACTAAAAAATACACATTTTATTATTTAACATCATTTCAAAATTAAAAACATATATGCCAATTTCTAGTGATTCAAGTTTAAAATTTAGATTAGTGTTGATGGTGATTGATTGTCATTGATGTCAAAAAGGTGTTTGGTCTTCATATGACAAGATGCCATATTTCAGGATCTCTGAGCATCATGTGTGAGAACAAGATGTGTAATGTTGAAATCAAGTGATGTCATCATGTACTATGTGAAATTGTCAAAGGTTGGACGAGAGGATCTATGTTGAATCAAGCTAATGTCAGTATTGGTGGGTTGTTGATCAAGACACTTGTCAGTTGATTAGTTATTGCTTCATATGCTTCATTGTTTAGGAGATGGTTAATGAGGTATTCATCATGAACTTCATATGGTTGAGGTAAATTCAGATGTGGTCTTCAATGAGGTTCTTTTTGGATGTCATCATCATAAATTCTTGTAGGGTTGTTTATAGTTGATGTGCTCATCATAATACATTAAGCATTCCAAGATATGCCTCAAGACAAGGTTGTTCGTGATATATTGTTTGGTTCATGTTTGCCACAAACATAGATGATTTCTTGATCTTGGTATGACAAAGTTCACATGCTTCAGTAATGCAAGAGTAATACAGATCAGGTATTTATGTTGGAGGGTTCACTTTGTGTGTGGTACTTGATCAGGACTTTATTGTTTATCATCATGTTTATGAGAGGGCTTGTTTGATTAGTTTGATCATATCAATTGTTGATTCTCATATAAGAAGGTTTAGTATCTGTCTACAATATGTTGTTAAAGTGTTGTGACATACAAATAGAGGATGATAGGTACAGATTGTTCACTCATACTCAAGGTTACATTGTAATGTTGGTTAAATGATATAACATCAACACTTCTACATTATCAAATTATGATCTGATTGAAGATTATAGTGTTGATTGATAGAGACAGTACTATTGTGATATTCTTAAGTTTGAAATGACAGTGAGCTCAGTTGATGTTATGATATCATTTGCATTACAAGATAATTTGGTCTCAAGGTCTTTAAAAAGGTATATAGAATTCTAAATGCAAAACTTTATTCTAACCATCACTATACTAAAGCACTTTTTATTCTAAAAGTGTGTTGATCACTGTCACTTAAGTGACCTGCAGAAGGGTATAAGCAACATGTGTTACCGGCCCCTCCTCTCCTTACCACCGATGGAATCGGTCTTCATTGTTTGTGAATGGTGGCAAAACTATTAAAGGTCATTGTGGAGAGCACGATTTTAACAAATGATAAAAGACTTTCAAATGCCTTGTAAAGTGAGTGGCAAAACTAGTAAAGTGGAGCACGATTTGGTCTTAAAGTTTATCTCAAAAGAAAAGGCATTTGACTACACAAAACTAGGAGAGCTCGCATTTTTTAAAGGAAAGTATGATTTATGAAATCATTCAAAGCATTGATTTGCTTTATTGGACAGTTAGTTTTGTTTATATTTAAAAGGGAATAATTTTTGAAGAGGGGGGCCCGAATAAGGAGATTTATGTTTTTTTTTTTAATTTTAGAAAAAAAAATTAATCTCCTAATTCGGTGGCTTACTTTATGCCATCCTTTTATGACCTTAAAAGTATTAGATTTTTGAGGATATTATGGAATTTTTTTAAAGAAATTTTTTATAAGAATTCTTTTTAGAAGAGTTTTAAAAGAAGTTTTTATTCTATCCTCACGAATATTATTAAGAGGAAAGTTTTTTTGTGATAATCTTTTTGTGAAGAGGATGAGGGCAGAGAATTTGAAGAAAACATTTTTTCAGAAAGATTTTTGAGAAAAAGAAGTTGAATGGAATGAATATTAAAGATTTATATCTTATTTCTTTGAAGATATTTTTGCAGAGAGAAAAAGAAATTGAAGGGAAGATGAAAGGTTTTGAAAAGAGGAATATGAAGGATTTTGTTGAAGATTTATATGATTTATTTTTGCAGGTTCCAGATTGAGGTTTTTGTGTGTCAATGTGTATGTGAGATCATATTTTGACAGAGAGAAGAAGATGAGCAGAGAGATGAAGAGTTTGCAAATATAGTTAGATGATCAGATGATTGGAGAGGTGATCATAGTGGTTATGCAAATCAATGATGAAGGTAATTTGATGACACAGATGAATGATTGAGTGAACCAATTTGCAGTGTAGAAGACATATTGTGAGATATTCTTCATAGTGAAATGTTCTTATAGGAATATCAGAATGTTTAAAGACACTTGTAGTTGTTTGTAATGTTTTTGATTGCAAGGAATCAAGCTTTGATTGCAGTGATTGATGAAAGATTGATAGAGATATTTTGCAGAGAAAATTGTTTACAGAGATTTGTATGTAGAGCTTGTTTGTAGAAGTGTGTAAAAGAAAATGGTCTTGATTTGAAAATCAAACAGGAGGTATAAGGTTGTATGATGAAACACAGAGTATACAATGGTGCAAATCTGATTGAACGACAATCATGTCTTGCACACAAAGTTTGATGTTTTGTTAATGGTGATTGTGTTTGCCAGTGAGGTACAGTATGTTAGTGAGGCTTGTGGTCAGTGAGACCTTCCTATGTCAGTGAGGCTTGTGGTTAGTGAGACCTTCCTATGCCAGTGAGGCTTGTGGTCAGTGAGACCTCTGTATATGTCAATGAGACATTTGTAATCTTGAAGTTTTTCATTTAAGCCAGTAAGGCAATTTGAGTGGTTTTTCTACCCCTAGAGGGTTTTCCACTCTGTATATCTTTGTGTTAAACTTCTTGTGTTATTTCTCTGCATTTCTGTTTAACAATTTAATGATGGTGAAGTTAATGTTTGATCTCAGTTCATATAAAGGTTATTGATAATGAAAAAGGTGAGAAAATTCAATACTTATATTAACACCGATTCACCCCCACTCTCAGTGTTAATTGTACTCCTACAAGTGTTGGCCATTTCCTTTATAGGATATACAATGAGGTATAGAATTGTGACTTGTGCTAGCCAACGTTTGATTGTAAGAAGTTTGTGTCCAAGTATGGATTCATGATTTGATGATTTGGAGTTGGCATGGACATATAAGATGATGTTGTTGATGCGATAACATTAGGAGGATCTTCAGTGATGAGATGTGCTAAGGGCATTTGAAGCTCTTTGATTTTTCTTGTTGATAGGATCCAATTTCATAGTCATGCTTAAGTTTTTGTATCCATGCCTCAGGAGTACTAGGAGATGTATATGATGGAGGTTGATATGGTAGTGACGTGTGTTGGATTGAAGATATAGCTTGGGGGTGGGATCCATATAGGTGTTTAAGTTCCTCTATGTCTGCATCATCTGGGTATGATAGGGATATTGGTTGAATTGGAGATGGAGGGGGGTTTAACCTAGGCTTATTGATTATCAAGACCATTTTGATGAGTTTCTATGTGTTGATACTAAGGGTTTGAGATTGATTTACTTGTTTGCAATGTTTTTAGGGGATTTGGTTGATTTGCGTGACTTTCTTAGTGATAACTATTAAATCCCTAGGTGGCAAGAGATCCACACATGCAAAACAAAGAATACAAAGTACTTTTGACTCAACTTTTCAAGGTCATAGGCTTGTCCTTAACATCAAAATGTTAAGTGGCTTATTTACTGGTATTTGACATTGAAAACACACTTAAAACACTTTACAACCCTAATTTATTCAAGTAAGGATTATCTGCATAACTTGGGCCCACGACAAAATACCATAGGATCGACCTCTCCAATGCACAAAAGGTCCTTGTAAACTAGGGGCTTTCCACTCTCAAGAACCAAGAGATAGAGCTCTGGTGACACATGCTTGATGGCACAGGCACACCTTCACTCTCTCATTTTGGAGACCTTCGTCTTCCAAAGATTTTTCTATAATTCAGGACAGTCCATGGTGAGTAACTTCAAGCATGATACTGTACTTTACACCAAGCTACACAGACGACCAATAAGGACTTTAGGCTTCTGTAACAAGGGTTCGTAGTGGAGGTACTCCATAAACACCAATCCGTCTTCAAGTGTCAGTCAAAAATGTCAGTTAAGACGCTCGGACCAACCCTACACCCCTATCTTCGCATCACCCAAAGCTTCAAGATTTCACTGAACATGTTGATGAGTGAATTGAGGTACAACTTTCGCTCTCCCCCTTTATATAGCCCGCCAGAAAAAATGTGTTGAAGGTCATCCCTTGGGTGATGAGGTCCCAAGGCAGGCCTTCTCTACTGAAAAAAAAAATTGGGCTGTTGGTATTTCTCGTACACCCTCGATCGCGTAATGTCACGAGGGGAGAGGATATGTACCAACTAGCGGGAGACAAGACTGACTCACAACGTGCAAGTGCACAAGACATGGCAAATAATTTTGTTCATTTTTTAAAGCACCGAAATCCAAATGTGAAAGTTGTCTTGTTCAATTTTAAAGCACCAAATGGAAATATGCAAGTTGTTGGTCAATTTTAGAGCACCAAAACAAAGTGTGAAAGTTGTCTTGTTCAATTTTAGAGCACCAAAACAAAGTGTGAAAGTTGTCTTGTTCAATTTTAGAGCACCAAAATGAAGTGTGAAAGTTGTCTTGTTCAATTTTAAAGCCCCAAATTGAAGTGTGAAAGTTTGTTTGTTCAATTTTAATGCACCAAAATGAAGTGTGAAAGTTGTCTTGTTCAATTTTAATGCACCAAAACGAAATGTGAAATTTGTTGTTGACAAGCGAAATCTGTAAGCCACTTGTTAGTAATTTCAATGATTTGATCTTTGGCAAGCGAAAGCTACAAAACAAGTGTATTAGATTGAAAGAGATAATCTTGGACAAATGATTTTTCTACATGAAAATATATTAGAAATGATAATGAAATCCCCGCAAAATCAAAAAATGATGTTATAATGTAACCATAAAAATATATGCTCATCAGAAAATTGCGATTTCATATACATTTTTTTTTGACATAGCCGAATTAAATTCGATTATTTAGAGACATTTTTTACCTGAAAAATAAAAACTCAAAGAAGAGACCCCTACTAATTTTCTAAGAACTTTCCAGAAATATAAAGAAGTCAGAAAAATTCCCTACATATTTATGAAAAACCTACAGTAAACAAAGATTTGATAATTTTGTACCTTATATGACATCAAAATTAAATCTGTAAAAAACACACCCCCACTAAAATTTTATGAGCATTCCAAACATTTCTAAAAAATTCGTTGATTTGCACCCAAAAATGTGAATTTATGAAAAAACATAAAATCATGATAAGGCATGCAAAAATGAAGAAAAACACGCAATTTTTCTGATGTAGCTTCCTTAGACAATGAGAAAACTTTTGTGAAAATCTTGTAGAAAAATTCGCATCCGTTTGAAAGTTATGATGAAAGCTTTAAATCCTAGGGTTTTGTCCAAAAATGACATAAACCTGCAACTAAAAGTTAATAAAACCCACAAAAAGCAAGCTAGACTTGCAAATTTAAGCACATAAACCTGCAAAAAGCAAGGGTTAGAGCCCCACGGTGGGTGCCAGAATGTGTACTGTAAAATTTCACCATTAAAATATAAAAAATAGTCACAAACAATCAAGTAATCCAAGATGAAATCAAAAGAATAAAACATTAAAACATAGAATAATTTCATCCAAATTTGCACTCCATTACTCTCCTCTTTTCTGCCTTGGGAGAAATGGCTCAAAGGAAGCTTTGCTCTCAGAGTTTTCGATGCACAATTCATATGAAAATTTCAGTATAGTTTCCCTATGTCGTCCAGGAGAATTTGAAAGAAGAAGAATGGTAGGTTTTTATATATTTTTTGGTGGAAGAAAAGTTAGGAAAGTTGCTATTATTCAACGGAAAATAATTGAAGTTAACTGATGAAGATTACTTTCCAAAATCAAGAGATAGAAGATAGAGATGCTAAAAGGAGGGAGAGAGAGAGAGAGAGAGAGAGAGAGAGAGAGAGAGAGATGGTAAGTATATTTAATTAATTAAAATAGAATTTTAATTAATTTGTGACATGAATAATTAAATAAATAAATAGTATTTATTTAATTATAGAATGAAAAACTAGATAATTAAAATTAAATAAATATAAATATTTATTTAATTTGGAGGAAAGATTAAGATAAGAATAATTAAATAAATTTTAAGTATTTTTTTTAATTTGGAGGAAAAATTAAGAATAATTAAATAAATTTAATTATTTATTTAATTTGGAGGGAATAAAAACAATGATAATTAAATAAATATAAATATTTATTTAACTATGGATGAGATTATCTAAGGCAATTTTGAGTGTCTACAGTAGCAACTATGGCTTCAATAGCACGAAAATGGCATCAACAACATAAATGAAAATCACAACTAGCAATGGTGATGTATGATGGCATTGACCCTAGAGGAACACCTAACACCGACTTTTGTGTAGATTAACTTATTTTATACTTCCAACCTATCAAAATGGGTTGCATCTTTTAAGAAGGAATTTGGGAAAAAAAAAAATTTGGACCAACTAGAAGCAAAATTGATTTGGAAGGTGAATAGTTCGAGTTTAATGATTGGAATCCTTTCTCCAATCACCCACATAGCATTTAGACCTAAGAAAACAAAGGCACACCTTTCCTTGAGTGTGAAACATGCACAAAAACATGGGCAAGCCATTTTTGGTAGAAAATCATGCCCCAAAACGTGAAAAATCCAAAATAAATGGCCAACAAAGAAAGGAAACAGTTGGGGTAGGTGTATGGACAAATTGTGCGTTGTTTTGGAATGAGAAAGCATTGGAAAAGCAATGGGAAAGATGAAAAATCAAGAGGGAAAAGATGTGTGGGAAAAAAAGAGATGAATGAGATTTAATCTATACTGAGGACGAACAGTCTTTTTGCTGAAAGCTAGGTTTATATAATAGATTAGGCACTATTAGCACATCTTGTAGGACTTTGAAGGCAAATTTAAATTAATTTAATGAAGGAAACATTGTTTTGTTTCAATCTAGCGAATAAATTTGTGAGTGGGTTCGAAGGCTGCTAAGCTTGGGTTGTCTTTCATTAGACCACCATATCTAAATTGCACCATCTTCCAATGCTCTTTTAATATAGAATGGTTTCTTTTCAACATAGATATGCCCCTTATTAAATTTGCTCACAATAAAAGCTTAATTATTTTGCGTTTTTTTTTTCTATTTGTTGAGGTATCAATCTAGTTGATTTTGGAAAAGAGTTTACAAAAGTGCTTCCATCCTTGAAACTAGTAAATAACAACCTTGTAAAAACAAAAACTTCTATACTCTTTTCACCTTGATAAAGGATTAAACATATATGGAAGGTTAAATTTCATTCGCGTTGAATTTGGTCATTTTATCCTTTTTATCCTTCTAGAGTCACACTAACATGTTATGATCTAAAACAACATTCAACCTCGAACTCAAGGTTTGAAATTGCCAAATATACTCCTTGACCTACCCATCTGTCAAAGCTTGGCAAGTTGGTTTAAAAAGCTATCCACAAGATTGCTACCATAACATACCAAAAGCTCTTTTAACAGAAAGGATCAAGTGATGATAGAGTTTTTCTTTTAGGCAATAAGCAAACACAACAAAAAAAGCTTTGGTTCCAAACATAATGACACCATGGCAACAATCTTCTAAAATGGCACTTCAACTTGAAAAATTTCTCCATTTGGCAAATCCATGTGGTTGGGTCATTGCCATTTAATTTACGCATGTCCATTTTAAGAACAATGCTTTTTTGAAAATATTATATAAACCATTGTGTTGCTTTTGGTAAGTGGCTTGGCCTTGTGTTGTAAATCAATCCCTACAAATACACACAAAGCAAGAAATCATTCAAATGTCATGGTTCAAAATGATATTCTCAAGAAAATCGGAAAAAAGTGGTACCAAAGTGAATGAGTCATCTTTGAAGTTTCTAGGAATGACGTGTTATATTTTGATATTTTTTCCCAACAACTATTATGTCATTCTTGTTTTAAGATATTGGCAAACCTTGGACAAACCCCAAGTTGATTACTTGCCATTTCTACTAGGAATCTCATTCGGATAGAAAAGTTTCATAGGGTGTAAATGTGTGGCCTTAAATCACTAGCACTCTAAGCATTTTAGGTACAAATTTTGTTTGATATTTCTTGATTCAATCCATAACACTATTTGTCTTAACTTTGAGCTTGGTGCAAATTTAATACACAATTAAAAAACTAAATGAAGAGTTGAATAGTGGCAATTAAGATAATGCACTCAAGTAAGTACCAATAATGCTAAGAACCAAATGTCCAAAAAAATATAATTAAAATAATAGCATAAATTCACAACACAAAATGTATGGTGTATCAATGTAACCTAGTTTTTTATGCGCACACACCCCCAACCCACCCAAAAAAAAAAAAAAAAAAAAAATGAGGTATGGTTACACCATATATTACTCTCTAATACTTAAAAACAGTAGGCTATAATCCACCATCCATAATAATTTCCAATTAAATAGTCTCTCTTTGAATGATTATGTTAGGATATACACTAACCCACTTAATCTAAATGAAGCCAACCGATAACTAAATATAAGACAATTGATTCCTAATATAACTCATCTCACAGTTCCTTTAACCCATTACAAGTGTCATCCATAGCCTAGAACAATAGTCACATCATGATGGGGTATAAGACTACTTAAGGGCGTTCATTGAGAGTGAACGCACATATAACATAAAAGACAACCCTAATCAGATTAGGCGGTTGATCAAGTTTAACCTAGAAATAGTAACCACAGTTTGGATAAAATGGAAGATATTAAGATTGCACATCTCCACTTTGCGTATAATAGAATAACTCACCAAATTAGCAATGGATCAAGAACCATTGAACCTTAGCAAAACCATGTAGCATGGTCAAACACATAATAAAATCATCATGCAATTTTCATAGGCTCGTTGCCTCATAATAACGCCCTTTGACGGTAAATTAGGAGCAGTTTGAAATACTAATTATATTAAAACCCATCACTACAACCAAACATAGGAGCATGTCCCTTTGACGGTAAATTAGGAGCAGTTTGAAATACTCATTATATTAAAAGCCAATCACTACAACCAAACATGGGAGCATGTCTAGCTAGTGCTCAGGGTTGCAATTTTTAAAGTTTCACTATGACCAATAATTTGTTTTAATGATTCATAATCTTTACACTCCCTCAACCCTTCTTAAATAAATGTGTACATCAGTTTTGCTAACTCTAATGTTACAACTTACAAGATTGAGTACCTCAAAAGTATATCATGATGCTATTGTAGAACAATTGTAACATGTACAAGATGGTATAAACAACAATTTGTGACTACAACTAGTAGAATCATTAAAGATACTTGAGTGCGAGAAGAGATCTTCAGGAAAAAGAAGCAAAAAAGAGACCAGATCTACAGAAGAAATCAACTACAGAACTTCCCACATGTTACGTTTAAGGTGGGAGAAAGAAAAGTAGCTTGAAATTAAGAGGCTAACAGATCACTGTAAGGGCGCTTGAAAACCTACAGCCAAATTCTATCAAATACAACGAGCATTCATCAAATTGTAGGCGAAACTCATTTGATGCTGAAAATTATATAAATGGTCCTCCAATGTCTACTTTTGTGACATTACATTATCATGGAATATCATTTGCATGTAAGTAAGTTGCACGGCCAATATGAATTTGACCCTTTGGTGCTGAAAGTTACATAAATGGTCTTCTAACATCTAATTTTGTGACATTCCATTATTATGGAATATCATTTGCATGTAAGTTGCTTGCATGGCCAATATGAATTTGACCCTTTGGTGCTGAAAATTATATAAATGGTCTTCCAACGTTTAATTCTGTGACATTCCATTATCATGGAATATCATTTGCATGTGAGTAAGTTGCATGGCCAATATGAATTTAACCATTTGGTGCTGAAAATCATATAAATGGTCTTCCAATGTCTAATTTTGTGACATTCCATTATCAAGGAATATGATTTGCATGTAAGTTGCACGGTCAATATGAAGTTGACTTTATAAATGGGCTAACATTCCACTAGAATCATCCTTGGCTCTTTATACCACTTGTAAGAATAGAGCACTCCAAAACTACACAATTTCCATATACATTGCAAGAACAAAGGGTGACAAAAAGAAAGATCTGACAATGGTTACAATGGCCACTATGAATTTAACCATTTGGTGCTGAAAATTATATATATGGTCTTCCAATGTCTAATTTTGTGACATTCCATTATCAAGGAATATCATTGCATGTAAGGTGCACGGTCAATATGAAGTTGACCCTATAAATGGGCTAACATTCCACTAGAATCATCCTTGGCTCTTTATACCACTTGTAAGAATAGAGCACCCCAAAACTACACAATTTCCATATACATTGCAAGAACAAAGGGTGACAAAAAGGAAGTTCTGACAATGGTTACAATGGTGTTCGCTATAAATTTCTTCATCAAATATATGTAACCTCCATTTTTAATTGTTCTCTCCCATTTCATCGATTTCACCTTTTATCTTTGTTTTCTCAATTTGGCCTGACATACAATTTAACGTCTGAAACAAGTAATCTTGCAGTTGAACCCAAAGTGCACTTCTTAGTAACACCATGAATTATTCGGCTAAAAAAAGAATATTGTTGAATTAGAATTAGAAAGGAGCTGTTGATTTCAAACTTCACTTCCCAAATAAGAATTAACATATTAAGAGATTATCAAGGAAAGCTATATTTTGACTGACCAAAAATGGATTAGAAAGCACTGGAAAAAAGTTCCGCCCCTGTATGTATAGCTACCTTGTAAGATGATATCATAACTAATGAGAGCTATAATATATCAAGGAAAATTAATCTTCACGGTAAAATAAAGTGCTCAAAAAGAACAACAGGTTTCCTTTGCCACTAAAACAAATTCAGAGGTAGCCTAAAAATAGTGAAAACAATCCCGTCCAGGCATGTACAAGTTTGTAAATGAATTAAGTTTTAATAAATATTGTGACGATCAGGGAAATTTGACAAATAGAAAGGGGAAAATACAACGAAAAGATTTCTATTAATTCAAGCATGCCAGTCATGCTCAAAAAGCATTCTTGAGAAAAGCTGTACTCTGCAATCTAGAAGAACAATCTGAGACTCGGGTGTCAACAGCCAATGTCTGGATGGCTTGCATTGGATGAACAATGATGTGCAGAGTAGCCGCTCAACTTAGTTGTGCAGCTTCAATTTTCAGACATCAGGCAGCTGAACAATTGTTAATGGAATCTACCAAGGGAAGACATTTGGAGAGCTGGGTAAGCGTGCTGTCAGTACTTCTACTCCTGTCTCTGTTACCTGCATTTAAACAAATACTCATCAGCTATAGATCCCTAAATAATTCCGCACCTTTCCAGCAAAAATGATGAAATGCTCAACAATCATGGATAAACATAATATCAATTTCATGTAAACCCCAGCCATCAGAGTATAAATGTATCAGACAAACAAAAATGTCTAAATGCTTTGGCAGAAGGAAATATCAGAGATTTATATGTCAACTTTCAGAGATTTGCCTGCCTCACCCTAATTAAATTTGAGAACGGCTATTTTGGTTTTATACCCATGAACCATACTTACATGTTTCAACTTTCAGGTAAAATCCAACTGAAATGTTTACCAGTTATAGAGAAATGGTTTATAAATCTTGTATGTAAACTATTAATCAAAATAATAAACATATTATTGTGATGCTCCGTAAGTTTAAAATCAGGCTAAATCCTACCTAAACGCTTGCTACTTGTAGAGAAATGGTTTGGAAATCTCATACATATGCCATAAGTCCAAATTACTAACATATTACTGTGATGACCTATTAGTGATTGGAAATATGAATACATCATAGAGCACAAGATTATTAAAATTCCACTAGCATATGCCATAATTCTTTGTGGCGGGACTGCAAATGCGAATCCATTTTAGACTGTCATAAAAAATGTATTATATTATGAGTTAATGATTAAATGATATAATAGGATTTAAGGCTTATAATGACTGATAGTCATTATACTTGCTATTTATTATATATGTATCATATTGATCATAGCATGTCTTTTCCCTTGTAAAACTTCAGAGGCACTAATGGAAAGCTTGCATCGTTCATATTGTGTGTCAAAACAGAAACCATTTTTGTTAACGTCTTTTATAATGTAAATAAGCCATTTTGCTATGAAGCTCATATTTTATGACACGTAAATGGTGGTAAGTTGCGGCATTGTAGATAGTTAATTTGGGGTGGATGGTTACAATTTTCAATATTGTTGGCTCGTGTGAGAAGCTTCTCACTTCACTATAAATTAAGGTTAACCCCTCTACCTAAAAAGTCTATTTTCATATCAATACAAGTATCTATGATATTTTGACATTTTGGGGGATCTTTCCTCCATCTTTTGGATTTGCAAGTGCAATCTTGATTTTAGGTGTGATTTCGCCCCATTAATTTTTTCTTATGTAGTAAGTCTCCTCTGTTTGTCGGTATGACCAAGTTTGCTACTAATCCATAGAGCAAAGAACAGACCACCTATTACATAGGGCATAACTTTCTGATGAAGTGCCAGATTGAGACAATATTTGTATTGGAAACTAAACTCAGAAATGTTTGCAACAAGTTCAGAATCGTCAATTTTAGAGGTATCAAGGGAAGATAGCTGATGTAAGTTGATGTTTTGAAAAAAATGATAATTCTAGTACCTTGATTTCAACAGAATATAAATTTTTGTTCTGATTGAGGTATTGTTTTTTCTCATTTGAAAGTAAATTCAATGATCTTTTTTTTAATATATAACTACTTATGAAATATTATGTGATTTTTTATCAGGATTCAACTGCATAGTTTTTGAGTTGATCTCATTGAGCCATATTTCATGAGTGGCTCAGAACCCATATTTCATAAGTAGTGGTGGGTCAATGAGACTGACTCAAAAACTACACACTTGAATCCTGATAAAAATCACATAATTTGACACACAAAGGAGAACAGCACCTACTTGATTGTTATGAATTATTTAAAGAGAAAAAAGGTTTAAAGTCGATTGTCATTTTTAGCCTCGAAACCTTTCTTTTGCTTATTTATCTTCTTTTAATTTTTTATTTTTTGAGTAAAATTAACCCATTAAATAGATAATTATTTTTCTAAGGGCTTTTCTATTATTTTAATGATCACAATGTTACAGAAAAAATTTGTGATACCCCTGTTTTACAAAATCAGCATTGCATTCTTTCTTGTTCATTAAAGTTATACCACCCTAATTTTGTGGTGGGGCCCAACTTGTTTGCACTTCAGTTTAAAGTTATACCACCCTAATTTTGTGGCGGGACCCAACTTGTTTGCACTTCAGTTTAGGCTCTACAGGTTTGGATGCTTGACTCTTTTTTGTATTGCTATGTGCTTATTTAGGATGTTTGGATGTTTGGGGACGGGGACCCCTACAGGGGACGCATTTTGGGGGCGGGGGGGCGTGGGGTCTAATTTTGGGGACAGCGGGGGACGGCGGTGTGCTGAAATACATATAGTACTTGAAAAATTAGTTATAAAAAGATGTATAACTGTAGAAGTCTATAAGATGTATAAATTACTTATAAATTAGACATGTATGCAAAATGTGGAAGCATAGACAAGGCACGTGGATTGTTTAACAGAATGCCTCAAAGAAATGTGGTCTCATGGACTGCAATGATTGCAGGATATGCACAAAATGGATTTGTTGAAAAGGCTTTAGAAGTTTTAAAGCAAATGCAATTGGCTGGTGTAAAGCCAAATTCCACAACCTTTGCCAGCCTAGCATCCTCTCTGCCTGTGTCAAAATGGGAGCTTTGGAATAGGGTATGGACATCCATCAAAATATAAAGGATAGAGGAATTTTGTCAGATGTAGTTGCAACTGCCCTGTTAGACATGTATGCAAAATGTGGAGCATAGACAAGGCACATGAACTATTTGACAGAATGCCTCAAAGAAATGCAGCGGCAAAACTGGGGGACGACAAGGGGACGGTGGGGACATTTCCCTGAAGTCTCCTCGTCTCGGAAACGGGGAGACATGGGGGACGGCTGTATTTCAGGGGGGGCGCGTCCCCATGGAACTATGGGTTTTTTGACCAAAAAGGCATTCTTTGTTGGCATTTCTTGATTGGTTGTTGTCTCTTCAACGACCTCAGTTGATTCTTTTCATCTCCAGCCACTCATCTTGTTTTGATGTGTCCTAAAATCTATGGTCCAAATTCAAATTCTGGATTTCATTCGAACGTGTTGGCATGAACATCAAAACAGCTATGGCATGGCAGGTTCAACCTGGATTTTTGAGATTATCAATCGCTACTCAAGTATGCAAGAAGGTGATTTGACAATTAACACATTTCTCTAGTAATTCCTGATATTCAGGTGGATCTTGGTACATGAACCAGACCTTTGTTGTCCGTGCGAGAGGTATTTGTAGTCAAGTGACATTAATTTGCATCTCCATTTCACGCTTTGAAGGTTGTGATCAGATCATTGAGAATTTCCAGATATGAATTCAAGTGCGTTAAGCCTACGAACACCTAGAATGGAATTAAGAAGTTATCGGAAAGAGGAATTTGCTCGGGTAAAGGACCTCCGTTCATTCTTGCTATAAATGGAAGTGTTTCCATGAATTGTTCACATCAATTGTTATCATGAGTACTGTGCAGAATACTTCCCTGTAGCTTCTATCCTTTGTTTCTAGGAGTATGTCCCTGTTCTCCTGGTTACAAGTTTGCTCATTCCGAATTAAGGAAAGAGCTAGTATTGGCCATTGGAATGAGAGGTATTGGAAAAAGGAGTCTTTGGCTACAACAGTCTTGCCAATTTTCTAGAACCATAGCTAAATAGTTGTCATTTTGGTGGGGAACTGGTCAAATCATCCAAATACTCCAACTACATGAAGACATTCCTCAGGAGTGGACCAACTGGGTAGGATTGCAACAACCTCGACCAGGACCGGGACTCGAGCGTGAGAGGAGAGATACCAATTTTCTCTCGCGCCATCCCTCTCTTTGATGACTTTCATCAAGAACAGCAACAGAGGGAGGGCATTGTGTTCGGATGCCCAAGTCCAGAGTGCAAAGGTGGGACTCTATTGACAGAGTCAAAGAAGTCCTTGCCCCAGCAAGGATGACATTTTCTAGTTCAACTATTGAGAGCTGCCTTCTTAGTAGCCTACGATCTGAGCTTGAATATGGGATAAAGAGGGGACATCTGTTTCTAATTGCTCGGGAAGACTTTTAGCCAATTAGAACATTCTGGAGCATTGTTGTAAATCTTTGCAAAAGAATTGGCTAAAAGAAAGTGTTTGCCAGTTAGAGCAAGGATGTAATTTCCTAAGTCACAAATATCAAATGAAGTGTAACTTAAAAAGTTGTACTAAGGAAATCCTAGCCAACATAGTTTGCCTATATATAGGGTTTTAAAAGTCGTAAGGGGGACTAATCCACTGATTCACTTTGATCCACATTTTTGGAGCGTGGAATTAGTGCTAGGAGACAAATCCACTTTAAAATTCTTATAGGGGCGTTGGATACAAGATATTCACATCTTGGGGAGTAGTTTTTGTAGCAGAGCAAGTGCATTGTCAAGATTGCAGAGCAAAATTATTCCTGCATATACGAACAAATTCTTGTATGACAATCTTTTCAATTCAAACTGAGTAATATGAATAACACTACATGTGTGTGTTTCCTGCAATTGTCTCCTTGAATGTATGCATTTCTTTTGTGAATGAAGGAATCAAGGGTTTTGGATTTCACCCATGTACACTTGTTGTATTGAATGTCTTATTTACTGCTTTTGTTCAAGGAATGGATTAAATATGCTTTGAGTAAGACATAGGAAGTTGTGTATTGCATTAAGGATTATTGAAGTAGAATTACAAGAAATATTCATTCTTGGGTATATCATTGCAAGGCAGTGATACATGCAAACCCTCTGAATTTGAAGTTCTGATGTCAGAAAGGAAACATCTGCATCCTGATATTTTGACTCTGTTACCCTTGAGAAGGCACTGATCTAGGAATTTATTTACCCAAAGGTCCAAAAAAGAATAGAGTTTAAAGATACATCATTTGGACAATTTTATTCTGTTTGTTTTTTGTATTAGTTTAGGTGGTTTTTATGTATGTTCTACAGGCCAGCATTGTGAAATCTCCAAGAACCTTGCCAGTCTTACGATAATCTTACATATCTTGGTGCATGTTTATGAGAACATGTTTGCCTGAGATAGTGAAAGACAAATTATTGCATGCAAATAAGGGATACCCCCCTAGGTTTGGTAGAGCCTGAAGTGTAGGGGAGATAAGTACAAACAATCTCCCACTTTGTTGGCCAAGTCTCATTGAACTTGATCATAAGAAATGGCAAACCTTTAGACTTTGATGTGTGCAGATTTGGGAACCAACAGAACCCAAGTAGGAGCCAAAAGACCCAACGAGAATCCGCTTACTCTCAAACCAATTGAGCAAAAATCCCCACCCCTTCAATAGAGGTCATAAGAATGGTCCAAACGTAAGTAGAAAGAGTAGTGTCCCTTGGGCCTCAGAGCATGTTGAGAAAGCATCTCGTAGCAACGACTGCCAAATCGAATCTCATAGGCCATCTTCTGTCTCAGATAAACAATGGAACAATGAGGCAAAATACACATGGTGTTGGGTACAGCTACAATGCAAAATCAATGGTGGACAATGGGAGGACTACCATTCAAATAATATTGGTCATTGCTTTCAGTATAATACACAAGATTTTCAAGAAAGAACGGGCAGATATATCTACTTTTATTATTATATCTACTATTAAAAATTAATAAAATTAATATTATATATTAACTTTATTAATATTATATAAGGCTAATAAATATTTCTGTACGTTAAAAATATTTACGAAATATGTGCATTGGCTCTAATATTCTTGTTTTAGAATATATATATGGTTTTTATATGTTTTTTGTACGAACGAACCCAACCCCCCCCCCCAAAAAAAATTTGTTGGATCCACAAACCGAATTTGTGAGCCCAAACCAGGATCCAACCCAGAACCGTCAACTTAGGCTAAAAAGAGATTTTGAGTTTATCATTATTGGTACAATTGATGAAATATTAAACCTCTAGCTTGCATGGTGTTTTCTTTTTTGGGTTCACTAAACAAGTTAATCTTGATATTTGATTGGCGTGCATGTCAGTCTGAATGCATTCTTGGAAAAGAAATTTTGATATGACAATGGTTTGAAGCATGTAGTCTTAATGTGTTTTGGGTATTATCAAAATGATAATCTTTGCAGACAATTTGTTTTCATTCTGAAAAATTGATAATCTTTTCTTGCAGCAAGTATAAGAAGCTTCTTATGGTTCTCATTTCTTTGACAAGGGTACAGTGATTGATAATAGTGCAGTGATAAGTAAACCCTCTATGAAAAGATAACTTAGGGTTTTTGGTTGACTATTGTTTGAAGAAGATATAATTTTCTTGGCTTTCACTGGTATTGTTTGCATATACTCAAATATTCATGAATATTTGGTATTTGCTTCAAAGATTAAAGCCAGTTTTATGGGCTTGAAGCCCAATGAACTTGTTGAAATATGAAGGCTTAGAATCTTTGAAGGCATTGATATAAGTTTTGAGTGACAATGGTGAAGTCATTTGAATTTCACTATTACAATCTTAAGATAATGGTGAATGAGTAGTTTCGGATATGATTCAAACTTTGGTATAAACTTGTTCTCGATACACATGCATATTTTCAATGTGAAGAAAATTTTGTTACTCGGCTTTATCGTTTCAGATGTGATTCAAAATCTGGTATAAACTTGTTCTTGATACACCTGCATATTTTCAATGCGAACAAAATTTTGTTACTCAGCTTTGTAAAAACCTTCAAACCCTAACTGTCCCAAAGCAAAATTTGAATTCTAGTAAAGAAGAGATTTTGGAACAACCCAGATTTTGTTTTTAAAACTGCTGCATGTGATAAATTTCAAAATGGTTTGATATCTCATTTAGTGGGCACAATTTGATTTTAGTCAATTCAAATGTTGAAATACTTCAAGAAGACTGTTGCAATGGTTTGAAATATCCACTGCGGGCAATTATGAAATTTTCAGTTGAAAAGCAGAATATGGAGTTCATGTGTACAAGCTTTTGTCATTTTCTGAATGAAGAATGCCAAGTGCAAGGTCCGTTGTGCTTTTTGCCAACTTCTTATGACAAGGAATCAATAGGTTAAAATACCAGCTTGCTCGAATATCTGGACATGATGTGAGGGCATGGGGTAAGGTTCCTAATGAGGTTATGAAAGAAATGAATGCCCTAATTACCAATTTTGATATGAAAAAAATAAAAACAAAGAGGACAAGCGAAAAATGGTAGCAGTGATGAATGCCAATCCTGATTCATCTATAGATTCCTTTATTGGCCCATACATTCATCATCCGCTTTCCTCTACTAAGAGTTATAGCCATCGTCCTTCTTTGCTCGATTTCTTTATAGCCATCGCCCTTCTTTGCCCGATTTCTTTATTCCTCGCAATGTTCCAAGTGCACAACCTGTTGTGCCTTGCACACACACCCCATTTTGCCTTAGCAAAATACGGACCCCCTTCTTTTGAGTTTTCCTCCCTTTGTCTTGTGCTTTTTAGGATGGCTTTGTATCTTGTGCTCTTTTCTTTATCAGGAGCAGATTGGATGTTCATCCCAATTTTAGTTAAGGCATAAAGTTTGGGTTATAATCCAATTTTGTCCAAAGGCCTAAGTTTTAACAAGGTGCATGTGACGTGGCACCAGTTTTGAAGAATCCAAAGGTGTGGAAGGAACTAACAAACAACCTACAGGTGGCATGAGACAGAGATAACTCTTCACACTTGGTGTGAAAGACCCAGCCAACGGTTGGCAAAGAATCACGCACAACAAAGTCGAGCAAGAAGCGAACAAGGGAGGCGTGAATCTAGTAGTGCATGCAGAAGACGTTATTAACGTCTGGAGGAAGTTTCTGCAGATATAGGGGGCACGAGGAAAATGCAGTGTGGAGCACAACTATAGGGTAACATGAGCATCTTTCTAGGCACTCGTGACAGCGACAAACTCGAGGAAGTTAAGAAGGTGGTTGTCAGTTGTAATTAGTGAAGGGCAATTGCCCCACTACTATATATATACCCCTCTACTAGGTTTGGGAAAGAGGTGGTTAGAAGTTGTTGTTACTATTGTTGTCATTGTTGTATTTAGTACTAGTACGGACTTGCTACTCTTGGTTGATAATCATAGAGAGCTTTTGATGTAATAGTTACGATAGATATTGTATGTCTGTTGTTCAAGAGAACTACGTTGTAAGAAGAACATGGAACCAGTGTTATGACCACTTTGAATGAATATAATGAATGGTTGATGTCTTATTTGTGTTAATGTGTCTTTCAAGCTTAGTATACCCCTGTTCATTGTTATGGGTTATGTGTAGTTTGAGTTGTTGAGCTTTCCTTAGACACCATTGCGACGCATCAAAACCCAACGTGGACCGGCCCACTCTCACGCCTCAAGTGAACGCTCAAACATAAAGCCTTGAGTGATACGTCAGCATGGAAGTATGAAGTATAATAGGGCGCACCCCTTGAAACTAAAAAAATCACATGCCTTGATATGATGTGAGCTTGCGCGCCTAGACTACTTGCCTAGAGAGGAAAGCGCCCTGCACTCGCAACATTGGAGGCAATTATTAATAAAGTATTCTAAGGTTGAAGCCATGTAGGGGTCTTTTGGAATTGGTCCATGCAAGTTTTTAGTGAAAATGCTTGAGTTATGGAAGGAAGTTTGTGGGTTTGCAAGGTTCCTGAGCACTTTGGGAACTTTGCAAAAGTTTATAAGTTTCACATCCTCGCTTGCCTCACTTTTCTGCAAAGCCTTTTGTCTGTCGCTTTCATGCTTTATTGCCAAATGTTATCATTTGCAGGATTGCAGGAATTCAATGGATGTGTTTCATTTGTCAAAAATCCATGACTCCTTCCAAACCCTACAATCGTCTATTATGCCAACTTTCAAGTTTGCAAGGATTCGTTGGACCTCTTCCACTCCATTTCCCGCGATTTCATTCAAACTTTCGTAGCCTCACCTAACACTCGCTCGGGAGAAAGGGTCTTTGATAATACCCATTCGATTCCTACCATTTCCACCTTTGCAAATGAGAATTTAGAGCTCCCATGCACTCCTAACCAACATTTTTTCAAAAATTCCTATTCTCATTCCAAGCTTGCATCAATCATTCAAGCGCATGCAACCTTTTGCAATTATTTTTTTTCGTGCACTCGCCTCTTGAGTACATTTGGGCATTCTCGAGCACGGTTTCTTCATCCTCAACCCCAACCAGGCTCCTTTCAACCAAGTAGGTCTGTCTCCTTTGTTGAATTCTCTTTCTAGTGCATTGCTTTGGTCTCTTTTGTACAACATTGTGTGTCTTTTTACTTGGTCTAGGTCATGCCGATTCTATGGTTCGTTTTCTCGCCCCATGTAGCTAGGGTTTTTGTGGGTTATGTTTAAATCCTCTCAAATTCCTAAGCCCTAGTTTAACAGTGGTGGTTCTTCTGTTTGAACATTAGATCTTAAAAACTAGGTCATTAGGGCATCGACAAGCTCCATTTTACATGTTCAATCTCTTTTAGCTTGCTTGGATTTATATTTGAAGGTTTTACCTAGTTAGATCACAAAATTTTCTAAGTCGAGGAAATTTTCCCAAGTCCTTCCATGTTTCGCAATTCTGCGAACTTCTAGTTTGCAAGTTTTCAAGAGCAAGTTGGACTTTGGACTTTTTCCTTTTGTCTATGACTCCATCCAATTTCTTCATTTCTGAGCAAAGTCAAAGTCTTCAAGATTGCAAGGTCTTGCCACACTCCTAACTTTTGCCTAAATTCCCTATGTCTGCCTACCCTCCGCATTTCTGCCGGGTTAGTCTAGTTTGCGGAGTTTCATGATCTTGGTGAAGATTTGATTTTTATCCAAAATCCTTGAGTCCTCCCAATTTCCACATCCCTGCACAAATATGGTAATACTTCGGAATTGCGGGGTTTCAAGGGACCTATGCCTACCTTCCAAATGTCCTTAAGTCCCACAGATTCTTGCACTTCCGCATACATTCAAAACACTTATAAATTTAGATAAATTAAAGCGTTTGCCTTATAATTCTTTGTGCTAATGCCTTGCTTTCTTCATTTGTTGGTCTGATATATGTCTACTTCTTGATCCTAAGCCATGAAGTACAAACTCCAAGAGGTTGTTCCCCCTTCCAAAATCACTTCTACCTTGGATGGAATAGCGGACACTGACTTAGGGCACATTGATATGAAGGACTTCAAAAGGAGAATGTATGAAGATGCTCCCACATTGAGGGCCAAGGGTATGATTAGGAATGGGATTGCCCAACCTATAGGACTTCCTACCCCTATAAAATCCCCAATACTTATCATGGTTTGGGCCAAGCATTACAATCATGGCACTAAGAAGATAGTGGGGATAGGAAATGTCTTCTTGGACCTAAGTCCTGAGGCCATTACTGAAGCATTGTAGATCCCTCAATATAATGAGGTAATCTCTCTAAAAATGAATGATGGCCTAAAATTCTTTGAAGAAGATCCACACACCTACCTAAAGGCACTAAACAAGAGGTGGCTAGTGAAAATCAGGTCCACCATTCCCAAACTTCCTAAGTAGCTAGTCAAAAGTAACTTTCATACAAAGACTGAGGACACGATCATGTTGTTGAACAACATCATGGGGACACTAGTGGCATCTACCTTCTCCCCATGGATGTTCCAATTCATTTCCACCATCCTTCAAAACAAGGAGATTATTGATTGGGCTACTCTTCTCAGTGACAACCTCCAGAAGCAATTGACAAAGGTATTGGAAAGCAGGAGATTTCATATTACCTCTTATATTGTGTATCTAATGGCCAAGAAAGTTGTGTTTCCTAGGTTGACAAGGGTTGGTGCCATTGGGACAAACCCAGGCCAAGTCAAGGTGTAGGAGCATTATCCCCAACTTGCTTTGAAAGAGAGCCAAAAACACTTCAAGGGGATAAATAATGCCTTCTTATTTTATCTTATCAAAAGTGTGGAAGGAGATAAGAACAAGAGGCTTTCAGTTGAAGCCACTAAAGTGATTTCAGAATAGGGAAATTGGTTCCCTAAGTTCACCTATATCAAAATTGGAGGTTTCGTTGGGGCACCTTTTAGGTTGCCAAAGTATGTTAGTGACAAAATTATGTTATTAGAATTGCCCAGGCAACTATGTGAAGCTCTTCAAGATATGGCAGAGAAGCACAAAGTTGGGGTTCAATTCCTCATTATTATTAATGCATATGCTTGCTCTTCTCTACCCAATGCAAACGTAGAGCTTCAAAGGTACAATTTTTTACTTTTGGTACAAGAAATTATTTTGACCCTAAGGGCAAAATGGAGAAATTTGTAGGCTCCCATTGAAAGCATATGCTTGCTCTTCTCTACCCAATGTCAAAGCCTTAAACGTAGAACTTCAAAGGTACAATTTTTTACATTTCGTACAAGAAATTATTTTGACCCTAAGGGCAAAATGGAGAAATTTGTAGGCTCCCATTGAAAGCATGTGCCTCACCTAGAAGATTTTTGGGCTGACTATAACGATGAACATGAGGTCGGGCAGAGGAAATTTTCCAAGCTAACTGCCTATCAAATAAAAGCCTTCGAAGTCACTGAAGTCCTAGACCAAGTCTTCGATGATGGTAAGATTATAATGGACGTGTACAACAAGTGAGGAATTTTTCAATTGACCATTCCTCAAGTAGACTAGTCAAAGGAGGAGGAAACGTCACTATAGGAGCTGAGAAAACAAGTGATTGACTTTAGCCTAGATTGGCTACAATAAGAGTCCAAGAGTTTAAGGTTGCAGGAATAACATTAACCACTAGAGAGACTTACAAAAAGTCTAAATCTAAGAAAAAAGAAGCGCCTCAGCCACCTCCAAAGAAGGCAAAACTTGAGAAGTAGAGCCAAAGAAGAAAGAAGTAGAGAAGAAGAGAAAAGAACCAGAGGTGGCTGCTAGAAACTTAAGTGTGCTAGGAGATGAAGACGGGCAATTAGAGAAAGATGAAGAAATTTTAACAAGGCAACCAATGTCCTAATGTTCTTTGAAGAATAATTAATTCTTTAATGCTGCATCAATCACACAATTAAAATTCCAAACAATGAAAGCATAAAAACAATACACAAATATTACACCTTCAAATCAGTTTTCCATTCTTTTGAAAAAAACTTACAAGGAAACCTCTACAAGTTGTTTCAATCATAGCTGCACGGTATTTTAACACTGTATTACATTTCTTCTATCTTGCACCTATCTTTATACTATTAACCTAAAACTCTAATCTCCAAAAAGTTCCTTATCTCTCGTAGGAAATGAGTTGGAAGATAAGTCTAAATCATTAATGTATATCTAAACTTTATTAGACTTAATTAGCTAAATAAAAGACTTTCACTTTTTCGCTTAAGCGAAATGCAAAATAGAATTAACTTGAACTACTTCCAACACATTCACACTAAACTTATGTTGAAGTTCCTCTCTGAGCTAAAAACTCAACACTCCCTATAAGCGAGAAAGGAACTCTGCACCAATCCAAGTTTGCCTCTGAATCCTTCAAACTTCTCTTTTGCTAAGGGTTTGGTCAAAATATCAACTACATACTGATCAACTGCTTCCTAGACGCTGGAAGGCTCTAAATCTATGATGTTGCTCATCAATGCCATGTAGTTAGGAAACTTCTTCAGAGGCCTACTCTCCTTGAATGTGCTCCTAAGCATCCCTCAATGTCTGTGTGAACCATCGAGGTCTCCTAACAAAAGTGGAAGGAGTCGATGACTCTTCTAAAGGTTGTTGTTTTGTATTGGAAACAACTGGTATCTTTGGAGACAAAGATTCAACCTTTAGAGCTTCCTACTACTCATCCTCTATTATTGGAATGAATTCATGAGACTTCTTAGATGCAAAGTTCTCCTCACTTTACATCCCTACTGACTACCACCTTCCTCTATTCTGGAATATAGACCCTGTAGGCCTTAGAAGTCTCACTGTAACCCACAAAAAAAACCCTTCCTGCTGGAAGGTTCCAACTTGGTCCTCTTCTCTACAGGTACATGAAAATAAACTGGACAACCAAAGATGCAGAAGTGACTCACCTCTAGCTTGCCTCCTCAAGTGTCATGTCCTCCAAGATCCTGTGAGGACACCCGTTCTAGATGTAGACTATTGTGTTGCATGCTTTTGCCCAAAGAAACATCAATAGGTCCTGGTTATGAATCATGGCCTTAGCACCCCCTATGATAGATCGATTCTTCCATTCTGCAACCCCATTCTATTGTGGGTTGTACGGAACAATTAGCTCCCTCTTTATCCATGCCTCCTTGCATGAACCCTCGAACTCCTTGAAGGTATACTCACCCCCATTGTCCGATCTCAAAACTTCGATCTTCTTCCCTATCTAGTTTTCAACTAGAGCTTTGAACTCCTGAAACATGCTAAAGACCTCATCCTTGGTCTTTAAGAAGTAGATCCAAGTCCTGAGAGAAATCATCAATAAAGGAAACATAATACATGCTTCCTTGAATTGATGCTACCGACATCAATCCACAAACATCCGAATGCACTAAGTTTAGAATTTCCTTGGATCTATGCTCATTACTTGGGAAAGCAGTCTTGGCATGCTTGCCAAGTGTACATCCTCTTCATCCTCCCTGTTGTTCAACACTGAACTCTGGAAGACATGTGACAATCTCCCTCAGAATAGGCAAACGCTTTGTGATACAGATGCCCCATCCTCTTGTGTCATAACTCACACAGATTGTCATTGTTATGAACTAAAGCTAAAATTGGTTCATCCTATAACCTGTAAAGGTTGCCTTCTCTAAACCCTATTACTTATGCAGTATCTAGGCTAGATTCTTTCGACCTGATAAGGACTTGTTGATTTTTAAATGTACTACATTGCATTTACCTTCCATAACCAAAATTGAAAACAAATTCTTCCTAAGACTAGGAACAAATTAAACATCATCAAAATCTAAAGAATTACCTAACTAGAGTTTAAAGGGAATTGTACCAACTCCTGCTACTAGATACTTGGCATCATCACCAAGCTCAACTCGAACTCCAAAGTTGTGTTCTTCTAGTCTAGTAAAACATTGCCCAGCTAATGTCATATGTGTAGATGCCACACTGTCCACATACCAAGCATCTCTTGGAAATTGTGCTTGTAGAAAGATAAGACAACATAGAGAAATCCTTCTTAAACTTGGCAACAAACTCATTCATCTGAGTTTCAACAAAAGCTGCCACTTGCTTCTGTTGCTACTTCCCTTTGCATCTCTTCTTGTCTGGACATTATGATGCATAATGACCAAATTTATGACAAATAAAGCACTTGATTTTACTCAGATCCTTCCCTGACTATAAGGATTGTTGGGCCCTTCTCCTTTACTTTTCTTTGTCTGTCCAAAGAGAGATAAATTATCATCACCACCCTTTTTGCTTGATTTTGACTTCATTCGAGTTTCCTCCTGATGAGCACATAGTGATACTGAGGGGGGGGGTGAATCAGTATCTAACAATCTTTTACTTTTCAAAACTCAATCAGTAACATCAACTACACATATGCAAGATCTAGCAATTAAGTACACATGAGACAACACAAGATTTTACGTGGAAACCCTTGTGGGAGAAACCACGGCAAAATATTGATCAACAAGCACAAACAAGATCAAATGCAAGTGATAACACAAAAGTAAGAAAGGGTGATAAGGTGAAAAATGATGAGGTGGCACTTGGAATACACATGGCAATAGAAAAGAATGATGTTGTGACAAACAAAGACAGTCTTGTGAAGTTAGTAGAAGAGAATTGTTCAAAGCATCGAAGGAGATGAAGAATAAAAAGCATGAATCAAGCAATAGCTCCAATGATGGATCGAATACAAAGGAAGCCCTTGTTGATAGAAAGCTCAAAGAAGAATCCAACGTATACAAAGGTAAGTATAAATGTTTTAATTGTGATAAAACTAATTATTGTGTTTTTGAATGTGTGCAAGTTAAAAGCAAAGACAAAAGAAAAGAAGAGAAAGATTCAAGAGAAGAAATACTTTTCATGGCGATGGAAGCAAAAGGTTCAATAAAGACATGTAACAATGCCATTTACTTCCTTTGACATCAATGACAAACATTCCAACAATCTCCCCCTTTGTCATTGATGGCAATACAAACATAATTCAATTCTTTTACATTGTTCCCCCTTAATCTATGTCTCCCCCTTTGACATCAATGGCAAAGGGACACTTAGTATATTTCTTTTCTTCATGATATGATTGTTCCTCTTTTTTGTGAGGCTCCCCCTTCCTTGGGATTCCCTTTGCTCTAATTCTTCTTCTTTGTCTCTTTGTTGCTTGGGTGATATGCTTCCTCTAGAGCTGTTCAAATAGATAATTTTGATGATCTTCTCAGGTTTGACACATCAGGAACTTGTTTGCTATCCAACATTCACTAAGCATCTTTACAAAATGGAACATGCTTTCAACTCTTCACAAAGAATCTTCTCCTATCTGTCATGCTTCCACTTGACATTAATGGCATCATTCTTCTATTCTATAATTCTCCCTTTTTGAACTTTCCTTTTGACATCAATGGTAAGATATCTTCATCTATCTCTAATTTTTCTCTTCCACAGGGCTATAGCTTTCAACCTTTCTATAATTCTTCCCCCTTTTCATTAATGGTAAAGGGATATTCATTACACCACTATTCACTGTCTTCTATGGCATCAGTACATCAATAGGGACTTGAGCATAAGTATAACCATCATAAACATCCAACTTGCTACAATTCATTTCTTTTGCCTTTCCCAATACATGCTTGTGTGTTCTATCATACTCTTCAGGCAAGGACTCCTTCGGATCAATTCTCATCTTGACATCAATTCTCCTTTACTTCGTCATAAGGTAACTTTCTAGTATGTAGTCTGCTATTTTATCATATCATTCTCAATGTGTCATACTTCTTATGCCTTTGATGACTATGTTGTCACCATTCTCACTGTACCTTGTCTTTCAAAAATGCTGCCATGCATCATTTGTCAACCGTCCTGTCATACATGCTTTAACTATACTTTGTTGGAGTGTTTATGGTTTTTACATCTCATATTTTTTGCCTCCATATCCCAACAACATAACTCATTATCTTGTTGTATGCCTAGCCATTCTTTAGTCTCTCTTTTCTCTAATAATTCTTCCCCTTTGATCAAGGACAACGAAATGCTCATATGGAATATGCCTTAACTGATCTATCTTGAATTGTCTTCTCCATGGAACTAAAATAATGCAATGGTTAGCTCCACCTAAACTCGTACTCTTCCTTAAGGATTTAGTGATACTTCTTGCACATGAAGCATGGGCATTGATTCTTCCTTCTTCTCTTGTTTCGTTCTCCATACCTGTGTAGATCCTTCCTTTTGCTTGCCATGTATATCCACCTTCTTGTTTTGTCTGGGATGTTCCACAAAACTGTTGTAATGTCACTTACCTAAATTGCCCTAGAAAATTCAAATGCCACAAGTTAGGTTTAGGGTTTTAGAATTACCACTTAGAATATCTTCAAAACTACATAATTCTTGGACTTGAGTTCTACAATCATAACATAGGAAAATGTATACAAAATATACATCTTTAACCATTAGGGTTAGAAAAGATTACTTTGCATTCAAATTTATAAACAATATCAATATAGAGAGATTATATATTCATTACCATGCAACTATCTCAGTTTGTTTACAAAATTCAGTCATAGAAGAGGATGGTATAGGGAGGCATGGTAGGGTGTTTACAGTCAACAGTTCTCCTTCCAATCAGTCCCCTCACCATTCTTCTTTGACTGGTAAACCTTAATTTGCCAATAAACTCTCAACATGGAGATCAGGAGGAGCATTCTGCCCTTGGGTGCCCTTCGTCGTTCTCTCCCTTTCACAGGACAACCTCCTAGTTGTTCTCTCCCTACCTGTTAATGTAAAGGGTGTCTTTAGCTGTTCTCTTCCACAATGCTTATTCCCTCCTTATCCATGTTGACAGTTCATTGCAAATATTTTATGTATTTTTATATATGACAGTGATATGCAATAAGTAAGATAATTGACAGCCAATAATGATCTGACCTGTATATTCAATAATGATTCTTATTGAACTTCTAGTTCAGTTCAGAATTTGTAATGTATCCCTTTGCTGTCCTTAATAGTCTATATGACTGAATAAATAGATATAATTCTGCAGATCGAATGCCTACTGTAATATTCAATGATTGATTGATGTCCCTTTTTGAAACCAACTTTTTATATATAGATCAAAGGTTATGTCTCTTGTGAATTATCATACCTCTTGTGAATGGATATGTCTTTTACGAACAATAATGACTCTTCAAACAATCACTACCTTTAAACAATTGTTGTTCTTTTTAACCCTTGATCATTGTTAGTTATGAATGATAATTGCTTCCCTTAAATATAATTACTGCCTTTCTTATAATCACTACACTTCTAAGATGGATTGCTGCCTTCATCCAACAAATTGTTCTCTCTTCATATACATATCACTTCATAATTTTAAGCGCTGCCTTTTATTAATAGTTTACTTCACAAAATTCTCTTAAACCATTCGTTGTCTCTTTACAAAACAGATCTTAATTAAATCGCATCTCACACCACATAATATACTCCTTTATGAGTGCTTCCATAAAGTAATTCGCACCCTTATCTTCTAACTGGAATATTAACAAATCTCTTTACAACGATAATCGTTCCTTTTCAAAATAACTTTCTACTTTTGTTATCCATCGCTTCTCATAATCAGATCGCATTACTTAGTTTATCATTTGATTGTTGAATGTCTACCGCTCCACAAAGGGATATTAATCGCTGTCCCTTCCTTTCACTGCTGCTTTAACATAACATTGCCTTTATTTTAATCACTGCCTTTGTATTCTATGAATAAGACTTGTATAATTTGTAACTTGAGTTGGCTCATAGGGGACGGGACATGACAACGGCTTTTGCACAACTTCGTCAGATGTCCAAAATTGTTGCACTTGTGGGATGTTATATTAGGATCCATGAGCAGAGCAAATGGATTAACATTTATGTTCATCATCCCTAGTCTTCCCATCTTGTTTCCTGCAGGATTAGTTCTAGCATATGCACCATAATTCATAGCTCTATGCCTATAGTTATTTCTAACATTCAATCTACAATCTATTGCCTTATGCCCAAATGTATTGCAAAAGAAACAATAGCCAAAGAAAGAATGATAGTACCTGTTTGTACTTACTTGCCTCCGTGGGAGAGATTGTTTGAATGTGCTATTCATGGTTTTCCATTGATTTTCCTCTTTTTTATTCCCTTCATTTTTGCTGGATCCTTGTACAGTTTGTGAATATGTTTTTGGATCCTCCTCCTTTTCCTTTTTAATCGCCTCATCCCTATTTGAACTTTGTCCTTCTTTATATCCGATCCCACTCTTGACACGTGGGCTTTTGAGCATTATAATTTCCTCCAAAATTTCTAAACTTTTCACATTCTTCAGTTCTCAGTTCAATTGTGTAATGGTCTTTTCCAATTCCTTTCTTAGAGACACAATCTCGGCTTCCAATTACTCACAATTTTCTTCCTTTTCTTTTATTTGATTTTTCATTCCTTCTTCAATCCTCTTTGCTTCTTCACATTGAACTTTCAGGTCTTGGATTGTTCTCTCGGTTTCTTCCTCAATTTTCTTTGCTTCCTCATATTGTACTTTCATATCCTTAATCATTTTTTCAGCTTCTTCAAGGGCTTCTAAAACCTTATCCTTGGAGTCAATCTCTTCTTGAACTTTTGATCTCAAATCTGAATTTTTTCTTTTGAGGGAATGAACCTCTTCATATGCAAGGTGAATTTCTTCCAAAAGATCCACCTATTCATCATTTTCTTCAATGTCTTTTTTATCTTCCTTTTTACTGTCGTCTTGAATCTCTATTGCCATGAACATTATTTCTTCTTGATCATCATAAAATTCGTCATCACTTTCTTCCATCCCATCATCATATTCATTTGAGTAAAGGCTCTTATTTTGCCTTTGAAAGTTATTCCTTCTCTCGAATTGATTTTGATTGTAATTTGCCCTCGGTGGTCAATAACCTCTTCCTCTGTTCATACTATAGTTTTCATCATAGTCGTTGTTCTCCATCTTTTCCTGTGGACATTTAGAAGCAAAATGTCGAAATTTTCCACAACTATAACAAATTAAAGAAGACTTACCTAGATTCTTACATGTGCCTCTCTTCATCCTCCTCATGAAGTGAGCTTCTTCTTCATCCATTTTGCTAGGTTCATCATTGTATTCATAAATTTTGTTCTTTCCTCTTTGTGTTACTTGGAAAGCTGCCTCTCTCTTCGAGGGTTTGTCTTCAATCCTCATTTCATAGGCAGTTAGAGTGTCGTGCAAATCATCCTTGGTCAATTTTTCCAAGTCTTTCATTTCTTCGATTGCGGAGATTTTAGAATCAAACCTCATAGGTAAAGATCTCAATATCTTTCGTACAATAGTTGCTTCCTCGATTGTTTCACCAAGTCCCACCATGGTGTTAACAATTTCGTCAACTCGAAGAAAATAGTTAGCTATGTTCTCTTTTGCTCTCATGAGGCTTTCAATTCTTGCCTTGTGAGTTTGAAGCTTAGCCTTTTTCACTTTGCCATCCCCTTCATAAATGCTTTTTAGCTTATTCCATATTTCCTTTGCAGTTTTGCAATGCATCACCTTTACGAATTCAGTCTGCCAATCCACATAATATGGCATTCATAGCTCTTGAATTGTTCTCGCTTTCTCTTTTAGCATCTTTATCTGTAAGAGGAGTTGTGGGTATAATATATCCATCTTCCACAGATTGGCAGATGTAATACCCTAATGAACTTAGATATGTTTTCATTCTTATGCTCCGGAATGCATAATTCGTTTCATCAAACAATGGTGCCCTATTTGATGAGAAACCATAACTTTCTTGTTCGGCCATTAGTCCTCTTCTTAGATCTACCTTCTAGTTGTTAGGCTATCTCCAAAGGAACCTGCTCTGATACCAATTGATGAGCACACAGTGATATTGAGGGGGGGGGGGGGGGGGGGGTGCATCAGTATCTAACAATCTTTTACTTTTCAAAACTCAATCAATTTTATATGGAAACCCTTGCAGGAGAAAACCGCGGCAAAATATTGCTTATATATTATATTGCTCTTCTTCTTCTTTCTTGTAGGCTCCAACCTACTTTACATACAAATAGTGAGCTCCAACTCAAAGGATACACCAATCTCCACTTGACAGAATTATAGGCACCAACCAATTGGAGGCTCCAACTCCCACACAAACTAAGCTCCAACTTAGCAAGAGGCTCGAACCTATCAATCCTTCAATGGTTGATATGATATACTCCTTCACACAAATCTGATCTAAACTATAAATCCTTTCACACAAATTTGATTACAACTCACACAATGTTCTTCTTCCTCAAATCCGATTGCATTCAACACAATATCTCTCTTTCTCAAATCTGATCACTACTTCTGATTTTATATGATGTAAGTCTTTCTTTTTCAAATCAGGTTCACACACATATACTATCCTTCACAAATCTGAAATCAATTCAACTCACTAGCATATGTCTTCATACATTAACACAATTATTTTCAATACAAATCTGATTCACACTTCATGCATCTGCTCTTCCTTCTCTTTATTACTCAGAAATATATCATTGGATGCTTGCTTTCAAAACCTCATCTCCTTTCCTTTTAAATATCTTTCTATTTCCTTGTCAAGAGAGATGTCTTATCATAAAAGACATAACTATATACCAAAAGATGCAACTCTTCATGCTTTAAAACAAATCGCAGCCCTTCACTAACTTTCTGCACTTTATTATAAACTTGTTTGTCTTATGTGGGATCGTACCTCTTCACAAAATGCAAATCGAACCATATACAAATCGTCCTCCTTTGGTAATTTGCTGCCTTCACTAAACAAAATCAAATGCTGTCTTTATGAATGTATTCTTCATTTATCTTCACACTTCTTCATAAGTGCTGCCCTGCATATACAGATCGCTGTTTCTGAATCACACCTTGTATATGCTCTAATCGGCGCTCTTCTTAGCATTATATATATATATATTCCTTTGTATGCTTAACATTACACTTATATGAGGTCGGCCTCTTTGCACTTTAAGACTTTAATTTAAATCTTTGTAGTCGGCCTCTTTTATGAAAGTTTTAATTTTAAATTTTAAAACTTTTGCTTAGCACTCCTCTTAGGTCGGCCATCTATCGAATTCAAATCTTTAATTTGAATTCTATTTAACCAAAGTCGGCCACTTCAAAAATAAATTGAATCTTAAATGGATGGCGTCAAGGAGAATATGGATTGGCCCATGCAGTTACTCTTTCCAAAAACAAGTCGGCCCAGCTTTCATGATCTTTCATTTAGCATCTATCTAACAGGTAACAATGCCATTTACTTCGACATCAATGACAAACATTCCAACACCTAAATAGAGCCATCCCACAATCTTTCAAAAGAAGGAAGATTCTTATAGGCACAAATTCCGTGAACAAATGCTTCCCATAAAGATGAGAAACCATTCAACGCCAAGTTTACTAGCTTTGCATCTTCAACCTTCTCCCCAACTGTTGCAAGTTGGTCATAAAGTTGTGTGACCTTCATCAGATAATTGGTACCTGTATCTGATTTAAAAATCTCTATGGATCTGAGTTTATTTCACAAAATCATTTTCCTATTTGTGTTCTCACTCTAATAAAGACTAACCAGAGCATCAAGCATCTCCTTGGCTATTTTCTTCTCAGACAAATGTGGATTTTAACATTGTATTACATTTCTTCTATCTTGCACCTATCTTTATACTATTCAACTAAAAATCTAATCTTCAAAAAGCTCCTTATCTCTTGCAGGAGATGAATTGGAAAATAAGTCCAAATCATTAATGTTTTTATTAGACTTAATTAGCTAAATAAAAGACTCACTTTTTCACTTGAGTGAAATGCAAAATAGAATTGACTCAAACCACTTCCAGCACCTTCACACTGAACCTGTGCAAAAGTTCCTCTATGAGCTAAAAACTCAACAAAAGAGAACTCTCAAAAGAAATACCAAGGTTTATATCAAGACGACGGGTGCTTGGCCTTTATCTCTTTCTTTAAGAAACTTTAACAAGGAAACCAATGTCCTAATGTTCTTCAAAGAATAATTAATTCTTTAACACTACGTCAATCACGCAATGATTAAAATTCCAAACAACAAAAGCATAAAAACAATACACAAATATTACACCTTCAAATCCGTAATCCATTCCTTCGAAAAAACTTACAAGGAAACCTCTACAAGCCGTTTCAATCACTGTTGGTATTTTAACATTGTATTACATTTCTTCTATCTTGCACCTATCTTTATACTATTCAACTAAAAATCTAATCTTCAAAAAGCTCCTTATCTCTTGCAGGAGATGAATTGGAAAATAAGTCCAAATCATTAATGTTTTTATTAGACTTAATTAGCTAAATAAAAGACTCACTTTTTCACTTGAGTGAAATGCAAAATAGAATTGACTCAAACCACTTCCAGCACCTTCACACTGAACCTGTGCAAAAGTTCCTCTACGAGCTAAAAACTCAACAAAAGAGGCCTCTCAAAAGAAATACCAAGGTTTATATCAAGACGACGGGTGCTTCTGAAGATGCTTCTCAACAATCCCCAATTGCTCTTGCCTTCCAAACCACCACTTCTATCCAAGAGCAGTCTTACACACAAGTACCTTATGTTTCTTCTACAAATTCCCATTTCCACCTCTATTATTGATGTTCCCGCTTCTACTTCCCTAACTCCACCTCCTATACAACAAACTCGCCATTCTTTTGGAACCATTGTTCCACCCATGCTTAACAATCTTGCTAGTCAAGAAAAACTTCTTTGTATACCCAATTCCCATCCTCCACAGACAAAGACCCCATCTTGGAACAAGTGCAACCTAACATCCCTACCCTAAACCCTCTTCTACCAAGTTCTCCTTTGCCAAGGATTGACAGGGTTGCCCAACAACTGGAGGAGCAAATAACTCAACCTCAAGAACCAGTTACAGAAGACCAAGTAGAGAGGAAGGAAGAAGAAGCCTAGGCTTTACAAGAAGTGATTCTAGGAGCAGAGGTTGATAGAGGGCAGGATCAAGGAGAGCACATGGCTTAGGAGTCCTAGGAAGAGGACCCATACAAAGATGTTGATACTCCTACCCTAATGGACGAAGCCGAAAAGATTATGGACGAGCTTGAGAAACAAAATGAACAATCAGCTTAAGATCATCTAGCTCAACTCCAACTTCCACTAGTCATTCAGCTGCAAGTGGCCACATCAAGTGATTCCAACATGTCTGTTGTCCCTACATGGCTCGAGATCAACATCCAAAAGAGGACAAAAGTTGTAAAATTCACTTGGGCACTAAACTTGGGCCCTTGGGTCCTATTCAAGTTTAGAAAACAAACTACTTTGGTTCATTTTGGATCATCGTAAAATTTCCTTCAATTTGACATTTTGTTTGCTTGAAACAAGTAATTCTACCTGCAAGGACGGAAACCCTTGAGGGTATTATCAAAGATGAAAAGCCTCCCTTTGATTGAGCAATCTTATTCCAAGGGTTGTCAGTGCGCTAACTGTGAATTGTTCATCGTTTCAAGAAGTTATCAGGTGCTGGAATCGTCATCAACAGTTAGCCAGCTTGCTCAAATCTTCAGGAATAACCTATTGCCACCTAAGAGGATTGATTTCATAAGATATCCTCGGTTCACTATGTCCACGCAACATTGACAAGGAAGAACCACCTCACTATAAATGTGAATCTGGGAATTGAGCACCATCAGCAAGTTGAGAAGTGTATGTGCGGTCCATTAGTGGAGGTTGGGATTGTTTCGGGTCAGAGATTAGGGTCGACATGAGTGGGAGGAGTTAGCTGACAACTACTAGACCGATAGTCGCCAGTTTCCCTGAGATTGAAGGTGCAGATCGAAGGTATACTTTAAGGCTTGGGCAATTACCAATTCACCCAGATTCGTTCCCACACAAGGAGAGGACTTATCAACCTCAGCATAGCCCATATTAATCAGATTGTTGCCTACATTCATACTATAAAGGGGTGATCGGTATCATTCAGCGATTTGCAACAAAGGAAGCCTCTAAGCTGTCATCATTACTCCACAGCCACCAAGGAATAATTATCGCCCAAATTTGATCACTTGGACATAAATTCAGTGTCAGAATATCTTCTATGAGTCTCATCCTCTGAATTGTAAGAATTCAGTGTGAGTCAAAGATTCAGGCAATAATGGATTGGCCTCAACCCAGGGCTATATCACATTTGAGAGGATTTGTCATACTTGCATCTATTACAGGAGGTTCGTCAAAGGCTTTTCACAGTTGATTGCCCCGTTTGACAGATTTGACGAAGGGAGCATTCTCTTGGAGTGTGTCAGCACAAAGAGCTTTCGATAAGCTCGAGGTAATGAGTTCATGCCCCATTTTAGCCATTCCAAATTTTCACTTCCGTTTGTTTTGGAGTGTGATGCTTATGGAGAGGGTATTGGAGGGGTGTTGATGCAAAACAAACATCCTATAGCATTTGAGAGTCGGAAGCTAACAAAGTCAAAAAGGAGTTTCTCTATTTATGACAAGGAGATGCTAACCATCATGCATGCATTGGCTAAGTTCAAGCAATATTTCGTTTGTGGTAGGTTTGTGGTTAAAATGGATCATAATACCTTTAAGTTTTTCCTCAATCAGAAGGATTTGAATGATAGACAACAGAAGTGGGTAACTAAGTTGCAAGCTTATGATTTTGATATTGAGTATGTTAAGGGGAAGAATAATGTAGTGGTTGATGCATTATCTAGGAAGCCTTATTTATGTTCCATGACTAATATATCTATTGATTGGAGGGTTTCTATAATAGCTGAGTATGCCAAGAATACATTTGCTATTGACATTTTGGATGGCAAGTTACAAGATGACAGGTACAAGGTGGTTAATGAGCTCATTCTCTATAAGGGTCAGGTGTTCCAAGTCCCAAGATCGAAGATGAAAGAGATGATTTTGAGAGCATACCGTTGGCTGGTCATAGAGGGTATTACAAGACATATAAGCAGGTGAGAGTGATTTTCATGGAAAGGCCTCAAGGGGGATGTTCTGAAGCATGTTAGAGAATGTTTAGTATGTCAACAAAACAAGGTAGAGTAGACATTTCTAGTTGGTTTGTTGCAGCCCCTACCCATTCCAAATCAAAAATGGGAAAGCATTTATATGGATTTCATCACAGGGCTTTTGCGAGTGCAGGGAAATGATTGCATTTATGTGGTAGTGGATAGACTTACTAAATATGCTCATTTTTATGCTATATCTTCATAATATAGGGCTTCACGAGTCGTTGGGTTGCCTAGAAACATTGTGAGTGATAGGGGTAGCAGGTTTATTAGATTGTTTTGGCAAGAACTCTTCTGATTGGTAGGCACAGAGTTGACTCCCAACACTAGTTATCACCCTCAAACAGATGGACAAACAGAGATTGTGAACAAATGGATCAAAGGGTATTTGAGGCATTATGTTACAAGGCAGCAAACAACATGGATCAAGTGGCTACATCTTGGGGAATATTGCTATAATTCCACTCATCACATGTCTATAGGTACGACTCCCTTCAAAGCACTCCCTTCAAAGCGCTATATGGGTACGATGCATTGTCTTTTGTGGATTTGATTCTTTCGGACAACAAAGTTCCTAGAGCTAGAGATTTGGTACAGTAAAGTTTGGATATTTTGAATGCACTCAAAGAGAAATTACAGCAAGCTCAAAATCAGCAAAGGATGTATGTTGATTTCCACCATTTGGAGAAGACTTTTGAGGTAGGAGACTTGGTTTTTCTGAGGTTGCAGCCTTATAGGCAATCTTCCCTCAAAAGGAGTGGTGCGGAAAAGCTTAAGCCACGATTTTATGGGCCTTACAAGATCACACGGAAGGTAGGACAGGTAGCATATGAGCTGTAGCTACTGGAAAACAGCAGAATTCACAATGTTTTTCAAGTGTCTCACCTTAAGAAGGTGCTAGGACAGCATGTTACGCCTTCCTTGGAGCTGTCCCCACTTGATGACAAAGGTAAATTAATTTTGGAGCTCGAAGAGATCATCGAAATGAGAGAGAAGAAGCTAAAAAAAAAGGTCATTCCGGAATATTTGGTGAAATGGAAGAACCTTCCCCTCGAGGATGCTACATGGGAAGGAGTGGAGATTTTCAATCACCCAAATATGAAATTGCTTGAGGGCAAGCACTTTGGGGAAGGAAGGACTATCATGCCCCCTCCTCTCCTTTCATAAATAATTAAATTTTTAATTTAAAAAAAGTGTTTTTTAACCCTAATAATAATAATAATAATACATATATTATAATAATTAATAATAAATAAGCTATATAAAATTTAAATTCAAATTCACTTGGGCGCTAAACTTGGGCCCTTGGGTCCTATTCAAGTTTAGTATAAAACAAACTGCCTTGGTTCATTTTGGATCATAGGAAAATTTCCTTCAATCTAGCAATTTGTTCGCTTGAATCAAGTAATTATACCTGCAAGGACGAAAAACCCTTGAGTGTATTAACAAAGGTAGGAAAACCTTCCCTTTGATTGCGCAATCCTATTCCAAGGGTTGCCAGTGTGTTAACTATGAATTGTTCGCCGTTTCAAGAAATCATTAGGTGCTGGAATCGTCATCAACAGTCAACCAGGTTGCTCAGATCTTTAGGAATAACCTGTTGCCACTTGAGAGGATCGATTTTATAAAGATACCCCTAGTTCGCTAGGTCCACGCACTGACAAGGAAGAAACACCTCGCTATAAACATGAATCTGGGACTTGAGCACCATCAGCAAGTTGAGAAGTGTATGTGCAATCCATTGGTGGAGGTTACCTGCAAGGACGAAAACCTTCCCTTTGATTGTGCAATCCTATTCCAGGTGTTGCCAGTGCGCTAACTATGAATTGTTCACCGTTTCAAGAAGTCATTAGGTGCTGGAATCGTCATCAACAGTCAACCAGCTTGCTCAGATCTTCAGGGATAACCTGCCGCCACTTGAGAGGATCGATTTCATAAAGATATCCCTGGTTCGCTAGGTCCACGCATTGACAAGGAAGAAACACCTCGCTATAAACGTGAACCTGGGACTTGAGCACCATCAGCAAGTTGAGAAGTATGTGCAATCCATTGGTGGAGGTTGGGATTGTTGCGGGTCAGAGATTAGGGTCAACCTGAGTGGGAGGAGTTAGCTGACAGCTACTGGACTGATAGTCGCCATTTTTTTCTGGGATTGAAGGCGCAGATCAAAGGTATAGTTTAAGGCGTGGGCAATTACCAATTCACCCAGATCCATTCCCACACAGGGAGAGGAGCCATATTAATAAGCTTGTTGCCTACATTCATACTATAAAGGGGTGATCGGTATCATTCAGCTATTCGCAACACAAGGAAGCCTCTATGCTGCCGTCATCACTCCACAGCCAACAGGGAATAATTATTGCCCAGATCTGATCACTTGGACATAAAATTCAGTGTTAGAATGATCTGTGAGTCTCATCCTCTAAATTGTAAGAATACAAAACTATGCCAGGGCTGTTGTTATTTCAGGTACTAAGCTGAATAATAATTCATTTGGTTTATCAGCAGCAGCAAATTTTCTTTCAGTATAGCCAGCTAATAAATGTGAATGAAATCTACATTGATGAGCTAGCATATTTCCAACCATCTTAAGTTACATAAACAATTGTAGTGCATCTGTCTATTCAATTCAATGTGAACTATATCAGCAAACAGGGAATTATAAAAATAATAACTAGGAACATTTCATAGAAAAGGACGACATCACCCAGCTGAATGTCTGGACTGAAATCATTAACTTTAGGACAGAATTACTAAAAGCAGCCTAGCAAAAGGAACTGATCAATAGGACCACTGGCCATTACTACAATGAAGGGGAGCAGGTTAATGATTCTGCCAATTTGAAAAAACACCTAAAGAATGTTGTGTTTCAAGACTTGCAGCCACCTTTAGCTTTCAATCCTGCTTCCTTTGACAGGCTGATGTCACTAAAATTCACCTTCAAGGAGTTCGAAAAAGGAGCATCCAAGCAGCATTCCCTCTTTTACAAGGTTTCCAGCACCTATGGCACTCATTGCTTCAGGTTAGACTTCAGGGACGGACTTGACATGGAAGCCATTAACCAAGCTCTTCTAGCATTCATAGAATACAAAAGGAGAGAAGCTGCCATGGACAAGAAAATCATCATTGAAGATATCACCGATGGAGAAGACTCCAAATGAAAGCTGAATTTGACATTTGATGATTGTAGTTTTGTTTTGACTTTGTTAAGAGACTTATTTTCCCTAGATTAAACGCCAGTTTGCCTAGGGGTTACTTCTTTTAATTATGATTACACTGTAAAATCATTTCTATAAGTGCTTCTAGAAAAGGACAAAGTACCTTGGAACTTGTGCCATGTCTGTTGGACGTCTGGATCAAGAGGTTGTTAGAGCTGAATGGTGGAGATCCTTTTGCCACCAAAATTAAGTGCTATGAATTTGTAGCCCTTGGATTAAATTAATTTTGGCCTTTAATGTAATTGTGCAAAGATGTACTAGAGGTGCTGCCATATCTATAAATAGGCAAGCTTCTATGAACAAAACGTTGAAGACTGTTGAAACTAGTGCAATTTTGAATGCAAGTATAATATTGTTTTATTGCTCTCATTTGGAGTGGTTTTCAATCTCTTAGTGATTTTTCTATTATTCCATGCATGCAAATCTGTGAATATTATGTATATGTTTCATATCATTGGTATTTTGTTGATTGTGAAATGCTTTGTATGATCAACCTAAACACTCTCTTATCATTTGTGGAAATATCTCATTTAACTATGCTAATAGTTGGGTGTTTGATGTAGATTATTTTCATGATTGGTTCATCCCATTGAAGATTGCACTGTCCTATGTGGACTTGTGGATTTTCTGGCAAAGCAAGGATAGGTTTTATTCCATAGATCTGTCTATTCATCTAATGTTGTGTGGAAATGGAAGATCAAACTTAGTGTAATGTCCCCATTTTAGGGTTCTCTTGTAGCACAGTCGGAGCTGACTTTCTGGGTTGGTGACAGTTTGATTAGAGGAGTATTTCGATGCCACCAATGTGTTCAGGTGATCCAGTGGAGCTGTATGACACTTTCCAGAGAAATTTCGGACAACTTGTCCATACTTACTATTTATAGTAAGTGCTTGCATGGTGACAATCTTTCTAGGTTTTTCTGGGTTTGCTCTCTTTGGTCCTCGAAGAACACTGCTATTTATAGTAAGTGTCAGTCTGGCGCAGTTTTGGTGACTTGGCAGACAACCATTGGCTATCTCAGATGTTGCATTGAGCTCAGTGATATCAGATGGTTTGCAATGATGTCTTTCCAGGCGATTTTGGACTTTTGGGCCATTCTGGACACTTTGACCCACACTATTTTTAGTAAATCACTCGGATGTGTCGCTCATACTTACTATTTATAGTAAGTCGCTGGTATGGTCAGCTGGCATAGTTTCTATATCTGGCATGGTGGCATAATTATATCCTAGAGTTATATTGGTTAATATTGGTCCTATGCATTTCATATTAATAACGTCAAATAATAAAGTTAAATTAAATAATTTAACTTTATGCGTTATTAAAATATTTTAAAAAGAGACTTTATTATAAAAGGGATATAAGTGATTTTAAAGTATACTTTATAATATAAGTTAAAGTGTCATTTTAAAAGGGAAGATATAAGTGACTTTTAAAGTATACTTTATATTATAAAGTTGTGCACCAAAATTAAAAAAATGAAAGGTCGGAAATGAAAGTAAATTAAATGAAATGAAAATCAAATGCAAATTGAGAATTATAAAAGGGCATTTGAAGTTCATTTTAATCATTCATGACTTGATATTTGTATTTCTTCTTGCTGGAGGAGTTGGTTCTTCCTGAAGGTTTGTGAGGACGTAAACCCTTGCAGGCAACATCTTCCACGTTGGTGAGAGACCCAATCTGGAGGATTCAGTGGTGGCTTCATACAGGGGTCACATTTGGTGCATCACATTTGTTTATATTTGAGCTCCATTGCATGTTTGAAGAATTTAACAGGAATACAGATTGAAGGGATATTATCAGATTTTAAGGAGAGTTTTTTCTTATTTTCTTGCTGATTGCGGTTGCCAGTCTAGCTGTACAGCTTGTGTGAGGACGTGGGAAACCTGGTGTTGAGGGCAGCTAGGGTTTGTTAGCAAATTTATTGTTGTTGCTGCAAAATCAGGCTTGCATGTTGTTCAAATTAAATGGATTTATTGTTGTTTTGGAGTCGACTAAATCTGCACATCATTGTTTGGTGATTTGGAGCTATTTTTGACATCTTTGGAGGTGTAACGACCAGCCTAGGGTTTCTAGAAATTGTTGTTGCTGCAAAATCAGACTTGCATGTTGTTCAAATTAAATGGGTATGTGATGATAATTCATTTTGGATGGTTTTATGAATTGGGTGGTTGTTGTTTTGCTCACATCTATTCTAGTTTTTCTGGGTTATCATTGCATGTTATATATTTTCATTGTTATCTGCAAAAACATTACATGCAAACACAAAAACCCCTTCTGCAACTTCTGTCCAGTTCTGAAAAAACACAAAAATAATAAAAATAACATAATAAGAATATAAATAAAAATCAGGGCAGCTCATTACACTTAGGTTCTTTTACCCTCAACTCTCTTCCTCCTTTACCTTTTGTACTTTTTCATACCAATGGGTTAGATTAGATTTAGTTAGGAATTAAAACTTGCAAGGTATTAAATTGAACATCTAGTGTTGAAAGTGTGTTACTTATTGCTAGGTTTTCAAGATAAAATCATTTAAATGAGCAATTTATGTTTGGATTAGATTTATGAGAAATGCATAATTTAATGATAACTAATCGAATAGTGAGTTTCAGCAAAGTAACAAGTTCTTGCAAGCCCCTTGATTGGAACAACAATACATCAACTACTAAGTTATCCTGCATAGCCAAGTCCTAGTTATAAAGACCTTGGGGTAATCAATCTTCATCCAAAAGGTTGGTTCCTTTCAGTAGAGATGGGGTAACTTAGTATTTCATCTAAGTTGAGTAGTGTGTCAAAACACCCATCAACACAACCTTCACTTAAAGGTATTGCTTGGAATAAAGAGAAACACCATGAGGTTAGGATGGCAGCGGCCTTTTGGTATTACAATAATTTACTCTACAATATGGCAAACAACCCATATTGGGAAGAGTTGATAAACGCATTGACAACTGTCAGTAAGGGGTTTAAGACTCCAACAACTAAGGATTTGAGTGGGTCATTGCAAGAAAAAACCGTCAAAATGACATGCCTTGTGGTTGGTGGTCAAAAGAAAGTATCGTGGAGAAAGGGCTGCAACATCTTATCAAATGGATGGATAGGTGGCCCGAATAGGACTCTCAACTTTTTAGTGGCTTCAAGTGGCACATTGGTGTTCTTGAACTTTGTAGATGCCTCACTTGAAGTCAAAAATGTTGAGACTTTGTGCAATATGTTGGACATGGTGATCTAGGAGGTTGTGGTTGAGAATGTTATTCAAATTGTCACAAACAACACATCAACATCTGTAGCCACGATGAGAGTTATTCTGGAAAGGCATCCCACTCTTTCTTGGAGTTGTGTTGCACATTGCTTGGATTTGATGCTAGAGGACATCGGGAAGATTAGACGGGTCAAAAGTGTGTTTAAGATGCTAAACAAATTACCAAATTTATCTACAATCATACTTGGGTCCTTTCTTTAATGAGTGTTAGTGTTTTAATTCGTACCTTTCAGTGTCACACAAAACAAAACAAATGTGTGGTAAAACCGATCTTCAAATTAGAAGGGGAAACTCCCTATAGAATAAAAACTAACCTAAAACTAGACAATATGCACTTACAATTTACAATCGTTACAATGATTTTTGGGGTGGTTCACATTCATGCATTATAAAATGTAAATGTATTTTTTTCGTTTTGCCTAAGGTTAAAGGCTAAGATGCTCTTTCAACATTAGGTAAAGGATTTTATACTTTTTGACTAACATCAAATCCTACGACTACACATTTATGCCACTCAGTTAAAAACAAAGACTGAGCAAGGTAAGTACACACAAAGTTGAAGGCTAACACATAAACACAAATGTTATGGTTAAATGTAGGACTTGGTAGTAGGTACAAAGCCATGAGCTATACCTTTGACTTCACCTACAATACAAAGCTTGCAAATTCGTCTAACTAATTTAACCTTCAGCACACATAACAAGACACATCAATAAACATTCATAAGCAAGATAGGCGTAATAAATGCTATTGAATGGATAATAAATTCAAGATAACAATAACACTAAATACTCAATGAATAGCAACTCCAACAATATGCAAGCATGAGAGTACTATTGATTGATGCAACTAAATGCCAAAGGCACTTATTTATACTATTTACAAAGCTATTGCATGAAAATAAATAAAAAGCTAACTGCTACTTCTACTCTAAGAACAAGTGCTTGCATGACGTGCAAGCTTTATTACAAATTATCTTGTCCACTAATACTAAAACTAATACCATGCAACCTCCAATTAAGTTGTAGAATTTATTACAAACTATGACTTAATGCTCACATCTCTCGCATGACATGAGATCTAAAAATAGCTGACTCCAAGCTATAAATAGCGAACACTAAAAATAGCAGAAGGCTAAAACTAAAACGGGCTCCTCACACTAAAAATAGCACAGGCTATAAATCGTTCCAACTAAAAATGGCAAATCCCAAAATATGCTCTTCTCTTTGAAAATGATAACGGATAAAAATCCTATGTTATTTTTAGTGCGGGCTTAAAATAGAATTCTTGATAGGCGGCTTTAAATGACTTTGATGATTCTGCAACATTTTGTTTGATCATGGCTAACCCTCTAAAAAACCTTGAAAATATAGCTTGACATTTTCAATCCCTTTGATAGGCACGCACTTCTACATTTCCTCTCGCATCTGAAAACTACCTGCTTTGTACAAGCATGTCTGTGTTCCTTGGCATGTGCCTATACACAGACTAGAAAATGTTTGAATGAATGGTTTTCTTTGTATTGGCATGCACTGCTGGTTAGGCACACGCCTAAACACAAAAATCAAACATTTTCAAAAACTTGCTTTCTTTGTTGAAGTGTGCGTCTCCTTTGTCACATGTCCCTGTAATCTATTTTTGACACATCCTCTGACTCCCACACTCGCCAAACATTCTTCATGCACATTTCTTTATTCAAGTGCTTAAAACATTTGAACAAGGTTCTTTTTTTTAAATGTTTTACTGGAGAATTACAATGCTGCACACCTAATCTTCAGAGGCTAGCTATCCATGTTTTGTCTCAGCCCTATAGTTCTTCTAAGTGTGAATGCGATTGGAGTGTATTTGAGCACATTCACATGAAAAGAAATGGGTTGACCCAGGGGTGCCTCAATGACCTTGCCTTCATCCAATACAAACTTCATCTTCGAACCAAAAAGGTGGAGAGTCCTTCTCATGATGCCATCAACTTGGATGGCATTGATCCATTTGTTGATTGGACTGTTGAAGAACATAATGATATCATGTTCACTAATGACAATATTGCTGAATTGGAGAGAGCAGCATTAGCAGCAAAGGTGGATGCATTGGACGAAAACGAAGACATTTTTGGGGAAACAATCAGTCCTCATGTTGATATCAACTTACTTCTAGTTTGAGGCCCAAAAATTTAAGATACACTAGGAGGGGGAAAAGGAGGATGTAGATTGTATTTGGCTGCTTTTCGACTTATCTAAACATTATACAGTTATTACCTATATTTTTGTTGTAATACAATGTATTGTTTGACTTTGAAACTTCAAAATTTCAAATTTTGAGCATTTGAGGGTTATATGACATGTAATCTTTGATTAATGACAAATTGATTATCAGAATAGACTTGTGTCAACGTGTTCTTTGAATGCATTAATTTCTTTTTTTTTGTGTAACTTCCTCTTTTTTTTTGGCCAAGTCCCAAGCCCAAGTCAAAATTTTGGGCTGCTAAGTCCATGCCAAGTCCGAGTTTTCAAAATATGGTTCATCGAACATAGCTCACAGCCCTTTGCATATCTCTCCTAATTAAAATCGCCATTCTCGTGACATACTTATGGCTCAGGGAGCAACACGTGAACTTGCAGTACCTTGTGTTTTTTGTAAGGGAACAAATGCTATAGCTTCACATTCTCCCAGCAATACAACTCTGCTAACCCAGCATGAAACTAATAGTCCTGCATTTTCTATTTCACTTTCACCTAATGAATCAAACCCTTCAAATTGCAAATATCAATGCGCTAGGCCCTCTTTTACACACCAGTGATCACGAGAATGCGGAGAAAGATAAAGGTGGAGGTTGAAGAGAACAGTGAAGTAACTTGGACAGAGATGGAAAGACATCCTTCTGAATTCATGGAGTGTGAGACGAATCAGGGAATTACTCTTGTTGACTTGAAATTTGTGGAGCCTAATAATGAGAAGGCAAAATAAGTTTCTCGTGAATAGTTTAAATTTTCTTTTGCTTTGATAGACAATCTTTACTTGCAGCATAGTATTTGACATGCAAGACTTTATTTTCAATTGGACATATTTGATATATGTTGTTTTAGTTTGATATATATTGTTTTCTTAACTGCATGTTGATGATATGCCCGACAGATCATGGTGATATTTTTGTTTGAATATGCAAACTGGTTTTTGTATTTTCTGATGTAAATATGATCTGGAGAATATTTATGGCATGATGTAATTTTTTGCATATGCAAAGTTGATATTTGGTGAAATAAGTTTACAAATGTGAATGATATTTAAGATGTCAAAAGAGTCTTGCATTATTAAGCGGAAGCACTCTTGCTTACCCCTTTGGCTTAGGCTGAAATGTATATTATGTGGGTCCCCACCCATGAGACTTTTTGAGGTGGTGTTGTTATATCATTGACCTAAAGTGTTAAGTGACTTTTGTTGACAATGTGTTTTAAAATCAAAATCAATTCCATTTGGTCACTCCTTATAAAGTCACTTTATTTTTGGAAAGTTACTTTATGATTATTAAAGGTCATTTTAAATCATGTAAGTCACTTTATAAAAATAAAGTTCCTTGATGATTATTAAAGGTCGTTTTAGGACATAAGTTACTTTAATCTTATGAAGTCAATAACTTTATAACTTAAATATATGTTATAAAGTATGTCTTGTCCTTTTTAATTTTTAAAAAGGTAAACTAAGTTGGCTGTCTCTAAAACTTAAACTTTTCATTCAATATAAAGTTGATAACCAACTATAACCAACTTACGTCTTTCAAAGGGATATTGAAGACTCATTTCAAGGGGGAGATATAAAAGATATACTAGCATTCTGAGATTTCATTCTGCTATATTTTATGTGAGAGAACAACTAGTGAGTTGAACATGAAATTGCAGGAAGATTGATAGCATAATTTTTGGTGGTAAGGTATATTGCTTGAAGCAATTAGGTATACCTAGGTTTAATCCGGTATCAGTTTGATTATTTGATAATGTTTCAAGCCCAATCTTTTGATGATTTCAGGATCTATTGTGATCATATGTAGCTTCACTTCTGAACTTTGCTATCCAGATGATAAATACTTCACACACTTGTCGCATGACAAATTGTTCTACTTACATCTGCTCTACTTGTTCAAACATGTTTTATCACAATTTGGTCTACCTTGTAACTTATCTTTTATTCTCAATAAAATCTTTATTTCAAATCATTAGTCTCAGTGACTCCTTTTACATTATACAATGATGTACTTTATAATAGTGTTGTAATTTACTAACTTCAATTCATAATTTTCTTCTTTTTGTTTTGTTTAATTAGTTTACTTTTTCCATTTAATGTACGTTTATTTTACAGCAATCCTTTGATATTTGATTTAATACATCGTTGTTTTATTTTTGCTTACTCATTCATGGTTTTAATTTTAATAACTTTCCTGCAACAGTAATCAGATTATAGTATAGATTAATGGTCGTTACCCTTTTTCAATTTGTATATGAAGCAGTTATGTTCTATAACTATTTTCAATTACGAATTTACAATTGAATCATAAAGTAGGTTGATTCAAATTTTCCAAAATTTACTAAGTTGAAACACATCTTCACACACAAGTTAGTTACTGTAGCAGATAAACTACCCTTTTGCACCTAAACTAGTCATTTGTTAGGAGGTCTCTTCACGATTAAACTAGTTCAATTCTGCTTTAACTTTCACGATAGGTGAAAGGGTTGTTTGGTTGAGTCAATACAATTTTCAACATCAACACACACTTTAATAGGCTCAATGGGTAAAGTGGAGAATATTTTATACAAATTTTTTATAAAGTAACCCACTTTCCTTGTCAATTGGGAGGAGTCACAAAGAAGCATGGCAAAGACCCAAGTTAAATTCAGATGAATAACAATGGAGCTTTCAAAGCAAAGATCTGTTTAGTGTAAGATTGAGTAAAGTTGTGTCTAATTTGGGTTATGACATACCTCAACCAATGAGGCCAGGTCCAACTGCTGGATAAATTTGAGGTAATAGATACCACTCGATCATGTCATCTTAACCAAAGCCATTCCCTTCTTGTGGTTGAAACTTGAAAGCACAGTACTTACCATCAAATTATCAGAAAATAACTTGTTCCTATTTAACTTATACTTGGGCCCACCAAATATATTTTTTAGCTTTATAAAACTTCTTAGTAAATCCAACGTCGATAGATAGACTAGTGATGCTAATACATGTATGCTCCTATTCGATATTACCCCTCATTCCCACTCCTAGGGCAGGGGGTTCAAGTTACAAAATTCAGTACAGCATATAGCGGTGCCTAGGAATAGAAAAAACTCAATGCTGGCTGGGCAAAGGGAAAAGATTCAGGGTTCCATGCATAGAAAAAGGGCAGGGATTACCTGAGGCCCTCTCCAGGCGCATCTTTCCTCAACCAATACACCAGGGTCTATTATTACGATGATATCGGGGAAAGATCACTAGCAAGAATTTAGCTGCTAAAAGACAACTTCATTTAATGAGGAGCATGCCCTTCCTTTATTTCAAAATGATTGCTCTGTTACTAAGGAACACACCTTTTTATCCATAACTGTTTTGCTTTTAAATTTCTACAATTTATAAGACACTTTTATTTCCAATATATAATAACCTGCTCTTTAATATTTGTGACTCTACTTTTTAATAAAACCTAAATGCTGTATTTATTATTATTTTTTCTTATGAGAGCTTTCTTTTCTAACCCTTTGTAATTTAAATGGACAAAAAAGTCCCGAAGGGTTGTGTTATACAGGAAATGGGGGGACTCATAAAAGTATGATACATGTTCAAATCCCCTTTGCTGCAATATGGTGGCCCATAACTCTAGTGAACATGTGGCAAGGTTGTGTTATAACAATTATGGGGTACATTTGATGATCCGAGTATGATCCATATTTAAATTTTTTAAGAATGTGGTCAGCTTACCCCACACCATGCTAAAGGCAGCCCATAACATCACCCAAGATTTATCAAACAAAAGAAAAAGAATGAACAAAAATTATGTGGGCTCAGGGAAAACAATATATTTACCCCTTCCCTTCAGTTTGGAGGCATTTATGTGTACTTTTGTAGCTTTGGCTAAGACAAATTACTTTACAGAAAAGAATGGGCCATAGATCCAACAGAAGGTGGCTCCAATACCACTTGGAAGATACCTATGAAAATGAGAAGCTTTTAAATGTTTTCCAGGCCCTTGAAGTATATTAATATATACAATAGCTCAAGGATATAACTTTTCATGTGACGATGGGACTGTTAATAACGTTCATTACACAAACCCTAGTACATCTTCATAAGAAAAGGTCAATAAGGTGGAGTTTTTCAAAGGGCACAAGATGTTCATAATCAGAATGAAAAATTTACGGTTCCCCTAAGATAAATTAAAAAATCTCACACCAAAATTCCCAGGATATCATTGATTTGTTCAGAAGAAATTCCCTCCAACTTCAATGACTAAATAAAAGATAATAGACAAAGTAGTCTAGCATGCTGATGAAAGATTCTGTTTCCTCACTGAATGAAGAATGCTATTAGTACTGATAATCATAAGTGGAAGAATGCACCATTCACTCATCTGGATCACTGTTCAGATAGTACCTACAAATGGAATATATATATATATATTCCATTTGTCATTTCCTGATTTAAACCTGCTGAATAGTCATGCTCTGTTCATTAGATGAAATAATAGAATGTCTTGCTTAAAAGGGTGTACTGGTATCAGTGACAAACCAAAGCACCTCGGTTCTACCACATTTCCAAGAGATAATATGCAGTGGAGTGATAAAATGAAGCACTACTCACTAAGAGGGTGTGCTCAAACTGGGCACTACGCTTCCCATCTGCTGTCACAGCCGTCCATCCATCTGGCCACATTCTGTCGCGCCATACTCCTATGTGAAGTGGTAGATCTTTCATTGTGACTAACGAAAATATAATACTGAATTCAATAATAAATAAATAAACCATCCTATTAAAAAATGTCATACCTGCATTGATCATAGGCTCAATTGTAAATATTTGACCGGCTTTCATTATGCCAACAGCTTTATTTCCTATATTGAGGTCAAGGAGATATTTCCCAAATTTCATGAGAATGCCACCCAACTATAATAATATTTTCCGCCTGCAATTACTAAACCACAAAAACTTACATTATATTTAGTGAATAAATACAGGTCATACATGACTCAAAATGAATAACTTATGCCCCATCTTTTGTAATCTCCATTTTTTCCTAGATCATTGAGCAACAAGCCAAAGAATGCTCAATCTCCCAGGCTATTCAAGTAAACAGGTTCTTAAAGTCAAAAGGATACGAGCATAATGGGGGATATTCGGTGCACAATGGAAGAGCTCCCCAATACCATGCCCACAATAGGATTTCACCTGTTCCACAAACTGCAAATCTCAACAAAGAGAGTAATATTTACAGGAAAACGTGCAACCTAGACTAAAATTAAAACATCCAGATAAAATAACCCCTGTACCACAGACAACCCTGACATTGAAGCATGTCGATTGATAACCTCTCCCACTTCACGAAACCTTACTCCAGGTTTTACTGAGCATGGCAAATGAACAGCACACTTCAGTGAGAGATAAAAACTGGTTAGATATCATAAACTGCACAATCAAACTTCCATAAATATGTTGTCCACTTTAACATAATTTTGCGGAAGCTAAATCAAATGCAACAAACTCCTATACATGAACAAGATCAAGGAAACACATCAAGACCTCTTTACGATAAGCAATGCACCCCAAGATATACATAAAGAGATCAAATATTGCATCTTAACCACAGCCACACTTGAGCAAACCCCAATCTACTAGAGAACAATGTTGCCAATGAAAGATGAGTACTTAAAACATTTCGACCATTTTCATGATATGTTTCCAGTCAGTAGAATTATAAACATACAAGACTGGGACAAAAAAGGATAGTTCAAAGCAACTTCTCCTACACAGTAGCGAAGCTGAGAAACATTGCTAATAAAAGATTACAACTAATCCATTTCGACAATGTTGCCAATGAAAGATGAGTACTAACATATTTAATGATAATTTTCAAAATGTATTAGGGTTAGTACATGATTATTGAATACAAAACTCTAAATGGTTTTAAGCCAGTGTAATTCTCTAACATGGATGCTATAATTAGCAGCTAATCGAAACAAAACCATATGTGATTTGATAGATGGAAATGCACCAGCCTTCCAAAAAAAAAACTTATAGTTACAATTTTAAATAAATACCTATTGCAATTGCTTTCTCCAAACATTCATTTGTAGACTGGACCAGTTGTCGAGAAGCCTCATCAACTTTTCCAACAAAGTATGTTTCATTTAGATCTCCTGCACATCAATTGCATGTCATAAAACAAAAGTTCAGGAACAAAAATCTATGTAGATAACAATGTTTACAAGGATATGCAGCAGCTAAAAAATTATTCATAATCATACCATGAACACCATTGTAATAGACAGTGACATCCACATTCACAATATCTCCTTCCTCCAATCTCCTGCAGTCAACACAAATCAATTTGCGTACAACAAATTGATATTTATGCAAAAAACACAATATGTAACAGGCAAATTGAACATTAATCTTTATGTACTTGAATAGAGGTATATCTTACTTTTGATACATAATAAATAAAAAAGCACAAGACATGTGCTAACAAATAGTTTGTCTCAATGTCTCTACCAAGCATAACAGCCAAGTTTGTATAAGCATGGAAATGCATTAAAATAGCAGCTATATTACCTTTCATACAATCAATATATAGAACAAAGGGCATCCAAAAACAAGTCCACCTCAAACAATGTATACATATGCAGCAGTAGATTGACTTTACAAGCTTTCTTAAAGGTGTTTATGCATCTGGAAGCTTTTTCAAATCTTAGCCAATGGCGAAGAAAACATCTACTAGGAATGCATCACTCTGATTATATATGAGAACTGAAACCTTATCCATCCATGTGAAACCCTCTTTAAAATCAAACTGATTCTTAAACCTACTCTTTGGACTTATCAAAAAAATAAACTCTTTAAAATAGAAATTAGTACACAAAATGCTAAAGCAAAATATTAACACAATGTGAACATCAAAATGTTTTTGAACACAAATGCACACTAAAAATTGTACCTGGCGTCTGGGATGCCATGGCAGATAACCTCATTCACAGATCTGGACAGTCAAAAGCATGCATTATAATTAAAGAAACAAGATTTTCAATAAAACAATTCCAAAGAAATGGAAAGAACAAGAATCTGACTAAGACCAAGACAATCCAACACAACAACCAAATTGCATAAAGACAATAGAAGAAGCAATAACCCAAAGAGATACTCACGTGCAGCAAGATTTTGGAAAGAAATGATAGTTTAATGGAGATGGATATCCACCTGGGTGACCAAACAGGATTTTAGAAACAAATTTGGAAAAAAAAAAGTTTTAAGTTAATACTTGAAGGCAACTAATCAAATCTAAAATTTGTGTACCAAAAGATGAGAATAATGAACACCTAAAGAAAAATAGTACAAGGTCATATGCTTGGACATTCCAAATAAAGAAATTTCAAGTTTGGTCATTATGCTTTTGCATTGTACAAGTAACAGTGGATTAAAAGCTTCAACTTTGAGTTCTTAGTTTCTAAAATAAACACTTGGAATCAATCATTGTTACATTGAGGATACTGCTCTCACCAGCAGCAATGGTTGCTTCATGAACAACCTCATCAATTTCATCCGTAGTTATCCCTGGTCTAATAGCTCTCGCAGCAGCATCAAGAACCTCTCTTGCAATCTAAACTTGAAACAACAACAAGAACTAATGAACTAAAGCATGGTAACAGGTTGTGAAGTAAGAAAACATTAAAGCCAATGAACAAAAGCACAACTAAATAAATAATGAGTTCTCCATTGTCAGACAGATCCAAAAATTGAAGTAACACAACAAGAAGTTTAATATATATATAGTTAAAATAGTCTTCAGCAATTGCATCATTATTTTAGAGAAAACATGAGACAAGTCTACCATGCATTTCAAACGTATACACTATCATTCCCTAAGAATTCCAAGCTTTTTGAAAAGTACATATTTTTAGATATATATTTGTACTACTGCTTGATAAACTACAATACTGACAGGTATATTCAGTGCAAGCAAAAATTCTGTTATTGCGTTGCAGATGTGATTAAGCAGACTCATTCGGAGGGTGAATAATGACAATCAACATTGAAATATCAGTATAAGAATTGACACTAACCATGCACTGGCAATAGCTCATAAACACCAATCCAGCTACATCACAAATGCATAGAAACCAAATGTAAAGAGCATTCTTCGAAACTAAAGCAGCATGAGATTCAAAATATTCTCCAGAGTCCAAACAGTATCTCACTTCCAGGCATGCATTTATATGTTAAAAAAAGCAGTATTCATTACACTTTATTGGTTCCTTCCAACTAATTATTTGTTTGACTCTATAAACAAGAGTTCTCCATAGCTCATCAATCAACATCCATAGATAGCACTTCTTGGAACAGGGACACATTATCTTACAACAAGATTTCAAAACTCATAGTGCCTCTCTCCAAACATCTGTTCATGGTACCTCATAGGATGGGGAGATTTAGATACTTGTTCCGTCCTATCCGCTTCAATGCATGAACCGTATGAAATTCCCACTGTGAATGGGCTGTTATAATTTGCTGGAATTGAAGGAATCTTGCATAAAATTTCCAATTTGAGCAATAAAACATACTATTAAATCATAACTAAAGATAACATGTTCAGTAAAACCAATGTTGTGGCTATTTACATATCATGGAAGGTAACAACATCTTGTTCTAAATGTTGTGATTTGTCAGTATCTCAAACAATTATTGCAGCTGTTTTTGTCATGTATTAATTTGACTGATTAGCCATACAATAGAAACAATGCTTTCTCTTGCCATTAACAAGATATGGCAAATTTGTGTTTGATTAGATCGGGACTTCTCATATTTTATAAATTATATGCTATTTTCACTAATTTGCATGCAAATAGGTTGTTCAAGTATTGTAATCATGTACCTTTTTAGCAAGTATATGATAGAGTTATTTAGACTGACAAAATGTGGTTATCATAAGTGGATTGTTTGAGACATCTTGATGAAGAGATTCCCAAGGTATCTTCTTTACAGATTGAGGGAATCACTTGGAAAAAAATTGAATATTGAAAATTCTTCTGAAGGTGATGTCAAGTTTGTATTGCATCTCATCTTCTGAAGAAATTATAAACTTACTTTTCTCATTTTCACTCAGAAATTTGGATACTGTTTAGTTAGTTAACAACATAAACATGACAACCAATCAAAAACACAAAACAAACATCATTACTATTTCCATAATTTTTCAATAAGTATCTTCTTTAAAAATTGATATGTTCATCAAATCTTTGTTCTAACTTCTTACCATTTTATTTCTCTAGTTTTTTCCAACATTTGGTTTCTGAATTTTCAAGCTTGTAACACATGTTTCTTTAACATTATCCCTCCCTTTTCTGATGATTATATCTCCTTCTTAGCTTAAAGTGGAACATTACATAACAGTGCTCCATTAGCCATATTAAATACCATTTAACTGGTTTAGTGATTTGAGTCAATTCACGTCGAATAAAAAATCACCAAGTTGCAGTCTGCAAAGGCCATGTTCAAAAAGGCTCAAGTAAAGCAAAAAGGATAGCTTACATTATGAGGATGCAGAAAGAGCTTCTGCAAGAGATCATGAAACCCCTTGTCATGTACTTAAAAACCTGGAAGGTTACTTGGTAATTGGGGTAGAACACCTCTATGTTTAAACCCAAACACTGTGCATCTTTTTTTCCAGCCAACTCCTTATGAGAAAGATAACATTAAATCCTAGAGAACGAAAGAAATGATCCCCTTGGTAAGGTCTTCACAACTAGTGACACTGAAGTGAGTTGATTGCCTTGATGCATTTATGCCAATGGGCTCTCCTTCAACTTAGTGAGACTGCCATGTCGGAAGACGATACTGAGGGGGCATTAATGAAACCCAAAATGGTACAAAACGTGGTTATGAAAAGACCAAAGTTACACTCTTGACCAGGTTGTAAGAAGCCCTGTTCTCCTCAACTCTGGTTATGCTGATAATTTTCTAAATGTGTTCTCTTGAGTGGTTTTGTTTTTGGCTCTTCAACAGTATATTTGTAATTTCTAGGAATAATGCCAAGCAAGATATAGAAATACACATACACATTCAAACAAGATATATGCTTATGCAATTGATGATTATTTCAGTATATGAAATCAGATTACAAATCTTTCTATTGCAAGTATAATAAAAGTTCAATTCAGATTTTCATTTCCATTTCACAACAATGAATTCATACCCGGAAAGATGATTGCTGATTATGATGAATTTCTGAAGATGATCAGCAATTATTTAGTTCCAATTTGCAATGCCAAGCTTCAAATATAAATGCCCAAATTGCTGATCCAAGTACTGTAGCGCACTGTTCACGAGCACTGTAGCGCACTATTCACACACTGTTCACGGGTCACTGTTCACGCGTTACTGTTCACGCGTTACTATTCACGGCTGTACTGTAGCAGCAATAAAAATTTCAGATCTGCAACAAATATTCTTGAAACCCTTGAATAATTTCTGTATTTCTCCCTCTAGTTAAGCACAATTTGACTCCTGTATGAAGCCAACTCTCTGGCAATGATTCAACTGATCTTTCACAGCCTCAAGATTGCACAAACAATGAAGAGTTTTCGTTCTCCAATGCTGATATGAAGACAATCTACTGAAACCCTTGGTCTCATGCACAGACTTCAAAAAATTCTCCAAAGCAAATTCAAGTGATCATTCAATAATAATGAGTTTGATTTGCTTTTTGAAACCTTTTATATCCTCAAACTCCTTAATAACATTTAAATCCTTTTTCAAATCCACTTTTAGGGTTTTAAAATAATATTTTATTATTTGCTTTTGTTGCCTCAATATTACCTTGGTTATTGTGCCCACAATAAATTAATATCATTAATTGCACTTTATCATGTGTCATTGGCCCCCTTTCAATATAAAGTCAAAAAATAACTTTATATTATAAACTTTTAATTAACATCATTAATGACACATTAAAATATTAATATCTCCTTAAAAATCCATCAGTTAGCTATGCCAATTAAAACCAACGTCAAAACTGCCAAATACTGAATGATTAGGTGCCCTGCCACAAATAGCAATCTCCAATAGCTGACTTACTATAAATAGTAAGTACGCACCACTGTGTCCTGAAACATCTGCAAAGGCCCAAACATTAGTCGACACTGCATCTGAGACCTGTCCAGGTGCCCCACTATAAATAGAAACTCTAACTCCCTGAAAAAGTGACTTACTATAAATAGTAAGTGTGCCAAACAGAGTCCAACGAAGGTCAAACCTGAACTCTCACTGATCACTGGAGGCGAAGCCACACTGAATACTGCCAAAATAAGACCCCCTAACCATCTGCTCTAGCTTACAAAGATCAATTGACACGAAGTACCAAAATAGCAGGTTACTATAAATAGTAATCTCCTAAAAAGTAGGAACCGCTGACAAAAGAAACATCCCTAAAAAATAGGAACTCCCAACTGGTCAAACATGGCCCGATCCCACACCTCCTAAAAAATAGGGACTTACTAAAAATAGTAAGTCTTGGACAAGTTGTCCAAATCAGGCACAGAAAGTGTCGATCAACTCCAATTGTCCGTCTAAACCCTGCTGAGCAACAAAAGCTCTGCTCTAGCTGTGTTGGAACCACCCCAAAGCCAACACCATCCAAACTGCACAAAGGCCTAAAAATGGGGACATTACACAGGTACAAAAAAAGTATGGGAATGTCCAGGAATTTGTCTAAGGAAAAAAGGCATTTCCAGCATGTTTTATTAATAGAAAAGTTACAAAACTAGGTCATTGTTAATGTTATTGCAGTGTGCCCCTAAGGGGAAATGATCTTTGGGTTGTTGACTGTCAAGGAGAAGTCAAGATACACAATTCATTGTTGACATCATAGTTGCGGGGAGACTCGGCTCCAACCCCCTAGGATGCATCTCCAGTACAAGAGACGGGTATGGAGATGTCTGTCCACATCTCCTCCTGCAGCCTCCCTTAAAATGTAAGATAAAAAAAACCCAGCAGTGAAAACTGAGAGGTTTGAGATGACCAAAAAAAATAGCATTCTTCTTTGGCTGATTTATTTCAGTCTTTGAACAGCAGCAATCTTCCCCCAATCTGCCTGCAGCTGTCTTCCTGTTGTCTGCTCTGCAGCTGTCTTCCTGTTGTCTGCTCTGCAACTGTCTTCAAATCCTTCCCATAGACATATTGTTTTTAATGATACATTTTGATTCTTTGAACGTTTGTTTTGTAATGTTGCAATTAGGTTTTATCCTTTAATCTTTTAATATTTTAAGTTTTTTAAATTTAAAATGCATTCAATTTTTAATTGTAACATAACTTTTAACTTTTTAAAAATTTAAACTTAGTTTTTTAGTTTATAAGGTTACAATTCAATGTTTAACTTTTTAGTTTTTAATATTAAATTTACTTTTAAGTTTTTAAAATTTCATTGTCTTGTTATTTTTTAATTTAATTTTTGCCTTTAAGTTTTCAGTTTGTAGGATAGATTTTTTAAGTTTTATTATTTTAGCATTATTTTATTTTAGTTTTTACTTTAATCTTTTGAACACTTATTTCTGCGAACTAATTTAATATTTTTTTATTTTTTTTAAACTTTAATTGTTTGTCATAATGATGATTATCAACTATAAATTTAATCAATCTTTGACATTTTTTGACAATAGACATCTATTTAGTATTTAATATTTATTTACTTCAAAATATTAGTTTTTAAGCATTTCATTTTTTCAAAGTTGCATAGCTATTGTATAATTTTTTCTCTAAATTTGAATTGTATATATGTGTGTGTGGATTGGCATCTCCAAGCGCCTGTCTCCTATTTTTTTGAAAAATGGCACAACAGTACCCATCCCTGTCTCCAGTACCGGTATCCATCTGCTGGTAACTATGTTTGACATTCTTATAGGAATTTGAGTCAATGGGTGTGCAACACTACCCAAGTCATTATGAACAATGGTAAAAGTCTTAAAGCAACCAGATTGTTGGTGGAGGCTACATATGTCCAGAGTTTTGGATGCCATATGCAGTCCATACACTCAAATTGGTGATCAACAAGATGAGCAAATTGAAGTGGGTCAAAATGAAGAGATCAATGGCATTCAAATATTCTTGACATATCGTCACATGACCCAAGCAAGTTTAGAAAGTTCTTTTCTTGAAGCTGGAGTTGACAAAGGTAACTTAATTCTGTAATTTGTTTTAATATTAAAAGTTTATTTCATTTTTGGGTGATAATGCCTTGGGTAATCATGTGTTGGTTTGGCAGCTGTCTGTCGAGGGCATTTCGGCGGTAGCTCATATGTAGGAGTTATTTTTTCGCTCCCCTCCATCAGCCTGCCGGGGTGGCGTGGAGATTTATTGATGTTGCCAGGGACCTTTTGTGCCAATTTGTTGTATCTTTCACAGTCCCCTGTCTGTATAGGTTTTGGTCGGTAGCTGTGGCTGTTTGTTGCCAGGGACCTGCGTAATATGCCCATGGCACAGCCGATTGGGTGGGGTTGCTTGTCAGTTCTGTTGTTTGTTGGGGTTCTAAGGTAGACTGTTAGTTTCTCATCTTATGCTGTCAGTGACAGTTCCGAAATGAACTATAACTGTAATGGTGTCTTTTGCTCCTGGTTTTACCCAGTATAATATCAAAAAAAAATATATATTTCATTTTGTAATTTAAATATCTACTATTTGTACTTATTTTCAGTTAATATTTAATTACAAATTTCAAGATAATATTTTTATTTTTGTATTGCACATCATGATGGTTGTTGAAACAAGACTTACCTTTAACAAAATTGTTACGATCCATGGTAATCCATGACCCTTGGGCTATATGGAAGCAGTCAAATACTAAGAAAGTTCAAAAGGTAAAGGGATAATCTTTGATGATGACTGCTGTAGCAATGGTTCAATATACTTCTTACTTTTTCACAGCTCATTTTATCAATGACTTGATTTGCAGATACAGACAAGACTGCCTTGCACAATATTCATGATTAGGTCAATTCTTCTTTGAAAAGATGGAAATAATAAAATAAAAAGAGCAAGATCCTCAAGAAACATTTTATACTGAAGTATAGAGCAATGTCATGAAGACATAGAATAAAATGACCATCTAAATACTGAAGGATGTATCCCTAAAGTGCTTAGCCTAACCCTCTCCATAACAACGATTGTAAAACTTGAAAGGCCATAACATTAGTTTCCACACTATCACTATCTTAAGAACATATGATGCTACCTGAATTACAATTTTACAATTTTAATATGGAAGGCTGCCTCATAATCTGATGGGAATCATGTATTTGCTTGAAAGTTGAAGATTATATAAATATTTTCCCTTATAAAAATGGAAAACAATTCAGACAGTGAACAAATACTGATATGTAAGTTGTTTTCTGAAACAAGAAATAAATAATACCTCGTTGATAAAACCACATACATTAGTCTATCGTGTATATCTAGAGAAGCATTAGCTTACCTTGCATGTCTCTCTCATTTTTTCTATCTGTTCTGGAGTTTTGATCTTCAAAAAGAACAAGCCAAACACCCAGTTAGATTTACATCAAAAAAATAGGACCAGATTATAGACTGCTTAAGTTGTCCTACCACCAACACAATGAAAAGCAAAGAATTTGAGCACACACCTCAACTCGATTTTGTAGATCACTAGTTGGCTCCTCCTTTGGTATTCCCTAAAATAGAGTTATTGAACAGTTAACTTGAAATCTTGCTTCATACAATGAACGCCTGACTCAATGTACTGGCATAGAAATACCAGTTAGAATAGCAATCATTCCTAATAAAAGACTGCCTAATAGCATGTCCCTAATCAAACAATCGCAATGCTATCATATTCCATTCCATTTTCTACATGCAAATTCAGGGAAAAAGTGTATATTTGTATACTTAATATTTGAGAGATTCATTACACAGGAATAGCAAACAAAGAGAACAGAAGGGACACATATGGTGCAGCAACTAAACAAGAAAAGATAAAAATATGACACCTAACAATTTCACAATTTTTTCACATGCATAAATATACTTACATCAACTGCCCAATCAGGCTTTGAAATATTCTCAGGAACAAGGCGCATTGGAGAAATAGGGTATGGTTTCAATGGCCTGTTCATTCAAAACAAACTTATTTAAGGGCCAATCTCATTCAAGAATTTTAATCTCACACTTAACAAAATAAATGTGTGTTTAGTTAATGCAACTAAGAAAATAATCAAACAATAAATCTGCATAATGGAAGGGAAAGTCCATTTACTACAAAATTACATCCAACTGCAGCATCCCAATGAGGCACCAAGAAATCATATACACATTCAATAAACTACAAAATCAAACAAATGGTGTGGAGAAATAACCAATTAACAAGATGATTAAAGCAAAGATATTTGCAAGGTTACATGGATTTGTCAATGTGGATATTGCAAGTTGCAGATACCAAGAAAACCACACGGCTTGACAGAATCTAGATAAACCAGTATGAGATGACAATTGCATATAATCATACCTATATCAAATTAATAGAAATGTTTTTTATTCTTATAGAGAAATGTATATCCATCATTCATGACTCAATTCAATACTTTCTTCAGTAAGAACAAAGGAAGAAAAATATACTAATACTCAGAGAATAAAAATTCACTCACTGAGATTCAAAAACTACAATCAGATACAATAGAGAAATACTAAGGTAAAAAGAAGTTGGTTACTTGTTCTCCTAACACCTATCAATGTATTCTCTTTAGGAAAATCCCCACTTCAGAGATCAAGCCCTAGGCTTGGGTTTCCTATGCCATTTCTCTTTATGATATTCCAGAGCACCCCATCATTGAGGAACAGCTCCAGACTAAGTTACCCAAATATGGGGTGGAAACATTAACCTTCCCCACAGCAAAGCTATTTAATGAGGTCACTGGTTCCCTCCTCTTTGTCACAGCATATCATACTCCCCATTCAAATATTGGGGGATAGTTTACACCCAAATGAATACAAGACTATTGTGACTAGAAATACATCTGTTAATTTTTATGCCATAGCATTAGACATGATGATTTTTGAGTATTTAGAAAGACTAATTATAGGTCAAGTATGCAAGCAAGCCTTAGGAGAGACTTCTAGACTATTGGTCACATTCTTAGACTTTTGGGAATTATCAAGGAGGCCTATCAACAATCTTCCAAAGTCATATTTTGTCAACTTCATAAAGGCCTTTCATTATTTTCTGGTCATTTACTCTTCCAAAAACTACATGATACTAGTATCTCATATTATCCCAAAACTACCATTACAAGCCTCTATGAGATGGTTATTGGGCAGTTTCCGACTCCTCGCATTCTCTGACTTCATTAAGAGTGTCATCCACGTTGAACAAGTGTCATATCCCCTTATCCATACTAAAAAATTAATAATATTATTTTAAGTTGGGCCTCTAATTTCGTATTTAAAAGGCAACTTAATAATATTATTTTAATAACTTTAAAAGTGCTTTTAAACACTAAATTATAAAAAGTATTTTTAAATACTTTGGAGGAAAATTTAAATCCAAGGGCCCAATTTGGAAAGGAATAAAAAGGTCGCACATAGCTTCATTTCATCATCAAGATTTTATTTGGCATTTTCACTTTGGAGTTTCATCTTTGAGTTTGCATCCAAGGACGAGAGGACGAGAACCCTCTTGAACTTCCATTTCCGGATTTGGGGATGAAAACCCTCATATCCGTCTAGGGCATCTCCACATAGGGGTTGCATTGGAGTTGATTTGGAGATTTTATGCACATTTTCAAGTTTGACAATTGGTATTTGCAAGAAAATTGTTGTTTTTCAGAATTGTTGTGTTGCTAGTCACATCATTCCACAGGTAGATCTTGTGCGCCACATTGAGGAGAAGCAATTCACAATATCCATTGCAGATTTCAAGGGTTTCGTACATTTATTGCTGCTGTTTATGGTCCTTTATTGCATTTTGGGGCTGTCGTACAACACCTACAACAGGGCGATTAGCATATTGACATTCCTTTTTAGGGCGATCAGCAGTTTGGCATCAGTTTAGAGGGGTGGTCAACATATTTGCATGTTTTCAAGGGCAATCAGCATTTTTCCAGCAATTAGGAGGGTTTGACATCATTTTTGGGTGATGTTTGGTCTCTTTCCAGCAACCGATCCATCCTTCCTCATGTACAGAGGCCATACAACTATCAAACCAGCCGTCAACCAGTTGCCGTACCAGCACTTGGGATCTGCCAGCCATACTTCTGTATAGACCTAGCTGAGTTGGATTCATCATATTTCATGATCTGAAAGTTGATGTTACAGTACCAATTTGTCATATTAGTGATTGTAATTTGCCCAGCAGCAGAGAATTGAAATGAAAATCAGTTTTGGGGTTTCATTCCATGTTTCCAATTGATCTCACATATCATAATAATCATTGCCCTAGAGTTTATACTTCTGTAAATCAATAAATCTGCAAGTACAATTGATGTAATTGAGCATACACATGATTGGATTATTGTTATGAAAATAAGAGTTTATACTCACACATGAGCGTTTAATTTCATGAGTTTTCAGTCAGTCATATGATTTCCAGTTTGATGTTTCAGTTTTGCATTTTGTTCAAAAATTCAGAAAATATTAAAAAAAACCAGAAAATTACAAAAATTATAATTTGGGGACATTACGACAAGGGTGCCCCTCTCGACAACTCTTTTTTGTATCTATATTGACAAGTTGGAAAACTTACTCTGTCAACGTACTCATGATAATGGCTGTCTATTAAATCATGTTTTTATTGCTATGATACTTTTCAGGGCTAATTTTCTCCTTGCTCACACCTGATAATTTTCAAAGACAAATCAATTCCTTGCTTTTTTGTGTGTATTGTCAAACTTTAAGAAAACTAGGGTCATCATCTTCAATCATGTCCAAGGATCTTCTTTTTGGAATTCAATTTTTTTTTAAAAGAAGAGCCAGTGGAGATTACAACGGCTTATACATACTTGGGATTTCAATTTATTGGACCATCCCTTAGACTAAAGCTAACCTCTCAGATGCATTCCTACAAGGGATGCTAAGTCACCTCACTTCCTATCCTAGAGCAACAGTGTTTTAAGAAACATTTTCCATAATATCCCTTCAAAAGGTGCACTTCTTCAATATAGCCGTTAAGAACATTTTCCATGATATCCCACCCGAAACTGGAATTGGAGCTGCATTCAGCGAGTGAGAGAATGTTGACTCTCTTCCTCGCCTTGGAATCCCCTTCCCCTAGATACCGGAACAGGAAAATGCTTCTAATCTTTGGAGATCACTTAGTTCAAGGGTCCTCCCAGTGAATACAGTCAATATTATGGACTATCGAAACCTGCATCATTGCAGTTGCAACAACACAACACACCTACAAACAGCCGTGAAAATCCAAACTGCATTTTCGCAATGAGTTTTGGTGTCGTCAAAGAAGGGTTTAGCAGTCGTCAACATCACAAAATATCTATGCTCCCCCAAGTTTCAGGGACGGGGACGGGAATGGGGATGGGGGGATGAGTTTCGGGGACAGCATTTTGTTTTTGGCCATTTTTTAGGGGACAGCAAGGGAAGACTACTCAAAAAATAAGTTTTTTTTTTAAATATAGGGAAATTTCAAATACTTATATGATAACATTGATAAGGCATTCATTATAGACATTATAGAACCTTAAAAAATGAATACATAGCAATAATATTACACTTGAACTTAGTTTTCAACTTGTCACATGAGAATTGGCAAACAAATATTGAAATAAACAAAATTTAATTGTTTGCAATGACAATCTGCATATATATTATATCAAAATTACAAGTACAAAGCTCGTCTCGTTGCTAGGGGGTTCTCACAGAAGGAAGGCATTGACTACGAGGAGACTTTTTCTCCTACAGCCAAAATGAGTACAATTCGGCTCGTCCTTGCCTTAGCAGCCCAGTTTGGTTGGAAAGTCCATCAGATGGACGTTAAGAGTGCCTTCCTCAACGGTGAGTTGAAGGAAGAAGTCTACATGATGCAGCCTCCAGGGTTCAAGGTTGCTGGTCAAGAACACAAGGTGTGTAGATTGGTCAAAGCACTCTATGCCTTGAAACACGCTCCTCGAGCTTGGTACATCAAAATTGACAAGTACCTCACAGATCATGGCTTTCAGAGGAGTCCATCTGACTCTAATTTGTATGTCAAACGCACTGGTAGTGATATTCTGATTCTTGTTGTCTATGTGGATGACCTGATCATTACTGGTAGCTCGGCACATTTGATCACTAAGAACAAACAGGATTTGTGTAGCACTTTTGACATGACAGATCTAGGTCTCTTGCATTATCGTTTAGGTGTTGAGGTTTGGCAGACTGAGAGCAGTATCTTCATCTCCCAGTCTAAGTATGCTCGAAGTCTTCTGGATAAGTTTCGTATGCAGGATTGCAAACCTGCCTCCACACCCATGGAAAAAGAGCTTAAGTTGTCAGCCAAGTCAAACTCACCTGTAGTGGATGAATCATTGTTCAGGCAACTAGTGGGCAGCCTCATCTATCTCACTGCCACTAGACCTGACCTGAGTTTTGCAGTGAGCTACATTTCATGCTTCATTACAGCCCCCAAGGCTGATCATTGGGTAGCAACGAAGCGTGTGCTATGTTATGTGAAGGGCACTTCTGATTATGGACTTCTTTACTCAAGGAGTCACGATCCTAGACTCAGTGGTTTCACAGACTCAGATTGGGCAGGTTCAGTTGATGACAGGAAATCCACCTCTGGGTATGTGTTCAGTTTGGGATCCGGTGCTGTCACATGGACTAGTAAGAAGCAACAGGCAGTGGCTCTCTCCTCGACAGAAGCAGAGTATTGGGGAGTAGTTAAGGCAGCTTGTGAGGCAGTTTGGCTTCGTCGGATGCTTGCTAATATGCAAATATCTCAAGCAGATCCAACTCCCTTGTTCTGTGATAATCAGGGAGTTCTCAAACTTGCCAAAAATCCAGTCTTCCATGAAAGAACCAAGCATGTAGAAACTCATTGTCACTTCATCAGAAAGCTTGTTGAAGACGGATCAGTTCAGTTGCTGTATGTTCCGACGGAGGATCAGATAGCCGATATCCTCACCAAGTCCCTTGGTCCAGATAAGTTTGTAAAATTCAGGGGGTCTCTTGGTGTAGTTGATAGATTGACCATTAAGGGAGGGTATTAGAATATTATTTCATGCTATTTTTAATTAATGGTCAATGTAGTAACTGTTTGTAATTATTTAGTAAGATCGTGTTTACGATCTTCTGCAAGTTTCTATTTTAGAAACTTGCCCTTCTTGTATTTTTGTAAACTATTTATCTGAGCTTTTGCTCATTATTAATTCATTCATGTTTTTACCAATTACTGAGCGTAATAGGCTGCACATTTCAACAACAAAATGACAAAAACATAGAGAATATATGGCTGTCCCTAACAGCCTCTCCTAAGACTGCATCAAAGCCGGAATCTAAATCTGAATCACTGCCACCATGAGGGGCTGCCTCATCCAGTGGAACCCCAACCAATCCCTCCTGTGCCTCCTCATCAATCTGCATAACATCTTCGGGATCAACATCCCAACATGCAGCTGGAGTCTAACAATACTCAGGTCTCTATCGATCCTGTAGCCGCAAGGCACTATGCACTGTCACCAACTTCTCTGACCACCTAGAGGTAAGGTCATTCCTCTTCACTAACTGAATGAAGCTATATGTGGACCAATTCCTCCCTGCAGCAAAGGAACTGGCAATCTATGAAAGGAGGCAAGTGGCAAGTGTCCTCAACTCTGGTGCATCCATGCCATGCCACATCCACCATCTGATAGTGTCGGTTTGAGCTAATGTAGCTCTATCCATCCTCAACTCTGGTTTGCTAAGGGTTGGACCATGGAGATTGACAAAGGCCATCCATTGTGAGTGAAGTATAGAACCCTCCTTATCGGTATACATTTTTGTGAGGGCCTTCTTGAACCCTCGTTTCACCTCATCATCATGAGATGGAGGCACTCTTCCAAGCTCAGCTACATACCATTTGGGATTTAGAGCATAGGCTGCCATATGAAGTGGGTTGTTCATAGTGTCCCACCTCCGCATCACAATGGGCCTAAGATGCTCCTCATAAAATCCCAAAGTAGGATCCTTGCTCTAAATGGCTTGCTTCATTTGCGCAAGCATGCTATCAAATATCTCATAAATCTCTCCAAAGCTAGGAGAGTCTGTAATAGCATATCTTATGACTTCCACAACAGGTGCAATGAAGAAGCAAACATAGTTGCAAGTGCAAACAAGTTACAAAAATCAGCAATTTAAGAATAAGATTTAAAAATTTAATAACTTGATAATAAAATAAGCAATTTCAAAATTGAAATTTCATACCTTATTGTGGACCACCAATCATTGTCAAGGACCTTTTGCCTCACTTTTTCCTTCAGTTGTGTTTGACTTTGGCCATCTACTCCATTCTGTATTAACCACCATTAATTGTAGAGGCTCCTTCACCTCAACCATCCTCTCTAACAAAATGAAATAGCTAGCATATCTAGTATCCACAGGCTTGAGGAAGCTCTTGTTTCATTGAAAAATCGAAGGAGTGTTTAGAACTTTGTGTCGGATATTTCTTCATGGATTGCATGTTTTCCTTATGTTAATTTGTAATTATTCTTTGATGTCTCCCTATTATGATTGGTTGTACCTGAGTTTAATACAGAAACTTTGTGTTCTGAATTGGTTGCATGTTCTTCATATGTTTAATGTGTGACTTGTTTATATGTTGGGAAGGAGTAATTGTTTATCTTATCACTTATTGTTTGTGGGTACGAAACTATTGAATTTTGTGTCTTTATTTGTTTCCACTCACCTTTATTCTAAGTCTATTCTTGAGAAGTCTAGGTGATTTTCTTATGCCTCTCATCTAGGGTTTCTCTCTTTTCCTTTTTTTGTAGTTTCCTTTCTTGCTTTCTGGTCAAAAGCATATGATCATACGAGGGAGCTGCCCCTCTCAAAACCAGACGAAAATCATCCCATTGGTGATCTCTCCAACTATTGTAGGCAGTTTTGTCACCATTCCTTGGGCAAGTCATAGTTTTCCTAAATTTTTCAAAGTGACAAATCTGTTTACTAATAGTAACCCAAACTATATTTTGGCATCTCTACTGTATATTCTATGCCTCATGCCTTTTAATCTTATGTGATTGTTGCATAATGTTGTTTGGCTTATTCATTTAATGCAGCTCTAAACTTGCATAATCTTGTAAAAACAACATAAGAGCCACATAAACATATACTAACATGAATTCAAAGGCCATTTCAAAGTCGGGTACAAGAATAAATGAATAATGTGTGCCTATCTTACATATAAATAGAATCCTTGGGAGGTGAGGGTACAAGAATAGCAATAAGGTTGGGATTGACCATTGCATTATGTTGTTTGGTTTGTTCATTTAATGCAACTCTAATTTTATAATCTTGAGAAACACAATATAAAAGCAACATAGACTTTGCTAAACATAGTCACCTAGAGACATGGAGTACAAGGGCACGGGCTCATCAAAGTTCCAAATGCCATTTCAAAGCAAGGTATAGGAGTAAATGAATAGCACACACTTGTATTATATATGTAATATGGTCCTTAGGAGATGTGGGTATAGGAGCAACCATAGATGGAAAACTTGCCAAGTCGTTGAGCACTCGCAAGCTTTTTTTATGAAATGTTTACTCACAAAGTAAACTCGCCAATCTAAGGTGACCAAGTTTGCAGTGAGTTGTCTCAACAAAACTCGGTGAGTCCATGCACGTAACTTACCGGACATAGAATAGGTAACCCAACGCACCAAAAATGCGGCATAAACATTGAAAAACATGGTTTTCTGGCATTTGAGTTTTTTTGTGCGAATTGGAGTGAAAATACATGGTTTTTTGCCTTTTTTTAAATGAAAATGGCGCTGCCCCCAAACCCTTACCAAACTCATTTGATACATTTTATAGCTATATTTTCCATAAATCTATATTTTTTTCAGAAATTTAAGTATTTTTGAAGTTGTCGAGTTTTGCCAAATCAGACATTTTTGGTTTGTTGAATCCAAGCTTGTGAACTATGGGAGAAACTAGGGAGATGGGGTTGGGGTCCACATATCTATACTAAAGTTTCCTAGTGACTATTATATACACCTTATTTTTTCTTTACTAACACTTTTCTCATGCAAGACTTGTTAGCGCATTAATCTCCCTAAGCAAATGCTCATGCATTTGCAAGGATCAAGGTAGGCAACTTGCAATGCTTTGTGAGAGATGTGTCATCGCCCATCCTTCCTTCGTATCACTTTCATATCTACATATTTGTCCTCCCAACCCCTTCATTCTTCCTTTGACCCTCTTTTTCGCTGAGGTTTGCATGTAGCCAACATCATTGACCCGAACAATAATATTATGTAGCACCATTGTCTTAGCCAGTGCCATCGGCTAACCCAATGATGTCAACAAGAATTGAGATTTGGCTTTCGGGTTTAAATTCATATTTATAGGATCCCCCTTTTGTCATTTCTCGAGAACACATATCCTTTGCTCTTCTCGCACATATACATCTACCTTAAGAAGAAGAGGATTTAGGGTTAGGGGGGAGCTTACGCCAAGGAATGACAAGTCAATATAAAGATCTTGAAGATTTCAAGATTAGGGATTGTACGAACAAGGTTTACCAAGTCTTTGGAGTCCCCAATTGTGGTCTACTTAGGTCTTCTATCCATCTTGACTTCATCTACAACCATCTGTCACAAAGTGCCTCAAGCCAAGGAAGATATTAATGTGTCAAAAATCGGCCAAAGGTAAGTATCCCTAACCCTAATCTCTTTCTTTCGGTAGTTTCATTTATATTGTGAATTTTGTATGCTTCATGCATTAGATGGAATAGTAATGCTCATCAGTTTACTTTTATTTTCTACATTGTAGTTACTTATAGCCCTTTCTTACAGCCTAATAACATTTCAGTCTTCATAGCTCTTGCTTACCACCTAGTGGCGTCCCTTTTACAAACAGCTCTTGTTTACAGCCCTAGACCACTTTGTGGACCGGCACTGCTGAATTGTGCTGGATGTAGAATAGTCGTCTACCTTTTTCCTATTTAGAGGATCATCATATTATTAAGACTTATGATTTATAAAGACATAGAAATTGATGTTATAAACCAGCTATGTATCATTTATAGATCTCAGCAACTTGCAAAACTTTCAGAAAATCAAACATATAATCACAGCTCCACACTTTGCATAGAAAGAATAATTCAGAAAACATATTTTAAAACAAGGTTACTGCAGACCACCTGACCCCCCCAGTACTTGCACCAGTATGGTTCTGGTACAGGTACCAGTCTGAGTAAGTCTCAGGGTCACTGTTTTTCCTGAGTCTTGCTCAAATACATGCCAGATATGGCAGTCCTACTTGGCAATTACTCATCAGAACGCACATTCAAATTTAGGAAAAACAAAAAAATACAATAAATCACTTTGAGAAAGACATTTTACTAACTACAAATTGATAGCATCCAGTTAATTTGGTGTTTTTTTTACGGACATACCCAAGCTGTACCAAACCTGGGATCCCAAAATCAATTGGCAAACTCCTGTACGAGTACCCATACACATAGCCTGGTAACTTAGTTTTAAATGAATCAAAAATTAATGAACTACATCCCTTGAAGTTTGCTTGCAATTCAGTCTTCCATTATCAAATTTGTATTGCATTTATAGGCAGTCACTCTGGAAGCCATATAATTCTTTACTGAAAACATTCTCTTATTTGTCTCACAACTGTAGAGTCAAACTTCCAAACACTTTGATTAAGGTATTTTAAGTTTAACACAGACACAATTAAGTTTACATGCAACTTAAACATTCATTGCATATTCCAAAATACAAACAATAGTATTCACATGCCTACCCTGTCCAGTCATAATAAGGTAGTCGAGAAGTTCGATTCTGGCCTCTTTTCAAGCAATACAACCAGCCTCTACTAAGTGCTGCAGCTATCTGCTCCTCTGTACTGTCTGCTCTAATTGCTGGCTGTTTTGCCTCGGTATGCAGAGACTTGTGTGAGCTCCATGCAACCTTAAAACATTCCTGCGAACTGTTAAGCCAAAATAACTGGTTCAGTTGAAGAAACTTGAACACTAATAATTCGACAATAAAAAGTTGCACATCTGGAAGAAATCAATGTTATAAGAGGAACTAACTTTGGAAAAATTCCATCCTAAAAAAAATTATACATTTATTTATTCAGTAATCAAGGGGCATTTAACAATAATAACGCTACAATTTCAAATCAGATGCATTACATTCGTAAAAACTAACTTTGGAAAAATTCCATTCTAAATAAAATTTTACATTTATTTATTCAGTAATCAAGGGGGGAATGTCTAACGCAAAGGAGGAGGATCTCCAAGCAGCATAGGAGGGCGTGCACAGAACCCATATCAGGGTGAATATGACTCACATCAGGACCAAAAATACCCCATAAATTTTCTACTACACTCGGTAGCGCGCATTTGAAGCAACTGTATTTCCAAGAGGGCGTTTCATTCAGGCAGCGGTGGAGTTTCCTGGCACTCGAAGCAGCTATCATCAGGCAGCGGCAGAGATTCTGGACATTAAAAAAGCTTTGGGCAGAGGTTTTCGTGGGCATTCGAGAGATTTGTCAGCTCCTTTCTCGCTGGAAGGTAGAAGTGGGACTGGGGACAGAGTAATCCGAGAACCACCGGCAAAACAATGTGACAACCCAGCAGGTTCATGGGCCTCAGTAGCAATCCTCCGGGAACAAGTTAGCCCCACGCTGCCACTGTTCTTTTTTCTTTTATAGCCATTTTTATATGCAAACTGGTCAAACCAAGATCTTTATAACTGGGAGCCACTCGTGAACAAATTTTTGCCACTTTCAACACAGAACACTTTATGCTTCTCACACCTCACACGTCTACCGAGGGTTTTTTGAAAAACATTTACTGAGGGATTTTTGTAAATAATAGAGCACCGGGTCCGAGGCAGGGTTAGCAGGGTTTTCTTTGGGCCCGAATCATGGTTGTTTTTAAACAAGAGAGTTCTTAAACAAAGCAAATAACAAGCGCCAAACAGTGGTGGGACCCTATGGTAGGGCACAGAGAAAATAGTAAAGATTTGAGTATAAATTTGGCAATGGAAAACCATTCAGCAGCAAACATAAAAAATGGAAAGGAAACATTGGGTTTTGTGGAAACAAACTACTTAGGTCAAGTGAAGATTGAATCAGCAGATAAAACTGGGAAGTGGGTTTGGGTAAATGCAAAACAATATCAGGGTATCTTAAAGCGTAGGCTTGCCTGCCTAAATGGGAACAAACAAGAAGAAAACAGTCCCAAAGGGGAAAAATGGCAAGGACAGCAGAAACAGAGAGGAATCAATCATTTACAGTCCCACTTCCACACCTCTTACATGGTCCTCAGAGCTTTATGTGCAAGAGTTGTTAAATGCCAAGAAGAGGTTAGAGGCTTTGGAAGCCAAGATGCAGGAAAGGGATAGCAAAATCCTCAAGATCATGATAGCAAAATGGTCCTTAGAGGAAGGTAATAAAGTACTAAAGGAACAAGTGGCAGTGTTGCAAGAAGCTCTATCGGTAGGGAAGCATAAGTGGAAAAACATGAAGTTAGCTTGGCAAACCATGAAAGAATCAATGGTAGCAAATAGGGGTGTGACAAATTCTAATGTAACGAATGTTGAGGCCCAAGCACTTCAGCATATAAACTTTCAGGGAGTGAAGGTAAAGGAAAATAGCAGGGAAGGCATATCGAAAGAAGTCAAATGATGGGCTCAAGTCAGTAGTGGTTCCACACGTAAGGAGGAAGAAGCAAACATAAGTGATGATAGTATGTAAGAAAGAGAGATCAAAGAAAGGCAAGATAGAGAAACAAACGTAATTATCAGAGGAATAAGAGACTATGGGAAAAATGAAAGCACTTTCAATCTTGCAAGTGACTTCTTAAAAGACAAGCTGCATTGGCAAGGACAAATCTGTCAAGCGAGGAGAGTGGGAAAGACGTGAAGAGAGGGTTAGACCTATAAAAGTAGTCATGGCTAGCGGGCATGAAAAACGCTATCTTTTAAGCAAGAAGAAACTCTTGAGGGGCTCATGCTTCTTCCTAGATGAGGATTTAACCGTTGAACAACAAGAGGAGAGAAGAGAAGAAGTAGCAAAAATTAGAGCGGCAAGAGATGAAGGCATGGTTGTACAATGGAAAAGCAATTATCGCCACTTTTGGGCCTCACGGTAAGGCAGGGCAGCAAGTTGCCAGAAAAGAAAAAATAGTTGATTCCATGGTAGGAAGGAAAACAACAACGACAATATGGGCAAATAGGGATGAAGGCTCAGTTTTGTGTCTTGTGTGCCAAAATGAATGGCAATCAAGGCCTGCCCAGGTTTACTTAAGTTTAGTCTAATGGAATTGTAGAGGCGAGGCTACTCTTGGAGGAGGGGACCTAGGTTTGGGCCTACTACAGAAGGTTGAGACATAATTTGTCTCACAGAAACTCATGAACATGATGGTTGCAAGACTCCTATGTTTGAAGGTTATGTGAAGTTGGTGGCTTGGAACAAGGCAGCGGGAAATGGCAAAGGATAGATGGTATAATGGTCTTAGTGAAAGAAAAATAAGGGCATAACATTCAACTAGAAAGAGAAGATACAAATAAGCAATATATTTGGTTCAAAATATCTGAAAACGAAAATCACATAAGAATTGCAATATGTTATTTTGCTCCGCATGTCTCAAAAACTTATAAAAAAAATGGGTTAGACAGCAAGGACCCATATGCAGCTCTAAAAAAGGATATTGCAACATATTATCAACAGGGAGAAGTTCTCTTAGTGGGAGATTTCAATGCCAGGACAGCAAATGAGCAAGCTAATATTTTTTGTTACAAAGAGGATCTCAATCCTATTTGGCTTACAGAAGACAGAAATCACCGATGGTCAAGATGCTGAGAAGACAAGGATAGTAACCATTTTGGGGAGGAATTGCTTACTTTGTGTGGAGCTTTTGACTTAAATATTTAGAATGGTTTGGATAGATGGAAGAAATATGGTAATTTTATGTGCAACACTTACAATGGAGCAAGTGTCATAGACTATGCAATTTGCTCGCAAAGCCTGAATGAAAGGATTGAGGAAGTTATTATTGGGGAGCATATTTGGGACCTCAAATCAGATCATAACCCAATTTACTTCAAGTTTTCTTGGATAGAAAAGAGGCAGCATGGGAGGAAAATTCGGTGTCTTTGGCAACCACCTTCAAAGGGCAGAATTCTTTTGACTCAAGAAAACTGTAGTATATTCAAGGCAACGCTAGAGAGATTAATCAAAAAGGAGAAAACTCATTCTCAAAGCCTCAACAGTCATGAGTTAACAAATATAATTCAAGGAGCACTTCGGAAGTGCAAAGGAACTAAAAACAAGAAATTAGAAACAAATTGCTTCCCCGTAAATGTTTCGTTTGATGAGGAATGCAAAATAGCAAGGAGAACTTTGAAAGAGCCAGGCAAGGAGAAGATGAATATGAAGTTGTACAAGCAGATCTTTAAAAAAAAAAAAAAGATGAGCTCTTGAAAACAAGGCGAGAAGAGCTAATCTATCTAGGAAAGAATAACCCAAAGCTATTTTGGAAGGAGCTTCAATCAAGAAAGAAACAAATTGAAAATAACATTACAACTAGTCAATAGTTGGACTATGCAAGACAACTTTATGAGCAAGAATCAGAGGTTGAGCCCCCTCCTTTGATCCACACCACAACAAAGCTTTTCACCTTGCAAGAGGTTGAGACCGGTATTAAAAAATTGGGTGTAGGAAAAGCAAAGGACTTGGTCGAGCTTTAAGCGGAGTATCTAAAATGAAGGGTGAGAACTCTCGCACCGCACATTATGAGAATATTCAACAACATCATTCAGCAAGGGTTTCCAAGAGATTGGAGTACCTGCTGTAATGTCCCCATTTTCGCGAGCATCGGTTTTCAGAGGATTAGCCTATTTCCTGACCCTCGTAGGCTAGTGGAGTTGTTTAGAGGGTCCCGTTTGACAGTTATCAGAGTGTTTCCTTCTCCGGAACTCAATTTGGTTCAGGATTGGCCTTCGTTTGACTCAGTTCCTCACACTTACTATTTATAGTAAGTCACTATTTCAGGGAGTCAGTATTGCTATTAATAGTTAGGCACCTGGTCGTATTATGGATTGGTCATCACGGATGGTTCTAGACTCATTTTGCATACACTACTATTTATAGTAAGTTACCTGATGATTTGGACTCAGTGTTTCTATATATAGCAGGGCACCTGGACATGTGGTAATTTCAGTGTTGATCCCAATTCTCAGTTGGCTTGGAGAAATAAGGTTTATTGTGCAGGTTATAATATTTAATTATTAATAAAGGTGACTTTATTAATAATTATATCATTAAAGGCTTATTATAAAGTTATTAAAGTCACTTTATATTCAATGAGGCCATGACCCTCAACTTAAGTGATTTAAAGTGTAATTAATTATTACCTTGGTATGGGTGCCCAAATATTAAAATATTTTAAAAAGTCAATGTGCAAACATAAATATCATTTTAAATGATTAAAAAAAAGCACATCTTGGGATTGACTTGTGTTTGGAAAAGTATATAAAGACTCAAAAGGCAAATGAAAATTCATTGTTGATTGAACACTTATGAAATCTGTGAAGCTTTTGGCTGTGAGGAGAAAACAAGGGTTTCTTCTTCAATCTGATCATGGAGAACGTTCATTCTCTCTGATTTGAGCAACCTACAGGTGTGAGACATCATCTTAAGGCTGCAATTGTTGGTGGCTTCATTACAGGGGCTACACTTGAGCATAATAGAGGAGATTTCATCAAAGAATTGCAAGGGTTTTGAAGAGTATTGAAAGAGTAGGTCAGAAGTTTAATTATTTGCTGTTGACACACCCTTATTCAGCTACATGAGGTTTATTGAGGGCTGTTCCTTCAATGTTTGCAGACTGTAATGATTATCATTGGCTGGGCGTGGGACTGTGAGGCTAAAACGCCTATCTTCTCAGCTCCTTTACTCATCCATTGAGGACGGCTAGGTGTTGGGGAATTGCTGTTATGATTAAAGCGGTGGATAAACATATATTCATTGCTTGATGTCCATGGTGAGAGTTTCATGTTGCTGATATATATCTTCAGAAATTGCTGATATTCATTTTCAGACCTGCACACATGGTATTTGCCTTCCGGGTATGGTTGTATTAAATTTGCAAGGAAATGGAAAACTGATTTTTAATATGTAATGATTTTGTGTTAGCAAGTTTTTGTAATCTGTTAGTAATAAATATTTAAAGGGCTTGCTACAGCAGTTAGCATACATTTGCAAAATAGTTATCATTACTTTCTATGTGGCTTGGTCTTTGTCATTTATACTTTGCCTGGAAAATTCCCATTTCTAAGTAAAAACCCCAATTTGAAAGAGCATTCAATTCAAGCAAAGGCAGAAAATTCGTGTTAGCAAGTGTTCCACCTGGGGTGGGATATTACACCAGCCTAGCGATTCCTCTTTTTAAGAGTGGTGACATCAATAATCTTTCCAATTACAGGACCATAATGATCAATCCTTTGTTTGTCAAACTATTTGGTAGCATGGTCGAAAACAACATCAGCAAGTGGGCGGAAGAAAAAGAAAAGTGAGCAGAAGGGCAAGCAGGTTTTAGACCTAAGCATTAGACAGTTGATCATGGAATCACTTTGAGGCACAACATTGAAAAATTTTGGGGGGCAAGGGAAGAAGCATTTTGTTGTTTTGTTCACTTCAAAAAGGCTTTTGACACGGTCCCCAGGGATAAGCTTTGGTCTAGAATGGAAGAACTTAGGATTTCTACGCATTTTAGAGCGGTTGTCCATAGGCTCTATGAAGAGGTTAGAGTCAAAATCAGGACTTCAGCAAGCATCTCAAAAAGTTTTAGTAGTGATATTGGAGTCAAGCAAGGCTGCCCCCTATCTCCTACTCTTTTCAGATTATATATTGACAAACTTTAAGAGTGGCTAAATTTCCAAGGAGGAGATGGTGTCCATTTAGGAGAGTTTGTGATACGACTTCTTTTATATGTTGATGACCTTGTTTTGATTTCTAAATCAGCTCACAGGTTACAAGAGCATTTGCACGCCCTTGAGCATTTTTGCAGTGCAGTGGGGATGCATGTCAATACCAGCATGACCAAAACCATGATTTTCTCCAACAAAAGGAAGCAATGCTAGCATAAGTAACTGAGTACAAGTACCTTGGGATTGACTTCAATAACAAGCTTAGTTGGGAGAGCTACAGAAAGAAGAGAACCTTGGGAGGTTGGAAAGCATTATATACTCTTAAAAATAGATGTAGAGAGGTAGAGCTATGGGATTGGAAAACTACCCAGATTCTTTTTGGGCTTTTAGTGCTTTTGGTGGTGCTTTATGGGTGTGAATTGTGGGCTAGCAGCACCTTTGATTCAAAGTGGAAACAAATTGAGAAAATTCAAAACGCTTGATCACAAGCAAGTTCAAAATAAAAGGCTCAGTTCCTTATGAGATAATGCTGAGTGAAACAGGGGCATCTCCTATTGAAGCTATTGTTATGGTGTGTCTCATAAGATATTTAAAAAAAATTGAACAAATGGAAGTAGGTAGATGGCCTAAGGTTGTTTTCAATGACATCATGAGCAAAAGAAAGAAGAGATGGATGAAACAAAACAACAAATGGATGTGCAAATGGAATATGTACTTGAATGCTTGCCCCACAAATAGCAAAGAGTTAAAAGTTTTTGTTATAGATAAGTTTCACAAGTGTGTATGGGGGGAAGTGCTAGGGAGAAAGAAGAGATATTATCTTGAGGAATTCAACCCCACCTGTGATCATCAACAAAAAACATACATTGGGGTTAGTATTCCGTGGAAAGCAAAGTTTCTTATTGCATAATTAAGAACTAACTCTCATCAACTCCAATGTGAAACGGGACGGTGGAAAAGACCAAAAGAAGCGTGGGAATAAAGGATGTGTATTTTTTGCACTATCGGGGCAATGGAATCAGAAACACTTTATTATGGAATGTGATGCTTTCAGGGGCATCAGGGACAAATATACCAATATCTTGATGGTTGTTTCTTGGCACAGTTTATTCAGTGAGGGGATTGTTGAGAAGTTGGGAGAGCTCATCATCATCTTGAATAGGAAAAGGACTAAAACGCAGAAAATAAAAATGACAAGGCTGGTGGTCCCATAGGCTATTTCTAGCCTTGCGGACGTTAAAAGTTATTCATTGATTCATTCATTTAACAATAATAATGCTATAATTTCAATCAGATGTATTACATTGATATTCAAAACACTAAGTTGTCACAAATACTCATAAAGGCATACTCTTAAGTCTTCACATTCAAATTGCATAATCTCTGCCAGGAAACTCTGTCACGCTTGAGAAGAAATGATTATTTGTACAAAAATAGTATTGACAATTTAATATTATGTGGCCATTTTTTAGAAAAGTACAATAATTATTACATTATGCCTAAATATGCAAACTGGCAATCCCAATTCCAACAACACTTAGCTTCCTGAAGATAATTGCAACATAATATGCCATTTACAATTGCAGCAAATAAGATGATTAATCTCCAAATAACAAAAGCCATGAAATCAATGTACAAACCAGAAAGCCGCATTTGCACGGGGTAGCTTCAATTCAATGCATTTAGGACACCTGCACAGATCCAAGCATACAAAATCTTATCCACACATGTATGATGTAATGACAGAGGTTTGGATTTATTCCAGTGCAAGAACATACATTTCAATCAAACTACATAGAAATGTAGCACAGACATTAGCATGCAGATCACATACAAAGAAGATAGCTTACAAGCAACTAACATGGATATCAGAAAGACGCACAGTAAATTTGATACCCATATTCAAAATTTATTCAGTCTAGCTCCATATCAGGGATAATTATAAGGAAACACTATTATTTAAAGATTATTAAATGTTTCCAAATGCTCCGAATCTAATAAATAAAGTATTTTGAACTAAGACAAAGATAGACATGTCTTGAAGAAGAGAACAAGTTGTAAGTTTTATTGATACCCCCTAGAACAATAGATACCTTCTCCAAAACCTCTTTACTTTCCCATTTTTTCCTAGACCTTCTCAAAATGTGTCCCACTCAAGTTTTATTCATACCCCCTAGAACAATAGATGCATTATCCAAAACCTCTTTACTTTCCCATTTTTTCCTAGACCTTCTGGAAATGTGTCCCACTCAAGATTTATCCATAAGCATAGAGGACCCAGTTTCCCTGAGATTCTTCAACGAAAGTTGAGTTTTGGTTTACCATTTCGCTGTCAAGTATGAAGCTCTCCTAAAAATTGCATATCATTAAATTCAGATTTCTCATTCCAAATATTGTAATGTCCCCTTTTGGGTATTCTTATTTTGCACCTTGCACACAAATATAACCTCTTAAAAGGAACATTAGTAAATTAATAATAAAATCAAAACATTAATTTGGATTAGTAATAACATGATCACTAACGACAATTATATAATTCATACTCATTTTTCTTACTTATTCATATGGAACCTCATAGTGTACTTTGGGATGATAGTGCCTGGTCACTAATCTAATCTAGCCCTAATGGAGGGTAGGTGTATGTTTATTAAGGTGCGGGATAATAATACCCAAGGGCTTCATGGCACACTCGGCCATACCTCACTTCTTGGCTCAAAAGCTTCATTGCACGCCCGGCAATACCTCACTACTTGAGGATTGTGCTCCACTGTCATAAGCCCAAGTGCTTCATTGCACGCCCGGCAATACTTCACTACTTGGCTCAAGGGACTTCATTACACGCTCGGTAATACCTCATCCACTTGAGAGTGACCTATCGTGTAAGTCATCTCCATAGGTATAGGCCCAAGTGCTTCATTGCACGCCCGGCAATACTTCACTACTTGGCTCAAGGGACTTCATTACACACCCGATAATACTTCATCTGCTTGAGAGACAACTACCCTATGCGAGATTGATCATTATAATCCGCCCTTTATACTTAACCGTCCTCTTAGGGGAAATAGATGAGATTAAGGATGGGGCAATAACTTGTTTGTCCCTAGTACAATATGAGTAAGGTTAGAGAATGCATACCAATAAGGAGCTTGTCCTCTCGATTAGTGATCTATGGATCACAAGTTTAATTATCATCTTAGGATATCGTTCCTCTATGGGAACTATTGCAATACCATCATTCTAGATGGGTGAATGTAAGGCTTATATGCCTCTCATAGATACAATGTTATTGGTATGTGTTTATGCACAACTCTTTTGGTATATGCTGATATGATCATTGTTTGTAATGATAAGGAAGTACCTTTAGAATGTCGATTTGCTGATTGATCCTTTGAAAACGTATGATAACACTCTCCTCTTATAATCTGAAGCAGAGGTATTTATATCTATGATTATGCTCTTGATCTAATACATCTTCCTTGCTGGTCGGGCTGCTGGAAGACACTGTTCGCTGGGATGTAATGGTATGGACGTTAAGTCTACTTGTATTGCTGTGTGTAATGATGATTAAATGCAGAATTGTTTGTAGATGCTTTTGTGAGTGATGAGATGCATTTTGGTCTGCTTGATAATTTATGGATGTAATGGTTGAATGTCCGATATATCCCATTGTATAAGGTAAGCATGATGTCTATTGTGGATTCAGTGGTCATGAAGTTCGTTCATACTCCATTCATTAACATCCTCCTTCAAGATATTCGCTGCCTTATATGCTAATTGCTGATGTGGTTATTAATATGTATTAGATGTCTTAGAATGTAATCGCTGCTGGATTGCTTGAAATGAGAATGCTGAAAATCCCTAAGATTATTCGATGATGTTCCCATTATGTTGGTGGATGAAGGATTGCTGCTGAGAGATGATCGCACTTTTCCAATAGCAATGCCATTCTAAAAACATGGCTCTAGTGGCAAGAAATGATCAAAAGCACGACCAACAAGAAGTCAAGTTGAGAACTAAACATAAATCACATTTTTTGCCTAGCAATGCCAGCTAAAAAACATGACAAGGGTGGCAAAATTGTTATGAAAGCACAACAAAGGTGGTGATTGCCTTATAAAAGCACGCCAAACATGAGAGTTGGTTTTAAGTTATAAGAAAATAACACTTTTGGAGTGGCAATGTCACTCAAAAGTTCCAACAAGAGGTCATAAAAGTGGCAAACATGTTAGTGATCTGCAACAACCTAAAGAAAGATTAATCTTAAGTAAATGTCACACTTTTTCAGTGGCACGGCCATGAGAAAAAGATGACATAAGGTGGCGAATAGGTAGAGATGCGACAAGCGTGTAAAGTGAAAGAAGAACAAGAAATAGCACTTTTTGAGTGGCATTGCTAGCACAAAAGTGTGACAAACATATAAAGTGAAATCAATTTAAGTGAATCACACTTTTGCAATGGCTGAACCAGTCATAAAATGCCATCAAAGTGGCAAGACAATCATAAAAGCATGAATGGAGAATAGGTTAAAAAACATAAAAGTGGTCGATACTTTCATCTGGTGTAAATACAAAAAAGTGTGACTCAATTGGCAATCATATCATGAAACCGCACCAATCAGAAATAACTTTAAAACATAAGGAAAAAGCCACCTTAAGGAGTTCCAGTCATCCAAGCATACACTCAATGTCAAAAAGTAGAAATAAAGCAAAAGAAATCACTTAAAGCAATGGCACCATCTTATCACATTGGTCTATGAAAACGAGAAAGCATACTTAAAGCAAAAAGGGAGCCTATTTTAGGCAATTTAAGTGTTTTGCTTCCTCTTGGTGGCAAAATATAGATGAGGGTTGATTTAAAGTGGATTTGAAGACGTTATTTTATTATTATTTTTCCTTAAAGCTTCTCTTAGAGAGCTTATAAAATAAGTGCTTTGACCACATAGATTGTAAGGAAAATTTATGCAAGACTTATGTTGCAGAAGTTTTCATTCAGCTTTGAAGTTGCTTATTCTGTTCAAATTCGAGAAGTCAATAATAAGAAGATTCGTGTTCAACTTTGCTTAACATCTGTCCTCTATTCTTAATCAGTAGCTTTGCATGCTTTTAAGGATTGTTATCTTTAATCGCGCATCATGTTTCGTATTGTTTGTGGAATGTTTCTTATGTCAAATCAATCGTATTGTTAAATTCTAGTTCATTGGTCTCCGCTTTAACCATTGAATAGTGTTTTGTTTCCAATTCATATATTTATCCAGTTGCATTAGCATAATAGAAAACCTTGTGGTGAGATAAGAACTTCCAATTTTGTGCTCCTACCTCCGAGATCAAAAAGATAGATTTAGATTGTTTTCAAGCATTTTGTTTACATGCAAAACCCCCAAAAGATAATTTATACAATGTGCATAAGTAGCAATTTGTTTTAGATTTTAGGAGTAGATAGGATGAAGGAGCTTCCCCCACAAATTTGAAGGGAGGATTTCCTCACACACTATTCCAATTTCAGTTGTCCTTGGAAGGACAAATTAAAACACCAACAAGCTAGACTTGAGGCAAATTTAATTCAAAACTACACTAGAATTGGAAAAAGTTTTGTCCCCTGTTGTAATGTCCCCATTTCCGGAGTGATCACCCACACAAATAATGGGATTAGCCTATCCTTATTCCCGTAGGCTAATTCGACACTCAAGGGAATATTCTGACAATGATAGATGGAATTAATGCACTCGCATTAATTTATTCAGTTGGGAATAATAAGATAATAATAATTTATTATTATTATTTTATAGAGAGAATAGCTAATTAAATAATATTATTTTCAATATTATTTAATTATAAGACAAATGGCAAATAGGTTTGGACCTATTGGAGCGCCCACTTTGAAGGTTGATCATATAGGTCCTCTCTTTGAAGTTTGGAATAAAATTCGAATTTAGGTCCCAGCCACTGGATCGCGCGCCATCATGGAGGGAAATTTCGCAATTCAAATCTTCAATTTGAATTGGCTATTTAAGAAGAGGAGCTTCATTTTGCATCATCGTGACTACTCTCAAACTTTGGTATGCTTGCATTGTTTTGCTTGTCATTCATTTTCGGTGATATTGGACGAAAACCCAATCATCATCATATTGGGCGATTTCATCTCAGATTTCGTCATTGAGCTCTATTGAGAACATTGCATTGTTGTTGTTTATTCTCTATTTGCAGATATTACAGAAGAATCTTTCAAAGCTTGTTCGTGGACTTCGTGTTAAAGGTCTGCGCACTCATACAAACCGCCACTGTGATCCAATTGCATATCATCGAGAAATCATTGCAAGTGAATTCACTTGGACACCGTAAATCGTTGAGTATCATTCCAAAGGTAGCGGATAAACAATGAGTAACCATTGAGTTCGATCAACTGAGACACTGACGATCATCGAAGTGCCATATCATAGGTTGGCGGAGTATATCCAGAGCATTGTTCGAGTGGTGACGGAGTCACACTAGATAGTGTCGAACTACATTCCGCGCTAAGTCTAAGGAGATACAATTACTTGGTGAGCGCGCACATAATCACGACTACAATCATCATCATCGAATTCAAGGAGATAGGCGGTGGAGATCAAAGACAGCAATCACCTTGTATCAGCGGCTACATTAACAAATAAAGGCTTCAAACCATCGCAACTACTTGGTATTGTGTCTATGTCACTTTCTTCATCAAATACGACATACACACCCAGTGGAGATTGGAGACTGCGGATCATAATAAAGTTTTGACTCTGCTAGACCACAGACGGATCTCTTGATAATGATTTTCCTGAGCTGTCAGATTCACAACAGTTGATTGCATACGATTAAAGACATTGCAGGATATATTGATCCATCCCAATTGGTATGTTGTACTCTTGATATCTCTGAGTTTGATTAGCAACCTAAGAATTGTATTCGGCTATCAAAGAGCCTTAAAACTGGAATGTTATCAATCTAATTGGAATAGTTGAAACATGAAGTTATTTAATATCATTGAAATCTGAGAATGCATATGTAATTCACATCTGAAAGTTGCAATATCCATATTGTTATAGATATCCACTTCTAAGTACATAGATTTTATTGTCGAAAACAATTGCAATTTGTATTAGATTGGCTCAGTTATTGCGTGTTGAAAGAAGAATTTCACACCCAAACACCGTGAACGGAACATTACACCTGTACTAGCCTTGAATTTCAAGTTTATAAAAATGGCACTTAAAAATGATTTACACACTATCATAAGCAATGCATAGGTGTCAATCATATGGATTGTATTTTAACAAGTACTGAATTTTTCCAATTACAGCATGAACATCTAATGATTCAAAAATCAATAGTGCACTGAAATTGTTGTTTCCTTCACGCCGTTGATAACTCTCTTGGCTTAAGCAACTAGTGTTCTCATTAAATCCAAGATTTACTTGAATCGAGAATTGTGGCAAGCTGATTAACAATCATTAGTTTTAAAAAGAACTTACATAGAAATTGTTGGTGTGGCTTGTGGTTGCCAAATACTGGGTATTGGACATGTTGATGGCAAGGTTTCGTTTAGTTTGAGCAAAATTTTGAGTACTATAAGGAAGTGTCATCTACATCAGAAGCTATTGGTAAGGTGATATTATTGTTTCATCCTTCCTTAGACTATAGGGTTAAAACAAAGCCAATGCCATGTCCTTTTTTTTTTCAATTTTTCAATTTTTTTTTAAATATTTTTTTCCCTAGGCCGTCAAGGACGGCTAGCCGTTAGTTGTCCCCTGCCATCCCCTGAAGAAAAACAAAAAGAAAAAAAGGAAGCATCCTAAGAATATTTTGTAAAATTTCTAGAGATCAGGTATGGCTATGGGACATTTCCAACCCATCCCCATGTCCCTTAAACATCTCCTATAGGGGGAGGGTCTGAAAATGTAGGGGATGTGTCCCTGAGTCACATAGCTTCTAACATATTGTGCAAGGGTTGGTTTTCAATTCTACCTTCATGTTATTCAAGTTTTGCAAGGAGGATAGGGTTTCTATTGGGCAGAGAACATTTGCAGACGTTTGGTGCTTGTTGAACTTGTTGTAAGGTTCCAATTCGTCCTTGTGACATTGTAAGCGCTTGAAATTGATAGGAAATTAGTCGCATGAGGAGAAAAATATCACTCTCCTAGAGTTTTCTTCCCTTTTGAGGGTTTCTCAAGATGTATTTGCAAGGTTGCACAGAGACGTGTCTCCAACCCCTTGAGACGCATCTTAGAGACTAGTACACGTCTCCCGTCTCAAAGACTTGACTAGGTACGTCTCCCTTCTCAAAAGACTTTTGGTAACGTCTCCAAGTACCCTGCGTCAATAAAAAGGCGTCTCAACTTTTTTCTTTTTCTACCTTTCATTTTTTCCATTGTTTTCCCACAAGCTCAGTGGATTCTTACTCCTACAGACTTCAAACCTCAATACTAGTGTCTATAGTAATATATATACATTAAGATATATTAAATTGTTATAAGTAAGCTATAAGCCTATATATATATATATAGTAAGCTATAATAAATTGTTATAAGTAAGCTATAAACTTTACCAGTCCTCTTGTTTTGAAAGTTCAATGTCATGTTAGCATATTAATAAATTAATAAAATTATTAAATTATATTTTTTTTAAAATGGTGTCTCCAAGTACCCTCGTCTCCTATTTTTCAAAAAACGACACACCAGTACCAGTACCAATCTCCATGCAACCTTGTGTATTTGCATATTCAGTCTCTTTTGTGGTTTTGTTTCGCATTTGTGTGATGTGCTATCTTATTTTCCTTGTATTGTTGCAATATTGAACATGCTAAATTGAACTAATAATCAATTCTAAGCAAGTTTCAGTAGTTAGAAGGTATTGTGTGGCATTGACAAGTGATGCAGGAGCATCTGGGTTCACTGGAAATCCTATGTCGCCAAAAATATATTTTATTTTCTAAGTTGGTTTTTGGCTTTGTTTTCTTTGCAGTTTTGGTTTTGTGTTTCTGGAGCAAATGCAGATTTATTTGGCCAAGATAAGAGCATCATCATGTAGAAGAGCCTAATGGGTATCCCCAGTTCCACTTTGGTGAAATTTGAATGAAAAATGACTACGTTATGACAAGTCAGAAAAATCTCTAGTTCGCAAACTATTCAATTTGCCGGTTCTACAGTTTGTCAATTGCTCAGTTCGCCGATGGGCAATTTCTCCAACCAAGCCTTCAAGGATGGTTTGATTTTCTCTGTCTTCTTCAGTTAGCTGTTTGAAACCTTAAAGAATTTGAATAACTATCTTTGTTGTTGACAAAGTTGAAAGATTTCAAACTTAGTCGGCAAAGTCTCGGGTTTGCGAACTCTAAGTTCGCCAACGATCTACTTCTCCGACAAAAGTTTTCAAATTGAAGTCAAGTTCTTTTGGTTCGTGGATGGAAGATATCGCCAATATGAGTGTGTCAAGCCTTCGGCCAAGTTCGTGGTGTAACAAAATTGCCGATAAAAGGAATTGATTGCATAAAACTTGGTATCGGCAAACTTTTTTTTAATTTACGAACTAGTTCGCAGTTTCAGCAATTTGCTGATACGCCGATACTGGTTCAGAAAAAGCATGTTTCGCCGATAAGAGGAAAATGTTAAGTCTTCGTTGGTTCAGAATCAGGAGAATTCACCGATAAAAGACCAAGGCCAAGGTTATAAAACCGAACTTTTGCCGATACGCATTTGTGATTGATTTGACTGAAGTTCGGAAAGGGCAACATTTCCCAATAGCATTTATAAGGTTTTGAAAAGTTTATTTTCACCGATAGAGAAATGACATGGTTTGTGATATTAACCTTTTGCCGATAAATCTTCTTAATGGTTTCCAAACACTAAAGAATGCCGATGAAGACATTTTGACCTAGTTCGAGGAAAGTATGTTTTGTACGATTGCCGAGGGAAAAATCGTACACACAGTCAAATTCCAAAAGCATTATCATTCAAAGATTTCCTTGGTACGTGAAAGAGATATTTTACTGATAGCTAATACAAAGAGATTTAAAATTTGAAAAGGCTTTCCGTTGCTGATGTATGGGACATTATTAAGGGATGTCTATGTTATTAGCCAAATAGTATTGTCATTAATCTGTTTTTGGTGGCACTTTAAATACCCGTATGTTCAGTTCCATAACTGTTTAACTTCCACACAGGAAGAATAAAAGGCAACTATTGTTATGGCACAGGGAGAAAGGTTGTTGAAGGAATGTGGGTTGTTCCGCTCAACACAGAGGGTGATAATAGTTGCAGAACAGAAGTAGAGCGACAATAGATTGGGGGCGATCTCTGTATCCATTGGAAAGCAATTTGGTGTTGTAAGCACATGGTCGATTGTATTGCAGTATAATGCTGAAAGGCCAATAAATTTGTAACGCTGATATTTTTGATATCAATCAAATTATTTTAGATTTGTGAATGAATTAGTGCTTCCGTTGTGTATTACTGGCTGCATGACTGGGTAGTTTGATAAAACCCCCTGGTGGTCCCTGCATCAACAAGCAAGTATATATAGTTGGTGACTGCTAGGAGAGTATCTCCAGTATTTTACAGATCACATTCCAGGTGCTTTAGGTTTTTGGTTGAGGGTGAAAATTCCATGAAAACACATCTGGCACTTGTTTTTCTTTCTGTTATTCCTTAACAAGAAAAGAGATCACTCCAAGTACATTTTCAAAAGTACAAACATGACACATATCTAAGTAAATTACAAAATAAAGGAACATAAAAGATGGGGCAACAACCATTTTGACACCTATCAAGACAAAACAGCGAGTCAACAGCAACTATTTTGCCAACTAAGATAAACTAAAGACCTTTGACCATAGCAACACATTATCATTTTTTCTTGGTTATGTATCATATTGATTATCTATAACTAGACATTAATGAGGATGTTAACCATACAATAAGATGCCAATTAACTCTGTAGAGGAGATAACTGACTTAATATCAAAGGTGAACTAGAATCATATGTTAGAGATCAGCCAATATAGAAGAGAATGACTCCTAGTTGAAGTCTGTAATCATACATCCTAGGTTGGCCGACCAATAAAATCAACAATCAAGTGGCAATAAGAACCAGATTTGGCCACGAAAGATACAAAAAACATAATGTCAAAAAATTGCATCCAACAAGCTGGCTAACAGGATGTAAGGATCAGCCAACCAAGAGACCAATCAAATAATCAGGACCAGCCAACAAAAAATAGATAGATCAAGGAGCTAACGGAAACATGGTCAACCAGATAACAGAAGCCAATTCAGAGTAACATGGCAAAAAATAATCAAAAAAGAAAGACTCAATAATGAAAATCATAACAATTCTACAAGTTGGCATCAAAGAAGTAGGGATATGGATGTGAATGCAAAAATAAGAGAATTTTTCACAAGGGTGCCTATAAAACTTAGAACTAGAAGTATAGTGTTCACAAATTTGTGCCTAATTTTTGAAATATTAATGCTTTATCAAGAGCAAGAAGTATGATGCACCTAAGCTATAGACAACCGTAGACTGGGTTCATATATTATAAGGTTTTTGCTAACAAATATACAACCTCGTGATATTTGTCCATCACAAAATTATCACAATTCAACATATACTGATCAACACTAGTTACTCATGTAAAATTGCAAGAGAAACATATCCTAAATCCCAATACAAATAGTAAAAGCGCAACTACTGTTCTAAGTGCAAACTTGGAAGACAGGGTGCTAAACTATGACAAAGTCCTGCACAGCAGCCAAAGCATAAACCCGTGCAACTGCATGCAGCCTCCTCATGTGCAATGGATACCTATGCTAGCTTTACTCTTACTACTCTCAGCATACACTGCCCTATCGTTCTTGACTCTTGCAGCAGCATAAAATATTCAAATAACAGAAAGGAAGTTAAATAAATGAACAGGGCACGTTCCTCTGGAGAAAACACTATTGCATGAAAAACTCCACAAAGGGTATGCAGCTAGCATCCCATCACTATTATCAATGTATTACTTAGTGGCTCAATGCCAATAATGATCAATTTGGAGCTGTTCTAGCAATCTATAAACTCCAAGCATAGATATGAATAGTCGAGTCCATATGCACCATGGTGACTTCTGGCCCCCCACCAAGACAGTCATTGCCGATATCCAAAACATACACTCATCCGTCCTTTTCGGCACTTGCAGAATTGTTGAAGGAAATAAGAATCACTCTCAATAACACTTCCACAGAAGGAAGACGCCCAAATGACCTACACCAGACTAGTAGTCGCACCAATGAATGATCACGCGCCATTTGGATGACAAAAGAATACCTGCAACATGTAATATAACACCTGCAGCAGCTCAACATACACATGAAGCATTGTTGAAACTTTGAAAGTGACCTTTCCTTGCTGCAAGTGTACTTGCAGCATAAAATAACACCTTCAATATAGCTAGAAGTGACCTATAGCCTTGCTGCAAGTGTGCTTGCAACATATGCCCGACTGTGAAACCTTGTAAATTTGTAACATATGCCTGACTGTGGAACCTTCACAATCCAAACATCTCAATTCTCAACCAAATTTCAGATCAATTCCGAATCCCTATATAATCTAGATTCTAGACTGCCACACAGTCCAGCCCTACAGAGCTGCACATCCAGAATCAGCCTAAGACAATTCACCTATACATTATGTATTATAGCAGCCTAAGACAACTCACTTCGTAACTGTCTTTGTGATGTAACTGTAACTATGTATTATAGAATTTCTCAGTTAATAAGTAGCTGGTTGCTCCATTCCATATACAGGAAGTTTCACAGTTCTCAGAAATAGCAAGCTAAAGGGACTTACCAATCTCACTCATTTTCTGTGTTGTTGTGTCATATGAATATGTGTGAAATCCACATGAACACATCCTAGGCACATTAGGTACAGATCATTTGGTATTATGGCCCAATTTAAGTTCTTGCATGCTTTGTTGTTGATGCACATTGCATGGACAAGATCTCAGGGCATAGTGAACAATGGCAATATCCTAAGATATCAAAGTTTCTTTGTCCAGCATGTATGGTGTCACTTTGACTTACCACTCACTGTTTTTTAATCATGACTCAAGATTTTTTGGTCAGTTTTGGAAAACTGTAATATCCCAAATGGGGATATTTTTGGCTACTTTGGATTTACTTTGAAATCTGCCCTAACTTCTGTACTTTAGATTTCTGCCCAAAACTTTAATCTCTGATTTTATCTTTTGCTCTTAAACATGTAATCATAACACCCAAATATGCATCCAAACATAGCATTTAATGATGGCAAATGATGCTAAACATTGCAATTCACATCTCCCATGAATTACAAAAAATGGAAGTTCTAATCTGAAATTTCAATGGATCCTAGAGCATAAACAAACCAAACCTTGCCCAGAATTTCTGCCTTCAATGGTGACAATATCCTGCCCTAATTTTCTGCACTTTAGTTTCTGCTCTAACCCTAACTTCTGCCCTCATTTTCTGCTCTTTTAATTTCTGCTCTAACCCTAACTTCTGCCCTCTAATTCAAACTTAAACCATTGCCAATAACTTCCCATAAAACATGACAAATAAACATAATATCATGGCTAACAATATTGCTAACTTTAAAACTGAATTCCACCACAAATTATGCAATTAAAACACTTCAAATGATAATCATAAATGACTGAAATATAATCCAGAAGTCTGCTGCTATAAAAATCAGAACTTAATGAGTCTTCAATTACATCCAATGCATGGGCGATCAAGACAAACAAGCCCAAATCAAATATGCCCTAAACCCTAAGGTTGTACATACGAAAAGTAATGCAAAATAATGATAACAAAGTCCTCAAGATGATCTCCAAATCTGATCTGCAATTCTGCTCCAAAAAACAATGAAGCGCAAGTGAACTCCCATCACGGAATTCTTCACAAGAAGAGCTAGGTTTTCGCCCAACTCCTCCAAGGTGCTTGAGGTTTCCGTACCAAGACATTCTCCAAGAGATAAACTCCAAATGTATGTGAATGAATGATTGATTGATGATGAAAATGCCTTGAAATGACATATTTATACATAACTTTTACCCTCTCAAATAGGGCTGACCTAGGCACTTTTAGTGCTTTTTATTTATTATTTTTCCTCACCAAGAGAGCCGACCTGCCTCAAATCCTTTGGGCGCCTAGAAGATTCAATTTAAATATATGAATTTGTCTCCTTTCCTCTTCTCCAAGCTTCTTCCTTCAAGCGCCAAGGTTCAGATGATATTTTATTCTTTGTTTCTCCATAAAAGGCCATCAAATAGGTATAATTGAATCTTCCTTCAATTTGGCGTACACAATGCCTCTAAGTGGTTCGCTCCATGGAAAGAGAAATATAGTAAATGAAATGAACACATCAAGACCACTAGAAAAATATGTTAAGTCATTTCCAAACCTTGATTTTCCTTCCAAAAATCCCAAGTGTGAAAACCAACCCCTCTGCTCTCCAATGGCGACCATTCCAAAAATGGGGACATTACAAAAACCTTGTGGAAGCTTTTGGGTTGGCAATTGAAGTTCTAAACATCATTTCATCAACAAACTTATGGCCAAACTAAGGTAGTTCTATCAAGAAGACTATTACAAATAAAGAAGAAGTCTACGTCACCTTTTACAACTCCTTATCCCAAAGTCTTCATCATTTACACATTCTTCATGTATGTCTCTTTTGTAAAAGGCTTATTTGTGTCACCATAGCCATAGCTGAAATCAGTTTGAAGATAGGTCACCTAGATACCATATCTACCACCACATTAATACTTCTTTTTCTATTTTTTATCAACAAATGAAATTGTTGCAAGAATCTCATCCATTTGTAGTGTCTTGTTTGTTGTAACTTGTTTTATGCCTATAAATATTCTAGAGGTTGATGATCAATGTGCTCTATAGTTTCTTTACCAAATAAGGCGTGTCTTCATTTTTTAATGTCTTGAAAGAATAGTTGGAAAACTTGCCAAGTACTCACGGGTTTTTTTTAAACTAATACTCACATAGTTAACTCGTGGGTTAGAGATGCCGAGTTTTCAGCGAGTCATTGTAGTGGAAATCAATGAGTACTCACCGGGTTTCAATGAGTTTGTCAAAAAAAATTGCGAGGACGCAATTATGACATGGGGGCATTGTTTGGACGCGGAAAAAACATTGTTTTTTCTCCTATTTGAACCTACACACCATAGCTGAACCTCACACAGCAATTTGAAAGGCTTTTTAGTGGACTTGAAGGGTTTGACAAATATTAGTTTCCAAGTTAGTTTTTTTTTCTTTCCCCCAAGCATGTAAGTTACTTCTAGCATGTTAATAGATATGTAAACATTATTTACAATTTTACTTGCAATGAATTCAATTTTTGAAAAATTTATTACTAGTTTGTACTAGTTTTTTGAAAAATTGTTGTTTTTTTCCCCTTAAACAAGGGTTTTACACTTTTGAGTCAAAAAATAGTTTTTCAGTTAAATTAATTTAATGGCATGCCACATTACTATTTAATTAACATATTACATTTGTAATGGAAGATTTATATATGAATTTTATTTAATTTTTCGTATTAAAATTATTTTTTTTAAATCTTTTTTTTTTTTTTTGTATTTAAACATGTTGTAGGTTAGATATGATGGCATCTAGCTCCACATCAAGCTCAGCATCAGTTACTACAAGTCGTCTTGTTGGAAGCAAAGACCTTGCTTGGAAATATGATGTAAGGGGATTGATAGCAAGGAGCACAATTTGCACCTTATGCAAGAAGAAGCTTAATGGAGGTATCAATCACCTCAAATACCATATTGCACACATTCCTAATCGCAATGACAAGCCTTGTGAAAAAAGCTAAAGAGGAAAAACGAGAGATGTAAGCACTCCTTGCATTGTTGGATGAGAAGAACCTAGAAAGGGTGAGGACACAAGCAACCATAGCAACAACCATTAATCCTGACATGCAAGCATAAATCGACGAAGATATGGCAAGCATTGTGGGCTCTAGTCATAGTCCACGCAAATAAACCACATCAACCTAATCTAGTTCGGGTAAAGCACAGACACAAAGCTTTTTTGTATCTAGAAACATACTTGGAGCACAACCTTTGTTGCAAGGTATAGGGTGGAACAAGGAGGTACACTAGGAAGCCGATAAGGCATGTGTGAGTTTCTGGTTTTACAAGAACCTTCCATTCAAAGTGGCAAAGAGGCCGTATTGGGAGAATTTGGTGATAACATTGACAATTGCAGGGAAAGGGTACAAGGCACCCTCTTCAAAAGACTTAAGTGAGAAGTTGCTCCAAAATGTTGTTGAAGATGCAAAGTTAACTCTACAAGAACAAAAGAGATAGTAGCAAATGTTTGGATGCACTATTCTTTCAGATGGGTGGATGGATGGAAAGAACTGCACCCTTACCAATTTTTTGGCAACTTCAAATGGTGAGATGGTTTTCTTGAAGTAAATTGATACCTCTAACAAAGTAAAAAATGCAGAAACTTTGAGCCTAATGTTGGACCAACTTGTCTTAGAGATGGGCATAGAGAATGTGGTGCAAATTATCATTGACAATGTAGTAGCATACATGGCGGCTGGGAGACTGCTTCAAGAGAGAAATCTATCACTCTTTTGGACTCCTTGTAAGGCACATTCCCTTGACCCTCTTTTGGAGGGCATAGGCAAAATTGATTGGGTGAGACCGATTGTAGAAAATGCAAGGAACATCACAAAATATATTTATAATCACCCTTGGGTTCTTAGCTTGATGAGAAATCACACTACAGGAAAAGAGCCTGTGTAACCAGGTGTTAGAAGGTTTGCAACTAACTTCCTAATGTTGCAAACCATTACTAGTTTGTTGACATCATTGAAGTAGATGTTTGTGAGTCAAGCATGGCTAGACTCACCATATTCAAAGAAGGTTGATGGAGAGAGGACCACAAAGACAATTTTCGATGTGTTTTCAAAGAGAGTTGTAAAGATCGTCAAGGTAACCTCAAACTTCATTTTAAATTTCAAATTGAATCCTTTATTTTTAAACTTTAAAAGTATTTACGTTTATTGTAAATTTGTAACTTTGATTTGTTTGTACTTGTAGGTGTCAAAGCCCTTGGTGAAAGTTCTGCACTTGGTGGATGGGGATCAAAACCCAATGGGGTACATTTATGAGGCCATGGATAGGGCCAAAAAGGCCATCCAAAACTATTACAAGGGTGATAGAGACATATTTGACCCCATTTGGGAGATCATTGATTGGAGGTGGAACAATCAACTCCACCAACCCATTCATGCAATGAGGTACTACCTCAACCCCAAGTTTTTCTTCTCCGATCACTTCACAAATCCTAACGATGAGGTTATGGATGGCCTCTCCACATGCGTTGAGAGGCTGACACCCAAGGTTGAGGTGAGGGACCTCATTATTTCAGAGTTGCAAAATTACAAGCAAGCTAAGGGAAAGTTCTTTTCTTCAACATTAACTATTCGAGGGAGATCCATCCAGAGACCAAGTCAAAAAAGTTAGTCTTTACTTATATCTTACAAGTTATAAATTACAATTATTAATAAATTATTGCTTGCAAACTTTTGAATATCTTATTTGCAGGTGCTTGGTGAGAAGATTGGGGTGGAAATACCCCAAATCTTCAAAAGTTAGCCCTCTAAATTTTGTCTCAACCGTGTAGCGCTTCTAGCTGTGAGTGCAACTGGAGTTTGTTTGACGCCATTCACATGAAGAAGCGTAATAAGTTGACTCAACAGAGTCTCAATGACCTAGTTTTTGTGCAATACAACCTTTGGCTTCACACAAAAAAGGTGGAGGGCAAATCCGAGGAGCTTATTGATTTGGATGAGATTGATCTCTATAGTGATTGGACTGCACAAGATGAGGAGCCTTCCTTGTTTACAGAGGACGAGATTGTTAATTTTGAGAGGCAGGCTATGGAGGTTGCAATTTTAGCAAAATAGAAGCAAGAGATTTTGGGTTGGATGACGTTGATGTCGCAAAGGAGGCATCATCTAGTAGCAAGGTGGAGCCACAAGTGCAGCCTTCTAGGCCGAGTGAGAAGTCGTAGCTGAGTGCAAGGACTAGACACTCTCCCCAATTTTTCACGAGAATAGGGAAGAGGAAATTGTAAAATTTTGTGATGTGTAACTTGCCTAGATATGCAATTTATGATGATGATTTTCAAAGACAATCCAATAGTTATTAGCTAGCTATTGTATCCACATGATGCGATTTTGTACTCTATTTGTATTCAAATCTAATAGAAAACACTTCCCCAAAGTTTTATACTCATTGGATACATTTTATAACTAAATTTTGCATAAAATTTGTGTTCTTAAAGAAATTTAAATAATTTTTTAAGTTGTCGAGTTTTACCGAGTTTTTGCCTAGATGGAATATTTTGGTCTGCTGAGTTCGAGTCAAGTCCAAAGATGCGTACTATGCTTGAACTAGAGCATACAATTCTTTATTATACACCAAATATCCTCTAATTGCTTAAGTTAAAAAATCTCGAAATGGTAACAAACAAAATTACCATCTTGAAGCAAGACAACACCCACAACATATTCACTAGCATCGGTCTCTACCTCAAAAAGTTTTGCAAATTAGGAAGAGCAAGCATAGGAGCATTAATTATTTTATACTTTAGTGTTTCAAAAGCTTCATCATGTTCTTCACCTCAATGTAACTCTCTTCCCATTGATGCAATTTGATGTAAAGGTGAAGCTATGGAGGAAAGGGAAGGAATAAATTTCCTCATGTATTGTGCAGCCCCTATAGCACTCTTTGGTGTAGAACAATTCAAAATTGCTTCTATTTTTGAAGGATCTATTCTTAGTTCCCCTCCTACGACATGTCCTAGATAAACCAATGATTCTTTTCCAAATTCACAATTCTTCATATTACATGGTAGTTGTTTTTCTTTTAATTTTTGCAAGACCTGTTTTATGTGGATGAGATGTCCTTCCCGTGTAGCGCTGAAAATTAGGATGTCATCTAGATATACAATCACACAACTATCTATGAAATCCCTTAACACATCATTCATAAGTCTAATAAAAATAGTTGGTGCATTACATAAACCAAAAGGAAGAACTAACCAATCATAAAATCCTTGCTTAGTTTTGAATGCAGTTTTCCATGTTTCTTCCTCTTTCATAAGCATCCGATGATAACCTAATTTAAAAACAAACTTAGTAAAATGTTTTGCATGTTGGAATTGGTCTAATGAGTCATCTATCCACGGAAGAGAATATTTATTTTTTATGGTGATCATATTTAGTGCTTTGTAGTCGATACATGTCCTCTAAAAACCATCTTTCTTTCATACCATCAAGATAGACAAACCCCGAGGTGAAACAGTAGGGCTTATGGCCCCTTGTTCAACCAGCTCCTAAAGTTGTTTCTAGACCTTATTGCTTTCTAGAAGAGATTGTCAGTACAAACTAATGTTTAGTAAAGGAGATTATGGTAGGAATTGAATCTCATGCTTCACCTCCCTTCTTGGTGGCAACCCCCTTTGCTCATGAAACACTTCCTAAAAAGATGACAAGAATTCATCCAAACCTTTCAATTTTGAGTTAGCCAAGGTGGAAATATCCAATCCATCATCCATTTATCTTTCAACAACATAAACAAAATTGCTCTGTTTCTTGAATTAATTTGATTGTTTGATTAGAGCAATTGCTACCTTTGCCTTGCTTTGGTGCCCTTTGATTATGTATTTGATTTATCCTTGACCCATCTGTATTTGTTAGCCCTTCTCATAAAAATTGCATCCCTAACATATAGATATGGACTCCCAAGTACTATGTCAAATGCAACAAGAGAAATAACATATGCGTCTACCTCAGCTATATACTATCCATTTACCCAAATTTGAACCTGCATTTCTTAGTTACCTATATCTCTACACGCCTTTTCACTAATCCCAATTGGTATGGATAAGGATGTTCATATGTTTTCAGACCAAGCCTTTTAATGAAATCTTCTAAAATTAAATTGCACTGTGAACCAGGATCTACCAATGCATTAACCCGACTTCTTTACTTGGAATTTCAAGATAAAATGTTTGTTCATTTCTTCAATTTTATCCTTTCTTTAGTGTTGGTAGCTATGCATCCTAGCATATCATCTATATCTGAACTTTCCTCTATTTCAATTCCTCCTTGAATAGTTAGAAGGGACTTTCTTGAGTCCTTTTTTCCTTTATCCTTGTTCTTATTTTTAGGATGTAGTTTTCAACACTTAGCATTGATGAGAATTCTTGTCTTTTGAGAAGACTCACCTTTTTGTTTGGAAGACTCACCTTCATACATATTCTCCTCCTTCTCCACGTACTAGGCTTCGACACATACTTCATCCAAGTCCTTTGGATTGGTGGTGACTACCCTCCTTCAAATGTGAGAATGGAGCCTTTCGAGACACTTTCTCAACATGTCCTCATCCAAGCCCATGCCATTCAACATGGCTTGCCTTCTAAACTCTGCAGTGTAGTCTTGCACATTTTGCCCACTTGTTTGTTTGTAATACATCAATTTTATTTTTTGATCCATTTTATACCCAATAGGATAAAAATTCTTACAAATTAATTCTTTAAAATCATCCCAATTACTAACTATGGGCTTCTTTCTTTTTTCACAATTTACAGTGTAATTCTCCCAACATACAAGAGTGTGCCCTTCCATTATAAAGCATGCAAAGGAAATCATTTGTGCTCCACCTACTTATGAAAACTAAAATAAACTTTTAATTGCTTTATCCTTGAACCTTACATTTCAGCATTTATTTGTCCATTAAAAATCTTTATTTCTACTTTAGTCTCTACTTTAAATAGAGTTTGAATTTTTACTTTGTTTTCACATTGCTCTTTCAAAGAAATCCTACACTTCCATGCCTTCCTATCATCTTCCCCAATATCAAATTTCTTGGCAATGGCTTTAATCAAACCTCCAACAAAAGATTGTTCTTGTGTCATTTTGTAATGTTGCCTTGACATATGCTCTTGTGACTTGTTGACCCAGCCATTGTTGGTTTTCTATTGTTCTTGTGTCATTTTGTAATGTTGCCTTGACATATACTCTTGTGACTTGTTGACCCAGCCATTGTTGGTTTTCTTTTCTTCACTTCATATGGCTCTCTAACGCAGTCACCCATGCATTCAACTCCTCCATTTGGACCTTTTGTGCTCTTCTTGTTAATGTCATACGCACAAAAACTCCACAAATCCACAAAGATCAATCTGCCATGATACCAAATTGATACGTAAAATCTTAAAACTTGTATACACACACTCATACACATATATATAGTGCCGTGCCCAAAATGCATCCTATCGTCCTCGTCCCAAAAACACCATGGAACATAGGTTAAAGGAGATGACCTAATTTTACTAAGGTTGACCACAACCTAGTGAAGAGCACAAAAGCAACTTGTCTTTGTAAACTATCAGAGAAGTGAGAAGAGGACCGCATCATCAATAAAAACATGATGTGGAACACAACCATCATCGACATGAATATGTTGTTTTAGAAAGTCTTTGAGCTCATCTATGTGAATACCAAAGAGGGCTGATGAGAGAGAACACTCCTGTTTGGCCCTAATGGTATTTTCAACAAAGTTTAAGAGACCAATAGAAGTTCATAATAGTCCAACAATCATCTCAAAGAGCCTTATGATGAAAGAAACGAAAGAATCTGAAATACCAATATCATATAGCTTCTAGGTGAAACATGGAGGCCTTAGAAGACCGCCATCAAGTCTCATCAAGATGTCTTCAAACAGATTCAAAGGCCTTTCTAAAGTCTACAAAACAATAAGACTTTAAAAGCCACTAGCAAGTCTCATCAAAGATAGTCTGAACTCTGAAGTGAAAAAATGCAGTTAATAGTCTTGAAATCTCTCTTGATCCCACTTGTCCCCTCGCTTTAGGATCACAATTATCAAAGCAATTGGAGAGCATCCATGACTAACATCATGGCATAAAGTTTAGCAAATGCATGCTCAACCATAAGAGTTGTGTAGTTATCTGCGTTGGAGTTATCCCATAATGTATAAATAGAATGGATGTTGTGCTACAACCATGAGGACGTGAACCTCAAAAAAAATTGTCACAATAAATAGCTCATAGGGAAGCAAGTGAAATGCACCATAATTGAGAAACTCCACCTATAACCCCTCAGAAACAAGGTGAAGTTACAAAAAGCTATTCACAAGAGACCCCAATATTTCATTACAAAAAGGTGGGCAGAGGATAGGGTCTATATGCAAAGAGACAACAGGCAACTTAAGTTTAGATCAAAAAAATTGTAATGTGTCTTACAGAAATTCATTAACTGCAACTAATAATATAGCACAAAAGCACCACATCCAAGACATATTGAACAAGGAAATATCTCTCTCAAATATACAAAATGAATAACCATAATTAATAGCCCAAAACATGTTATCCACTTGATATATCCGTGCAGACACTAATAATTCTCCCACTCATTCAAATTTGTTGTACCCATATGAAACTCTTCGTTTTGAGTCGTCTTTCAAGTCAAATTCTTGATTCTCCTTGCATTTTGGTGCAGGAGCACCTGAGGTGTCATCAAACCCCCATAAGGCACATTTTGAAGTTTTTGTGTTCTAAGAGACCATGGTTGTTAATAAGGTCTTGAAAGACCATTTCTCACGTTTTTTAATAAGGACCATGTCTATTAATATCATGTTGAGGACATTCTTCATGTTTTGAGATCATTAGGGTTATGGTGTGTCAAAGATTTAAAAGGTTACAAAACTATTTCAAAGTTATTAATGTAAAAAGAGCGCAAAACATGTTGTAATGTGGAAGTTGCAAAGGCCAACCAACCCAAAAGTGGTTATGGATGGTTATGACCATTGAGTATCATTGTAATGTATTGAAATATGCTCACAAACGTTGAGAAAAAACATGCTGGATGAATAAAATCACGTTTTTGCCTCTTTTCCTTGTTTTTCTGTACTTTTTGACTGCAAATTTGCTGTTCCCAGCGTTGGTATGGTTCTGTACGGATAGATACAGAGGCAAGCCATATATGGTTGGAAAGAGGATTGAGTCACCTTTCAAATGCAACTGGTTTGAGGTCCTAACTCCATTCCTAGAAGAAATTATCGCTGTTTTTCTGAAACTGCCTGTTTATAGTCTGTTAAGGGTTTTGAGGGAGTAAAACATGGTATTTTAGTCATTCCACTTGCTGTCCAGACCTGTAACTCGGTGGAATGACTTTATTTATGGTAGGTTAGATGTTCCAATGGTTTTGGGAGGTAGAAAAGATATGTTGTGTGAGTTTGTGGTGATGCCCTTGAGTTGTTTGTAGTATTTTCAATGTGGAAAAGAGTAACTAAAGAGGGTATTTGACAAAATGTCAATGACAAAGTCTGTCTGAGTGTTTTGTGAGTATGTGCAGGTGTATATGAAAATGTTTGATGCAGTGGCTAAGGTGGTGGAGGCCCAGAATATAGACTTTCAATAAAACCCTAGCTTTTTGGCCTAAAAGTGAAGGTTTTTGAGTTTGCCAACCAAATGATCAAGTCACTTGAATTTGATTGTGGATTTGGACGTTTTAGGACCTATTGAAAGACTGTTTTTGGGTTTTGGGGTTTAACTTGACATTTTGAGAGTAGTTTCTTTGTAAATGTGACCTAATAGGCCTAGTTCAAGGTAGGTCCGTCATAGGATTTGAAGCCTTCTGTCCAAAACAACCTATATCCATCTTTTGATATGTTGACAAACAAGATAATGGGTGCCCAAAAGTGTCTTTGTTTCATTGATACCATGCCGCAAATGAAAATTACGGTCTGACAGATCCTAAAACAGGGCTACAAGGGTTTTAGGTGCCTAAAGAAGGAAGTACCAAAACTGAGTTTGTTCTGCCTATGCCAATGGTTGGGATGGGTCCCATAGCATGTAAAATCAACCTTTCCATGATGGTTTCAAAGATGTTAACTGTTGTTCCCACTTTTACAAGTTGATCCTTGAATTTGGGTTTTAGAGTGTGAAGAAAACCTTGTCAATTTGTGGAATCCTCTATCCATCCTAGTGCCTCTACATCACATTTTGAGCCATAATTTAACCCTTGTTACCCTGGGTCATGAAGGTTGTTTTAGTCGCTTCAAGTTAGTGTCTTTCCAAGGGTTAATGAAAGGAGCTTTCCGACACATCAAGTGAGGCAAAGATCAAGACTTGGGCAAGGAAGGAAAGGCAAGAGTGGTCTAAAGCATGGAAATGATACATTCAGGTCATTGGAGCATGCCAATGCACTTAATGCTCCAATTTCGATGGAACTAGAGATGGAAATGGTACATCAAGGCTTCTGGAACGCATCAAGACAAAGGAGAGTCACTGTCCAGTGTTAAGTCGTGAGAAATAGTGCATCATGTACCAAAAAGAACGCTTTTCACTTAAGTGAACTTAAAAACATAACAAAAAAGTGCATGAGAGCCTCAAAAGTGCACCATTAGAGAGAAAGTCACTTAAGCAAACTCCAAATTAGATAAGAAAGTGCATGAGAGTCCAAAAAGCGCTCAGCAGAGAGAAAATCACTTAAGTGATGAAACATGTCAAAAAGTGCGCCAAAGTCACTTAAGTGTACTCAAAAACATAAAAAATGGTGCAAAACGGCCAACAATGTGTCCTTGGGGAGGAAATATACAAGTTTTAAGTGGGAAAAATGCACCATGGGTCAAAAAGTGTGCCTCAATCACCTAAGTTACTTAAATAACATCAAAATTTGCTCCCATGACTCAAAAGCATGCACTTATGCAAGGGGAGTACCAAGTGACAACTTAAAAACATCAAAAAAGCTGTCCAAGAAGCCTAAAAAGTGCACTTGCAATGAGAGGGTCCAAATTTCAAAATGAAAATATTAAAAAGTTGCACCAAATGTTTCAAAACCACGCCTTATCAAAGGGGAATCAAAAGTTACATGCAAAACACAAGAAAATGTGCTCCTTAAACTCAAAAGTGTGCCCTCCACATGGAGAAGTCCAAGTTTCACCTTCAAAACACAAAAAGAAGCCATTGGAGCAAGTTGCGCAACATCTTGTTGATTGCTATCAGCAGATTCTTCAAGTTTCATTGCAGTTGTTTAAGGATCAACACTAGTTTTCATCCTTCCAACACCTATAGCAGGGTTTCATACACCAAGTTCACAGATTTGGCATTACGTAATGAAGGTTTGAAAATCACACAAATAAGTTATAGTTATCGCTTCCTTCACTCTTCATTCAAGGCACTTCAGGATCATTGTGAGGAGGTTGTCATCAAGCAAAGCATAGATTGTTAAGTTTCATTTGTGATAAGAGTTAGGGTTTCAAGTATCTTCTGACAATCCGTCATGGTTAAAATGAAGGTGTTGCATCAAAACCACTGGAAGAAACTGATTGACACCAGACTTGCTATATTTAGCCCATGCTATTTTTAGCCACAACTATTTTTACCCATTGTTATTTTTGGGAGACAACTATTTTTAAATAATCTTCTAGACAATCTACTCAGAGACATCCTGTTTCGGGATTTCCAAAATTTAGATGATGTACCTTTAAGACAAATTTGTTTTTAAGGCTTGCTTTGTGTGCAAGCAAACCATTTTAGTCTAGGAACTTTCACTATGTTTTTAATTTACCTTGAATAAATTGCATGCCAAAATCTTGTAAACACTCATAAATAAGTGCTATTGGCACCTAGATTTGATTGAATGGTAATTTTATGCCTATTTATTGCTAAGATTATTGTTCAAGCTGTCTTGTATAATTGTTTGTTGATTTGTATATGATAGCATCCAATCGGTTTGTTGTTTTCAATCCAATTTTTGTGTTGTAATCATGCTGTCTAATCTCTACTTTAGCTAGAGAGTGTGAGTGTTTCTTAGCTGTTATAGGTATTAGCTTTCAATAGAAAAGATGTAAAAATATCCAGTCTTGAGTAGAAGTGCTGATAAGCCTTGTGCCCTTGCCCAAGACCAAAAAGACATGTTTGTTTTAAGTTTGTTTGTATTGCATATTGTAAACCAACTGTTTAGAGATCTAGATTTTAGTTTTTGTTACAAGGGAGCTTCCCCATCTAATTCAAATAAAGGTTTTATCCTTAAATGCTGTTCCATTTTGTGTTGTCCTAAAAGGGATGAATTAAAAGCTAACAAAATTCAGGGATCCAAATTCCTCTTTGGGCTAGTCACAATCAGGGATGATATCAAGTAAAATAAAAACCAAGATACATTCAACCAGAAATGAAATTGATGGTTTAATTCATATAACGATGCAAAAATATTTCAGAATGATATACATATTATGATTCCAAGTATACAATGTAATTTCTAGAAGATGCAAAACAAAACAGTTAACAGTCCTAAATGCATTTGTAATATGTACTTACTGAAGGCGGGCAGGCTTGCCACAACGGACACAAACTAAAGTGGATTCGCCACCATCACTTGAAGATCCATCCATTTCAACCAATTTACTTTCAGCCCAATCTATAGCAATAAGTAGAAGTTTTAATTAGACAATACATATTCAAACTGAAAGGAAACGAAATGATTAAGAGCAAGTACGCAAAGATAATAAGTAAGATGTCACTGAAGTCATGTATCCTAAACAAAAAAAACTCACAGCCTTAATAGAAGTCTATGGTCGTTAAAACCGAATTGAGCTTGGTTTTTCCATGAAATGTTAAACTACATTTTTTAGTCCAATAAGGGAGATACCTATTCTTCTTACTGTATCAATTAGGCCATCTTTTTGAACACAGGTTCTGGAATTATCCATCTTTCAAAGTTATAAGATGCGTGACTTGGATGCTTCTCAAACTCAACATCTCACCATGTATCGTACCATTGCCACTAATGCCCAACTACGTCTCAATCTTGAGTTGGAGTCTGGACTCTGTGTGGAAGCAACGGCTTGAATATTAAAGTTCATTTTAATTTCCATCACTGCCTTGAGAATCAGCATCAGTTGCAATATTCTCCCTCTGTTCTTTGGAAAGAAGTCAAGCCAATCCTTTACCCAGAGTTGCACTATCAACATTTATTCAGATTATTTCTTATACTAAAGTGGTGCCTTAACTACCTAAGAACAATCTAAATCTGCTCCAAGGAAGTTAAATGTTCATGCTTCCAAGTTTCCAATCAATTCCAATTTATTGGAATATAAAATAAGGCCGCAAACTGATTTAATTCAACATGTGATGCAAACACCTGACATACAACAATGGAATCTTAAGTTGCCTCCACTTTTGAAAATCCTCAAATTGGTCCCGCTCCAAAAAGGAATTTGTGGAGAAAGATGGTGATATATAAGCAATATCACCTTCAAGAGCCTAAGAGTAATCAAGCAAAAGCATTAAGCTCAAAAATAACTACTCCAGGGATTGTGCCTTGCTTCCACCATTTAATTCAATCATGGGATTTCTGCGTGAGAAACAGTTGATGCCATCTAGAGTAAAATCCTATGTCTTTGATGAAGACAGGGAACTTGAATGATGCAGATCAAATTTTATAAATGAATCTTGACAAACAAGAAAAAGAAATCTTATACTGGGAAAATTCAACTAATGCATCTATCCAACAACTATTAATACAACCAAATTTAGCTGGAAAGATTGCCTGCTGGGAATCCTATATCTGCTGGAAAAATACAATAGGTGATATTGCTTTGGTTATGGGAGGTGATATACTATTTATGCTAACTTCAAAATTAGAAAATCTAATGTCGGTGTAATCATAGACAAGGAGATTATATGTAGTTGTGAAATTAAATGCATGCTTTGTTACTAGTATTGGCTTTCCAGCAATACGCAACTACAACTGCGTATGAAGATTGCATACAAAACCTGCTAAGCTTCCACCAGCATGTTGAGAGTTTGAATCTAGATTGTTTCCATCTTTCTTTTATGCCAGCTTTTATGTCATGGTGGTTAATTTTGTTGTCACATAATCTTGACATTTTGTTGTCGAGAAAAGGATTTATTCTCAAGATTTCAATACTCATAAATTCAAACAGAAATTACAGAAAATAGCAGCACAATGGAAATATGGAACTGGAAACTACAAGAAAAATTGAATGTAAACAATCACAATGAGACTCAATAATTTACCCTAGTGAAACCCAATAACTGGGAAACTACACAATCCAAATAGTCACTTCTTATTGCTTTACAAGAATTGCATACACTGCTCATTATCAGAGCTCTCTCGCTCTCTCAAATCCTTTCTGATTTCCTGCTACACTTAGCCATTTGGTTATGGAACAGACTCACACTGCCATACGCAAACCTCCTGTCAACTACATATTAATGGAGTTGGATTTTCTTTCACGGAGGATACTAATTTACTCCACCAGACACTTCTTCCAAAGTTTGGGAAAAAATAGTGGCCCTAATTCCAACCATTTTTTAGAGTTTATTGCTAATGGCAAGGTTACAATGGGAGAACAATTTACTAAATTTAATTAAGGCCTTGGGAACTTAAAAGTTAATAACTCAATATAAATTCTATGTTATATTTCTTGTTATTAAATTCTAAAAGACCACGCTTAAGTTTACCGATAATGGAAGGAGTTTATCTTACAAATCAATAACAGATCTGTAGATGTTGCCATTGTTGCAGTTTACTCTACAAATAGAGTTAGTGTTGTATGTACCTTTACACATGATATAATTTGTATATTGAGGTTTTGGAGCTTCCTGTCAACTACATATTAATGGAGTTAGATTTTCTTTCATGGGGGAGGCTAATTTATTCCTCCAGACACTTCATCCAAAGTTTGGCAAAAAAATAGTGGCCCTAATTCCAACCATTTTTTAGAGTTTATTTCTAATGGCAAGGTTACAATGGGAGAACAATCTACTAAGTTTAATTAAGGCCTTGGGAACTTAAAAGTTAATAACTTAATATAAATTCTATGTTATATTTCTTGTTATTAAATTCTAAAAGACCATGCTTAAGTTTACTGATAACGGCAGGAGTTTATCCTTCAAATCAATAAAAGATCTGTAGATGTTGCCATTGTTGCAGTTTACTCTACAAATAGAGTTAGTGTTGTATGTACCTTTACCCATGATATAATTTGTATATTGAGGTTTTGGAGCTTCCAAGCATGGGTGTAAATAAACATTAGTTAGTTGGGAGGGTTAGGTTACATGTGTGGTTAGGATTTACTCTACCCAAGTGTTAGCAGGCTAAAGGCTATTCATAAGGGATTCATCGTATCACTGGCATCATTGTGTTATGTCTTATTATTATTGTAGTCGATGGAATGATCCTTTCCTAAGAATATCTCCATAATTACGAACCCCTAATTTCTGGTAAATAAATTTATATACTATGTACTCGGGGGATGCATCCCCTACAGTTTCAGACCCATAACCTACAGGAAACATTACGGACATGCAAGGACAAGTCAAAAACATCCCCCAGACATTACAGACCTGCAAAACAAAAGGGAAACATCCCAAGGATGTCAAAAATTTTGCTGGAAACACCTAGAAACATCAAAGGATGGCTAGCTGTCCTCTGTGGCACAGGAATACAAAAAAGAAAAATAAATTTAAAAGTGTACATCTTCTTCAGCAACATGGTTTCACTTTGTCAATCACTTGCAAGTCACTTTTGCAACAACATCATTTCACTTCATCAGCCACTTGCAAGTCATTTCTGCAACCACTTACATCTTCATCAGCAAGCTATGTATAACTCAGCAGCCTCATGGATTGCACTTTGTCAGCACTAGAACATCAGCAGCATCACAAGCTTCACTTCATTAGCCACTTGCAAGTCACTTCTGCTGCAACTAACACCTTCTATGGCAACATAGTTTCACTTGGTCAGCCACTTGCAAGTCAATTCTATAGCAACTAACATCTTCTGAGAAGTTGGTGGTCGTGCATAGTGTCTTGCAACTTCAAGATCAATAGACTCCTAAGTATTGTCAAACTCCAGCCGCATGTTGGGATGTTGATCATGAAGATGCAACGCAAGAAGGATTGGTTAGGGTTTAGGGCTCCATTGGATGAGATAAGCCCTCATAGTGGCATGATGCAGTGTTAGTAGATGCTGACTAGGAGCAGCGGCAGATTTTCTATGTTTTTGTCATTTTGTAGTTGAAACTTGCAGCCTTTGGGCATATTGTTGTATTTTTTATATAATATATATACGCAATGATAATGAAAGCAACAAAATTTTGTTAATTTGTGTCAACTGTCATGTGAAATCTCAATTCAGCTCTAGTGTTGTGTATTAAGGTTCTATAATGTATAAGATGAACACCTTGTCAATGTCATCTAAATACTTGAAATTTCCTCTATTTTTAAATTTTCCCTGTTTTTCAATATATGTCCCCTAACATCCCCTAAAAATGGCCTCCCAAAAAATCCATCCCAAAAATGTGTCCCTTCCGCCCAAAGGACATGATAATATTATTAACATAATAAAAGTGTTTTTTTAAAACACTATAATAATAATAATAATATTAATATTATTAAAATATAAATATAAATTCAAAACTTAAGTTTGGGCGGCCAGCTCTGGGTCCTAGTGACCTATTTTGGCTTGATATTTCAAGGAACTATTTTAATTCATTTTGGGTATGAAATATGTATGAGAGTTTTCTAAGTTTTCAGATGGAGATCTTTTGGGACAAAACCCCCATGGAGATTTTACAAGGTGGGACGAAAACCCTACCTTTTTCCTTGTGAGAAAATTCAAACTTTCAAGAGTTTGCAGGCGCTTATCAGGTTTATTTGTTTTCAGATTGGTGTCTAGGCTGGGCACAACTAGGGCAGATTTCCAGACCAATCGATTCGGCATAAAGGCACTCATTTGTCCTACAAATCTAGTCACTGATCCTCCTGAGCGAAACAACTAAGCAGGGTAAGCCAAATCTGATTAAAGGTGTCGCCATTCTAGGGTGCTGAGTTGCCAGGGTCACATTGAGATCAAAACGCCATTCAGGGAATTGGAATCACATGATAGAGGAACCGTGGATTATTGAAGACAGCAAGATAAGTCCATTGGTGAAGACAAACCCACTCAGGTCGCTGGATAGTGGAGGGTCTGAAACTCACGATTTGGAACAAGCACTACCAGATCGCAACATAGAACTGAATACTGTGCGGCCTGGAGTGAGCATATTTTCATCCACCCAGATTTGCATACAGCGTTTTCCCAATATCATTGAAGGTATCTAAAAGTCAAGTCAGACTTTCCTGGCAGTGTATGAGACTTGTGAGTCAACCTGTGGATGTAAATTTTAATAGAATTGTTTAAGACTTATCAGATTGCTGTTTATGATTATTTTGCATCAAATTCAGACTGGTTGATAACATTTTTTGCTAATTCAGTAATACTGTTCGCTGCTCAGAATTGTTATGTTCAGAATTTTATATTTGAAAAGCCCTAGTTCATTCATCTCCTAAGGGCTTTGTGTTGACAAAGTAATATGTGTTAGGGTTAATTCAGCAGATTGGAACAGCATTAAGCCTACATTGAGCAGATTCCTATAAGTGTTTATTTCAGTAATATATATATTTTGCTATGCATGAAATTGTTATGGTAAAATAGAACACAGTCGTGGCTATCACAAATTATTAAGGACTATTGTTTGTCTCAGTTCAGAGTCCATTTATACACAATACTTGAGTTGTTTTTACAGTTTGCAAATAAGAATTTTGTGTTGAATAAAACAACAGTCAGAACCCTAAGTGGGATATTCCACCCCCCCTTCCATTGCCGTCCCCATACCAAAAGCTTGGTATAACATATTTTATATATAATATAGCCAAATCCTTATTCATTTACTAATGTACCCTACTTTGAATGGTGTCACCATCCCCGTACCCCCACTTCTCCAAGTAACTATGGGTATTTCCCAAAGTATATCAACTAGCACAATTCATCTTAACGTGGATCTGATTTATGCTGATGGGCATCCAAAAGACTTCAAGTGCCACTACCTATGTGATGCAGGAGCATCGACTTCTCCAAGTTTTTGAGTTTTTCATTGTTTGTTATTGTGTTGGTTTCCAATTTTGGTTTGATGTAGTCATTTGGAGTTTCTTGTGAGCAATGAGAAGCAGTTGGATGCTTTAGTTGTGGTATTTTAGCCTTAAGGCTTGTGGTTGGGTTTCCCACCAAAAAGTCACATTTGAAAATTTGAAATGTTAAGAGTGTGTTTCTCTTGACTATCCCACCTTATGCAATGTCTACAAAGTTTAGGCAATGCCTCCAAGGTGAGAGGATAGGTTTGTTTTGCACTTAGGCTCTTTGACAACCTCAAGGGGATCAAAAACTAACAAAAACACCACCGACACCCAAAAGAACAAGAAGTGGTTATTTGTTAGTTTCTCCCATGGTTGGGACAGTTGCTTTTGGAGACATCACAGGGAAACCAGTAGCAGATATCCCGTGGAAAAAGAAAGAGAAACGAGCAGGGTGCAAATCGGGACAGGGGAAAATATCTTACAGGATCAACATGACAGTCTAAAAAAAGAGGAAAAAGGACGTGCTGGGCAGAGTTTAGGAGGGCACAACGAAGGTGAAGAAATCGGCAGGAAGGCAGGAGCAAGTGTAAAGAATGTATACAGTCCGAGAAAGGGCTACCTTGAATCATTGATGAAGGAATGTGTTCCTTATATATGAATAAGTCTTCTATGCTCCTTCTGCAATCAGTAAACTTTTTTCTTGGTCTGCAGGAAATTGTGCCTTGTATAGGAATGTATCTTCGATGCTACTCTGTAAACAATATACTCCCTTCTTGGTATGCATAAAACCCTCAACAAGGGTGTAATTTGTAGATTCCTCTGTTTAGAGGGAGTGTCACTCGTGGTTACCACTGTTTTGAAGCATATTGAGAGTCCAAACTTGGACTGTAGCAGGTTTATTTGCATCAAAGAAAGACTGTCTTAAGTCTTTACCAGTTCTGGACTGTGTCCTGTGACATTTTTATTGATAAAGGACAGTTGTATGTCTTTGTCTTAACGCTTTAACATCAAAATAAACTAGTTTACTTAGTGTTATGTAGTGGAAGACCATTTTGGTCTTGTGTATGCCCACCATCCACAAGAAGTCTTTCAGATTGAAGTTTGTTTTGGGTCCTCAAGCCACCACTATGTCATACACTTATGTTGCAGTGGGATCGCAACCTTGAGTCTTTTGAATACCTCTTGGCAGATATTAGATCCATGTTGAGGTTTGAATGTACCACCTCCTTGAAAAAGTTTTTTTTATTGTTAAGAGTTAAATATCTATATAAATGTCAGCCTTCAATGTTCCCCTCACATTCATCCACCCCTCCCACACACACATCTAATTTGATGTGAGATGTTAAGCAAAATATTTGGGTGCATTGGTGCCCTCTATATCCCTCTTTTGTATGCATTTCTGTTATTCTTGGAATATCTAAATTTCTAGAACTTTGGTTCTTTGCCTGTAATATGGGAGAAGAGATCTTGGCTCAAAATTTCTTTGCAAATCCAAAATAATTTCAAATATAAGTTCTATACTATAGCTTTAACATTTCTCTGTCAGGCTGCAAAATTGGAATCATGTCACTGCCATCTGAAGAGAATTTAATTTCATATTTAAGAGGTGGTTATAATAGTGATTTTAAGGGTTATTGCAAAACATATGACCCATGGAAGTTGGCCTACCAAAACTGTCAATTTTTCTGTCTGAATCAATGCCCTATCTTGCAATGTGAAGTTCTCTTTAATAAGAAGCTAGTCTAAGGACACACCAATAAGTTTTGAAGGGAAATTTTATGCAATCCTCAAAAAAATGGTCAGCATGGGAATTTCAATAAGTATTAAAAAAGTTATAACCTCAAGATTCAAGAGGATGATTTTCAAGAACTATAATTTTTCTTTCAGGAAATGTGAATTACCATGTTGGAAGTGTATCTTCTTTCTCAGGTCTCTAATTTTGTTGGCTCAAAAATGATTTAGAAGCCAAAGCACAGATCTTTCTCCTTTCCAACTTTCAATTCCAATTTTGCTCTCTAGATGGGTACAGCAAGCATAAATTTAATCCTTAAACCCTAGCTTTCACTGGAATTGATCAATTCATGAAAATGTGTATTTTTTGGATACTAAAACTTTGATAGGTGAGAATGGTGATCTACATTTTAAAGTTACAAATAAAATTTTGAGATTGATGTGCAATGTGTAGGCTAATGGCTTGGTGGTGACGGGATTAGTGTAATCACATATTGCAGACTCATTGTATACTTGCAGGCAAGAAACAAAAACGATTTACCTGAGTGGGAACTTGTGACTCCGCCTACACAGGAACTCACAAATCCGTTTTTTGTTTTTTTTTTGTATTTTGCTCAGTAAATCAACCACTGGACATTGTTATGCCAGATGACTGTAACATGGGAACAAAACACAGAAAAAACACAAAGAACACTGAAAATACATGGGTTTTTGGTCTTTTCATAGTGTTTTTTAATGTATTATTTTGTCAACTTTCTTCTATGTTCAGGCAACTAGGTTTCTACATGCTAAGTGAAGATTTTATTGCACATAAGAGCAGTTGGGAACCAATTTATGTTTTTTTAAAGGAATTTAGGTTTTTCTTAAGTTGCCGACTTTTTGCCAAGTCACCAAGTCCAAGTCAAATTTGGTTCTGTAAAGTTTTTGTCGAGTCTAAGTTTGTGAACTATGGGTGTAATAGCCTTTGAGAAAGAGATAAATCCACTTGGGAAGATTGATCCATAAACTGAGTGAAATACTCCCAAACAGCTTGTCAACAATGGATTCTCTACATTCCTCTTAGACAATGTTAAGTGTTATCAGTTGTATATCCACTTAACATACATGTCTTTGCATTCATACATTATCACAAAGAGCATAGAAACATAAAACAGCGACGAGAAACTGCATGACAATGACTGTAACAATAAATTTGACTTGAGGAAACCCTTAACAGAAGAAAAACACCAGCAAGGTGGGCAAAAACTCCTCATCCCCAATATCAACCAATCAAGTTACAATGTAGTAAGGTCACAATGCAACCATCCAAGCTCCACAACCATGTACAAGAGTTTGTGCAACCTACAACATATGATACAACTCCAAGAACCTTGCTCTATAGTGATAATAACTTGCAGAACCTTTGCTCCAAGAGAAAACCATTAGTGTCATGTCATGTCCCGTTTTCAAACCTAAGTAAATGGCGAGTTCATTAGCCTATTATTTTATTTCCTGTAGGCTAGAGGGTAAGGTGAGAGAAATAATTTAGATTCTCATAGACACTTATGTTATAACATCATAAAAATGACGACTTGTGTGTATTTATTTAAAGTGGGTCCAAGTGATATTAAAAAGTGTCGCTACCAAATATAATGTAAATTCTGTGTTTCAGGATTTAACTGTGTGATGGATTTTTGTCTCAAAAAATCCATCACACAGTTAAATCCTGAAACACAGAATTTACAATATCATGGACTGTGGAAATTTGATGTCTACTATGAAATATAATGTTATATTAAAAGGGTGTTTCTAAACACTTCTAGAAGAAGGCAGGAAAATGAATTAAAAATTAGAAAAGGCGATTATAAAAGGAGGAGCTGGGCTCAATGGAAATCATCCATTGTCTTTGTTATCATAACCCTTTTCTCAAAAAATCCTGAAACACAGTTAAATCCTGAAACACAGAATTTACAATATCATGGACTGTGGAAATTTGATGTCTACTACGAAATATAATGTTATATTAAAAGGGTGTTTCTAAACACTTCTAGAAGAAGGCAGGAAAATGAATTAAAAATTAGAAAAGGCGATTATAAAAGGAGGAGCTGGGCTCAATGGAAATCATCCATTATCTTTGTTATCATAACCCTTTTCTCAAAAATCCATCACACAGTTAAATCCTGAAACACAGAATTTAAAATATCATGGACTGTGGAAATTTGATGTCTACTACGAAATATAATGTTATATTAAAAGGGTGTTTCTAAACACTTCTAGAAGAAGGCAGGCAAATGAATTAAAAATTAGAAAAGGCGATTATAAAAGGAGGAGCTGGGCTCAATGGAAATCATCCATTGTCTTTGTTATCATAACCCTTTTCTCAAAAATCGAGCACGTGTGTCAATCTTTTCTACCCGAGGACAAAAACCCTTTTGGCATAGGGATTTGGAGGACGAAAACCCTCTAGTTTTCCTCGGTTGGGTTGGAGGACAAAAACCCTCTAATTCACTTGAAGTAATTCCATCCAGGGATTACCGTTGTGCAAATTGCAGAGATTTCCAAATTGGTGTGTGTGATCAGGTTTGCCAATGTGTTGTCAGTTTGTATTTCAGTTTGGTGTGGAGGATTGTAGTATGAGTATCTAATTTAGTTATCTCAGTACTGTAATTCTATGTTGCGGCACAGCCACCCTTTTGATATAATTAAATGCATATGAGGCGCAGCTGCTATTCTAGTATTTCTTGTTCATGGTGGTGTGCTTAATATTTTGTGGTTTACATAATTTGTTGTGGAGTATCTTATTTTTGTTATGTTGTGAGCTGTCATACCTTTTGTGGTACCATTCGCAGCATTTCAGAAAGATCTGTTGTACCCTTTATTCGATGTTCAGTTTGTAGCTGCAGAACAAATATTAAGTTTGCATTCTTAATATCCAGTCACTGCCAGCCGTACAGTTTCGAGGGTCATCGCATGATGTAAGGCAGCTATATATTCTTTGGAAGAATCGCTGCAGATTTTGGTATTTATATTCTGCTGTACTATTTTAGATCTCTGCCATACCAATTTGCAACTTGGTCACAGCTTTTTGAGGGTGTCGTACAAGAGTGGGAAGCTACCTTGTCCAATCACAGCATAGAGGGGGACAAAGTTTGTTGTACAACATTTTAGGGAGCCGTATAATACTTAAAAGCCTGCCATACCACTTTTTTATGAATCACAGCATTTTAGGAAATGAATGGAGCTCGTTGTACCTCCTTTTTGCAGCATTCTACTATCTTTGACTGCCTCATTTGTCATACATGGGACCAGTTAGGAGATCGCAACATTCACCTTATCTCATTATCAATTGTTGCTAACATTTTCTTTGGAAGGAGTTTTCTGCCGAGCATTTGAGACAGTCGTTGTACCTATTGCTGCAAACTTTATTTGATTCCTACCAACTGTAAATCTGGGTAAGGATTTTTTGATAGTTGTTGTATAGTTTGTGAGTATTTTAACAATCCAAAAAGGGTATAATCAGTTGTTAAAAATAAGTATGATTCTATATTTTATGATGCTATTTGTATTGAATAAGTATGATGCTATAAGTATCCTGAGAAGAGAAAGGGGAGAAACAAGCAGTAGTAGCAGATGCAGTTTGCAAGGAGTGCAGTAGCTTTGACAATGGATGAGCCTTCGTTGAGACTTGAGACAACTTTCCCTATGGTGTCATGCTTATACACTAACACTACTTCTGGTGTAGGGTGGTATGTGGACAACAAAGATTAAGACACGTGACCACTATGTGTTTCAAATGTTTCAAATGCCAAAAGTATGGCCACTATGCTTCTCAGTGTCCTGAGAAGAAAATGGGGAGAAACAAGCAGCAGTAGCAAAAGCAATTTGCAAGGAGTGTAGTAGCTTTGACAGTGGATGAGCTTTCATCGAGACTTGAGACAACTTTCCCTATGGTGTCATGCTTATACACTATCACCACTTCCGGTGTAGGGTGGTATGCGGTCAATGGAGATCAAGACACATGACCTTCAATAAGAAGGCTTTCAATAGACTTCACGAGCAGAACGTTGGTATAGAGCTTGGTGATGATGCCACGTATCCTGTTAGTGGGACTGGAACTATTTCTTTTTGTATGCCTTCTAGTGATATTCTTGACCTTCATGATGTCCTATATGTTCCTAGATTAACAAAAAATTTACTTTCCGTTTCAACCATGACAAATTGGAAGTTTGTGGCTAAGTTTAATGATCAACAAGTTATCATCAGAAATCGCAGCCATGATCCTAGTCAAGTATTGGCTAGACATATTCATGAGTGAGATCTTTACAGGTTGATTGTTGATCTGATCAAACAAGAAGCCTTGATACATGATAACGACAAAATGTGTGAGCTTTGACACGAGATTTGGCCACTTGCACTATCTCGTTCTACCTCTCCTAAAGGATATGGTGCGTGGATTGCCTAACTTCAAGGTAGAGAAGACCAGAGTATGCAAGGGGTGTGCACTTGGCAAACACATCAAGACTCCTTTTCCTAGGAGTGAGCACAGCACAAAAGGGATTCTAGATCTAATTTATTCAGATGTTTGTGGACCTATGTCAGAAACTTCATTGGCAAAAGACATTTACTATGTTTCATTTATTAATGATTCTTCAAGGAAAACTTGGATTTATTTCATGAAGACCAAAGATGAGGTATTTGTGAGATTTCAAGAGTTCAATACTCTTGTGGAAAATCAAATAGGTGGAAGGATTAAGGTTTTGAGGCCTAACAATGGAGGTGAGTATATGTCCAAGGACTTTGATGCCTTTTGTTTAGATGCAGCGATCAAGAGGGAGCTGACTATGCCTTACAACCCTCAACAAAATGGGGTTGTTAAGAGGAAGAACAAATCCATTATAGAGACAACAAAGGCTATGAATCATGACCTAGATTTATCGATGTTTCTTTGGGCAAAGCCATACAATTGTGCTATGTATGTATTACACAGGTGTCCTCATAGGGTGTTGAAGGACAAAACTCCAAAGGAAGCATTCATAGGTGAGAAACCTAATGTTTCTCATTTTCAAGTGTTTGTAAGTCCTATTTACTTTCATGTGCCAAAAGAGAAAAGGACTAAATTTGAATCCTCCAACCTAAAGGGTGTCTTTGTAGGATACAAGTGAATCCTCCAAGGCCTACAAGATCTATGTTTTGTCACAAAGAAAGATAGTGGTCAGCCAATATATGAAATTTGATAGAGATTGCTTGGTCCTCTAAACCTCAAGAGCCTCTCATGGAGATTGAAGAAAGTGAACAGCTTGCTCTTCCAAGTTCTAATCAGCAAATTAAAGCAGATCAGCCAGGTTCTAGTAAGGCTGAAGATACCTCAACATTATCTAAAATAGCAAGGGAGTCTAAATGGATTACTCAAACCTTATAGGCAGCACAAGAACAAGTAGGAGCACTACAAACTTCTTTCAAAGTGAGTCATTGACCTAAAAAGTTTCCGAGTTGTGTTGCATTAATATCTTCCATCATTGATGCTGAGCCTTCCAATTTTGAGAAGGCAAACTCAAAGCATGTATGGTGAGATGCCATGAAAAAGTAATATAACTTCGTTATTCAAAATGACATTTGGGAGATTGTACCAAGACCAAATGGAAAGACAATGATTGATTCCAAGTGGTTGTACAAAGTGAAGCATGTAGCAAATGGGAGCATAGAAAAGTTCAAGGCTAGATTTGATGCACATGGGTTCTCTCAGAAAGAGGGAGTTGGCTATGATGAGATTTTTGCTCCAGTTCCAAGGTACACTTTTGTAAGGATAATTGTCTCTCGCATCTCATTTTGGTTGGCCTTTATATCAAATGGATGTAAAAACAATTTTTCTGAATGGCAACATAGAGGAGGAGGTTTATATAGGTCAGCCTAGAGCACTTGAGGTGCATGGGCAAGAAACCCATGTATGCAGGCTAAAAAAGGCCCAGTGTTCTCTGAAGTAAGCACCTCATACTTGGTCCTCTTGGATTGATAAGTACTTGTTAAATTTGAACTTCACTATAATTGTTGCAGATCCTGCTAGTTTTAGATATATATGTGAATAACCTTATTCATGCAAAAAGTCGTGAGAAGCTCATAGGATGGTGTAAGAGGGAGTTGGCATCCAAATTTGATGACAGATATCGGCCTTATGCACTATTTATTGGGTCTTGAAGTGTGGCAAAATACAAGAGAAGTCTTCCTAAGTCAAGGAAAGTACATAGTGGAGATTCTAAAAAGATTTCAAAATGTTGGATTGTAAGCCCCTTGGTAATCCAATGGTCCCAAATCTTAGGTTGACTACAGATTTAGAATCAGATTTGGTGCATCCTTTTGTATACAGGCAATTGATAAGTTCCTTCATGTACTTGGTAAATAATAGACCTGATATTTGCTTTGCGGTGAATACATTAAGTCAATTTATGGTTGAGCCAAGTCAAGTTAACTGGACTTCCAAAAAGCATGTACCCTGATATTTGAAGCGCACAATTCATTATGGGTTGAAGTATGTTGGAGACGAAAAGTTATTGTCGCATGGCTCTGTGGATTCACACTGGACATGCGATGCTAGTGCTAGGAAGAGCACTTCAGGGGTTTGTGTAAGCATGGGTTTAGGTATGATATCCTCATTTCAACAAGAAACAAGTAATAGTAGCAGCTTCTTCTGCTAGTTGTGAGGTTATCCGGCTTCACAAGTTGATAGCAAAACTCACTAATCAAATGTTGGAGCCAACAATAGTATACTATGATAACTAGAGTTGCATCAAGTTCTTTGAAAATCTAGTATTTCATGATCGCTCCAAAACATATAGATATTCATTATCATTTTCTAAGAGACAAAGTTCAAAAGGGAATGGCAATTCTTCAATATGTTCCCTCAAATGAGCAGGTTGTATACATTTTGACCAAACCCTTGCCAAAAGAAAAGTTTAAAATACTATAAGAGAAGCTAGGTTTGGTGGAGAACACCTTCCTTGCAAAGAAAGGGTGTTAGTTTTTTTGTCGGTTGCTCAACTATTGTTCTCCTATAGCTGGGCACGAAGTTAGCAAGAAATCAGATTTTTTGGAGGGTTGAATCTTCTTGAGCTGGGCATTTGATTTCAATCCTTTATTTAGTGATTAACGCTGCTAGAATAGCCATATATATTTAGAGTGGTGGATTCCTGAAACTAGGCACATATATTTAGTGATAGTTGACAATGTCTTGTAATGCTTTATTTCTATTTTTTTATGTTTTATTATGGGGCACTGGAGTTTTTATATTTTTAGCAAGCTTCTATGTAACGAATAAAACAAGAATAGACCCCTGATTTAAAGCGCTTTTCTTTTGCTTTGGTGTGCCCAAGTTTGAGGTTTTGTTATTGACCTTGGGCACCCACTTTTGTAAGACGGAAAATTTCAAAATATTTCAGAATAACGAGATTTTTTTCAGACCACAAATAATTCTGATTTCAATTTTATTTTATTTTTTCCCACTTTCAGCAATGTATGTGTGTGTACACAAGTTAAAGTACTCAGCAACAATAGTTCTGATTGAAGGTTAATTCAGATAGTTTAAGTCAATCTCTGAGTGCTAATTCTGCATACCATGGTCTGAATTTAAACATAAACTAAGTGCCCAGAGCACTATTTACAATGTTTACAAAACTATTTCATAAAAAATAAACAAAAAGCTAACTACAACTTCTACACTAAAAATAGATTGCTTGCATGCAAAGAAAGCTTATTAAATAATTCTATTCCTCAAACGGTAAACCCTAACTCAGGCAATCTACAAATAGACTCCTGATAAGGAACTACCAACTAAGACTAAACTTTCCAAAGGTCATCTAAAAATAGCCAATCTATAAATAGACGCTTGAATATGCTTATTTCCTAGAAAATAGTGACAACTAAAAATTGTGCAGGCTCTAAATAGCATGAGCTAAAAATATAGACAATTTGACAGCTAGCTCTAACGACTATTTTGATAAAGTTCTCATGTTCTGTCCATGGCAATTCTCTAAAACTCTGACATTTCACCAATCTTGGTGACTCGAATCTGGAAACCCTAATTCTATTGATATTCACACCAAATTCTAGCTGAAAAAACACCAGCTTGAATGTTCAGAAACTCTAGCATCTATCCTTCATCATATATGTTGATTTCTTGCTTTTGGTCAATCAAGAAATTGCTGAAACAGTGATGAACCCTAATCAGCTGTAGAAATAAGTAATAACAGCCAAAACAATGACCTTGTCATAATTTGAAACCCTAGCAACCGAATCGTATGAACAGTGGCATGATGGCTGAAAACTTTAGGCACCCTGCTTATGTAAATCTAAATATCTGAGTTTCTGAAAGATGAAACCCTGCTGATTCCAGGTGCTTTTGATGATGATCACTGATGTTGGTCACTTGAAATCAAATGAAGACTGCTAGTATCACTGAATGCTAATGGAAATCACTAAATTCTACTACTAAAACTAGCTGAGATCAGGCACTTCTATCAAGGAAACCCTAATTCTATTGATATTCACACCAAATTCTAGCTGAAAAAACACCAGCTTGAATGTTCAGAAACTCTAGCATCTATCCTTCATCATATATGTTGATTTCTTGCTTTTGGTCAATCAAGAAATTGCTGAAACAGTGATGAACCCTAATCAGCTGTAGAAATAAGTAATAACAGCCAAAACAATGACCTTGTCATAATCTGAAACCCTAGCAACCGAATCGTATGAACAGTGGCTTGATGGCTGAAAACTTTAGGCACCCTGCTTATGTAAATCTAAATATCTGAGTTTCTGAAAGATGAAACCCTGCTGATTCCAGGTGCTTTTGATGATGATCACTGATGTTGGTCACTTGAAATCAAATGAAGACTGCTAGTATCACTGAATGCTAATGGAAATCACTAAATTCTACTACTAAAACTAGCTGAGATCAGGCACTTCTATCAAGGATTGATGATGACTGCTGAGTACCAATCGGAAACCCTCTTTATTAATAAAAATCCCTCTTGAAATGATGAAAGATGCTGCTTTTAAATCTACTGATCTGCTGCTGCCAGATGAATGAAGTGATGGAGGTTTGCTTGAGCACACCTATCACTGCATATCTCTGCCTTTGAATCACCAAGACATAGACCTGATTTTTCTGCCCTGAACACCCTATTTATAAAACTTGCTTTTTCTGCCCTCTTGGCACGTGACAGATAATATAGCTGCAAATTTTTAGATTCCAAAAATTGTCCAACCCTGCTATAGCGTGCACCATTGTATGCAAATGCAGATTTTTCAAAACATAAACATGTTGGCCTGTTTATGTGCATGTGCCCTTCAATGCAGTTGCAGGTTTTGTGTTTTGAAATTTGTTCTTCCTCTTATATGACGTGCACCAAACAACAATGCCTGCATCCTTTTGAAATTTCAAACTATCCTTCACCTTTATTGGTGCACACCTATATATGTCAATGCACACTTTTGCATTTTTGAAATCTGATTGTGTTGTCATTGGTGCACACTTTACTACCCCCTTGCAAATTTTTGAACCTCAAAAATCTGTCTGCCCTCACTCTGGCACACACTTACCAATGCTGCCTGCAAATTTGACATTGAAACTCTCAGAAAAATCAGTCTTTCCATCATACAGTGACATTTTTTGGTTTTCAAAAATCATGTCTCACTCTTATAGGACGTGCACCAGACCATACTGGCCTCAACTTTTGAACTTTAAACTGTCTGGTGTGCTCTAAACAGCTGTCTGCATGTTTTGACAACTCAAAATCTGTGATCTCCCTTTATTGGTGTGTGCCTGTGAGTATCCTTGCAGATTTTGTCATCGTTAACCTTTGATCGTGACAAGCACCTGAATGTGCTGCTGTAGATTTTGAACTTCGAGAATCTATCATCCTCATTAGAGGGTGTGCACCCTGCTATTGACTTGCAGTTTTTTCAACTTTCAATGTGCTGCTTCCTTATTTGGCACATTCCATTCCTCCACGATTGCAATTTCCAACTTGAAACTCCCATTCTTCACTGTAATGAATGCACTTAGAAGCTCCTCTTCATTATTCCTGCAAAGACACAAAAGAAAGACAACAAAAACTACATATGCACACAAGATAAAGCCTGAAACATGACTCATGTTTGGGGAAACAACAAAGCTTAATTTGAAATATGACACTACGCGAAATATTTTCATATGGGTACACCATTGTATATTGTAGTTAACAAGTTAGATTACATGTGTGGTCTGGGCTTACTCTGCCCCCACTGTTTTAATGCTAAAGCTTATTTGTATGGAACTGTACCATAACATTGGCATCATTTGTGTTAGGCATTGTTTGAATTGTAATCTATGGAAAGAGTCTTTTCTAAGAATGCTGTATAGTCTAACATATTAAGAATGCTCCTTTGAGCCTATTGAATATTTGGATGCATCGATAGCTTCAATGTATCTCTTGTGTGTGGATTTTTGTTATTCTTGGCACATTTACATGTTTGGTACTTTGCTTATTCACTTTAATGGATAACATATAGTCAGTTGTTTTTGGTATTTCCCCATTTAACTATCACAGAAGTTGATATCTTTAGCAGAACACCCTGTTTTGTGGAAATGGAAAGGACAAGCAATAGTTTTCCTGTCAATTTTGTGATATGGTGTCTTTGTTTTTCCAATAACTCCACTGAAATGTCTGCTAGGAAATGTGATAGATGGAACATTTTCAACCATGGACCTCCACACTAGTATTCCATCTAATATTTTTGGAATTATTATATAATGTCTTTCCATGTTCAGCCAAAACAAATGAGACAAAGACAAATGATAAACATTCTCCATCAATTTTTAAAAATGCAAATTTAATTTTCCTTCAAAACATTTTTAATGCTTAATATACTATACAAAATATATATCCTTGAGTTAGCATTTTAATTTGCACCATTTGGTGTGACACAAAACGGAACAGATGTGCAGTAGAACCGCTCTTTGAATTATAAGGGGAGGCTCCTTTTAAACTAAAAACTAACCTAAACTGCACAATATAAAATTGCTTATTTACAATCTTTATAGTGTTTTCTAGGGTGATTTTAAGTATGCAATACAAACTTGCTAAATAAAACCTTTTCTTTTTGTTTTCTCAATATAGAGCACAAGGCAATTCAGCCCATAAACACTAGATAAGAGACTTTTGGGTTTTTTGACTATAAAAAAAATCCCTATAGCTACACACTTGCATTGTTCAACTAAATGCAGAAATTGAACAATACAAGTACACATATAGATTGAATAGACAAATACATCAAAACATGATCACTTTGATAAAGTAAATTAAGGACTCGGTACAAAGCCACAATATCCAACTTCAAAAAGACCTGCAATACAAAGCTTGCAAATTTGGTAGAAGCTATTTAATATACCTCACCACACAACAAAACATCTCAATAGACACTTAGAAGCAAGATAGACGTAATAAATTCTATTGAGCGAATAAACATTAAATTTTGCATTAACAATCACAAATACTCAGTCAACAGCAATTTCAACAATATGCAAGCTTGACAGTTACCATTAAAAATCTATGTGCAAAATAGCACTTATTTATTATGTTTACAAAGCTATTGCATGAAAATAAATAAAAAGCTAACTATTACATCTACTCTAAAAATAACTAATTGCATGAAATGCAATTTTTATTACATCCTATCTCTAATAATAAAACTAAAACCATGCAAGCCGATAAGGGCATGGTTTGGTGGTCAAGTCGCACGGTTGTTGTGGCGGCCACCAAGGTTCAAACCCCCGCTGGGCCAACGAGCTCGCGGACTTTGAGCCCTGTTGGGCCTTGCATCCTCGCAGAGCCCCTGCTGGGCCAAAGAGCTTGCAGCTTAAAGCCCCCACTGGACCAATGAGCTCACAGGTTTGATCCGTCAACATTAATGCAAGCGCTCATGTGAAGGTGTCCATGCCAAGGGATGAGGTCCCCCATGTTGTGGCCTCACCAATTCATAGCTCCGGTCAAAAGCGTTTACAGAGAAAAAAAAAACTAAAACCATGTAACCTCCAGTTAAGTTGTAAATTGAATTTATTACAAACTATGACTTAATGCTCGCATCTCTCCCATGGCAAAAGATCTAAAAATAGCTAACTTTAGGCTATAAATAACGAATGCTAAAAATAGCATGGGCTCCTCGCGCTAAAAATAGAGATTGCTAAAAAATAGTATGACCTATAAATAGCTCTGGCTAAAAATAGCAAATCCCAAAATATGCTCTTTTGTTTAAAAAAGATGACAGCTATAAAAATAGACTTCTGGGTAGGCGGCTCTAGATAACTTTGATGATTCTATAGCTTTTCCTTTAATCATGGCTAACTCTATGAAAAACCTTGAAAATCCACTTTGACATTTTGAATCCATTTTATAGGTGCACACTTATGCTTTACACATGCACCACTACACTATAAAACGGACTTTGAACTTGCACTTTTGATTTCCTTTGAATAGGTGTGCACTTTATCACCAAGTACACACCTAATAACTATGAATTTTTTTAATATCTGATTTTCTTTTATATAGTTGTGCCCCTCTACCCAAGCACACACCTAACAATGGGTTTTTCAAACTTTGATATGACCTAAAAGATTTCTTTGTTGAGGTGTGCACCTATACCCTAGACATGCACCTAACAATTCGACTTGAAAGTTCTCTTGGTGAAGTGCACCCCACAACCCCTTGCGTGCACCTTTACATTGGTTTTGAATGTTTGCATTTAACATTTGAGTTTTCCTTTATGAGGTGCGCCCTTGCTCCCAAGCGCACACCTAAAAACTAGGTTTTTCTAACATTGATTTTTTCCTTTATTGAGGTTTACCCTTGCCCCCCACGCATGCATCTATACATTGAGCATTAATTTTCAAAATGAACTCATTTCCTTTATGAGGTGCGTCCCCTAGATCAAACATGCCCCTGACAATTGATAACAAATTTTGACAAAAACTACTCTTTACATAAGAGTGTGTTTGCCTCCAAGCGCACACCTGACGATGGGTTTTTGCAAACTAATCATTTTTTTTCGTTTTATGAGGTGTGCCCTAGTCTCAAGCTGTAAAAATTTCAACCCTAGGTGACTGTTGTCCTAATGTTTTCAAATCAGAATTAAATTTAACAGCAGAAAATTAATTAACATTGCATCAATCACACAGTAGTTGAAACTCATAGCGAAAGCATAAATACACAAATAATTACACCTTCAAATCAGCTTCTCATTCTCTTTCTGTAAAATCTTACAAGGAAACCTCTACAAACTGCCTGAAAGACTAATGCACGGTAATAAGAATAAAACAAGCCTACAACACAAATCCGTATGACTATACGGATTTGTATAGATGCTATATTGTTGGCGCCGTACAATCTCTACAAGTCGTACTATCCTGCAACTATCTTTTCTTCCTTTTCACTCTACTCAAACTTGTTCACTGTGTTGTTTTTCCTATCTTGCGCCTATCTTTATACTTTTAGCTGAGATCCTTATCCACCAAAAAAGCCAAAAGAAATCTTTTGTGGCAATAAGTCTAAATCATTAATGCATATCTACACTTTATTAGACGACTCAACATCTAAATAAAAGACTTTCCCTTTTTTAATAAAAGTGAAATGATAAATAGAAAATCTTGAACCACTTCCAGCACGTTCATACTAAACCTGCGCAGAAGTTCCTATCTGAGCTAAAAAAACTCAACACAGGCGCCCACCTATACATTGGTTGAATTTCATTCATAAGGTGCATTTTCCTCAGGGCACAAAATAGGGTTTCAACTTCGTAACATAGTCTCCATTATGTGGTGCGCACTTCTACCCTAAGCGTGTGCCTAAACACTTTGCTCTTAATTTTATAAACCAAATTTTGTCCTCTGATCAGGTGTGCACTGGTGTGGAGCGCCTACAAAGTCATGTTTTCGTTTGTAATAAGGTCTATTTGACCAATGCATTTTCATTTTAGTTGTAGCTAGGTCTATTTTGTAAGTCCCAAGTGACTTAGGGGACATTTGTCAAGTTGTAATCGCATAATGCTAAAAATAGTAATAATGCCAAAATAAGGCAATAGAGTAGTTTTGGTCGGTTGTCTCCCAGCGGCTTGGATTGTTCTCCCAGCCGCTTGGAGCTAGTGTGGTACTACTCAGGGCGAGTTGATAAATGCCCAGAGAAATGATCAAATGATCATGGAATGTAATCAAATTAAAGTAGTGGGAATCGAATGTGATTGCACTGTGCTCAGGAGAAATAAAGCAATTATGTTCTGTCAATTAGTTTTCTGTTTCCTGTAACTGTAGATCGCGCAACTGTAGATTTCCATTTGTTTTTGCATTTTCCATTGTTACCGTATGTCGCCGTGAAGCATTCCACTGGTGAGATTTCTATCAAATTCAGTGGAATGGCTTCAATGTATCAGTATTCGTTTTGTTCTTTGTTTTGTATTCCCTGTTCGATAGTGCAATTGATCCAGATTGGAGGGTTCGCACAGTATAAGGACCTAGCATCTCCATGTGCTAGGGTTCGCAGGAGGAAGTTGTGCGACGGCGGTTTTGGCAATTCAGCCTAAGGTTACGGGTGTTCACTGACGGAACGCGTCCCTGCAAAAACGAATGCCATCGGGGCTTTGGGAATGATGAGAGACTTGGCCGATGGAAAAGTTCAGCAGTTCACATGTGAAGTTTTGCTGATCGTGAGAAATTAGGGCATCGATCTGTGGTTTCCCGCTATGCGCTCCTCATCATATTGGTATCAGAGCCCGAAAAAAAGATTTGAGCTGCAAATCGAATTGAGGATTTGCAGAAGTGTTGACGTTTGGGTGTTGTCTATGAATGTTTATGTCAGACAAAGACAACGAAACAGAGGCAGTGAGGATGCCTCCCAAAAGTATGTCGCAGGACGCCGTCAAAAAGCTGATCGAGGAGATGCTTGCATCCAAGTTGGGAGAGTTCAAGCAGTCCAAAGGCAAAGATAGGGAAGATGAAAGTGACAGCGATGAAGAAGATACAGAAATTGGTGAAACCAGTAAAAAGGCAGAGGAGATACCAGCAGACCAGAGGGCATTTTTAAATGCATTGAAGTCAGTCAATAGGGACACCATAGATGGGTTACCTATGTATAGTGGAAGTATGGAAGCTGAAGAGGTGATTGACTGGATTGAGGCATTGAACAATCATTTCGAATACAAAGAAATCCCTGACGATAAGAGGGTTAAATTGGCAAAGGCAAGGTTGCAGGGATCTGCTCTTGCATGGTGGAATTATGTACAAGGAGAGAGAATCAAAGAGGGGAAGAATATGATAACCTCTTGGGAGAGGATGAAGGCCAAACTCAAAGCACAGTTCTTACCCCTGGACTATGATGTGCAGATGTATAAGAAATTGCAGAACCTCAGACAGAGAGACCTTGATGTGAATGCATACACACAAGAGTTTCATAAACTCAGTGTCAGATCAAAGAGACAAGAAGAAGAGTCAGAGAAGGTGGCCAGGTATTTGAATGGCCTAAGGATGAACATTCAAGATGAGATCAGCATCTTAGCACCAGACACAGTGAACAAGTGTTTCCAAATGGCCTTAAGGGCTGAAGAGAAGATAAAGAGGAAGAGTGAGCAGAACAATAGAGGTAGAGGTGGAAGGAATTTCAGAGGCAGAGGCAGTTTTGGAGGAAGAAGTCCTAACCAGAGGCCTAGTGGTGAGTCTGGCCAAGAAGAGCAAGTTGGGGACTCAAGTAGCAAAGGAGGCTACCAAGGAAGAAGGCCTAATGGAAGAGGTGGGACAAATGGATCAGGTAGAGGATCCAAATTCTCCAATATGAGATGTTATAACTGCAATCAGATAGGGCACCCGGCATACAAGTGTCCAGAGAAGGCCTCAACTTCTCATGGTGGTGAGAAGAGAACCATTTTGACTCAAGAAGATGCAAGGAGTGTGACATCTCCTGAAGTGAATTTAGCATTAGAAGTAGGAGAAAATCTGATGATCAAGAGGACCCTGCTCAAGGAACCAGTGCAAGCGGAACCATCACAAAGAAGGGCTTTGTTTAAGATCAACTACAAGATCCAAGGTAAGGTTTGTAAAGTCATTATTGACTCTGGTTCTACGGATAATATCATATCTTTGGAAGCAGTAAATAAGTTGAATCTGAAAAAGATACCCCATAGCAGTCCATATAAAGTTAGTTGGTTGAATAAGGGGCAGCATATACTCATCAATGAACAAGCATGGGTAGAATTTAGTATTGGGGGATATAGAGACAAGATTTTGCGTGACATCCTTCCTATGGATGCTTGCCATCTTTTACTAGGCAGACCATAGCAATTTGACAGAAAGGCTCAGCATGGTGGAGAAAAGAATGCTTACTCATTTCAAAAGGATGGTATGACTTATAGGATACAGTCATTGGTAGAAGAGGATCCACAGCATGTAGGGTCTAGTGTAATGCTGGTAGGAGAAAAGGAATTCCTAGACACATTACAGGAAGGTGATGGAGTAGGTTTTGCTTTGATTGTGAAGCCTAAGGGGGAAAAGAAGCAAAGTGTGAGAAGTAGGGCCTAAAGAGGTCAGAGATTTGCTCGAAAGTTACAAAGGAGTGATTGCAAAGAATATACCTGATTCCCTACCACCAATCAGAGACATTAGCCATCAGATAGATCTCATACCAGGAGCAGTACTTCCTAATAAGGCAGCATATAAAATGACCCCTCAACAGAATGAGGAGATAGCCAGGCAGGTTCAAGAACTTTTAGATAAGGGGTTAATAATAAAGAGTTTGAGTCCATGTGCAGTCCCCACTGTTTTAGCACCAAAGAAAGATGGAAAATGGAGATTCTGTACTGATTCTAGGGCAATAAACAGGATAACCATCAAATACAAGTTTCCTATTCCTAGAATTGAAGATCTTATGGATTGTTTGGGAGGTGCTACCTATTTCTCTAAAATAGATTTGAAGAGTGGGCACCATCAGTTAAAGATAAGAGAAGGGGATGAGTGGAAGACAGCTTTCAAAACCAATGAAGGGTTGTATGAGTGGCTTGTGATGTCGTTTGGACTTTCAAACGCCCCTAGCACCTTTATGAGGTTGATGAACGAGGTGTTGCAGGATTTCATTGGAAAATTTGTGGTAGTCTACCTTGATGATATTTTGGTGTTCAGTAAGAGCAAGGAAGAGCACTTGAAACATTTGGAGATAGTCTTGAAAAGGCTGCAAGATCAGAAGTTACTGATAAATTTGGAAAAATGTGACTTCATGAAGCAAGAGTTGGTGTACCTAGGTTTTGTCATCTCTAAGGGTGATTTGAAAATGGATCCTTACAAGGTAGAAGCTATTTTGAATTGGCCTACACCCAGGACAGCAGGAGCGGTCAGAAGTTTCCATGGTTTGGCCACATTTTACAAGAAATTCATTAAGAACTACAGTGACATCTGTGCACCTATGTTGGAGACCATCAAGGGTGGAGGTAAGATGAAGTTTGCGTGGACAAGAGAGGTAGATCAGAGTTTTGAAAGTCTGAAACAGAAAGTTGTTGAATTCCCTGTTTTGGTATTACCTGATTTTAATAAGGTTTTCACAATTGAATTTGATGCAAGTGGATTGGCCATAGGAGCAGTATTGAGCCAAGAAGGCAGACCAGTAGCCTTCTTCAATGAAAAGTTAAATGAAGCCAAGAGGAAATACTCCTCTTATGATCTAGAGTTGTATGCTATGGTACAAGCTCTAAAGAAATGGAGGCACTACTTGCTTCCTAAGGAATTTATTGTGTACACTGACAATCATGCTCTTAGTTTTTTGAATGGACAGGAAAAGCTCAATCATCAGCACATGAAATGGGTGGAAAGTTTTCAAGCCTACACCTTCATCATCAAACATAAGAAAGGAATAACCAATAAGGTTGCTGATGCTTTAAGCAGAAGAGTGTTGACAGTGCAAGAAGTGCAGCTACAGAGTATGGGTGGAGTCACTCAAAGGATTGTACAGAGAGGACCAAGATTTTAAGGAAATTTACAGGGTATGCAGTGAGTTCGCCAATGCTTTCCACAGTGAGTTTTCAAATTATACATTGCAGGATGGACTTTTGTTTAAAGGTAGTCAACTATGTATCCCTAAGTGTTCAATGAGGAATAATATAGTGAAGGAAAAACATAGTGGTGGTTTAGGAGGACATTTTGGGCTCAATAAGACCTTAGATCTTGTCAGAAGGTTTTACTTTTGGCCAAAGATGCAATTTGATGTCAGAAGGTTTGTTGAGAGTTGTATGATTTGCCAGAGAGCAAAGGGAGTTTCAACCAATGCAGGACTATACCAACCTTTGCCCATACCAAACAGACCTTGGGAAAGTTTGAGTATGGATTTTGTGATGGGATTGCCCAAAACAAGGACGGGTTATGACAGTGTGTTTGTTGTGGTAGACAGGTTCAGCAAAATGGCGCATTTTATTCCTTGTAAGACTACCAATGATGCTAGTTACATTGTAGGTTTGTTCTTTAAAGAAATTGTCAGGATTCATGGATTACCTCTGAGTATTGTATCTAACAGAGACAACAAATTTGTGGGACATTGCTGGAGAACTTTGTGGAAAAGATTTGGTACAAATTTGTCTTTTAGTTCAGCCTATCATCCTCAGACTGATGGCCAAACTGAGGTTGTCAATAGGTCATTAGGCAATTTGCTGAGATGTTTGACAAGAGAACATAGCAGTAGTTGGGATGTGGTACTCCCACAAGCAGAATATGCCTATAATGATTCTACAAATAGAAGTACAGGGTTAAGTCCTTTTGAAGTTATCTATGGTAGTCATCCTAAAGGTATTTTTGAATTGCGAGATGTTCAAGGGATGGACAAAAGGAGTGGACATGCTAATACATTTGCAGAGGCTATGCAAGAGATCCATCAACAAGTTAGAGATGCTCTACACAAGAACAGTCAAAAGATCAAGGCTAGAGTGGATCAAAGACGAAGGGATGTGCAGTACCAAATAGGAGATATGGTCATGGTTCATCTCAACAAGAACCGACTACCCAAGGGAAGCCACAGCAAGTTGATGATGAGGAAAATTGGACCTTGTCAGATTCTGGAAAAATATGGTTCTAATTCTTACAAAATTGAACTCCCTGATGATATTGCTATTTCACCTATCTCCAATGTTGTTGATCTGACCTTATATCAGAGTCCTGATACAGGAGAAGAGACAGCAGATTCTTTCCCAGACAATGCCGAGTGGGTGCAGTCTTTACCACCTATGGAACTACCAAAGATGGAGTGTATTTTGGATAGCAAGATAGCCAAGAAGACCAGAAATCAGACATATTTTGAGCACTTGGTCAAATGGCAAGGACTTCCAGACTCAGAAGCCACATGGATGCTGGCAGAAGACATCAAAAAGCAAGGTGGTGATTTGCAATAGTTAGTCTCTAAGAGGACTTGAGACAACTTTCACCTGGAGAGTATGGTGCGGAGCACCTACAAAGTCATGTTTTCGTTTGTAATAAGGTCTATTTGACCAATGCTTTTTCATTTCAGTTGTAGCTAGGTCTATTTTGTAAGTCCCAAGTGACTTAGGGGACATTTGTCAAGTTGTAATCGCATAATGCTAAAAATAGTAATAATGCCAAAATAAGGCAGTAGGGTAGTTTTGGTCAGTTGTCTCCCAACCGCTTGGATTGTTCTCCCAGCCGCTTGGAGCTAGTGTGGTACTACTCAGGGCGAATTGATAAATGCCCAGAGAAATGATCAAATGATCATGGAATGTAATCAAATTGAAGTAGTGGGAATCGAATGTGATTGCACTGTGCTCAGGAGAAATAAAGCAATTATGTTCTGTCAATTAGTTTTTTGTTTCCTGTAACTATAGATCGCGCAACTGTAGATTTCCATTCGTTTTTGTATTTTCCATTGTTACCGTATGTCGCTGTGAAGCATTCCATTGGTGAGATTTCTGTCGAAATCAATGGAATGGCTTCAATGTATCAGTATTTGTTTTGTTCTTTGTTTTGTATTTCCTATTCGATAGTGCAGTTGATCTGAATTGAGGGGTTCGCACAGTAGAAGGACCTAGCATCTCCATGTGCTAGGGTTCGCAGGAGGAAGCTGTGCGACGGCGGTTTTGGCAATTCAGCCTAAGGTTACGGGCGTTCACTGACGGAACGCGTCCCTGCAAAAGTGAATGCCATCGGGGCTTTGGGAATGATGAGAGACTTGGCCAATGGAAAAGTTCGGCAATTCACATGTGAAGTTTTGCTGATCGTGAGAAATTAGGGCATCGGTCTATGGTTTCCCGCTGTGCGCTCCTCATCATGCACTTAGACCCTAGGCACACACCTACGAATGGAAGTTATCGAACGCTTGATTTTCCTTCTTTGAGGTCTCTTCCTGCCTAGGCGTGCACCTATGTTCAAAACTTCACATTTTAAGTTGAACTTTGAATTTTTCCTTTTATAAAGTGAGCACCTACACATCAAGCGCGCCCCTAATAGTGTGTACAAAATCTCTAACTGTCGAATCCCATCCCCTTTGGTGAAATATGCCCCTGATCTCCAAACTTAGCCAATTTTCAGATTTGAAAGCTTTTGTCTCAAAGGTGCCTCAACAAATGATTTGAACAACTAAATTATATGACCATGCAAAGATTAGAAAAGGACAAAGGATGACAAGACAAAGAGAATAGACAAGACCTGAAACATATTTCACTTAAGACTGCTTAGGACAATGAATTTAGCTTGAATCTTGACACAATATGAAAATTCCGTATGGGTACAACACCCTAATGTAGAAAAGCATCAACTCTCCAAATGCTTAAAGAATAAAAGGGTCAAAGACCTCTATGTTAGCTTGACTATGAGAAAATCTCCATGGTAATGCACAATTGAGTTGGAATGATATTAGCATGGGTGACCTCTCAGAAGTCCTAGTGGTGACAATTAATGCTATAGGATGTTCTTCAACTAGTTTCAATCCAATCATTGCACCTCTGTGAGCATCACTTGAAACAATAAGTGCTAACTTGTGCTAAGTGGGCCATTCATGCTCATGGAAGATTGGTCATTGAAGTAATCAATCGTTGAAGGGCTGACTCATATACTAAATATTGCACCCAATGGATTCTGAAAAGCAACATTTACCGCATTAACATTTTTCATTTGTGGCTTTACAACAAGTCTTAATCATAACAGTAATTATCATTTTAGAAATTTTGATAGAAATAGTACCCCAACAGTCAAGTCCAGCATGCAGAATTAATGAACATAAGATTTTCACAATCTATTATGATAACTACCATGCAGATAGAGTAACAAAACTTCTGGAGAAACTGTCTACATTCAATTTTCATCAACATTTAGAATCACATTCCATGATCCATCATCAAGATAGTAAAGGGTAAATGATATGAGGATTGCATGTCAGTCTTTAAAAACCATGAGATGGGAAGAAAAGACACGGAAATCAATACAAATAAAACGGTTGTAGATAAATAATTTGTGAGGTATTGGTTAATGAAGAGTATGATGTGATAGAGATAAGTAAATTAATGTGAATAGTTATGAGGTAAAAATAATATTATTATAAAAACAGAGTCGAAGAATAACACATATGAATAGCTAAATATAATGATAAAAACAGATCTATGCTAAAGACACAAAGTCCTACTTAACATAATCATGATAAGGCTATTATAAGAAGGAAAGCAGTAAGATTAAGTTTAAAGATGTGAAGTGCGGAAGGGAATGATGGTGGAAAAAGGGTGGGATATAGAAAAAGGCTGGCGGTGAGGGGAGGAAAGCATTATGTACCATAATAACACCTAATGTTAAAAATGAGAAAGGAAGCTTAAAACAAGGGTCAAAGCATGCGAGATGTGAAAAGGGGAAGGGAGAATGGGGTTTGAAAGAGGGACAAAGAAAGAAGGAAAAAAACAATTAAGTTGTAGTCCAAGAAGTGACATAGGACATGAGGAGGAAGAGAGAGAGGCAAAGACATGTGATACCAAGTTGAGGTGTGGGCAACTGATCTGTGTAAGAAGGTCAAAATGAAATAGAGGCGATCAGAAAACTAGGGAGGGGTACAGTCCTAAGGGGCTAAAACTGAATTGAAGACAACTGGAATCAATGTGGAATGCCATCATTAGTTTTAAGTGTTTAAGTTTGATTGCCAAGAATAGCTCAGACCCCATCCCTCTTCTCCTAATTTCCATCGCTTCTCTTAATTTCCTCCTATAATAATTGTTCTCTTTGGCAAGGACTTTGGTGGCTGGATATGATGTCTAGTTATGGACAAATGTTCTGCGAGAGCTGGCCTGCCAATGCATTCAACCCTGATGTCTGCACTATGTTCTTTGACCCCAGTGCTGATAGCACAACCAGTTACACAAACATACGGAGTGCCACACAAACACTCATTTTTGCAGACTCCAGTGTCTTGAAGAGATTATAATTAGTCCTCTAGAATATGTAACAGATTCTTTACTTTCTTAAGCAGTTTAAACAAAGTCAAAATGCCTTTTTTCTTCAAGCTTTTAGAAATCTTATTTGCAAGGCTTTCAACATAGGAGAGGAAGGGCACAGGGGTGCCATTTGGGTCATCAACCCTATTGCATGTCTCAACTTTTTCCAGCTTGCATGAACACCCTTGTAATGTCATGATATTTTATCAGGATTCAATTTTTTCTGGCTTGCATGAACACTTTTATAATGTCATGATATTTTATCAGGATTCAACTTTTTCCGGCCTGCATGAACACTCTTGTAATGTGCTTAATCGAGTACCCATGCATTCTAAAAACCTAAGTCAGGTGAGATAATTCTTGTTCGATCTGATCATCATCACAGACTCAAAAAGTTTGTGTGGCGAGAATCTTTAGAACACCTGCTTTCTGAGCCGGATGGTGATGAGAACACACATGCAGGTAAAGGTCAATGTGCATGTATTTTCTGCACACCTGATGCACAATGTAAACATTGGGTTTCCTGTGAGAAAGAATGTCCAGGAAAGGATTATTATGTTCCAACTTCTTAGTGAAAAGATGCATCATCTAACAGATATTGAATGTAAGCAGCAAAATTTGAAAAAATGAAGACAAAACTCCTACCAATTGGAGCACAATTTACTAATATATTTTTTCAAAGGTAGAAAGCCTGTGTTGCAGGGGGATGCATCCCCTTGGGAAAATCCAGCCATTCCTGTCCCTGGGATGTTTCGAGGGTGCAGGATGGCTAGGAAACGTCCCTGGGGCTGTCCCCAACACAAAAAATAATAGAAAATGTTTCCAAAACAGCCAAAAAAGGGCAGGAGACAGCAGGGCACTAAAGCTCAGCAGTGGAAAAGACACAAATTTAGGAAAAAAAAAATCAATGGCCACTATTAACACTTTTAACATCATTAATAATATCTATGAATGTAAAGATCTATATCAACAAAGGAACTTGGTGAAGATATGTGCAACATGATCCTGTATGGCACAGAATTGTCACTCAAATCTTTTTGTTTTACGCAGTTTGATATGTTTTAGGCACACATGAAAAATAAGATTCATCATAACCTTCAACATATTCGTTGTTGCAATGCAAGATTGTAGGCCTTGTTTACTGCAGAACAATAATGCAATTGGAATTTGTTTTACATCCAAACAAAATCCCATGGATTAGATTCCAGTCAGTGTATCTCTATATTTAGTTGGTTGTATTCTGACAAACAAACTTTGCTGGTATAATTATAGCATTTACCATTCCCTAAGACCAACCTGATCCATTGGCCAATGCATGAGAATATTACTTCTATACATGGGCATACTGGAAATAAAATCTTTCCCTGTGATCATCATAAGTTAGCAGACTCTACAAGTAGCATTGGTATGAAATATTATAAATTTGTTCCTGATATTAGCAAAGACAGGAGAAATGTAATGTCCCCTTTAAGAAGATCCTTATTTTCCACCTTGCACATGAGAATTACTTCTTAAAGGAAACATTAGTAATAGATAAGATCAATAAATCATATTAAAATAATCAAATAAATAAATTATTTAATTATTCAATCTTAAGTGGATTCATACTTAGGGTTGTTTATTATATGTTAATTTTATTTATTTTCAAACCCTAGTGGAAATGGGGTACTATCTCTTGTTAGGTTGCATGAATCATCCTCTACAAGTAGTGCCTTTGTATGATGTAACACATGCCCATTCCACCTTAGGTCTTACTAAGTGCCTTTGTATGATGTAACATATGCCCATTCCACTGCAGGTCTTACTTATTACCCTTGTATGATGTAGCATAGTCCATTCCACCGCAGGTCTTATCCATTGCCTAAGTATGATGTAACATGGTCCATTCCACCGCCGGTCTTATCTACCTTTCGATGTATTAATGCTACTTCTTCCTAACAAGTCTACCCCCAATCTCTCAATGTGTTCTATGATCTTATATCATGGGTTTGTTTCTAAGTACCTTGCCTTCATTATATAAATCAAGTATGATTACTCTTTATTGGGGCTTAATCCTAATGATGATGGATTCTCTAAGCATTTATAATCATGTTATTCATAGATGTTTAAGCTATCTATATCATGTTAGTTATTCGCTCCACCTTGACTATAACATGCTATCATATCATCTATACATATTTATATTTATAATTATAATAATATTTAATCACTAATATTGATATTTGTTAATAATATATTATTTATAATATTGCTTTCTTATATTACTCAATTTATTACTTAAATCTATATTTTAATATCATTCATATTATAATCCCTTTAATTAATATCATTCCGTATAAAAAAATAATGAAATAACTTATAGATATTAATTTATTTATTTCTTTGGGAATATAGGTGTAGCATACTTATCTTATTTTCCCCAGCAATTAATCATGTCTGTAATTCAAACTCATAAATTATTAATTTTATATCTGCTTGCTTCATTGTATTTTGTTCTCTTTCATTGCTTCCTCCACTCTCTACCTTTATATTTTCTTAAATGGTCAATGACTACCTTTTCACAAAGGTCATGTCTTTTTATAAATATATTAGTTGCTGCTGCCTTGACGGATTGTCTTAAAGGCAATCTAATATATTATATAATGTATGATTTACATTCATTTATATAAATATGTTTATTATATTATAATCATAATAATAATTAATATTAATATTAATTTTAACATTTATATTTATTATTATATATTATTATATAATAATAATAATATGCTATTTTAATATTAATATTTATATTTGTATTGGTTATTTATAAATATAATATATAGGTTAATATTTAAAATATTTATAGATGCTATCATATAATATTATATATTTATAATATTATATATATTTATTAATGGCCTATGGCCAGGATATTTAACATGACATTTTAAATCTTTAATTTAAACAATGCCTTAATATGGGGACATGACAAGAAACAAGCGAAATGTGTTAGTAGATTCTACACTTATGATATTTTATTTCAGGGTTTAACTGCATAGTTTTTGAGTCAAACACATGACCCATATTTCATGAGTAGTGGTTCATGAATTCTCAATGTGAATTCTCATGTGAATTCTCAATTCAGCTCTAATTTTCTAATGTTATGTAATATGGTCCTATAATGTATATGATGAATGCCTTATATGTGAATAATTGAAATTTTGACTCTCATGTGAATTCTCAATTCAGCTCTAAATTTCTAATGTTATGTAATATGGTCCTATAATGTATATGATGAATGCCTTATATGTGAATAATTGAAATTCCCAATTTTTTAAATTCTCCCTATTTTTTATCGCCATCCCCTGCCGTCCCCTCAAAAAAGACCTTCCATCCTAGCTGTACCAGAAACACATCCCACTTTCCCCTGACACCTCCATCCTGGAAACTCCATTCAACATAGTAGAAAACATTATGATTTTTTAATCTGTCTAACCAGATTCAGACATGTTTTCTCAAAGTTCTATGCGCATTCCCATTAATGGCCTATCTACCATGTAACTTTACTATCCTGAATTATACACAACTCAATTACAAGCTCATAAGAGAAATGCTAAATCTGAATCAGGCTCAACAAAATGCCATAGCAAGCAATGCCTGCCCATTTTCACCTATCAATGACTACATGTACTGGAATGCATCTTGTACCTCAGGACCAAGCAGACCATGTATAAAACAGATCACAAGAAACAAAAATGTTTCAAGAACAGAAACAAAAGTAAGGTTCGGCTTCTCTTATATCAACTCCTCCAGTTTCACACGAGTATACCTTTAGAGTACACAAACATAAGAAAGGCAATGCTTCTAAGCTTAACATTGATCCAGCACCAATGGTGCAATCCTCATAATCTAAGCTTGTAAATGCGTTAGTGTTACATTTACCAAGCGACACAGCATCCTCACATAAAATTCCTGTTCTATAACCTAAACATGACAATTTTGCAGTTCAAAATACTACTAAAAGTCCACAGCTCATCCTTCCCACGGCAAAGAGCATAACGCTTAGTCTCCGACTCTCTTGTAATGAATTCGTTCATTATTTCTACAGTGCGGAGCTAAAGACTAAAATTTATGCGCTGCAATGGCTAAAAAGACTTTAAAGGACAACTTTAATTTAACCCTTCTTTTTCCGGGTTCGTTGCCTTATTTTTGGCTTTTGTTGCCACACAGCAACTATACTTAAAAAAAAAAAAAAAACAGCTACATGATCAGACTTAACTAGGGTTTGTATTGATCCTTCTGAATCAATGTATTTGTTCTGCAAATTCAATCTAAGCCAAAAACCCCACACGAGCTTAAACCCCATATATTATATCAATGTATTTGTTCTGCAAATTCAATCTAAACCAAAAAAAAATTAAAAAGCACTAATGTTTTCAATGTCCTCGGCACTTTATAAGTTTATAAGGTCTACGCCGTTATTCAAGCGGTAAAATTAACCCTTGAAATTACAAATTCAGGGGTTTTTTTAACAGAGTAGCGAAATTTTAAACACTATTTACAGTAATTACAATTTAAGGCAGAGATATAGTTATAGGTAAATACCTTTGGAAAAGAAGAATGCAATGCCCTCACTGTTCCGAGTACTGAAATTGAAGTAGTATTAATAATAAATATATGTTGTGTGGGAGATCTTCTGCAACTCTACCAATATACTGAAAGTAGTATAAATATATGTTGCGTGGAAGATCTTCTGCAACTCTACCAATATACTGCCAAAATACATGTACTGTTTTTACTTTAATTGTGCTGTTGCATGTATAAATTCTTGACCTGACCGGGCAGGATTCGAGGAAACTTTTTTGGAGGTCACCTGGTCTGGACAAATATAAAATTGATTTTAGCGACAAATAATCCCCTGTATAAGTAAGCAATATGAGATTGTTATTGGCGACAAATATAGTAATTGAGTAGTCACCTTGTTACAAGCTTACCCCCACTCCCATCCAAAAATAATAATAATTGTGTTTTTGATGTTTTTTTTAATTAAAGTTAGTGAGGTTATAATTGACAGACATCATCTCCATTTTTTAAAAAAATTGAATATAGTATTTTTTTTTGGTTTAAATTTAGTAATTTGTGGTTTTCATTTCTTAAAAGAATTGGACATAGTATTTAGTGAGATCTTCTCATTATATTGTTATAGTTGAGAGTGATTAAAATAGGTAGGGAAATGATTGTTTTTGTGTAATAGAAAGTTAATCAACTGTTTAGATTTATGGGACCTTTATTGTTATAAAAGTAGTCAATAGTTGACATGCTACTAGCAAAAGTGTAGTGTTTTGATATTTGGTGGTCTTTGTTGTTATATAAGTAGGTAATGATTCAACATTCTTACTAGCAAAAGTGCAGTGTTTTGATGTTTGTTAGCCTTTGTTATTAAGACAAGCTTGCCCTGTTATAGTTGGCAAAGATTGGAATAGTGAAACAACTATTTTTGTGTGGCAAATGATGATTAAGATTTTTATATGAGAGGGTGGTTTAGTGCTTCTGAGAGAGGTATATCAAAATTTGGAAGGGTGTAGGTCCAACCAATAATAATATGTTTTGTTTTTTAACAATAATAATCAACAATAAAACCATGTTAATAGGGTTAGAGACAAACATAATAGTTGTAAGAACATTAGATGAGAACCTCCTCCCCATGGATATTTGAATCTATATTTCGATGGCACTTCTAGGGGTAACCCTAGTAAGGCTAATGTTTGGGTTATTATTATAGATGAGCATGGGAATTAAGTAACTAGTAGTTCCTTTTTTCCTTGTAACCAAAATGAATAATGAAGCAGAATGGATGGTGATTGTTGAAGGTTTGAATATGGGTAGTATGAGAATCTTGAAGTGGAATGTAATGTCCCCATTTTCGGGTTCCCTCGCAGTGCAATTGGCACTGACCTTGTGGATGTGTGTCAACATTGTCAGAGGAGTTATTTGATGATTCCAATGAGCGTAGGTGGTCTGGAGGACTCATATGCCACTTTTCGAGGTGATTTCCGATTTATGGTATGCTCTCCAAGAATCTTAGAGAGGGCATCTATTTATCGTAAGTCACCCAATTGGCTCCATTTATCATTATTCTTCATCAGGACTACAGTGCAGTGAGTTTTTTATTCTGATGCATTCTGGCAGTCTCTGCAAAATGGGTGTATTAATGGCTTTATTTAAGTATTTTACTAAGGTCGCCAAATATTATTTAAAATATTTTAAAAGCACCTTAGTGTTATAGCTTGTCAAAACCGGGATGAAATGTTTTAAATCATGGATGCATAAAACAAGGACCTTGTGTGTCAAATTATCATTATTTTACTTAAAAAGGTCTTTTTTGGATCTAAAAGGGAGTTTAAATTAAAAAGTGAATTTTAAAATATAAGCTTCTGGAGAGTTCGGCAGGAAAAGTATAAAAGGAGGTTGTGAAAGCTCATTTGGGGTATTTAGAAGTTTGTTTATTTTCTCTTTGGAGATTTGGAGTTTTGTGCCTGTGGCCAAACTCTTACCAGCAGGACGAAAACCCCAATGGTTTCTTGGTTGATAGGACAAAAACCTAATTCAACCCACTTGGTGGATTCACTCAGGGTTCACAGTTGCGTATATTGGTTTGGAGTTTGAGGAATTCTTGTGCCAAAAGAGATATTCTTCGCAGGATTGAAATATTTGTATTTGCATACTTCTGGAGGTTGTCACAAAGGTTTTACTTGCAAATTTATTGAAGATTCTATGAATCATAAATTTGTGTTTGTTTGAGATTTCCTCAAGATAGTCATCGAAGATCTATAGAGGTTTTATCATGTGTTAATGGAGGTTGTGTGAAGGGTTTTAACCCATTTATCTTAGCGCTAGTTTTAATAGTGATGGATAAGATTCATATAACTACAATGAATAGCCGCAACATTCCTTGTAAGAAGCGCAGCCCCTAACAAGTATGAATGACTATAATTATTAAAGGCAAGGATTATGAGAACCAACCGCAGCTCAAAGGGGATATAAAGGAATTGGAAGTTGTGTTTTGGCGTGGAAGAAAGGAAGGGAATTAAAACTTATAGAAGGTGATTTCTCATAAGAAATAGGTGGTCATTGTGATGTCCCAATATTAAGGCATTGTTTAAATTAAAGATTTAAATATCATAATAAAAGATGGAAGTCACTTCCGAAAAATACAGATAATTACATATTTAACACATATATAATATTATTCATATATATATAATATTTAATAAACAATATTAAATAATATTATATTTATAAAGGACAAATATAAATATATTTATGTTATTATATTTGATAATTATAAACTAACAAATTCAAATATTATTAATAGTATAAATATAATATTTAATTAAATAAATGATATAAATCAACGCAGTGCTCAAGTTGGAAGGCTACGATCTTATAATATGCAGCAATATGTTACCTTTAAATAAGACAAACAAATGCAATGATTAAAATATAATGAAAAGGTTGTTATGAGACAAAAAGGTGCAGTCAAATTTTATGAAGAGAAACATTTAAAAGTTGACCGTTCAAACAATAATATGCAGTAGTTAATAGTTAAATATTGGCAGTGATTGTAGTTTAAAGGGCTGCATATCTTATGGCAGCGCTCATATTAAATAAAGCTGAGAATTATTAAAAGAACAAAGGGCCACGATTAGGGTAAGGACATCATATTTGGGAAAAGATATGTCCCTTCATAAACATAGGATATATAAGAGACATATAGTTTCAAGTTTTAGGGGGAGAAAGAAAAAAGATAAAATCATTCTGAGCATGGTTTTAAAGCAGACCTTGTATGACATATATATATATAGAATTTGAAAAGAGATAATGTAGAGAATAATGGAGTAGTGATAGTGTACAAAGGAGAATGTATATGAGAAAGAGGAGGCATGAAATAACATAGATATATTCAGATGTGAAGAACTTTATACAAATACATGAATATTATATATATATATATATATATATATATATATATATATATATATATATATATATATAATTCTAAGAAGATGTGAGTGTGAGTGGGTAAGAAGGAAATAAATCAATCTATCTCATCTGACATACACAACAGTGGATATAATAAGAAAGTTACATCTAATAATTGATAAGGGGAATCAACTCAGCAATCTCATTATGGAGGAGTATTTCAATGTATCATCAATTCATAAACAATCAAACTATTCAAATATAAATTCTAGCATATTGTTATTCAATTATTATATTATTCTCTCGTTCTATTCTTCTATCATTATGTCATCCTATTCTATCATTTTGTTATTCCACCATTCTATTATATCATTCTTTCATTCTGCTCTTCTATCACTCTATAACTCTATCATTCTATCTTTCGATCATTCTCTTCTTCTATTATTCTATCATTCTATTATTCTATCATTCTATTATTCTATTGCTCTATTGCTCTATTATTACATCAATCAAGTCAACTTAATTACACTCAACAGACACTAATTATTAGTGATGAGTTTTCATTAACAAGAATATATCTTAGGAATTTGATACATGAATTATTGTTTAGCATTAAATGTGAATGTGAAATAATATAAGATCTTTCATGTTTTTGTATGAATGTCATGATGAGGGAATTAAGGTGCCTACGAGGAGGGGAAACGGTGTTGGGATCATCTTCTAAGTACCCCACCCCATGGTGGATGGCTGAGGCCTGCCACATGTGGGCCAAGGGGGCATAAGAGGCCACTCTTGGGTTTAGAAGGAGTGATTTCCAGGACACCCTGATGTAGTTGCACTCCAACCTCCCATCATGGTGATTAATTGAGTCATAAGGAGAAGCATAATGGTTTTGATAAGGGGAACGGTGATAGGATGCCTCAGTAGGCACCCCACCCCATATGGATGGCAAGAGGCCACATGGGGCCAAGAGGAGTGAAACACCCGCTCTTGGGCCTAGTGTAGAGGGTTTCTTGGGCACCCTATCAAACCACTTTTTTCTAGGAAGAGTGAATTAGAAACCTAAAAGATTATAATATATATTTATAACATTATAATTCTGAAACCCTAACCCTAAACTTGTGAGATTTGAATTTTTAAGGTAAAATTAGTATTGTAACAATTTGGGGACATTACAAGTGGTATCAGAGCATCTTTCCTGCCATCATGTGTATGCTTTATGTGTATTCAAGTGTATACCTTGTGATTTATGTGTATTCAAATGTGTACTTTGTGGCTTATGTCTATTCGAGTGTATTCAAAGGTATACTTTGTGACTTATGTTCATATGAATACTTTGTGTATTGCATGTGTTCGCATGTATGCTTCATATTCATGTGTATGCTTGATGACTTTGGGATGGTGATGGGTCCACTGTGTAGTATGGGATGCACCGAGTCCCCTTCCCAATTGTCCGATGGTATACTTCATGACTATGTATTTGAGTGTACTTGTATTGAAGTATATACTCTATGACTTTGTATTTGAGTGCATATTCTATGACATGTATTTGCATGAGTTTGTAATTATATTTGAGTGTATACTCTATGACTTTGTAATTGTATTCGAATATGTACTCTATGACATGACTATGTATTTGATTGTATACTCTATGACTTTGTAATTGTATTCGAGTGTGTACTTTGACTTCACTATGTATTCGAGTGTATACTCTACGATTTTGTATTTGAGTACATACTCTATGACTTGTATTTCCATTACTTTGTAATTGTATTTGGGTGTATACTCTATGACTTTGTATTCAAGTGTATGCCCTGTGTATTCAAGTGTATAGTTTGTGAATTATATGTATTCATATACCTTGTGGCTTATATTCATGTGTATACCTTACGAGCTATATATTCATTATGACTCATGTGTACACTTGGTGACTTCATGTATTCATATCTTGTGGCTTACATGTATTCATATTTTGTGACTTCGTGTATTCACTGGTGTGCTTCATGACTTATGTGCATGTCACCTAGATGGTTCATGTTTCGTATGTATACTTTATGTATTATTTATATTCAAGAGAATATTTTGTGACTTACGTGTACATTTATAACTTGTATGTATACCTTGCGACTTGTGTATACTTTGTGACGTATGTGAGCATACTTTGTGATTGACATATACTTCATGACTTACATATATTCAAGTGCGTACTCCATGACTTTGTGTGTTCATTTGTATACTCTATAACTTTGTGTGTTTTATGACTTCGTGTATACATGTATTCAATGACTTTGTGTATTCAATTGTATGACTTCAGGTATACGTGTATTCAAGTGTATACTTTATGACTTCATGTATTCGAGTGTATACTCCATGACTTGTATGTTCAAGTGTATACTAATTGACTTATGTATGCTCAAATGCATACTCCATGAATTATGAATGTTCAAGTGCACACTTATGTGTATACTTCATATTTGTGTTTTGTGTGCATATACCTTGCATGTTAAATGTATGCTTCATGCTTGTGTATTACATGTATATACTTTGTGTATTGAGTGTATTACATACCATCTTCATACTTCGTGCTTCGTATACTATTTGTATTAAGCGTATAAGATTTGTATATGCTTCATGTATTATGTGTACTTGTGCTTTGAGTTTTACGTGTATACTTCATATATCACATGTACGATTCATGCTTCATATATATTTGTGTGTGTATACTTCACATTTTCTATGTATCTACATGCTTCATATGTGTATACTTCGTGTATCACGTGTACTTAAGTGAATGATTCATGCCTCACATGTACTTAGGGATATACTTCACATAGGCATCATGCATTACGTATAACTATGAGTGTGCTTTTGACAAGTAAATGAGAGAAACTTGTCTCGAACATCACTAATTCTTGTTGTTGAGAGATATTGGGGAATAACAAATACACGAACAAAATGGAATGACAAATTACCTCATACTTGGGAACACTGACGTTGATAGTTGGATTGAAACAAGCCTAACAACAATTCTTCCAAGAGATTGATGGTTTTAGAGGCGGCATAGCTTTAATTGCTTGAGGACAAGCAATTTTGGGTGGGGTGGACTGTGATGTCCTGATATTAAGGCATTGTTTAAATTAAAGATTTAAATATCATAATAAAAGATGGAAGTCACTTCCGAAAAATACAGATAATTACATATTTAATACATATATAATATTATTCATATATATATATAACATTTAATAAACAATATTGAATAATATTATATTTATAAAGGACAAATATAAATATATTTATGTTATTATATTTGATAATTATAAATTAACAAATTCAAATATTATTAACAGTATAAATATAATATTTAATTAAATAAATAATATAAATCAACGCAGTGCTCAAGTTGGAAGGCTACGATCTTATAATATGCAGCAATATGTTACCTTTAAATAAGACAAACAAATGCAATGATTAAAATATAATGAAAAGCCTGTTATGAGACAAAAAGGTGCAGTCAAATTTTATGAAGAGAAACATTTAAAAGTTGACCGTTCAAACAATAATATGCAGTAGTTAATAGTTAAATATTGGTAGTGATTGTAGTTTAAAGGGCTGCATATCTTATGGCAGCGCTCATATTAAATAAAGCTGAGAATTATTAAAAGAACAAAGGGCCACGATTAGGGTAAGGACATCATATTTGGGAAAAGATATGTCCCTTCATAAACATAGGATATATAAGAGACATATAGTTTCGAGTTTTAGGGGGGGAAAGAAAAAAGATAAAACCATTCTGAGCATAGTTTTAAAGCAGACCTTGTATGACATATATATATAGAATTTGAAAAGAGATAATGTAGAGAATAATGGAGTAGTGATAGTGTACAAAGGAGAATGTATATGAGAAAGAGGAGGCATGAAATAACATAGATATATTCAGATGTGAAGAACTTTATACAAATACACGAATATTATATATATAATTCTAAGAAGATGTGAGTGTGAGTGGGTAAGAAGGAAATGAATCAATCTATCTCATCTAACATACACAACAGTGGATATAATAAGAAAGTTACATCTAATAATTGATAAGGGGAATCAACTCAGCAATCTCATTATGGAGGAGTATTTCAATGTATCATCAATTCATAAACAATCAAAATATTCAAATATAAATTCTAGCATATTGTTATTCAATTATTATATTATTCTCTCGTTCTATTCTTCTATCATTATGTCATCCTATTCTATCATTTTATTATTCCACCATTCTATTATATCATTCTTTCATTCTACTCTTCTATCACTCTATAACTCTATCATTCTATCTTTCGATCATTCTCTTCTTCTATTATTCTATCATTCTATTATTATATTGCTCTATTATTACATCAATCAAGTCAACTTAATTACACTCAGCAGACACTAATTATTAGTGATGAGTTTTCATTAACAAGAATATATCTTAGGAATTTGATACATGAATTATTGTTTAGCATTAAATGTGAATGTGAAATAATATAAGATCTTTCATGTTTTTGTATGAATGTCATGATGAGGGAATTAAGGTGCCTACGAGGAGGGGAAACGGTGTTGGGATCATCTTCTAAGTACCCCACCCCATGGTGGATGGTTGAGGCCTGCCACATGTGGGCCAAGGGGGCATAAGAGGCCACTCTTGGGTTTAGAAGGAGTGATTTTTGGGACACCCTGATGTAGTTGCACTCCAACCTCCCATCATGGTGATTAATTGAGTCATAAGGAGAAGCATAATGGTTTTGATAAGGGGAACGGTGATAGGACGCCTCAGTAGGCACCCCACCCCATATGGATGGCAAGAGGCCACATGGGGCCAAGAGGAGTGAAGCACCCGCTCTTGGGCCTAGCGTAGAGGGTTTCTTAGGCACCCTATCAAACCATTTTGTTCTAGGAAGAGTGAATTAGAAACCTAAAAGATTATAATATATATTTATAACATTATAATTCTGAAACCCTAACCCTAAACTTGTGGGATTTGAATTTTTAAGGTAAAATTAGTATTGTAACAATTTGGGGACATTACAGTCATGAGGAAGCTAAGAGAAGGCACAACAATTAGAGTTCCAAATCAGGCTTTGGCTGAAGGTTGCAGGCAATTCATGTATCAAGAGGAGGGAATATACACCTACAGCCATTACCTGTCATAGTACAAAGCATTGTGTGTTGTAACAACAGCAACTTTGGAAAAAAATCATATGTATTCAGAGCTATAATGTATATGTGTTTACATAACTTCAACATTGCTTCATAAGGAAATGTCATATTGCCAGTCTCCATATATTGAGGTCAAATCCTTGTTACTAAATTATTAAGTATGCATGTTAATTGTTTGTCAAAATGTCTATATCATTTCTATGAATATTGGAATGCCCTATTGCTAGAATGGTGTTGTTTCTTGACCTTGGGGTTGTCTTATGCCAAAACACATTGGAGATCCCATGAAACTCATTGAAAACAACTACATACAATGTGTTTGATGAAATAGTTGCATGTTAGAAGTCAGTAAACTTTCTGGGTGTTTGAGAAAAAATTTATTCCAAACTAGGGTGGGACATTACAATTGTATCAAAGCATAGAGTATCTTGCTAGCCTATTGGGAAATTAATATTTGTTGCAGACCTTCAGTTTTATGACTACATAACAAAGTTGCAGCAGTTGCATGTTAGTATTCAATGACAACACCATGGAGCCACTTAGCGAAGAAGTTTTTTAGGAAGTTTTTCTAGCATACCAAGCATTGGCAATAGAGTTTCACACTAAGATATCAATTTATGGACATTAAGGTAAGGCATAATAAAAAATTGCAAAGGAAAAAAATTATGTGGGAAGCTTTACAATGAAGGTAAGAAACTTGAACATCTATCTCAGTCAAAAGAAGTTCTTTTCAGCACCTTGGAGGAAGTAGAGAATTGTGTAGACATGGTTGGTCAGTCACCTTCTCACATAATGAAACTAGTTATGAATCCTTCGGTGTTTTCTTTGGCTAGGCCAAAGCTGTTGAGACACCCAGATAATGAGGTGAGACTTGCAGTTGCCACTTGCATTAGTGAAATTATAAGAATTTCAGCTTTTGAAGCACCCTACAATGATGACTTAATGAGGGAGATACTACAACTGATTATTGAAAGTTTTCATGGGTTGGGTGATACCAAAAGCCCATCTTTTGAAAAGAGGGCTAAGATTTGACAAATAATGGCTAAGGTCAGGTCATGTGTCATGTTGCTTGATCTCAAGGGTAATGATTTAATTCTCCAAATGTTCCAATGCTTCTTTGCCAAAATCAGAAAACATCATGCAGACAATGTTAAAGCAGCCATGCTAATTATCTCGTGCTTGATTTTAAATAAAGATGATGATATCACCAAACAGTTGCAATCTGACTTGTTGTCCATTTGAATGAAGGAGCGGGATGTCTCACTTATATCTTATGAGTTATCAAAAAGGGTAGTGGAGAAAAAAATAGAGAAGTTTAAAAACTATTGACTGAAGAGGAATTGATTTCATTGGGTTTACAGGTTACAAGATCTCCCAAAAAGAGCAAGAACCAAATGAGAAGAGAGCAACGTTGCTTCACATGTCAGGAGGCTTGGACACCTGATCACATATGTGGGATCAATAAAGAAAATGAATTAGTGTAGCCAAGTGGTGTTGAGGACAAATAAACAGTTGAGGCTATAGAGCTTGAAGAAAATGGCCTAACTCAAGATAGATGTATGACAGAGTCCCAGAATGATTCCATCAAAGTGCGTGTATCTTCATATGATGTGGATTTGTTTGACAAAGATGACAAAATAGCAACCTTAGCTATGCATTCAGATCAATCCAACAAGGATTTTGAGGCATGTGATGACATTGACAACACCATTGAAAGGTGTGATGAATCATGTGTGATTCCTAGCAGCAATTCACTTATGCATAATGGTGTCATTCATAATAAAGTTTTGGAAACCAGAGTATAGAACTTGGAAGATCCCAAATTTGATGAGGAGGTTGATAAGGATACTTACTTGGTGAATTCAAAAATGGGAAGAATTAACAGGTCGTTGGAAGAAGATTTATTATGTGAATCTAAAATTATTGCAGCAAAGGATGACTATCCTTTTGACCAAGGGGTTGTCCTAACTTGTGAACCTAAACTATGCAAAAAAGATGACCTTGAGGGCACCAAATTGGAGGACCAATTAGATAATGTATTTCAAGATGATGATTTTGAGACACATAGTTGTAAGAATCAGCTAAAAGTCATGAAGAATGTTATTGTTGCAGCCTTAGTACATTTTGATGACACTCACAAGATCATTGAAGATCTCTATTAGAAGGCCCAGATTGAGAGGAGACAGAAGGGAGTGGATGGTGAATTTTCTCTTGCAGATTTACAAGTAATCAAAGAAGCTTTAGTGCCAATGAAATCTGATTATTTGCATTTATTTTCAGACAGGGATCATATCTTCAAGATTGTTGGAGTGTAGGCTAATGCATTGAAAGGGAACGAGGATGAAGTTAATAAGCTCACCTTGGAGCTTAGGGATACTAAGGAGGCCTTGGAGAATACGTAAATGGCTCTTCTAGATGCAGAAAATCAGCTTGTTGTCACTAAACAATTCAGGCAATAGGAAAACAGAGAAAGGGAAAAGGAACTCAAGTAGGTGATTGAAGAGCTTGACCAAATCCTAGAAGAATTTGACTTAGAGCAAAGTCCTAAATTGGCAATTTTGGATTTGGGACAGCAAGAGGGTTGGTCAAAGTTAGAAAGTGAAATTAATTTCCAGTTTGTTGATAACCCACTATTTGAGATGGATGTTGATTTGTCTATTGATAATCCACTCCAAGTTGGATGATGAGGTATCTCCTATTTTTGATAAAAAAAAAAAAGTGAGTTGTGGGATCCAGGTGTGGTGTGTGATTATGAGGTGAATCCTGTTGAATTGTCTATTGGGCCACCCAAGATCATTGATGATTTACTTCCTATAGTGAACTATTGTGGATTGGACCATCATGGGATATTAGTTGGCCTTATGGGTTTACCACAAGGGAGGGAGTACTATGATGGTCTACAGTTTGATGGGGTGAATACCATTGATGTTGAATCTGCAAGCGGCATCAAATGCACTCTTAGTGGGGTCCACATGGAAATCAAAGTAGTGCAGTGTCAGCAAGGTGGAGTCACTCTTTGGGTTGGTATCTATGCACAAGATCCTTTTCAAGGGCTATTGGTGACTAATGACGATGGAAGAAGCATACCATGAGATGTTGTAGATGTAAAAATGATAATAATGTCATTGTTACCTCAAATTTTAGTCTTCATATGAGTCCATTTGAGTTCCTGCAAGTGGACTGGAGAGAGATTATGAGTAAAACTCAGTATCCTACCGAGTTGGTGACTTTTGGGGAGACATTTATAGCCAAGGGCATGATCAAATTTTTTATTATTGCCAAGATTATTCAATATTGCAACGACTGTTTTCCTTTGCTAATGTTGTATCTTCAAGATTTAGACTTGCACAGTTGCAGATTTGAGCTATTTCAGTCTAATCAGTTCATTGTTAGGGTTAGTTTTGGGCCTTAAATGGAGAGAATAATAGGATTGGCTATCCAGTTTAGGTATTGGTTGGATGTCCGGGCATCAGAATATTGTTATTGCTAATATTTAGCTTGCACTTATGTTTGGGATAGTAGATTAGTTTTCAATGATAGTTATTATGTGGGAGTGCAAGGTGTTGAGAATGAGAGATCTAATGTTGACTATTTTGAGCTTACTCCTATGGCACCTTGGATTGGTTCCTTTGAAGAGTAATTCTTTGAGGAGTTGATCAAGTTTTTGCAGTTTTTGATTGCTCTTCTTTCAGGTGGTTTCCAGGAGGTCTCTTGTACGGGTGTCTAGCAGGACAATGCTTTGAGTGGATGGGGCTACAGACCTCCTAGGTTGACTTGGGACCTTGGGACCATATTTGGTTTCAGTTTAGATTAGTCTGGTATGTTAGGGGTTGAGTTGGTATTGCTTGAGGACAAGCAATCCTTGGGGAGGGTGAACTGTAATGTCCCCATTTTTAGGTTCCCTTGTAGTGCAGTTGGCACTGACCTTGTGGATGTGTGTCAACATTATCAAAGGAGTTATTTGATGATTCCAATGATCTCAAGTCATCTAGAGGACTCATATGCCACTTTCCAAGGTGATTTCTAACTTCTGGCGTGCTCTCCAAGAATCTTGAAGAGGGCATCTATTTATAGTAAGTCACCCGATTGGCTCCGTTTATCATTATTCTTTGTCGGGATCACTCCAGTGCAGTCAATTTTTGATTCCGATGCATTTCGGCAGCTTCTGCAAAATGGGTGTATTAATGGTTTTATTTTAAGTATTTTACTAAGGTCACCAAATATTATTTAAAATATTTAAAAAGCATCTTAGTGTTATAGTTCGTCGAAATTGGGATGAAATATTTTAAATCATGGATGCATAAAACAAGGACCTTGTGTGTTAAATTATCATTATTTTAATAAAAGGTCTTTTTTGGAGCTAAAAGGGAGTTTAAATTATAAAGTGAATTTTAAAATATAAGCTTCTAGAGAGTTCGACGAAAAAAGTATAAAAGGAAATTGTGAGATATCATTTGGGATATTCAGATGTTTGTTTATTTTCTCTTTGGAGATTTGGAGTTTTGTGCTCGTGGCCAAAGTCTTACCAGCGGGACAAAAACCCCAATGGTTTCTTGGTTGATTAGATGAAAACATAATCAACCCACTTGGTGGATTCACTCAAGGTTCAAAGTTGCGCATATTGGTTTGGAGTTTGAGGAATTCTTGTGCCGTGAAGAGACATTCTTCGCAAGATTTAAATATTTGCATTTGCAGATTCCTGGAGGTTGTCACAAAGGTTTTACTTGTAAATTTATTGAAGATTCTATGAATAATAAATTTGCGTTTGTTTGACATTTCCTCAAGATGGTCATCAAAGATCTACAGGGATTTTATCACGTGTTAATGGAGGTTGTGTGAAGGGTTTTAAACCATTTACCTCGGTGCCAGTTTTAATAGTGATGGATGAGATTCATATAACTACAATGATTGTTAAAGGCAATGATTGTGAGAATCAACCGCCACTCAAAGGGGAGATAAAGGAATCAGAGGTCATGTTTTGGCATGGAAGAAAGGAAGGCAGTCACACCTTATAGAAGGTTATTTCTCATAAGAAATAGGTGGTCGTGAGGAAGCTAAGAGGAGGCACAATAGTTAGGGTTCCAAATCAGGCTTTGGTTGAAGGTTGTAGACAATTCATGCATCAAGAGGAGGGAATATACACCTACATCCATTACCTGTCATAATACAGTGGCATTGTGTGTTGTAGCAGTGGCAACCTTGGAAAAAAATCATATGTATTCAGAGATGTAATGTATCTGTGTTTACACAACCTCAACATTGCTTCATAAGAAAATGTTATATTGCTAGAGTCTTCATATATTAAGGTCAGATCCTTGTTATTGAATTATTCTATATGCATGTAAACTGTTTGTCCAAATGTCTATATCATTTCTATGAATATTGGAATGCCTTGTTGCTAGAATAGTGTTGTTGCTTGACCTTGGGGTTGCCTTATGCCAAAACACATTGGAGATCCGATGAAACTCATTGAGAATGGTTACATACAAAGTGTTTGATGAAATAGTTGCATGTTAGAAGTCAATAAACTTTCTGGGTGTTTGTAAAGTTCAAAAATACCACATACTAAAAGTAACCAACAAAAAGCAAATTCAATCCAAAAATAATTAACTAGAATAAAATAATTATATTCTCATAAAATGGTGCGAAAAAGGGGAAATAATTAAAATTCTTCCCATAAATAACACAACTTGCGAATATTACTTTTATACAATCATCAAATATGATTCAACACATCTATTAACAAAATAGCCTAAATAAAAGGACTAAGCATTACAATATTTAGCCATGTAGGCTCATATAAGAATATCATATCAACCATATACTTAATATCACTCTATATCTGCTCCATTGAACCTGAAAGGGGAGAGAGAGAGCATCATCGAGGCAATTTTCCACCCAACCATGAGGCTCATGTCTCCTTGGTCTTCCTCCTAATGGAAGAAGCCCGACCCTTTGCAAGGGATCTAGCAAATTGAAGATAGCTTGTGTGAAGGAATCAAGTGCAGCATGATTTATCTATCATCCCTATAGCATGTGTCAAATGCATATACTAAACTAATATAATGAGTCCACCCTCCTCTATTGCCTCCATATTTGGCACCCAACTTGCTCTTTTTCAACATACAGAAAATACAAGAATGGAAAATGCATCCACAACTCATACAAAAGAGCAAATAGTAAAGAAGCACCGTACCATTTCATCATACATGCAACAATCAAAGACGCATCATGCAATGACATACATAACCATACACCATCTAATGTGTAATCACATATACAATGAAGACTAGTCTCAACTAGTGATAAAATAGATAAACTTCATCTCAGATGTTATTTCATACAATTTAAACACTACCATAGAAATTAGATTTCTATTTCACTCCAAACAAAATAAGGTTCAAAGATAACACAATGTTGGTCTTATCAATTTTGACATTTTCACATAATATATATATATATATATATAGGAAAAGATAATTTAGTTTAATATAGTTATTTCTACAATTCCAAGTATTATACAATCATGATAAAGGCTATTTCCAAACAAATATTGGTTCTCCAGCTTGAACAATAATGAGTTAATAACTATCTTAGGCATACAAAGAGCGAGGGAATGGCAATTGGTCGTAACTCTAACATTATGTTTAAACATGAACTAAATCTTCCTGTCAAATTATAGGACAAAGTCTTCACAAATCTCAACATGTCTCAGATATACCAAAGTTATCTTAAACTTAAAGCCTATGCAATAAAAGTCAATGTTTTCTCTTATAAAATGGAGATCCTTAAAATAATCATCACTTAGAGTTTTAACTCCAAGTTTTCCTCTAACCTGGGAGGACAGAAAAATGGTCGAAATATCTCCTATCATACACATAAGGTCTCACAAACAATTCTAGGAGAAATTTTAGCTTACACTAATCGTTTTAGTTGAAAACAAAATAACTCCTATTGCACTATGCTATGCCATTATTCCAAATTGATTAGAAGCAAAACATTCAATAATTTTCTAATAAATCTTAAGGGTGGAAGCTTTCTTTTCTTTAGACGATTTATTTATTTACAATGATTCACAAACTCTAATGATTTATTATTATCATGTGCAAGCTAAATAACATAAAAAAAAAAGTATTTTACCAACTAGATACTACTCTTTCCAAGAAATTTTGTATCAACAACAACAAAATTACTACTTAGTACAAATCTTGTGTAAGCACTAAGTAAATGGAGAAACATACTACCACCTAACTCTTTTCTCTCCACATTGAGAGAAGACTAATTCAACTAATTCATATTGATGCCCAAAAATTAGCAATTCGATTAGTTAATGACTAGCAGTTATCAATATTACATGAGATAACATTTCATCCTCACATTACTATCATGCATTGACTCATTAATGTCTTAATAACTACAACCAAAATATAGAATAGTCTGACTAGACAATCTCTTCACAAGACAAATTACCATATAATCGAGGGTGCCCACAATGTTTCCTCTCCTAGTTTAGGTCAAAATCACAAAAATCTTGCAATCCAAAAATTAATGCGGTGCAGACAGCTAGCTTACGTCTCTAAGGAGAGATTAAACACTGGAAGTAAAATCCAGATAAAAGGAAATAAACAGGTGTTGAAGCCATGACAAAGCATGTAATCTATTTGGAGAGATATCTACATGGGGTGCGGCCTTAGCAAGGTCTCAAACATAGAGTTTCACAAAACAAAACAAAAATATATGTTTGCAAGCACATTCCAAAATGAATCGACTTTATAAAGAGATAAAAATTCAATATGAAACTATTTACATTATCCCACAAAAGCATAGATAACTTTCACTACGATTGAAAGGAAAAACTCAATAAAGATTGAAGGACAAGCACACGATCGATTTGTTAAAAAGGCTATAGAATTTCAAGAAAAAGTAATTGGCCATTTATAAAATAAAGCACAGGCAAACCAACAAACTGTTTGGCAAAACACCTCAAAGAGATGTCATCTCATGGAATGCAATGGCTACAGGATATGCACAATCTAAATTTGTTGACGAGATTTAGAAGCATCTATCAATAGAATACCATACAGATTAATAACATTATTTCTAAAAATGTGTGCTTAAGTTATAGGTTCGACGCCTTCATAAATGAGAGTTTAGAAGGTAAAGAGTTTGCTCTCTAAATATATTTGGTGGCGCACAACAGCATACCTTCGATTAAACTTGGCTAGTGTTGATCAACTCAATCATAGCGGCAGGGTCCATTTTGGATTCCAATGAAGTAAAAATGAAGTTTTTATTTCAAATAATATATTAACTCACACATGTTGTTTTAGTAGACAATACCAAGTAGTTTGAATCTCCTGTAGCATCCTTAATTATTGGCTTTCCATCCCTAAAACCACTTACGCCTGGCTCATGAAAATTTTGCCCACGGTGAGGGTTCTTGGATTGATTAAAGTTGATGCAATCATCTAATTTACTGGTCTTGGATCTAACAAAGTGAAGCTAGCCGCCTAAAATGGAAGAGTGATGTCTTGTTATTGTTCTGGGTGATCTCTCTTATCCTCCAACTCCAATTCCACCTCTGCATGCCTCGAGAAGTACACTATCTCTATTAAGGATCTTCCAATGTCGATTTCAAAATGAGAAATGTTGTCAAACTGATTGGGGAGAAGAATGGTGGGATTGTGGTATTCAAAGTTGCCCTGAATGGTTGCGCCGCTCACATCCAACTGAGGCCGCGACAACGACCTATGCATATCCATGGCCTTCACCTCCACTTTTGGAATACCACTCGTGCTACTTTTCTCCCCTTCCATATTCATAGAAAATTATTCCTCCTCCTTCTCTTCCTATTCGATCCCTGTTTTTAAAAAGAATTCTTCTCCCCATTTATTTTTGGCTAATTTCTATTTTTTTATTCTTTTTCAATTTTTGCCTTTCTCTTTGTTTTTCTTTTATTTTTATCTCTTTCTATCTTTTTGTTTTTATTCCAACTTTAAAATCTTGTTATTATCTCAATAAGGCTTAAAAGAATTTAGAAGTATCATCATAAAAACAAATATATGTATATATGTTTATTTTATCTACATAATTATAAAACACTCTTTTTAAGATGGCAATGTATCATTATCTATTCTAAAACATATTAAATTATCTAAATAATTATTCCAAAATATTGCCATTAATCTATAACGCCTATTATCAACCAGTCAAATGATTATTCTAATGCAATGCAATTATTAATGCCACTAAATATTTCAGTCTAATCAATTAGATTAATTATGAAATTATTTTTCACACACACACACACACACACACACACACACACACACACATATTGATGCAATTTAAACTACATGAAACTATGTGGTGTCTGTAGATTCTCTTCACCACAAGTCGCCATCAATCAGCTAGACGCCCCCTCAATGATACTCTCTCTCCGTCGAGAGAGTATTCCTATCATGCACATTAGTAGAAATCAGTCAATGATCATTAAAATAATAATAATATTTAAATCTAATTTTAATTATTGAAAATAGGGGTTGTGACAATGTTTGAGAAACAACTTATTCCAAACTAGGGTGGGACATTATATGGAAAGAGATTTAGCTATTCTAATACAAGATTTGTCTCATTGGTCGTGTAAAAATTGGTAGGTGAAGGCTCTTTTGGCAGAAGCTCATTTGTAAAGTCCAAGTTTCAATAATATCTTCTTCTCCCATTACTTTTGAGAGATGAACCAAGAGGTTGATCTCATAGCCAATCATGGGATTGAGATAGATCCCATGACTTGTCTTCTTTTTTATATTTATATTGCATAAGAATAACTAGACAAAATAATATTCAAATAAATATGTTGTATTCGTCAATTGATTAGATATCTATGCGCTTCAGATTGTACTTTTAGGTGACTTTTGGGAAGATTCCTTTTGTGATAGAAGATTTGGCCTCTCTTAAGCATGATGCTAGAGTGTTTATGACAAAAAAGGATTATTATGGTAAGATGATGAGTGGCTATAGGTTGTTCTATTAAGGCATGGAGTTGTCTCATGTGAATGACTATGTTAATCAACTTTGTTTTGCTTTGGCATTATTAGTTTTGTGGAGATGTTTGGATTGCTCTCTAGTTGAGACATGTGTTCTTGGTCTTTTGGCCCTAGTGGGTAGTTTATGTTGCTTCCTACATTAGAGTCTTTTTATGGCCCATGAATGAAAGAGGCTCCCTCGCTAGCCTCTCCTCCATTGGATAGTTTCTGATAGAAGCCTAAAAGTGACCTTCAACTACACATACATGGGCTTATTAGACATGATGAAGAATGTGTCAGATGAGGAAGGAATTAAGGATACTAGAAAGCTTTGAAGTAAGGCATACATTCATGTAAAGTTTATGGATCACTTGGATTCAAAATTTTCAGATGATGTGATAGAAATGGTTGCTATGCTCTTCTTTGATACCCACCTCTTCCTAGTCACCTCCTAAATTGGATTGTGCCTTGTTGGATGCCATTTCTTGTGGTGAGTTTAATGTTCTTAACAAGGAGCTCCTTGCAATAAATTCCTAATTACATGATGTGAGTAATTTTTGTCTATACATGCACAAGGTGGTGGCTAATTTGCTTATCACTCATCAAAATGGAATTTTAGAAGTCACGAGCAAATTCAACCTCCCTCTTTTAGGCAATTGTTCTCTTCTTCACACTACAAAGAGGCTTAATCATTCACTAAGTCCAATTATCGTAGATGACTAATTAGTGTCTAGCTTTAAGCAAAATTGTTTGCGTGGCTTTAATGGCTTAATCTAATGCTTCTCCCTGTAACATTTGTGGAGTTACTCCCTTGTCTAAATATTTATTGGTTCTTGTACAACTTAGGTTGTTATAGGTTTTTATGGTGGGCTCGATGTCCTTATTGTAGCCTTCTTGTTAGGTTTGCTTATTTTTGCTTTTAAAGCTTGGTAGTGTTTGTGTACTTAGCTTATTGGCTAATTTTAAAGAGATATTTTTCTTTTCTATTCTCTATTAAGGTGGAAAGAGATTTAGCTATCCTAATTCAAGATTTGTCTTATGGGTCCTATAATAACTGACAAGTGAAGGCTCTTTTGGCAAAAGCTCATTTGTTAAGTCCAAGTTTCAACAATATCTTCTTCTCCCATTTCCTTTGAGAGAGGAACCAAGTGGTTGATCTTATAGCCAATTATTGGATTGAGATATATCCCATGACTTGTCTTCCTTTTTATAATTATGTTACATGAGAAGAACTAAACAAATTAATATTCAATGAAATCCATTGTAGTTGTTTGTTGATTAGATATATATGCACTTGGTATTGCACTCTTAGGTGACTTTTGGGAAGATTTCTTTTATGATCGGGGATTTAGCCTCTCTTAAGCATGACATTAGAGTATTTATGACAATAAAGGATCATTATGTGAGATGATGGGTCACTGTAGGTTGTTCTATTAAGGTATGGAGTTGTTGTCTCACGTGAATGACCATGTTAATCGACTTTTTTTTGCTTGGCTTTATTAGTTATGTGGAGGTGTTTGGGTTTCTCTCTAGCTGAGACATGTGTTCTTGGTCTTTTAGCCCTAGTGAGTGGTTTTTGTTTCTTCTTGTGTTAAAGTCTTTTTTGATGGCCCATGGATGAAAGAGGCCCCCTTGCTAACCTCTCCTCTGTGGGATAGTTTTTTATAGAAGCCTAAAAGAAACCTTCTACTACGTATACTTGGGCTTATTGGACATGATGAAGAGTGTGCCAGGTGAGGAGGGAATTAAAGATACTAGGAAGCTTTGAAGTAAGGCATCCATTCATGTAAAGTTTATGGCTCGCTTGGATTCAAAAGTTTCAGATGATGTGATAAAAATGATCCTTAGGCTCCTCTTTCAATACCCACCTCTTCCTATCTACCTCCTAAAGTGAATCATGCCTTATTGGATGTCATTCCTTGTGGTGAGTTTAGGGTTATTAACAAGGAGCTCCTTGCAGTAAATTGTCAATTACATGATGTAAGTAATTTTTGTTTGGACACACACAAGGTGATGGCCAATTTGATTATCACTCATCAAAATGGAATTTTAGAACTCACAAGCAAATTCATCCTCCCTCTTCTAGGCAATTGTTCTCTTCTTCACGCTGCAAAGAGGCTTGATCATTCACTAAATCTAATTCTCGTAGTTTGCTAGCTAGTGTCTAGGTTCAAGTAAGAGTGTTCACGTGGCTTCAATGGCTTAGTCTAGTGCTTCTTCCTATGGCATTTGTGGAGTTACTCCCTTGTCTTTATATTTTTTGGTTCTTATACTTTATTAGCACTTTTACAACTCAGTTTGTTATGATTTTTTATGGTATTTTGTCGGTAAGCTTGGTGTCCTTGCCCTAGCCTTCTTGTTAGGTCTATTTATTTTTACTTTTCAAGCTTGGTAGTGTTTGTATACTTATCTTGTTGGCTAATTTTAAAAAGGTCTTTTCCTCTGCTATTCTCTATTGATGTATGTAATATCTCATTTTTAGTGTTGGAAGGGGTGGGGGGCCATATAGACACCCTTATAAATTATTTTTTTAAATCAATATTAAAACATTCAAATCTAAGTAATATTTTTGGTTTTTTTTCATTATAAATGCATATAATATTCAAGGCTTCCTAATTCCCATATAAACTAAACAAATGCAATATAAAAATAGAATCTCTAACACATATCTAATATGACTAAGACAAAATATGTATAAATCCAAACTTTAGTATACAATATAGTAATATAAACAACTAAAACCTTCCCCATACTAGTTTAGGGACCTCATAAACACTAAAAAGGTAAAAGTATTACTAAATCTAAACTTTATAAACAATAGCAAATAACTAAAATATTCCCTATACTAATGTAGGGACCTCATAACCATTGGGAGAGCACAAATATTAGTAGCTATTTTATATGGATTTTTATGTTGTGTGGTTGTATATGAGGAGAAAGGGTTGTGTAATATAATATATAAGTCTAAAATCTTCTTGATCAATCCCTCTAGTGAGACTAAAAGAATACCTATAGAAATGTGGTGGAGCAATGAAAGAAATTCCAAGAGCAAGATGACAATCTTGTAGTTGATTATTGAAATAATCCAACAATATAGAGTATATGGCTATAATTCCAAGAGATTGAGCAACAAGAGGGTAGGAAAATTGTTTTGAATTGTTTGGGCATAAGAGAATTTCTGGACCAAGATTAAGTGTGGATCATCTAGGTAAGGGCATACACAGGTATTGTAATCCTAGAAAATAGGGATAACAAGAGTCTAGAAAATCTAAAAGTAAGCAAACTTGTTGAAAGAGCCTCGAGATATAAAGGAAGAGTATAAGAAGAGATGTCATGCCTATTTGAAAACTTGTAGTAATACATAGAAAAACACTACACCAAGAACTTAACAAAAAGGCAATGGAACCATTGATTATCCTCCAGTAAGGCTAATCAAATATGCGAAGGGTAATTTTCCTAAGAAGTGATAAATGGTAATTCATAATAGTCTAACAATCATCAATACAATCTTGGGGTTAGTCCATAATAACATTATAAAATAACCATTACACCTATATTACCAGGTCTAATTCGTAGTTGCCTCCATAGTCATTGTAGAGATTTTAGAAAATATTAGGTGATTCTAATTTTTGGATATGTATAAGGCTTATTTTAGAAACAAATATAGTCACATTGTTATAATGACTATAAGTAGCAAATGCACAAAATGTGACTAGCAAAATTGATGTTTTGGTCTCTCTTGGCCCCTATCATTGAAGTGTGGCATGGAATACTCCAAATCTTGTCACCTTGATAAAATAAATTATAAGTAGGCAATGGTTGGTATGCCACCACTAAAGGTGTAGTGTTTTGATGTCTATTGGCCTTTATTATCAAGACATGCTCACCTTATTTTAGTTGGCAAAGGTGATAGTAATGAATCAACTATTTTGATGTCCAAACACCTTAGTCAACACACTAGTGGCAAAAGTGTAGTATTGTAATGTTTGGTGCCCTTCCTTGTTGCATAAGTATGAAATGGTTGATATGTTACTAGCAAAAGTTTTGTGTTTTGATGCCTATTGGAATTTGTTATTAATATGTAATTAGACTTATTTAATTAGCAAATATTGGAATAATAAATCAATTATTTTTGTGTGACAGATGGTGATTAAGATTTTTATGAGACCGAGGTGCACCAGTACTCCCAAGAGAGGCATATCAAAATTTGGGAGGGTGTAGGTCCAAAAAATAATGTTATATTCTTTTATTTGCAATAGTAACCAATGGCAAAACATACAAATGTAAGCAAACTAATTGTTGAGAGAACTTAAGGATCTAAAAGAATACAAGCAATGCCAAGACACCTCTTTGAAAAGTCATGGTGTTGCATAAAAAAACACTATTGACTTTATAAAAAGGGTAATGAGACTATCAGTTATCCTCCAATAAGGATAATCAACCGTGGAAAGGAGGGGATTCCCTAAAAAGCAATAAATGGTAATCCACAATAGGATAAAAATCATCAATATAATCATCGGGGATTAGCCCATTATCAAAACATAAAATATCCATTATGCATATAGTGCAAGTCTAGTTCATAGTTGTCTTTGTGACCCTTGTAGAGATTTTAGAAAATATTAGATGATTCCAATTTTCAATCATTATGCTCAATCATCACATCTTATCTCGATGGTGAATCCAAAGTTAGTAGCGGTTTCATCTTGCATAAACCTATAACCCTTAATCTTCTTTGAGGTGTTTGGACAATGCCTTAGACCTAAGGATAGAAGCTCTTCTCTAAATCAATGTAATGTTTTTTGTTGATTAATTTTATAGATAGTATTACAATGGTCATGAAAATTTTCATTCTTAAATTTAGATTCATTAACATCTATGTGTCAAGTAATATGGTCAAGAGTTCCGTTCTCTGCAAATGATTAGCAGTTAAAATTTCCTACAACATATTTTGTGGAGATTTTGACATAGTTGAATCCCCAAATTATAGTAGTGTGTTTTCTCCCCATGTGTTACTTTGTTGATGCACAAGAATCTCGATTTTATATACTCAAAATGGGGTTCAATTTATGAAAACTATATGACATGATTCAAATATATTGTGTTGTGGTCTGCATAATTAAACCTTGAGATGGATTTAATTGAATTTTCAACTAACTTCATAGAGGTACATACACTCATAGACAAATATTTTTACTTTATCCATCAAGTTTGCAAAACTACTAATGTATGTGATTTTTTAAGATGTCTTAACTAACTACCAACCAATTAATTTCTATATTTTAAGGAGCCATGTTATTCAAAGAAGTGTTGTGCACCCACTTTTATGTAAATATGTTTTTCTTAAGCACAATGGCATTCTCAAACTTATTTCTAGAGTTTTAAATTTAATTACCATTTCTTTTTTTGGGAAATAATAGAATTTTATTCAAAGAAAGTTAAGTACAAATATAACAGAGAGATTTACAAGACAAAGCTAGTTCTTACTAAAACTTATCTTCCCCAACCCAAAAATTCTAAGACCAGTCCACTTGATCATCCTAAATAAGCTAAAGAAGCTATTGAGAGCTTTCCTAGCCTAAGCCTACCCAATTAACCACATTCCAGTTAAGCCTCTCTTCATAGGCCCACTTAGCTAAACAATCTGCAACCTTATTCCATTCTCTGGGGATATGAACAAAAGTGATTAATTCAAAGCCTATTGATAAATAGAGAATCTACTTAGCCACTAAAACTAACTTCCAGGAAAACTCTTGAAAGTTCTTTTTATTCAACGAGGAAACCAGAATCATGGAATCAGTTTGACAAATAACCTCTCTCCATCCCATAGCACAGGCTCTTTTTAGAGACCCTAGAATTGCATGGGCTTCCATTAAATTATTAGAATGTGATCCCATATGAATAGAAAAGAGAAAATGAACTAAACCTTCACTATCATGGCCAACACCACCAATCCTTGCAGCAATCGGGTTGCCCCGAGAGGAGACTTCAATATTAATTTTAATAAAACCACTAGGTGGTGGGGACTACTGTCCAAATCTGTTTACCTTTCTAGAATCCTACACTTTGATGCCAAACCTAACCCAAGAAGTAGTGGAAATGGATAACTCCAAGAGTTTTACAAGACACGGATCTGAAGAGGAAAGAAAATCATCAAAGTTGAATTTATCCTCAATAGTCTCTTTGATCATACCTTTTATTCTACACCATACTTGCATGGCTCTGTTATGGCACTTTTGAAATATTTGACAATTTCGCTCCAACCATATCTACCAAAAGATAAAAGAAGGGCCAATATCCCAAGAAGCCAAAAGAAAGAAAGTCGAAGTAGGGGGCAGCCCAAACTATTCTAGAAGTTAGTTAAGGAAGTAGCATGGATAATTAGTTTTTTCCAAAGCTTCCACTACAACCTCCAAATTTCATTAGAAAATGGGCATTGGAAGAAAAGGTGACTATTGCTCTCTTCATTGTTGCCACAGAGAAAACAAATGAAGGGCCCCTGGAATCCTTTTTTTTGATATTCTCCCAGGTAAGGTGTTTATTCTGGCTTAAAAGCCACATAAAAATTACACTTCAACCAACCAGATTTGTTCCAAATTATTTTTCCCTAAGGATGCTCATCATTCCATTCTCTCTAGAGTTCTAAACAATGATAACCAAGAGCCACCCAATACACTCCCTTTGGATCATGAACCCAAGCAAGGATATCTTAGTCCTCTGGAGAGTTGCAAGGTCTCTCAACCATAATGGATGCTAAAGTAGCCCTATTCTCCAACTTTGAGGCTCTTTTCACCATTGAACTCTCGATCTCCCCAGAGGAAAGGAACACTTAAAATCAACAATCTCTAGTCCATCTCGCTTCTAAGAAAATGTCACGAAGAGGCTAAAGCTGGGAAAAAGATAAGAGAATAGGGGGTTGGTTGTCACTAGAATCATCCTAAAACAAATCTTTGTTGCCCTTATTAATAATCTGAAAGATCCCCTCCTTTATAATCAAAGCCCCTTTTTAATTGTATTCTATATCAAAGAGCCTTTCCCATTCAAATCCATCTGCAGGATATCTTCATCTGGAACCCCTCCCAAATATTTAGAATTGAGAATATGAGCCCACGATTGATATGGATATTTACACCATCTCTAATAAATTTTGGAAGCTAATGCTTGGCAATTGAGCTCAGACTACCGAAGACCAAGACCTCCAACATGTTTAGGTTTGCAAACCAAGTCCCAGCTTGCAAAACTCCATTTTCGATCTTCCAAATTACCTACCTATAGAAATTTTCTAGAAAGAGCATCAAATTCCTTGAGAAAACTCTTGGGAGCAACTAAAATTAAAAAATTGTCTATAGTCAAAGATTGAAAAATAGATTTTAAGAGAGTCAATCAACTGATAAAGGATAACCACTGATAAGTCCAATGGATAACTCGCATGTGAAATCTATCCAAAATCTTATTCCATTGATCTCCTTTAAGGATTCTAGCAGAAAAGGGAATTCCAAGATACTCCATAGGAAGAGTGCCAATCTAAAAATGAAGAATATTTGTAATTCTTTGCTGAATAATCCTAGGTGTATTAAAGAAGAAAATGCTAGATTTATTCTCATTAATTTGTTGATCAGAAGCCAATAAGTAAATGTTTAGCACCTCTCTAAAATTAATAGCCTCCCTAATTTTAGCCATCCCCATCAAGGTTGTATCATCCACGAACTAGAGATGGGACTAAGAGTCAAGGTTATGCACCCAAGGCCAACCTTAAATGAGACCACTCTCTTTATATTGCTTCAACTTGATCAACCAAGTTCTTCTACCATTAAAATAAATAAATAAGGAGATAGATGGTCTCCTTATCTAAGAACTTTGGTTGCTAAAAAAGAGTTTAGGGAATTCCATTGATTAATGCTAAGAAGGAGGCCAAACTCACACAACTCATAACCCAATCAACCCAATCAGAGAAAAAACCAAAAGTCAATAGGATATTTCAGAGAAAAGGTCAACTAACCTTATCATAGGTCCTAGACATATCAAGCTTGATGAACATGGCCTTTTACTTAGAGATGGACATAGAATGAATAGCTTCATCTACCACAACAATGCCATCCAAAATTTGGTGCCCTTCCACGAAACCTCGTTGCTCAGGAGAGATTAGAGAGATCAAGCATTTCTTAGAATGCTCTATAATAATCTTGGTGATTATCTTGTAAGTCACATTACATATAGTAATAGGGCAAAATAAATCCAAAGAAGCTCCCTCTTTTTGGTGTAGAATTGATGGATTTTAGCATCTTCTTATTAGTTTGGGACTCATGCACAACCTCTAAAAGGTCAAACTTTAAAATATCCTAGAATTCCTAGAAAAATTCTATGGGGAAACCATCTAGCCCGGAAGACTTACTTTTCTTCATTTGGAACACAATTGACTTAAGCTCCTCCACTAAGATGTGTCCTAATAGTAATTTATTAGAGTCCTCTTAAACCAAGGGAGGAATACAATCAAGAACGAGTCTCTCTTTTTCTGCCTCTTAAGGACGTTGCTCAGTAAATAATAAGAAAAAGTGTCTAATAGTTTCCTTGGAGATATTCTAGAAAGAAGCCAATTGTTCCTCCTGAGAAGATGTGAGAGAAACAATGCCATTGCCACTTCTACGCTCCTTCACATAATTATGAAAAAAGTAGTATTTTTATCACCTTCTTGAAGCCAATCAATACGGGATTTTTGTTTCCAAAAGATCTCCTCACGAAGCTACCATTCTAAAAGTTGCTTAGAGCAAAAAGATTCTTCCCATATTTAATTTCCAATTCTTAAGGATCTAATTGATAAATTAATTGATGGAATAAATCCATACCACTCATAAAAAAATTTCTAACTAGTTATAGGAAGTAGACTGCTTGCATTCATAAACATGCTAATTTGGTTGTGGTAGATGAATATCATAAGGTTATAGGTAGTTCTAAACAACCTACTTAAGTTCTATTTTAAATTTGAAGCTAGTAACTTTAAACATGAAATAAAAATGGATGTAATTTATGTATCTGAAGAAACTCATATTTAATCTCAAACCCTAATTATAGGTCAAGGATTACCCATTTATATCTTTTTAAAAAACCCCAAGGACAAACAGTTTAATGAGAGAATTAAATCTATTAAAATAGTTGAAGACGCCTTTAAACATTACCCACTAGAAATTGCTCCTAGAGAGGAAAGATAGCCCAACAGTAAATAAAAATATATTTAATTTATTAAATATGTAGTTTTAATCTAGTAACTTCTAGATATAAAGATAGTTGTATTGTATTTTTACTTAATTGGCTTAATTTAGTTTATAATTAATATAAAATACTGTGAAATTGAGACCCCAGATTGTGTGTTGCTGCAAGAAACCAAGGTGGATAAAAATACCTTTCTAGAGTTTATTCCAATAATTTGGAAAAATGGAGATGGTGTGGCTGTTAGTGCTTCTGGTTCAGCTGGGGGGCTGGCCATTATTTGGAACAAGGCTTCAATGGAAGGGGTGGAGGTGGAAGCCAAGCTTCATAGTTTAAGCATCAAATGCAATATGATCAGATATAGTGATAGCTTTTTGATCACGAATGTATACATGCATAACTCTGTAAGGGGTAGACTCTAAGTGTGGAATGACCTCAGGAACTTTAGATCTCTGCACAATTCTGATCATTGGCTGGTTGGTGGCAACTTTAATGTTTTTCTATCCCCAGAGGATAAACATGGGGGGAGGACCTCTTGTTCTCTTAGCTCTTTGGATTTTAGGAGATGTTGTGATGATCTTTCTCTCATAGGTAGTAAACCCAAGAAGGGTTGGTTTACCTGGTCAAATTGGAGGGAGGGTGAAGAGAATATTGCAATAAGACTGGACAGATTTTTAATTGGATCGGACTGGCTTCTGAGCTTTGACAGTTTCACTTCAGAGGTTATTCCTTTTGGTGGATCGGACCATTGTCCCATATGCATTTAGGTGGACAAGGCTGCTAAGCCTAGGGGATGCCCTTTCAAAATGGAGGCGATGTGGTATGAAGCTCCTGATTTTGAGCAAAGGTTGGCTGATTGGTGGAAGGCAGATGTCAGGGGATGTCGAAGGTACATTTTATACAGCAAATTGAAGGAAGTTAAGCTTCAAGTTAGGTTGTGGAACAAGAATGTTTTCAGGAATCTTTTTTCAGAATAAAGATAAAGTTGAGAGAGAGATGCATCTGGTGGAAGCCAAGATTGAGGAGCTGGGTCTCTCTTCCAAGATTCGTAATAGGGAGGCGAAGCTGTTGAAAGAACATAACAGGATTTTGCACATGGAGGAAATATATTTGCAGTAGAAATCCAGGGTCAAATGGGTGAAAGATGGTGATAGGAATACCAATTTCTTTCATCTTTCCACCAAGGTTAGAAGGCAAAACAATCGTATCTCCAAGATCATGACTCCTGACGGCCTCTCCTTGGAGGATAAAGAAGCTATTGGAATTGCTGGCAAGAATTTCTTCCAAGATTTGCTCAGAGCCTAGGAAGATCTAGATGAAGCGGCGCAGGAGGAGTTACTACTCAACATTAATAGCTGTATATCAGCAGATCAAAATGTTGCTCTTGTGGCTTCCTTCTCCAAGGAGGAGATTAGGAAAGTTGTCTTCTCTATGAGTGGCAGGAAGGCACTTGGGCCAGATGGTATTCAGATCGAGTTTTATCAGAATTTTTGGTATATCGTTGGTGATGATGCGGTTGCAGCTATGGAGGAATGCAGGATTTGAAGGTCGATGTCCAAATGATGGAATGCCACTTTCATAGCTCTCATTCCCAAGGTTCGGGACCTGGGCTATTTTGATCAATTCTAGCCTATAGCTCTTTGCAATGCCATATATAAGGTGGTGGCAAAGGCTATGGCCTGGAGGTTAAAGGTGTGTTTGGAGAAGGTTATCTCTGGTGAGCAGAGTGGTTTTTTGAAGAATAGATAAATTTTAGACGGGGCTGTGATAGCACATGAGGTCATTCACTCGGTTCAACATAGGAAAAGTGAGGGGATGATCATCAAATTGGATTTGAACAAGGCTTATGATAGGGTGAGTTGGGAATTTCTTGACAGAATCATGAGAAAGATGGGTTTCTGTGATGCATGGTGCAAATGGGTCAGTAGCTATATATCCTCTCCCTCCTTTGTTGTTCTAATTAATGGCTCCCCAATGGATTTCTTCACTACCAGTTGGGGGCTCCGTCAGGGGGATCCACTGTCCCCTTTCCTGTTTCTCATCATGGCGGAGGTCTTTAGTAAAAGTATTCAGAATAGGGTCAGCAGAGGTGAAATTAAAGGGCTACAAGTGTCTGGGGGGTTGAGTAACATCACTCATTTGCAATTGTGGACGATACCTTATTGTTTGGTGAGTCCACGGGAAGAGAAGCCTGTGCCTTTAAAAAGACCATTGTGTAATATGAAAGAGCGATTGGACAAAAGGTGAATGGGACCAAATCTAAGATTTACTTCCTGAAGCCCCACTATTTGGAGAGTTTAGAGATTCAAAGAATTATGGGGTATGATGTTGGACAACTACCCTGCAGGTACCTCGGACCCCCCTTGTGTCTGGGTGGACTTCAATGAATGAGTGGGATGGAGTTATCAATAGAATCAATGGAATGCTGGATTCGTGGAAAGGTCGTTGGTTGTCTTTGGATGGAAGAACCACTCTTATCAAAGCAGTTATGTCTGTTGTTCCCATCTACTCCTTGTCAGTTTTTCAAATCCCAAGTAAAGTAGCAAGGATTATAGAGGACACAAAGAGGAGTTTCCTATGGAAAGGGTGTAATGATGCTTTTAAGTTCAATTTGGTTAAGTGAGATGATGTGTGCAAGCCTGTCAAGTGTGGGGGTTTGGGTATCAGGAAGAGCAAAGAGATGAACTTTGCTTTGGGGGCTTGGATGGTGTGGAGAATATATGCTGAGAAAGGGAGACTTTGGAGCAAAGTGCTGCAAGTGAAATATTTGCAAAATATTGTGGATCTTTTGTTCGATGAGGAGATTGTTCCCCTATTGGTTCCAGCATATGGCATTTCCTTTGTCACTACAGAAAACTCCTACTACCTGGGATTAGACGGCGTCTTGGTGACAGCGGTAAGATTCATTTTTGGACAGACAAGTGGCTCGTGTCCAAGCCATTATCTGATGTGCCCAGCTTCAGGCCAGTTTCCAGCCACTTTGATGATTCAGTAGGCGAGTTGGTTAGAGACTATATGGTGGGCTGCCCCCCCAATCGCACTTGGTGTAAGCTCATGGCTCCGGCCCCTGATCTGGTTTAGGTCTGCAAGGAAATTCAGGTGGAAATGGAGAAATGGCCCCTGTTTGGGCCAAGTTGTGAAGATATGATGGTGTGGGGTGACTATGGCAATGGGCATGCCACGGTCAAGGAATTTTTTAAAGAGGTCTTCTGCAAGTTTGATAATACCGATTGGTCCTTCAAACATGGATGATGTAGATGTATCATGAGCTGAACTCTTTCCTCTAGATTGTTGGGAGACGGAGAGCTCTCACTTGGGACAGGCTCCAGCGTTGTGGATGGGTGGGTCCATCCAGGTGTGTCACGTGTGAAGTGGTTGAGGAGGATAATGATCATCTTTTCATCCATTGCGAATTTGGCAGTAAGTTATGGTCCATGTTTTTGAATAGATGGGATCTGGATTGGGTTATGCCTAAATGTACCCCTCAACTTCTAGAGTGTTGGTGGGTGAAGATTAAGAGTCTAGGGCTTAGAATGAAATGGTCTGTTGCTCCGACAATTATTGTTTGGAATATCTGGCTCGAACGAAACAAGAGACTTTTTCAAAATAGGCATAGAGTTGTAGAAAACATTTGGGACAGGGTGGAATGTTCTTTGTTTGAGGTCGGGGAGTTACAGAAGGTTGGATGTAGGGAGATTGATGCAAGGGAGAAGGAGTGGGGGGATGCGTGGCCACGTTTTCACTAGTTTCATTTATCTCAGAGTGACCCCAACTTGGGGCTGGGTCCTATGGTTTGGACTCCCCCAAATCCTAGGTGGATCAAGCTCAACTTCGATGGAGCAGCCAGGTCCAACCCTGGCTGGGCTAGGGGCGGCAGCATATTCAGGGATCATCATGGTCAGCCAGTTGGTTCTTTCACCTTGGATTTTGGGGTGGACTCTAACAATAGAGCTGAGGCAAGTGCATTGCTATGGGGATTAATGACTGCTAGGGAGAAAGGATGAAAGAAATTATGGATCGAAGGGGACTCAAAGCTAATCATTAATGCTATTGGGGGATCCAGGCTAAAGAATTGGAGACTGGAAGCCATTATGCAGTGTTCGAGGTGGGCGGCTATGGGTTTGGAACATATGAAAATCTCTCACATCAAAAGATCAGGGAATAAGGCTGCAGATTGTCTTGCAAACTATGGGGTTTCGATGGAAAAATAAAAGGGCCTAAGAACTGTGCAGTGGTGGAATGACTTTCCTTCCCCATTGATTAGGGTGCTTCAAAGTGATCTCATGGTTATCAGGGGTAGGTAATTGTCTTGCTCGTCTCTTGCTATTTTTGTGTCATGCTTGTTTTTGGGGTGCCTTGGTTTGTTTGGTTCGGTGGGCTGTAGGTGTCCAGTGATATTATTGGGAGTTTTTCGATTTTCTTTTGTAAATGGTTCCTGGAACTAAACCAGGTTTTATTAATCAAAAAAATAAATATAAAATACTGCTTATTAAATATCCTCTTTAGTTACTTCTATACCTTTAATAATATGTATTTAATGAATAAACAATACTTTTGCAAGACTTTATGATTGATAAATGGTTTGAAATCTATAAATCACATGCTGAATTTTTATAAGATGCCCTATTATTTGAACTTGATTTTTTATAATTAAAATGGATGACAAAATTAGTTATATTTTTTTAAGATTTAAAATAAGTATGCATGTGTAAAATGTATAAATTAAATTTGTAGAAACATTTTATATACTTGACATTTATTTAGAATAATATTTTAATTTAAGTTGAAAGGGTTGAAAGAATGTTATGTATATGTAAGTACTAGAGTGTGTGTCTTTGGAAGGTTTGATTTCATTGGATAAACTATGAAATATGAATGGGTTGGATCCCACATGGTCTAGGGAATGACAATCTAGATGATAACTTGGATGTGTTTTAAGCATGCAAAAGCAATATGGAGATAAAGTATTAGACAAAGAATAATTCTAGAATTAGAACATAATGTTTTATTAATTTGTGTATTCTATACATGGCACACTCGTGTGGAGATGTGTGGTTGCATATATTACAATATATGGCTAAAGGTTTCCTCCTCTATTATGTTACAAATGTACATTTATAATTTTCATGTCCACGAAGGAGGTTGATATGTAAGTTGAATTGGGTAGCCTTCCATGCATGACTCTTCATCTTTTGATGGTTAGGATACTCATCTTGCATTGTGATTAAAATTGGCATGTCATGAGAGCCTTTAGAAGATGCATTGAACTATTGCCTGATGTTATAAGATGTTGCGTGATGTTCTGTGTTGAGATTTGTATTGTGTGTCATGGGTGTACATGGGAATGAAAGTGTGGCATAAATAGTAGACAAAGTTATCAACATAATTGTGTGTCATGATCCTTGATACTATATAAATGGTGCATGGTGCAAAGGGTTGTGCATGAGCTAGGAAATTTAGGAGAGGCATAACGTGGTTCTAAGCACACTGTAGGTGGTGCATGAAGTAAGAAACTAAACATAAATGTGTGACATAGTTCCTAGCGTGCATGGTTTATGGTGTAAAGAGTTGTGTGTAGGATTGTGCACTATGGTGCCCATGTCTAATAGTGTGTTCTTATGTGAGACTGCACAAATCCTTCGCCCCTTCTAGAAAGATAGTCATGTTGATTATGCTATAGGAAACTTGTGCAATCTAGTATAGGTACTTGTATCATGTTTGAATTGTTGGATCACTTTAAGAATTTGATATATGTTAATGCTCACTATTATGGTGATACTTCAAGAATTGGTTGTGTAAACATACTGGCAATGATACAAATAGGGATGCCTAAAGATTATGTCACTATAATCAATCAGTGCAGCACCGCATACTAGATCCTCATGAAAAGGATGAATAGCATATTAGAAGTGACACTAACCTATGACATGTATATCTCTAGTGCTATAGGAACTGATCCATCCCAAACTATAAGGTTGCAGATGAGGCATCGTTGGAAAATTTAGGTGTATGATAATAGCTTTGGAAATGAGGTTCTTTATGTTATTATCATTTACCAAAAAAACTAATGGCTACATTTGTATCCACATCTACAATAGAATGGGTGCTTTGCTTTTGTGTCTAGTGTGGATGTTGTGTAGAGACAGATAATGTTAGGGTCCATGTCTATTGGCTCATGGGAACCCTCTATTTTGTGTGCATGAATAAATTCTTCTACGAGTGGAACTCTACGTTAGAGTGGCTATTGGATTTGTACTTATCACACCATTTACCTATATTATATGGTTTTCTCTTGTCCAAATATATCTAGGTTTCTTTGGCATAGGGGATTTGTCCTATTTGACCTTCATTCTTGACTACTCCTTAATGACTATTGCATAGTTATAGGCTTCTTCCATCATGATTTAACCTTGAATAACTTCAATTTGGATTGAATGAATGGGTATAGGATACTAAAATACTTTGGGACTCTATGTTACTTTGACTCAAATATACCCAACTTTACATATAAGTCATGGAAGGCAATGGTGTAGGCATAAACTAACTAGTCACGTCCTTGGTGTTAAGAAATTACGGGGTTGATCAAACTATTTCCTACATAACCCTATGAGAAAAAATGATGCATACAAGCTTACAAAATAACCATAATGTAAAGAACAAAAGACATATCACAAGATAACACAAGATATGCCTTGGGAAAACTCTCGAGAGGGAAAAACATAGCCTCCAAAAGCATCCATACTCAATTTATTATTCACCAATGAAACATTACAATACATTTACAAAGTTTCCATGAATACTTCTGAAACATCAAGCTCCTCCAATGCATCCTCCATGTGTCCAAGCAACTAGACATCCCATGCCATGTTTCACATATGCACTTACAAGAGAGATCAATATAATGACATCCCACTCAACTAGTCAACCCAAACCACTAACCATGTGCTTGATTTAAAAGAATCAAGCTCACACAATACAACTTGTGGTATTGGCAAAACCATGTGTCTCAAAACCTTGAGAGAACAAAACCATTGACCCCTCATTTGATTTTTTATACTAAGTTTTACAAATATTAAATATTTATTCTATGTTCCCCACACATAAAGTATCTAACCAATGTTATAATACAATCTTACAAGTGGACCCAAATAAATATTTAATGTGGCTAAACACATCTCCTAGATACACCACAAATAAATATTTATTTTACATAAGTAAAATATTTCTTTCTTGTGCAAGGTGTATGACACCCTTTTCATAACATTCTTCCACTTATTGTATACATTGCATAATGGTCAATCAATGAAATATATCATCATAGCCATACATGAAACCACATGAATCTCCAACATGCTCTCATGCTCTATCAAAATACCTGTAATAAAACCAAGGTTACCACCATCTAAAGAAAGAACTTCTCTCATCCTCCAACATGCCACCTATGGAAGAATAGGAACAAGCCAAAGCGATGATGCACCAATCCAAAGAACACAAGCATCAAATCCAAGTGATAACAAATTCTCTAAGATACTACCAAGGTAAAAACCCACATGACTAGAAATAGCACCCACAACAAATGCTAATGCATCCAACCATCCATAACTCCTAGGTATCATACAACATTAGTAAACTCACGCCAACAATATATCAAATCCATAAACCACAATCATAAGCTCCCTGTATAAAATCTATCAATGAAGAACACACACACCTAGGAACTCCCATTGCATGGGTAATGTCAAATCTAAAAATAGATCAAGGTATACTAATTCTATCAATCAACACTCAAATCAAGGTGTGGCTAATGATAAAACCACGTAGTACAAATAACAATCACAATGATCCACACATGCAACACAAATTGCTACATACTCCCTCACAACATGTCACCATAACTCTCCCAAATCTACCACAACAAACCATATGAACATGAACCTCCAAGAAGTAGTCATAGAACAAAGAGAGAAAAGCTATAAATCATATCATACCATTTCCTTCTACCAACACCTCAAAGTGCTAAGTTGTGTCAAGTATGATCTCCTTTACAACCTTAAGTGAAAAGCCTTAACAACACCCAACCATTCAAGCTCATAGATCAAATGAAACATATGTCTCATAAAAAACCAACATTGATGTAAGTCTCTCTAAGATAGGAAGATCAAACTAAAATATCCATTCTAAAAACTACGAATAAGCACAATAATATCTCCTAAATCCTCATAAATGACACTATAAATCAAACTCATATGCATAAGGAGATAACCATGCAAAATGCCCCTCAAATGAACCCTCCAAACCAAAAACCATAGCTCAAGATCCATATCCATGAGAAGATAAAGCATACAAAAAATGCATCTAAAAAATATGGGCAATACCTCTTAGATGATTATCCATTGAGTAGACCAAGAGCAGGGAATGAGAATGCTCCTCCAGGATACACCAAGCCATAATGACTCTCTCCAAGAATAATCTCCTCTTAGGTTCTTCATTAACTCACATCCATATCCAGGTGAAAGGCTCCTTAGTCTTCCTACTAAAACCTCCAAAGTGTAACTATCTCAACAAATGTCTCTAAACCCAAGAGAACTCCAACCTCACCCAAGTCTCCAAGTATATGTGAGCACCTACAATCAATCAATCCGTGCTACACTCCAAATACAACACCACTTAATCATGAAGCTCCCAAGAACATGACCAATGTACTCAAGACCAAGATAACTATCCATATCACTATCAAAGCTCCAACTATAGAATTAGGAACCCAACAAGACATCATGATCTAATATCTCCTCCTAGGAGATCACGTACTCAAATAACATATCCTAGTCTCAAGAGAACCTGTACAAAACTCAAACTAGTATCCAAAATAAACCAACACACAACCAAGGATCACCTGTCAAAACCAATAAGTCATAAACTGACACATAAACCAAAGACTCCAAGAGTCCTCCATGATAAACCAAGACATCAACATCCCCAAAATCATGAAGATAACCATCTCTTGACAATAAAATTCAAGATGTCAAAGTACTCTGACTGCATATAAGAATCATGATCCAAGAGCATTTCCATGACACCTATAACCATTGTAGAAGATCTTCCATCACTAGATGATGAATACACATCACTACCAGAGCTCCCACTAAATGTTGATACTGATCCATCCATGGTATCATTATAACCATCTCCTAATTGTAGATCATCCATGGTCCACACACACTCGACTATAATACCAATAGCTCCAAAGAATAAGTAGAACCAAGATCTCTAAGCCAAGAAGATAAACCATCACTGTCAAAATCTCCCACTAAACCGTGTAACCAAGCTATCCATGACATCATGATAAACATGCAACAAGTCCCAATAAATGTCTATCCAAGCACTCTAATCATCCATTGTCTCATCCCAATGCATCATACCAATGTATAAATGACCACAAACAAGACCAACTAACAAACTCTACATCAACATTGAATCAATCTTGTGGATATAAATAGTCCACATCTGAGTCATCCCATTGCAACCAATGGGTTGCCAACCCACAAACTACATAACTCGTAGCTCCTAAACCAATGAAACATGCAAACTCATCATTATTGGGATAAGATACCATTAACGTTGTAAATCCCAATATTGTATTTATTCTATTTTACTATTTGTAATTTGTAATTACCCATAAGGGAATGAGGTAATTTCATCAGCAATGGTAATTCCAGATTTATTAGAGGTAATTATGGAGTGACATTTACGGTTAGCAATTGTAAAAATCACGAGCAAATGAGCATAGGTGCCACCTTGGAAGAATCTACTATTTTTAGCATGTATGACACATGTCATAATGTTAGTGAATGCATGTAAGAGAATCTATGACAACTGCAAGTTGTCATAAGATTCTATGACACTATGATGACATATGACAAATATTTGATAGGTGTAAGATGCTATGTTTAGCCCTAGGCACCCATCTTGGGAAGATGATTTATAGAGGAATCTATGATGGTTATGACATGTCATAAGATGTTGTAAGAGACCATATTTAGCCTTGGGCGCCCAACTTTGCATGGTTGACTTTGGACAAGTGTCATGAGCTTGTAAGAAGATGTTTAATGTTTGCATGTTGGATATTCTTAGGAGAGAGAAAGTGTACACCTAGATTGGAGGGAAAACACTTCTATAAGTTATTTGCCATGTAAAGTGTTGTAGTATGATAGATTTTTGTACATAGGTTCTATCGGAGTAAAGGTTGGAAAGAAGGAAGTGCATGTATTATGTTATTCAGTTTTCGAAGATAATACAACTTGAGCCTCTTTTCTTAGTGGAGTTTTTTACTCGAAAGGGTTTTCTCCATGTTATATCTTGTGTCATTCTTCTATGGTATTTTTTCTTGTGTCATGATTTGATTTCCCAATGCAATCTCTATAGATAATACATTGTTTGAGATCATTAACATATTATAATCAGATTTCCTTTTGAGTAGTTATTGCCTTCATTTTCTAACATTTGGTATTAGATCTTGGTCAGCTTTGACTCTTGGGTGGTACTGTGAAGGCTATGTAGCTGCAGTGGGAGATTTGGTTGTATTTGTGTTTGTAAATCTTGAGTTGATATTATGGCTGCATCCACTGCTGCTTCAACCTCTCAATTAGACATTGAGAAGTTCAACAGAACAAGGTATGAGTTGTGGAAACTGAAAATGGAGGATTTACTGGAAGAAAGAAACCAATGGTTGGCTATTCAAAAATAGAATCCTGATGATGTGAGTCTAGATGAATGGGAAAGGTTAGATAAGAAGGCATGGGGAGCTATCCGATTATGTCTTGCAGATTCCATCCTATTGAATGTCTAAAAGGTAGAGACTGCACACAAACTCCAGACAATTAGGTGAGATTTATCAAGCCAAGAGCATGGTAAACAAGCTTTATTTAAAGGAGAAATTGTTTTCTATTAAAATGAAAGAGGGTGATTCCATTGCAGAGCATTTGAACATTTTTAATTTACTTTTGAGTCCACTTGATTCTGTAGATGATACAGTTGCAAAGGAAGATAAATGTATACTTTTACTTTATTCTTTACCTGAATCTTGGGAGAATGTTATCCTTACTATTACTGCTAACCATGAAGATTTGAAGTTGGATCATCTTGTTGCAACTTTCTTGACACAGGAGATGAGGAAGAAGACTTCTGAGGTTAACACTGGGGTGCTCAATGTGAGGGGAAGGTCCAAGGAAAGAGGACCGAAAGGAGACGAGAAAGGGGCTAAGGACAAATCTAAGGGCCGATCTAAGACTCTTGGAAAGAAGAATAGAGTTAAGTGTTGGAATTGCGGAAATATGGGACATGTGAAAAAAAGAGTGCAGAAACCCAAAGAAATAGTAGGATACCACTTTTGAGAAGTCCTCAAATGTAGGTGAAGATGTTTCACTTTCTACATGCAATATTGTTTCTAATGATCATTAGTTGGTTGACTTAGGTTACTTATATCATATGACCCCACATAAGGAATGGTTTTCCACATATGAAGAGTATGATGGAGGTAAAGTGTACCTTGGAGACAACTCTACATATCTGATAGTTGGGAAAGGCAAGGTGTTGGTGTGTTTCAGTCATGGGAGGATTAAAACCCTCCCTAGTGTTTTGCATGTTCCTGGATTAGCTAGAAATATGATTTTAGTTTCAAAGTTCAATGATTTGGGAATGCATGTAACCTTTGATAAGCATGGTTGCAAATTGGTGAGAGGAAACTTGGTAGCGAAGGGGAAGAGATTGGAAACCTTGTTTAGGCTAGATGCCACTACAGTTTGTAATTCCTCTTATGTTTATGAGGCTTCTAAAAACACTAGTATGTTGTGGCACCATAGGTTGGGCCAAACAAGTAATAATGTTTTGAAAACAATTAAGAATAAAGATTTGTTGGACAATTTCTCTTATTTTGATGAGCACTTTGATTTCTATGAGCACTGTGTGTTTGGAAAATAAAACAAAACATCATTTCCCTTAGGAAGTAATAGAGCAAAAGAGAAGTTAGAGATTACTCATTCAGATGTGTTTGGACTTGTGGATAACGACTCTATCAGAAAATCTCATTATTTTGTCACCTTCATTGATGATGTGTCTAGATTTACATGGATTTATTTTATGAAACACAAATATGAAGTTTTCACTAAGTTTAAGGATTTTAAAGTCTTATTTGAAAACCAATCAGGATTAAAGATAAAAAATATTAAGATATGATAATGGAGGGGAATATTTCTCTAAGGAATTTGATGAGTTTTGTAAGCATGTAGGTATAATCAGACAAAAGACAACTCCGTATACACCACATCAGAATGGTGTTGTAGAAAGGATGAATTGAAAAATCATGGAAAGACCTAGAAGTATCTTGAGTGATTCACAGTTGGAGAAATTCTTTTGGGTAGAGGATGTGTGTACAACTTGTTACTTGATTAACATAACTCCTTGTAAGGGTCTTGATTCGACACCTTATGAAGTGTGGACAGGTAAGAAACCTTTTATTTGACATTTAAGAGTTTTTGGATGAGTCTTTTGTTCATGTGCCTAAGGAAAAGTGATCTAAGTTGGATCAAAAAGCATAGAAATGCATCTTCATTGTATATGGTGAGAATGTTAAGGGTTATAAGCTTTGGGATTCTCTAACCAGAAAAATTGTTTTCTCTATAGATGTTATTTTTAGGGAACTTAGAGCTATTTTTGAACCTGAGTAGCCAAAAGAAAAAGAAAAGGTAAATAGAGTGCACTTTGAATTAAAGCAGGAAGATGCACCTCAAGAAGAACACAATGATGGATTGTAGAGTGAAGAAGAAGAAGATTCAAGCAAATTTGATGAGGAAGATTTTGTTGTTACATAAGAAGTTAGTGTATAAGATCATGCAAAAGAATGAGTCGAGTCTCTTACTCCACCCTTGAGGAGATCCACAAGACAACGGAACCTAGTTGACAAGTATAGCCCACCAGATTTCCATTGTGTATTTGCTTTATTGACTGACAATGAACCTAGATCCTATAGGGAAGCTATTCGTGCAGATGATAGTGAGACTTGACAATTAGCTATGTAGGAGGAGATGATGGCTTTAAACTCTTGTAACACCTAGGATCTTGTTCGTTTGGCCAAAGGAAGAAAGGCCATAGGTTACAAGTGGATCTTCAAGAAGAAGTTTGGAGCAGATGGTTCATTGGAGAAGTACAAGGCTAGACTGGTAGCCAAGGGCTACTCCCAGAGGGAGGGAGTTGATTTCAGTGAAATTTTCTCTCTTGTTACTAAATTAAGTTCTATTAGATTTCCTTTCATTCATTGCTGTAGCTTTTGATTGGGAAATAGAGGCAAATGGATGTTAATACTGCATTCTTGCATGGAGATCTCGAGGAAGAAATTTATATGCAACAACCTACAGGTTTTGAGGTAAAAGGGAAAGAACATTGAGTTTGCAGATTAAAGAAGTCTCTTTATGGTCTGAAACAGTCCCTCAGAATGTGGTACCAAATTTTTGAGTCATTTGTATTGAATTTGGGTTTTGTTAGGAGCGAGGAGGATCACTGTGTTTACATTCATTGTATTGATGATTATATATTGATCATTGCATTGTATGTTGATGACATGTTATTTTTTCACAATACTAAGGGTATGATTAGTGATCTAAAAGCCCAACTTTCAGGTGCAATTCAATATGAAGGATCTTGGAGCAGCCAGGTATATTATGGGTATGGAGATCAGGAGGGACAGAGGTAACATAAAGCTTTGGTTGTCACAGAGTAAGTATGTGAATACTATTTTGCAAAGATTTAGTATGCAGGACTGTAACCCAGTTAGAGTTCCTTTACCCATTGGTACTAAGCTTTCATTAGATATGTGTCCAAAGAATGAGGATAATTTTAAGGATATGTCTAATGTCCCATATGCTAGTGTTGTAGGGAGTTTGATGTATGCAATGGTTTGCAGTAGGTCAGATATTGCCCAAGCAATGGGAGTTTTGAGAAGATTTATGTCTAACCCTGGTAGACAACATTGAAATTATGCAAAAAGGGTGCTTAAATATATCTTAGGTACTCCTGATTATTGTTTGGTTTATTCTGGTATTGATAGTGTTGATAAAATTTTAGACATACAGGGATGTGTTGATGCAGATTGGGTAGGTGACTTGGATAGTCAAAGGTCCACTAGTAGCTATGTGTTTACTCTGTTTGGAGGAGCAGTGAGTTGGATGACTAAGAGGCAGTCCACAGTTGCTTTGTCCACCACCAAAGTAGAGTATATGGCTGCTACTCATGTCTCTAAGGAGGTAGTTTGGTTGAGACGATTGTGTATAGGTATTGGTTTTGATTGCAAGGTCATTCAGATTGGTTGTGATAGCTAGAGTGCTATCTGTTTGGCCAAGAATCCTATGTATCATGCTTGGACTAAGCATGTTGATGTTCAGTATCACTTCGTTCGAGAATTGGTTGCAAGTGGATAGATTGAGCTGAAGAAGATAGACACTCAGGATAATGTTGCAAATCCATTGACCAAACCTGTGAGCACAGATAAATTTATGTGGTGCAGAGAGGCCATGGGCCTTATTTCTAGTGCCTAATTATTTTTCATTTGATTTCCTATGGGTTGATTTACAATGTATAATGTCAAGTGGGAGAATGTTGGGATAATGTGCCATTAACCTTGTAAATCCCAATATTGTATTTATTCCATTTTATTATTTGTAATTTATAATTACCCATAAGGGAATGAGGTAGTTTTCATCGGCAGTGGTAATTCCAGATTTAGCAGAAAATTTAAAACTTTTCAGAGCCAACGGGCAAGACCCTAACACGGGGTGGTAGTGTCCAGTCCCAATTTGTCTCCAAAATGCTAGTTGTTAAGGGCCTTAGCACAGTTTCTTATGTAAACAACGAAACAATCACATTACAAATACAGTTAATCACACACACTAAACAAAGGGCCAAATCTAGTGTGAACTTGTGAGTGGTGACAATTTACGACACTACATTTGGCCCCCACTTTAGTGAGGGTATGAACTTACGTTCATACACACACTAAAGTAAGGAGAAGCAAGATCTCTTCATCAAAACGCTGAAGACATCGAATGTCACTAAGTTGAGAGATGTGATAGCCCCCAAACTTGGGATTATACCAACTTGCAATCTTAAGATAAAGAGGTAAGGCACACGACACAAATCCAATCAAACACGAAGCATATAGGGAGAATACATGGAGCAAACATGGGGAATACATAAAGCAAACAAGGAGAATACATAGAGCATACATGGAACATACATGAAGCATACACACATTATACCTGGAAAACAAAAACATACAGGTAGACAAGGGAGTAATTGATATGACATAATACATGATTCTAACACTAGCTTGCTTTGTCACTAGGGGTCATGTAGATAAAAATACGCTCATGGATCATGGGCTACCAATATGCATTATGCTAGGTGACCCATGAGTGCAACAAAGTCGTATGAAAGCCACAGGCTAGCAAGTTGTGTTATGCTAGATGACCATGTGTTGTTAATGCCTTAGGCAGTGCATCAAAAACCTCACAGGCTAGTATGATCCACAGATTTACTAAATGAGTTCCATGTCAACAAGTAGCAAATGAAAACATCACACACTAGTAAAATCCGTTGTTTACTAGATGAGTTTCATGTTAACAATATAAGAAATTATAGGCCAACAAAAATGTGTTGTTTGCTAGGTAACTCTGGTAGAGTGCTACAAAATATTATCAAAAAGTGTGTTGCAATAGAAAAATGTCCATGTGTGTGTGAACAAAGTGAATCACATAGTAGAGTGTATGCCCCCACCTTAAAGTAAGTACTAACACCATCAAGGAGCAATTTCCTTTAAGGTAGAAAGAGTGATATATATATATAATAGGCATGAGAGCTTTCTGGAAGCACATGCCCAAATGATATGTGTCCAAAAGCTATGTCCTGACCAAGGTGATGATGCAGATATGATACACAATGACTTGTGTAATCATGATATGACGTCGAGCATTGTAATAGGGTGCCACATAAATCAATCAACATCATACAATAGAACAAAGGGATCTACTTGACTAGAGTCAGTATATAAAAGGGACTTGTTTTTGGAACTGTCATCATCCTCCAGTCAGTAGAACTACGAAGACGAAGGAAGAAATATCACATGAAAGCAAAATTAAAATTAAAATTTTTGGTCAACATGGAAGGATGCTAAATCATCCAATGCTTTGCATCATCCCTAAAAGGCATAAAATTGCATTTATGACAAATAGAAGAATTGAGATACAAAGAGAGGAATGCCATGATAGATTCATTCCCCTTGTATCCTTGTGCTAACAAGAGCATTAAGGGTCATCCAAAGAGAACTAACAAACAAAATAAACACTAATTAGCACATGCGGGGATAACATTACATACAAGCATAACATAAAATATAACAGATGAGATGAAGTTACTAGCCTCGCAAGTCAAACTATAGCAAATCATCTGCCTCCCAATATTGCTCATCATACAGGGATGGAGGACAAGATGCTAGAGGGACTACAACAAGTGCGGTACATGGAGCATCCCCTGGTTCGTAACGTGGGGAATCAATCGTTGGGGAAGGATCCTCACGCATACCCCTAGAGACTAAGACCATCGATTGTGTGAAGATCGAGGACAATTGTGTAAAATTTTATAATGGTTTGGAGATGTCTTTCAAATCACCGTCAGAATATTTCACTATGGTTGTTATGACAATGCTAATTGTGGGGTTACGAGCATTATTAATCAGAGGAGGAGAGGAAACTCCAAGAGGTAGTTGTGGCTTAAGCATTTGGAATAAGTGGTGAGGGTAAGGCTCATGCTTACACTTTGGATGTAGAATGTCTGTGTTAATGGAATGTTGGAATGGAACTATTTGCGATAGAGCACCACTTGAAACAACTTTGACATTGGGTAGGTTCAAAGGCTCAACGAATGGTGGAATCTCTGCAATGGATGGGAGGATAGGACTCTCTGTAGAAGGAGCCAGGAATACTTGGACCATGAGAATGGTCTTTTCAGCCCATATGGAAGAAGGATGGGGAGGAAGGTTCTCCTTTTTTGTTGCAAGCTAACGAGCACGATGTCATCTCTTATGTTCTTTCACATTTTGATTTCGTCATGTGCGGTTTGAAGCATATTCAGGAGGAACTTGGGTGTTTCACAACATGGGTTCCTTTTCTTCCTCTACTCAAGGAGCCAAAGGAGGAACAAAAGAAACCACCAGAGGTTGGGAGACAATGGGAGGAGGGTTTATGAAGGTGGGCTATCATTCTCTCGTAGCCCTTGGAACATTCGGAGGTATTGAGACATCCACGGATGATTGAGAGACCGTAGGAAAAAAATTTCACACAACAAATTGCTTTCCTCTAAACTCCAAAGAGGCAGGAGGAACAAAAGTAATCCCAGAAGCACAGGGGAGGTCTAGGTTGTGTAGGGCATTTACCTCGTGGCCCAGGGTAGGATGGCAGAGGTGGAACCTTGACATAGACAATAGATGCTTGGGGTCAGGGAATGACTCTTGATTTGGGTTGTGGTTCGTCCATCGCATGCGGAATAGCGGGAACTACTGTCACATCTGTAGAAGATAGAGGGGCCTCAAAGGTAGTAGCTAGGATAGCATGAGAGGAAGCACCGACAGACAATTGAGCAATTCAGATTGCTTTAAATTTTTGGTAAGAGAGAAATAGAACATCATTGCGAGGCCGAACATGCTAAATAGGTTGTGCCCAGAAGTAATAAAGTGAAAAGTTCCCATGGAGGACAAAGGTTGGAACCCACTGTGATATATAGTATGCACTTGTCCCTCGAATAGACATTTATACACTTATGGATTACGGAGGGGACCGCCTTCATGGAAGTGATCCATGGATGACCCAACTTCACAGGAAATTGGTTTGAAGTCAGAATAATGGCAAAAGACACATCCAGAACTTTTTTGTCTAACCTGGACATAAAGGGTCAAGGATCTAAGAGTAGGACGAGTGGATCCATCATGCACTCTAACTAAGATTTACGATTGCTCGTACTTGTCTCAATACAACTCATGCACATAGAGGAATTCCTTTGTAACTACATTTGCCAGACATATAGGATCAATGAGTACTCCCCTTATGGGTTTGTCACTAATCCTAGTGGTAATGTAGAAAGGACCATTAGGTGCATGGAAAGAGGCATCATGGTGTGTAAAGGAGATGGTTGGTTTAGGTTTAGTTCACTTTGTTGCAAGTATGTGCTTGACTGGTGGTCATTGATGTCAACATATCTATGTTGTCATTGGTGTCAACTATGCTCTTGTTTTGATGCTTGCTTGTATTAAGTTAGATGCTTTGTATTGGCCT